>OU342746.1:86112808-87595299 GCA_910589775.1 Avena eriantha | reverse complement strand
CCCTTTCGACACACGAAAAAGCCAATTTCCATTTTTGAGGTGCCGAAATCGGGGTGTTTCTGTGAAGGAACCACCAAATTAAAGTTTGGCATTGGTACCAAACCATCTTTCAAAATACTATACCACCTTATATGGACAATTTCCCAACCGGTGTATCTGGAACCTTTCTGTCCATCCCTCATGAAAAAGACAAATTCCTGCCGAATCGGTAGGAGGTTGCCAAGATTTGAACTACAAGCACATGATATAATGCTTGTGAATTTTAAAAAAAATCATTTATAGGTTCACAACATGCTATTTCATCAGAGATCCACTTTCAAGTTCAGCGAGGCTCAGCCCCGGGCAAAGAAGCTTCATGCCCGCCGTTTTGATATAGTTTGAAACGGGCATAAGAAATTCCAAAATGATCCAAGCAATGTGAAACCTTCGCGTGGTGTCATATTATGTGTCACAGTTGCAAGGAAAAATATAGAACTTGAAAAATTGCAAACATCATAAAAAATCTCACAAAATGACCTATCATGTTCGAGGTTTCATGGCATTTAGGTCAAACCACCAATGTTATGGCTAGAATCAGAGCATAGTTTGTGATAATGTGCCCATATTGTGTACACATGTGCATCTTGGGATGGCTTACGATGTCGCAGGAGGAAGTTTTCCATTTTGACGCACGAAAAAAGCCAATTTCCATTTTTGAGGTGCCGAAATCGGGGTGTTCTGTGAGGCAACTACCAAATTAAAGTTTGGCATTGGTACCAAACCATTTTTCTAAAATACTATACCACCTTATATGGACAATTTCCCAACCCGTGTATCTAGAACCTTTCTGTCCATCCCTCATGAAAAAGACAAATACCCTGCCGAATCGGTAGGAGGTTGCCAAGATTTGAACTACAAGTACATGATATAATGCTTGTGAATTTTTTTATAAATCATTTATAGGTTCACAACATGCTATTTTATCAGAGATCCACTTCAAGTTCAGCGAGGCTCAGCCCCGGGCTAAGAAGCTTCATGCCCGCATTTTGAATATATTTTGAAACGGGCATAAGAAATTCAAAAATGATCCAAACAATGTGAAACCTTCGCGTGGTGTCATATTAAGTGTCACGGTTGCAAGGAAAAATATTGAACTTGAAAAATTGCAAACATCATAAAAAATCTTTCACAAAATGACCTATCATGTTCGAGGTTTCATGGCATTTAGGTCAAACCTCCAATGTTATGGCTAGAATCAGGGCATAGTTTGTGATAATGTGCCCATATTGTGCACACATGTGCATCTTGGGATGGCTTACGATGTTGCAGGAGGAAGTTTTCCATTTTGACGCACGAAAAAACCAATTTCCATTTTTGAGGTGCTGAAATCGGGGTGTTCTGTGAAGCAACTACCAAATTAAAGTTTGGCATTGGTACCAAACCATTTTTCTAAAATACTATACCACCTTATATGGACAATTTCCCAACCGGTGTATCTGGAACCTTTCTGTCCATCCCTCATGAAAAAGACAAATTCCTGCCGAATCGGTAGGAGGTTGCCAAGATTTGAACTACAAGTACATGATCTAATGCTTGTGAATTTAAAAAAATCATTTATAGGTTCACAACACGCTATTTCATCAGAGATCCACTTCAAGTTCAGCTAAGAAGCTTCATGCCCGCCGTTTTGAATATATTTTGAAACGGGCATAAGAAATTCAAAAATGATCCAAACAATGTGAAACCTTCGCGTGGTGTCATATTAAGTGTCACGGTTGCAAGGAAAAATATTGAACTTGAAAAATTGCAAACATCATAAAAAATCTTTCACAAAATGACCTATCATGTTCGAGGTTTCATGGCATTTAGGTCAAACCTCCAATGTTATGGCTAGAATCAGGGCATAGTTTGTGATAATGTGCCCATATTGTGCACACATGTGCATCTTGGGATGGCTTACGATGTTGCAGGAGGAAGTTTTCCATTTTGACGCACGAAAAAACCAATTTCCATTTTTGAGGTGCTGAAATCGGGGTGTTCTGTGAAGCAACTACCAAATTAAAGTTTGGCATTGGTACCAAACCATTTTTCTAAAATACTATACCACCTTATATGGACAATTTCCCAACCGGTGTATCTGGAACCTTTCTGTCCATCCCTCATGAAAAAGACAAATTCCTGCCGAATCGGTAGGAGGTTGCCAAGATTTGAACTACAAGTACATGATCTAATGCTTGTGAATTTTAAAAAAAATCATTTATAGGTTCACAACACGCTATTTCATCAGAGATCCACTCAAGTTCAGCTAAGAAGCTTCATGCCCGCCGTTTTGAATATATTTTGAAACGGGCATAAGAAATTCAAAAATGATCCAAACAATGTGAAACCTTCGCGTGGTGTCATATTAAGTGTCACGGTTGCAAGGAAAAATATTGAACTTGAAAAATTGCAAACATCATAAAAAATCCTTCACAAAATGACCTATCATGTTCGAGGTTTCATGGCATTTAGGTCAAACCACCAATGTTATGGCTAGAATCAGGGTATAGTTTGTGATACTGTGCCCATATTGTGCACACATGTGCATCTTGGGATGGCTTACTATGTTGCAGGAGGAAGTTTTCCCTTTCGACACACGAAAAAGCCAATTTCCATTTTTGAGGTGCCGAAATCGGGGTGTTCTGTGAAGGAACCACCAAATTAAAGTTTGGCATTGGTACCAACCATCTTTCAAAAATACTATACCACCTTATATGGACAATTTCCCAACCGGTGTATCTGGAACCTTTCTGTCCATCCCTCATGAAAAAGACAAATTCCTGCCGAATCGGTAGGAGGTTGCCAAGATTTGAACTACAAGCACATGATATAATGCTTGTGAATTTTAAAAAAATCATTTATAGGTTCACAACATGCTATTTCATCAGAGATCCACTTCAAGTTCAGCGAGGCTCAGCCCCGGGCAAAGAAGCTTCATGCCCGCCGTTTTGAATATAGTTTGAAACGGGCATAAGAAATTCAAAAATGATCCAAGCAATGTGAAACCTTCACGTGGTGTCATATTATGTGTCACAGTTGCAAGGAAAAATATAGAACTTGAAAAATTGCAAACATCATAAAAAATCCTTCACAAAATGACCTATCATGTTCGAGGTTTCATGGCATTTAGGTCAAACCACCAATGTTATGGCTAGAATCAGGGCATAGTTTGTGATAATGTGCCCATATTGTGCACACATGTGCATCTTGGGATGGCTTACGATGTCGCAGGAGGAAGTTTTCCCTTTCGACGCACGAAAAAGCCAATTTCCATTTTTGAGTTGCCGAAATCGGGGTGTTCTGTGAAGCAACCACCAAATGAAAGTTTGGCATTGGTACCAAACCATTTTTCAAAAATACTATACCACCTTATATAGACAATTTCCGAACCGGTGTATCTGGAACCTTTCTGTCCATCCCTCTTGACAAAGACAAATTCCTGCCGAATCGGTAGGAGGTTGCCAAGATTTGAACTACAAGTACATGATATAATGCTTGTGAATTTTTAAAAAAATCATTTATAGGTTCACAACATGCTATTTCATCAGAGATCCACTTCAAGTTAAGCGAGGCTCAGCCCTGGGCTAAGAAGCTTCATGCCCGCCGTTTTGCATATAGTTTGAAACAGGCATAAGAAATTCAAAAATGATCCAACCAATGTGAAACCTTCGCGTGGTGTCATATTATGTGTCACAGTTGCAAGGAAAAATATTGAACTTGAAAAATTGCAAACATCATAAAAAATCCTTAAGAAAATGACCTATCATGTTCGAGGTTTCATGGCATTTAGGTCAAACCACCAATGTTATGGCTAGAATCAGGGCATAGTTTGTGATACTGTGCCCATATTGTGCACACATGTGCATCTTCGGATGGCTTACGATGTTGCAGGAGGAAGTTTTCCCTTTCGACGCACGAAAAAGCGAATTTCCATTTTTGAGGTGCCGAAATCGGGGTGTTCTCTGAAGCAACCACCAAATTAAAGTTTGGCATTGGTACCAAACGGTTTTTCAAAAATACTATACCACCTTATATGGACAATTTTCCAACCGGTGTATCTGGAACCTTTCTGTCCATCCCTCATGAAAAGACAAATTCCTATCGAATCGGTAGGAGGTTGCCAAGATTTGAACTACAAGTACATGATATAATGCTTGTGAATTTAAAAAAAATCATTTATAGGTTCACAACATGCTATTTCATCAGAGATCCACTTCAAATTCAGCGAGGCTCAGCCCCGGGCTAGGAAGCTTCATGCCCGCCGTTTTGAATATAGTTTGAAACGGGCATAAGAAATTCAAAAATGATCCAAACAATGTGAAACCTTCGTGTGGTGTCATATTATGTGTCAAAGTTGCAAGGAAAAATATTGAACTTGAAAAATTGCAAACATCATAAAAAATCCTTCACAAAATGACCTATCATGTTCGAGGTTTCATGGCATTTAGGTCAAACCTCCAATGTTATGGCTAGAATTAGGGCATAGTTTGTTATAATGTGCCCATATTGTGCACACATGTGCATCTTGGGATGGCTTACGATGTTGCAGGAGGAAGTTTTCCATTTTGACGCACGAAAAAAGCCAATTTCTATTTTTGAGGTGCCGAAATCGGGGTGTTCTGTGAGGCAACTACCAAATTAAAGTTTGGCATTGGTACCAAACCATTTTTCTAAAATACGATACCACCTTATATGGACAATTTCCCAACCCGTGTATCTAGAACCTTTCTGTCCATCCCTCATGAAAAAGACAAATACCTGCCGAATCGGTAGGAGGTTGCCAAGATTTGAACTACAAGTACATGATATAATGCTTGTGAATTTTTTTTAAAATCATTTATAGGTTCACAACATACTATTTTATCAGAGATCCACTTCAAGTTCAGCGAGGCTCAGCCCCGGGCTAAGAAGCTTCATGCCCGCATTTTGAATCTATTTTGAAACGGGCATAAGAAATTCAAAAATGATCCAAACAATGTGAAACCTTCGCGTGGTGTCATATTAAGTGTCACGGTTGCAAGGAAAAATATTGAACTTTAAAAATTGCAAACATCATAAAAAATCCTTCACAAAATGACCTATCATGTTCGAGGTTTCATGGCATTTAGGTCAAACCTCCAATGTTATGGCTAGAATCAGGGCATAGTTTGTGATAATGTGCCCATATTGTGCACACATGTGCATCTTGGGATGGCTTACGATGTTGCAGGAGGAAGTTTTCCATTTTGACGCATGAAAAAAGCCAATTTCCATTTTTGAGGTGCCGAAATCGGGGTGTTCTGTGAAGCAACTACCAAATTAAAGTTTGGCATTGGTACCAAACCATTTTTCTAAAATACTATACCACCTTATATGGACAATTTCCCAACCGGTGTATCTGGAACCTTTCTGTCCATCCCTCATGAAAAAGACAAATTCCTGCCGAATCGGTAGGAGGTTGCCAAGATTTGAACTACAAGTACATGATCTAATGCTTGTGAATTTTAAAAAAGATCATTTATAGGTTCACAACACGCTATTTTATCAGAGATCCACTTCAAGTTCAGCTATGAAGCTTCATGCCCGCCGTTTTGAATATATTTTGAAACGGGCATAAGAAATTCAAAAATGATCCAAACAATGTGAAACCTTCACGTGGTGTCATATTAAGTGTCACGGTTGCAAGGAAAAATATTGAACTTGAAAAATTGCAAACATCATAAAAAATCCTTCACAAAATGACCTATCATGTTCGAGGTTTCATGGCATTTAGGTCAAACCACCAATGTTATGGCTAGAATCAGGGCATAGTTTGTGATACTGTGCCCATATTGTGCACACATGTGCATCTTGGGATGGCTTACGATGTTGCAGGAGGAAGTTTTCCCTTTCGACACACGAAAAAAGCCAATTTCCATTTTTGAGGTGTCGAAATCTGGGTGTTCTGTGAAGGAACCACCAAATTAAAGTTTGGCATTGGTACCAAACCATCTTTCAAAAATACTATACCACCTTATATGGACAATTTCCCAACCAGTGTATCTGGAACCTTTCTGTCCATCCCTCATGAAAAAGACAAATTCCTGCCGAATCGGTAGGAGGTTGCCAAGATTTGAACTACAAGCACATGATATAATGCTTGTGAATTTAAAAAAAAATCATTTATAGGTTCACAACATGCTATTTCATCAGAGATCCACTTCAAGTTCAGCGAGGCTCAGCCCCGGGCAAAGAAGCTTCATGCCCGCCGTTTTGAATATAGTTTGAAACGGGCATAAGAAATTCAAAAATGATCCAAGCAATGTGAAACCTTCGCGTGGTGTCATATTATGTGTCACAGTTGCAAGGAAAAATATAGAACTTGAAAAATTGCAAACATCATAAAAAATCCTTCACAAAATGACCTATCATGTTCGAGGTTTCATGGCATTTAGGTCAAACCACCAATGTTATGGCTAGAATCAGGGCATAGTTTGTGATAAATGTGCCCATATTGTGCACACATGTGCATCTTGGGATGGCTTACGATGTCGCGGGAGGAAGTTTTCCCTTTCGACGCACGAAAAAGCCAATTTCCATTTTTGAGTTGCCGAAATCGGGGTGTTCTGTGAAGCAACCCCCAAATGAAAGTTTGGCATTGGTACCAAACCATTTTTCAAAAATACTATACCACCTTATATAGACAATTTCCGAACCGGTGTATCTGGAACCTTTCTGTCCATCCCTCTTGACAAAGACAAATTCCTGCCGAATCGGTAGGAGGTTGCCAAGATTTGAACTACAAGTACATGATATAATGCTTGTGAATTTTTAAAAAAATCATTTATAGGTTCACAACATGCTATTTCATCAGAGATCCACTTCAAGTTAAGCGAGGCTCAGCCCCGGGCTAAGAAGCTTCATGCCCGCCATTTTGCATATAGTTTGAAACAGGCATAAGAAATTCAAAAATGATCCAAACAATGTGAAACCTTCGCGTCGTGTCATATTATGTGTCACAGTTGCAAGGAAAAATATTGAAATTGAAAAATTGCAAACATCATAAAAAATCCTTAAGAAAATGACCTATCATGTTCGAGGTTTCATGGCATTTAGGTCAAACCACCAATGTTATGGCTAGAATCAGGGCATAGTTTGTGATAATGTGCCCATATTGTGCACACATGTGCATCTTCGGATGGCTTACGATGTTGCAGGAGGAAGTTTTCCCTTTCGACGCATGAAAAAGCCAATTTCCATTTTTGAGGTGCCGAAATCGGGGTGTTCTGTGAAGCAACCACCAAATTAAAGTTTGGCATTGGTACCAAACCATTTTTGAAAAATACTATACCACCTTATATGGACAATTTCCCAACCGGTGTATCTGGAACCTTTCTGTCCATCCCTCATGAAAAAGACAAATTCCTGCCGAATCGGTAGGAGGTTGCCAAGATTTGAACTACAAGTACATGATATAATGCTTGTGAATTTTTAAAAAACTCATTTATAGGTTCACAACATGCTATTTCATCAGAGATCCACTTCAAGTTCAGCGAGGCTCAGCCCCGGGCTAAGAAGCTTCATGCCCGCCATTTTGAATATAGTGTGAAACGGGCATACGAAATTCAAAAATGATCCAAACAATGTGAAACCTTCGCGTGGTGTCATATTATGTGTCATAGTTGCAAGGAAAAATATTGAAATTGAAAAATTGCAAACATCATAAAAAATCCTTCACAAAATGACCTATCATGTTCGAGGTTTCATGGCATTTAGGTCAAACCACCAATGTTATGGCCAGAATCAGGGCATAGTTTGTGATAAAATGCCCATATTGTGCACACATGTGCATCTTGGGATGGATTATGATGTTGCAGGTGGGATAAGGACGTGGGTAACCTTTAGTCCCGAGTGGTGGGTGCAACCGAGACTAAAGATGCCGGTGGGATAAGGATGCGTGGTTAACCTTTAGTCCCGGCTGGTGGGTGCAACCGAGACTAAAGCTGTCGGTGGGATAAGGACACGTGGGTAACCTTTAGTCCCGGCTGGTGGGTGCAACCGAGACTAAAGCTGTCGGCGGGATAAGGACGTGTGGGTGGAAGCACTGCTCGATGAGATAAAGCATGTAGCACACGACGCCCTGTCGGAGGAACAAGACAAAGTAGAAGCGGCGCCGTGCCTATAAAAGGACCATCGATACGCCATGGCAAGCAGCTCAACAAGCCAACATAGGTAGAGAGAGTTTCATCCCAATGGATGGATAGTTGGGAAATCTCCCGTGGCGGAGCTTCTTGAAGATGTTGTTGGTGCACATACCCTACGGCATCTTCGGAAGCTCCGCCTCGGAAAAATTTCCCTGCAAGCCCATGAAAGACTCCATCTCCTCTAACAGTGTTGGGGAAAGGGTTGAGAAATCTCCCGTGGCGGAGCTTCACGAAGATGTCGTTGGTGCGCACGCCCTACGGCATCTTCGGAAGCTCCGCGTCGGAAAAATTTCCCTGCAAGCCCGTGAAAGACTCCATCTCCTCTAACAGTGTTGGGGAAAGGGTTTAGAAATCTCCCGTGGCGGATCTTCTCGAAGATGTCGTTGGTGCGCACGCCCTACGACATCTTCGGAAGCTCCGCCTCGGAAAATTTTCCCTACAAGCCCGTGAAAGACTCCATCTCCTCTAACATTGTTGGGGAAAGGGTTGAGAAATCTCCCGTGGCGGAGCTTCTCGAAGATGTCGTTGGTGCGCACGCCCTACGACATCTTCGGAAGCTCCGCCTCGGAAAAATTTCCCTGCAAGCCCGTGAAAGACTCCATCTCCTCTAACATTGTTGGGGAAAGGGTTGAGAAATATCCCGTGGCGGAGCTTCTCGAAGATGTCGTTGGTGCACACGCCCTACGACATCTTTGGAAGCTCCGCCTCGAAAAAATTTCCCGGCAAGCCCGTGAAAGACTCCATTACATAAAGTTCCGATACATCACATAAATTTTCCATGCATCACATAAAGTTTTCATACATTACATAGATTTACATAGGGTTTAGGGTTTAGGATATGAATCCTTCGTCGCGTGTGTCGATCCCTTGCCTATGATCGCTTCTTAGGTCGTAACCATGGAGCATCTTCTTTGCTTAACGGGATGCTTGGGTCAGTTTTCACGGTGAAGGGTGGACTTTCATCAAACTTATCATAATCTGCTGACATGTCTGTCTTGTCCTCGACTCCTACGATGTTTCTTTTCCCTGAAAGAACTATGTGACGCCCGGGCTCATCGTCTGATGTATTCGTTTCCTTATTTTTTCTTTTTTCGGTCTAGAGGACATGTCCTTCACATAAAAAACCTGAGCCACATCATTGGCTAGGACAAATGGTTCGTCTCTGTAACCAAGATTCTTGAGATCCACTATTGTCATTCCGCACAGCTGGTCTACCTTTACCCCTTCTCCATTCATGTTGACCCAACTTCACCGAAACAATGGGACCTTATAAGTAGGTCCATAGTCAATTTCCCATATCTCCTCTATGTAACCATAGTATGTGTCCTTTTTCCCATTCTCGCATGTTGCATCAAAGCAGACACCACGGTTTTGGTTGGTTCTCTTTTTATCTTGGGCAATCGTGTAAAATGTATTCCCATTTATCGCGTACCTTTGGAAAGTCAATACAGCACAGATGGTGTCGCGGCCAACAAGTAGAGCTGATCTCCAATAGTGGTGTCATTCATGAGATGTAATTGCAACCAAGTGCCGAAAGTCAGCATGTGATTTTTTTAAGCCAGTAGTCATCCTTCCCCGGGAACTTGGAGCGTACAACATTCATGTGTTCCTCGATATACGGAGCCACGAAGGTAGAACTTTGGAGAACTATGTAGTGTGCTTGATTCAAAGAATGTCCATCCCTAAATATCATTGCTTTATTTCCTAGTGTGCCTTTTCCACTCAGTCGCCCCCTCATACCGTGATTCAGGAACACCAATCGGCTTAAGATCAGGAAGAAAGTCTACACAGAACCCAATGACCTCCTTTGTTCCATAGCCCTTGGAGATGCTTCCTTCTGGCCTAACACGGTTACGAACATATTTCTTTAAGACTCCCATGAACCTCTCTAAGGGGAACATATTGTGCAGAAATACAGGACCGAGAATGTAAATCTCTTCGACTAGGTGACCTAAGAGATGCGTCATAATATTGAAGAAGGATGGGGGGAACACCAACTCAAAACTGACAAGACATTGGACCACATCCTTTTGTAGCCTTTCCAGAATTTTTCGATCGATTACCTTCTGAGATATTGCATTGAGGAATGCACATAGCTTCACAATGGCTAATCAAACATTTTCCGGTAGAAGGCCTCTCAATGCAACCGGAAGCAACTGTGTCATAATCGCGTGGCAATCATGAGACTTCAGGTTCTGAAATTTTTTCTCTGCCATACTTATTATTCCCTTTATATTTGACGAGAAGCCAACCGGGACCTTGATACTGTAAAGGACTTCAAAAAATATTTCCTTCTCTGCTTTGGTAAGAGCGTAGCTACTTAAGTCTTTACGCCCTTTATCAGTATGCTTGTTGTGTGGGTCTTTGATACGTTGCTGGTCCTCCCGTGCTTCTGGTGTATCTTTTGTCTTCCCATACACGCCCAGGAAGCCTAGCAGGTTCACGCAAAGATTCTTCATCACGTGCATCACGTTGATTGAAGAACAGACCTCTAGGTCTTTCCAATACTCAAGCTCCCAAAATATAGA
The DNA here is from genome assembly GCA_910589775.1 of Avena eriantha. Lineage (NCBI taxonomy): Eukaryota > Viridiplantae > Streptophyta > Magnoliopsida > Poales > Poaceae > Avena > Avena eriantha. The sequence goes on along the minus strand of OU342746.1, from coordinate 87,584,591 downwards.
TTTCTTTTTCCACATGGCCGTGTGTCCGGTAATGGGGTCTTTCGGAACAGATTGACTACCAGGACCATTTCCAAAGATTACTTCTAGGTCCTTCACCATACCAAATACATCAGCACCTTTAGGGAGCTTAGGCTTCTTCCGGTAATCTGCCTCACCGTTGAAATTCTTGCCTTTCTTTCTTACTTGATGATTGGTCGGAAGAAATTTATGATACCCCAGGTACACAACGTTCTTACATTTATCCAAATATGTACCTTTAGTATTATCTAAATAGTGCGTGCATGCATTGTATCCTTTGTTTGACTGTCCTGAAATGTTACTAAGAGCAGGCCAATCATTGTTGGTTACGAACAACAACGCTCGTAGGTCAAATGGCTCCTGTTTGTGCTCATCCCACACCTTTACACCTGGTTCTGCCCACAACTGCAAAAGTTCATCGACTAATGGCCTTAGGTACACATCAATGTCGTTGCCGGGTTGCTTCGGTCCTTGGATGAGCACTAGTATCATAATGAACTTCCGCTTCATGCACAACCAAGGAGGAAGGTTGTAGATACATAGAGTCACTGGCCAGGTGCTGTGACTACAGCTCTGCTCCCCAAAAGGATTCATGCCGTCTGTACTTAGACCAAACAATAAGTTCCTCACGTCACCTGCAAAGTTCGAGTACTTTCTCTCGATGTTTCTCCATTGCGACCCATCGGCGGGCTGTCTCAGTTTCCCGTCTTTCTTACGCTCTTCTTTGTGCCATCGCAACAACCTGGCATGCTCTTTATTTCTGAACAGACGTTTCAACCGTGGTATTATAGGAGCATACCATGCATTGCATACCGAGCATTTATCCATATTCTCGTACTTCTCACCGCGGTACAGGATGCAGTCATTAATGCATGCATGTATCTTCTCCACATCTAATCATAGAGGGCATATAGTCTTCTTTGCTTTGTACGTTGTCTCAGGCAGCTCGTTATCCTTTGGAAGCTTCGGCTTCATTATTTTCAATAACTTCTCCAATCCCTTGTCAGATAAGCCAGTCTCTGCCTTCCATTTCAGAAGTTCAAGTGTGGTACCGAGCTTTGTGCTACCATCTTCGCAATTTGGGTACAACAACTTTTTGTGATCCTTTTGAATGGCCTCCAACTTATGCTTCTCCCTTTCTGTATCACATTGTTGCTTTGCATCAGAAATGACCCGACCAAGATCATCAGCGGGCTCATCTGATGCCCGTTGTTCTTCTTCATTGCCGCCTCCCTCTTCTTTATTGTCTTCCATTGCAGTATCACCGTATTCTTCAGGGGACATAGGATAGCTGTCATCATCCTCCTCTTCTTCATTTCCTTCTAGCCTAACCCCTCTTTCTCCGTGCATGGCCCAACAATAATATCCGGGCATGAAACCTCTCCGAAGCAGATGGCTTTGAAGGATTCTCGGGGCAGAGTGCTCCGCCACGTTCCGACAGTCGACGCAGGGACAAGGCATAAAATTATCCTCTTTGTTTTCCTTAGCCAAATCGATAAATTTATGGAGGCCTGCAATAAAATCGAAATGGCGTTGGTCGCCATACATCCATCGCATCCGTGCATCGATCTGGGTCATAATAATTAACCATTACAATAACATCATGAATAGTAAAATGACCACCCTACATGGACAGATGCAATATTTTTGTATCAGTTACAGATAAAGAAGATAAGGTTGCTAACCTCATCCGAGGATACCGTGTTGTGCGAACCAAAGTGTGGCTCGGACATTTCGTCGAACACCTTGTGTGCAATCAAAGAAAAAAAAGCTAGCACCCACACCTCACACACAATCCAGCAAAATTTGGTGGGCAAAGGGCTGGGCTTATATATAGCCAGGGGAGGGTTTTTGGTCCCGGTTATTGCCACGAACCGGGACAAAAGCCCCTCCCACGCGACACGTGGCGGCCCAGCATCTCGCAACCCACCCAGGTTATTGGTCCCGGTTAATGGCACGACCCAGGACCAATGACTTCGGTGGGGGGCGCGCTGCTAGGCCGCCACGTGTTGCGTGGGTGGGGCTTTGGTCCCGATTCGTGGCAACAACCGGGACCAATGCCCCCATCGCTTCATCTTCCCCGTGCATAAATATGAGGCCACAGCGCTCGCTTTCGCCATCGCCTCTGCCTCTCTGCAGTTCCTCTCCAGCCCACCACTTTAGCAATCGCCTCTCCACCGCGCCGTCATCTCGCCTCCCCTCCCTCTCCAATCTCCACCATGCCGTCATGGAGGTGCCCACGCTCAACCACTACGAGGCGGCGCAGTTTGTGATCTACGGCATCCTCGTGCCGCCGCGCGCGACCCTTCCCGCCAGATTTCGCATCAGCGAGGGGGGTGTGCCGGTGGCTCCGCTCCTCAACCCCCGCGGATACGAGATGGAGTATGTCATCACGGAGCGTTGCCGCCAACTGCCCGCGTGCATTAGGGTGTTGCCCCGGTACGCGGCGGGCAGCGAGTATTGGCCCCGGCTGTTCAAGAAGGAGCGGAAGGCCAAGCTTGGTAACCGTTTCGTGGATGGGCGCCTGGTGCACCTGGATCACCGCAACCAAGAAGGGCAGGAGATGTTCTGGTCCGTCCCTAGATGGACCATCTACACCGCCATCGACGCTGCTATGCGCGCAGACGAGCTCCCTCTCCCAAACAACGCTGAAATCGTGGAGATTTCGTCCGACGACGACGAGGAAGCCGGCGGCACGGAGGACAACGGCTCGGAGGACAGTGGCAACGGAAGTGTTGTCGACTAGGAATTTATAAAGTCGCATCTTTATTTGTATGGAAAATTTGTGGTCGAATAATAAAATGTCTCAATTTAGACCTTTGTCTCGATTAATTCGTGAAAGATTTGTTCAAAAATAGTGATCAATTCAATTTCTACCTCGAATTAATTTCTGCCTCGAATTAATTTCTGCCTCGAATTAATTTACATTAATTGTCCTAGACTGCTGAACATCGCGGGGTTTTTGGTCCCGGTTGGGGGCATGAACTGGGACCAATGCCTCGCAGAGCGCCACGTGTGCGTCGCGGGGGCATTGGTCCCGGTTCGTGCCACAAACCGGGACCAATGCTTACAGATGAACCGGGACCAATGCCCTGGCGGCATGAACTGGGACCGGTGCCTGGCATTGGTCTCGATTACAGAAACGAACCAGGACCAATGGAATTTGGGCGCTGGACCAAAGACCCTCTTTCTACTAGTGAGTTTTCTAGTGGTGGATAGAATTCCTAGGGAACTTAGATTCAGACAACCATAGAGGATTTTTATGGAGCCACCAAAAGAATTGTTGACGTCTCCCTTCTCAAAATGGCATATAAGAATTAATGGGCATGTTTAAATTTGGAAGGGGCTATGCTAGCGTGGGTGAGACACTAGTTCATCCATGCATCCCCAAATAAATACAAACAACTCACAATTCAAAGAAGCCATATGGTACGTAAGATAGAGAATCTACTCCACATTGCCATGCAAAGGTGGCCATGTGGCTCCCATACTACATACTGTGAATACAATATGGAACCATGTATGGAGGCATGTAGATGAGAATTGGATCCACCCCAACTCACATGAGCTAGATTTAAATACAAAGAGAAAATGCAATTTCTCATATTATTTAGGATGGTGGAATGTAGATGGAGCCAAAAGAAAGGTGGTGGAATTATAATAGACATGCCTCCAACTCAATTTGGGTATTAAAAAATATATCAAGAAGCAACTACAATATATCAAGAGGGAAATACAATTAATAAGGCAAATGCATTATGAGGGGAAGAACCAAATTAAAGGGGTTTTAATATGATGCTCAAATACAATGTGGCATCATGACACGAGCATGATATTATGATAATGCAATAATGATATGTAGGAAGTAGCATTATATTTATTAAACCATGTAGCATTACAATATTAGACAATTGGGATGCTACACAAGGGGTGCCATGATCTACAATATATTTGCACAGACTATTTTAGACTGGTATTATAGAACAAACGAGTCCTAGATCAGCTCAAGCAGTTCCCAAAGATGGTCCCTGTCGGGGCCTTATCATTAGGTGAACCCATAACGAACAACAGATTTAATTATCTTATCACCAACAATAACAAAGTATCATGTTCCACATGTATGAGAGCGAGAAATAGACCTAACCAAGCACTATGACTCGTAGGTCCAACCTATCTACTGAAGCAAAGGGTGATAGGATAACCAAGGCAATATAGTAGTTACGGTTACAAGGGGAATAGTACTAAAGAATCGATAATAAGGATAGCAATAGATCAAAGGAAGGAACTAAAAACTATAAATAAAAAATAGTTAGAAGGGGGAGAATGCTTGCCTGTGAGACAAAGTTGGTGACTGGAGGCTTTTCGGGTCTCACATCCACTCAACATCATATCCAGGAAGAAGCAGAACATTAGAAAGATACACCGAGTGCAATATTTAATACAACGACAGAGATCTGGCATCATCATGATATGATACATGGCATGGAAATATATGGTCCAACTTAGCAATATTAAGCAGAATCGGAATCCTGAAAATTAAATATTATGGTTCAAGTTGTTTATGTACCGGCAATTAAATGTTGATTTAACAGACATCCCACAGAACTACTCCATATTTAATTTAGGTGAATTCTTATTTAACCCAAACCACATGGTAATATGTATGCAAGAATGGATGTTTTAATATGTGACAAGGTACATAGCAATTTATAAAAAAGGCTTCGAAAACGGTCACATGTTTGGGTTCAGAGGGATTGGGTCCAGAGGGATTCGGGTTCGTTCTTCAGATCCTTTATCAGGGCCTTCAGATTCCACAGGAAGATCTTGGGCTTTCGTGTAGTTGGTCCTCAAGTCCAGATTTGTGAAGGAGATCTTGGGGTTTCCCAGTTTCGTTGTCGATGGCAAACTTGGATTGGGCACTAGTGACCTTGTGCGGATCTTTCGGTCCTCATGTTGGGTGAATCTCGGTTTATCGAACAACATCGGCAAGTGATTGTCGATGATCTGAAGCACCCGGGAGGAACGCCACATATCCACCAACCACACCACAACATCTATACACCATCAGGACAACACCAACCTAAACTGGTACTCTGAGCAGCAAACGACAAACCTTGGCGACGAGGCAGACGTGCTAAAGGACAACGAACTAGGCATAGATGAGGTCGGAGGTGAATATCGGGGACGCAGAGGGCACGATGTTGACCTGTGCTGTAGGAGGGGTGGGTGGTGACTGGGAGATTAGCCGGGATGAGGCGGTCACGGTGCAGGGGCTTGGAGGCACGCGTCCTTGCAGGCGCAAGGTCCATAACGACTGGGTCGGTCGGCGAGGCGGCAAGGCCGGAGGCCGGTAAGAGGAGGGCTGGCGGCACGCAGTGCTGCAGAGGAAGGCTGGCAGGGATGATGTAGAGGGAGGCTAGGTGGTGCAGCTAGATGGCACGAGGCTCGATTAGGCAGGAGCCCGCTGGGATGGAACAGGGCACAGGGCCGATAGCAACTGCCCAGGAAAGGTGAGGTCAGGACAGCACCGGGCGACGGGGAGCAAGGAGGCCAGTCGGAGAAAGCAGAGGGCACTAGCGGTTAAGAGAGGAGAGTGGGGTAGGTGAGCGAGGATCCAGAGACATGCGGTGGGGGGGCGTGCATGGTGTGTGCATCCTAGTGGGTTGCGTGTGTTGGTTGTGTGTGTGTGGGTGCACCGCGTCAAGCAGTGTGTGTGCATGTGCCTGGCTGGGTGTGTGCGCTCTCTGTGGCGGTGGGTGGTGTGTTGCATTGTGGAGTGCGTGCAGCTAGGGTTTTCGGTGCGGTTAGTAGGTGGCTAGCTAGGCCATTTGGCCTGGCCGGCTGCCTCCCCTAAACTATTTTATTTATTTATTTTTATTTGTTTTAAAAGACTTTTACAAATTGTTTTAGATAAATAAAATATTCAAGAAGAGATGGGTTTTTTAATTTGAAGATTAAGGAGGGGACTAGTTAGAAAACAAAATAGGCTTTTGGTGAAAAAAATTAGAACAAAAATATGCATGATGTCATGATGATGCACAAAAAGAAAATATCAAGCAATTTTTTTGAATATTTTCTAGGCATTACAACTGGACACCATTAAAAAGGATCTCGTCCTGAGATCCAAGTTAAAACACTAGGAGGGGGAGGTTTGATGATCGGATCTTCTTGCATTAGGCAGATGATCGAGACTCCACTAACAAGAATTCTTGCTCCGTCTTGAACTTGTCGACATCACGAACAAGGGGTTGTTGCTCATGTTCTTCGAGGAAACACTCTAGAGAGGTAAGGCTGCATTTAACTTCCATGAAAGGAGTAAAGTCACACACTGGCCCAGTTCATCATACAAGAGGGAATAGAGAGAGTAGTTTGATGGGGGGCAATCCATCATGCACACAAACTATTACTCTGTACATGAATCAGAAAACCGTGTAACCCAACTCTCGGATTCAGATGGATAATCTTGAAAAAACGGTGTTTGTAAGCTCCGAAAAAGGTCCATAGACAAGGAGGTCATCGTCTTAGAGGTCACAACACAAGAAACATCCGAAGAGAGATCAAGTAGAATAAAAATCTGATGTAGCAGCACCGTTACAAAAGGAAGGAGGCGGAACCCTAACGGTATGACGGAAAACCAACCACGAGAAATCCTAGACTCAAAGGAGGTAACATAAAAGATTCATACATGCAAAGATAAGAGGAGAAAGAATGGCGGCAAGGAGTAAAATCAAAACTAATCAAATCAATCCAACCAATTTTGCAAAATAGTTTTAACTGTCTACATCGTCCGTTAGCTAGGTTAAGCTACGGGATGGACCAGTGGGGTATTGTAAACCTTTTCTTGGCTACCACTTGTAACGCCCCCGAATTGGGTCTATGCAGATCTCAGTATTTTTGCCAAAATCAACATAGAAACGATTCAAAGACGCCCACCAGATACTTCCGTGTGGGTGGGTTTTCTTACAAGTAGTTACATCACAATAGTTTACAACAGAATCCATAAGAAACATATATATATATATATATATATAACAACGACTCATCAGGTCCAGAATAAAAATGATACAACACAAAGATACAAATCAGGAAGAAAGCAAAATGGTGTCTGAATATACATAAGATCAAACTAGGACTAAGAGTCATGTAGAATAACGAAGCAGTTTCCATAAACCCTACCTAGGCCAAGCCGGAAGGGTAACCTTGCTAACGTTGTTGAACATATACCTGTCAAAGCCAAAGGGTGTCGATAAAGGGAAAATAAAAACAGAAAGAGGGCGGTCGGTACTGAGGCCAGTACATGACGAGTCTTAGAATTTGGCGGTCCTCACCTACATAGGTATATATGGTGGACTTAGCAGCAACAAAGCTTGCACTATCTAAATTATGTAGACACACTACAACTTCGGCTATTAGAGCGATATAAGAGATCTCTATACAACAACTATAATGTATCACCAAGCATAACCCATCCGAAGATTTCTCCCTCGAAGACCAGTCGAGGAAGTCCTCTTATAGAACACAGATGGTGGCAATTTTAGTTCAGTAGTTGTTTAGTTGATAAGGCTAATTACTAGTCATATTATTAAAGAGGCAAGATATTAGGGGTGTTGTCTATGATCATGACACTATCCTGCTAAGGCGTCCATAACCATGGACAGAAGGCTTCTCGAAAAGATTTACCCTGCAGGGGTGCACTACTGTACCCAAACGCATGTTCAACTCTTCAGGCAACATATTACGTATGCCTTTCGAATCTCATAGCAAGAACTATCCCATAACTACACACGTATCCAGAGGTATCACCTACCGTATTGACCCAACCATGAGGCACTATGATTCTCAAGGGAGGTACAACGTTTGCGTCTATGGTCGAGAAGGATCGGAGCTCCACTATGAAAGATAACCTCTCGACCATACCGCGTTTATGTATGAAATGCATCTGCTGTCCACCAAAATATCTTATCATCACCATGTCCGAAGACATATTATAGTCATCATGTCCGAGGACATATTATGTGTATGCACCAATTGGGTGTGTTCCTAGTTGGGTCTGTGCGCTCTGTGTGGCGGTGGGTGGTGTGTTTCGGTGTGGAGTGCGTGCGACTAGGGTTTGCGGTGCGGGGTAGTAGGTGGCTAACTGGGCTTTTGGCCCGGTCGGCTGCCTCTCCTAATTTTTTTATTTGTTTTAAAAGACTTCTACAAATGATGAGTTCCTCTTTGATTTTGGTTTTCTTGCTCGGGGACGATCAAGTTTAAGCTTGGGAAGGTTGATGGCTCTGAAATATAGCCATCTACGTCCACATTTAAACTAGATATTGTTCACAATTTTAATGAAATATCTCTCTAAACCCTGCCACTAATGCTAATATTCAGAGGGGTATGCAATCCTTTTTTTATATTTTTCCTGCGCTGATAATGTCATTTAAAGGAGGGAAGCGCTACATTAAAGTCAAAGATATGAGATTTCCAACTACCAGAAGAAACCAGGAGCCGTAAGATGGAGGCAGACGCTTTAACGACCAACTATACGACTAGAGCAAAATTTCGGCCGCATAACTCTGGTCGTATAGTTGGTGCCGCCACCGTTAGGTCAGACAGAACAACTTTCGTGAAGGGACCCCTATATAAAGAAGCCTCAGGTGATGAGAAAACAAGCCAGACCTCGCCAAAAGTCTTTGCCACAGATCTCCAGCTGCCTCCAGATCTCAAAACCCTTCTCCATCTCCATAGACATATTCCACCACTTGTAATAGTAGATCTCTTCTCCGATTGGCGACATTGTAAGACTATTACTATCAGTCTTATGATTTTCGTTACAAAGTTTGTGATTGTTGATCTCATCTCTATGTGTTAGTAATTGTCCTTGGGCTAAGGGCTTTGGCATGCCATGTAGCAGTTGTAATAGTTATTTATCATAGATGGGATCATGTATTAGTTTGTATGAAATGATGATTATTGTATCCTCTGTTGCCTCAATCCAAGGACTTGTCAGGTACCCAAGACACCGGGGTTGATCCAGGTATAGGGAGTATGAGTAATGACTGATCTGTAGGTTGGGAACCCCAGTGATAGAAGGGTAGTATGGCTGTATGTGAGGGATTTACTTGGGATTAACGGTGGCATCACTATGCATATCATTAGTTCTCTTTCTTCTATGAGTGAGACTAATAGCTTATTGCTATAAGTGGTTGCGGAGGCAATAGCAATTATGGATGCACTACCCACATATAATTTATCTTGCTCTAACAAGTACATGCATACTTTATTTCTATCTTCCCATCAGATGTTTTGCACACCTATAGGTGAAACCAAATGCCCTAGGCCCTCTCTCTCTCCATCATCGACAACAACAAAAAGACGCAAGCTATTGGTCCGGAAAAACACAGAAGGAATTCTAAAAACACAAAAGGAATTCTACAAGGGAAAAAAGCTACACTACATCCGTAATCCGGATTGAAGCTATCAACCCTTTTTCTAGAGCCTTTGCAGGGGAAGCAATAGCTACCCTGATGAGGTTATTAGGAACCTTGCAAGTTTTAATTCTTGTTTTTTATTTTGGTAGTTTGCTTTCAGTTTTTATTTGATAAACCAAAAAAATTAGTTAGCCTTTAAATTATTTTTTTTACTATTATAATTCTTTGATTAAGAAAACCCAAAAACATAGAAATATGCCTAAAAAGAAGTCGGGGGAGTTTGCTACTGCCAACAATGATTATATGCATACTCCTATTACTCAGCCAGCAGTTGCTGCTGATGACTACGAAATTAAGCCCCATTATTTATGTTTGGTTCAACAAAATCAATTTGGAGGCTTTGTTGTTTAAGATGCAGGTATGCACTTAAATACTTTCACTGAAATATGTGATATGATGCGTATAAAATATGTTGACCCGGATGCGGCAAAATTACGTCTATTTCCTTTCTCTCTAAGAGGAAGAGCAAAATAATGGTCGCTATGTTTGCCTAGAAATACTATTACATCATGGGTGGGATGTACTTTGAAATTTATGACTAAATTTTTCCCACCAGCAAAGACTATGCAACTCCGATCTAATATTACTGGTTTTAGACAGGAAGAGCATGAGCCACTAGCGCTTGCATGGGAGAGGATGAAATAATGCCTAAGAAACTATCCTAGTCATGGGATGGAATATTGGTTAATCCTCCATTTATTTTATAATGCTCTTAATCCTGTATCTAAGTCTAAGCTTGATACTGCAGCTGGAGGAATATTCATAGGTAAGAATATTACCGAAGCAAAGCAGCTGTTAGACAATATGCAAGACAACCATGCCCAATGGCATGTGGTAAGAAATAGACTTTGTAGCTTGTAATGATTATAACCCTACTTGGAAGAAGAGTTACAATCCTATCTTTCAGAAACATTATTCTAGTCCTACAGGTAATTCTAATAATAATATACGAACTGGTAATGGTAGTCTCCAAGAAACACTTAAGTCTTTTATAGACTCGAGAAATGAACAAAACAATATTCTTGTTAAAATAACGGAGAACCATGATGCCATGCTTGGTAAATTATCTAACCAAGCTGTTAGTTTGAGAAATTATTTGAAGGCCTTTCAAGAAAGAACGAGGATCGTTGAGGCACAACTAGGTAAGATAACCGAGAGTCAAACTCTCATTGTAGCTAAATTTGCAAGTAAAGTTGAGCCCAATCCTATTGAAGAACTCAAAATGATGAGGATCCAAAGGGAGGAGTGTAACATCCCAATTTCAGCAACCCTGATTAGTTGTCCAGAATGCAAAAATCAGGGGGAATAAAACTTTTTCTTGTTAAGTGTTGCAGTGTTTGCTTGTTGATTGTCTGTACTTATGCTTCGGATTGTATAGCTTATAATACTACCTACCTCACCATCAGTTGACAAAAGCTATTTAACAAGACTATCTTGGCTCATTTTACATATTCTCAATGTTCTAGCATTTCAAAACATGAGCCAAGATGCTTATGTAACCAAAACTATTTTAGTAGATTCTAATGACAAAACTATGGAGATATATATAATATAATCTCCTTATGGTCTCAAGATAGAACATTCAACTACTCCTACCTCTAGGATTCTCAAAACCTTGTATAAAACATCTGAATTCTACTCTTGGTAGGGATACCAAGGACTCTTACCTTATTCAAACTCCAACCTTTCAAAATTTCCCATCCTTACCTCAAGCTAAGCTTGATGGTAAACCCTAGTAGCAGTTGATTTGTTTGTAAGATGAGTTGCCTTGATCTGCTGTTTGACTTGATTGCTTAGACGTAGTATTAGCTACTCTAGGAGCTCATCCTCTAGAATCAAGAAACATTAAAATCCCCAAACCCTAAGCAAGAATACAAGATGGAACTGATCTCTATCCACTAGGTGACCATCTAAAACCCTTAAGAAGATCATCTTTGAAGACATCTAATTCTAGAAGCTTCCAAGTCAATGAGAACCAGTACCAAGCAAGGATCTTTCCTACTCAATCTACACTTAAACATCATCCACTTTATTCAAACTCCAACCTTTCAAAATTTCCCATCCTTACCCATCAAAAATCATCAGCACCCACATTCTAGTCAAAAACCCTAAATCTGCCAAATTTGGCTAAGTTTGGAATCTGTTTCAACATCACCTTTTTTGATGTCTCCCTTTCTGAACCCTTGTGAATTTTTGGTAATGCACTTCAACCATCTTGTTGAACATACTAAGTACTAACAAGGACCACTCTTGCCCCAGATTATATCACCCTCCAACCCACTTGTTCTTGATGATTTTGCAAGCAAGAAAATAACTATTCCTGCAAATCTAGTCAACATGCCTACTTTGATAGAAGCTCACACCACCATCCAACCTTCTATGGACCAACTCTTTGCCTGGTTGTGTTCTACTCATATAGTTCTATAAATACCTACTTTAATTGTTCCATTTAGATCTTTGTGCTTCTTAAACCCACAAGGTTTTGAAGGCTAGTTGATAATCTTCTTTGGCAGGCTTATTTTATTCAAAGTTTGAAAGCCTGTCTTGGTGAGCTCAAGCAGGATCCAGCTCAAACCTCTACACCCTTGTGATCTAAATCACTTGGTCTATCCATCCATATATCCCATTCCCCAGGGGGAGCTCTGAGCTCCAAGATCCAACAAGGTTTTTGTGGCTCGAAAACAATCTTACCCTAGATCCTTAAATCTCTAGTTTTCACCCAAATCAACTTGGATTCTCCACTCCCAAGGTTGCAAATGCTTGATACACCTTATATAAATCATATACCTCGATCATCAAGATTTATCAAATATTATCCATAATTATTATGGCTCCAAATCTAATTAATCTCTTTAATAGACAAAATCTCCAAAACTCCTTTCCTAGGGGGAAAGCTTGGTTTTTGCCAAAACACTTCCCCAACTCTTAGCTCAATTGGATCCATATATCATACTCTACTTCCCACTTCAAAAATAAATATTTTTGAAGAGTTTTAATAATTCTTTTTGCCTATTTTCTTAATAGGCATAATTGATAAAATAGACATATTAAATACTTTTAAGCCACAATAAATCTTGAGAAAATTCCCCTAACTGTGTATTCACATTTGGGACCATCTCACATCAAAAACTCCACCCGTCCAATTAAAAATACCAACTAAATTCCTAAAAACCATTTCTGCACTATTTGAATAATTGAAACAAAGTGCATCTAGAATTCTCATTACTCATCCTTCCATACACCTGAAATTTTTTTCTTCATACAAAACTTCACACAATCTCATTAGCAACATTAGTGCACTTAACATAAATAAGTCTTAAGGTTCAGTTCTAACACCAAATAAACTTCCATTAGAACACTAGCTACTGTAGTACTTCCCTCAGAAAGCTCAATTCCCCAAAAGAACTCAAAAAGGAACCCACAAGAAGCAAATGCAGAAAATGGCAGAAATCTGTCAAAACAGACCAGCAGGTAAAGACGAATTTTTTCCGAAGACCTTCTGTTGCTCAAATCAAAAAGCGTTAAACTAACCAAAGTTAGATAACCACCTGGGGCAGAAGCACAAAAATTCACGCCTTAAAAAGACGTTCAGAGATTTTGCACGAATTTTTACGGTGAAGCATAGAAATCTGTTTCGGGACAACAACTTTCCCAATCATTACTTCTCTCTCATTAGAGGTTACTCTTGGCACAAAAAGAAAATAAAAAGGATAAGGAGCGGTTATTACAGAAGTGTTAACTTCTAAGACTCATCTAAAACTTTTGGGTTATCTCCCTATAAGTACTTTTCTTTAACGCCTTTAAGTTAGGCATGATAGTTTGAGAAAATGCTCACATAAGAAATATGAATTGATGTAAAAGAGAGCATCAAGAAGCAAATTCAAAACACTTTTAAGTCTAACCCACTTCCTATGCATAGGAATCTTATAAAGAAACAAGTCATGAAAGCACAAAGCAACAAACATAATAAAGCAAAACAAGTGCAACTTCAAGACTTTCAACATAAAGAGGGGAACCTTAATATTGTTGAGATGCATAAAACCATGTTTCCCTCTCTCATAATAACTTTCAGTAGCATCATGAATAAAATTAACAATATAACAATCACAAGAAACATTCTTATCATGAGCCACATGCATAAAAGAATTAATACACTCCACATAAACATCGTCATTCTTATTAATTGTAGTGGGAGCAAATTCAACAAAATAGCTATCATTATTATTCAAATCACCATAATCATCAAATATAGGAGGTATATTGTAATCATAATTAATTTTCTCCTCAATAGTAGGTGGACTGAAAATATCATACTCATCATTGTAATCATCATATATTGGAGGTTTGGTATCATCATAATCAATAGAATAGCTATCTTCCAAAGCTGGGGAAATAAAAAGATCATTTTCATAAAAACTAGCTTCCCCAAGCTTAGACTTTTGCATAGAATTAGCAATAATGGTGTCCAAAGAATTCATACTAACAACATTGCTATTAGTATGCAAATAAAGTTCCATAGGTTTTTTAATTTTCTCTTCAAACACTTCATGTCCTAACGCAAGATAAATACAATAAAGCTCTCTAATTTTGTTGTTGTTTTCCATTAAGCCTAACTAGTGAAAACAAGAAACAAAAAGACAAAATTGCAGAATCTAAAGGAAATAACTTCGAGTACTCACACCAGAAAATAGGCGTATGCTGTGGGAGGTTCTTCTTCTTTTACCTTTTACCTTTCCTCCCCGGCAACGGCGCCAGAAAATAGCTTGATGTCTACGCACTTATATTCTTGTAGACAGTTGTTGGGCCTCCAAGTGCGGAGGTTTGTAGAACAGCAGCAAGTTTTCCCTTAAGTGGATCACCCAAGGTTTATCGAACTCAGGGAGGAAGTGGTCAAATGTATTCCCTCTCAAGCAACCCTGCAATCAAGATACAAGAAGTCTCTTGTGTCCCCAACACACCCAATACACTTGTCAGGTGTATAGGTGCACTAGTTCGGCGAAGAGATAGTGAAATACAAGTGGTATGGATAATTATAAGTGGTAACGGTGCTAGAAAATAACTTGATGGCATGGAAGAGACTAAAGGCAAACTGAAATAAGGATGGAAGAAAGCAAACATGTAACAGATCTAATTGCAAACGGTGTATCAATGCTTAGAAACAAGGCCTAGGGATCATACTTTCACTAGTGAACACTCTCATATAAATATCTTCTCTATATGATACTACTCTTAACTACTCTCCGGTTGGACACTCTAATCGATGGTAGGGCTATAATAGCACACCTCAAAGTAAGTCTTTCCCATCTAGAAAACCCCACACTGTCACCTTGAGTACTAGATGAGTTCAACAAACACCACAATTTCATAGACATCCAACTCCAAATATAACTCATATCAAGTATTTGTAATCTCTAGCCTAAGTGCCACCATGGTGAGCACGCTGTCACTTTCACACACATGGGGAGAGCAGAGATTATTAAAGCACTTGAGTAGCAGAATAGATCTATAGATTACAAGCTCATGATCTCAATAAGATCATGCATAGAGAGAGATGAACACATAGCTACCGGTAGAACCCTTAGCCTCGAGAGAGAACTACTCCCTCCTCATCATGGGAATCAGCAATGGTGATGGAGATGGTGGTGGAGATCGTTAGAGATGGCTACGGGCCCCTCTCCGTCTCGTATTCTGGACTTTATGACATCCGGAAAAATAGGCACTTTGGCTTTTGTCCCGTCCAATTCCGAGAATTTTCATTTTCTGAATTTCCTGGAACCAAAAACAGCAGAAAACAGGCAGATGGCACTGTGGCTCTTGTTAATAGGTTAGTCCAAGAAATCATATTAAAAGTACTCCAAAGTTGGAACAAAACACAAGAAAGTGGATACAACCAAGCATGGAACATAAAAAATTATAGATACATTTGCAATGTATCAACATCCCCAAGCTTAACTCCTGCTCGTCCTCGAGTAGGTAAGTGATAAAAAGAAAGAATAAGTTTTGAGGTGACATGCACCATCATAAACTTGATCAAAGTATTTGTAAAACATTGAAAGCTGGGATCATAATACTTCAATCATAGAATGAAAGACAAAGTTCTAGCAATAAGACAAAAAAACAATGTTGCAACATGAAAAGGCACAAACAAAAGATTCATGAATAACAATGCTTTGCAAGACGTTTGTTTGTTTCACATAAAGAAAACATAGCATAATAGTATTCAGCTTGTCCCTAAATGCATAGGACACCTTCAAAGTTCATAAGAGTGACTAGATACATTAGTTTAAAACAAGCAATATCAAGTTATGCATCAATCAACTAGTCTTGGGACAATGCACATAGAACTAAGAATGGCCACTATGCTCTCAAAGTAGGTGCATACAGATAGAAGGTGGAGACTCAATATAATGGTGGAAGAAAAGCCATTGTAAAAGGAAGTAGGGATTCAAGTCTCATAAAGAGCTTCCAAAAATTATGGTACTTATAGCTTTCAGCTCTCATTGCCCCTATCATAAGCATCTTGAAGGTGATTAAGGTTAAAGTGACACAACTAAGAGGATATGCTTGACAAGTTATAAACCGAAATCTCATGCCCCTTACATACGAAGACCGAACCTCATGCTACTCAACTTTAGTCACGAGTAAGCTCTTGTCATTGTAAGTACATGTGTATCATTAAGAACCGCCAACAGTGTACCCATTGCACATGATACGGGAGCTTTCCATAATCAAAATGACAAGGCAAGCAGACAATGAGCATCTCAGCGATCTTTTTATTTACTATTTGCATAGGTTTTTATTGAGGATGCTTCATAGAGTGCTCATTATGGTTATGCTGCAAGTTTCCACCATCATTAGGCATGGCTTAGGCTAGCGGCCCAAGCATTTCTCTAACACACATACAAACTCCATGATCTTACAAGTTCCACTTTTATTTCACACCGCCGGGATCCGTAAGCAAAAGAACATAATATCAACGGGGTACAAAGTACAAGTGCAATGTTGAAAGCGTTCCCCATTGTACATGGTTCTGCTAATTTCAACTTATAAAGCGCAAGCATATACGCAACAAAGAAGGACCCAATGGTTCAAGTTTATTAACGGCAAGAAAAGTAAAGTGTGCCATCAAGTTCGTGAGAGCTTTAATCACTAGTTTTCTCATAACAAGTTAATTTGAAAGATAAACAAAAGCATGAATATACTTGGAATAGCATAAGCTAGTAGGTAGGTATGGTGGACTCTTTGGAATAACTTGGTTTAGGGAGTTGGATGCATGAGTGGAACTCATACTTTGTTGTGGAGGCTAGCAAAAGACTGGGAGCGACAAACTAAGAGAACAATAATGGCCATAATGATGCAGAACGACAAAACATCATTGATCAAAGCATAAAGTGATACTACAAGTTGAAAACTAAAGAATCTTAAAGGCTATGGTGACTTGAGATAGTCATAACATGGTGTGAGCATGCGCCAAGTCAACCCAAATAAAGCATCAAAGGAGAATACCAGTATACTATGCTTTAATATGCTAAAACAACGCATGATTCATCCAAGGCACATTAAGTAATCTCAATTGTTTATAACAAGTCATGGTACAGCAAAGAATACTAAGCATAAAGCCAAAACAATATCAAGCATGGCATGACAAAGCATAGGCCACAGTCAAAACCAGCTCTTTTTACCACATAAGCATGAACTTTCCTACTCTTTTCCAATCCAAACCAAACTATTTGCAAACCAATGTATGAAAGAGGGGGTCCAACCAATTTATTCAGAAAACTAAGCAAACCAAAAACCAAAACCAAAACGAAAAAGAAGACGCTCCAAGAACAACACAACTGTGCATAAAACAATAAAAATAAAGTGTTTGGAAGAAACCTGGGATTTTTATTGATGAAGAAGGGGATGCCTTGGGCATCCCCAAGCTTTGACGCTTGTACTTCTTGGATATTTCTTGGGGTGACACGCCTGACATCCCCAAGCTTGAGCTTTAGTCCATTCTTCATCTCATTACTCATTCCTTCCATACACCTGAAATTTTTTTCTTCATACAAAACTTCACACAATCTCATTAGCAACATTAGTGCACTTAACATAAATAAGTCTTAAGGTTCAGTTCTAACACCAAATAAACTTCCATTAGAACACTAGCTACTATAGCACTTCCCTCAAAAAGCTCAGTTCCCCAAAAGAACTCAAAAAGGAACCCACAAGAAGCAAATGCAGAAAATGGCAGAAATCTGTCAAAACAGACCAGCAGGTAAAGACGAATTTTTTCCGAAGACCTTCTGTTGCTCAAATCAAAAAGTGTTAAACTAACTAAAGTTAGATAACAACCTGGGGCAGAAGCACAAAAATTCACGCCTCAAAAAGATGTTCAGAGATTTTACACGAAATTTTACGGTGAAGCATAGAAATCTGTTTCGGGACAGCAACTTTCCCAATCATTACTTCTCTCTCATTAGAGGTTACTCTTGGCACAAAAAGCAAATAAAAAGGATAAGGAGCAGTTATTACAGAAATGTTAACTTCCAAGACTCATCTAAAACTTTTGGATTATCTCCCAATAAGTACTTTTCTTTAACGCCTTTAAGTTAGGCTTGATAGTTTAAGAAAATGCTCACATAAGAAATATGAATTTAAGTAAAAGAGAGCATCAAGAAGAAAATTCAAAACACTCTTAAGTCTAACCCACTTCCTATGCATAGGAATCTTATAAAGAAACAAGTCATGAAATCAAAAAGCAACAAACATAATAAAGGAAAACAAGTGCAACTTAAAGACTTTCAACATAAAGAGGGGAAACTTAATATTGTTGAGATGCATAAAACCATGTTTTCCTCTCTCATAATAACTTTCAGTAGCATCATGAATAAAATTAACAATATAACAATCACAAGAAACATTCTTATCATGAGCCACATGCATAAAAGAATTAATACTCCCCAAATAAACATAGTCATTCTTATTAATTATAGTGGGAGCAAATTCAACAAAATAGCTATCATTATTATTCTCATCACCATAATCATCAAATATAGGAGGCATATTGTAATCATAATTAATTTTCTCCTCAATAGTAGGTGGACTGAAAATATCATACTCATCATTGTAATCATCATATATTGGAGGTTTGGTATCATCATAAGCAATAGAATAAAGTTCCATAGGTTTGGTGTCCAAAGAATTCATACTAACAACATTGCTATTAGTATGCAAATAAAGTTCCATAGGTTTTTTAATTTTCTCTTCAAACACTTCATGTCCTAACTCAAGATAAATACTATAAAGCTCTCTAATTTTGTTGTTGTTTTCCATTAAGCCTAACTAGTGAAAACAAGAAACAAAAAGACAAAATTGCAGAATCTATAGGAAATAACTTCGAGTACTCACACCAGAAAATAGGCGTTTGCTGTGGGAGGTTCTTCTTCTTTAATCCTCCGGTGTGAATACCTTTTACCTTTCCTCCCCGGCACGGCGCCAGAAAATAGCTTGATGTCTATGCACTTATATTCTTATAGACAGTTATTGGGCCTCCAAGTGCAGAGGTTTGTAGAACAGCAGCAAGTTTTCCCTTAAGTGGATCACCCAAGGTTTATCGAACTCAGGGAGGAAGTGGTCAAATGTATTCCCTCTCAAGCAACCCTACAATCAAGATACAAGAAGTCTCTTGTGTCCCCAACACACCCAATACACTTGTCGGGTGTATAGGTGCACTAGTTCGGCGAAGAGATAGTGAAATACAAGTGGTATGGATAATTATAAGTGGTAACGGTGCTAGAAAATAACTTGATGGCGTGGAAGAGACTAAAGGCAAACTGAAATAAGGATGGAAGCAAGCAAACATGTAACAGATCTAATTGCAAACGGTGTATCAATGCTTAGAAACAAGGCCTAGGGATCATACTTTCACTAGTGAACACTCTCATATAAATATCTTCTCTTTATGATACTACTCTTAACTACTCTCCGGTTGGACACTCTAATCGATGGTAGGGCTATAACAGCACACCTCAAAGTAAGTCTTTCCCATCTAGAAAACCCCACACTGTCACCTTGAGTACTAGATGAGTCCAACAAACACCACAATTTCATAGAGACATCCAACTCCAAATATAACTCATAACAAGTATTCGTAATCTCTATCATAAGTGCCACCATGGTGAGCACGCTGTCACTTTCACACACATGGGGAGAGCAGAGATTCATTAAAGCACTTGAGTAGCAGAATAGAACTATAGATTACAAGCTCATGATCTCAATAAGATCATGCATAGAGAGAGAGATGAACACATAGCTACCGGTAGAACCCTTAGCCTCGAGAGAGAACTACTCCCTCCTCATCATGGGAATCAGCAATGGTGATGGCGATGGTGGCAGAGATTGATGGAGATGGCTCCGGGCCCCTCTCCGTCTCGTATTTTGGTACTTGATGACATCCGAGAATATTCATTTAACGACTTTCTGGAACCGAAAACAGTAGAAAACAGGCAGCTAGCACTGTGGCTCTTGTTAATAGGTTAGCCCAAGAAATCATATGAAAAGTACTCCAAAGTTGGAACAAAACACAAGAAAGTGGATAAAACCAAGCATGGATCATCAAAAATTATAGATACATTTGCAATGTATCAATGCTACAGCCAATCCTCCCTCCAACCAATACCAATGACCATACCAGCGCCCCCGAGTACCCCCAACCGGCTGTGAGCACGTCACCCTCGTCCCGCTCCTTCCCTTTTACCCCACATTCCACCCCGGTCGTCCTCGACCATGATGAACAATGGAGATACCGCCCATCACCCTCCCATGCGCTCCCACCGCCCCTCTCCACCAATGAAGCCCTGCCGCCCCTCCTTCTGGTCCAAAATGGACTCGGTCCATCGTGCACCCACCCCTCGGGTAAAAAGGCCAGAGGCCACTACGAGCCCCCTCTACTAACTCATTTTCTCCCTCACCACTCACCTACCCTCCCCACAAGTCCCAGCTCCATAGTGCAGAGGAGAAGAAGAACTCTCCCCCCTCGGCCATGGCCTAGATCAAGCTCGCAGGGCCTCCCCCTTGCCCTATTCCTCTCTGCATGTCACCCTACTGACCTCTCCTTGATCTCCTCTCTCTAACCCCACCTTTTTCTCCTCTCAGGGAACCCCTAGATGCCACCGCCGACGAGCTCCCGAAGCCGTCCGCGCCGCGGAGGTGCGCGACCTCGTCCTTGCACAAAAGCCGCCGCTCCCGACCATCGCCGAACTCGCCGTGAGCCACCGCATCTTCTTCGACCTTCCCCGTCGCCTCTGAAGCCCTCAGGTGAGCCCTCCGCCACCGCCGAGCCCGCCTAGGGTTTCCTGGCTCTGTTCGCGCTGCCGGAGGAGGACGACGATGCGGCACCGTCAGATCATCCTAGATCAGACAGCCTTGAGCCTCCAATACCTCTTCGATCCCCCTTTGGCTGACAGGCGGGCCCCGCCCCGCGGTTTCAAAACCACACGCGCGCGCACGCCCCGGCGGTGAGCTGGGTTGGCTCGCCCCAGTGCGGCCCATTTCCAAGCAGATTTGGCCCGCGCCCCTGTTCTTTTCCTTTTCTATTATTTAGAACTCCAGATCTACTCTTCTGCCTGTTAGATTTAATTCAAAACAAAAATGGAAAACTATTTGAAACGTCTAGATATAAATTACTACATGTTCCTATATGTTTTGTATAACATGCAGACCAAACCCCAGGGCCAGAGTATTTCTTATTATTTTCTGATAATTAAACTACTGGAAGGTATCTTTTCTAATAAATAAATTCCTTTATCCAAATGGAGAAAATCCAACTGCCTCTAGTAGGCATTGGATATACCCTCTGGTGACATTATTACCAACCCATGTTGAGCCATGGATAACATGTAGCAAAAATAATACAAACAGAGCCTTTCTTCCTCTAGAAAATCCCCTAGGTCATACCCTAATAGATTTTACCCTAATCCCAACTCTTGTTGATGAGGTATATAAATATCTACTAAAACCTATGAGACCACAATTTTTGGAGCCTCTGTTGATTTATGGTGATTTAAATATCTCTGTCCAGGGTAGTTTTAGTAGAAAATCACTACAGGAGTTTCATAACCCCAAATTGAGTGTCCAATTTCTACGGAAAGGTGGTAAAAACGCCTACCATGTGCCATTGGAATCAACTCAAAATATTCTGTAGATTTAATTTGGTGAAAAAGACAAAAATCCTCAGAACTGCCTTTGGGAATTTTCAGAGAGCATTATGTTAATTATTTTAACATGATTCCAACTCTCAGTGAACAAGTACATCAAGAAGTACCTAAAAACGCAAGGAAATAACTTTTGGACATACAGAACATTTCTGGTGAATTATTTTCTAAAACTAAAGCCTTTATCATTAGAAAATTCATAAGAAATTAAAGAAAAGTGATAAAATCATGAAACCACTTTTGTTGTTCTTGTTTAGTCAAAACCTACCTGATAGTATTCTGGTTGCACATTGATACCATACTTACCCAGACCTTGGTACCAAACCCCTTCATTAGTGGTTTTGACCATTTCCCGAAGAAAGGGAAAAACACCACTGCAACTATGGCTTTTTGCAATGGTTCAAAGCTCTACTAATTATTATAATTATACTAGAAAACGTACCTGTGCGTTGCAACGGGTTGGAAAGAAAATATGCATGAACCAATTTCTGTTCGATAGGCATGTCGAAGAAAACAACCAGCTTTGAGTGTACGAAAGGTGTACGTCGCGGTCATGTGTGCCGCCACTATCTCCTTTGCCTGCTGCTTTATCCAGGGTACCCGGTTCACGTGCCCTAGGACCAGCCGAGCCATGTGCCACCATCGGGACCTTACCCGTCCGATCTTCCGCACCAACATGGGACGTTAAGGCCTTCGTCGAGTAATTTTCATCATATCGACCGACGTCGATTCCTCCCTCCCACTCAGCTTGTAAACGCCATCCCGGTTCTCCGCATTGGATGAACAACCTCCGCCACGTGTCTTGTAGGGGCTCTCCTTCCATCTATACCGTCACCGTGCAATCCATGGAGGAGAAGAGGTCGTCTGCAACATGTGTACTGGCAAGAGGAGGACCTCCAGGGACCTGCAGCCGCACGCAGAGCAGAGGTGTCTACCGCTCCTCTCCCCATAATCAGATTGTTCCAAGAATAAATTTGAAACAAATGCACAAAGTGTGATATTGCTAACATATTAGGATTGGGCCCTTGGAGAAAGAAAATATCATTTACATGCGTGTCTTTGATATGTCGTACAAATTTCCAGAGGCAAACAGACTCAATTCATTTCTAAATTGCTTATCTGCATTGTAACTACTCGATATACAAAAATGAACAAAGAACTAAAATTAAGCTTGTAAATAAAATATTTCTTGTGGAAAAAATATTACAAGAACAGAACCCCTAAAAGCTATAATTTAATTATCTGGATGCCGATTCTATGGCAAGATAAACCAACATAGATATATGACACCGGTAACAATAAACAACATAAGAGAAATTAGGTTCGAGTAAATCCAATAGCCTTTCAAGGTGAGACTGCTCTCACAGTCTCACGATTTCGTTGTTCTCTTCGGACAATAACAATGATAGCTTATCAAAATATGACCATGGTGTACTCTGTACACTCGACATAATGAAGAAAGGAGCATAGTAAATATCTTCCCTGTCTATTCACTCGACTCAGACTAAAATTTCATTCAGTTTTCTGTTTTCGGATACCTTCAAGCTAGATGAACCAAAATCAATCTGACCGGCAGACATCAGGAGAAGTAAGTACAACAGTGTTGTAGTACAGCGGCGGGATGGGGGGGGATGGGGGCTCCTCACCAGCAGCCAACACGATGACGGGACGAGAGATCCTCACCAGAAGTCCAGCGGGAGGCGCAGCCGGACCACATTCAATCGACATTAGCGTGCAGCTTTGGAAATCCAGCACGCTGGACGGCGGTGGTGGCGTTGCTGAGTTCCGCATATACAGGCTGGTCATGTGGGAGGGGATGTTGTGTGGTGGCATTGGCTGCGAAATCAAAGGAGCATGGAGGTGTGCAGAGCCTACCGGAGGCAGGCGATGGGGCGTAGGCCGGTCTGGAAGCGCGGAGGCTGCCAGAGCTAGGAGACGGGGCGGAGGCTGGGCTGGGCGCGCTACGCCTACGCGAGGGTGAAGGAGACGGAGGACGGTACGGGCGCGAGGCACCTGCCGGAGGTAGGGGACGTCGCGGAGAATGGTCTCGATGCGCCTGGCCGGCGATGGAGAAGAAATTGGGGAAGCCGGAAATCGAACCTGCCTCCTATAGTCGCCGCTTACTTTCGGCTTTTATTTGGATGAGGAGTTGTGAGGATGGTGGCCACGGAAGAAGGGCAGACGGAGGCGGGGATGGAGGAAGACGGCAGGGTCGGGGTCATGGCTCGCAAGCTGCTGGACGAAGCGGTAATTCACTCATTGCCGTCTAGGCCTCCTGTGGTTGCAACACTGGGAGGGTGGGAAGGGATAGGTACTTCGACTCACGATTCGAAGCCGGTGTGTTGGGCGATGGAGAGGGTTGGGTAGCGCATAAGGAAGGGCGGGCCTCTGTTCAGCTCTGCAAGGTCCATGACCCCTGTTGTTCCTGAGCTCCAAACCCACCCCCGCGCCGCCCCTCCCTGCTTCCTCGGCAATAACGGCCGCGTCCTCACCTTCTGCTATCTCTTTGCTCCCTGCCTCCGGCCGCAGGCAGCCGGCAGTGGCACCTTACTCTGCCCTCTTCCCTTCCTACAATTCGAGCTCCGAAGACCACGCGAACAGGGATGAATCTCCACGGAATGGGGAGATCGGCGGCACACAGTTCCGTTCCTCTAGCCGGATGGGGAGGCGGCGACACTCGCGGAACATCCATGGATCGCCGGGATGGGGATATCCTGTCCAGCTCCGTTCGTTTCTTCTCAGCATGAGCACGAACTATTCAGTTGACTTTGGCCGTGAGTTCCGCGTTGCTAAAAAAATGAAACGGTATTTGACTCATGGGTGGTATGGTGGGTAAATAGCCCAAAATTACAGGGGCAAAACGGTCCTAAACAAACTGGTTGACAGAAGCGACCCTTTTTTATTATTAGGTATAGATTGTCCACTTTCTTGCTGTGTGAATGTCCACTTATATGCCTTGTTTTGATTGTGGTCTTGCTTGTTTGCATCTATACTCGATGACGACGATAGTTGCGCTTGTATTGATGCCGAGAACAAGAGATCGTATGGATATTGGTATTCTGGGTTATCTAAAGATGAAGTCCAGGGACCATTATGCCTTATTGTTGATCTCAGGCAAGCCAGCTTCTTACTTATAAGTCTTGTCCTACTGTCTTACTTATGCATGTTTTATCTTCTGTTTATTTAAAACTGCATTGTTTTACTATATGTTGATGTATATATGTTAGTGATTTGGCTCCTCCGAACTATTACACTTTTGTACTATTAAGTACAACCCCATTGGTGACACCTACTTGTCCCTAGTAGAATAGATGGTGTATATCACCATAACCCTCTAGAGACCCTGTTTTAGCCAAAGCAAAGCTAGAGAATGGGAAGACCCCGGAAAAAGTTTTTACCAAATGTTTTATGATAAAACCTTGGTGAGGTGGGACCTTCCAAAAGATGTTGAGAAAGAAAAAGGTTTTTGTTTTACAAAATGCTGAAGGAAAGCTGGAGGAAAAAGGTTTACGAAAACTCACCCAGTTCTTTGCATTTTAGCTATAACAACTTAACCCTGTGCAACCATATTACTCTGGAATGGGACAGGGCTGGATTTGATTATTGTCTGTTCTGGTATAAGCTCTCTCGCAACTACTACAGAGGATGAAACTCCCTGGAGGGTGGGCCTTTTCCTGAAGGGTCAATGTGAGACATCGACCTGGAGAAGGAACGAAGGGTTTACGGACCTCCATGCGTTACTATGAGCCCCTCATTGAAAGCGCACACTCGGGAAGTGGAAAAAGCGCTCCGCTTGGCTGTGAACTATATAGGGCGTCCCGGTGTTGAGGGGAACAACACTCATAGGGTAGGCACTTATATTGGAGTGGGAATCCGGAGAGTCTTGATCTGTTACTCGACCCATGATCGGTGTAGATCAGGATAGTGTACCCAGATGGTGTGGGTAAAATGTGCAACCTCTGCAGAGCGTAAATCTATTCGAATAGCCGTGTCCGCGGTTATGGACGGGTTGGACAAACTTCTATAAAGCGGTGCTGGTTTTGTTTTCAAAAAGGATTTCTGAAAAGCAATGGCTTTGGAAATGTTTTAACCATGGGATGGTCGTAAAGGAGAAAGGTTTTGACCATGGGATAGTCAGAAGGAGGAGAAAGGAGTTTGGTCGTGGGACGACCTGAAGACGGGAACAAATGGGTACCCCAATCCTAGTGTTTACAAAACTTTTAAAAAGGTTTCCAAAATCATTTACAAAAGTTTTCGACAAAGATATGTAGATGCTATATCTACAAGAGAAACTAATTGAGAAAAGAACCTTGGAGCCCTCCTACTACCACAGCCATGTTGCATATCCTCTTGTTATTATTATTTTCTTGAGGTGGTTTGCGAGTACATTCAAAGTACTCACTAGCATTGTCCCTGGCTATTAACTTGGTCAGATCTCAAGAAGAAGGTGGTGTGGCGACTATGCGAGCTAGGACGTTCTCCCAGTCAGTTGCCTGTAGGTTAAGGCATGGATCGGGCTCTACGCTTAATGAAGTTCCGCTGTTGTTGACCGATGTAGCCATAGTGGCAACTAAGGTATGACATGTAATCGTTATGTATTGGATGTTTAATTTGATACTTGTCTGTTATGTGCCACGACTAACTGATCATGGGATCGTGGTTGTATGCATAACATGGATTCTCGGAGGATTAATCCGGGGGCCCCACCGACTTGGTATCAGAGCCATCCTGACTGTAGGAGAACCTTAGTTAGGATGGTCGCTAGACAGGAACCTTATTTTGAAAACCCCAACCTTTGAAAACTAGCTTCTCAATGAGTTTCAAAAAGTTCTACTTCTTCTCTTACTCTAAGTAAATGCTTTCGAAAATGGTTTCCTTTAACTCTTGTCCAAACTTCAAACCTACAGATTTTAAATAACTGGGACCAGAACCCGGTGAAGACAATGAGAACAAGATGAAGACAAGCAACTACCAGCAAACACAAGGAGACTACAATATCGCTCTACCAGCGGAATCCTCATAGTTCGAAGACATCAAGTGTTGCACTAACAAGAAGTGTTGTGGTGGTGTCATGGCAGATGTCATGGATAGGCTAAAGGTGGGGACTAATACACGCTAGGGGAATCCAGGGAGGGATAATGAGGTGATTCCTCACACAAAAATTTGTATTTGCTTTGCTTCCAGGATTACAAGTGCTCCTAGAGCTGTATTGGCGAGAGGAGGAAGAAGAAGCTCTCTTACTCTCATACACTGTTCACCCCTAAAACCCTTAACCAAATCAGAATAGCGGAACCCCTTCTATAGAGGCCCTAGCCCTCCTTATATAGGGGTGGCTAGGTCTCCACTTAGGGCATACGTGAAGGCATATTCTTTAGAATATGCCTTCTCCCAAAGTAGTAAACCGACTGGGTTGCTTTTCCCCCGCGTCAAACATGCAGAGGCTACGTGAGCCTCTGCGGCGCCTGCGTCAGCCGACATGAGCGTCGTCACCCTTATCGGCCACGCCTCGGTGGTCCTCCCCTTGTCCGCTGCGCTCATGTTGTGCATACCGGGGCTTCTTTTGACCAGCGAGATTCCTTCCTTCTCCTAGAAGCTAGATGTGATCCGGATCATAGTTGATACGGCCACACCCGTTCCTGCATACAAGTTAAATAGGCATTTCCGACTTACTGCTTAAGTCGGATGAGACTTAGTTAGGCGGACGCCCCCTGGTCCGGGTTACCCCGTGATTCGGCCTGCCTTGAGGTGACCTGGCCAGCATCCGCTTTGGCCTTGCCGAACCTCGGCTAACTCGACATTTATACCCCGGCGTGACCCTACCCGGGGGTATCCCCCCAACATTAGTCCCCGAAGCTGGTGCGGTCTTAGCTGCCTTGGCTGCTAAGACCACATCAGGTTCAATTATATTTGTGCTTTGGACGCTATTTCCGAGTTACCTCCTTATCTCGGATTATATGGATTTACGTTCGCTTCGCATGTTCCAAGTTTTCACTTGCCGGCCAGGTTACAACTTTGACTCGGCCCTCATCATTTTACTTTCCCTCTACACATTCCAAGTGTTCACTTGCTGGCCGGGTTACCACAGTTCTATCTGGGTCTCCCTTCCTTCTCTCGTACGCCAACCCACGTGGAGGCTAATCATTAGGTTGCCTCATTTTAAGGGCCAGCTACAGCAACCGCCGCAGTAATTGTCAGTTATCATTGCGCGGGTCACGTCACGCCTGCCTCCTCGTTTAACGCATCAATGCGTCATGTCATGGGATCAACCCCACCCTGTGGCTTTCTGTGTGGCTCTCTGATGATTGGCTGACGTGAGCTATACACGGTCACACCGTGTGGCATATCCGTAGGATGTGATCCCACTTTCCCCTCGTGGGAGTGGTTAAATAGGGGATGGGCGCACCCCTTAGGATTTTTCCCCTTCCGCGCCCCTCTGCCCCTAGCTCTTCCTCTTCTTCCTCTTCTTCGTCTTCCCCGCGACAACGCCGCCACCAGTGCTTCCAAGTAGCAGCGTCGCCGCCGCACCTTTTCCCCCACACCTCTAGATCTTCGCCACCGCCACACGCCTCCTCCACCACGGGTCGCTGCCAATCTAGACCTTTGCCCCCCGCCGCCGCTAGCGCCAGCAAGGGCAGCGCACACCAGATGATGGAGGAGGAGCTCGTCATCGCCGAGCAAGAAATGGAGGAGGACGCTGCGACGGCGGACCGTGGTGCGTGGGCCGGGTCCTGGGTCTGCCAAGACGACCTAGACTGGCTCTACCGCACCAGACGCATTCCCGCCGGCATCGCTGCGCGTCTCGCCTCCGCCGAATTAGCCCCTCACCCAATCTGGGTGAGTATGTTGTGTTCTTGTCCCACTTCCAGCGGGGGTTCGGTTTGCCGGTCAGCGATTTCTTCCGGGATTGGCTAAACACCTATGAACTCCAGCCGCACCACGTTTCTGCCAATGCTATTACTTCTCTTTCCTCTTTCGCTTCTACGATCGAAGGCTATGCCGGACTATGGCCCACGAAGGAGCTATGGATCCGGTTTTTCGGCCTTCGTCGTAATGTCATCCCGAACATCCAACTCGATCCGGAGGACAAGCAGCTCACTCAATTCAGAGCTGCGTCCATCTCACCCCGGAGGTTTTCCGTTTTCCCCCGGGTCACCGTGCTGGACTCCTGCAAAGGATGGGCCCGGACTTTCTTTTATGTCCGGAATACGGGCACCGAAGACTTGATTCGACTGCTTCCCTATGCTCCGGGTCCACCTAACCCGGAATTGTGGGATGTCATCCCCAAGAAGCCACGGCCTTAGCCAACCAGGTCAACAAGAGGTTCGCGGAGCTGAAGAAGCTCGGGTTGCGCAACGAGGATGCCATGATCACGTTCGTGCGCAACCGGATCTCCCCCCTCCAGAAGCGCACTCACAAGGTGTGTCACATGAGCTTCGGCCGCGACCCCAACCGAACCTCATCCTTCGAGTTGAGCAACACGGAGATCTACCGCCGGGTCAAGGCTCTCTTCACCACCCACAAGGACTTCTCCGCTGAGTGGACTTGGGAATTGAGCATTATTGCCGTGATAGGCTTCCTCCCGCGGTAAGCTTCGTGGCGCAAACTTACTCCGGATTTAATTTCATGTTGGTCATTGTTGCATTTTTGACTCTGTTGTCCGTTCCTTTCCTCAGCTATTCCTTCAGTAGAACCTCGAGGACGGCACCGATCCAACCCTTACGTGGGCGCCTGACCGGGAGACTCCGGACGAGGAAGAGCCAGACCAGGAGATGTTCCTCCCGATGACCGACGCTACGAAACAACCAACCGGTAAATTCTCTTCTATTAGAGATTGGCCCGGTGATGAAGATGACTCGGATGTCGAGGTGATGGAACCTGTTGACGCTGTCCCCCTTTCTTATGCTTTTCCGGCATTAGGTCACCCCGGTGGGCATATCCACGAGGACCCTCCCCTTGCCACGGGCGAACCTGTTCCGGTAGCGCCGAAGAAGAAGCGTGGAGCTGCATCAAGTTCCTCCTCCGGACCTTCTCAGCCAGCCAAAAGGCGAAAGAAGTCCGGAGACAAGACTGCCTCCAAGCCAGCAGGCAAGGCCCTAGCACGAAGGGCTCGGAAACCCAAGGAGCCCCAAACCTCGGATGCGTAAGTCTTTTTTCCCTCTACAACTTGTTCTTCATTGCAAAGTTGTAGTCTCTTTTCTGACACGATTTGATTTGGCAGGGCTGCGGTGGAGGTCCCTCAGAGTAGATCTAGCATCTCTTCGCCACTCCGACCTAGCCCTTCTCCTCCTCGTGACGACGAGTCACGCCCGCTGAGCCCTATTCCAGAGGGTCCTACGGCTGCTCCGGATTCTATTCCACCTCATCAAGAGGGGGGTAACCTCGGAGCGGGGGAGACCGGCCCAGCCGAGGCGGTGGCATCCACAACTTCGGCTTCGCTGCAACCAGCAGCTACTGAGACTACCTCGGCACCAGCACCAGCTCCAGTACCAGCAACCAAACCAGTACCAACACCAACCCCGACAGCAGCACCAACTCCGGCGGCAAGAACATCAACAACGACACCAGCTCCAGCAACCAGAGCACCAGCGCCAAGCTCCTCCACCTTGTCCGAGCCTTCTCAATCTAGGTGGGGAACTACCCCGACAGCTTCTAAGGGAAAATCCGCTGCAACCACTTCCTCTTCCCAGCAGCCAAAGGGCAAAAAGGCTCCTGACGCTACTAAGGCAGCATTCGTCGAAGCTGGGCAGTGTAACCTCGCATCCATGCTTCCCAAGAAAGCTCCAGCTGCGAAGGACGCCCCTGCCGAGCCAACCGATGCACAACAAATGATTTTGCACACCAGCCCAGCCCTTGCTTTGGTTGAGAGGAAGGAGGCACATGCGAAGGGCTTGGTGGCGCCCCATATGCCCACCGGCGAGCGGTACCCTCCGATGTTGATTGAATTCGTCAACAACTGGAACAAGGCGGAATTCGTCCATGACGATGATCTCCCGGAGAGGTTTGGCCCCGCCGAATTTTTCGCCCAAATGAACACAGCCGCTAAGGCAATCAACCTCGCGGGTCGGATGATGGAGGTACATCGCTTCCCTTTTACATGCTGTAGATAATGATGATATAACCATTAGTCCCCGAGCCTCCGGGGGAGTAACATGTTACTCGGCCGGATGCTCCTTAGGAAACTAAAGTAGCTTCATGAGAACTTCGACTATGCACACACCTAGTGCCGGGTTAAGTTCCACTTGGCCCGGATCTTGTACACTTCGAATATGCACACACCTAGAGCCGGTTTAAGTTCCACTTGGCCCGGATCTTGTACATTTCGAATATGCACACACCTAGAGCCGGGTTAAGTTCCACTTGGCCCGGATCTTGTACACTTCGAGTATGCACACACCTAGAGCCTGGTTAAGTTCCACTTGGCCCGGATCTTGTACACTTTGAATATGCACCAAGCTAATTTATGTTTTTGCACTCTTTTCAGGTGACCACCAATCGTCAGAGTGCTGAATTCTAGCGTCTCCTGGATACTCACAAGATGCTACGCGCAAAGCAAGTTGCACTTCTCGCGGAATACAAGAAAAGGGGTAAATTTCTCCCTTGGCGCTGCTCCGTTTTTCTTCATCTTCCTCTGCTGAACTAATCTCATCATTCGGTTTCCGCAGCTGGGGTGGAGGCTGAGAACAAGATTATGCGGAAGAATCTAGAGCAGATCAAGGGTAAGTCGTTTTTGTCCGACCTTACCGTGCTTTCCATCTCCTTTTCTCCTTGGCTCGGCAAACATTCATACCTCGGCTCTGCCGGGTCAACACACTATTTCAGCATCTCTTGAAGATAGTGTGCCCGTGCCTGATATGATGCTGCATTTTCTCGAACAAGCAGGGCAACACCAAGCCGAGCTTAAGAAAAAAGATGATGAGCTCGCCTTCCTCCGGACCAAGGACGATGAGATCGCTAGGCTCAAGGCCGAGATGGAGAAAATGAGAGTCCGGCACCAGTCTGAGCTCCAAAAGGTTGGCCAGGATTTCACAGAAGAGCACGAGCGCCTCACTCTCCAGATCGCCAAGGACCAGGATCTGCTCAAGGAGTCCGACATCCAGCTTGGGTCCGCGAATGCTGAGCTTGCAAAGCTTCGCAAAAGGCGTGATGACTGTACCAGGGAGCTGACCCAGATCCTTAGCCATATATCACGTAAGTTCCTTCCCTTATCCGACATACTTCTCCGGGTTACTTCATATGTCTTTTCTTTACCTTCTTCCTTTGCCTTGTTTTCAGGAAAATGTCCAGAGGGCACTGCTATTGCGAGCGCAGCAGTTGCGGACTTCCGCCGAGAAAGGGGTACCCCCACTACTCCTGATGGTGAAGAGATTCCTTATGACATGGAGGACCTGTTGGTCAGCTTGTCATCTCGTGTGGAGCTCATCAAAAATTATGGCAAGGACATCCTCGACGTTGCAGTTCGCATCTTCAACACGTTCTGGCCTGGAGAAGATACTCTGGAGACCACCGCAATTCTTGTTAAGAAGCTGATGGAGACTGAGACCCAGCTCGACCTCTGGAGGGAGTCCGCTAGACGCGCTGCAGCTGATACCCTTCTTCACCACATACTTACATGGTATGAGAAGATCGATCTCAACCTCCTGACGCGTCTGCGCACCGGATCCAAATGGACCAATGACCCGGAGTGGGTAGCTCGGCGTCAGGCTTGTGCCCATAGCCTCATCGAATATGCTCCCATTCATGAATGGGTAGAGGGACCGAGCTTCCTGGAAGCGGCTAGGACGAAGAGGTTGAGAACGATGAAGATGGCTCGGACGGTGATGAAGAGGATGACGCTTCGGATATCGAAGACGGCGAAGATGACGCCGAGCTTCCTCCTCCTGCTGCTCCTTGAGCCAAAAAAAACTTGAAAATTTGTCAGATCTCCGGTATGCCGGGTGGAATTGTATCCCATATACATGTGATATTTTGCTACTAAGTTCCTATGCCGGATTAACTTGGTCGTAGTCCCCGAGTTTCTTTTTCTTGTTCGTCCAATCTTTTGGCTCGGCTCTTGTCTACCTTGATTTGGTTTTACGACTTACGAATCCGAGCCTCAAAAATTGTCTTAACAATACTGGGAAACTCTTAGGCTTAGCTCAAAAATAAAACATCATAACAATTTGAAAGTAAACACAAGGTTAGTCCGAAAAACAAACGTCGGCTCGATTAAGTTCTTTTCCTTAGTCATTTTTCGTGTGCTACGCAATTCGAAACTTGTTCTCTTGCTTGCCATGAAGCCAATTCTTGTTGGACAGCAGCAAGTCGAAGAGTTGGATTCTTGGTGCTCGCACATTACTAATCCGAGTTAAATAGAACAACTTATTCCAGCTAACGCACAAAAGACAACAAATATTATTAAGGTAGTCCTCGAGTTACTGCTCGAGGTGCCAACATTACATTGCTTAGCTCATTGCCGGCATACATACCGACACATGAGAAGACTTGGATACATACACTTCTTTGCTAAGTGTAGAAGGGACGAAGCAGAGCTATATTCCATGGACGCTTAGATTCCTCGCGAGACCTGTCCGCCTTGTTCTTTTCCTGTGGCTTTGCATCTATAAGATAATAAGAATCATTGTGCAACACTTTGCTCACGATGAATGGCCCTTCCCATGGGGGGGATAATTTATGCATGCCAGTAGTACGTTGTACCAACCGGAGCACCAGATCGCCTTCCCGAAAGACTCGGGGGCTTACTTTCCGGCTATGATAGCGCCGGAGATTTTGCTGATATATGGCGGATCTGGACAATGCCAGTTCTCTTGCTTCTTCCAGCAGATCAACATCATTTTGCCGGGCTTCTTGCACTTCGGCTTCTGTGTATTGGGTGACCCTAGGCGAATCATGCTCTATGTCGGCTGGTAATACAGCTTCTGCCCCATATACCAGAAAAAACGGCGTGTAGCCTGTTGATCGATTCGGAGTTGTTCTTAAACTCCACAGTACTGCTGGTAGCTCTTCTATCCAGCACCTCGCTGATCTTTGCAGTGGCTCAATGAGCCGGGGTTTTATCCCGGATAATACTAATCCGTTGGATCTTTCCACTTGTCCGTTCGATGCGGGGTGGGCTACCGAGGCTACGTCCAGCCGGATCTTCTTATCCCGGCAAAAACGCGCGAATCCTCCTTCCGCAAAATTTGTGCCATTATCGGTTATGATACTGTGAGGATAACCGTACCTCAAGATGATGTCTTTGAGAAACGTTACGGCCGTAGCTCCATCACATTTTCTTATAGGCTTCACTTCAATCCACTTCATAAATTTGTCCACCATGACCAAAATATGAGTCATATTTCCCCTTGCTGGTTTGAACGGACCAACCATATCCAAGCACCATACGGCAAATGGCCATGTAATTGGTATGGTCTTGAGTTCCGACATTGGCATATGTGTCTTGGTAGCATACCCCTGACAACCATTACATTTTCTCAACAGATCTTCTACTTGCTCTAAGGCGCTTGGCCAGTAGAATCCGTGCCGGAAACCTTTTGCCACCAAGGCTCGGGACGAGGCATGATGCCCACACTCCCCTTGATGTATATCTCGAAGGATGTCAAGCCCTTCTTCCGGGTCAACGCATCGCTGGAGGACGTTGGTCACACTCCTTTTGTATAGTTTGGAATTCATGATCGTGTACGCCTTTGCCCTCCTCTGTGTTTTCCTGGACAGTACTTCCTTAGTGGGTAACGTTCCATCTTTCAGGAATTGAAATATAGGTAGTGCCCAAGCTGGTATCGCTCGCACAGGGAACACATCCTCATCAATTTCCATCATATCCACCGGCATAACCTCAACCGGATCAGGCTGAGAAGTCCCCGGGTCTTGCGAAGCGGTCCTCGGGTTCGTCGAGGCAGTCCCCGGGTTCGTCGAGGCAGTCCCCGGGTTTCGCACGCCACCTCCCGTGTCAATGTCCATGGGAACAACTCCGGATTCTGTATCCTCCGGCACATAAATGGAGTCAGTTTCTGGGGATGGTCTGATGGATGGTTTCCTGAGGTGCTCTAATGCTACACCCAGTGGAACTGCTTGTCGGGTTGATCCGAGCTTTGACAGCATGTCGGCATCCTCATTTTCCACCCGGGGTACATGATGAAATTCGCATCCCTCAAAGTAACCAGAAATCTTCTACACATGAAATATGTATAGTGCCATGTTTGGATCAAGGGCGTCCCATAGTCCCGACACTTGCTGTACCACCAAATCCGAGTCACCAAAGCATATGATCTGACGTATCCCAATCTCTTTTGCCACCTTGAGCCCGTGCACAAGTGCTTCATACTCAGCGACATTGTTTGATGCCGCGAAATGGATCTGCAGCACGTATTTCAGCTGGTCCTTCTTTGGCGAGGTAAGTACAACTCCGACACCTAGCCCGGTTTTTGTTTTTGATCCATCAAAGTGCATTCGCCAATAGTTTGGATCTGGCAATGGTGGTTCATATTGCACCTCGGCCCAGTCCACAAAAAAGTCCGCCACAGCTTGAGACTTGATTGCCTCTCTTCTGTCATATTGTGGCGCATAAGGAGCTAGTTCAATTGCCCATTTTGCAATTCTTCCACTGGCATCCTTGTTACTCATAATCTCGAATATGGGGGCCTCACATATGACCCCGATAGGATGTTCCTCAAAGTAGTGCTTCAGCTTCTTAGTGGCCATGTACATGCCATACGCCACCTTTTGATAGCATGGATAGTTCTGCTTTGAGGCTGATAACACCTCGCTCAGGTAATACACTGGCCTTTGCACCGACTTACCTTCCTCGTCGCACTCCACCACTATCACTACACTCACAACTCGGTTGGTTGCGGCTATATAGAGCAACGTTGGCTCCTTTGATAATGGTGAGGCTAACACTGGTGCAGTGGCTAACATATTCTTTAGGTGGGCAAAGGCTTCATTGGCCTGCGGCGTCCAAATGAACTTATCCGACTTTTTCATGAGTTGGTAGAGAGGCAATGCCTTTTCTCCCAACCGACATACAAACCGACTTAGTGATGCCAGGCAACCCGGGAACTTCTAGACATCGTTAAGACACTTCGGCAGTTCCATCCGTTCGATGGCCCGGATTTTAGTTGGATTAACCTCGATACCTCGGCTGGAAACAAGAAAACCGAGCAATTTCCCAGCTGGGACACCGAAGGTACATTTTTCCGGGTTAAGTTTCATCTGGAACCTTCTTAGGTTCACAAACATTTGCCTGATATCGTCAAGGAGCATTTTTCTTTCCTTGGTCTTGATAACCACATCATCTACGTACACTTGTACATTTTGACCGATTTGGTCGTGTAAACATTTTTGCATACATCTTTGGTACATTGCCCCTGCATTACATAAACCAAACGGCATGGTGCGATAGCAATAACCCCCGTACGGGGTAATAAACGCAGTCTTTATTTGATCATCCGGATTCAGAGGTATCTGGTGGAAACCAGAATATGCATCAATGAATGACAACAATTCACATCCAGCAGTTGAGTCTATGACCTGATCTATCCTTGGCAATGGAAATGGATCTTTTGGAACACGCCTTGTTCAGGTTCGTGTAATCGATACACATACGCCAAACCACCGCCACATTCGGATCATCCTTCTTCTTTTCCACCAGCACCGGATTAGACAGCCAATCCGGGTAAAGAACCTCCATGATAAATCCTGCAGCTAGTAACCGAGCTATCTCATCCCCGATGACTTTCCTCCTATCTTCGGCGAAGCGGCGGAGAGGTTGCTTCACCGGCTTTGCTCCGGGTCTCACATTCAAAGAGTGCTCGGCCAACTCCCTCGAAACACCTTGCAAGTCCTGTGTGGACCAAGCAAAAATGTCCCGATTCTCACGGAGGAAGCTGACGAGCTCGCTTTCCTATTTATCACTTAACCCGACACCAATTGTTATGGTGTGCTCTGGGAACATATCATCAATGGGAATCTTCTTGGTATCTTTCGTGGCTTGGAAAGAGACACTCCCATGCGGGTTACTCAGCGCCGGCATATACTGCTGCGCGGACTGAGCCAATGCCGCCACCTCTTGAATCTTCCTTTTCTCCTGCGCAATCACAAGTGACTCAGCTAAGTTAGACCCGGCCGACTCACATTCCATGGAACGTCGGAAATCCCCAGCAATGGTAATCACTCCGTTTGGTCCGGGCAATTTCATCTTCAAGTAACTAATGTGACAGCTTGCCATGAACTTGTTTAGCGCTGGCCTTCCGCGTAACGCGTGGTACGCACTTTCCAAGTTCACCACCTCAAACTCCAAATTTTCGGTTCGGCAGTTATCTCTCGTGCCGAACAATACGTCAACCCAGACCTTGCCTATGGGCTCGCAAGAAATGCTGGGCACAATGCCATGGAAAGTTGTCCTCGTGGCATGTAGCATGTTCACCGAGATACCCAACTTGTGCATTGTGTCTGCATACATGATGTTAATGCTACTGCCATTGTCAATCAGTACCTTTGAGAATCTTACATTAATGCTAGGCCCAATGAATGTTGTATCCAGCACCAACGCATACGAACCAGGACTTGGCATAAGCTTGGGATGATCCTTTATGCTCCAGATGATTTCTTGGTCAGACCAAGCCATATACCTCGTCACTGCAGGCATTACTGCATTCACCTCCATATGTCGGTGTTGCAAGCTCTTTCTATCTGTTTCCTCAGTGGTGAATACGCAGTAACTCTGATGATGCTCTCTGTACTCATTCCTCCCATCATTTCTGGGGTACCTCTGATCCGGCTGATGCTGATTTTCCACCTGATGCACTGCATCCCTTCTCTCATTAGTATCATACCTCGGTGGAGGGGGAGGTAACATTAGTTGTTGTGCGTTCGCTCCGGAGAGCAATTGCTGCCGGGGTAACTCCTGCCGAGGCTGATCATTCCGGGGTGCCTGAGCATTCCCCAAACTTGCTTGTTCAATCTTGCGCATCCACTCACATTGCCTCGTTGTATGACCTGCTGGGTTGCTCGGATTTGGCGTGTGAAACTTACACGGCTGATCCAACATCGACTCGTAAGTATACCTCGGACGGTCCTTCTTTTCTTGCCACTATTTCTTTTGCTCTGGCGTCCAAGTTTTCTTGCCATCGTTTCTCGGATTCCATTGCCCTCCAGTTTTCTGACGTTGACTGCCCCCTGCTCCGGGCTGATCCTGATTCACAGCTGCAACTTGCTGTGAACTGTATCGATGATCCGGTCTATCATCTCTTCTTTTTCCTCTGTAGTCATTCCTCCGGGATGACCCGACTCCATCTCTCTGGTAGTATTCATCGTTTGATTCGTTCGACACGAGCCTAGGTTGAGTCGGATCACCCAGGGCATACGAATCTGCAATCCGAATCATCTCTGCCAACGTGGTTGGCATTTTCCTTTGCAACTTTTGCCCCAGTTCACTTGCATATCTGCACCCTTGCGCAAACCATGCTATGGCCTATGATTCTATCACGCCCTCACATGAGTTTCTCACCATACACCACCAGGTTAAGAACTCCCGGTCCGTCTCATTTGGTCTTTGCTTGTACATAGCTAGGGTCTGCAGCCTATTTGGCCTCTGATATGTACTTGAAAAATTGCTGATTAACATCTCCTCGAAATCTATCCAGCAGTTAATGCTTCCGGGTGGCAAATTGTTCAGCCATACCCTCGCCGGCCCTTCCAACATCTGGGGTACGTATCGTACAGCCCATCTCAAGTTGCCTGTGGCAATTTTCACAGCCGTAGCATAGTTTATCAACCAATCCTCCGGCTTGGTACTGCCGTCATACGTCTTCGTGCCCCTGGGTAACAGTAAGTTGGGTACCGGTGGCTCCTTCATGATCCGGGGCCCGAAACATGCTGGACCCGGTGGACCTTGACATTCGATTTGTTCCGACCTATACAGTCGATCCAGTTTTAACCTGGCATCATCCGGCATCAAATCCCTGCTTCCCAATCTTGACCCTATCACATGATAGTCCAGCCTTGGGTATCCCGCGTTTGCCATTTCCGAATCTCCATCGTTGTACCGGTCTTGCTCTCATGGAGCACCTCTCTGTTGCATACCTTGGCCAGCACTTTGCTCCTGCCTTGGTATATTCTGCTGCTGCGGTTGTCCCGCTCCCGGCGAGTTTCGCTGTCCGGCATTACCGTTGACGGTGTTCCCTTGACCGGCATTGTCTTGGTCGCGGTTACCTCTTCCAGCTTCACCTCAGCTCACACTTCGTCGATCATCGTTTTTCTGTGCTTCTTTTCCTTTCCCTGCCCGTGTTGGGTCATACGGGACGATCTGCTTGTTTCTTCTGGCCGAGGTTACTACCTCTTCTCTCCTTGGTCCACCATGAGGAGACGATGCGGCTCCAGTGGATTTCTCTAGGTTACCGATTGCCGAATGAACGATCTTGGAGGCCCCATCCCTCTCCGGGTTAGCTCTGAGTAGTTCCTCATTTTGTCTATTCGCGATCCGAACCAGCTCATTAACCCTATCTTGTTGTCTTTGCCGGGCCTCACCCGTTAAACCCTCTAACTCGGATGCAGCTGCATCCGCTGCTCTGAGGTTCTTTGCCGGGGTACTGTACCTCGGCAGCCCCATGAACAAACAATTTTCCGATTCCTCAATTCCAGCATCACCTTCTCTGTTCATTTCGCTCATGAGATTTCTCCCCTTCACTTTTACAGCATCTACTTTGTTTGCCTTTGCATACTCACGCAGCGTCATATTCAACGACTGCTGAGCCGCGACAATCTTTTTCGCACCCTCTAGTATTTTTTGTCTAGTTTCCTCTAGCTCGGCCTGTGCCTGAGCCGGATCTACTGCTGCTACTACAGGGTTTGCCAAGCTATCCATTGCTTCCCTCAACACATTCTCCGGCCTCTCTAGTGGAGGACCTCTAGCTTTCCTCGGTTCCTTAGGCGTTACCTCCGGATCTGGCGCCGGATCCTTGCTTGCGCCCGCACCAGGCATAGTCATCATCACCTCCACATGGTCCGGGGAGCGAGCGATACGCGCCCCGCGAACCACGGTAAGGGGTGGCTCCCCTCCCTCGACAACGTGCCGCGGATGAACACATGACACATCGACAACAACATAGACCTTATGCGTGCCGAGCTTGACGAAGAGGCCGTTGCGTGGAAGTGGGCGCATGCCGAAGTAGCCAGCGTTGTCGCTGACGAAGTCCAGCGCTCCAAAGCGCTGAACAAGCCCGGAGACGATGCGTTCGCCGATGCCGATGAAGTTACCCGTCCGGATCTTGACCCCTGCTAGTGCCGCTAGCCCCACGGTGGGCGCCAACTGTCGTGGTGGTGTCACGGCAGATGCCATGGATAGGCTAAAGGTGGGGACTAATACACACTAGGGGAATCCAGGGAGGGATAATGAGGTGATTTCTCACACAGAAATTTGTATTTTCTTTGCTTCCAAGATTACAAGTGCTCCTAGAGCTGTATTGGCGAGAGGAGGAAGAAGAAGCTCTCTTACTCTCATACACTGTTCACCCCTAAAACCCTCAACCAAATCAGAATAGCGGAACCCCTTCTATAGAGGCCCTAGCCCTCCTTATATAGGGGTGGCTAGGTCTCCACTTAGGGCATACGTGGAGGCATATTCCTGAGAATATGCCTTCTCCCAAAGTAGTAAACCGACCGGGTTGCTTTTCCCCCACGTCACAAATGCAGAGGCTACGTGAGCCTCTGCGACGCCTGCGTCAGCCGACATGAGCATCGTCACCCTTGTCGGCCAAGCCTCGGTGGTCCTCCCCTTGTCCGCTTCGCTCATGTTGTGCGCACCGGGGCTTATTTTGACCAACGAGATTCCTTCCTTCTCCTAGAAGCTAGATGTGACCCGGATCATAGTTGATCCGGCCACACCCGTTCCTGCATACAAGTTAAATAGGAATTTCCGACTTACTGCTTAAGTTGGATGAGACTTAGTTAGGGGGACGCCCCCTGGTCCGGGTTACCCCGTGATTCGGCCTGCCTTGAGGTGACCCGGCCAGCATCCGCTTTAGCCTTGCCGAACCTCGGCTAACTCGGCCTTTATACCCCGGCGTGACCCTACCCGGGGGTATGCCCCCAACAAGAAGCGTCCAAGATACGACGAAGGCTTCATCTGCAAGATAGTGACTCCGACCTGAAGAAAGATGATATCTAGGGTCAATAATCCTAAGAATAGGATTCCCCTACATCACGAGTAGTTAACTCCTTGGTCCCTAGCGTTGACTGTGTTTGCTTGCCTAAGTGCATCATGTGTTGCTTGAGGTGTGCTGTTTGCCGAGGACATTGCGATCCCATCGCTATGTTCACCTTGTTTGTATGTTCTGGTTTGCTTTGACCTCCTTAAAAATGTGACCCGAGGAGCCATAACCCACCTAGTAACTCAGGAAACCCCTGTGTTAGATGTCGGTAATGAGACCCAGACTAACCTCGAAAGTATATGGGAGGAAAAGCATCGCAAGAACCAGGAGTTTGACATCGTCAAGTCAGAATCAACTCAAAGATTTCACCTCAGTAGGACGACATACCTCGTCAAGCTCACCTCACAAGACTCGTCAATAGCACCACACTCCCTTGTTCCCCAGTCTACTACAACAAGAATTCCGTTGGAGCTAGAAGTCAATCACCGAAGGATCCTCAATATCCACAATAAAACCACCTGATAAGTCAACCAAGACAAGAAGTAAAGACCTAACCACACTAACCTCTAGTGTATTAGATCTTCTGACCGCCTCAGGAGGCTAACTAATCTAGTCGACCCTACCCAAACTGACGGAATGATCCTCCCTAGAAGGTCAGAACCACCTCCCCTAAAGTCAGATAATTAGGAAGCGTTAAGACAACGAGTCCACTCCGCCATCAAGCAGAAGCAACGCAAGAAATGCCAATGAAGACCGCTTACTCGATGCTGACTGCTTCAACCCTGACTAACTACTAACAAATAGAGTAACCTTTTCGCTAGAAGCAAACTCACAGGT
Organism: Avena eriantha; assembly: GCA_910589775.1. Lineage (NCBI taxonomy): Eukaryota > Viridiplantae > Streptophyta > Magnoliopsida > Poales > Poaceae > Avena > Avena eriantha. The sequence goes on along the minus strand of OU342746.1, from coordinate 87,542,921 downwards.
TTTAACAATAAAGTCGCTAAATAAAATACGCTACGCCCCTAAGGAAGAGCTGTGAATCCTTAGAGGAAGGTACACCAAGCCGCAGATTCTATCCTCCGACGAGTACTCCTTGAAACTTAGATTTGAGCTAGTCCGCCCAACCTAAACCCTCGAGATATCGAGTCTGGAAGGAATATAAGATCATTCCTCGCAATCAAGCCTAGACTCTGCTCAACTCTCCGTGCATCCCGGAAGACTGAAACCCAACTTCATAACCACTTTCAAGGACGGAGTCCGTAAGATAGTACGCTTGAAAACTAGTAGCGCTAACCTTGACTCAAAATCCCCTAACCTTACTTCTCCGGAATCTCGGGACGAGATTCTTTTAAGGGGGAAAGGTATGTAACATCCCAATTTCAGCAACCCTGATTAGTTGTCCAGAATGCAAAAATCAGGGGAACAAAAACTTTTTCTTGTTAAGTGTTATAGTGTTTGCTTGTTGATTGTCTGTGCTTATGCTTCGGATTATATAGCTTATGATGCTCCCTACCTCACCATTAGTTGACAAAACCTATTTAACAACACTATCTTGGCTCATTTTACATATTCTCAATGTCCTGGCATTTCAAAACATGAGCCAAGATGCTTATGTAACCAAAAATATTTTAGTAGATTCTAATAACAAAACTATGGAGATATATATAATATAATCCCCTTATGTTCTCAAGACAGAACCTTCAACTACTCCTACCTCTAGGATTCTCAAAACCTTGTATAAAACTTCTGACTTCTACTCTTGGTAGGGATACCAAGGACTCTTACCTTATTCAAACTCCAACCTTTCAAAATTGCCCATCCTTAACTCAAGCTAAGCTTTGTGGTAACCCTAGTAGCAGTTGATTTGTTTGTAAGATGAGTTGCCGTGATCTGCTGTTTGACTTGATTGCTTAGAAGTAGTATGAGCTACTCTAGGAGCTCATCCTCTACAATAAAGAAACTTTAAAATCCCCAAACCCTAAGCAAGAATACAATATGGAGCTGATCTCTAGCCACTAGGTGATCATCTAAAACCCTTAACCAGATCATCTCTGAAGTGATCTAATTCTAGAAGCTTCCAAGTCAATGAGAACCAGTATCAAGCAAGGATCTTTCCTACTCAATATACACTTCAACATCATCCACTTTATGATTATTTGGTACCTTGCAAACCATCAAAAATCATCACCAGCCACATTCTAGTCAAAAACCCTAAATCTTCCAAATTAGGCTGGAATCTGTTTCAACATCACCTTTTTGGATGTCTCCCTTTCTCACCCCTTGTGCTTTTTTGGTAATGCACTTGAACCATCTTGTTAACCATCCTAAGTACTACCAAGTCCCACTATTTACCCTGATTAGACCACCCTCCAACCCACTTGTTCTTGGTGGTTTTGCAGGCAAGAAAATAACTATTCTTGCAAATCTAGTCAACATGCCTACTTTGATAGAAGCTCACACCACCATCCAACCTTCTATGGACCAATTCTTTGCCTGGTTGTGTTATACTCATATAGTTCTATCAATAAGTACTTCACTTGTTCCATTTGGATCTTTTTGCTTCTTAAACCCACAAGGTTTTGAAGGCTAGTTGATAATCTTCTTTGGCAGGCTTATTTTATTCAAAGTTTGAAAGCATGTCTTGGTGAGCGCAAGAAGGATCAAGCTCAAACCTCTACACCCTTGTGATATAAATCACTTGGTCTATCCATCCATATATCCCATGCCCCAAGGGGAGATCTGATCTCCAAGATCCAACAAGTTTTGGTGGCTTGAAAACAATCTTACCCTAGATCCTTAAATCTCTAGTTTTAACCAAAATCAACTTGGATTCTCCACTACCAAGGTTGCAAATGCTTGATACACATTATCTACATCATCTACCTTGATCATCAAGATTTATCAAATATTATCCATAATTTTTATGGCTCCAAATCTAATTAATCTCTTTAATAGACAAAATCTCCAAAACTCCTTTCCTAGGGGGAAAGCTTGGTTTTTGCCAAAACACTTCCCCAACTCTTAGCTCAATTGAGATACATATATCATACTCTATCTTCCCACTTCAAATATTTTTGAAGAGTTTTAATAATTCTTTTTGCCTATTTTCTTAATAAGAAGAATTGATAAAATAGACATATTAAATACTTTTAAGCCACAATAAATCTTGGGAAAATTCCCCTAAGTGTGTATTCACATTTGGGACCATCCCACATCAAAAACTCCATCTGTCCAATTCAAAAATACCAAATAAATTCCTAAAAACCATTTCTGCACTATTTGAATAACTGAAACAAAGTGCATCTAGAATTCTCTGAAAAAACCCAAATAAATCCTAGAGATGCATCTCAACCTTATCAATCTACCAGAACCTTTGAATCATCTTGACAATATCAGAAACTTAAACTTTGCTTCATGCTCACCAATATGTTAAAAACTTGAAATGATTCAAAGCTTGAACTAAACCTCACCCAAACATCAACAACCCCCCCTTGGTCACTACAGCACCCCTCTGTCCTAGTCGACCTAGCACATTGTAGCAGCACCTTGCCTTTGTCCTTTGTGCTTGAAGAGAGTGGGAGAGAGAGACCAAGCCATAAATGCAAATCTTGCAGGATCCTTCCCCCCTCCTCGATGCTACAGCCAATCCTCCCTCCAACCAATAACAATGACCATACCAGCACCCCCGAGTACCCCCAACCAGCTGTGAACACGTCACCCTCGTCCCGCTCCTGCCCTTTTACCCCACGTTCCACCTCTGTCATCCTCGACCATGATGAACGATGGAGATACCGCCCAGCACCCTCCCACGCTCTCCCACCACCCCTCTCCACCAATGAACCCCTGCCGCCCCTCCTCTTGGTCCAAAACGGACTCGGTCCATCGTGCACCCACCCCTCGGGTAAAAAGGCCAGAGGCCACCACGAGCCCCCTCTACTGACTCATTTTCTCCCTCACCACTCACCTAACCCTCCTCACAAGCCCCAGCTCCTCCTACAGCTCCACAACGCAGAGGATAAGAAGAACTCTCCCCCCTCGGCCATGTCCTAGATCAAGCTCGCAGGGCCTCCCCCTTGCCCTATTCCTCTCTGCATGTCACCCTACTGACCACTCCTTGATCTCCTCTCTCTAACCCCACCTTTTTCTCCTCTCAGGGAACCAACAGATGCCGCTGCCGACGAGCTCCTGAAGCCGTCCGCGCTGCGGAGGCGCGCGACCTCGTCCCTACACAAAAGCCGCCGCTCCCGACCATCGCCGGACTCGCCGTGAGCCACTACATCTCCTTCGACCTTCCCCGTCGCCTCCCAACCCCTCAGGTGAGCACTCCGCTGCCGCCTAGGGTTTCCTGGCTCTGTTCGCGCCGCCAGAGGAGGACGACAACGCGGCACCGTCAGATCATCTTAGATCGGATGACCCTGAGCCTCCGATACCTCTTCGACCCTCCTTTGGCTGACAGGCGGGCCCCGCTCCACGGTTTCAGAACCACATGTGCGCGCATGCCCCAGCGGTGAGCTGGCCGGCTCGCCCCAGTGCGACCCATTTCCAAGCAGATCTGGCCCGCGCCCCTGGTTCTTTTCCTTTTCGATTATTTAGAACTCCAGATCTACTCTTCTGCCTGTTAGCTTTAATTCAAAACAAAAATGGAAAACTATTTGAAACGTCTAGATATAAATTACTACATGTTCCTATATGTTTTGTATAACATGCAGACCAAACACTAGGGCTAGAGTATTTCTTATTATTTTCTGGTAATTAAACTACTGAAAGGTATCTTTTCTAATAAATAAATTCCACAGTGAGTACCCTTTATCCAAATGGAGAAAATCGAACTGCCTCTAGTAGGCATTGGATATACCCTTTGGTGACATTAATCCCAACCCATGTTGAGCCACGGATCACCTGTAGCAAAAATAATAAACAAAGCCTTTCTTCCTCTAGAAAATCCCCTAGGCCATACCCTAAAAGATTTTACCCTAATTCCAACTCTTGCTGATGAGGTATATAAATATCTACTAAAACCTATGAGACCACAATTTTTGGAGCCTTAGTTGATTCAAATATCTTTGTCGAGGGTTGTTTTAGTAGAAAAATCACTAGAGGAGTTTCACAACCCCAAATTGGGTGGTTCCAATTTCTAAAGAAAGGTAGAGAATACACCCACCATGTGCTCTTGGAATCAACTCAAAATACTGTGTAGATTTAATTTGGTGGAAAAGACAAAATATCCCTAGAACGCCCTTTGGGAATTTCCTGAGAGCATTCTGTTAATTATTTTAACATGATTCCAACTCTCAGTGAACAAGTACATCACGAAATACATAACCACCTAAGGAAATAATTTTTGGGCATAAATAACATTTCTTGTGAATTATTTCCTAAAACTAGAGCCTTTATCACTAGAAAATTCATAAGAAATTAAAGAAAAGTGATAAAATCATGAAACCACTTTTGTTGGTCTTGTTTAGTAAAAACCTACCTGATGGTATTCTGGTTGCACATTGATACCATACTTACCCAGACCTTGGTCCCAAACCCCTTCATTAGTGGTTTTGACCATTCCCGAATAAAGGGAATCTCACCACTACAACTATGGTTTTTGCAATGGTTGAAAACTTAACCTCTCAAAACCTACCGATTATTATACTTGTATTGTCCACTTTCTTGTTGTGTGAATGTCCACTTGTATGCCTTGTTTTGATTGTGGTCTTGCTTGTTTGCATGTATACTCGATGATGATGACAGTTGCGCTTGTATTGACGCGGAGAAGAAGATATCGTATGGATATTAGTATTCTGGGTTATCTAAAGAAGAAGTCCAGGGATCATTATGCCATATTGTTGATCTCAGGCAAGCCACCTTCTTGCTCATAAGTCTTGTCCTATTGTTTTACTTATGCATGTTTTATCTTCTGTTTATTTAAAATTGCATTGTTTTACTATATGTTGATGTATATATGGTAGTGGTTTGGCTCTTCCGAACAATTACACTTGTGTACTATTAAGTACAACCCCCTTGGTGACACCTACTTGTCCCTAGTAGAATAGATGGTGTATATCACCATAACCCTCTAGAGACCCTGTTTTAGCCAAAGCAAAGCTAGAGGATGGGAAGACCCCGGAAAAAGTTTTTACCAAATGTATGCTAAAACCTTGTTGAGGTGGGACCTCCCAAGAGATGTTGAGAAAGAAAAAGGTTTTTGTTTTAAAAAATGCTGAAGGAAAGCTGGAGCAAAAAGGTTTATGAAAAAGCACCCGGTTCTTTGCAGTTTAGCTACAACAACTTGACCCAGTGCAACCACATTACTCTGGAATGGGACAGGGCTGGATTTGATGTTTGTCTATTCTGGTATAAGCTTCCTCGCAACTACTATAGGGGATGAAACTCCCTGGAGGGTGGGCCTTCTCCTGAAGGGTCCAGGTGAGTCATCGACCTGGAGAAGGAACGAAGGGTTTACAGACCTCCACACGTTACTATGAGCCCCTCATTGAAAGCGCACACTTGGGAAGTGGAAAAAGCGCTTCAGTTGGCTGTGAACTATATAGGGCGTCCTGGTGTTGAGGGGAACAACACTCATAGGGTAGGCACTTATATTGGAGTGGGCATCCGGAGAGTCTTGATCGGTTACTCGACCCATGATCGGTGTAGATCAGGGTAGTGTACCCGGATGGTGTGGGTAAATTGTGCAACCTCTATAGAGCGTAAATCTATTCGAATAGCCGTGTCCGCGATTATGGACGAGTTGGACAAACTTCTATAGAGCGGTGCTGGTTTTGTTTTCAAAAAGGATTTCTAAAAAGCAATGGCTTTTGAAATGTTTTGACCATGGGATGGTCGGAAGGAGGAGAAAGGAGTTTGGTCGTGGGACGACCTAAAGAGGGGAACAAATGGGTACCCCAATCCTAGTGTTTACAAAACTTTTAAAAAGGTTTCCAAAATCATTTACAAAAGTTTTCGACAAAGATATGTAGATGCTATATCTACAAGATAAACTAATTGAGAATAGAACCCCTCTTGGAGCCCTCCTACTACCACAGCCATGTTGCATATCCTCTTGTTATTATTATTTTCTTGAGGTGGTTTGCGAGTACATTCAAAGTACTCACTAGCATTCTCCCTGGATATTAACTTGGTCAGATCTCAAGAAGAAGGTGGTGTGGCGACTATGCGAGCTAGGACATTCTCCCAATCAGTTGCCCATAGGTTAAGGCATGGCTCATGCTCTACGCTTAAGGAAGTTGAACTGTTGTTGATTGATGTAGCCATAATGGCAACTAAGGTATGACATGTAATCGTTATGTATTAGATGTTTACTTTGATACTTGTCTGTTATGTGCCATGACTAACTGATCATGGGATCGTGGTTGTATGCATAACAGGGTTCTTGGAGGACTAATCCGGGGGCCCCACAAGTCTAAAGAACATGATTATAGTAATCCCCCTTCACCAAGCTACACCATCGAAGACCTCGTAAAGAGGAGCAATGCCAACATTCCGGTAAGTGAAGGTAACAATGAAGCAATGTATCAACACTTTGTTGATCAAGTAGCAATTAAGGTACACGAGCTTGAAGAGGAATACAAGAAAATCGCTGAAAAGTTACCTATTAAACTAGATGACATATTTGAGCCTACTATTAAGATAAAGATTGGAACCAATGAGATAGCTGCACTTTGTGATCTAGGTGCAAGAGTCTCAACAATTCCAAAGAGTCTTTTTAACAAGTTAAATCTTGGCTCCTTTGAAATTACTGAGTTAAAATTGCATCTAGCAGATTCTACCTACAAACAAGTTGTAGGAATTAAGGAGAACACTTTAGTTTACATCAAAGGCTGTCCTGCTCTAATTGACTTTGTTATTGTTGACATGCCTAAAGATAATGTTGCTCCTATAATACTTGGCCGTCCTTTCTTGTGAACTATAAAGGCTTTAATTAAACCTCATGGAGGGAACATGAAATTGCAATTGCCTTCACGGGATCCTTTTGTTATCCATTTCCCCAGGAAAAAGAAAGCCAAACATGACGAGAAGGAGGCCATCACTTTGAAGGCCAATTACTTTGGAGTGGCTGTTCCACTCATTTGGCCCAAGTGAGTACCATTAAGGTCACGCTATTTACCAAAAAAGAGCGCTCCGTGGGAGGCAACCCATGTTAAATAAAGGTTTGAGTTAAGTTTTTAGTTTAAGTTCATGTTTAATAAAGAGTGCTAGAAAACTCCATTTGAGGAGAAGAAGTTCGGTAGTACTTGAAATTCTGCTTTATTCATGTTATTGTTGGTCGACAATATTTACTGTCAATTTTCTGTCATAAACAAGGTATATCACTAAGTTACAAGAAAAGAAGTAATTCTCGAGGAAATAGAATTTTTTTGATACATGCAGAGAGTTTAACGACCAACTATACGATGTGAATAAAAATTCCAGCCATATAGTTCTGGCCATATAGATATCTTTGCCTTCGACAATTTTCTTTTCATATATACTGGGAGTTTAACGACCAACTATACTGCGGGAATAAAAAATTGCGGACGTATAGTTTCGGCCGTATAGATATCGATGTCTTTGTATATTTTCTTTCGCATGGACAGACAGTTTAACGACCAACTATACATTAGGAACATTTTGTTCTGGTTGTATAGTTGCGTATGTATAGCTGCGCCGCCAGGAGGAAACCCTAATGTTTTGACAAAACGCCAATTATACGGTAGGAACACATGTTCCGCCCATATAGTTGCGCCCGTATAGTTGCGCTCGACCACAAAATCGCACGAGAAGGTACCTCCAACTCCAAAACTTCAATCCTTTTTCTCTCTTCTACCTCCAAACTCTCTCAAAACCTCAAGAGATCTTCATCTCCACTCAATTTCGTTCGATTTCCTCGCACACGAGTAATTTACGGTATGTTTCTCCTCCGATCCCCCAATTACTTTTTGTAAATTCATCTCCGATCTATTGTCATTATCAATCTAGGGTGAGAAATACTATGAACTAATTTCTATGATTTTCTTTCCTAGATTATTATCTTGAGGAGATTCTTAGTGTGCTATGATGAGGAATATATTGTATTTACTGTTGTTGGATCAAAAAGTTTTATTTTTGCCTTTCTTCAATGTTTTAGATGAGGAACACAAGGAGACAAACTCGTGCTCGTGCCACTGCTAGCGCTTGGGAATATGGTTCAACAGGATGAGGCCCGTCGTTAATGCTTCAACAATATCAAAAATAGCGAAGTGAAGGCCACCAAGTGGGCTTTCTCCATTATATTGAACCAACTCGGTATTTCTGATGATTTTAACTTACTTTGCAATAGATCTGGCCTGCAAAACCTTGTGTACAATGATGTACCTGCTTATCGCCACTTAACCATTGAATTCCTAAGTTTGTTGCAAAGCACCGATAAACAATGGCAAGGAGAGGACACTATTTCTTTCTGTCTAATGAACAACAACTACACCTTAACATTAGATGAATGGTGCGCATGCTTTAATTTGCCAAATAATGGCATTCATGCTTTACGCGCATCCTTTACTGGCTTAAGTCCTTCCCCTGAACAATACTATAATGGAATGAGCTTCACTACTAGAGTGAACAAGGGGAAGAATATTCAACATCCTGCAATTTTTGCTATTTGTTCTATGTTATTTCTAACACCTTGCAGGCACGTAATGAGTTCACGAGACTCAGTGAGGAGGACATCCAAGTCCTTACAAAGACTTCTTACATCAACTGCAACTTGTCACTCAACCTAGGCGCCATCCTTGTGTGCTAACTGGAGCACCAAGCCTCCCAAAGCCAAGGTCCAATCACAGGAGGAGGCATCATCACCATGCTTGCCACTACCCTAGACATCGATCTATGTGAGTTGCAACCCGTGCTAGGTGAGACGCGTGTTGGTTTCTCCACCTTGAGAGCTTGTGGAATGCTCACCAGGAGAGGTGGTGTTTATTATCTGCTGATGGGTCAAAATGTAGAGCTCGTTGGGAACCCCAAGAGGAAGGTATGATTAGCACAGTAGCAAGTTTTCCCTCAGTTATGAAGCCAAGGGAAAAACTCCAAGGTGTTGCTAGCAACTTGGAATCCTCCACAACACAACCACAGAACTTTGCCACAACTTACATTGAGGTTGTCAATCTCACTGGTTTTTCTGAAAACAAAGGATTGAACATATAGTGTAGAAGATAATAATTGCTTGCAGAAAGTAACAGTAAATGGGAAACAGTAGATGGTATATCAATCGTCAAGGAATGGACTGGGTTCCATGGTTCAATAGATGTGTTTCTCCTTAAGATAAATAGCATGTTCGGTGAACAAATTACAGCAGGGCAATTGACAGATTGAGAAAGCAAAACAATGCATATACTGGACATCTTGACTCCTATGAGATTTGATTGGGCATTAAAACATAATACATAGACCGTAATCCAACTGCATCTATGACTAATAATCCATCTTCCGGTTATCATCCGAACCCCTTTAAGTATTAAGTTTCAAGCAACAGATAATTACATTAAGCAAAGTGTGTAAAGTAAACAATACAATTGCCCCATGGACAAAGGATTGTTGTTTTCTCCCTAGTAGTAACATCACATTTACAACCTTAGAGATTTCTGTCACTTCCCCATATTACTAGAGGCATGAACCCACTATCGAGCATAAATACCCCCTCTTGGAGTTGCAAGAATCTACTTGGCCAAGATAGCTCCTAACAACGGAGAGCATGCAAGATCATAAATAACATATACATGATAGAATCAATAATGAATCTGAGATAGTATCTCAATATCCATTGGATCCTCGCAAACACAACATATAGGATTAAAAATATATGATCTTGATCATGAATGGAGCACAAGATCTAAACATCATAGCACAAAGGAGGAGAACCAACCATCTAGCTACTATATGGACCCATAGTCCAAGGGTGAACTACTCACGCATCACACCGGAGGGAGGCATGGTGATGAAGAAGGTCTCCAGGATGATCTCTCCCCTCCGGCAGGGTGCCGGGAAGAGCTTCGGACCCCCGATCTAGGGATGGAGATGGCGGCAGCTACAGACTCTTTCGTGGATTTCTGATCAGGTGCTTAGGGTTTCTGCATCGGGATACTTTTATAGGCGAAGAGGCAAGGTCGGTGGGCGTCCGAGGGGTCCACACCAGGTGGCGGCGTGCCCAGGGGCCGCACTACCCTAGGGTGTGGGCACCTCGTGGCCCCTCTTCGGCTGCCCTTCGGACTCTGTGTTCCTTCTGGTAAAATATTGACTTTGGCTTTTGTCTCGTCCAGTTCCGATAATATTTCTTTACTAGCTTTTCTGAAACCAAAAACAGAAGAAAACATGCAACTGGCACTGTGGCATCTTATTAATAGGTTAGTTTTATAAAATATATAGAAATACCTTAGAGTGTAAACAAAACATAAGAAAGTTGGTATAAAACAAGTATGTAGCATAAAAAATTATAGATACGTTTACGACGTATCAAGCATCCCCAAGCTTAACTCCTGCTCGTCCTCGAGTAGGTAAGTGATAAAAATAATAATTTTTGAGGTGACATGCACCATCACAATCTTCATCAAGGTATTTGTAAAGCATTGATAGCTGGGATCAAAGTACTCTAAACATGGACATGAAAGATAGTTCTAACAATAAGACATAGCAACTATGTTGTAACATGAAAAGGTACAAATAAAAGATCATGAATAACAATGCATTGAAAGACGTTTGTTTGTTTCACATATAGAAAACATAATAAGAGTGGTATTCAGCTTGACCCTCATGGTATAGAAAAACATAAATGCATAGGACACCTTCAAAGTTCACAAGGGTGACTAGATACAAATAATTTAAGAACAAGAAATACCATAGTTATGAATCAATCAACAAGTTTTGGGACAATGCACATTAAACTAACAATGACCACTATGCTCTCTAAAATGGTGCATAAAGATAGAATATGGAGACTCAACATAAAAGTAAAAAAGAAAGGCCCTTCACAAAGGGAAGCAGGGATTTCAAGTTTCATAAAGAGCATCCAAAAATTATGGTACTTATTAGCTTTCAGCTCTCATTGCCCCTATAATAAGTATCTTGAGGTGATTAAGGTTAAAGTGATACAAATATGATGACATGCTTGACAAGTTATAAGTTGAAAATCTCATGCCCCTTGCTTACGAGTACCGAACCTCATGCTACTCAACTTTAGTCACAAGTAAGTTCTTGTCATTGTAAGTACATGTGTATCATATAGAACCGCCAACGGGGTATCCCTTGCCCCATGACACAGGAGCTATCCCATATCAAAATCAAAAGGCAACAGATAATGAGCATCTCAGCGATCTTTTTATTTGCTATTTGCATAGGTTTTTATTGAGGATGCTTCACATAATGCTCACTATGGTTATGCTGCAAGTTTCCACCATGATTAGGCATGGCTTTATTGGGAATATACCCTAGAGGCAATCACATATGATGTTATTCCAATGTATTCATAAAGTTATTGTCCTTGTATGAACTACTGATATGTATCATTGAATATGTGATTCGATTGTGGAACTGCATATTCATGTTGTTCATACCAATTGTCCTTTGTCATTGAGGTTGTGCTGGACACACAACTTAGACAATGTGAAAGTCAGCAAATGACTTGGTTCCACTTGTCATGGGCATGGACATGCTATTCCGACTTACACTGATTCGGCTAAAGAGTTTAGCGAATCGGACTAACCCATAGTTGAGATGCAACGAGCATGTTGTCATTTGTAGTCTCAAGCAATGGAATTCTTCGACCTGAGGTGATCGCATGATCTGAGTTGTGGATCGCCAGCTTAGTTTCCTATCAAACGTTGTACCGTAAATGGGCAGTTATAAAGGTAGGGTTCGGGTTGGTTGTGAAGCAAGCTGCATGACGTGGATTACCAAGATTGGATTTGCCCCTCCGTAATGGAGAGATATTCTCTGGGCCCTGTCGTGTGATATGAATCGGAAGCATGGCCATGCGCGACATGGTTAAGAGTTAACCAAGGAGTCGGACTAAGTGTTAGTCCAGTGAATCATATACCACGGAATGAGAAGAGAGAGTCGAACTATTAAAGGGATGGCAGCAACTCGCCTATAGCTTGACAAGATATATCATGAGGCAAAGGGACTTGGATGAAAGTCACATTGAGAAAGGTTTGTCTTCTGACTTTATGGCGCTTGGGAGTTGGTATGTCTTGCTAGAGGCTGCTAGCAACTATCAACTCGGAGTGGTGACTCATATCATGTCTAGGTGTACGTAAACCTACAGGGTCACACACTGAAGGGTAGGAGCCCATGTGGAAATTGGGGTACAGCCTAGATGGGCCTCAAGCGTTGAGCCTAGCTAGGAGTGTATATAAGTGGAGTGACAAGGGATTGTCCCTAACCTAGCCGTCACTTTCTCCACTCCCATTTTGGGCTAGACATGATCTAGCAGTCCTCTGCCTGGAGCTCCTTCCTGTACGTGTGGATACCGGTAGAGGTGTTGCACGTGGCGGCGCTGGGTACAAGGAGGTCCGTGGGGATCTGGACGTGTTGTATGGGGATCGTTCGGCACGGCATCAACTGACGGGCTTCATCAACAATCCGCACCTGCGCGTCTAGTGGTAAATCTCGTGGCCTATCACCTGAGCTAGATCTTGGGTGTACCGCGTAGGGGAAAAGTTTTGTTTATCTCTAGGTGGCCCAACCGGCTTAGGCTAGCTGCCCAAGCGTTTCTCTAACACACATACAAACTCTATGAGCTCACAAGCGCCCCTTTTATTTCACATCACCGGTAGCCATAAACAAAAGAACATGATATCAACTGAATAATAAGTGCAATGTTGAAAGCGTTCCCCATGGTACATGGTTCTGCTAATTCACAACTTATAAAGTGCAAGCATATAAGCAACTTAGATGGACACAATGGTTCAAGTTTATTAAGTGCAAGAAAGTAAAGTGTGTTATCAAGTTTGTGAGAGCTTTAATCAGTAATTTTCACATAACAAGTTTAATTTGGAAGGTAGATAAAAGCATGAATATACTTGGAATGGTGTAACACACAATGCATAGGAATTTATAGTGTAATCTTTGGAATAACTTGGTTTTCTTGGGGGTTGTATGCATGAGTGGAACTCATACTTGGTACATGTGGAGGCTAGCAAAAGACTGGGAGCTACCAACTAAGAGAGCAATAATGGCCATAATCATGCATAGTGACAAAACATTATTAATTAAAGCATCAAGTGATATTACAAGTAAAAAACTAAATGATCATAGAGGCTAAGGTGACTGGTTCATAGTCTTAACATGGTGTAAGCATGTGCCAAGTCAACCCAAATAAAGCATCAAAGGAGAATACCACAATATTATGCTTTTGTATGCTAAAACAACACATGATTCTTTCAAGGCACATTAAGCAATCTCAATTGTTTGGAACAAGTCATGATATAGCAATAATCACTAAGCATAAAGTCAAAGCAACATCAAACATGACATGATAAAGTCTAGGCCACAGTCAAAACAAGCTCCTTTTGTACCACTTATAAGCATGAAGCTTCCTACTCTTTTCCAACACCAATCAACTTATTTGAAAAAAACATATGAATGCGGGGGTCCAACCAATTTATTTAAGAAAACCAAAAAAAAGAAAACTAATAAAAACAAAGACACTCCAAGAACAACACAATTGTGCATGAAACAATAAAAATGAAGTGTTTTGGAAAAAACTTGATATTTTTATTCATGAAGAAGGAGATGCCTTGGGCATCCCCAAACTTTGATGCTTGTACTTCTTGAATACTTCTTGGGGTGACACGGGTGGCATCCCCAAGCTTGAGCTTTTGTCCATTCTTCATCACATCACATTATTCTTCCCTACAATTGAAAATTTCCTTCATTCAAAACTTCACACAATCTTCAATAGAAACATTAGTGTATTCAAGATAATGAGTCTTTGGGTTTAGTTTAAACACAAGTAAAAATTCCATCAAAACACAAGATACTGTAGAAATTCCTCCTAAAAGCTCAAGTAATCAAAGAGAATTCAAACAGAAAGAGATTAAGATGCAAATGCAAATAATGGCAGAAATCTGCCAAAACAGACCAGCAGGTAAAAACCGATTTTTGTGAAGATCTTCTGTCGCTCAAATCGAAAATTGCTCAACTAACAAAATTCAGATGATAACCTGGGGCATAAGCACAGAAAATTACAGCTCAATCCAACGTACAAGAATTGTTCAGGATTTTTTTTCTAGTGAAGCACAAAATTCTGTTTCGGGACAGCAACTTTCCCAAGTCTTCTCTCTCATTAGAGTTTATTCTTGGCACAAAAACCACACAAAAAGTATAAGGAGAGGTTATTAGTGAGGCAATAACTTCCAACACTCAACAAACAAAAAACTTACTGAAATTAAAATTAATTTAGGTTATCTCCCAATAGTACTTCTCTTTAACGCCTTTTAGCTAGGCATAGGAAGCAAGATTAAAGTATTTTCAAATGAAGAAGCATTAAGATCAATACTATAAATATCTTCAACAAGACAAGGTATCTCATCCAAATAAGTTCTAGATGATCCTATCTCAATACTCTTAGGTTCACTATTTTCATCGAACGGGTTTTCAGGAACAATCCAATCAAAATTCTTTTCTAAGGCTTCATGCATTCCTACAAGTTTAAAAGGTATTGGTATTATAATTTCCTCTCCATTTTTGGGTTTGGTTTTGTCCGACTTTTCTAGTGTACCAATAACATCTACACATGAGCCTAGCATATTAAAACGATCAAAGACCTTTCTAGCTTCCTTAACAACATCATTGAATTCTTTAAGCAAAGTTTCTAGAATAAAATATCCCTTTTCAATTTCCTCAATATCTTTAAGTTCAAGAAACATTACTTGCATAATGGGATTAAGGTTAACAAACCTAGCCTCTGACATATGAACTAAAGAAGCTCAAACAATTTCATATGTTGGAGCAAGTTCTGCTAAGGATCTATCCTCAATATCTTCATGCTTGCTAACATGATTAAAGAATTCTTCAATAATATCTTTCCCAATTATAGAGCCACTACATATTGAAAGGTATTTCAGGGTGAACTTAGGGATCAACATGGTGAGCTAAGGACAAGGTGACAACTACAGAAAGAACAAATTTTTTTTTGTGTTTTTGATGAAGAAAAGAAAACCAGTACAACTAATTTTTTGTGTGTTTTTGATAAAAAGAAACAAGAAACAAAGCAAAAATAAACTAAGCAAAACAAAAACAAAGTAAAGATATTGGTTGTGAGAGACTCCCCTGGCAAGAATATTCTTTCTCCCTGAAAAGTGATTGACGAGGAGGAAGAGATTGAAGTTGTCCTTAACTACCCAGCAACGGCGCCAGAAAAAGTGCTTGATGGCTCAAAATGTAGAGCTCGTTGGGAACCCCAGGAGGAAGGTATGATTAGCACAGTAGCAAGTTTTCCCTCAGTTATGAAACCAAGGTTATCGAACCAGTAGGAGTAAGGAAACAACTCCAAGGTGTTGCTAGCAACTTGGAATCCTGCACAACACAACCACAGAACTTTGCCCCAACTTACAGTGAGGTTGTCAATCTCACTGGTTTTGCTAAAAACAAAGGATTAAATGTATAGTGTGGAAGATAGTAATTGCTTGCAGAAAGTAACAATAAACGATAAAAAATAGATGGTATATCAATGGTAAAGGAATGGATTGGGGTCCACAGTTCACTAGAGGTGTTTCTCCTTAAGATAAATAGCATGTTGGGTGAACAAATTACAACGGGGCAATTGACAGATTGAGAAAGCATAACAATGCATATACTAGATATCTTGACTCCTATGAGATTTGATTCGGCATTACAACATAATACATTGACCGTAATCCAATTGCATCTATGACAAATAATCCACCTTACGCTTATCATCCGAACCCCTTTAAGTATTAAGTTGCAAGCAAGAGATAATTACATTAAGCAAAGTGTGTAAAGTAAATAATACAATTGCCCCATGG
The DNA here is from genome assembly GCA_910589775.1 of Avena eriantha. Lineage (NCBI taxonomy): Eukaryota > Viridiplantae > Streptophyta > Magnoliopsida > Poales > Poaceae > Avena > Avena eriantha. The sequence goes on along the minus strand of OU342746.1, from coordinate 87,526,902 downwards.
ACAAAGAATTGTTGTTTTCTCCTTAGTAGCAACAGCACATCTACAACCTTAGAGATTTCTATCACTTCCCCAGATTACTAGAGGCATGAACCCACTATCGAGCATAAATACTCCCTCTTGGAGTTGCAAGCATCTACTTGGCGAAGATAGCTACTAAGAACGGAGAGCATGCAAGATCACAAATAACATAGACATGATAGAATCAATAATCAATCTGACATAGTATCTCAATTTCCATCGGATCCCAGCAAACACAACATATAGGATTACAAATAGATGATCTTGATCATGAACGGAGCTCACAAGATCTAAACGTGATAGCACAAAGGAGGAGAACCCACCATATAGCTACTATATGGACCCATAGTCTAAAGGTAAACTACTCACGCATCACACCGGAGGCAGGCATGGTGATGAAGAAGGCCTCTAGGATGATCTCGCCCCTCCGGCAGGGTGCCAGGAAGAGCTTTAGATCCTCCGATCTAGGGATGGAGATGGCAGCGGCTATGGAATCTTTCGTGGATTTCTGATCGGGTGATTTTTTAGGCGAAGATGCAAGGTCGGTGGGTGCCCGAGGGGCCACACCAAGTGGAGGCGCGCCTAGGGGGGTCGCGTCACCCTAGGGTGTAGCCGCCTCGTCTACCCTCTTCGGCTACCCTTTGGACTGTGTGTTCCTTCTGGTAAAATATTGACTTTGGCTTTTGTCCCGTCCAATTCCGAGAATATTTCCTTACTAGATTTTATGAAACCAAAAATAGCAGAAAACATGCAACTGGCACGGTGGCATATTGTTAATAGGTTAGTTCCAGAAAATATATAAAAATACATCAAAGTGTAACAAAACATAAGAAAGTTGATATAAAACAAGCATGGAGCATCAAAAATTATAGATACGTTTACGATGTATCATCTACATATTGCTGGAGCTGGGCGTCTCTACCCCGATCCTATGCCTAATGGTCTTTTCTCTATCGATGAAGGATGTTTGCTATATGACTTGCAGGTTGAGCAACACCAACCCGAGGAAGATATTCCAGAAGAGGATGAGGACCAAGAGAAGGAGCAAGAAGTTCCGTACCAAGAGGAGCAACCACAAACCAGGTTCGCGACATACCAAGATTTTTAGGACTTGGAGGGACTGTGGAGAGGATGGATAACCTCTCTTTGAATCTTCGAGAATCAACTAGTAACCTCACAACTCAATTTGCGAACTAGAGTAATGACGTTTTCCCGCCACTGCAATGATTTGAAGGGCTTGCAAAAGCCTAAGCTTGGGGAAGTTTTCCTCATGTATCTTTATTTGGCGTTTATTTTCTTTTATTTAGAGGTTACATTTTTATTTGAGTTTATAAGCACTCGTGTTGGTTTCCCCAACACCTTATTTTTAGTTCTTTCTATTTGCCTTCGAAATTTTCTAGCCGAGCTTTGCTGCCAATTTTATATTCTTTAAAGTTCCTCTCTTAAAAACCACAAAAAGATTTCTCCATTTTTCTTTATTTCCCCTCCTTCTTTTCTTTCTGCCTTGAGGTCTTCATATATTTGCAGGAGAGTGATAGACTTCAAGTTTCCAAGAAACAAATAAAAAAGGAAGAGAGGAGTGGAACCAAACATGAGAGGTATCCCTTATGACTCCCCACTTTTTAAGTTTGAGAAACCCATGCTAGTTAGTAGTATGTGATGAGATATTATATTGGTGGAGTGAGTATTTGTATTGTAGTAAGATTTTTGTTTGCATAGGTATTTAATTGGGTACATTTTGTGATGAGATATTAACTAAGTCTTTCCTAAAAATTGCTAAACAATTGTAATAAGAAAAAGTTTCACAATTGAAGGCTTGGGTGTTGCAGTGCTTAGTCTTGAAGGCTTATTTCTAGAGACACTCGACACCACTTAAAATGTCGATTGACTTGATAGCTCACTTTGAAAGGATTTGTTCGATTGAATTAATGTTTAGCGCTTTTTGTGAGCATGCCAAAGTTTCACTTGTTAATCATAAGAATGATATAGCTTTACGCATGTCAAATTTCATGGGATGCCAACAACTCCGCTGGCCTACGAACGATCTTCATAGAGGAAACTCCTAGATTTCGGCTATGAGTTGATTAAACACTTGTAGTAGCAATGCTATAGTGGGTAAGATTTTTGGCATTCCGGGGTAGCTGTAATCATGATGGAATCACTCCTCTGGCTATTATGATTAATCATTATTCAAAAGGAACAAAAACCTTAGTGATGCCACGAGTGTCCATCATACCCCGATAAACTAATAAAAATCTTTGGCATGCTCTCAATTACTTAAAAACTGAAATTATTGAAGGACAATGAATAGAAAAGTAGTGCTTGAAAAGTCTTGATTTATTGATGTAGGAGAATGTAACACCCCCGAATCGGCCCTATGCAAGTTTCAGCGCTTCCCGCCAAACCCGCATAGAAACGATTCAAGGACGCCCACTAGGCACTTTCGTGTGGGTGGAAACCGAAGTAATACCATTACACAATAGTCCATGATAGAACCCACAGAACAGATATATACAACACGACTCCATGAGTCAAGAATACAGATATACAATACAAAGATCCAAATCACCTTGAAAACTATACAATGTCCGAGTACGGATAAGATGCAAATAGGGCTAAGAGCCCTGAAGAAGAACCAATGGTGTCCATAACCCTGCCCAGGCCAAGACGGAAGGGTACCCTTGCTAACGACATCGATCTCAAACCTGCTAAAACAAAAGGGGTGCTGACAAAGGGCAAAGGAAAAAGAGGAGCATCAGTACTGAGGCCAGTACACGGTGAGGCTAGAATTCGGAGGCTCTCGCCTACATAGGTATGGTGGACTGAAGCGGCAGCGCAACCTGCACTAAACAACCTATAGAGACTCGATTCAACTATCGGCTATTAGAGAGGGATAAGAAAGACCTATTCGGATCCAACCTGATAGTAACACCAAACATACCCATCCTGGCATTCCCCCTCGAGACCACACGAGGAAGTCAAACCGAGGAACTCACATAGTTGGCAGTTTTATTCATTCCATTATAGTTGGAGCACTTACTAGTCAGACTTAGATAGCATGAGTCATCCTGATAGCATAAGTAGTGGGCAGTTTAGTTAACCATTCTATTGTAGTTGAAGTACTTACTAGTCAGATACAATTAGCATGTGACATCCCAAACCCAGCAGTTGTTGGCACTTTTATTTCATTCCATTGGAGTTGCGATACTTACTAGGCAGGTATAACATGACACGATACACCCCAGTTCCACCAGTTGTTGGCACTTTTATTTACTCATTCCATTGTAGTGAAGCTGATTACTAGTCACATATTAGGTCAAATTTATAGCACTACTTTAGTTATGCTTGTCTATGATCGAGATATTGTGCTCCAAGTCGTCCATAACCGCGGACACGGCTTTCAGAAAGATTTACCCTACAGGGGTGCACAAATAGCAACACACACACGATCAACCTCAGAAAAACCAAATCAAAACCCGACGAGGCTTTCACGACAAAGCAATCACAGGATTCATAAAATATTTCAGGGGGCCACCCCATTAAGCCACCTGCAACGAAGTTGGCTGGCTCTGAGATGGACCCAAGGTTTGTGCCAATGGCTGTAAATGACTGGGAACCCGAAAGTGTGACTGGGCTCGTCGATACCTCGAAAACATTCCACATTCCAAAACAGTACAGGTGCTCCACGCACAATCTTAAATAAAGCAGTAAAGCATGGCATAAGTACAGGATAGTAATAAGCCCCAAACTACTTTGTGGCCCCAAGAAATAAGAAATGGATCAAGCTCTGGCTAAGGGGGATCCATAGGGTCTCCCGGATGTGGATAGTGTGAGTAATCAAGGAACAGGTATCAAGTACTCGGGGCCTACGAGACACAAGTGGACATGAAAAACCAAATAGCATATATTTCCTACCTGTGCCTCTTTCATTAGTTATCCCAGCAATTTAATAGTTGTATTTAAAGTCATGATCGTCTCCACCGTAAAGCATCTCTATCATTAAGCATGTGCCAACCTTTTATCAATGGTGCAACGACAACGACGTGAAGCAGCACCTGAGCAAGAAACTATGACTCGCAAGGCCGACTTTCTATCAATCAACAGGCAATAGGATGTGTCCAAGGCAATATAGAGGCTGCAAGGAATATAAATGGTGCATGGAAACTAAAGCGTCGCAACAAGGAAAGCAATAGATCAACAGGAGGAAGTAAAGACTATAATGCTCGCCTGGGAAACACTGCCGAAGGTTCATTATCTGAAGAACTTGTCGATACTCGCACCCACTCAACGGCCTAATCCGCGAAGAATCAAAGCACTAGAAAAAACACCGGATGCACTATTTAATACTACGATAGAAGATCGGGCATGATGCATGTATGCTATATGGCATGCCAAAGATGTGATTAGACAATATTAAGCGGAACCGGAGTCCCGACAATCAATTAGATGGTTCATGTTGTTTAGTTACCCCGCAGTTTAAATGTTGACTTAACAAGGCAAAACATGTCATAAGTTCGCTACACAAATTAAATGGAGGCAATATAAGTCTACAGTAGTTCGCATATGGTCCCCATATTTAATTTAGGTAAATAGTCTAAATATCCCCAAACAACCACAATATGTATGCGAGTATGAACAATTAAATGCAACAAGTTAATATCATATATTATAAAAAAATAGGGGTATCAGAAAAAGGGACCACACATTAGGGGGTTCGACGATCTTGGGTTTCGAGGGGGTTCAATGGGATCGGTCTTCAGTTTCTTGGGATCGGGGCTGCGAATCAGTGTAGAACTTCTCGGTGATCCTTGAGGAAGACCTTGGCGAAGTTCGGTCCCATCGTCGAGTTCCAGGATCGGGTTTTCGAGTCCGGAAGAAGAGATCATCGGGTTCGTATGTGAAGATCATCGGGTCCATCGAATCAGTGTAGAGGTACTCGAGGGTCTGTGACGAGCTTGTGACATGTTTCCCTGCATCCTTGGTTTTCATGGGGACATCAGCATCGGGATTCTAAAACACACATATGGGTACATCACTCAGCATCTGTCAACACGAGCACTTGCTGACAACATGTGCATACGAGGGGAAACAGACGCATGCGTTCACCTTTTGCTTCTGACAGGGGACAGGGCAACGAGGTCGAGCCGGACCTGGGCGGCCTGGCAGAGGGCGCGACCATACCACGTGGTCGCGCCGGAGGAGGCGAGGGAGGTGCTTGGGGCCGCGGCGTGGTGGCGGCGAGAGGGCACAGAGGCAGGCACGGCCGCTCGCAGTGCAGAAAACAACAGGCCCTAAAGGTGCTCGCGTACGGCTGACGGAGGATGAGGGCGACGCTCGGGACGATCTCACGCAGAAGGGTGGCAGAGGCGCGAGGCGAGTAGAGAGGAGGAGAGCTCGACGTGCGTGGTTCGGCGGCGGAGCGGAGGCTCAGCAAGGATGAGGGTCGTGCTTGCTGAAATAGCAACACAAGGAGGAGAGGCGGCCGAGGCGCATGCCGGCGACGGGGCGAGCGGGGGCGCCTGGGGCTGGTCGAGGGTGCCGGCCCTGGCGGCGGCCAGAGGAGTGAGGCGTGGAGGTCGGCGTCAAGACCAAGCAGCGGTGGCTTGAGAGAGAGCGGGCAAGCGAGGAGCGCGGGGACGAGTAGGGCGGCGGCTCGCACAGGATGCGGCAGCAGGCGAGGAAATCGGGGCTAGGAGGGGCTTCACTCGAGGAAGGTCGGATCGGGAGGGCGGCGGCGGTTTTCTTGGGCTAGGGAAGGAAAACACGAGGCTGCGAGGTTGGAGAACGGGTGGATCGCGAGGGAGTGGTGGCTCTAGGGGAGCAACGTGTGCGGTGGGTGGCTCGGTCGATGCAGTGTATGCACGCGGGGTATGTGGGTGTGCCGCGTCACGTTGCCCCTGCACGCATGCTGCGTGAGTGTACAGGGAGGTATGGGTCGGTCGACATGGGGTGTGGTCTAGGTTCGGTGGGGCTAGGGTGGGGCCAAGCGAGCGGGAGCGACAGGGTGGCAATGCGGGTTTGCAGAGGGCAGGGTCGCGATGCGAGGCGATCCAGGGCGTGCGTGTACGCGTGTGTGTTAGGTGCAGCGGCGGCTGGATGCTGGGTGTGGTGGTTTTAGGCTAGGGTTTGAGGATTAAGTTTAGAACTAGGGTTTGTCTAGATTTAGGATGGAGGTGGCCGGTTGGGCTGTTGGGCCTAGCTGGCGGCCTCCCAAAAATAATATAAATTTTTATTATTATTTTAAGAGACTTTTGTAATTTGTTTTTAGACAAACAAAATATCCGGAAGAGGCCGGGGTTTTAATTTGAAATAAAGACATGGGATATTTAGAAAACAAATATAGCCTTTTAGAAAATAGTTTTAGACAACCATATGCATGATGATGACGATGCTCAAATGCAATGTGGCATGATGACATGAGCATGCGATCATGATGATGCATACAATAAAAATAACACGCGATTTTCTAGTAGTGGTTTTACCGGGGTGCTACAATTCGACACCACTAACAATGGATCTCGCCCTCGAGATCCGCCTCATGGTACTGGGAAGAAGGATGACGACCTGAATCTTCTCGCTTCCTGTAGATCTTCACGACACCACTAACAAAGATTCTTGCTCCATCTTGAAATCGGCGACACCACCAACAAGGATTGTTGCTTACAACCATTGAGGGAACACTCCGGAGAGACAAAGACGAAGGGAGAGGTCTCAAAAGATAAGGCCACCTCTAACTTCCGAGGAAGGAGTAAAGATTGCATTGGTCCACAAATTCAATGTACAAGAGCGAATGATAAGAGTAGTGGTATGGTAGCTACTCCATCCCGCACTCGAAGCATTACTCTGTACACGAATAGAAGAATCATGCAACCACTCTCGGAATTCAGACTGAAGATCTGCACAAGCGATGTTCAGAAACAAAAGATCAATGTAGGCTCTTCATCGGATCTGATGTAGATGATGTTGTCATGTTAGAACACAACAGAAGATACAAAGAAAGATTTCAGTGGATTTTGATCCACCGAAAGGTACAATAGATGAAGGTTACACAGATAGCACGAAGACCGGATGTGGAAACACCACTGCAAAAAGGAATCGAAACCCTGAAGGTACGACGGAGACCCAACCACGAGAATTCCTATACTCGAAGAAAAGATGAGAGAGCAGATTTAAAACACGCAAAGGTAAGAGGAGAATAGCAATAGGGGTAAGGAGTAAAAGCAGACCTAATCAGATCTATCCAACCGATTTTGTAAAATATTTTTGACACTCTACATCGGCTGTTAGCTAGGTTATCCTATAGGCTGGACAAATGGGGTATCACAACTACTGGGCTCTAATACCACTTTGTAACACCCTCGAATCAGCCCTATGCAAGTTTCAGCGCTTCCCGCCAAACCCGCATAGAAACGATTCAAGGACGCCCACAGGCACTTTCATGCGGGTGGAAAACAAAGTAATACCATTACACAATAGTCCACGATGGAACCCACAGAACAGATATGTACAACACGACTCCATGAGTCAAGAATACAGATATACAATACAAAGATCCAAATCACCTTGAAAACGATACAATGTCCGAGTACGGACAAGATGCAAATGGGGCTAAGAGCCCTGAAGAAGAACCAATGGCGTCCATAACCCTGCCCAGGCCAAGCCGGAAGGGTAACCTTGCTAATGACGTCGATCTCAAACCTGCTAAAACAAAAGGGGTGCTGACAAAGGGACAAAAGGAAAAAGAGGAGCGTCAGTACTGAGGCTAGTACACGGCGAGGCTAGAATTCGGCGGCTCTCGCCTACATAGGTATGGTGGACTGAAGCGGCAGCGCAACATGCACTAAACAACCTATAGAGACTCGATTCAACTGTCGGCTATTAGAGAGGGATAAGAAAGACCTATTCGGATCCAACCTGATAGTAACACCAAACATACCCATCCTGGCATTCCCCTCGACACCAAACGAGGAAGTCAAACCGAGGAACTCACATAGTTGGCAGTTTTATTCATTCCATTATAGTTGGAGCACTTACTAGTCAGACTTAGATAGCATGAGTCATCCTGATAGCATAAGTAGTGGGCAGTTTAGTTAACCATTCTGTTGCAGTTGCAGTACTTACTAGTCAGATACAATTAGCATGTGACATCCCAAACCCAGCAGTTGTTGGCACTTTTGTTTCATTCCATTGGAGTTGCGATACTTACTAGGCAGGTATAACATGACATGATACACCCCAGTTCCACCAGTTGTTGGCACTTTTATTTACTCATTCCATTGTAGTGAAGCTGATTACTAGTCACATATTAAGTCAAATTTATAGCACTACTTTAGGTATGTTTGTCTATGCTCGAGATATTGTGCTCCAAGTCGTCCATAACCGCGGACACGGCTTTCAGAAAGATTTACCCTGCAGGGGTGCACAAATAGCAACAGACACACTATCAACCTCGAAAAAACCAAATCAAAACACGACGATGCTTTCACGACAAAGCAATCACAGGATTCATAAAATATTTCAGGGGGACACCCTATTAAGCTACCCGCAACGAAGTTGGCCGGCGCCAAGACGGACCCAAGGTTTGTGCCAATGGCTGTGAACGACTAGGAACCCGAAAGTATAACTGGGCTTGTCGATACCGCGAAAACATTCCACGTTCCAAAATAGTACAGGTGCTCCATGCACAATCTTAAATAAAGCAGTAAAGCATGGCGTAAGTACAGGATAGTAATAAGCCCCAAACTACTTTGTGGCCCCGAGAAATAAGAAATGAATCAAGCTCTGGCTAAGGGGGATCCATAGGGTCTCCCGGATGTGGATAGTGCGAATAATCAAGGAACAGGTATCAAGTACTCGGGGCCTACGGGACACAAGTGGACATGAAAAACCAAATAGCATATATTGCCCACCGGTGCCTCTTTCATTAGTTATCCCAGCAATTTAATAGTTGTATTTAAAGTCATGATCCTCTCCACCGTAAAGCATCTCTATCATTAAGCATGTGCCAACCTTTTATCAACGATGGAACGACAACGACGCGAAGCAGCACCTGAGCAAGCAACTACGACTCGCAAGGCCGACTGTCTATCAATCAACAGGAAATAGGATGTGTCCAAGGCAATACAGAGGCTACAAGGAATATATAAATGGTGCACGGAAACTAAAGCATCGCAACAAGGATAGCAATAGATCAACAGGAGGAAGTAAAGAGTATAAGCGCAAAATAGGTAGAAAGGGGGAGAATGCTCGCCTAGGAAACACTGCCGAAGGTTCATTATCCGAAGAACTTGTCGATACTCACACCCACTCAACGGCCGAATCCGCGAAGAATCAAAGCACTAGAAGAAACACCGGATGCACTATTTAATACTACGATAGAAGATCGGGCATGATGCATGTATGATATATAGCATGCCAATGATGCGATTAGACAATATTAAGAGGAACCGGACTCCCGACAATTAATTAGATAGTTCATGTTGTTTAGTGACCCCGCAGTTTAAATGTTGACCTAACAAGGCAAAACATGTCATAAGTTCGCTACACAAATTAAATGGAGGCAATATAAGTCTAGAATAGTCCGCATATGGTCCCCATATTTAATTTAGGTAAATAGTCAAAATATCCCCAATCAACCACAATATGTATGCGAGTATGAACAATTAAAGCAACAAGTTAATATCATATATTATAAAAAAATAGGGGTATCGGAAAAAGGGATCACACATTAGGGGGTTCGACGATCTTGGGTTACGAGGGGGTTCAATGGGATCGGTCTTCAGTTTCTCGGGATCGGGGCTGCGGATCAGTGTAGAACTACTCGGTGATCCTTGAGGAAGACCTTGGCGAAGTTCGGTCCCGTCGTCGAGTTCCAGGATCGGGTTTTCGAGTCCAGAAGAAGAGATCATCGGGTTCGTATGTGAAGATCATCGGGTCCATCGAATCAGTGTAGAGGTACTCGAGGGTCTGTGACGAGCTTGTGACATGTTTCCCTGCATCCTCGGTTTTCACGGGGACATCATCATCAGGATTCTAAAACACACATATGGGTACCTCACTCAGCATCTGTCAACACGAGAATTTGCCGACAACATGTGCATACGAGGGGAAACAGGCGCAGACGTTCACCTTGTGCTTCCGACAGGAGACAGGGCAACGAGGTCGAGCCGGACCTGGGTGGCCTAGCAGAGGGCACGACCATACCACGAGTTCGAGCCGGAGGAGGCGAGGGAGGTGCTTGGGGCCGCGATGCGGTGGTGGCGAGAGGGCACAGAGGAGGGCGCGACCACTCGCGGTGCAGAAAACAACGGGCCCTGAAGGTTCTCGCGCATGGCTGACGGAGGACGACGGCGACGCTTGGGCCGATATCGCACAGAGGGGCGGAGGAGGCGCGAGGCGAGCAGAGAGGAGGAGAGCTCGACGTGCGTGGTTTGGCGGCGGAGCGGAGGCTCAGCAGGGATGAGGGCATGCTTGCTGAAACAACAACGCAAGGAGGGGAGGCGGTCGAGGCGCAGGCCGGCGACGGGGCGAGCGGCGGCGCCTGGGGCTGGTCGAGGGTGCCGGCCCTGGCGGCGGCCAGAGGAGTGAGGCGCAGAGGTCGGCGTCGTGACCAGGCGGTGGCGGCTTGAGAGGGAGCGGGAAAGCGAGGAGTGCGGGGACGAGTAGGGCGGCGGCTCGCAGAGGATGCAGCAGTAGGCGAGGAAATCGGGGCGAGGAGGGGCTTCGCTCGAGGAAGGTCGGATCGCGAGGGTGGCAGCGGTTTCCTCAAGCTAGGGAAGGAAAACACGAGGCTGCGAGGTTGGGGAACGGGTGGATCGCGAGGGAGTGGTGGCGCTAGGGGAGCGACGTGTGGGGTGGGTGGCTCGGTCGATGCAGCATATGCACGCGGGGTATGTGGGTGTGCCGCGTCGCGTCACGTTGCCCCTGCGCGCACGCTGCGTGAGTGTACAGGGAGGTATGGGTCGGTCGGCGTGGGGTGTGGTCTAGGTTAGGTGGGGCCGAGCGAGCGGGAGCGACAGGGTGGCGATGCGGGTTTGCAGAGGGCAGGGTCGCGATGCGAGGCGATCAAGGGTGTGCGTGTACGCGTGTGTGTTAGTTGCAGCGGTGGCAAGATGCTGGGTGTGGTGGTTTTAGGCTAGGGTTTGTGTATTAGGTTTAGACTAGGGTTTGTCTAGATTTAGAATGGAGGTGGCCGGTTGGGCTGTTGGGCCTGGCTGGCGGCCTCCCAAAAATAATATTAATTTTTATTATTATTTTAAGAGACTTTTGTAATTTGTTTTTAGACAAACAAAATATCTGGAAGAGGTCGGGGTTTTAATTTTAAATAAAGACAGGGGCTATTTAGAAAACAAATATAGCCTTGTAGAAAATAGTTTTAGACAAACATATGCATGATGATGACGATGCTCGAATACAATGTGGCATGATGACATGAGCATGTGATCATGATGATGCATAAAATAAAAATAACACGCGATTTTCTAGTAGTGGTTTTACCGAGGTGCTACAGAGAATTGAGATACTCTAGCGTATATTCTTTTCATGACAACTCTCACACTCTTAATTTACATGATTATACTTTATTTATTCAAAGGCAAGCCTATGAGTTGATTACTTGACATGGAATAAAGTCTACTCATTTGAATCATCCAAGTTTACAATAATTTTGCTACACTATAAGGATGCATGAAACCCATATGATATGCTTGCCATTACTCTATCTATGCTAAAGTTTTTCAGATTTATGAAATGGAGGAAACATAAGACTACTAATCATGAGTATGATCACCATCTCATTTTTTAAGTTTAAATGTTGAGTTCCTTTATGATTTTGGTTTTCTTGCTCGCAGACGATCAATTTTAAGCTTGGGGAGGTTGATGGCTCTGAAATATATCCCTCTATGTCCACATTTAAACTGGATATTGTTCACAATTTTGATGAAATATCTCTCTAAATCCTGCCACTAAAGCTAATATTCAGAGGGGTATGCAATCCTTTCTTTTATATTTTCCTGCGCAGATAATGTCGTTTAAAGGAAGGAATCACTATATTAAAGTCAAAGATATGAGATTTCAAACTAAACCAGGAGCCGTAAGACGGAGGCAGGCGCTTTAACGATCAACTATACGACCGGAGCAAAATTCCGGCCGTATAACTCTGGTCGTATAGTTGGCGCCGCCACCATTATGTCAAACCGAACAACTTTCGTGAAGGGACCCCTATATAAAGAAGCCTCGGGCGATGAGAAAACAAGCTTGACCTCGCCAAAAAGTCTCTGCCACAGATCTCCAGCCGCCTCCAGATCTCAAAACTCTTCTCCATATCCATAGTAATATTCCACCACTTGTAATGGTAGATCTCTTCTCTTATTGGCAACATTGTAAGACTATTTCTATCAATCTTATGATTTTCATTACCATGTTTGTGATTGTTGATCTCATCTCTATGTGCGATTAATTCTCCTTGTGCTAGGGGATTTTGCCTAGCCATGTAGCAATTGTGCATGTTATTTATCATAGATGGGATCATGTATTAGTTTGTATGACATGATGATTATTGTATCCTCTCTTGCCTCAATCCAAGGACTTGTCAGGTACCCAAGACCCTGAGGGGATATCCAGGTATAGGGAGTATGAGTAATGACTGATCTACAGGTTGGGAACCCTAGTGACAGAAGGGGTAGTACGACTGTATGTGAGGTATTTACTTGGGGTTAACGATGACATCACTATGCATATCATTAGTTCTCTTTCTTCTACGGATGAGACTAGTAGGTTATTGCTATAAGCAGTTGCGGAGGCAATAGCAATTATGGATGCACTGCCCACATATAATTTATCTTGCTCTAACAAGTACATGCACTTCATTTCTATCTTTTATTCCCATCAGATGTTTTTCACAACTATAGGTGAAACCAAATGCCCTAGGCCCTCTCTCTCTCCATCATCAACAACAACAAAAAGACGCAAGCTATTGGTCTGGTAAAAACACAAAAGGAATTCTAAAACTCTCGAAGGTCTGTTAAAGTAACTTCACTACGCATTCTCTTCCTGAGGATTTGATAACCTAGGTCTACTAGGGAAAAAGAAGCTACACTATGTCCGTAATCCGGATCGAAGGTATCAGGAAGCAATGCTAAAAGGAAATAAAAAGGACAGGTCTACAAGACTTTATTTGTTCGTCTACCTTAGTTTACTGGACCAATCTAGTTTACTTTTATAATGGGTTGAATCAATGGATGGAGATAGGCCAGGGTTGAAGATCCAGCTGCATCTACACATCATATGGGATACAAGATAATAATTAGCATAGTCATGTGTAATGGTTGAATACGAATAATATCTTGTGGGAAACACATCCACTAGAGCCCCTGTGATGCAGCGGGCATAGCAATAGTGTTTTAATCCAACCGAGTGCACCACGAAGCAACGGGCTACAAACAATTATTAAGTGTAAAACATAGATCAAAGCATTAAGTGGTGATGTTGTTGTGATCCCGAATGGGTTGTTAAACAAAGACCGTACTACACTTTCTGCCACTGGGGTTCCTATGAGATCAGCACTAGCCAAGTATGTCACCTCAAGCCTTTATCAATCTATGGGATGTTGGGTACCTACAAGTCCACAGATCAAGGCAAGAGACACAGAAACAAAAGATACAAATTTCTAGTGTAAACAAAACACAATAGTCCCATGAATTAGGTGCACTGCGAGGTTTCTCCCCAACCCGCAGTCCTTGAGGAATACTCACTCATAACAAATAGATCAAGGATAGAAAACATTGTGCCAAATACTTAGATTGAAATCAAATATTCTTACAATGGTTGTCGAATCACAAGAAGATCTAAAATACAAAGAAATGGCTATGGCTAATGTAGGGGATGGGTGATGGAAGTGATGAACGATGGCATGGATCTCCTTTGGTGGTGTTGTGATGTAATTTGAGAATGGCAGCTCTCTGGCCGGTGGCTGGAGCCTCAAAATATATAGGCATCTTCACGAAAGTTGTAGGCTTTGATGAGACGAAGCCATCGCCACCTGGTAGGGGCGGGACCTACCCGTACCAGTGGTTTCTAAGCTTGCTGACGCCTGGGAATGACTCCCTAATTACTTGGTCATGTGGACTTCCTCAAAAGCCTTCATTATGACTCCTGATTTAGCATTAAAAAGGCCGATTTCCTGCAGAACACAAATCAAAGCAAGGTTTTGCATATCTTTGCAATTATTAGTCATTACTGGCAATGATTGAGAGTTTCTTATCAATTGCTTGACCAAAAACAATGTTTAAATGTTGTGGAAGATGGCTATTTTTGGAGCCATCAACCTCCCCAAAGCTCACACCTTGATCGCCCTTGAGCAAGAAGAAACAAAAGAACTATGAGGAATTCAGCGTTTAAACTTGAAACAATGAGAATAAGAATTCACTTACGGTTGATAGTCATATGCGCTTAGCACTTCATTCATTTGCGAGGCTTATCAAAGTTAGAGAGATGACAAGAGTACTATACAAGCTTAGGTAAGTCAAGACAATCAAAGTAAAGTTTAATTTAAGTATAAATAACTAGAAGTGTAGCAATCAATCCAATTCTTGTACTTAACTCTAAGCATGCCAAGGAACACTAGGATGTTTAAATAGCATAATTGAGTAAGAGAGTTTCATGTCCTAAGTACCATAACAGTGAAGTGTCTTATTTACACCCACATTAATAAATCAAGTCTATCAAAAACACTTCTAATCCAATCATTATCTTTCAGTAAAATTCATAAAGTAATAACGAGACCATGCCAAGGACTTGTTATGTGGATCTTCATACATATCTCTTTTCTTTTTATCTTTTTTCTTCCTCTTTCAAGGATCATTGGCTGTTTCTTTTACAAGTTCTTGCACAACCTTTGAGAGTACCAATACTTTTGCCCATATATTGACATGTATGCCACTCATGTCATCAACTCATATCCGAAATCCGGGGTTATACCGTAGATCGTTTAAAAGCTAGCGGAGTTGTTGGCATCCCAAAGGCATGCATGAGAAACATAGAAATTTTTCTTTCTCTTTTTTTACTAGTACCACGCTTTCATCCACAAGGTTAGCTCTGGCATTCATCACAATTACCACTAAACTTCATTTCAATCAAACAACTCCTTTCATGAGTGTCGTCAAGACTATCAAAACATCTATGGGTTAAGTATCTTCAAGGGTATACTCTCAAGACAATCATTCATCAAACAAGTCATAAATTTACGACTTTTTCTTAATGTACTTGTTTGGTAATATTATTTCCAAGGAAAGACTCTGTTAGCTAAAAGAACTAGAGCAAAGGCTTCAACAACTAATCATCATACTAATAAAAAGGTTTACTCTAACTGTATTAAATTACTCCCACTAGAATGACATCTTAGCAAATCGACCAACTAGGATAAACAACTCAAACTTAAAAAGTGGGAGACATAGGACATACCTCTCATAAGTGACTTCATGATCCTCTTCCTTATCGGGATGTGTTCCTTCAAAACTCAAACACGATTACTCTCATAATAATATTAAAGCAAAGAGGAAAAGTTTGAATCCACATTTATGAAAAAAGGAAAAGAAAAATAGAAAAATCCTTTTGTATTTTGAGGGTAGGGATTAAAGAATAGAGAAGAACTTGCGACCAAGCAAGGGACTAAGAAAATAAAAATAAATAAAAAACAAAAGCAAATTAAAACAAAAGCAAACTAACAAGCAAAGGAAAAAAAGCAATGTATTGGAACAAGCCAACACGAGTGTTTCAAAGCTCCCAAGGGGCTGGAGTACAACCTCATTATTACACAAATAAATTTGCCGGGGGAACACATCCCCAAGCTCAGGCTTTTGCAAGCCCTTTTGTTACACATTTTGGTGACCGTGGATAGTCTCCCATGTTCCATTGGCTGCTCCAATCATGGAACTGTGTGGCGAGGTTTGTAGAAGCATCTCGAAGGTTGATGGAGAGGTTGTTCATGTTTTGAATATTTCCTTCAAGCGCATAGATATTTTAATAGGTGGTGTAGTAGTTTGGTGGTTGCACTTGGGTCCCTCTTATTCTACTTCTTCATCTTCTCATCCTCCTACCACGAGTATTTCTTGATGGGGTAGATTTGCCTCAACCTACGCGTCAAAACACAAACATCATTCCTCTATAGAGAATAAACCATTAGGTAAAGGAGCCGGGATCAAGTGATCTACTCCAGGTATATCATGGAAGTATCTATCATTTGTTCCAGAAACCATACCACATGCTCTTAGAGTAGAAAGACCGAGACGGTGACTTCCTGTCAACAGCTGGATGTTACCTAGGTTGATATGAAGTGCGCGTGCAACAACGGTTACAACTCCTCCTCCGCATATGGGTCCTCGAGATTGAAAATCCTGATCCTTAAGGTAAAACACAAGAAGAGCACCAAAATTTGGCATTAAGTTACAATTAATAATTGTAGTCATTGCAAGGATCATCATGTCCTCATCATTCACTCTAGTAAACTCACCACGTGCCTGCAAGGTGTTACCATAACATAAAAAATAACGAATAGTAGGATGATCAATTTGGTTCCCCTTGGGTGTGTTTCCACAAATTCTCATTAAATGAAAGTACTGCCAAGGTGTAGGATTTAAAACAAGAGTAGTGGAGTGATAGCTGTGAGATTCGACACCTTTTTTATGGCTTTTATTGATGGTTTTCTCCCGGATTTGATCGTTTTATGGCTTTACCTAACACTAATACTTCGGTAGCGAAGAAAACTTGGTTTTTAATGTGTGTTTCAGGTTTTGAACATCAACAGAAGGATTTAACTAGAGAAATACAATATTCTGGAGAAAGAAAGGACGTCTCACTTTGGAAGCACACGAGGGGAGCTCATAAAAGATTTAACGAGCAACTATATGGCGGGAATATTTTCCCGGCCGTATAGTTCCCGCCATATAGTTGCCACCGCCTCTGTCTTGTCAAAAGGGACAACTTCTATGAAGGGACCATGGGAGAAATCATAACACAGCAGCCGCCACACCATCAAGAAGGGAGAAAGAAGAGATCCGGAGAAGAAGAAGGAGAAGACGTTCTTCATCTCGCTCCACGATCTTCGACCTCCTAGCCAATACACCCCCATAGCCACTACTTGTACTTGAGAGAGAGAGAGAGGGATCTCCACCTTGCAAGACTAGGGTTTGAGATTGTTTCTTCCCATCTTGAATTGTGTTTGATATTTTTCTATTCTTATTGTGGATCTCCACCGTAATACCAAGACGAATTTCCTTTATTTGATTATATTGATGATCCGTTCTTCTCTCATGTGTGAGTAATCCCCTTGGGAATGGGAGATGTAGGGAATTGGTGAGCTGTGATCTGCCTTCATATATTTTCAATTAGTTTGTGATTGATTATAATTACTATATTATGTGTGCTTGACTATCTATGGGATGCCTAATTCTTGTTGTCCAATTATGGGCCCAGACAACATGATACCTTGTTCTACAAAGATAAGATCTTGTACGCTAGTGGACCAGCGACCCTCGAGTGACATGGGGATATCAATGGAAAGCTAGTTGACTCGAGGATAATGAGTAACCACTATGCTTATTGCATTAGTCCGATCCAAGGAGCTTAATCGCTAAGCGACCTGAAGGGTCTTAATCGTCTAGTGTATGACCATGGTTTTGGCAGCAGGCTAGTAGGATTATTGAAGTTGGGGTGAAATATACCAAGAGGAGTTCCGGCTAATTATGGTTTCTCTCCTACACATATATCTATAAGATTATAATTATTACATTTACGATTCGTCCACATGGCACAGTCACTGTCACCATGAACTGAATCTCCCCGCGCATTCCTTCGCCATCTGCAGGAAACAACAAACAAGCAAAATCGTTCTTTACTTTTATGCATTATATTTCTAAAGTTTACATTTTAGTTCTATTTAAATCTATCGCATTTAATCAAAATCCCATTCTTATTTCAATATTGCAGTCAATTCACTCGAAGACCTGTGACAACTTTGGGTGTGATAGAGACTTCATCAATAAACACTCCCCTTCGGGCTCCCTGTGGGATCGATATTTGAACTTCGAAACTAGCTACAAACGATCTATGCACTTGCAGTCATCAAGCTATTTTCTAGCGCCGTTGTCGGGGAGCTAAGCACTAAGTGTTCGTCTTTTGACATTTCAGGTGTTGCTACTACAAAATGTTCTCCTTAGGAGACAAAGGGTCTACACGCTATGGTAGGACCTACATGCCGGATTATATTGAGCGCGTGCCTGCTCAGAGGCGCGAAGAAATTATTGAAAAACTTTTAAGATCAAATAAAGTTGAACTTCAAAACCTGAGTGATATTATGGAAATCATGTATATTTATAGGACAACTCCTATGAAACCTGAGAAAACTACCAGGGAATACAATGCTCCAAGTTCTGAATTTCTTAAACAACCAATAAAGTTCCCTAATCCTAGAGTTAGAGAATATCGATTTGATGGTGGAATTATTAAAATTTTGTAGGAGAATGCTTTCAGTGGAAGGGAAGATGAAGACCCATGAAGAGTTTGATGATGGGATAACATCGCTTGGACCAAATGGTTTGCCGAGAGACTTTTCTCTTGTCTTAAATTATTTCGATGGTCTCTTAAAGGTAAAGCTCTAGACTGGTTATACTCTGTCCCTCGCCATTACATTAAATGCTGGGAAAACGGCATTATTAAATTCATCAACATGTTTAATCCTTTTAAAAAGGTAACCGAACTAAGAAAGAACATAGGCAACTTTAGTCAGAACGTGGGAGAAAACTACCGACAAGCCTGGGAAAGATTCTTTGGAATGATCAATAGTATTCCGAATCATGGCTATTTTGAACTAATAATCGGCCATTTATTTTATCATGGTCTCAATACTCAATGTAGAGAATTGCTTGAATTATCAGCAGGAGGGTCAATAAATACTTTAACTATTAACGAATGTTTTGAATTAATGTCTACTAGGGCTAAGAAAGATTCTTTATATAATCCTGATTTTGGCACTAAGGCGGAAAATTGGATACTTTAGATAACTCATGATCTTATGCCTGAGGTACGCAAAACTATGAAATAAAAAGGTATACCTTCTGAACTTGCTAAGGAACACAAATATGATTACAAGTTTTAACTGAAGAAGACTAAACTAGAATTTTTTTTAAAGAATTAAAACATCGACAAGTAAAATCTCATAATAACTTACATAAGCATTTCTGAAAACATAAAAAGATTTTGGCAGAACTCACAAAAAATTATGATGAGACAGGCCAAGAAATAAAATTATTTCATAAGTATCTTAGTATGGTGGAAACCCAGTGTGAACAAATAGCATCTGGTTATCAAATTTTTCTTCATGATGATAAATACATTTATGTTTCTACTAATATTGTCACAAGAAGGGGTGCAATTGTTACATGACCCTTAGGACCACCTGAATACGAAGCTGAAAAAGAGCGCAAGGAAAAAGCCTTGCTTGAAGCAAGCCAAGAAGATGATATGTTAGTGAATCCTCAAGATGAGATTGAAACACAAGATCAAGCCAAGGAGGACTACAATGATGCACAGGATGATCATTATGACTCTGATACCAAGATGGTTGATCCAAGAGAAGAGAAAGAAACAAGTAAGGAAGATGGAGTTGTTGTAGTAGAAAAGAAGATAAGCAATAAGGAACAACAAAAGAAAGCAATGAGAGAGCCTGACCCCCACCCCCCCCAAAGCTAAAAGACAAGAGTAAGTCAGGTGAGAAAAAGGTTCCTTATCCCGATCGAAAAAAGAAAGAACCGGATGAGATAATTTATAATTCTTTTACAAAGGCACTTAGTGGCCTTCATCAGGAAATCCTATTTGCGGATGCAATAAAAGTTCCTACTTATGGTAAATTCCTTCATGATATTCTTAGTAGAAATAAAGAAATAACTAAAACTGTTTCCATGGTAACTAGTTATCCTGCTAACGGGAAGCTATTGTCTAAGTCTAGAGATCTTGAAATACCAACTATTTCATGCTAAATAGGTAAAACAGATATTCACAATGCCTTATGTGATCTAGTAGCAGGAGTTAGTGTAATGCCATACTCCATAAAAGGTTAGGATTAGGGAAGTATTCTCCTACTACTATCACTTTACACATGGCTGACGAGTCCACTAAACAAGCTGTTGGTATGATTGAGGATGTCTTACTTAGGATAGATGAGCATGTTATTCCCACTGATTTTATTATTCTTGAAATGCCAGAAGATGAAAGATTATCTATAATACTTGGAAGACCCTTCCTCAGTACCGCAGGTGTGTCAGTAGATTGTGTGGAAGGTAAGATAATATTCACTGTTTATGATGCTGAAATCATTCAGTATTTTCCAAAGAATCTAGAAGTAGGAGAAAGATATCTTCCACCGGCAAAACGAATTCATGTGGTAAGTGCATTGATAAGGGGCAACCAAAGGTAAGAATTCGTGAAGAGAGAAGAGTTTGAGTGATTCAACCGTTCTTAATAAATGCTTAATGGGAGTCAACCCATTTTCGTCAATTTAGAATAGAGAATAAGAAGTTCATCACGTTCCCACCACTTTTTCACAGATATTCTTATGGAAGCGCACCCGTGAAGATGCAGCTGTCAATAAGTAGTAGAAATGTTGATTGAATGAGTAGAGAATAATAATAAGAATAAAAGTTTGAGTTTTCTATTGATAGAGGCTAAAACTTTGCTTTTAATATGTTAATGTTGGTCGACAATTTTTACTATCAATTTTCTGTTAAAAACTTGGTATTTCGCTAAGTTATGGGATAAGAAGGTATCCTCGAAGAAATAGAATTTTTTTGATGATTATTGATGGTTTAACTACCAACTATACGACGGGAACAAAAATTATGGCCGTACAGTTCCGGTCGTATAGTTATCTTTGCCATCAACAAATTTTCTTCAAAGGCATAGAGAGTTTAACGACCAACTATATGGCGGGAATAAAAATTTCGGCCATATAGTTCCGGCCGTATAGATATCGAGGCCTTCGTACAAAAATTTCTGAAAGGTACTGAGAGTTTAATGACCAACCATACGGCGGGAATACAAATTCCGGCCATATAGTTCCGGCCGTATAGATAGCGATGCCTTTGTAGAATTTTATTCCAAAAGTACCGGGAGTTTAATGACCAACTATATGGTGCGAATAAAAATTCTGGCTGTATAGTTCCGGTCATATAGATATCGATGCCAGTTTTAGAAATTTATCTTGAGAGACAGACAGTTTAACAACCAACTATAGGGCGAGATCATTGTGATCTGGCTGTATAGTTGTGCCCGTATAGTTGTTTTCTATATAAATAAACCCTAGTTGGCAGCGCCGCAGCAACTATACGGGTGGATCAATATCACCCGCCCATATAGTTCTGGCCGTATAGTTTGGTGCGACCACAAAATCGCACCGGGGTGGCTAGGTCTTCCTCCTCTCCTCATTATTTCTCTCATATTCTCTCTCCAAACCTCTCAAAATCCACCTAGAACTCTTGATTCTTCGCGGATTTCGTTCGTTTGAGTGGGAGAATCAACAGATCGGTATGTTTCTCTCACTATCCATGCTTTATTTTCAGATTTCCATGGTTGAAACACTCGCATTGATCTAGTCGATGAACTCAAGCTTATTTAGTTTTTCCTATTAATTTCTCACATTAGGATTGAATTGTTCCACATAGAATCGTTCATATATCATACATAAACTATATGCCTAAGGTTTTATGGTGAAATTTTTTAGTGCATCATGATGAACAAAATTGGTAGCCTCTTTCGTTCGAGCAAGCACCAATGGGGAGAGCGCTCAAGCTCGGGGGCCCAAGATCGGCATAACTCCAAGATGGACATTGTCTCACCGAGGAGGGTGCTTCCCACACGTTGGGCCGACCACAACTTCCTCACCGCGGCAGGGTTAAAGGCGGACTTCAACCTCATGTGCAACAGGTCAGGGTTGATGGTACTTGGCTTCGCAAGCCACGACACCTATGCCGAGCTCACCCATGAGTTCCTTGCCTCCTTCTACGATGACCATAGGGCGAAAGGTAACATGTGCACGATAAGCTTAACCATGAACTGACAACACTATGAAGTAAATTTTGAAAAATTTTGCAATCCTTTCAGCTTCCCTCATACTAGGGAGCCCAATATTACTAACCTCTATAGCATCTCAAGTGGAGAGACTTGGGAGGTTATTTCTGTTAATGGTGGCAGTCACTTTTATCAGAAGAAGATGTCCACCATTCAGAACCCAACGATTCTCTACTGTGCTTTGTTCCTCGGCAACACAATGTTGGGAAGGGGTGATACTAGTTCCATGGCCAATGCAGAGATGGCAATGATCACCAAGGCTCTCTTTCCCACTACACTGCAAAGTCCCAGTCTGATACGTTGCAAATGTATCTATAATTTTTGATGTTCCATGCTTGTTTTATATCTACTTTCTTATGTTTTGTCCACACTTTGGAGTATTTTTACATATTTTCTGGAACTAACCTATTAACAAGATGCCACAGTGCCAGTTGCCTCTTTTCTTCTGTTTTTGGTTCCAGAAAAGCCAGAAAATTAATATTCTCGGAATTGGACCGGACAAAAGCCGAAGTTGATATTTTACCGGAAGACTCACGGAGCCAGAAGACGAGACGAAGAGGGGCCAGGGGCTGGAAACACCATGTGGTGGCATGGGTCCCCCCTGGCTACACGACCAGGTGGTGTGGGCCCCTGGTCCACCCTCTGACATCGCTCTCTCGCCTATAAGAAGCCTCCAATGCAGAAATCCTAAAACATCAAGCCTCCAGCCACGAAAAGTTCCACAGCGCCACCGCCACCGAAGGGGAGATTTGGGGCATAGAAAGTCTCTATTCCGGCACCCTGTCGGGATGGGGAAGTGCCCCTGGAGCCGACTCCACCACCATCTCCATCACCGTTCCTGACTCCCATGATGAGGAGGGAGTAGTTCTTCCTCGAGGCTAAGGGTTCTACTGGTAGCTATGTGTTCATCTCCTCTATGCATGATCATATTGTGATCATGAGCATTGTAATCAAGTAGATCTACCTTGCTACTCAAGTGCTTTAATAGATCTCTGGCTCTCCCTCACGTGTGTGAAAGTGACAGCGTGCACACCATGGTGGCACTTAGGCTAGAGATTACAAATACTTGTTATCAGTTATATTTGGAGTTGGATGTTTCTATGAAATTTTGGTGTTTGTTGGAACCATCTAGCGCGCAAGGTGACAGTGTTGGGTCATCTAAATGGGGAAAGCGAACTTTGAGGAGTGTTGTTATAGCCCTACCATGGATTAGAGTGTCCAACCGAAGAGTACTTCAGAGTAGTATCATGAAGAGAAGACATTTATATGAGAGTGTTCACTAGCGAAAGTATGATCCCTAGGCCTTTTTTCGAAGCATTGAAACACCGTTTGCAACTGGATCAGTTACATGTTTGCTTCCTTCCATCTTTATTTCATATTGCCTTTTGTCTCTTCCTACCCGTCAACCACATGCCATCAAAGCTATTTTCTGGCATCGTTACCACTTATAATTATCCATACCACTTGTATTTCACTATCTCTTTGCCAAACTAGTGCACCTATACACCTGACAAGTGTATTGGGTATGTTGGGGACACAAGAGACTTCTTGTATCTTGATTGCAGGGTTGCTTGAGAACGATACCTTTGACCACTTCCTCCCTGAGTTCGATAAACCTTGGGTAATCCACTTAAGGGAAACTTGCTACAGTTCTACAAATCTCTGCCCTTGGAGGCCCAACAACTGTCTACAAGAATAGAAGTGCGTAAACATCAAGCTATTTTCTGGTGCCATTGCCGAGGAGGTAAGGTAAAAGGTACTCACATCCTCCGGTGTGAGTGCTCGAAGTTATTTCCTTTAGATTCTGCATTTTTGTCTTTTTGTTTCTTGTTTTTATTTTCACTAGTTAGGATTAATGGAAAACAATAAAAAAATTAGAGAACTTTATACTATTTATCTTGAGTTAGGACATGCAGTGTTTGAAGTGAAAATTAAAAAACCTATGAACCTTGATTTGCATGCTAATAGCAATGTTATTAGTATGAATTCTTTGAACACAATTATTGCTAATGCTATGGGAAAGTCTAAGCTTGGGGAAGCTGGCTTTGATGAGTCTGATATTTTTTGTCCCCCAAGCACGGAGGAGAGAATTTACTTTGATGATACTATACCTCCAATATATGATGATTACAATGATGAATATGATATTTTCAGTCCACCTACTATTGAGGAGAAAATTAATTATGATTACAATATGCCTCCTATATTTGATGATTATGGTGATGAGAATAATAATGATAGCTATTTTGTTGAATTTGCTCCCACTACAATTAATAAGAATGACTATGTTCATGTGGAGAGTATTAATTCTTTTATGCATGTGGCTCATGATAAGAATATTTTATGTGATCGTTATATTGTTAATTTTATTCATGATGCTACTGAAAGCTATTATGAGAGAGGGAAACATGGTTTTATGCATCTCAATAATATTAAGTTTCCCCTCTTTGTGTTGAAAGTCTTGAAGTTGCACTTGTTTTGCTTTCCTATGCTTGTTGCTTTGTGCTTTCATGACTTGTTTCATTACAAGATTCGTATGTATAGGAAGTGGGTTAGACTGAAATGTTCTTTGAATTTTCTTCCTGATGCTCTCTTTTACTTTAGTTCATATTTCTTATGTGAACATCTTCTCAAACTATCATGCCTAACTTAAAGGCGTTAAAGAAAAGTACTTATTGGGAGATAACCCAAAAGTTTTAGTTGAGTCTTGGAAGTTATTGCTTCAGTAATAACCTTTTCTTATCATTTTTGTGTGGTTTCTGTGCCAAGAGTAACCTCTAATGAGAGAGAAGTAATGCTTGGGAAAGTTGCTATCCCAAAACAGATTTTTGTGCTTCGCTGTAAACATTCGTGAAAAATCTCTATACGTCGGTTTGAGCTGTAATTTTTTGTGCTTCTGCCCCATGTTGTTATCCAACTTTCGCTAGTTCAACACTTTTTGATTTGAGAAACATAAGGTCTTCAAAATAAATTAGTTTTCACCTGCTGGTCTGTTTTGACAGATTTCTGTCATTATTTGCATTTGCTTCTTGTTGATTCCTTTTTGAGTTCTTTTTGAGGGAAGTGCTACAGTAGCTTGTGTTTTAATGGAAGTTTTATTGGTGTTGAAACTGAACCCAAAGACTTATTATCTTGAGTACACTAATGTTGCTAATAAAGATTGTGTGAAGTTTTGTATGAAGGAAAAATTTCAGGTGTAAGGAAAGAGTGATATAATGAGATGAAGAATGGACTAAAGCTCAGGCTTGGGGATGCCACCCATGTCAACCCAAGAAATATCCAAGAAGTACAAGCGTTAAAGCTTGGGGATGCCCAAGGCATCCCTTTCTTCATCAATAAAAATCTCATGTTTCTTCCAAACATTTCATTTTTATAGTTTCATGCACAATTGTGTTGTTCTTGGAGCGTCTTCATTTTTGTTTTTGGTTTTCGCTTGCTTAGTTTGCCTGAATAAATTGGTTGGACCCCCTCATTCATACATTATTTTTCAAATAAGTCGACTGGTGTTGGAAAAGAGTAGGAAAGTTCATGCTTAAGTTGTATAAAAGGAGTTTGTTTTTGACTGTGATAGAGACTTTATCATGCCATGCTTGATATTGTTTTGGCTTTATGCTTAGTTATTTTTTATATAGAATGACATGTTATAAACAATTGAGATTGCTTAATGTGCCTTGAAAGAATCATGTGTTGTTTTAGCATATTAAAGCATAGTACGATTGTATTCTCCGTTGATGCTTTATTTGGGTTGACTTGGCACATGCTCACACCATGTTATGATATCCCAAGTCACCATATCCTTTGTGATCCTTTAGTTTTCGACTTGTAATATCACTTTATGCTTTAATTAATGATGTTTTTTCGCTTTGCATGATTATGGCCATTATTGCTCTCTTAGTTGGTCGCTCCCAGTCTTTTGCTAGCCTCCATAACCAAGTGCGAGTTCCACTCATGCATCCAACTCCAAATAAAACCAAGTTATTCCAAAGAGTCCACCATACCTACCTATTATAATTTGCTATTCCAAGTATATTCATGTTTTTATCTACCTTCCGAATTAAACTTGTTATGTGAAAATTAGTGATTAAAGCTCTCACGAACTTGATGGCACACTTTACTTTTCTTGCACTTAATAAACTTGAACCATTGTGTCATCTATGTTGTATATGCTTGTACTTACGTTCGGGATTAGCAGAACCATGCTATCATGGGGAACACTTTCAACGTTGCACTTGTACATTGTAACTAGTTGATATCATGCTCTTTTGTTTATGGATGTCGTCGGTGTGAAATGAAAGGGGAGCTTGTAAGTCCATGGATTTATGTATGTGTGTTAGAGAAACGCCTGGGCGGTTGGTCTAATCCATGCCTAATCATGGTGGAAACCTGCAGCGTAACCATAATGAGCAATCTATGAAGCATTCTTCTTATAAAAAAAGAGAGACAGAGATTGAGAAAAAAAAGAAAAAAGATGAGAAAAGAGGAAAGAGAGAAAAAAGAACCATTTTCCCATGGTAAATAAGAAGATGCTGAGATGCTTATTGTCTGCTTGCCTTGTCATTTTGATATGGGGATTCTTCCGTATCATCAGGCAAGGGGTACCCCGTTGGCAGATACACATGTACTTACTATGACAAGAACTTACCGGTAACTAAACTTGAGTAGCATGAGGAGCGACCCTCGTATTCAAGGGACATGAGATTGCCAACTTATGCTTTGTCAAGAATATACTCCATAGTTTTTTCACTTTAACCTTAATCACTTCAAGATGCTTATGATAGGGGCAATGAGAGCTGAAAGCTAATAAGTACCATAATTTTGGAAGCTCTTTATGAGACTTGAATCCCTGCTTCCTTCTATGAAGGCCTTTCTTTTACTTTTATGTTGAGTCTCCATCTTCTATCTTTATGCACCTATTGAGAGAGCATAGTGGTCATTCTTAGTTTAATGTGCATTGTCCAAAAACTTGTTGATTGATTCATAAATTTGATATTGCTTTGAAATATTTGTATCTAGTCACCCTTATGAACTTTGAAGGTATCCTATGCATTTATGTTTTGCTACTCCATGAGGGACAAGCTGAATGCCACTATGCTATGTTTTCTATATGTGAAACAAACAAACGTCTTTCAATGCATTGTCATTCATGATCTTTGTTTGTATCCTTTCATGTTGCATGCATAGTTACTATGTATTATTGTTAGAACTTCATCTTTCATGCTCATGTTTATAGTTCTTTGATCCCAGCTATCAATGTTTTACAAATACCTTGATCAAGATTATGATGGTGCATGTCACCTAAAAAGTTATTCTTTCTTTTTATAACTTACCTACTCTAGGACGAGCAGGAGTTAAGCTTGGGGATGTTGATACGTTGCAAACGTATCTTTAATTTTTGATGTTCCATGCTTGTTTTGTATCTACTTTCTTATGTTTTGTCCACACTTTGGAGTATTTTTACACATTTTATGGAACTAACCTATTAACAAGATGCCACAGTGCCAATTGCATATTTTCTTCCGTTTTTGGTTCCAGAAAAGCCAGAACCTGAATATTCTCAGAATTGGACTGGACAAAAGCCAAAGTCGATATTTTACCGGAAGACTCACGGAGCCAGAAGACGCGACGGAGAGGGGCCAGGGGCTGGCCACACCAGGAGCTGGCACGCCCCCCTAGCCATGCCACCAAGTGGTGTGGGCCCCTGGTCCACGCTCTGACACGGATCTTTCGCCTATATGAAGCCTCCGATGCAGAAACCCTAAAGAATCAAGCCTCTATCCATGAATAGTTCCGCTTCGCTGCCGCCACCGAATGGGAGATTCGGTGGACACAAAGTCTCTGTTCCGGCACCCTACCGAGATGGGGAAGTTCCCCTGGAGCCATCTCCATCGACTCCACCACCATCTCCATCGCCGTTGCTGACTCCCATGATGAGGAGGGAGTAGTTCTTCCTCGAGGCTAAGGGTTCTACCGGTAGCTATGTGTTCATCTCTCTCTATGCATGATCATATTGTGATCATGTGCATTATAATCAAGTATCTCTACCTTGCTACTCAAGTACTTTAATAGATCTCTGGCTCTCCCCCACGTGAGTGAAAGTGACAGCGTGCACACCATGGTGGCACTTAGGCTAGAGATTACAATACTTGTTATGAGTTATATTTGGAGTTGGATGTTTCTATGAAATTGTGGTGTTTGTTGGAACCATCTAGCGCTCAAGATGACAGTGTGGGGTTATCTAGATGGGGAAAGCGAACTTTGAGGAGTGTTGTTATAGCCCTACCATGGATTAGAGTGTCCAACCGGAGAGTAGTTCAGAGTAGTATCATAAAGAGAAGATATTTATATGAGAGTGTTCACTAGCGAAAGTATGATCCCTAGGCCTTGTTTCTAAGCATTGAAACACCGCTTGCAACTAGATCTGTTACTTGTTTGCTTGCTTCCATCTTTATTTCAGATTGCCTTTAGTCTCTTCCTACCCGTAAACCACTTAAGGGAAACTTGCTGCTGTTCTACAAACCTCTGCACTTGGAGGCCCAACAACTGTTTACAAGAATAGAAGTGCGTAGACATCACAGTCCTGAAGCTCTACTCATCCAGCACTTTCGCCACCAAAGCAACAAGACTAAAGGTGATATTCGCATTGGTGGATTGGTAACCCACCTTGCCTATGCATTGAACATTGTACTACCTGTTATGGAACCTGTTGACTGCTCCAAACTTATGGACGTCAAGTATTTGACTGTTTGTGGCTTCCTAGGTGTTTACCATGCTAACCAGAGGCTCCGAGCATATCAATTCAGGTATCTTGATGATACACAGGTTGAGCAGGTTCAGTTGCCATGCCCCCAAGCCTTCTCGATTGTGGAGAAGGACACTTGGATCCTAACCAAGAACCAAGTGACGGAGATCTTGGCCGAGCTCCAGCCTGAGGAAGAGGAAGATGAAGGGCAGCAGGATGATCAAGAGCAGGAGCAGGAGCAGGAGTAGGAGGAAGAGCAGGGGCACAACCCTTCTTGGGAAGGGCAACATCAGCAGTAGCCAGGAGGAGCCTGGGAACCGTGGCTCAACCAGCCATAGCAGGGGTATGGCTATGTCCCCTATCAGGAGTTCCAGCATCTCAACCAGCACGTTGGGGAGATCGACCACACTCTTCACGCCGTGAATGAAGATGTGAACACTTTGACTCACAACTTTAGTCACTTCATGACCCACTTCCCCGACTTCTCCCAGCAGTATCCGCACCAGCCGCCAAATGACAGCAACAACTGAGCCTGGAAATAGCCTAAGCTTGGGGGAGGTTTGGAAACCTCCAAACTTTGCATTCATGTTTTTATTTCTTCTTTTGATTTATTTCTTCAAAAATTGCATGTTTATTTTCAGTTTTGCATTCCTAAACCGAAAATAGGAAAAAAAATAGTTGTAATTTCATTTGCAAGTTTGTTTGTTTTTCTCGGAGATTGCTTAATTTCAGGTGATTTAGCAATATGGAAATATAGGAGAGGTTCGACTCAAATACGAGAACAAAGCAAGCAAGAGGAGGTATCACATTTCTTTCATCACACTCTTTGCAACCCTAAATTTATCGTACAATTATTTACTCGCTTGCACTGGAGTCACTCCCCACTAAGCTTGTTATCCTACAAATTCTATTCCGTTGCTAGTGTCTCCTTTTTTAGCTTTAAAACAATGAGCAATGAACTTGGTTAAAATACTTACTACATTTTTACAACAAGAAAAAGCATCTGAAAGATGACTTGAGTCCATGCTTAGCTCAAAGAATTTGATTTTAGAACTATTCCATCCCATTTGAGCTTAATAAGAATAGACTCGATAATACCATTGATTGAAATTGTTTGATTAAATGGATGCTTCGAAGTAGTAGAAATTATGCAACTACTTTTTCTAATAATTATCGTAATATATTTCTTTACGCGTGTCATTACAACTCTATCGTTCTCCATGGGGAACTATTAACTCTGATGGCCAACGAACAATCTAAATGTGGGAAACCGCTTGATTTCGGCTACTGAGTTATGAAAACGTCTGTAGTAGCAATGCTATGACGTGTAATTTTTTTAGTCTCCTCATGGTTTCACATTCCAAGTGAAGTTGTAGTACTCCTCTGGCCCATTATTGCTCAACAATTATTTATTGGCATGGTCACGAGTGCACAACACAGCCCCAATTAATATGTTAAAAATAGTGGCATGATTTCTCTATGAAAGAGCTGAAGTTTTGAAAGACAAAAGAAAGAAAAGGGTGCTTTGAGAGCCTTGAAATTTTGACATGGGAGTAGATGAGTTGTTCTTAAATTAAATGTTTTGATGCCAACTTGAGTACTCTTAATTGACCAAATGAACAAAACAAAAAGTTTTCATCTCTCAACAAACAGAGGCACCAAAAGAATTTGTCTCACTTTCCTAGCTAAATTTCGACACTTGCTTGGGCATATGATTTATTTGCTAACAAGATATACGTGGTTAGGAAGTGGACGCAGTGCAATCTTGTGAATACTTGTATGATCATATTTAAGATTGCAGGAATTGTGAAGAAAAGAATTTGACACCAATTCAAACTTGTGAGTTCCTTTATTTTCAGTCTTGAATCTTTGCTATTCTTCTCTATTTCCTTGTCGCTCGAGGGCGAGCAACATCTAAGCTTGGGAGAGTTAACAGCTATGAGATTCGACACATTTTTGATGCCTTTTATTGATGGTTTTCGCCTGGATTTGATCGTTTTCTGGCTTTACCTAATGCTAATACTTCGGTACCGAAGAAAACTTGGTTTTTAATGTGTGTTTTAGGTTATGAACATCAACAGAAGGATTTAACAAGAGAAATACAATATTCTGGAGAAAACAAGCAAGTCTCACTTTGGAAGCATGCGAGGGAAGGTCACAGAATATTTAACGAACAACTATACGGCGGGAATATTTTTCTGGCCGTATAGTTCCCGCCATATAGTTGCCACCGCCTCTGTCTTGTCAAAAGGCACAACTTCCGTCAAGGGACAGGGGCGAAATCAGAACATAGCAGCCGCCACACCATCCAGAAGGGAGAAAGAAGAGATCCGGAGAAGAAGGAGAAGACGTTCTTCATCTTGCTCCATGATCTTCGACCTCCTAGCCAATACACCCCCATAGACACTACTCGTACTTGAGAGAGAGAGAGGGATCTCCACCTTGCAAGACTAGGGTTTGAGATTGTTTCTTCCCATCTTGAATTGTGTTGGATATTTTTCTATTCTTATTGTGCATCTCCACGGTAATACCAAGACGAATTCCCTTTATTTGATTATATTGATGATCCGTTCTTCTCTCATGTGTGAGTAATCCCCTTGGGCGTGGGAGATGTAGGGGATTGGTGAGATGTGATGTGCCTTCATATATTTTCCATTAGTTTGTGATTGATTCTAATTACTATCTTATGTGTGCTTGACTATCTATGTGATGCCTAATTCTTGTTGTCCAATTGAGGGCCCAGAAAACATGATACCTTGTTCTACATAGATAAGATCTTGTACGCTAGTGGAGCAGCGACCCTCGAGTGACATGGAGATATCAATGGAAAGCTAGTTGACTGGAGGATAATGAGTAACCACTATGCTTATTGCATTAGTCCGATCCAAGGAGCTTAATCGCTAAGCGACCTGAAGAGTCTTAATCGTCTAGTGTCTGACCATGGTTTTGGTAGAAGACTAGTAGGATTATTGAAGTTGGGAGGAAATCTACCAAGAGGAGTTCCGGCTAATTATGGGTTGCTCGCCTACACATATATCTATAAGATTATGATTGTTACATTTACCATTCCTCCACATGGCACAGTCACTATCACCGTGAACTGAATCTCCCCACGCCTTCTTTCGCCATCTGCAGGAAACAACAAACAAGCAAAGTCATTCTTTACTTTTATGCATTATATTTCTGAAGTTTACATTTAGTTATATTTAAATCTATCGCATTTAATCAAAATCCCATTCTTATTTCAACACTCGTTGTCAATTCACTCAAAGACATGTGAAAACTTCAGGTGTGACAGAGACTTCATCAATAAACACTTACCTTCAAGCTCCCTGTGGGATCGATATCTGAACTTCGAAACTAGCTACAAACGATATCTGCACTTGCAGTCATCATGGAGCGTATGTCGGTGTTGTTGTTGGAAAACCCAAAATATTGAGCCCATTGGTCAAGCGTCAAGGAGTACTCACAATTCATAAGACAGAAGTTGATGCAATCAACTCGAGGCCTTTGATCCTCAGAACAATAGTGAGGATCCACCATATGCGTCAAGGTGCTAAGAAACTCAAGTGTCAGTCGGTGGTACGTGACAACATCTTGAAAGACAAAGTCATACAAACCAACATTGTTGCAAAGGAAATCGAAATTAGCATGAATGCCATGTTGGTTCAGGATATAGGGACATGCCCACTTGGTGGAATTGATTTCTCGGAGCTTGAGACGGTTAAAACGGTTCAGCTGAAACTCCTCGGATGAACTCGATACCAAGTGACTCGGGGGTCAATGTATTAACAGGTGGTGCGGAAGTTTCCACAACCATCACACGTGTACGGCTCCTCGTGTTCATCTAAAACAAAACAAAATAAAGTAAATAAAGATTGCTAATAAAATATTTTAATCCCATAGAAATATAGCATAAATGATCCTCTACACTAGTCACACAAGGAACTTCTCTAAAACAATGCTAAGCATGCTCAATATCAATATTATATCAAGAACAAGACCTAAGTCTAGATTGACAATAATGAAAGATTGAGTGAAGCTTCGGTACAAATAATTTGAATATTGGAGGAGAATCATACCTTAGATCGATTGAGTGCGAGGAATTGAAGAAAGATTGAGTAAATTTGAGGATCCAATGGAGGTGGTTAGGAGTTTGGAGTAAGAAGAAAGAGAAAGATTTGTTTTGGGTATTTTCGGTTTCCTCCTCGTAGTGTTTATGGCGGCCGCGTACATGGTACGGACGGGTGGTACAGCCGGAGCCCACCCGTTCTGGGTGACATACCTGAAGGGTTTCGAAGCAGAAACAATTTTTTTCTATCTACGCGAACACTAATACCAGGATCTATACTATGTAGACATAAGTAAGGGAGAAGGAAGACGGTATTCATACCCTTGAAGACCGATGAACACCGTATGCAGGAAGGTGTATGTTGATGAAGACAAGCAGCTCCAAGCACCCCAAGTGTGGTGCCTCTGAAGTACTACACACATCTAGTGTAGGCGACGTCTCCCGGGCTCCGATCCAGTCGAGCAGCGTAAGAAGATGTCGGACCGAAGATCACATGATGGTAGTGTGAAGGTGGAGAACTCAAATCCCTAGAGGTCCTCCCCAATATTACGGAGAAGTCCTCAATGGAAATGACAGAGAGAGAGAGAGAGTGTGAGAGAATTGGATGATCCCAAAGGGGAGGGGGTGACCCCCTTTATATAGTGGGAGCGGGAGGTCCACCACCCAAGGGGCAGGTGGTGTGGGACTAGTCCCCACGCTAGTCGGCAACCGAGGGGAGCCGTCGGCCCTAGGTGGGCCCCACTTGGGCGGCCCACCAAGCCCTGGTCGGCTGGCCCCACTCCCTAGGATCCTTGCCCCTTTGGGCCCCCCCTCTGGGTGAGGCCCATTAGCAATGGGCTACCTTAAAAATAAAATAAAATATATAATTTTATATTAATTCATCCAATTAATATAAAATACACATATTATTATATTCCTTCACTAGGGAACTCCTTTCGGACCCCTTCCGAGCAACATCGGATGTTACCTGGAACTGTTCTAGTTTCTCTCTCTATTTCTCCTACGGTACCTCATCTATCTCTATGCGTCCCCACCCTTAAGCGTGGCATCCTTCGATTGCGGAACACTCCGGACATGATTGAGACCTCTCTCCTATCAATGATCATTATCGGGACCTGGATACCCATGATGACCCTCGTGCATTCCATGAATCTTATCGCTTAAACCGTAAAAGTCATTTCCCATTCCCTTTGCCACTTGATACATAGTTCATACGAGACTTGATCTTCGGTATCTCCATACCTTAGTTCGATCTCGTTTCCAATGAAATTGTTTACTCGTTCCCATGTAGTTGCATTCCGTGACCCAGTCACATGCTTGCAAGCTTCATTAATGCAATGTCACCGAGATGGCCACATATGTATCTATCCGTTACATGGAATGGCAAATCCTGGTCTTCATATGTACTCCTCTACATGCCCCTTTTGTTCATCCAGTCATGGAATGATACTTGATACCATCTAAGCTCCCATCCAGAACAGTGATTTGCATTATCTCACAGTCTAAGGATCAGGTTGTGAGGTTTTCTGAGTTTATCATCAATAGTGTACTTTGTAACTGGATGTCATTGAGATACAACTGTCAGATGCTTGTTTAGCACGTCATTCAACCAATGACATGACCGCATTGTAAAATGGCATAAATGACCACGATCTTGAAACCCAGACCATCCTCACTAGAGGTAACTAGAGACACATTTTGTTTACATACCACACGTGTATTACGTTTTGTATTAATACAGTTATAGCACAGTATGAAACATATTATGAACATAAGAGATATATCAAACAATATGCTTTTTAGGGTAAAATAGTAGGGGAAAGCCCCCGACTACAAAAAAATCCTTATTTATTTCTAGTGATCAAGTTACACGATACAAGATACAAGTTACAAGATACAGGGTTTCAAAAGAGTCTTCTAATGGACTTGTCTTTGAAACCAATTATTGTACTGGAGAGAGTATTTCTTTTTTATTCTATATTGGAGCCATCTCATCTCTTGAAGGAAGATTATCTTCCAATTTGCAATGTTGGTCTTGTTTCTTCAATTTTTTCTGTTTCTGCAAATCCAGATTCCCCAAGCGCCCATAATCATGATTTCCACTTCAAAGGGTAGTCCCAATTTTGTTTTGATATCTTGGAGTGCTTCCCATATTGAAATATTTCTGGTTCTCTAAGGGCAGATATAATCCCAGCATTTTGAGGCAAATGGACAATTCCAAAAGAGATGAACTAGTGTTTCTTCAGTGTTGCAATTCAGAGTTGCACGGTTGTAGTCAGACAGAGAGAAATATTCCTTTTCATAAGGTTTCTTGTGTTGAGTCTGTCTAGGAGTAAGATCCAGAAGAAAAACTTGTGTTTGGCTTGACATGAATATTCCCATATCCATGTGAAGTGAGGTGGGGCTGGTTGAGAGCCAGCTAGCACCATGTATGCCTTTTTAACAGTATACTCATCAGAACCCTAGATGTAGCTCCATTTGTTAGGGCAGCCTAGTTGGCTGCTGATCAAGGATTGTTGGCATATGGCTTCCAACTCTTCAAATTCATAGAATGCTTAGTGTGACATGGGGAGATTAAAGAGATCTTCAAGATACTTAGTGTGGAGAATATCATTTTGTGGCCCGAAAGTTGAGGCACCCAGGCAACGCGGTACCCAAGTTGCTTGCAATTAGCTGCGTTGCCCAAAGTTGGCGTGCCAAATACTCAGAGGGTCTTTTTCGGCACGAATTCAAATTTATGTTTCAATACAAAATATCAGGCTAGCTGCGGTCAAGTCGGGCCCCCTGTCAGTTTCCGCCGTTATGTCGCTCCCGTCGTGGATGCCATGTAGACTGGCATGTAGGCTTGCAGTGTTGGCGCCTGCATCCTTTACGCGTCTTCTACCCCAGGGCGACTATCTGTGGTCACGGCCATGGCACGGAGCTAAGATGTGGATGAACCTACTCGGCCCCGCTCTCCTCCCCATCCCGAATTGGAGCTCTCCCTTACCATGGCCGCACCCATGGCACGGCGCGGGGACGAGAATTCATTCCCGGGTGAGATCTGTCACCAAGCCGACCATGCTCGGTCCTGTTGTCCTCCTCCATAATCAGAGCTTGCCGTCACCATGGTCGCACATGCACCAGCCATGACACCTTCCTCTCCGAACCCAAAGCCACATCCACCCAGTTCGGCACAACGCCAACAAGGTGAAAATGCATCAAGTTTTCTTCCTGTGATTGTAGAAAAACATGTATGTACCGTGTCCGTATCATACTCTAACAATGTACACATATATTGTTTACTAGACTATCATTTGAAATTAGTAGTTCCGTCATAACGAAACATAGAGAACCTAAATGGAATGACGATGAAGACCATGTTCTATACTTTGCATTGCATCAACAAGTGCTCGCTGACGAAGCATGTTACCAAGAGAGTGGAGTTCATCAGCCATTGCTAAAAATATGTGAACAAATCAATGAGCGATTCAATGCAAATACACACAGAAAAGCTAGATCCATGTCATCAATCATCGATAGGTGGAACATTCAAGTGATGCTTTCAAATGCGTACACCATGTATCTTTTACTTGAAGTGGTTGTTATCCTGAGCAAAATGCCTAGTATGCACATTACCTTTGTCGGTTCTATGCTGCAATTGTGCTGTTATGGGTGTGGAAAGAAAAGCTGGGCTTCACTGAATATTACACAATTAGGCCTAACTTAGTCTTACACAAATAAGCACAACTTAGTCTTTACACAAATAAGCATACTTGATTCTTGACAAAAGAATCATTTACTTCGTAGAACTGGCGGGGAGGGGGAACTAAAGATAAAGATAAAGACAAATGGTTCATCAGATCTGCCAGTATGAGCACTAGGTCCTAGAGCTGGTGGTTTCATTGGAACGAACCAGAATGCCGTGTTTGGCCGTCTGTCATTCTCCATCAAATCATACGACCCCACTGATGAGCCAATTGTAGGCCCCCACCCCCCAACATGGATTTGGCTCCAGGTCAGATCTAGAGTGTCAACATGGTAGGCACGTGAGTGTGCAGCAAACACACAGTCTGCTATCAACACTAGAAGTGCTGGCACCTCAACAACAACACCAGCATGTTCTTCCTGGCTCTGGAAGCAGCCTCATCAAGTATTTCGTCAGCTTCACCAGCAGTAGCCTCAGCGGGTATTTCGTTAGCAGCCTCATCAAGTATTACGTCAGCTTCACCAGCAGTTGCCTCAGTAGGTATTTCGTCAGCTTCACCAGCAGCAGCATTAGACTGAATTTTGTCAGCTTCACCAACAGCAGCATCACCAAGTATTTCGTCAGCTTCACGAGGAGCATCAACATCTAGTTCTTCGTCAGCTCCACCAGTAGCAGCAGCATCAAGAGCTAGGGCTGCCTTAGCAATTACAGGTTCAATAGCTCCAGGGGATCCGACAAAGAAAGGATAGTTGATCCCAAAAAATGCAGATTGTCCATTCATATGTCGACTCTGCTCCAGACTTGCTCTACTGGGTCTTTGGATGGGCATGCGGACCTCGAGAAAATTTGACACCGCAGCGATGGGTATGAAGAACGTTGTGTCCCCATATGTTCTATTGTATCACCAACGCTGTTTAGTGCTCCCCTGATATGAATGCACATGAGTTCAACATCCTTTTTTGTGTCGCCTCCGAGAGGTGCCAGGAACCACCGTCGTGATCCAAGTTCAGCATCTACTACTACATCTTCGATCACCAGAGTTGGAATGATGTGCGAGGCTGCGTGGGTACCTGCGTGTTACTTACAATTAGTAAGAAGAATTTTGAATGGGACTTTACATGCTATAAGACACCATGACTCACCCCAGATGAAAGGCTCCCAAACACGCACGTCACCGCTAGGTTCAGTGACTGCATAAATGTGTTGCAGTTTGTTGGAATTGTAGATAGAGGTGAAGAAAACATCGACATACTTCTCCGGCCGCAAGAAGTCGTCGCGCAAGACTGTCCATTCCTTGTCTTCTGGGCATCTAATGAATGCGATTGCCTTGTCGAACACCGCTAAGAGTTCGTACTCCCAGGTCTTACACACCTCCCGCGGTCTATGTGCGAGATGTACCTTCAGGAGCTCAAGTTCTACCATGTTGAACCTGTGGGGCCCCAGATTAATCCTCCAAGAAACCCTGTTATGCATACAACCACGATCCCATGATCAGTTAATCGTGGCACATAACCGACAATTATCAAAGTAATCATCCAATACATAACGAATACATGTCATACCTTAGTTGCCATTATGGCTACATCGATCAACATCAACGGAACTTCATTAAGCGTAGAGCCCGAGCCATGCCTTAACCTATAGGCAACTGACTGGGAGAACGACCTAGCTCGCTTAGCCGTCAACTTCATCCTCTTCTTGATATCTGACCAAGTTAATAGCCAGGGACAATGCCAGTGAGTACGTTGAATGTACTCGCAAACCACCTCAAGAAAATAATAATAACAAGAGGATATGCAAAATGGTTGTGGTAGTAGGAGGGCTTCAAGAGAGGTTCTTTTCTCAAATAGTTTTTCTTGTAGATATAGCATCTACATATCTTTGTTGAAAACTTTTGTAAACCATTTTGGAAACCTTTTGAAAAGTTTTGTAAACACTAGGATTGGGGTACCCATTTGTTCCCGTCTTTAGGTCGTCCCACGACCAAACTCCTTTCTCCTCCTTCCGACCATCCCATGGTCAAAACCTTTCTCCTTTATGACCATCCCATAGTCAAAACATTTCCAAAGCCATTTCCTTTCTGAAATCCTTTTTTAAAAGAATACCGGCAATGCTCTACAGAAGTTTGTCCAACCCATCCATAACCGCGGACACGGCTATTCAAATAGATTTACACTCTACAGAAGTTGTACAATTTACCCACACCATCCGGGTACACTCCAATATAAGTACCTACCCTATGACTGTTGTTCCCCTCAACACCGGGACGTCGGGTACCGCGGACTTACCGGAGTGCATTTTTCCACTTCCCAAGGGTGCGCTTTCAATGAGGGGCTCAAAGTAACGCATGGAGGCCAGCAGACCCTTTGTTCCTTCTCCCGGTCGATGTTTTACATGGACCCTGCCAGAGTAATGTGGTTGCGAGGAAGCTTATACCAGAATAGTTATATCCTTCCTCCTCCTTCCCACCCTCTAGGGATTGTTATATCCCCTGTAGTAGTTGTGTGGCTACTTATACCAGAATATACAAACAACAAATCCAGCCATGTCCCATACAAGAGTAATGTGGTTGCACATGTTATGTTGTTATCGCTAAACTGCAAAAACCGGGTGCATTTTCGTAAACCTTTTCCTCCAGCTTTCCTTCAGCATTTTTGTAAAACAAAACCTTTTTCTTTCTCAACATCTCTTGGGAGGTCCCACCTCACCATGGTTTTATCATAAAACATTTGGTAAAACTTTTTTCTGGGGACTTCCCATCCTCTAGCTTTGCTTTGGCTAAAATAGGGTCTCCAAAAGGGGTATGGTGTGTTACACCATCTACCAAACTAGGGACAGGTAGGTGTCGTCAAGGGGGTTATACTTAGTAGTACCAAAGTGTAATAGTTCGGAGGAGCCAAACCACTACCATATATACATAAACATATAGTAAAACAGTGCAGTTTTAATAAACAAAAGATAAAGCATGCATAAGTAAAACAGTAGGACAAGGCTTATGAGCAAGAAGGTGGCTTGCCTGATGATTAGCAATATGGCAATATGTCCCTTGACTTTTTTTAGAATACCATAATAATCATCTTCTTCTGATCTCCGAGATAATCGCAACTATCATCGTCAGGGAGCACACATGCAAACAAGCAAGAGCACAATCAACACAAGGCATACAGGCATCATTATAATACATCACACAAACTACCACAGATTACTCAAATCATTAGGTTTTTGTATATTGAGTGGGTTGTAATTGGAATTACTATAATTGCCCTTGTGGTCTTTGTTTTATCATGTATTTGTCCAAATACCACATGTTAAGGGGATTTATAACTAAGCTTGGGTTTGTATGATATCAATATGCAAAGATGATACCATCAGGTAGGTATTGACAAAATAAGGCCAACAAAAGTGGTTTCACTAATTTATCACTTTTCTTTAATTTCTCATCAATATTCTAGTGATAAAAGCTCTATTTTTAGGAAATAAATCACCAGAAAAGTTCTGGAGCTCCAAAAATTATTTCCTTGGATGGTTCAGTTGGGTTTTAGGTACTGGTTCAGTGAGAGTTTGAATCAAGTTAGAGGAATTACCAGAATGCCCTCAGGAAATTCCCAGAGGCAGTTTTAGAAGTTTTTTTTCTCTTTTTCACCAGATTTAATCTACAGAAGCTTTTGATTTGATTCCAAGGTCACATGGTAGGTATTTAGAATACCTTTGGAATCACCTTATTTGGATTTATATAACTCCTGTAGTGATTTTTATTGATGGATAAACCATGCACAGAAATGTTTATTTCACCCAAACTCAACAGGAGTTCCAAAAATTATGATCTCCTAGGTTTGGTTAGATATAGATGTAGATAATCCATTAGATTTGGAATTAGGTCATTACCTCTTTTGGTTTAACCAGGAGAAATTTCTAAAGTCATACCAGAGCTGTTTTTGCTATTTTTGCTAAGGGCAAACTAATGTTCACCTTGGCGTGGGGCCAAGTCCATAGATTAGGTATTTCATAAACCATCCAGAGGAGATGGAGTTCAGCCAATTTGGGATTACCAAACCCTCTTGAATCACTAATTGGTAAAAAGGATAGATCTAAGAAGAATATTTCCCAGAAAAACATAATTATGAGTTTCTCCAAGTGGATTGTTCGAGAAAACACTATAGAACATTCCAAAATTTAGATATGGGTGTTTTCTGGCATTTTCCAATTTATTTTGCATTTAAACCAAGCAGCGATTTTCTAAGATCTGGAGAAATATTTTGCATTTAAACTATGCAGAACCGGCCCACCCGACAGCTGCTCGCATGGGAGCACGGTTTTAAAGGCCACGGGGAAGGGCCCGCCGGTTAGCCAGGGCGGGGCACGGAAGGGGTACAGGACGCTAGGGACCGTCGGATCAAGTTACGATCGATGGCCCCAGGTCGTCTTCCTTCTTAGACTCGGTGCGCAGGGAGGAAACCCTAGGGGCGGCGTAGGCGGGGTCAGGGAGCTCACCAGGGGCCATCTCCGGCGATAGGGAGGCGACAGGGTGAAGCGGCGCATCGAGGGGACTCCAGGGATGAGCGGCACCGATGGTTTCCTCGACGGGATCTGACCCGCGTGAGGGAGCCCGAGAGGGGTGGCGACCAAGCTCGACGGCGGCGACGGTAGGGGCAGTCCTGGGCCAAAAGAAGAACAGGATTAGATAGAGGAGGAGAAGGGGTCACCACAGGGTAACATGCAGAGGGAGAGAG
This sequence comes from Avena eriantha, assembly GCA_910589775.1. NCBI lineage: Eukaryota > Viridiplantae > Streptophyta > Magnoliopsida > Poales > Poaceae > Avena > Avena eriantha. The sequence continues at coordinate 87,485,539 of OU342746.1, read as the reverse complement.
AAAGAAGGGAAGGGACCTTGCTCGATTATTGGAGTAGGCCGAAGCTTCTCTTCTCTCTCTCTCGTAGTATAGAGCAAGGGAGAGGGAGAGGGTGCTCGGGAGAGGTAACTAGAGAGGAAAGGGGGCAAATGAGCCAAAGAGGGGAGCTGGGGTGGCCTTGGGGTATTTAACCCAAGAGGAGATGTCCATGGTGGCACAAGTCCATGGGAGGACAATGGCAGGGAGCTTGCCATCCATTGGGCGTGGAGGGTGGTGGGGTGAGAGGGGATGGTGCTCTAGTCGTGCTTATGGGCATAGGGGCAGGGTGCAGTAGCTGCAAGGGGAGTAAAGAAGTTTCCAAGGCAAGACACCCACATGAGGTTAAGTTCTAGTGTCCAAGCACTAGAGGACAAGCTGCTACAGGGTGATTCTATAGTGCACTTCAACTAGAGGGGTTCATGGTGCTGGAGAGGAGGTGCTAGAGAAGCTTTGATATGGGTTTGAGTTGATTTAGCTCAAGTGTTTTGATAGTTTGCCAAGTTTGATCAAAAATATAGTTATGAAGGAAGTTTGATAATTTGCATGTGGCAAGGTGGTAATATGGTACTGGTAGGTATATGAAGTCGAGGTACCTCTCTAGGATTTGTTTTAGATTTTTCTAAGGATTTAAAGTCCACTTAAGACCATTTATTGGAAAAGTGCAGAAGTAGTTTCTTGATGCTCAATTGATATTTTTACGTTGGGTAATGTTTGTTTTTGATGTGAGATGGTACTAGATATGGATCCTCACTTTGAGCAATTTTCCCATGATTTATTGTGGCTTAAAAGTATTTAAAGCAATTATTATTCCACTTCTGCCATTTGAGAAAAAGGGCAAAAACAAATAATAAAGGATCTCAAAAATATATATTTTTGAGATGGGAATGTAGGGTAGGATATATGGACTTCAAATGAGCGAAAATTTGGAGAAGTGCTTTGGCAAAAACCAAACTTTCCCTTGGGAAAGGAGTTTGGAGATGTTGTTTATTAAAGAGAGTAATTAGATTTGGAGCCATAATAATTATGGATAATATTTGATAAATCTTGATGATCAAGGTAGATGATGTAGGCAAGGTGTAGCAAGCATTTTCAACCTTTGGAAATGGAAATCCAACTTCAATTAGATGGAAAACAAGGAGTTGTGGATATAGGGTGATCTTATTTTTATACCACCAAAACCTTGTTGGATCTTGGAGCTCAGAGCTCACCGTTATTCAAGGGATAGATGGATAGATAGACCAAGTCATATATATTATCATGGCAGAAGGAGTTTGGATTGGTTACATTTGAGGTGGTCTGGAAGTGATGGCAAACTTTGTTGACAATAAGGCTGCCATAGTAGATGAGTCATGATGCCTTATAAACCATGTGGGTTTAAGAAGCACAAAGATCCACTTGGAACAAGTGAAGTAGATGTTGATAGACCTATATGAGTAGAACAAAACAATGCAACGAGTTGGTCCAGAGAAGGTGGGATGGTGGTGTGAGCTTCTATCAAAGTAGGCATGATGACTAGATTTGCAGGAGAAGTTATTTTCTTGCCTGCAAAACCATCAAGAACAAGTGGGTTGGAGGATGATCTAACCAAGGGAAAGGGTGGGACTTGGTAGTCCCTAGTATGGTCAACAAGATGGTTCAAATGCATTTTTAAATGCACAAGGTTTGAGAAAAAGAAACATTCAAAAAGGGGATGCTGAAACATTTTCCAGACTTAGCCAAATTTGACAGATTTGAGGAATTTTGACTAGAATATAAGTGGGGATGATTTTGAGGGTTTGCAAGGTACCAAAGCAGCATCAAGTGTATGATGTTGAAGTTTAGATTGAGTAGAAGGGATCCATGGTTGATATTGGTCTTCATTGACTTGGAAACTTCTAGAATGGATCACTGCATAATTGATCTAGTTAAAGATTTTAGATGATCACCTAGCTGCTAGAGATTAGATCCAGATTGTATTCTTGCTTAGGGTTTGGTTATTTTAAAGTTTCTTGATCCTAGAGGATGATCTCCTAGAGTATCTCATACTAATTCTAAGCAATCAAGTCAAACAGCAAATCAAGGCAACTCATCTTAGAAACAAATCAACTACTACTAGGGTTACCATCAAGCTTCGCTTGAGGTATGGAGGGGGAATTTTGAAAGGCTGGAGTTTGAGTAAGGTAAGATTCCTTGGTATCCCTACCAAGAGTAGAATTCAAAAGCTTTAGAAAGAGGTTTTTGGGGAACCTAGAGATAAGAATAGTTGAAGGTTCTGCTTATAAAACATAAGGAGATTATAATAGGTTGCTCTCCATAGTTTAGGGAAATAGAAGCTACTAAAATAGTTGGTTTGCAAAGGCTTCTTGGCTCAGGTTTTGAAATGCCAGAACATTTGAGAATATGGAAAATTAAGCCAAGACAATTTTGGGAAGTATGTTTTGTCAACTGGTGTTGAGGTAAGGAGTATATCTTCTAATACACAACCATAATCATAAACATAGTCAAACAACAGGCAAACACTTCATCCCTAAACAAGAAAAAGTTTTTGTTGCCCCTGATTTTTACATTCTGGACAACTAATCAGGGTTGCTGAAATTGGGATATTACAAACCTTTCCCCCTTAAAAGAATCTCGTCCCGAGATTCAGGAGAATAGGGTTAGGGGATTTTGAGTTGAGTTGATACCGGGTGCCTTACGCGTCCCCTCTTACGGACTCCGTCTTTCAAAGTGGCTACTCTATCGATGAAGTTTCTTCAGTCTTTTGGGATGCACGAAGAGTTGAGCAGAGTCTAGTCTTGATTGCGAGGAATGATCTTATATTCCTTCGGGGCTTGATACTTCGAGGTCTTAGGCTAGGCAGACTACCTTGATTCTTAACTTCACGGAGTACTCGTTGGAGGATAGAATCTACGGTTGGGAGTACCTCTCTCTAAGGATTCACAGCTCTTCCTTAGGATCGTAGCGTATCCTAATTAATGATTTTGGTGACGAGACTTCTGAGTTTGCTTCAGCGAAGGGTTACCCTATTTTGTGGGAAAGACGTAGTCTTTCCCCCCTAGGATTAAACTGGGGTATATCGGAGAGTTGACATAGTCCTTCCTTCTTGAAGTCATCGAATGGGGTTTTTGGGTATTGTCATCCATCTTTCTTCTGGACTAGAGACCTTCGAAAGTATTCCGGGAATTATGACTTACTGGGCTTATATACTACTATTATTTGTACCTAGCCTGTTGAAGCCATCGGATACTTACGTCCTCTAAGCGATTGGGACCGAGGGGTTGGCGATGTTGTGGTCCTTCCGGTATGTCTGCAGCTGAAATAGCAGAGGGACTTCATAGGATCTTCAGTTAGTTTCTCCTCTAATAACTCACGGGTGGTTGTTTGGAATAATGACGGTATATCCAAAGATCTCTTCTGAAGTATCCTCTGGTAGACAGTCTTCGGAGGATTGAGTGGAAATACGCAGTCTTTCCACCTTAGGGCTTCACTAAGGTGCTTTAGGAGTGGTGCAGATCTTCTGTCTGGGAGTGTTGACCTGATGTTAGCGGAAGGCTGTATCTTCCCGGGGTCTTGAGCTGGGGTCTTCAAGTGACGTTCTATTGCATGAACCAGGTCGGGGTGGTTTCCTAGCGTAGTCTTAGTAGTTACCTCTAGGTAGGTTAGTGGTTAATGACACTTATTGTTAGCCTTCTGTTAGGTTAGAGGCATCCATCTTCGAAGAGGTTATCCTTATTTAGACTATAGATGTTGCTTTCGCTCGATGGTGAGGTAGACTCGTTGTCTTTAGGCAGTCCTGTCTTCAGGATTTTGGAGTAATCTAGCCTTTCGGGGAGGCACTTCCTGTTGATTTGGGTGGGGATCGACTAAAGTTGTTAGTCTCTTTGGGGCTGTCAGAAGCTCTAATATACCGAGGGTTAGTGTAGTTAGGTCTTCACTTCTTGTATTGGTAGGTAAGTCTTGTGATTTCTCGCGGATAGGGAGGATCCTTTGGTGATTGACTTCCGGCTTCAACGGGATTCTTGCTATAGTAGACTGAGGAACAAGGGAGTGTTGCACCATCAACGAGTCTTGAGAGGCGAGTTGGACGAGGTATGCCATCCTGCTGAGGTGACATCTTCGGGTTGTGCTGTCTTGATGATGTCAACTCCTGGTTCTTGCGATGCCTTTCCTCTCATATACTCTCGAGGTTAGTCTAGGTTCTCGTTAGCGGCAACTAATAGAGGGGTTTCCTGGGTCACGAGGTGGGGTATCGATCCTTGAGTCACATTTTTAAGGAGGTCAAAGAAAACCATAACATACAAACAAGGCGAACCGAGCGAGGGGATCACAATGTCTTCGGCAAACAACACACATCAAGCAACACAGGATGCACTTCGGCAAGCAAACACGGTCAACGCTAGGGATCAAGGAGTTAACTACTCGCGAAGTAGGGGAATCCTATTCGTAAGACTAATGACCCTAGATACCGTCTTTCTTTAGGTCGGAGTCACTATCTTGGCAATAAAGCCTTCGTCGTATCTTAGACGCTTCTTGATAGTGCAACACCTGATGTCTTCTTGGTAGAGCGATATTGTAGTCTCCTGGTGTTTGCTGGTAGTAGCTTGTCTTCATCTTGTTCTCGTTGTCTTCACCGGGTTCTAGCTCCTAGTTATTTAAAATCCGTAGATTTGAAATTTGGATGAGACTTAGAGGAAACCCTGTTTGAAATCCATTATATTAGGAGAGGATAAGATGTAGAATCTTTCGAAAATATTTGAGAAAATAGTTTTGAATCCCGATATTTTCGTAATAGTGTTCCTGGCTAACGACCATGCTAACTAAAGTTCTCTTACAGTCAAAATGGCTCTGATACCAAGTCTGTGGGGCCCCCGGATTAATCCTCTGACAATCCTTGTTATGCATACAACCACGATCCCATGATCAGTTAGTCGTGGCACATAACCGACAAGTACCAAAGTAAGCATCCAATACATAAGGAATACCTATCATACCTTATTTGCCATTATGGCTACATCGATCAACATCAGCGGAACTTCATTAAGCATAGAGCCCGAGCCATGCCTTAACCTACATGCAACTGACTGGGAGAACATCCTAGCTCGCTTATCCGTCAACTTCATCCTCTTCTTGATATCTGACCATGTTTATAGCCAGGGACAATGCAAGTGAGTACGTTGAATGTACTCGCAAACCACCTCAAGAAAATAATAATAACAAGAGGATATGCAAAATGGTTGTGGTAGTAGGAGGGCTTCAAGAGAGGTTCTTTTCTCAAATAGTTTCTCTTGTAGATATAACATCTACATATCTTTGTTGAATGTTTTTGTAAACCATTTTGGAAACGTTTTGAATAGTTTTGTAAACACTAGGATTGGGATACCCATTTGTTCCCGTCTTCAGGTCGTCCCACGACCAAACTCCTTTCTCCTCCTTCCGACCATCCCATGGTCAAAACCTTTCTCCTTTACGATGATCCCATGGTCAAAACATTTCCAAAGTCATTTCTTTTCTGAAATCCTTTTTGAAAACAAAACCAGCACCGCTCTACAGAAGTTTTTCCAACCCGTCCATAACCGCGGACACGTCTATTAGAATAGATTTACACTCTGCAGAGGTTGTACACTTTACCCACACCATCTGGGTACACTACCCTAATCTACACCGATCATGGGTCGAGTAACCGATCAAGACTCTCTCGATGCCCACTCCAATATAAGTGCCTACCCTATGAGTTTTGTTCCCCTCAACACCGGGACGTCGGGTATCGAGGACCAACCGGAGTGCATTTTTCCACTTCCCAATGGTGCGCTTTCAATGAGGGGCTCATAGTAACGCGAGGAGGCCAGTAGACCCTTCGTTCCTTCTCCTAGTCGATGTTTTACATGGACCCTGCCAGAGAAGTACAACCCTCCAGGGATTGTTATATCCCCCTGTAGTAGTTGCGAGGCAGCTTATACCCAGAATAGACAAACATCAAATCCAGCCCTGTCCCATACCAGAGTAATGTGGTTGCACATGTTAAGTTGTTATAGCTAAACTTCAAAGACCCGGGTGCGTTTTCGTAAACCTTTTTCCTCTAGCTTTCCTTCAGCATTTTGCAAGACAAAACCATTTTCTTTCTCAACATCTCTTGGGAGGTCCCACCTCACCAAGGTTTTATCATAAAACATTTGGTAAAACTTTTTCCGGGGTCTTCCCATCCTCTAGCTCTGCTTTGGCTAAAACAAGGTCTCCAAAAGGGGTATGGTGTGTTACACCATCTACCATGCTAGGGACATGTAGGTGTCGTCAAGGGGGTTGTACTTAGTAGTACCAAAGTGTAATAGTTCGGAGGAGCCAAACCACTACCATATATACATAAACATATAGTAAAACAGTGCAGTTTTAATAAACAGAAGATAAAGCATGCATAAGTAAAACAGTAGGACAAGGCTTATGAGCAAGAAGGTGGCTTGCCTGATGATCAGCAATATGGCAATATGTCCCTGGACTTTTTGTTAGAATACCATAATATAATCATAATAACCATCTTCTTCTGATCTCCGAGATAATCGCAACTATCGTCATTAGGGAGCACACATGTAAACAAGCAAGAGCACAATCAACACAAGGCATACAAGCATCATTACAATACAGCACACAAACATACCACACATTACTCAAATCAGTAGGTTTTTGGTCGATTGAGTGGGTTGTAATTGGAATTACTTTAATTGCCCTTGTTGTCTTTGTTTTATGATGTATTTGTCAAATACCACCTGTTAAGGGGATTTAGAACTAGGCTTGGGTCTATATGATATAAATATACAAAGATGATACCATCGGGTAGGTATTGACAAAATAAGGCCAACAAAAGTAGTTTCACTAATTTATGACTTTTCTTTAATTTCTTATCAATATTCTAGTGATAAAAGCTCTATTTTTAGGAAATAATTCACCAGAAAAGTTCTGGAGCTCCAAAAATTATTTCCTTTAATGGTTCAGTAGGGTTTTAGGTACTGGTTCAGTGAGAGTTGGAATCAAGTTAGAGGAATTAACAGAATGCCCTCAGGAAATTCCCAAAGGCAGTTTTGGAGGGTTTTTGTCTTTTTCACCAGATTTAATATACAGAAGCTGTTGATTTCATTCCAAGGACATAGGGTAGGTATTTATAATAACTTTCTTTAGAAATTGGAATCACCTTATTTGGATTTATATAACTCCTGTAGTGACTTTATTGATGGATAAACCATGCATAGAAATGTTTATTTCACCAAAACTCAACAGGAGTTCCAAAAATTATGATCTCCTAGGTTTGTTTAGATATGGATGTAGCTAATCCATTAGAGTTGGAATTAGGTCATTACCTCTTTTGGTTTAACGAGAGAAATGTTTGAAGTAAGATCAGAGTTGTTTTTGCTATTTTTGCTAAGGGCAAACTAATGTTCACCTTGACATGGGGCCAAGTCCATAGATTAGGTATTTCATAAACAATCCAGAGGAGATGGAGTTCACCCAATTTGGCATTACCAAACCCTCTTGAATCACTAATTAGTAAAAAGGACAGATCTAAAAAGAATATTTCCCACAAAAACATAATTACGAGTTTGTCCAAGTGGATTGTTTTGAATGTTTGAGAATACACTGTATGAAATTCCAAAATTTAGATATGGGTGTTTTCTAGCATTTTCCAATTTATTTTGCATTTAAACCTAGAACTGATTTTTTGAGATCTGGAGAAATATTTAAAAGAAAAATGGGGTAGAAGGATTACTGGGCCGGAGTTTGACTGGATCTGGGACGCACTGTGCGGAACCAGCCCATCTGAGAGCTGGTCGCGTGGGAGCGCGGTTCAAAAGGCCACGGGGCGGGGCACCGAAGGGGTACGGGCTGCTGGGGACCGTTGGATCAAGTTACGATCGACGGCCCTAGGTCATCTTCCTTCTTCGACTCGGGGCGCAGGGAGGGAACCCTAGGCACGGTGCCGGTGGGGTCAGGGAGCTCACCAGGGGGTTCCGGTGATGGGGAGGCGACAGGGCGATGCGGCGCATCGAGGGGACTCTAGGGATGGGCGACACCGATGGTTTCCTCGATGGGATCTGACAAGCGCGAGGGAGCCCGAGAGGGATGGCGACCGAGATCGACGACGGCGACGGTAGGGGCAGTCCTAGGCCTAAAGAAGAACATGATTAGATAGAGGAGGAGAAGGGGGTCACCGCAGGGTGACATGCAGAGGGAGAGATCAAGAGGGTAAGGGACCTTGCTCGATTATTGGAGGAGGCCAAAGCTTCTATTCTCTCTCTCTCTCGAGCAGTACAGAGCAAGGGAGAGGGAGAGGGTGCTTGGGGGAGGTAAGTGGAGAGGAAAGGGGCAAATGAGCCAAAGAGGGGAGCTGGGGTGGCCTGGGGTATTTAACCCGAGAGGAGATGTCCATGGTGGCACAAGTCCATGGGAGTACAAGGGGAGGGAGCTGGCCATCCATTGGGCGTGGAGGGCGGTGGGGTGAGAGGGGATGGTGCTCTGGTCGTGCCTATGAGCATAGGGGCAGGGTGCAGCAGCTGCAAGGGGAGTAAAGAAGTTTGCAAGGCAAGACACGCACATGAGGTTAAGTTCTAGTGTCCAAGCACTAGAGGACAAGATGCTACAGGGTGATGCAAAAGTGCACTTCGACTAGAAGGGTTCATGGTGCTGGAGAGGGGTGCTAGAGAAGCTTCGGTAAGGGTTGAGTTGATATAACTCAAGTGTTTTGCTAGTTTGCCAAGTTTGATCAAAAAGATAGTTATGAAGGAAGTTTGATAATTTGCATGTGGCAAGGTGGTAATATGTTAGTGGTAGGTATATGAAGTCGAGGTACCTCTCTAGGATTTGTTTTAGATTGTTCTAAGGATTTAAAGTCCACTTAAGACCATTTATTCAAAAAGTGCAGAAGTAGTTTCTAGAAGCTCAATTGATATTTTTACATTGTGCAATGTTTTTTTATGTGAGATGGTACTAGATATGGATCCTCACTTTGAGGAATTTTCCCATGATTTATTGTGGCTTAAAAGTATTTAAAGCAATTATTATTCCATTTCTGCCATTTGAGAAAAAGGGCAAAAATAAATAAATAATAAATGATCTCAAAAATATTTATTTTTGAGATGGGATTGTAGGGTAGGATATATGGACTTCAAATGAGCAAAAAGTTGGGGAAGTGCTTTGGCAAAAACCAAACTTTTCCTTGGGAAAGGAGCTTTGGAGTAATTAGATCTGGAGCCATAATAATTATGGATAATATTTGATAAATCTTGATGATTAAGGTAGATGATGTAGGCAAGGTGTAGCAAGCATTTTCAACCTTGTGAAATGGAAATCTAACTTGAATTAGATGGAAACCAAGGAGTTGTGGATCTTGGGTGATGTTATTTTTATACCACCAAAATCTTGTTGGATCTTGGAGCTCAGAGCTCACCTTGATGCAAGGGATAGATGGATATCTAGAACAACTCATATAGATGATCTTGGCAGAAGGAGTTTGGATTGGTTACCTTTGAGGTGGTCTGGAAGAGATGGCAAACTTTGTTGACAAAAATGTTGCCATACCAGATGAGTCATGATGCCTTATAAACCATGTGGGTTTAAGAAGCACAAAGATCCACTTGGAACAAGTGAAGTAGATGTTGATAGACCTATATGAGTATAACACAACCATGCAAGGAGTTGGTCCAAAGAAGGTGGGATGGTGGTGTGAGCTTCTATCAAAGTAGGCATGATGACTAGATTTGCAGGATAAGTTATTTTCTTGCCTGCAAAACCATCAAGAACAAGTGGGTTGGAGGATGATATAACCAAGGGCAAGAGTGGGACTTGGTAGTCCCTTGGATGGTTAACAATATGGTTCAAATGCATTTTCAGAAATGCACAAGGTTTGAGAAAAAGAGACATTCAAAAAGGGGATGTTGAAACAGTTTCCAGACTTGGCCAAATTTGGCAGATTTGAGGAATTTTGACTAGAATATGAGTGGGGATGATTTTGAGGGGTTGCAAGGTACCAAAGCAGCATCAAGTGGATTGAGTAGAAGGGATCCATGCTTGATATTGGTCTTCATTTACTTGGAAACTTCTAGAATGGATCACTACAGAATTGATCTGGTTAAAAATTTTAGATGATCACCTGGTGGCTAGAGATTAGATCCAGATTGTATTCTTGCTTATGTTTTGGTGATTTTAAAGTTTCTTTATCCAAGAGGCTAAGCTCCTAGAGTATCTCATACTACTTCTAAGCAATCAAGTCAAACAGCAGATCAAGGCAACTCATCTTACAAACAAATCAACTACTACTAGGGTTACCATCAACCTTAGCTTGAGGTATGGAGGGGCAATTTTGAAAGGTTGGAGTTTGAGTAAGGTAAGATTCCTTGATATCCCTACCAAGAGTAGAATTCAAAAGATTTAGAAAGAAGTTTTTGGGGAACCTAGAGATAAGAATAGTTGAATGTTTTGTCTATAAAACATAAGGAGATTATAATAGGTTGCTCTCCATAGTTTAGGGAGATAGAAGCTACTAAAATAGTTGGTTTGCAAAGGCTTCTTGGCTCAGGTTTTGAAATTCTAGAACATTTGAGAATATGGAAAATTAAGCCAAGACATTTTTGGGAAGTAGCTTTTGTCAACTGGTGTTGAGGTAAGGAGTATATCTTCGAATACACAACCATAATCATAAACATAGTCAAACAACAGGCAAACACTTTATCCCTAAACAAGAAAAAGTTTTTGTTCCCCCTGATTTTTGCAGTCTGGACAACTAATCAGGGTTGCTGAAATTGGGATGTTAGAGAACTTGTAAGCGAATTCGGAAATGGGCGTCGGCCACTCGTTGTTGAATGCAGTAATGCCGACACCCTCCAAATATGGCAATGTAAATGTCAACGATCTATAGCCATTTTTGATAGTCCAAGTACTCCCATCCTGGGATAAAAAGGACTAGCCACTCGCCATTGCCACCCACCCAGTTCTGGTCATCTCCCATTTCCGTCGCTTCTTCTTCCTTGATATTCACCACTACTGATTCCGACCACTTATCGAGCAACATCATTTTTGCACGAATATTCTGTAGAATTTGTTGTTAGTTGGTAGAATCACCTAGCATGGATTCCATTGCAAATACAATTTGACAACTGGACCTTCAGATTAAAGTGCCGAAAATATCGCAAAATACGAGTGTCTCCTCAGATATCGCCTAAATTGTGCAGGTGTCACTACGAAAATACCGAAAATATGGAGTAGGAGCAGAGCTCCCGCCGAACAAACTCCTGATGATGATCATAAACAGTTAGGGGCATAATAGCCTTAAATCATCTAATCTGTTTTTTTAGGAAACAAAATATCACCTAACAGGCATTCCATTGCAAAATCGAAATTGACAACTCATCTATCACCTAAATTAAGACTGTGTCACTATGAAAATACCAGAATATCAGGTACGAGCAGAGCTTGTGCTATACAAAATAGTCTTAAATGGTTCAATTTGTTCAAACCGTGCGTGCACATACCACGTTCGATGAAAGGAACATAGGATTCCGATATGACTGAACCAATAATCAAGATACCGGAACTTACATGGCCATCGTGGTCGTTTGGCCATTTGCTGGTATCAGGGTAAAGAAGGCCTACCATGCCGAACGGTTGTTCGTCCATGTCCCGCATCGTGAAGCGGTAGCTAGGGATGCAGCGAGCGAGGCGACCAACAGAGATGATGTCCAACCCCATGGCGATCCCATGGCCATCCCCAATCCTCGCGGTGGCGGTCACCCTGGCCATCCACATCGTCGTCGCCTGCCTTTTGCTTCAGCTTCCTACTACCCCAAGCTCTACCCATAGCGGCAAATGGAGTCTGGAATCAGGTAGATTAATGGAGGCGTTGTGATTAGGAGGCGGATGGAATCAGGGAAGGGGCAGTTGTTTGAGTAGGGGGTGACCCAGTGAGGAATCTCTGCCACCGCCGGTTCTTGTCCGCGTGGAAGGCAAGGAAGGGGGCGTAATTATTGAGGGCACGCACCGGAACCGTCTAGAGGAAGTGAAAAAATAAATCGTAAGAGAGAAAAGTGTGGGCACCACCTGTCAGTGAGTGACGATCGGCACGCGCAAATGTGACTATGTTTGACTTGGATCGTGCATGGCAGACCTCGATTCCACTGCATGCAAGTGGCGCAGAATAAATTTTAGGCAGCTCTAGCGTCGACGTGTAAAACCGCCGTTTTTCTCCACCTACAACCTACTACGAATGGTCGTGCACCATTCCAGATATTAGTAAGGAAGGTTCCAATCTTGCAGTAAGCAGTTTCACTTCTCCGTCTCATTTCCTCCTCCACGGCCTCATCCATTTCCTCCGCCATGGCATCACCCTGTTCCTCCGTATCCTTTCCCTCTTGCCTGTAATCATGGACTTGTTGGATGTCCGAAACGATGGCAGGCAAGGGACTGCGTACTTAGACATAGAAGTACATGGAGGGAAGAAGATCAATGTCGTCTACACCACCGACCCTTGTACGGTGAGGAACACCCTGAATAATTACATGAGTTGGCTACGGTTCGAAGAAAACAGGTTCATAGGTCTCGACCTCGAGTACAACCGCGATCACCATTGGATCGCCATGGTGCAACTCTCCATGGAAGGGCATGTCCTTGTATTCCAGCCTTTTTGCAAGATGGGGGCTGACGGGAATAGGTAGACTTTGCTTTCTTTTGGTTCCTGAACCGTCTCTTTGCAAAAGTTATTTCTATATTATTTGTCTGAATCCATTTTCATGCAGGTGGGGCGAAAGGATTAGGTTGTTGTCTCACGACTTTCCCATGAACCAGCAGATAACATTTACTCGTGTTAACATCACGAATGACACTAGACTGCTTGAAAGCCCGACTGTCAACATTAAAATCCCAAAGGAGTGTAGAGTGGACATCCATAAAATTTACTTGATCCTAGGGACGAAGGGCAGCAGGATCGGGATGGCCGATCTTGCCGCCGAACTCATCGACCCGTCGTACGCTAACATGAAGGGAAAATTGCTGAGATGTTGGTGGAGGCATTTAGGGAACAATTACTGGGAGGATAAGCCGCTTTCTGAACATAATCTGAAGTACGCTACAATTGACGGGTATGTTAGCCACGAGCTGTACCGCCAAATTGTAAATTTTCATTCCAGGCATCGCACCATTGAACCACCACCAAGGCAAGTTGTTTGCCCCAGATGTTGGAGTGTAGATGAATCTACAAGCCGGGGAAAGCGATCGAAGGCATCCTGGGATCGGTTGCCTTCTCCAACAGGCTCGAATGTAGACTTTTAGTGCATGATTGTTGTGTTTGTATGGGGCTTGTTATGTTTATAAAAACATGTTATTTCAGAAGTACACTTTGTGAGAAATTACGAACTGCTGTGTATTACCTTTTTCCAACTATAATATGGGTTTGGTTATGACTATATCCTTCGCTATAATCTAGGTTTGGTTATGACTTATGACTGTATCCCACCTTATGCAGGTCAGTCCTGGATTCTGCCGCATGCAAAGGGCACCGACAGAATATGTAAGTATGAATGTTGAGCATACAAAAAAGGGAAATGTAATTCATGCAGGTTAACTACCTAATAGCACTTGGATCATACGAGCTCGGTTCTTACACACAGAATGCTTAGAAAATACATGTGAGATAAAATACAGGCGAAATAAAACTAGGAACGAAATGGGAAACTAGTAGTGGTAAACAGCACACTCACCCACCCGCCAGATTCTGTTAAGCATCTCATAGTAGATATACACGTCCCTGGCTGCGTACTTGATCGCATCGTAATTCAGGTGCCTCCACTCCCATCGCCTATGTAGGTGTTTCGAGAACTCGAATTTCATGCCGGCGTACTCGCAGTCGATGATGTCAACAGTGAGTCTAGCCATGTCGGCTTTCCCCGTATCGTCATCCAGGTACCTCCACAAATGTTGGAGATCGACGTGATTGATGACATGAATGGGGAGATCCCGCTCTAGCTTCGGAGTGTCTTTCTTGATGTCGAAGCTGGCGAAGTAGATCTCCCTCCTGTGTAGGAAATCGTGAAGCTCCGGGCATACAGATTTGGCCCTGCATACGTGGTATAGGAGGCAGTGGTTGTGCATGGATAGCTGCAAAAGCACTACCCTCTTCCTATCTCCGGTATACTCGAGGTAAAGGCCGACGATCTTGTACCTGTCCATCGGCTCCTGTAGGCACCGCTTGAACATTGTGATGACCTTGGCGACCTCCGCTGACACATTTGTGTGGATGACCGTCAGCTTGGTGGTGCCATGGGAGGCCCTGGTGTACTCGTCGGTGAAGTCGCTCCCGTCGCCGAACACGTCGTACTCTGCATCCATGGCAGCAGCTAATGCGGTGGCGGTGGCCCAGGGTTAGTAGCGGTGGCTGGGACTAGGCGTGGCGGTGGAGTGATCTGTTGCGGTGGTATGGCCCGGCGGAGGCGGTGCCTACGGCAGCATCGAAGGTTTTTGCGGTGGCTGCGGCGGCGGAAGGAAGGAGTTGGGGATTATTGCACATTGATGTGCTGTGGAGAGGGAAGGCGATGCTTAAATTGCGTTTACCAATATTCCAGTCATACCCAAGTGGAAGAAAGTTTGACCAGGCGAGCACTGTTGGTTTCCAATCCTAGCGATTAAATTCGGTGGCCATGCCCGGTAGGCGTTGGGACAGGTGTGCGACGTGGCTTTGGGATTGTAGAGACCAGACACGGAGACGACCATCTCGTTGCCGATCCGCAGCAGGTGCACGGTGCTGACACGATGTAATGTGACATGACAGAAGGAAGTGTACAGCTATCTGTGATTATTATTCCCAACAAGTTTAAGAAGTGTAGGCATAGAGAGGGACCAAGCATCCCTACACCACGGGGCTGCCACTCAGGCCTGCCCATTGCGCAAAGCTTGCAATTTCTTATTTAATTTGGTGATTTTGTCTAGAATTTGCCAAATGCTTCTATAAGTTTCTGTGTAGGCCACTAGTGTAAGCATGCACGATCAAGCAACTTTGCAACACACGTGTTGGTGGAAAAGAATGAGGTTTCAATGCACCACGTAGTTTAGGGATTTCTATTTTCCCTAGCCGATTATTTTGTCCTCAATTTTGCCCTCCCTCCATTCTGAAGCCCTCACATGCGCTCGAAGGGGGGTGCCGTCTAGTCAAAGGCTTGACAGTTACGTGCGTCCTGTCGCCTAAATTGGAAGTTTTTTTTTGTTATTTGGCCTTTTTAAGAGCGCATTTTGCCCTCTCTCTTGCTAACAGTTGTGTTTTTTGCCCAAAAAGTTAGCGAATCTAGAGCAGCTTCTCTCTTCATTCATTGTTCCTTTTGCCCTCGTTTTCCTCAATCTGGTAGCAAATCTAGAGCAGCAAAACTAACCAGCACCATAAATAAATTCAGTAAACATAGCAGTGGCCGATAAAGCAGCTAATATAGGTTATATAGTATGGTACTTAACGAGATTCGTCAATTAGTAGCGGACAAGTTCAACACAGACAAGACAAAAGAAGCTTCTTTACAGCATCAGCAGCAGTAGATCAGTGGCCCCTCGTGGCCTCTGCTAGGAGGTCCTCCTCTGGCGCCTCCTCCACTTCTTGCTACCTAGTCCCTTGACCTTGGGCGCCTTGGGTTTAACCGGGGGCATGCGACCCTCCTCGATAGCCACCTTCTGGAGGTTGCGGAGATGAAGACCGAGCGCCTGGTGCTTGGCTATGAAGCCGTGGACGTTCATGGACTTGCCGCAGGTCCTCACGTCCTTGGCATGATTCCTGAGGGAGTTGAAGTCCATGGCACGGAGCCCCGTGGTGGGGGCAGAAGGGGCACCTATACATGTCACCAGTGAAGAAGTTGTTGTACTGGCCGGACTTTAGCCTCCTCAACACATGACGAGTCTTGGTGTCCTTGGACTCGTCGTCGCTGCGGACGTCGCTGCTATCCTCCAGTTGGAAAAAACAATAGAGTGCAATAAGGACATGATTGAGATACTTTGATTATCGGGATTGATTATTTGCATAAATTAACCGATTGATTATTCCCCAAATCTCAAACCAAATCGAATATTGATCCCAACTACGAATAGGGGGGTTCAAATACGAACAGGGGGATTCACCGAAATACGAGATCTAACACAAGAGGATTAGCTACTGTAAAAATACGAATAGTCGAGCCCTAATAACATACGATCTAGA
Source organism: Avena eriantha (assembly GCA_910589775.1). NCBI lineage: Eukaryota > Viridiplantae > Streptophyta > Magnoliopsida > Poales > Poaceae > Avena > Avena eriantha. The sequence continues at coordinate 87,469,341 of OU342746.1, read as the reverse complement.
ATCCAATGATGGGAACGGGGGAAGAAAAGTGAAGGGGAGAAAACCCTGGTTACCTCCGACCATGGGTCGGCGATGCTGGTGTCGTAGGGGTTCTTCGCCCTTATGTACAAAACCGCCTCATAGGGGTCCCAACCGAGCGGGATCTGTCCGAGACCGGCGGGAGCCTCCTTGCCTGTGGCTATGGAGGATGCGGGGACAGGGACAGGGGCCTGTATAGAGACAGGGGGCTCCTCACCGGCGGCCTTGGAGGCGCCGATGGCCACCGCGCCGTTCTTCTCCATCGTCGGCGTGGTTGGGGTTTTTTTGGGGGTTTGTAGAAGGTGATGGGACAGTGGAGACGGTTGAGTGAGCGAGTGAGTGATGAGTGAGAGTGGGGAGGCCTCTATTAAAGGAGAAGGGAAGCGACGTTTTGTTGCACTACCGTGCACCGCGTACACTACTGCACCGTGCACGACCACATGTGTCCGCTACCTCCCCATGCGCCGCACACGCGTACCGTGAGTCATGTTTTTTCCTCGTGTCTCACCCTAGCAATTCAGTTGTACTCAGTTTTTCCCTCAAGCGTAACACTGGCAGTTTGGTTGTACTCAGTTTTGCCCTCCAGTACTCACACTGCCGTGTGCAATATACTGAGTTTTACCCTCTGGTGGATGGTCAACAGAGAGTCAACGAATAGGTTTTAGCTAGCTAATTGAGTTATTTTATGCACAACAAATTCAAAAGGAGCAAAACATAGTGGCATCTACCCAGGGAGTCTTATTATGTGACCTGCCACCATAAGAAATGTATATAAACTAAGTTTTAACCTAAAACACCACTTCTCAAAGCACCTACTATCTATGAAGGTTCATGGCTTTCTACTCAAACCTCTTCCAAAACCATCCCTCCCCAAAAAATAGTTTGTCTGAATGAGGCAATAATTGTCAAACTGGTATATATTTGAATTGCCAATAGTTTGATGTATGCTAAGATGTATTTTATTGTGTAAAAGACGCATTTTCCATTTTTTAATCATTTTCTATTTTGTATTTGAATCCCTTTGTCAGTCTTACCATTGGATTTCAAGTTCTACTCAGTTTTGCCCTTGGTTCTTAAGTGCTACTCAGTTTTCCCCTCTCTTTGTATCCATCTCTCGCACATGTTCTCATATTCGCTTCTATGCTCTAATTGATCGAGACAGTTGTCACATGGATCGTGCCCACCAACCGTTGATCCTCTGTGATCTAGAGGACGGGATAACCCTTATATCTATCGGGTGCACCCCTCTATCCATGCAAAATAACGAGTATGCCCCCGGAACTTTAACTCCATAAAAAAATGAACTTGAATATAATTTGAAGGGAACGTGTTTGAAGGTGTATAATTTGTGCGTTACATTCCACTCTATGAACATGATAATCTCTCAAGATTTTCTTAGCACAATATTATCACGTATTAAGTGCGATTTCAAAGAGTTGGAATGTGTATAATTTCCGTATACGCAAGTTTATGCATTACATTCCACTCCACGGAAATGATAAATGATCAGGATTTTATTAGCACAACATTATCATGACGCGGCCCCACTTGTCAGCACGTAATGACAAGGCTGACGGACGGCGAGTTCCATACCGTGTTTGAGTTTCCGACAAGGAGATGGGCAAAAGTGAGGAAAAGCTAAGCGGCTGGGGAAAACTGAGTACAACTAACGAACCGAGGGTATGAAAATAGAAATGCCCATAGATTAAGGGACTAGAAACGGTAAGAGAATTAAATTATTAGTGGCCAGGCTAGCATAGTGACAGGTTGGCCGGCTAGAAGTTGCTGATTCCTATGTGTGGGGACACCAGGCCAGTCTTGACATACTCCCTAAGGAATTTGCCATAAGGAGCGTGCTTAGCCTTGGCCACTGACTTGTGTTTACTTGTCGGTCTTTTACCGAAGCCAACCGCATGGAGAATCAAGCTAGAAATCCTCGGGTTGACTCCTTTCTTACAGAAAGGGCACCTGAGCTCCCCAAGTCGAGTGTGGAAAGGGATTATCCCGCTCTTGAGCTTCTTCATGACATGGCGGCTCTTGTTGTCCCTGTTCTCCTTGTCAGAGTCCATCTCACTTGAATCTACCTGTAATGTATGAAATGCAAACCGAAATGAGCAAAATAATAAATATATATTCCTTCCACCATTCCGAGTTACTTTCAATGCAATAGCATGTCTATACAGGTTCAACAGTTCATTACGGCTGTCCCCCCAGCTCGCTCCTAAATTAATGTGGCTTGTGTTCTTGATAACTTATTAATAAATAAATAATATGGATTCATTCAGAATAGACTAGATATCTCCATGTACCGGTTCGTACGGTGCATCTAATCATTAGGACTAGATTTTTATAGGAAGCCAGGATAGATTAAGCTTGAGCAGAAAATATGAAGCATGTAGAAATAGATGTACCTCCGGGTACACGAGCGGAGCATGTTCGTCGAACTCCACGCCCTCATCAGGGCCTCGGAAGTCGTCAGCAGCGGCGAGCACATGGTCCCCCAAGGGGTTGAACTGCACGTCTTCCTCGCCTTGTGCTACGTGATGCTCCTCTAGATCTGCCGTGTGAAGCACCACCCCGGCGGCGATGCCCGCACACTCACCCCCACGCACTAGTTTCATAAAGAAGGTTCGTTCCTGTACGTTGAAGATTGTGGGGTTTTGATAGATAGGGAAGAGAGAGGAGTGGATGAGTGCGAACGGAGGACCCGATAGGCTGGGTTTTTAATGCGGGGACGTTTAGGCCTCCTCGAGGTCCTTGGTATGTGGCCCTTCTGGCTGCGGCTGCCGCGTGGAAGGTTCGTGTGGTGGGGCCTGTCGGAAGTGAGAGTGCAGGTGCACTGCATAGTAAAAACGATATAGCCCATGGGCCGTGGATGGCCAGTTGCCGTGTAGTAGACTTGTAGCCTTTGCAGACTAGAACGTGACATGACCACTTGACGACTTTTTCCATGGACGGCATCGTGTTTCTTCTTGTAGAAGTCTCGCTGAGGGAGATGTCCGTGTTGTCTCACGTTGTACTCTAAAGGGCACGACGTGTGCAACGAGCCTCGTTGGATCACACAGGATCAACGGTTGATGCACACGATCGGCGTGACAACTGTGACAACAATCATGGCGTAGCAGACAGAGTGGGCACATGTTTGGGCTTCTACGAAAGAGAGAGAGGGGGAAAAACTGAGTAGTATCAAAAAACCAAGGGCAAAGGTGAGTAGTATAAAAATTGAAAGTCAGTGTCTTTTACAATGAAATACATCGTGGCATACATCAAATTATGCCAAGATAGATCCACTATAGTTCATTGGATGTGTGTTCTTCTCATAAACAACATATGGATACACCGGAGTCATTGCATGTGTGTTATTATCACAAAACACATATGGATCCACCAGTGTTCATTGCATGTGTGTTCTTTTCACAAACCACACATGGATCCACCAATGTCATTGCATGTGTGTTCTTTTCACAACACACATATGGATCAACCAATGTCATTGCATGTGTGTTCTTTCCACAAACCACATATGGATCCACCAAAGTCATTGCATGTCTGTTTTTTCCACAAACCACATGGATCAACCAATGGCATTGCATGTGTGTTATTTTTAGAAACCACATATGGATCAACCAATGTCATTGCATGTGTGTTCGTTTCATGAACCACATATGGATCCACCAATGCCATTACATGTGTGTTCTTTCCACAAACAACATATGTATCCACCAGAGTAATTGCATGTGTGTTCTTTTCACAAACCACATATGGATCAACAAATGTCATTGCCTGTGTGTTCTTTTCACAAACCACACATGGATCCACTAGAGTCATTGCATGTATGTTCTTTCCACAAACCATACATGGATCCACCAGAGCCATTGCATGTGTGTTGTTCTCACAAACCACATGGATCCACCAATCTCATTGCATGTGTGTTCTTTCGACAACCCACATATGGATCAATCGATGTCATTGTATGTGTGTTCTTTCCACAAACCACATATGGATCAATCAGAGTCATTGCATGTGTGTTCTTGTAATGACAAACCACATATGGATCCACCAATATCATTGCATGTCTGTTCTTTTCACAAACCACATATGGGTCAACCAGAGTCATTGCATGTTTGTTCTTTTCACAAACCACATATGCATCCACTAGAATCATTGCATGTGTGTTCTTTTCACAAACCACACATGGATCCACCAATGTCATTGCATGTTTATTCTTTTCACAACCCACATATGGATCAACCAATGTAATTGCATGTGTGTTCTTTCCACAAACCACATTTGGATCCACCAGAGTCATTGCATGTGTGTTCTTTTCATGAACCACATATGGATCCACCAATGTCAATGCATGTATGTTCTTTTCACAAACCACATATGGATCCACTAGAGTCATTGCATGTATGTTCTTTTCACAAACCACATATGGATCCACTAGAGTCATTGCATGTGTGTTCTTTTCACAAACCACATGGATCCACCAATGTCATCGCATGTGTGTTCTTTTCACAAACCACATCCGGATCCACTAGAGTCATTTCATGTGTGTTCTTTTCACAAACCACGTATGGATTCACTATAGTCATTGCATGTGTATTCTTTTCATGAACCGCATATGGATCCACCAGAGTCATTGCATGTCTGTTCTTTCCACAAACCACATCTGGATCCACCAATGTCATTGCATGTGTGTTCTTTTCACAAACCACATATGGATCCACTATATGCATTGCATGTATGTTCTTATACTAAAACCAACACTAGAGTTGTTGCATGTGTGTTCTTTTCACAAACCATATATGGATCCACCAGAGTAATTGCATGTATGTTCTTTCCACAAACCACATATGAATCCACTAGTTTCCTTGCATGTGTGTTCTTTTCATAAAACATAGCTAGAGTCCAGGAGTGTCATTGCATGTCTGTTCTTCTCCTGAACCAGCACTAGAGTCATGGCATGTGTGTTCTTTTCATAAACCATAGCTAGAGTCCAGTAGTGTCATTGCATGTGTGTTCTTCTCCTGAACCAACACTAGAATCATTGCATGTGCTTCTTTTCCTAAACCGCATATGGATCCACCAGTGTCATTGCATGTGTGTTCTTTTTCACAAACCTCATATGGATCCACTAGAGACATTGCATCTGTGTTCTTATCCTAAACCGGCACTAGAGTTCACTCCATGTCTGTTCTTTTATTAAACCACAGCTAGAGTCATTGTATGTATGTTCTTTTCATAAACCATATGGATCCACTAGAGTCATTGCATGTGTGTTCTTTTCATGAACCACATATGGATCCACTAGATTCATTGCATGTGTGTTTTTATCCTAAACAACATATGGATCCACTAGATTCATTGCATGTATGTTCTTTTCACAAACCACATATGGATCCACTAGAGTCATTGCATGTGTGTTCTTTTCACAAACCACACATGGATCCACCAATGTCATTGCATGTCTGTTCTTTTCACAACCCACATATGGATCAACCAATGTCATTTCATGTGTGTTCGTTCCATAAACCACATATGGATCCACTAATGTCATTGCATGTGTGTTGTTTTCATGAACCACATATGGATCCACTAGAGTCATTGCATGTGTGTTCTTTTCACAAACCACATATGGATCCACTATAGTCATTGCATGTGTGTTCTTTTCATGAACCACATTTGGATCCACCAATGTCATTGCATGTATGTTCATTTCACAGACCAAAGAAGGATCAACCAATGTCATTGCAAGTGTGTTCTTTTCACAAACCACATATGGATACACCAGAGTAATTGCATGTGTGTTCTTTTCATAAACCATGTATGGATCAACTAATGTCATTGCATGTCTATTCTTTCCACAAACCACATATGGACCCACTAGAGTCATTGCGTGTGTATTCTTATACTAAAACCAGCACTAGAGTCATTGCATGTGTGTTGTTTTCACAAACTGAATATGGATCCACTAGAGTCATTGCATGTATGTTCTTCTCACAAACCACATGGATCCACTAATGTCATTGCATGTGTGTTCTTTCCACAACCCACAAATGGATCAATCAATGTCATTTCATGTGTGTTCTTTCCACGAACCACATATTGATCCACTAGAGTCATTGCATGTGTGTTCTTTTCACAAACCACATGGATCCACCAATGTCGTTGCATGTGTGTTCTTTTCACGAACCACATCTGGATGCACTAGAGTCATTGCATGTGTGTTCTTTTCACAAACCACATATGGACCCACTAGGGTCATTCCATGTGTGTTCTTCTACTAAAACGAACACTAGAGTCATTGCATGTGTGTTCTTTTCACAAACCACACATGGATCCACCAGAGTCATTGCATGTATGTTCTTTCCACAAACCACATATGGATCCACCAGAGTCATTGCATTTCTGTTTTTTCAACAAACTACACAGATCAACCAATGGCATTGCATGTGTGTTATTGTCACAACCACATATGGATCAACCAATGTCATTGCATGTGTGTTCTTTTCATCAACCACATATGGATCCCCTAATTACATTGCATGTGTGCTCTTGTAATGAAAAACCACATATGTATCGACCAGAGTAGTTGCATGTGTGTTCTTTTCACAAACCACATATGGTTCAACCAATGTCATTGCATGTGTGTTCCTTTCAGAAACCACATATGGATCCACTAGATTCATTGCATGTATGTTATTTTCACAAACCACATATGGATCCACCAATGTCATTGCATGTGTGTTCTTTTCACAACCCACATATAGATCAACCAATGTCATTGCATGTGTGTTCTTTCGACAAACCACATATGGATCCACCAGAGTCATTGCATGTTTGTTTTTTCCACAAACCACATGGATCAAAGGTTGGCATTGCATGTGTGTTATTGTCACAAACCACATATGGATCAACAAATGTCATTGCATGTGTGTTCTTTTCACAAACCACACATGGATCCACAAATGTCATTGCATGTATTTTCTTTTCACAAACCACATATGGATCAACCAGAGTCATTGTATGTAAGTTCTTTTCACAAACCACATATGGATCCACTAGAGTCATTGCATGTCTGTTCTTTTCACAAACCTCATATGGATCCACTAGCCTCATTACATGTGTGTTCTTTTCACAATACACACATGGATTCACTATAGTCATTGCATATGTGTTCTTTTCACAACCCACATATGGTTCAACCAATGTCATTGCATGTGTGTTCTTTCCACAAACCACATATGGATCCACCAAAGTCATTGCATGTGTGTTCATATCATGAACCACATATGGATCCACCAGTGTCATTGCATGTATCTTCTTTTCACAAACCACATATGGATCCACTAGAGTCATTGCACGTATGTTCTTTTCACAAACCACATATGGATCCAGTATAGTCATTGCATGTGTCTTCTTTTCATGAACCACATATGGATCCAACAGAGTCATTGCATGTCTATTGTTTCCACAAACCACATCTAGATCCAGCAATGTCATTGCATGTGTGTTCTTTCCACAACCCACATATGGATCAACCAATTTCATTGCATGTGTGTTTTTTCCACAAACCACATATGGATCCACTAGAGTCATTGCATGTATGCTCTTGTAATGAAAAACCACATATGGTTATACCAATGTCATTGCATGTGTGTTCTTTTCATGAACCACATATGGATCCACTAGAATCATTGCATGTGTGTTTTACAATAAACCACATATGGATCCACTAGAGTCATTGCATGTATGTTCTTTTCACAAACCACATATGGATCCACTAGAGTCATTGCATGTGTGTTCTTTTCACAAAACACACATGGATCCACCAATGTCATTGCCGTGTGTTCTTTTCACAACCCACATATGGATCAACCAATGTCATTGCATGTGTGTTCTTTCCACAAACCACATATGGATCCACCAATGTCATTGCATGTGTGTTCTTTTCATGTACCACATATGGATCCACTAGAGTCATTGCATGTGTGTTCTTTTCACATACCACATATGGATCCTTTAGAGTCATTGCATGTGTGTTCTTTTCACAAACTACATATGGATCCACTATAGTCATTGCATGTGTGTTCTTTTCATGAACGAGATTTGGATCCACCAAAGTCATTGCATGTATGTTCATTTCACAGACTAAATAAGGTTCGACCAATGTCATTGCAGGTGTGTTCTTTTCACAAACCACGTATGGAACCACCAAATTAATTGCATGTGTGTTCTTTTCATAAGCCATGTATGGATCAACCAATGACATTGCATGTCTGTTATTTCCACAAACCAGACATTGACCCACTAGAGTCATTGCATGTGTGTTCTTATACTAAAACGATCACTAGAGTCATTGGATGTGTGTTCCTTTCACAAACCACATATGGATCCACCTGAGTCATTGCATGTATGTTATTTTCACAAACCACGCATGGATCCACCAGAGTCGTTGCATGTGTGTTCCTCTCACAAACCACATGGATCCACCAATGTCATTGCATGTCTGTTCTTTCCACCACCCACATATGCATCAACCAATGTCATTGCATGTGTGTCCTTTCCACAAACCACATATGGATCCACTAGAGTCATTACATGTGTGTTCTTTTCACAAACCCCATGGATCCACCAATGTCATTGCATGTGTGTTCTTTTCATGAACCACATATGGATCCACCAATGCCATTGCATGTGTGTTCTTTCCACAAACCACATAAGTATCCACCATATTAATTAAATGTGTGTTCATTTCACAAACCACATATGGATCAACCAATGTCATTGCATGTGTGTTCTTTTCACAAACCACATCTGGATCCACCAGAGTCCTTGTATGTATGTTCTTTCAACAAACCACACATGGATCCACTAGAGTCATTGCATGTGTGTTCTTCACACAAACAACATGGATCCACCAATGTCATTGCATGTGTGTTCTTTCCACAACCCACATATGGATCAACCAATGTCATTGCATGTGTGTTCTTTCCACAAACCACATATGGATCCACCAGAGTCATTGCATGTGTATTCTTGTAATGATAAACCACATATGGGTCAACCAATGTCATTGCATGTGTGTTCTTTTCATGAACCACATATGGATAAACCATAGTAATTGCATGTTTGTTCTTTTCACAAACCACATATGGATCCACTAGAGTGATTGCATGTATGTTCTTTTCACAAACCACATATGGATCCACCAATGTCATTGCATGCCTGTTCTTTTCACAAACCACATATGGATCCACTAGACTCATTGCATGTGTGTTCTTTTCACAAACCACACATGGATCCAATGTAGTCATTGGATGTGTGTTCTTTTCACAACCCACATATGGATCAACCAATGTCATTGCATGTGTGTTCTTTCCACAAACCGCATATGGATCCACCTGAGTCATTGCATGTGTGTTCTTTTCATGAACCACATATGGATCCACCAATGTCATTGCATGTCTGTTCTTTTCACAAACCACATATGGATCCACTAGAGTCATTGCATGTATGTTCTTTTCACAAACCACATATGGATCCACTAGAGCCATTGCATGTGTGTTTTTTTCACAAACCACATGGATCCACCAATGTCATTGCATGTGTGTTCTTTTCACAAACCACATCTGGATCCACTAGAGCCATTGCATGTGTGTTATTTTCACAAACCACATATGGATCCACTATAGTCATTGCATGTGTGTTCTTTTCATGAACCACATATGGATCCACCAGAGTCATTGCATGTCTGTTCTTTCCACAAACCACATATGGATCCACCAGAGTCATTGCATGTCTGTTCTTTCCACAAACCACATCTGGATCCACCAATGTCATTGCATGTGTGTGATGACCCACAAGTATAGGGGTGTATCGCAGTATTTTCGAGGCAAGTGAAACCCAATTTATTGATTCGACACAAGGGGAGCCAAAGAATATTTATAAGCCTTAACAACTGAGTTTTCAATTCAGCTGCACCTAAAACAATCTTTCTCACAGCAGTTTATCAGTAGCAACAGTTTTGTAGTAGGAATAGCAAAGTAATAGCAGTAGTAAAGCAAACACAGTAGTAACAAAAGCAGCAAACATTGGGATTCGAGTGTGGTAGGCATAGGGATGGATGGACGGGCGTTGCATGGACAAGAAAATTCACATAGCAATCTGAACATAGGGCAATTGCAGATAAATAAGATAAAACATCCAAGTACTAGATAATCCTAGGCATGTGTTCCATATATAGTCATACGTGCTCGCAATGAGAACTTGCACAACATCTTTTGTCCTGCCAGCCCGTTTGCAGCAGGGCCTCTAGGGAACTACTGGAAATTAAGGTGCTCCTTTTTATAGAGCACCGGAGCAAAGCATTAACACTCTGTGAACACATGTGATCCTCACATCAAAGCCTTCCCTTCTGGTTATCCCGATTTCTGTCACTTCGGGGCCATAGGTTCCGGACAAGAACATGTGTATACAACTTGCAGATAAGACCAGAAACAATACTATCATAATGAATCGATAATAATTTCAGATCTGAAATCATGGCACTCGGGCCCTAGTGACAAGCATTAAGCACAACAAGTCGCAACAAAGTCATAAAGCACTAATAAAAGATACAAGGCACCATGCCCTAACAATCTTGTGCCATTACATGAACAATCTCATCCAATCCCTACCATCCCCATAGCCTACAGCGGGGGATTACACACTCATAGATGGGGGAAACATGGATGGTCGATGGAGAAGCGATGGTGATGATGATGGCGATGATCTCCTCCAATTCCCCGTCCCGGCAGGGTGCCAGAACGGAGTTTCTAGTACTGTTTTGTGGAATCTGGTGGTGGCGGCGGAGCGGAACTTCTTCTGGAAAAACGTCGAACCCCCCGATGTTTTTAGGTCAGAAGGCTCCTTATAGGCAAAGAGAGAGGCCTAGGGGTGCCTGGGGGGGCCACACCACACCCTGGCGCGACCTGGCCTGGCCCGCGCCACCAGGTGGTGTGGCCACCCCCTGGCTCTTCTCCGTCTCATATTCTGGCTCCTAGAGGATTCGGGTGAAATTTGATTTTTGGCATATTTTCCGGGATTTTTCCTGATAGTTGATTTTCTGCAAAAAAAGTAGACACCAAGGCAATTCTGCTAAAAACAGCGTCAGTCCGCATTAGTTGCATCCAAATCACACAAGTATAGAGGAGAAACAATAGCAAAAGTGTTCGGGAAAGTAGATACATTTTGGACTTATCAAATCCCCCCAAGCTTAGCTTATTGCTTTTCCTCAAGCAATTCAGTTAAAAACTGAGTGCGATAAAAGAACTTTCACGAACACATTTGCTTCATAAGATGTAAATATTCTCAGCAATGTGATCAACTACTTAGACAGTTCATAATAAAGAGTATGCAACTGAGTTTACTTAATAGTCATTGCAAGCTATGAAGAGATTCCAACTCAAGAATAATAAGTAGCATGAAGCATAAACATAAGCAACATTACAATGCTCATAGATAGGTATGATAGATTGGTATCTCGCTTGCCTTTGATTATGAATGCCAAGGCACCTCTGAAGTTCAAGTGATGACTAGAAGTAAAGATATCAAGGGTACAAGCATCAAAGTCATAACACAAATAATCAAATAATGGAACAAACACAAAGAATGACCACTATGCTCTCAAGAAAGTGCTCAAAGAATATGTGGAGACTCAACAAGTAGAAGAAAAGGTTTTGAATAATTTGAAAGGCTTCCAAATGCTGAAAGTATGGTACTTGTTAGCTTTGAGCTCTCATTTCCCCTATCATAAGCATCTTTAAAGTGGTTTAAGGTGAAAGTGAGGTCCAATCTGAGTTATATGCTTGACAGACTATAAACTGAAAATCCCAAGTCCCTTGAGTACGAGGGCCGCTCCTCATGCCACTCAACTTTAGTTACCGGTAAGTTCTTGTCATCGTAAGTATGTGCGTATCATTGAGAACCGCCAACGGGGTACCCCTTGCCCGATGATACAGAAGAATCCCCATATCAAAATGACAAGGCAAGCAGACAATGAGTATCTCAGCAATCTTCTTATTTACCATGGGAAAATGGTGCTTTTTTCTATCTTTCCTCTTTTCATAAAATTCTTTTTTTTTCAATGCTATCTCTCTCTTTTTTGTAAGAATGCTTCATAGATATCATTATGGTTACGCTGCAGGTTTCCACCATGTCAGCATGGATTAGACCAGCGGCCCAGGCGTTTCTTTAACACACATACATAACTCCATGGACTTACAAGCTCCCCTTTTATTTCACACCGACGACATCCGCAAACAAAAGAGCAAGGTATCAACTAGGTATATATTTACAAGTGTTGAAAGCGTTCCCCGTGATAGCACGGTTCTGCTAATCCCCAGCCTATAATTTGCAAGCATATAACTTTCATGGAGAGTTCACAATGGTTTAGGTTTATTAAGTGCAGGAAATAAAGTGTGCCATCAAGTTCGTGAGAGCTTTACTAACTAATTTTCCCATAACAAGGCATATTGAATATGCACGGGAGTAGCAAATGATGCTAATAGGTAGGTATGGTGGACACTTTGGCAATATTTGGTTTAGGGAGTTGGAAACATGAGTAAAACACTCAGTGGAAGTGAAGGCTAGAAATAGTAAGGGAGCGACAAACGAGAGAGCAATAGCTGTCATTATCATGCTTGCAACAAAACAGGACTACTCATGGCATGCAAGTGATTCAAGGTCCTCAAGGCAAAATAATTCATCAAGGCTTAACTGATTATTACAGTCATGTGCATGCGTGAGCATGTGCCAAGTCAATCAAATGAAAACATTCAAAGGAGGATACCACGGTGTCATACTAATTTATGAATAGAGTAATGCAAGCAAACATTCATGAGACATGCTACAAACTATTACCGAGCTGGAGCTAATCATAAGAAGGCAAGAACTACTAAGAATCCAAAGAAAACATACACTCTACATGAATGGACTAAGCATGCTCACAATGATGAGTATATGTACAAAAAATGAAAACAAATAGAGTTCATTACCAGCCTCTTACCACGCCTCAAGTTGTCATTGATCCTCATTATTGCTCTTCACTTGTGTGGCTTGAATAATTATATGAAACCCATATCCACTGAGGACTGCCGAACCTTGAAGCAAACTCGCAAAAACCAAAGAAGAACGACAAATATTTTTGGTGTTTTCGATTTTTAAACAAGAACCAAAAGGGAAAAACAAACAAAGCAAAATCTTTTTGGGTTTTTCGAATAGTTCAAACAAAGGAGAAAGGGAATAGCAAACCAAGGCAAAAATAAGAAACAAACCAAAGAGAAACAACAGAAATATTTTTGGTCTTTTTGTGTTTTTAGAAAGAAAAAACAAAGAAGAACGAATACTAAAAAGAGAACGAAAACATGAATATACAAAGTATCGACGCAACATGATATGAAGATGAGTGTGGTGTCTGCGTACCTCCCCCCAAGCTTAGGCTTTTGCCCTAAGTGGGTATCAATCCCAAGCTGGCCAGGATGAAGTATCACCGTGGTACGACGAGGAGGTCCCCTCATCCTGGTGCGAACTCGAGTACGTCCCTCTATAATGCGCAGAGTAATCATAGGAGGGCACATCCTCCTGGTGCTGCTCGTGGAAACCCAGCAAGCGAAGCTGCTCGTCCACCTCCTCCTTGGAGCGCGACCACGGTCTCCTGTGAACACTAAACAAAGCAGGTTGTGGCAAAAGGATCTCTCTTTCATCCCCGTCAGTGAAAAGCATCCTATATACTAGATTCTTCAAATCAGAGGTAGCAGTGACAAAGTGATGAGTTTTCATGGCAACAAGGTCAAGCCTCTGTGGTGCCAGCATAGCATCATAGGGATCCACTTAAAGACCTAATGCAATGACTATGCGTGATGCAATGATGCCCACATAGATAGGCCCCCTAGCAGCTAGGCAGCGAGCAATAAGCGAGCCAAGATTGTACCGAGTATCATTGTTAAGCGCAGCAGCAAGGAATGCTAAATGATAGTTGGAAATATTACTTGTGTTCTCCCTACCCAGTACACTAGTAGCAAGATAATATGCAAAGTATCTAAGAGCAGGGAGTTGGATATTTCTTATCTTTCCACACTACGCCACGTGGTCATCATGATTGGTCACCCCTCGGTTAAGCTCCAACAAATCAGCGGGTCCCCCTTGAATTTTCTTCACGGTCCCTATCATACGCACACCTACAATACTGCAAAATCTCTCCAAAGGCATGGTGAAGGGCAGATCATAGATTTTGAAAGAGACAGTAGATTGATAGGGTGTGTTAGTAAACATGAAGCTCTCAACAAAAGTTTTGGTGAGCATTGCGTATTTTGCACTCTCATCTTGCATATATGAGGTCAAACCAACCCTCTCAATCAGTAGCAAGAAATCATCAAGAATACCTGTAGCTTGCAAGAAAGTAAAACAAGGAAAAGAGGATGGGTGAACATCCCCATCATCCCTTTCACTGCTAGTACGAGTTGCAATGAGATCTTCATTGTATGATGGCCTAGCTTGAGAGGCTGTTCTTGAGGGCCTCGACCTCCTAGGTGCATCACTCTCAAATATCTCTCCAAAAGTATGGTTGTTCATGCTTGGTATTCTGAAATTTAAACACCTATTAAACAAGTGATTGCAAAGTAAATATAATGAAGGAATCTACTCATAGGGACTTGTAAGAGGCCTAAACATGCATCAAAACTATATCTCTAAGCATCAAACAAGCTTACAAGCTCTCATAACCAGTCACCTACAGCAGCAAAATACTCAACATATAATCCACTAAACACAAATCTACTTGGACAAGGGGAGGAGTCACATACCAGGGAACAAATGCTCCAAATTTCAGCAAGAAACATGGGCTTAGCAAGGAGATCGAAAAAATCGAGAGCAAGCACAGTAAGAACGCGATTTTGAGCTATGAACTAGAGCTTACTCGAGAGAGAGAAGAAAGTGGCAGGTGAGAGAGGTAGTTGGGTGCCAGGGGTGGCCCACACCAGTGCATGGTGGCACCCAAGGCTGGCCGCGCCACCATGTGGTGTGCCTGCCTGGTGGGCCCCCCTGGTACCTACCAGGTACTCCTCTGCCCCTTTTTTCATGTAAAAATTTAATATGATTTTTCTGGAATTTTTCGAGACACTTTATTTTTGGGCATTTTAAAGAAATAGAAGAATGATTTTTCTGACAGAAAGATTTTTTTCTTCTTTTGGAAACATGATGCAAGGATAAAAGAAGGCTAGGACTACATAAGTTCTAACATGCAAGCAACTAACAAAAAAAAGAAAACTAAACGAAAGCAAAAACTAAAATGCAAAGGATAGAAATAAACGGAGATAATCATAATGAAAACATTGTTTTGTTCAATGGAATCCTTTTGTTAGCAAGGTTGATCAAGTCTTGCTACCAAAACAATTGCATATGAGACAAAACTTTGTACTCCACTAATGATTATGTTACCTTAACCTTGATAGCAATGGTCCCAATCATAATAGTTTCAAATTTTCCTCTTGGTATGGGACAATATATTTCTCCAACTTGAATGCCTTAAACATGTTCAATTGAATTCAAACCATAAGTCCTTTCAATCTTCTTGGGCAAATAGATAGTATGTTCCTTGTCATTAACATTGAAGGTCACCTTTCCTTGATTACAATTAATAACAGCTCCTATAGTATTAAGAAAAGGTCTCCCAAGAATAATAGACATATTATCGTCTTTAGGCATTTCAAGCACAAAAAAATCAGTTAATATCAAGCAATTGTGAGCCACCTGAACAGGTACATCCTCACATATACCCACAGGAATAGTGGTATATTTATCAGCCATTTGCAAAGATATACCAGTTGGTACTAATTTTTCAAGTTGAAGCCTCTTCTAGAGAGAGAAAGGCATAACACTAACTCCAGCTCCCAAATCACATAAAGCAGTTCTAACATAACTGTTCTTAATAGAACAAGGGATAGTTGGAATCCCGGGGTCTCCACATTTCTTTGGAACCTTACCATTGAAGGAATAATTAGCAAGCAAGATAGAAATTTCTTCATTAGGGATCTTCCTTTTATTCGAGACAATGTCCTTCATATACTTTGAGTAAGGAGGCAATTTAATAGCATCAGTCAAAGGAATTTGCAAGAATAAAGGCTTCATCCACTCACAAAACTTATTATAGTGTTCATCTTCCTTTGACTTGTGTTTCTTATCCGGGAAAGGCATAGGTTTTTGGACCCAAGGTTCTCTTTCACTACCATGTTCCTTAGCAATAAAATCTTCTTTGGTGTATTTAGTATTCTTAGTGTAGTTTTTAGGTACTTCTTCAACTTTTTCTTCATTAGGCACTTCATTTTCTTCATTACCACTTTCAGTTTCAGCATCAGAGATAGATATACTATTAGGATCTATAGCAGGTTCAGAGGGTTCTACAACAGTTTTATGTTTCTTTTTCCTTTTCTTATGAGTATAACCTCTATTTTCAGCTTGTTGAGAATCCTGCTCAATTCTTTTGGGATGCCCCTCGGGATATAGAGGATCCTGGGAAGCAACTCCACTTCTAGTTCTAATTTCATAAGCATGTTTTTCTTTAGCAGCATTAACTAGCAAGTCGTTTTGCACTTTAACGAGTTGATCTATTTGAGTTTGAACCATTTGAAAGTGTTTAACAATCATTTTAACATCATTAGAGGTTTTTTCCACAATATCTTTCAACTCAACAATAGCTCTAGTGTTTTCCATTAGATGTTTTTGCACCCTTTTATTAAAGTTATCTTGCTTAACAATAAAGATATCAAATTCTTCTAAGCATTGATCAGGAGGTTTAGAGTAAGGGATATCACCTTCATCAAAGTGTTGGAGAGAGTGTACCTCAATAGTGGATGAGTAGGGGATAGGCTTACATAATTCTTCTATAGGAGGTAAATTCTTGACATCTACAGCTTTAATTCCCTTCTCCTTAAGACATTTCTTAGCTTCCTTCATCACTTCATCATTTAATTCAATAACTCCCCTCTTATTTGATGTTGGAATAGGCACGGTAATAGACGGTTCAGGTACAATTACTTTAGGTATAGCTTGTTTAGGAGGAGCCCAATCTTCATCATTCTTGCTTATTTTAGCCATTAATTCCTTAGCTTCCTTAGGAGTCCTATTTCTGAAAACACAATCAACACAACTATCTAGGTATGTCCTAGATTCCTCGGTTAGTCCATTATAAAATATATCAAGAAGCTCATTCTTAGGTAATGGACTTCTAGCCTGTGCATGAATCAAAGCACAAAACCTTGCCCAAGATTCGGGCAATACCTCTTTTTCTCCCTGTTTAAAATCAAAAAGTGCCTACAAAATAGCATGTGTAGCACTAGGAGGAAAATATTTCTGCAGGAAAGTACTAATCAAGCACTCAAGGCTATCAATAGATCCAGGAGGTAAATTACTAAACCAAGTTTTAGCTTCTCCTTTCAGTGAAAAGGGAAAAATCTTAGCAACAAAGTAAGTACGCATCATAATATCATCAGAAAACAAGCCACTCATGGTAGAAAGTTCATTCATATGTGCTACCGCACTTTCATTCTGGACAATAGCTATGTAAGATAGATCAAGAGAGAAATCATAATCTTCATCTATAATGTTTATGGGAGAAGCAGCAAACTTAGCATCAGGAGATAACTTGGGTCTAATAGTACGCCTCTCAAGGAGACTCTTAGCAGCGCTCCTATAATGGGTGTTCTTACATTCTTTAATAAATTCATCAGTCATCTCAACGTAACCATCTTCAATATCATAACTTTCACTAGACTCAGGTGAACTAACAGGTGTTGTAGTGTCTTCATTAGGAGTTTCGGTATTTCCAGCTATAGTTCTAGCAATCGTTGCATCTTGGAAAGGACCTAATGAACCACTCTTATCGAGCATAGTAGAAGCAGCATCATAAGCATCAGAAGTTTCAGATTCAGTAGTAGTAGAAGTGTGTGTAGCATGTGTATGTGGTGGTGTAAGGAACTTACTCAAAACAGATAGTGAATCAAGAGCAGCAGAGGTGTTCAGAACCGTACCTCTTCTTGTAGTGGATGGTAAAATAGGAACCTTACCATCACGAGACTTACCCATGATGGATGGATAGCAGCAAACAATAGAGAATCCAAGTGAACTTGATAAATAAAGCTATGCTCCCTGGCAACGGCGCCAGAAAATAGTCTTGATGACCCACAAGTATAGGGGGTGTATCGCAGTATTTTCGAGGCAAGTGAAACCCAATTTATTGATTCGACATAAGGGGAGCAAAAGAATATTTATAAGCCTTAACAACTGAGTTGTCAATTCAGCTGCACCTGGAAACAATCTTGCTCACAGCAGTTTATCAGTAGCAACAGTTTTGTAGTAGGAATAGCAAAGTAACAGTAGTAGTAAAGCAAAGACAGTAGTAACAAAAGCAGCAAACAATGGGATTCGAGTGTGGTAGGCATAGGGATGGATGGACGGGCGTTGCATGGACAAGACAATTCACATAGCAATCTGAACATAGGGCAATTGCAGATAAATAAGATAAAGCATCCAAGTACTAGACAATCCTAGGCATGTGTTCCATATATAGTCATATGTGCTTGCAATGAGAACTTGCACAAGATCTTTTGTCCTGCCAGCCCATTTGTAGCGGGGCCTCTAGGGAACTACTGGCAATTAAGGTGCTCCTTTTAATAGAGCACCGGAGCAAAACATTAACACTCCGTGAACACATGTGATCCTCACATCAAAGCCTTTCCCTTCCGGTTATCTCGATTTCTGTCACTTCGGGGCCATAGGTTCCGGACAATAACGTGTGTATACAACTTGCAGATAAGACCAGAAATAATACTATCATAATGAATTGATAATAAGTTCAGATCTGAAATCATGGCACTCGGGCCCTAGTGACAAGCATTAAGCACAGCAAGTCGCAACAAAGTCATAAAGCACTAATAAAAGATACTAGGCACCATGCCCTAACAATCTTATGCCATTACATGAACGATCTCGTGCAATCCCTACCATCCCCATAGCCTACAGCGGGGGATTACTCACTCATAGATGGGGGAAACATGGATGGTCGATGGAGAAGCGATGGTGATGATGATGGCGATGATCTCCTCCAATTCCCCGTCCCGGCAGGGTGCCAGAATGGAGTTTCTGGTGCTGTTTCGTGGAATCTGGTGGTGGCGGCGGAGCAGAACTCCTTCTGGAAAAACGTCGAACCCCCCGAAGTTTTTAGGTCAGAAGGCTCCTCATTGGCGAAGAGAGAGGCTGAGGGGGTGCCTGGGGGGCCTACACCACCCCCTGGCGTGGCCTGGCCTGGCCCGCGCCACCAGGTGGTGTGGACACCCCTTGGCTCTTCTCCGTCTCGTATTCTGGCTCCTGGAGTCTTCGGGTGAAATAGGATTTTTGGCAAATTTTCCGGGATTTATCCTGATAGTTGATTTTCTGCACAAAAAGTAGACACTAAGGCAATTCTACTGAAAACACCGTCAGTCCGGATTAGTTGTATCCAAATCACACAAGTATAGAGGAGAAACAATAGCAAAAGTGTTCGAGAAAGTAGATACGTTTTGGACGTATCAGTGTGTTCTTTCCACTACCCACATATGGATCATACATTGTCATTGCATGTGTGTTCTTTCCACAAACCACATATGGATCCACCAGAGTCATTGCATGTGTGTTCTTGTAATGACAAACCACATATCGATCGTTCTTTTCATGAACCACATATGGATCCACTAGAGTCATTGCATGTGTCTTTTTATACTAAACCACATACGGATCCACTAGAGTCATTGCATGTATGTTCTTTTCACAAACCACATATGGATCCACTGGAGTCATTTCATGTGTGTTCTTTTCACAAACCACACATTGATCCAACAATGTCATTGCATGTGTGTTCTTTTCACAACCCACATATGGATCAACCAATGTCATTGCATGTGTGTTCTTTCCACAAACCACATATGAATCCACCAATGTCATTGCATGTGTGTTCTTTTCATGAACCACATATGGATCCACTAGAGTCACTGCATGTGTATTCTTTTCACAAACCACATATGGATCCACTATAGTCATTGCATGTGTGTTCTTTTCATGAACCACATTTGGATCCACCAATGTTATTGCATGTATGTTCATTTCACAGACCTAATAAGGATCAACCAATGTCATTACATGTGTGTTCTTTTCACGAACCACATATGGATTGTAACACCCCAGCATTAGAGCTTAGAAATAAGCTGAACACAGGTGTGTGCATTGCATTCATGCGTAGAAAATCCGGATAATGTTCGCGCTTTTAAATAAAACTTGGCAAAGTGATTGAAGCTTCTCTTAACTTGGTGGAACTTAAGTAGATCATCAAGTTGACTGTGATAAGTTTCAATATGACCTTTGCTAAAACCTTAGCTTTGGGAGTCACAACACACTACTTAATTTGGAGTACTTGATCTTCTAGAGATCATTACATGGTATTCCATACCACAACTCAAGGATGAAGACTTAATATTCTAAAGCTGATATCAAGGTTTTATCTACCAACAACCTTGAATCCCAAGTCAAATATATAACTTAAGAAAAGAAACCCATAACTAAATCTTAATATATTTGCTTGACATAATTATTCTTACCATGGGTACCATGGTAGTTCTTAAATATTAACTCTTACCACAAGAAGACAGAAAATGGAAGTCAAGCCAAGACAATTCACCATATATCTTTGTTGTCATTTTAACAGATGACAAACCTATTTAACCAAGTCCTAGTGTCTACTCATCATCAATGTGTGTGATCAATTCTTGACCTAGCAGTTATTGACTCATAGCCTTTGCATTATTGTGTTAACCTTCCAAAGACCTTAAGTAAATTAATAAGATGAAGGAACTAGATATGGTAGAGTGTTCCATCATCAACGGGATGCGATCCTTAGTGGAGATCAAACCATCTGATGTTGGAGGAGTTAACTCACTTACGAGTTAACTAGAAGTAGTACCTAAACCATGTTAAGCCAAGAGAAAGCTAGTAGTTTTTGTGTATCAAATAATAACCCTGTTAAGCTAAGTGGGTATAAGCTTAAAGTAAGTTTTCTTAACAATATAAGCGTTATGCAGAGACTAGTACAAGGCTATTACTTAGTTGATTATAGATCTTGATCAGATAATTAGAAGCCTAAGCTTTGTATGTTCAAAGGATGGTGGTCATTATTCTCAAGTCACTTCAGAATAGATGACTAGGTGTTGAAGAACAGTTGTGAGTATACCAAATTAGGTAAAGCCCTAGTAAAGTTGAATCATCTAGCTTGATTATGAGAAGTCAAGCTAAAGTATAATGAAGTATATAATGTGAGTTGAATGGAGTAGTTGGAAGTATAATAGTTTAACCAAGGTAATACAAGAACAAACTTGTATTATGGAGAGTAGTACCATACCTATTCTAGAGGATTGATATCACATGGGATACAGAGAGAACTATAATCTTGCAAGCCTTGGAAGTAGTTGCAAGATGGATTTAAGGAAGTTAATAGATGGAGTGGCATGACCATGTCATCATATCATGATGGATATGGTGGAGTTAGATGATTGTCTTATCCAGGAAGATGTGATCTTTGTGAATAAGATAAGAGAGAGATATAGCGTATATTTAGGAAAGGAATTCCTTATCTCAAGATAACCTTAGTGAGGTATTAAGGTAAGGATTCTTTAGAAACTTTTAACCAACAGTACATATAGTCATGACAAGACCCATGTCTACTTCATTATTCAAAACCATAGAATCAAATGGATAGCGAGGCCATTTTTTATTACTAGGTAACCATTGAACAATACCTCTTGGACAACTAAATCTTCCAGGAGATAATTAGAGAACCATATGAGTGTTTATAGATGGAAGCCTTATCCACCTTATTTTCTTAAACCCTAATAAAGAACCTAGTATCATAGGATCATTAAGATCACATTACGAAAGCAATCCCAATAACTCACATTAAGTTGAAATGTTATTCAGGGTTACAAAACATGGTGACAATATGTCTAAATCATAATAATCATCCATATCTCTAATTGTATGTGAGTTATTAAATCACCTCAAAACCCATATATTTATATTTGCATAAACCTTAGTATTTATCTAACAATGATTGTTGTTGATTCATAATGACCTAACCAAAAGTGTTATCTGGTACTTCTAAACTCTACAAAGCAAGTAGAATTGGATTTGGAAAATTACCAAATATGGAATCTTGAAACTAAAACCACCATTTTATGCACCCTCAGCTTTCACTCATTATAAGGTTATTTATACAATTGCTTTGAGAGGTTAAGTATGAATCAGATCCTATCTATAAACATTAAACATTTTAAACTATTGCCATTAAAACATTATCAAGTGAAAACAAATCATTTTTATAAGGTTTCTGGATAATGAACAAAATATTAAACCCTAAGGAATTATTGTTGCCATCAATAAACTAGGTCCTTTACTAGTTTAAAATTTATACAGAAATATGAAAGATATAAGCATCAATTAGTTTCAAAGCTCACTTTAAGATTTCACAAACTTTCTGAATGAATAAATAGTTTAGAAATCAGATTTAAAAGGAATTTGAGTTGAAAATAGTTTATGGAAACAAAAACTAAAATGGAAATAGAAAAATCAGTACAGTAGTATCGGCCCACGGCCCACTTCATTTCTCATCTACCTGTCGCCCGCGAGCAGCATGCAGCACAAACCGCACACTTAGCCAAATCCCATTAATACCAGCCCAACTCGCATTCCCTCTCTGACTGACGAGTGGGACCAGATGAAGGACCACGGGTTGAGACAGACAATTTCCAGGGGGTTTTCTGCAAAAACCGCGTTGTCGTCTACCTCCGGACGTCACAAACAGCTCACTAGAGGACTTGCCACCACCCGATGCTATCATCGACGTCAGTCGCGCGTCATGATGCCCGCCGCCATCACCAGGAGGGGATAAGAACGCCACCGCAATGCTCTCGCTTATCCTCATCCTCATTCTCCCTTGCTCGCTCTCCATCTCTCTCTACATCTCCTCCACTGAGAACCCTCGCTCATCGGAGCTCTAGAAATCCATCGCTCTCGAGCTCGCCTCGGCCAGCTAAGGCCACTATGAAGACCGCGGTGATCTTCTTGTTTGATTGCCCCATCATGTGGAAGCCGAAGAAGCCCCTGATGATCGGATCGGTACCTCCATTCCCAATGTCGGCCGTCGTCAATTCCACCGGTTCTGACCACCTCCTGCCTCGCCATCACATTTTTGAGCCTCGTGTGAGCTACCGGTGCTTGCACCTCTCTCCGATTTTTTCCTCGCATTCTGTATCGCCCTGCCACCATAACCCGTCGTCGGCCGCCACTGTTTGTCGTTGCTGGAGTACCTCCGGTGACCAAAACGGGGCGGCGACACCACTCTCAAGTTCGCCTTGGTCTCCTCTATCACGTAGCGCCTTCCGTTTTGCCCCGCGAGCTCCGAATCAACGAGTCCATCCTCGACTAGGAGGGAATCCCCATTGCTGACGTCACCCTGACGTCATGGTGACGTCATATATAGTTTTTCCCTTTATTCTTTTCTACTAATGATTTCAATAATGAATAAAATTCCTTTTGCCTGAAGTGGACACCGACGTGGCGAATGCCCCACTAGTTAGTGGCTCTGGGGTAGAATAAGTTGGGTATAAAAAGTCTTTGTCTCGCGTGGCAGATGACCTAGACACAGGCCCACATGTTTGTGACTATGTCTAGGGTTAATGTTGGTCTAAAAAGTATTACCTGTTTAATAAATAAGTAAACATTATAATTTCAAATATAGATATTTTTCAGGAATTTCAGAAACTGATTAAATCTTATTAATTCAATATCTTTTGTTTTATAATTCAAAAAATGTATATAATATATCAAAATACTCAGAAAAATAAAATCTATAATTTAACTTTCTTAACAAACATTATTGCGTTAACTATTTAAATAATTATTATTTAATAAAGATTTTATAAGTAATAATACTTTAAAAATTAATATTTTAATATTGGTAAATAAGAAAAATATAAATAATATATCAAAATTCTTAGAAAAACAAAATCTATAATTACAAAATTGTTTCATTTATTTTTGTGTCACTTAACTAAATATTTATTGTTTATTTAGTTTTTATAAAGTGATTAAACTTATAAAATCATATCTTATTATTTAAAAATCACAAAAATACATATAATATACCAAAATAAATACAAAAATAAGTTCTACACATTAAAAATATCATATTTCTTAATTGAAGTCAAATAAAAGGTAAAGGTCTAATAAATCTTATTTAAACCCTTTTCTTTTATTTAAATTCCTTAAAAATAAATAAATCTCTACTATTGCCTTTACCATTATTTGTTTAAAGTCTAAAAGTGTAATAACAAATGCAAGTTTTCTTTAAATGAAGTTAAGATAGGTCTAATCAATTCAACTTGTACTCACTAAAACTACCATTAAAAATTAAGTAAGTTTTACTCTCCAAAAGTATTTCATCAATTATAAAATCAACAAGAATAATGTATTATTTATCAAATGAATTCTAAACACTTATAAAACCATCAAGCTCATATTTACTAATCCCTTTACTAGTCTAGAAAGCTACCTAAATTTAAATCAGGTTCTTAAGTAATTAAAGTAGTGCCTATTATGTACGTGTTAAGCATAACATTAAGAAAACACCAATTCCATAAAGCAATGTTACTTACATTCTAACTTTAGGAATCATTAAGAAGTGAACCCCCCATAATAAGATGCCTTATTCAAAACATGTAAATCTTCACCACTTATGCTATGATTGTTTAATGTAGTAATCTTTTCCTCTTTAATAATCTTAGCTAATAAGAAAATCTTAAAGTGTTAGCCTTAAGTTTAAATACTTTTTGCTTTGTAAAGTAATATTTTCCTCAAAATTTATTCTTTTAGGAAACATTACAAGTGATCCTTGAACCCTTCTTTAAAAGCTCTAATTGCTTCTTGCTCTTGTTTAAATAATATTTTAGATACCATGACCCATTTGAGTGCTTTAGTATTGCATATTACTTTTTGTATTTACATATTGTTTCACACACTCTCATAAGCCTTAATAAGAATCACAAGTGTGAAGCTGATATAAAAGTGAAACACATTCCTAAGAACTCATCACCAGTTTCCAAACCCTAGATCCGATACGACTGTTCCGAGGATTCGCGTTTATCAAATTGCATTACATTACATTACTTATGCATAATTGCATCTTGCTTCTTTAAACATTAGTCCTTACCGGACCAATGATGCCATTTACAGAATTTGGATCTTCTATTATCTCGAAGACCGTGAGTGCATAATCTTGCAATCACAAAAGGCAAGTTCACAACTTGCTCATGTCCTTTGATTATTTTCTATCAAATGCTTGTAACACAAACGTTATCATCACATGCATTTCAAAAAGGACAGAAAGTACTATTTTCATAATAATATGATTATGGATTATTTACCAAGTGGTAATAATCTATTGATACAGTTCCAGTGGTAAAGGAACATAATACCTAGGCCTTAACAACCAATATCGCTAGTGATTCTAGTGCCGTATATTATACTTCAACCATGAGATTTGGAATGGGAAAGAGAAGTCAACTGGATCTTCTTCCTTTCGCATGGACGAGTGACCTTATCGTGAGGTTGTTGATTTCTCGTGGAGTTCCAGAGAATCCAGCACATGGGTGGGACCCCTTAGTTCCCTGCAATATTGGTGTCTAGATTATCAGTGCATAACTTTCTTGGTCTGACTTCACCATAGCTGATGGTGACCGCCAGACAGAGCTACTTACAGAGTCTTCGAGAGGCTACCCAAAGAGTTACCATGGTAGTCCGTCTTGAGGGATCGTGTCTTCATGCGGGGTCGCGGAGAAGGGAAGCGATTGGCTTGGATCTTAGGTTGGGCCTCAAACCATGGAAGTTTGAACGAGGACATACTCCCGGCTGTGCAACAAAGCTTAAGGTCTCTTGTGGGAAAAGTGAAGCACCTCTGCAGAGTGTAAGAATTGTGACATGTTACTCCCTGTTCCGGGAAGGAGCTACGAACGCGGCAAGAAAGGAACCCCACGAAGGTTCTAGTTAACATGTGAAGGTTGTCGGACATAGTTTTCAGAATAAAAGCAACCTTTGAATAAATGTTTACGAAAATATGCATTACCTATGACCTATGGTCTATGGCTGTAGATATAATGCATCATACACCCCTTTTTAGTGAACTTGATGAGTACGCTCGTACTCAATCGTACCTTCTTAACCCTTGCTAGGTTTTAAGCCATTGAAGACGACATCAACATCAATTTCTGCTTAAGAAACCATCATCGGCAACTCAAGTTCTTCAATAAAGTCGATGAAGGCAAAATATACATCAGCTGAAGTGAAGACAAAGTCTATGTTTAGATAGGAGTAGACACTCTAGCCAAAACCTACTTCTGTAGAGCATTCCAATAGCAGCAATTGCAAGCCAAATAGTTTAGATACTAGTCATAGTTACCAGATAGTTCTGAATTATTATTTCTGGTTCTTCTTTGCAAGAAGTTTCGTTCTCTCCCTTTGACCTAGAGTGTTCTCTGGATCTTATGTAAAGAGTCGAATTGTAATCTATAGTCATGTCTTGGACCTGCTGTGTTTATTTTGTACCACTCTGAGGGATGTTATACTAGTGAATAGTGTTTCATTGGTGTAATGTCAATGACTATAGTGTACTACATCATGCAGTGGTATGCTGGGTCACCACAGCTGGAATCAGAGCATATGCTTTGACCTTAGGATTAAAACCCTTTTAGGAAGATCTGTAGGTTGGATAGTGACTATAGGAGCCATCTTATCTAAACCAAGACTGATGATGGATATGCACTTGAGGATAAACCTTATCACACTTAAGTTGGATGTTTTTATCATCTTACTTAAGGATTAGTTATATGTATTCTCTAGAGAAAGGTCATTTTAGTGCAGCTCTAAATAGGTATAACACCACTAAGATATCTTACATAAGTTAAAATATCAAAGAAGATTAGGATATCATGTGGAGTAGTATTAGTGATGGAGTCTATATTTAGAAACCCTATGAAATAGCAGAATTTACCACTAGTTCATACCACTATACCATACATGGTAGACCATCAGAGTATGTATAGATAAAATTGGAAGTAAATCATGTGGCATTCACTTGAGAATTCCATGTGATGGAGTAGACTTTTGTTAAGAATCATTTTTCGTAAGCTAAGAAGAAGATTCGTCATGGTGAGAGTAACTCCTTAATCATGATGACTAGGTAAATCTTAACAAGTTCGTGGTTTGAATAGCTCCGAGACCATGATAAGTTTGTAATTAGGACCAGTACTTAGCAAATAATCTTGTAACAATAGTAAACAAAGAACAATGTAGTTCTATGATAGAAGGTATATGTGAAATAATATTACGATAATTTTTGGATTAAGGTAGTAACTACAATGTTGTTAGTAGTTTTGAGAGATCATTTGAGGATAGTTTACGATAGAATGGAATGTTGGTAGTCTTTAGTAGTCCCTAAAGAAAAGTAAGAGGTTTTTTAAAACCAAAGTGAGACCACTTTGCTCAAAATTATCCTGTTGCAACTGGGCGATTTGGGTAAATAATGAGCAAAGAGTAGTTTAACCCTAAGTTCTAAGTATCACAAAGTAAACCTAGACTAGGAGGTGTCATATACTACACAACTAAACCTGAATTCTAGAGGTATTATACTCAACTACTATATTCTAGGTTTAGAATAATGTGTGTTGTATGTACCACATTTGGATTTCTTGGTTTTTCTTGGGTCTTCTTGTTTGACTAGATCTGTACATGAATTTTGACTTGGTGTGCAAATGCATGTTGCAATAGCAAGTTATTACTTGATGTTATAGACCTAGATAGAAAAAGGAATTCCTGTAAGGGAGTGACGAGTTCCGAAGATCAAGTTGAAGAGTTGCAAGAAGAAGGAAGCTAAATATAAGGTGTATCAACACTATTTTAAAAGGATGGATCAATCCCAACTTATTGTTAGTTGGCAACAATAAGGATTATTAGTGCAGAAAAAGGTGGAGACCAACATGAAGGATGAACTTAAGTTCACTTAAGATAGGTGATATTGCTAAGAAGCTAATGAAATAGTCGTCCCAAGTTCATGGAGGTAACATAAAAGGGTGCAAGGAAGAAGTTTTGAAACAAAAGTGGTATTCAAGCTCTGACAACTCGGAGAGAATGCCAATAGAAAGTCAAAAACCCGTAGGGTAATCCATACACCTAGGAGGATTCGCGGCTGGTATCCGTAGCTAGTATCCTAGCGGTGTAGTGAAGTAGGTCATATTTGTGTAATTTAAAGAGTATAAAACTTGACCTAAGTTAAGTTAGACCTAAGGAAGTATGAAATTAAAGATCATCTTTCGAGACGCTTCGTGAAATCGGGCTTACCAAAGAGAGAATATCCAAAAGGTGAGGAGTAAGACAAATAGTGTTGGAAGATTCATTACGGAGATCCGCAATTGTGTGGGTGTGCCATAGATTCTTTCATGAGACCTTATATAGGTAAGATATAAGCTAGACAGAGACCAATATCCTTACTATCGAGTTTATAGATATTATACGTGTAGATTAGAGACCATTAGAAAACCCCAAGGGGGAGAGTAAACAATAAACACTAAAGTGTTGTTGTCTAACTTTATGACTAAAGGTTGGAGAAGAAGTACAAATTTTTGGTGAGATTAAGCCTTATTCTCATAAGGTTATAAGAAACCATCTGTATAAGAGTACTCTCTAGATTATGCCCGAATGAAAGATCGAAGGAGATATAACTGCTTAACCCTAGTGGACTAGTTATAAGGGGGAAACAATTGGTAAGTTATATTTTAGTGTAAAGAGAGTATTCCAAAATAGATCGGTGTAGTGTAATAGGAAAACCGGACTGCAATGGACGAAATGTGTCCACAACCAATGCTAAATAGAAATGTGAGGACATAATCCAAGAAATTATAGTAAAAGAAACCATAGGATAAATTAGAAGTGATAATGTATATTGCCAAGAATGAAAAGGATTCAAGGTAAAAGATCTAGATACGGGATACCACAATTATTCCCAACTGTGATCACAATGGAATTGAGAAATGTCGTGATCAATACAAACCAATAACTCATACTAAAACATAAGAGAGTACGAACTTCAGGGACAAAGTTTATTTTAAGGGGGGGAGTCTGTAACACCCCAGCATTAGAGCATAGAAATAAGCTGAACACAGGTGTGTGCATTGCATTCATGCATAGAAAATCCGGATAATTTTTGCGCCCTTAAATAAAACTTGTCAAAGTGATTGAAGCTTCTCTTAACTTGGTGGAACTAAAGTAGATCATCAAGTTGACTATGATAAGTTTCAATATGACCTTTGCTAAAACCTTATCTTTGGGTAATATAATTTGATCTAAGGGTAGATCAAATGTTTCAAGACTAAGTCACAACACACTACTTAATTAGGAGTACTTGATCATCTAGACATCATTACATGGTATTCTATACCATAACTCAAGGATGAATACCTAATATTCTAAAGCTAATATCAAGGTATTATCTACCACCAACCCTGAATCCCAAGTCAAATATATAACTTAAGAAAAGAAACCCATAACTAAATCTTAATACATTTGCTTGAGATAGTTATTCTTACTATGGGTACCATGGTAGTTCTTAAATATTAACTCTTACCACAAGACGAGAGAAAATGGAAGTCAAGCCAAGACCATTCACCATATATCTTTGTTGTCATTTTAACAGATGACAAACCTATTTAACCAAGTCCTAGTGTCTACTGATCATCAATGTGTGTGATCAATTCTTGACCTAGCACTTATTGACTCATAGCCTTTGACCTATTGTGTTGACCTTAAGTAAATTAATAATATGAAGGAACTAGATATGGTAGAGTGTGCCATCATCAATGGGATGTGATCCTTAGTGGAGATCAAACCATCTGATGCTGGAGGAGTTAACTCACTTATGAGTTAACTAGAAGTAGTACCTAAACCCAAGAGTTAAGCTAGTAATTGAGGAGCCATGAGAAAGCTAGTAGTGTTTGTGTATGAAATAATAACCATGTTAAGCCAAGTAGGTATAAGCTTAAAGTAAGTTTTCTTAACAAGATAAGCTTTATAGAGAGACTAGTACAAGGCAATTACTTAGCTGATTATAGATCTTGATCAGACAATTAGAAGCCTAAGATTTGTATGATCAAAGGATGGTGGTCATGATTCTCAAGTCACTTGAGAATAGATGACTAGGTGTTGAAGAAGAGTTGTGAGTATACCAAATTAGGTAAAGCCCTAGTAAAGTTGAATCATCTAGCTTGATTATGAGAAGTCAAGCTAGAGTATAATTAAGTATATAATGTGAGTTGAATGGACTAGTTGGAAGTATAATAGTTTAACCAAGGTAATACAATAACAAACTTGTATTATGGAGAGTAGTACCATACCTATTCTAGAGGATTGATATCACATGGGATATAGAACTATAATCTTACAAGCCTTGTAAGTAGTTGCAAGATGGATTTAAGGAAGTTCACAGATGGAGTGGCATGACCATGTCATCATATGATGATGGATATGGTGGAGTCAGATGATTGTCTTATTCGGGAAGTTGTGATCTTTGTGAATAAGATAAGGGAGATATATAGAGTATATTTAGGAAAGGAATTCCTTATATCAAGATAAGCTTAGTGAGGTATTAAGGTAAGGATTCTTTAGAAACCTTTAACCAATAGTACATCCAGCCATGACAAGACCCATGTCTACTTCATTATTCAAAACCCTAGAATAAAATGGATAGTGAGGCCATTTTTCATTCCTAGGTAACCATTGAACAATACCTATTGGACAACTAAAGCTTGCAAGAGATAATTAGAGAACCAGATGAGTGTCTATAGATGGAATCCTTATCCACATTATTTTCTTAAACCCTGATAAAGAACCTAGTCTCATAGGATCATTAAGATCACATTATGAAAGCAATCCCAATAACTCACTTTAAGTTGAGATGTTATTCAGGGTTACAAAACATGGTGAGAATATGTCTAAATCTTAATAACCATCCATATCTCTAATTGTATATGAGTTATTAAATCCTCTCAAAACCCATATATCTATATTTGAATAAACCATAGTATTTCTCTATCAATGATTGTTGTTGATTCATAATGACCTAACCAAAAGTGTTCTGTGGTACTTCTAAACTCTACAAACCAAGTAGAATTGGAATTGGAAAATTACCAAATATGGAATCTTGAAACTAAAACCACCATTTTATGCACCCTCAACTTTCACTCATTATAAGGTTATTTATACAATTTCTTTGAGAGGTTAAGTATGAATCAAATCCTATCTATATAATTCAACATTTTAAACTATTGCCATTAAAACATTATCAAGTGAAAACAAATCATTTTTATAAGGTTTCTGGATAATGAACAAAATATTAAACCCTAAGGAATAATTGTTGCCATCAATAAACTAGGTTCTTTACTAGTTTAAAATTTATACAGAAACATATAAGCATCAATTAGTTTCAAAGCTCACTTTAAGATTTCACAAACTTTCTGAATGAATAAATAGTTTAGAAATCATATTTAAAAGGAATTTGAGTTGAAAATAGTTTATGGAAATAGAAAACCGAAATGGAAATAGAAAAAGCAGCACAATAGTACCGGCCCACTGCCCAATTTGTTTCTCATCTACCTATCACCCGCGAGCAGCAGGAAGCACAAACCGCACACTTAGCCAAAGCCCACTAATACCAGCCCAACTCACATTCCCTCTCTGGCTGACGAGTAGGACCAGATGAAGGACCGTGGGTTGAGACAGACGATTTCCATGGGGTTTTCTACAAAAACCGCATTGCCGTATTCCTCTGGACATCACAAGCAGCTCGCTGGAGGACTTGCCGCCACCTGATGTCGTCGTCGATGTTAGCCGCGTGTTGCGATTCCCACCGCCATTACCAGGAGGGGATAAGAATGCCACTGCAATGCTCTCGCTTATCCTCATTCTGAGTCGCCCTCGCTCGCTCTCCATCTCTGTCTGCATCTCCTCCACCGAGAACCCTGTCAACACCCGGAATTTTAATCCCAGATGCCTATTATGCCATACATCAAAATCCCAGGATTACCATTTTTGCGAGACATAACAGATTGGATATCACAATACATCATCCATTACAAACCATAATAAGGTCTTACACAAATAAAGGATCTCATGATCCAGTCTTAATACAACAAGCAGCGGAATAAATAATAAGCATAGTGGTGGGGTCCATCTTCAGTGTCACAGGCAATGCTGACGATGGGAGATAGTCCTAGTTATCATAGCCGTCCTGCTGTCCTTCATCTTGGTAGTCCTCTTCATAGTCTGGCCATGAGAATAGCTAGGGACAAAAGCCATGAGTACTCGTTAAGTACTCGCAAACTATTAGTATCAAGTAAGGTAGTTCTAGTAGGATTGCTAACTCTAAGTTTGTTTGCAAGGTTAAGTTTGAAACCTAAGCTGAGTTCAGAAGAAAAGAAAGATAAAATAAAGTTCTAAAATCACTTAAGTTGGGAAAGTAGTTTCATAGTCACAACTCTGTTGTGGTCAAGTCCAGATTCATATTTCATAAGACATTTTGAAAACATCTGACGACGGAACATTATGGCCACTCCAACTGTCCATAACCGCGGACGCGTCTATTCGAATAGTTTGATACTCTGCAGAGGTGGTACACTTTCACCACAACATTCGATACATCCGTCAGGGATAACCCTGAATCATCATACTTAGTATGCGGATAATCAAACATAACCTTTCAATTACACAACCTAGTATAAGCACATCTTCTATGAGCTTGGCCTCCCAGCCATGGCCATCTGCCATCCTGCGCACTGCATAGGTGGACAACATTGAGAGGTAGCCTCAGCTCAGACCTCTCCCGTGAGGGAACTAATACTAATGCATATAAACTTCCGCCTAAGCCTTACCCAATTCAGGTATTCTGGTTGTACGGTAAATTTGGAATGGTATCGCATCCGAACCCAACCATCAGTTTTTATAAAGGGCTAAGCCTCATGCCTCAACATTTTCATCATCATAATCCATTTGTGTTTCTCAACACATGTCAAAACATCTCAATAGAATGACTCATCATTCCAAGGTTTTCATAAGTCATTTTCACCAAGTATTCCCATCTAAAGTGATCAAATTTTGGATTAGCTCTAAACTACTAAGTTAAGAGTGTTCACTAAGGTGGGGTTCTAATATCACTCTCATGCCATAGAATGCCATCTAAGTCTAACTAGATAGGCCAAGTTTTATACTTTTTATGCTATTTATAAACAAAGTAAAGAACTTTAGTAAAGTAAAACAAAGTAAAGCTTGTAAGAAAACTTGGGGTAAGTATAAGTCAAAATGTATAACCATGCATGCTTAAGGCATCTTGCTTAGGTCATCTAGCTTGCAAGGATTAGCTTGCAATGTTAAAGAGGGCTTGCATAAGTATAATACTTGCAAGTTCAAGCTTGCTAACAATAGCTTGCCTTGGGTAGTATAGTGGTTCAAATTATCTTCCTCCTCCTCGTAAGCTTGGTCGGTACTACCATCTATAAATACATACGGAATACACAATCACCAAAACATACTTAACTAGTCTACTTAGCACACTAAGGCACACTTTTGATGATCTCGTATCATCAAAAACATCACAAGGTTTAATGAACTAGTTTCCTTCTTTTTATTTGAGAAAAGTAATTTCTACTCACTGAAAATAACTAAGATTTAATATTCTCCAATTAAAATATGGGATCATGTGAACACATGTCATCACCACATATTGTAATATATGGGAATGTGATTTAAAGGTTGGATCATATTTTAATAACTTTAAGTTTAATAATTAATGATTTAAAGTGACTAGAAATGCCTATATAGAATTATTTTGGTACTAGTCCAAAGTCACTGCATGAAAACCTTGATATTATTACATATTCGGATAGGTATGGTTAAATGTGATTTTTTAGAGTTGGAAACAACTCAAAAGCTATCATGGTTGATTTTAAAAAAATGTTTGAATGTGAAAAACCTTCTGTATTGTTATTTTAGCTAGGAGAAATATCTAACTATAAATGATTTAATCCAACGGTCTTGGATAGAGATTTAAATTAACTTTCCAACAAAATTGGAATCACTAAATTTGGATTCATAAAACTCTCTGAATTGATTTTCAAACTAAGGGACAGATTCTAGTTTAAAACTAAAAAAGAAAATTTCTAATTTGAATCATAGGGCTAGTGCGGGAAACCAATTGGGCCGGCCCAGTGACACTCTGCGCCGCTGAGGACTGCTGACAGGGGGGTCCCGCCTATCAGTGGCTCATTAACAAGCGAAGCAGTACGGGGCATTGTGGACCATAGGATTAGAACGGGAATCTACGGCTGGAGCTTATCGTCGACGATGAACACGTCGCCGGCAAGGAGGAACCCTAACGGCTCGGTGGGGGTGTGGTGAGGGTGTACCAGGGCTCCAGCGAGTGCGGCGAGGCGGGCAAACGAACGAGTCGACGATGGCGGGCTCAAGCGAAGTCGCGGCAGAGGCTGGGTGGACGAAATCGACCGCAGCGTCTCCTCCTCTACTGCTACCTCCGATGAAATTCCGGCAGTTGGCTACTCGAGCGGCTCAGGCAAGTGGTAGGGAAGGACTAGTGGGGAGAGGGGAGTTGAATGGTGTGGCGATTGAGGCTAGGGAAGGCCTCCTTATATAGGCTCGAGGAGGGGAGCGAGGGGGCGACGGCGAGCTCGTCGGTGACGACAGCATAGGGGGCTATTGGCGTGGGCGAGGTAGGCGGATGGTGGCTTGCCTCCTGGTGGTCCGCTACGACTTTATCGCGATGATAGGGGCGGTGGCTAACGGTCGGGCGCGTCACGCACTCTGGGAGATAAAGGTGGTGCTCGACGTGTTTCCCGATGACTGTGGGTCGCACGGTGGTGCACGGCCGTGTCTGGTGGGGTGAGGTGGTCAAGGCGGAGCGGTGTGCGCAGTCTGTGGTCGAAGCGCAGTCTGTGGCGTGCTGGTGGCGATGGTGCTCTAGCGTGCGCTGGAGCGGCGCAGAGAGGATAGTACGGCGATGCTCTGGGGGTGGTCTAGTGGCTTGTAAGGGTCGTGGAGTGGACCGTGGATGGCGGTGAGGTCACGCCTTGCTCCCTGTTGCGGCGAGAGGGGCTGGTGGTCTCCTGTGGCTTGGGCAAGGTTGGCCGACGGGCATGTCCTCGGGGTGGCGGTGCACTACTGCTAGGGACAAGGGAGTGGGCTGATTATGGTCTGGTTAGATCAAAGAGGGACAGAGGGAGTAAATGGGGTGCAAATGGGTGGCAAAACCCTATAGAAACAGTGAGTCTAATCTAGAGTGTGATCAGTGCATGCCAAGTGTTCGACCAAATGGCCGCATGACACAAAGATTTCAATTTTTCAAAGATTTTTGGTGGAGTGGTTGGTCTCATGCTTGAGTATCTGTGGTTTCTACGATTTTTCAAATGGAGTTAATTTAGATGGTTTTTAAAAAGTGTGATCTAGATACATACACTTGGTTCCATTTTCAAATGTCATTTAAAATTAGTGTTTGAATGTTTTTGGAAGAATTCAAAGTGGGCCTGGGCACATCTCTACTTGTACTAGCAAGGGGTGCAAAGATCCACAATTGTCTCTGGGGGAAATTGAGTCCTAGGAAGACCCAAAGTGTCATAGTTGATTAAAATGGCAAAAGTGACCATTTGCCTTATTTAATTCTTTTTTATTTCTTTTTATTTGGGATTTGCTTGGGGATGATCTAGATTATGTGTAATTCACCTTAGAGTATTTTTACAACCAATAGATCACTCAATGATGGCAATTCAAAACAATTCATATTTAATGCAAACACACATATGCATGCTTAAAGATTTTAAATGGGAAAAAGTTTTTGTTAACCCTAAATTGGGTGATTTGGATCTTGATTAACTTTGATTAAAGATTTGGGATGTTACAAACCTTCCCCCCTTAAACAAAATCTCATCCCAAGATTTAAGGAAGAAACTAGGAACTAAAGAGATATGGGAACTCTGTCCTAATGTAATCTTCTCGCTCCCAAGTGGCTTCTTCTTCGGTATGGTTGCTCCATTGGATCTTGAGAAACTTGATACTCCGGGTCCTGGTAATTCTATAAGCTTCCTCCAAGATACGGATGTGCACTTCACAATACGTCAGATCCTTGTTGATATCAACAGCTCTATGATCGATGTTCTTGAAAACTTCGTTCTTCTCTGGCACTTCTAGGCATTTGCAAAGTAACGAGATATGGAACACATTGTGGATGGCTGACATCTCTTCTGGCAGCTCCAGTTGATACGATACTTCTCCTCGATGAATTAGAATCTTGAATGGTCCAATATATCTAGGGGCTAACTTTCCTTTCAGACTAAAACGTTGGGTTCCCTTCAATGGCAAAACCTTGAGATACACGAAATCTCCGACATTGAAAGTCAGGTCTCTCCTTATCTTGTCAGCATAACTCTTCTGTTTGGATTGGGCGGTCTTGAGGTGCTCACGGACTTTGTAAACCGTCTCTTCGGCTTCTCGTAGGATGTTGGGTCCAAAAATCTGACTCTCTCCTACTTCTGACCAATTCAAAGGGGTACGACACTTCCTTTCGTATAAGATCTCCAATGGGGCCATTTGCAAACTGGTTTGATAACTGTAGTTGTATGAGAATTCTACGAAAGGAAGATAGTCTTCCCATTTTGATACGTACTCGAGTACACAAGATCTCAACATATCCTCTAGGATTTGGTTGACTCTTTCAGTCTGTCCATCAGTTTGCGGGTGATAAGCTGTGCTGAAATTCAACTTGGTTCCCAATCCTTCTTGGACTTTCTGCCAAAATCCTGAGGTGAATTGGGTCCTCAATCCTACACTATGGTCTTGGGGGTTCCATGCAAACTGATGATTCTAGCAATGTACAACTCTGCTAGCTTTGAACTCTTGTAGGTTGAAGGGTATAAAATGGGCTACCTTGGACAGTCTATCAACTATGACCTAGATTGAGTCATTTCCCCTAATAGAAGTAGGCAAACCGGTGATAAAGTCCATTCCTCCCATTTCCATTCTAGAATCTGCAATGGTTGCAACAGTCCTGCGGGTCTCTGATGTTTCGCTTTGACTCTCTGGCAGATATCACACTTGGCGATGTAGCTTCCGATTTCTCTTTTCATCTTGTGCCACCAAAATTGCTCCTTCAAATCCTGATACATCTTTGTTCCTTCGGGGTGGATAGATTAAAGAGTATCATAAGATTCTTGCATGATAACTTGTTTCAGCTCTGAATCTATTGGCACACAGATATGTCCTTTGTACCACATAACTCCTTCTTTGTCTTCGGTGAATCCAAGTACTTTTCCTGTACCAATACGACGCTTGATTCCGTCGATACTTTCATTTCCCTTATGGGCTTCCTTGATCTGACTAATCAAAGTGGGTTAAAGTTCAATTCTAGCTAAGAATCCTTTGCTAACTAGCTCAGTTCTAAACTGCTCCAACTCCTCATACAAACTTGGTTGCTTCTCCTTGATCATGGTGTTTAACCTACATGGCAATCTGCTAAGAGCATCAGCTACCACATTGGCTTTGCCGGGGTGATAGTGAATGTCAAGGTCATAATCCTTGATTAACTCTATCCATCTCCTTTGCCTCATATTCAGCTCCTTCTGAGTGAAAATATACTTCAAGCTCTTGTGATCTGAATAAATCTCACAGCAATTACCCATAAGATAATGACACCGGGTCTTCAATGCTAGAACTACAGCTGCTAGTTCTAGATCATGGGTAGGATAGTTCTGCTCATGCTGCTTCAGTTGTCGGTACAAATATGCTATGACTTTGCCTTCTTACATCAACACACATCCGAGACCAATCTTGGATGCATCACAATACACATCAAACGGCTTCTTGATATCTGGCATAATCAATATTGGGGCTGAAATCAATATTTTCTTGAGCTCTTGAAAACTCGCTTCACATTTGTCGATCCATTCAAACTTCTTGTCCTTCTTCAATAATTGGATCATCGGTCTTGTGATACTCGAAAACCCTTCTACGAACTTGCGGTAATATCCCGCTAATCCAAGAAATGCACGGACTTGGGTTTGAGTGGTTGGGGCTTCCCATTCTTCAACATCTCTGATCTTTGCTGGATCAACAGCGACTCGTCCGACTGACATAATATGTCCTAGGAATCCTACTTCCTTCAGCCAAAACTCACATTTGCTGAACTTGGCATACAACCGATGCTCCCTCAAGGTTTCAAGGATGATTCTCAGATGTTGCTCATGCTCTTCTTCTGACTTGGAGTAGATAAGAATATTATCGATAAACACAACGACAAACTTATCCAGAAAATTCATAAAGATCTTATTCATGAGCATGAAATAAGTGGGGGCATTGGTTAATCCGAAAGACATGACCGTATACTCGTATAATCCATAACGGGTAGTAAAGGCGGTCTTTGGAATATCCGTTGCACGAATCTTAAGTTGGTGATAACCATTCCTAAGATCAATCTTAGAGAACACACTGGCACCAGTCAACTGATCAAACAGATCTTCGATCTTTGGCAGTGGGTACTTGTTCTTGATGGTGACATCATTCAGCTTCCTGTAATCTGTGCACAAACGGTTTCCTCCATCCTTCTTGTCGACAAACAGAACTGGTGATCTCCATGGCGATGCGCTTGGTTGAATCAAGCCTGTGGCTAACATAGCATCCAATTGTTTCTTCAGCTCTACTAACTCTGAGGGGTTCATGCTATAGGGTCTCTGGGCTATGGGTCCAGTTCCAGGGATTAGTTCGATAATGAACTCAATATACTGATCAAGGGGCATACCAGGCAATTCATCTGGGAAAACGTCGGGGCATTCACATACTACTCTGACTTGGTCAATGGGTGGAAGGGCTAGACTCTTGTTGCACTTAGAACTGGAATCTACGGCTAGGGCTTATCGTCGACGACGAACACGTCGCCGGCGAGGAGGAACCCTAACGGCTCGGTGGCGGTGCGGTGAGGGCGTACCAGGGCTCCAGCGAGTGCGGGGAGGCATGCAAACGAACAAGTCGACGATGGCAGGCTCAGGTGAATTCACGGAAGAGGCTAGGGTGGACGAAATCGACGATAGCGTCTCCTCCTTTGCTGCGGCTACCTCCGGTGAAATTCTAGTGGTTAGCTACTCGAGCGGCTCCGGCGAGTGGTGGGGAAGGACTGGTGGGGAGAGGGGAGTTGAATGGTGTGGCGATTGAGGCTAGGGAAGGCCTCCTTATATAGGCTCGAGGAGGGGACCGAGGGGGCGACGGCGAGCTCGTCGGTGACAACAGCACAGGGGGCTATCAGCGTGAGCGAGGTAGGCGGATGGTGGCTTGCCTCCTGGCGGTCCTTTACGACTTTATGGCAATGCTAGGGGCGGTGGCTAACGGTCGGGCGCATCACTAGAGTCATTGTATGTGTGTTCTTTCCATGGACCACATTGATCAACCAGAGTCATTGCATGTGTGTTCTTTCCACAAACCACACATGGATCCACCGGAGTAATTGCATGTGTGTTCATGTCACAAACCCCACATCGATCCACCAATGTCATTGCATGTGTGTTCTTGCCATGAACCACATATGGATCCACCAATGTCATTGCATGTGTGTTGTTTCCACAAACCACATATGTACCCACCAGAGTCATTGCATGTGTGTTCTTTTCACAAACCACATATGGATCCACTAGAGTCATTACATGTTTTTTATTTCCACAAACCACATATGGATCCACCAGAGTCATTGCATGTGTGTTCTTTCCACAAACCAAATATGGATCCACCAATGTCATTGCATGTGTGTTCTTTCCAAAAACCACATGGATCAACCAGAGTCATTGGATGTGTGTTCTTTTGGCAAACCAAATATGGATCAACCAATGGCATTGCATGTGTGTTACTGTCACAAGCCACATATGGATCAACCAATGTCATTGCATGTGTGTTCATGTCATGAACCACACATGGATCCACCAATGTCATTGCATGTGTGTTCTTTGCACAAACCACATATGTACCCACTAGAGTAATTGCATGTGTGTTCTTTTCCACAAACCACATATGGATCCACCAATGTCAATGCATGTGTGGTCTTTCCACTAACCACACATGGATCCACCAGATTCATTGCATGTGTGTTATCTTCCACAAACCACATGGATCAACCAATGGCATTGCATGTGCGTTATCGTCACAAACCACATATGGATCAACCAATGACATTGCATGTATGTTCTTGTCATGAACCACACATGGATCCACCAGTGCCATTGCATGTGTGTTCTTTCCACAAACCACATATGTATCCACCAGAGTAATTACATGTGTGTTCTTTTCACAAAGCACATATGGATCAACAAATGTCATAGCATGTGTGTTATTTCCACAAACCAAATATGGATCCACCAATGTCATTGCATGTGTGTTCTTTTCACAAACCACATATGGATGCACTAGATTCATTGCATGTGTGTTCTTTCCACAAACCACATGTGGATCCACTAGAGTCATTGCATATGTGTTCTTTTCACAAACCATATATGGATCAACCAATGCCATTGCATGTGTGTTCTTTTCCACAAACCACATATGGATCCACTAGATTAATTGCATGTGCGTTCATTTCACAAACCACATATGGATCAACAAATGTCATTGCATGTGTGTCTTTTCACAAACCACATGGATCCACCAATGGCATTGCATCTGTGTTCTTTCCACAAACCACATATGTACCCACTCGAGTAATTGCATGTGTGTTCTTTTCACAAACAACACATGGATCAACCAATGTCATTGCATGTGTGGTATTTCCACAAACCACATATGGATCCACCAGAGTCATTGCATGCATGTTCTTTCCACAGACCACATATGGATCCACCAGAGTCATTGCATGTGTGTTCTTTCCATGAACCACATGGATCAACCAGAGTCACTGCATGTGTGTTCTTTCCACAAACCACACATGGATCCACTAGAGTAATTGCATGTGTGTTCATGTCACAAACCACAAATGGATACACCAATGTCATTGCATGTGTGTTCTTTCCACAAACCACATTTGTACCTACTAGAGTAATTGCATGTGTGTTCTTTTCCACCAACCAGATGGATCAACCAGTGGCATTGTATGTATGTTATTCTTGTAGACCGTTCGATTGGGGCGCATGGACGAATAAGATGGTTCTTCATAAGAGCGATCTGCGAGTAGGCTGTTCCGCGACATGATTGGCCACGCTTACATATCCACTCCCCTATAGCCTACTAGTAATATCATAGAGCTCATGAGTGAGCACGTCTACTCCACAACCCCCTCTCCCCTCATCCACCACATGTCACTATGCGACCAGACGACGCCACCGGCTTTCGTGCGCCGTGCCTGGATGACATCCGCAGATTCTCAATTGCTACCCTCATGCTAAGAAATCATTTTACAAGCTTTTGAATTTATCCTACATATTCCTGCTATTCGCCGATCTAACTGCTGATCTTTTTTTCGATTTCTCGACGAACTCCAGATGTGGCAGATACTGCAGCCCAAGAATCTGGAGATCCTCGCGCGCAACTTGGCAGCGACGTTCCCGCTCGTGTGCTCCCACCCAGGATGCTTTCGCCGTTACTTCTACCACGAGATCCCGCTCCACGAGCACGCGTGCCCGCACGGAGCGGGGTTGCAACTACACTGGCCTGCCGGCAGAGCTTGTCGTCCACCTTGTAGAGGAGCACTTGATCGAAGTGATTAGGATCTTGTACGGGCAAGCCCAACTTCTCCAAGAGCAGGTGCCATTCACTGACTCGGCACGCCGCTGGCTAATTTTCCTGGGGGATGGCTCTATTTTCGTCCTGACCATCACCGCCGGTGTTCCAGGAACCAGAGCTGGGCCCACCTTCATCTGTGCGGTATGCGTCAGGTCGGTCTCGTGCGCCTAGCCCCTATACTCGGTGCGCATGTGGGCGAACGCCTAGCCGCCGTCGTCCGATAGCATTCTTGTGCTAGCCGAGGCGCCGAGATGCCCGACACCGCGGGAGATGGAGTATGCGGACCTAAGGTTGATCCTATGTGTGCCATCTCAGTACCTTGTCGGTGTTGGACCGAACAAGCAGATGCATTTCTACATTTGTATCCAGAAGACCGATAGGGAAATGTAGTACTTATGCTGTCATTACTGTTAGACTTAAGCGATGCTTCTCAGGTGCGTAGAGCATACGTGTTGTGCGAATGTACCCCAGTTGTAGTTTTTTTAGCACTCCTTAATAATTTGACGAGTTATTGGTCCAATCAGCTTGATGTTGTCATGTTGCAAAGTCTACTAGGTCTGGAGAGACTGGCAATACCGCGTGCTCCCTCTGCCGCATGTCAGTGTTATGTGTTCTATGGGCCCACCTGCCAGTGTCCTGCCCCCCTTACTTCTCTTCTTTCCCCTTGAAGCCACTGTCCCAACTTCTCTTCCATCCTGCCACTCCCGTCTGATGGTTGTAATCTGATTTTCATTGGATTGTTTACATGTAATCTATGTTGATAATGCAACATGCAAATGGCATAGACACAATTTCTAAAGTGGAAGCACTCACACGCTGCTATTGTGCATATTTCTCAGTATAGCTCGACAAACCATTATAATAATTATACTCGCACTAAACACAACCGAAATTGCAACCATCCTAAACAACATCTAAACCCACATCACAGCGCTGTCGTCGGAGTCCACCTCGATTGGTGACACCGTCGTGCCCTTCCCAGCGACATCCACTCCCGCTCGTGGCCTGCCCTTCGCCAAGGAGGAAACAATGGCGTTCTGCATATCTTCGTCCCCGTCGTTTTCTCTACATCGTAATCGACAATGATGAAGGTGACGGGGTTGGTGTGGACCGAGCTCCATCGCGCCTGGCGGCTCCTGCTCGAGCTCAACACCGCATTAGTCCTTCTACAGGTAGGAGGGGCCGAGCTCGGAGACGTAGCGTCATCCCTCCTCTCAAGAAACCATGGCCATTTGATACTGCGACGGTAGGATCTTGGGGTGGATCCGTTGCGGCGAGCCCTACCGGAAGCGGTGGAGCGGATGGATCTGCCGGCGCGAGCCATGACAAGTTCCTAGGAGGGAGTAAGATTGTGGGCTAGGCGTGTCTGGTTCCTGAGCAAGGCCTCCCTCCCAGTGATATGTACGCGGGCAAGGTGCCGAAAAATTTCATCCAATGTGCGCGAGAGGGCCTTTGAACCACGAAGGCGCGAGGTTTGGTTAACAAGTCCACACGCTAGGTCCCCCACCTGTCAACCGAATGTGGATGGTAGGATTCTGCCCGAGTTATTAAGTGGGGATAAATCACGCTTCAGCACTACCCTGACATCCAAAGGCCCCTCTTTCCTCTGCCCTCGCTCCCCTCGCTCATGGCTCGCAGCTCATGCAGTTCGTCTCGGGCGAATTAGGGTCGGCTCAACACCATCAGGCGGGTGCCCCCATCAGGTACCAGAGGGCGCCCTACGGTTACTACCCCGATATGCTGTGTTTGTCCAGTGAGAAGATGCCAAGATGGATTTCATGGACCGATGAAAATACTGCAGGAAAATTCAGCAACTGCAGCATTAGAGCGGTAAGTTCCTACTGTAGGTACAATGGTAACCCGGATCCAGAAAGCGTAACGTAATTCTTTTTTTTGTTTCCTTCGATCTACTTCGCAGGAAGGGAGGGGGCTGGTTGTGACAAGTTTGTGTGGATCAAACAGCCACTGACAGGTTTTCACAAAGAGCTTGTTCAGGATCTGCGTGATGATGTGTGGGACTAGAAAGAGGAGATTCGTGTGATGGACAGAGAGATCCGGGAGCTTCGCCATGTGTAGGGGAGGCAGGGGCAGGGAGGTGGTGAGACAGACGGGCTCAAGATTAGGACAGATAGTGGAAAAAATTTCCTCATTATCTGGGCATTATCAGGGGAGGCAGGGGCAGGGAGGTGGTGAG
Organism: Avena eriantha; assembly: GCA_910589775.1. Taxonomy (NCBI): domain Eukaryota; kingdom Viridiplantae; phylum Streptophyta; class Magnoliopsida; order Poales; family Poaceae; genus Avena; species Avena eriantha. The sequence goes on along the minus strand of OU342746.1, from coordinate 87,425,159 downwards.
ACAGACGGGCTCAATATTAGGCCACATAGTGGAAACAATTTCCTCGTTATCTGGGCATTATCTGTTGCATTTGCAGTTTATGTTGCCATGTCGTTGTCCAGCAGCTGAAATAAGTTGCTGCTTCGTGGAGTGTAGCAGCCAGCTTAGAACTTGTTTTTCAGCCCAGAAACTTATCATAAGTGTAATGCCAATATCAGGGATTTATTAAGCGCCTATAAATAGTTCATGTATGTGCCACTAACAGCCATCGATTTTGGAGACCCTTAACCGCTCAGCTATCGCGATTGTTCAGATAGTAGTGGCACAGTCACAATTTCAGATTCAACTAGTGGCCTCGGCCGTATCCAATCCTAATGTCGAGATACATTTTACTCCGAGTACGGGAGGCAGATTGTTTCGCCCGACAAGTTCACGCACATAGCTCCAGAGTTTAACCGAACTACATATATAGGTTCAAGTTCAATACATCTTTAGGCTTCTACACTGCTAGCCTTCTTTCTCTGCTTGGGTGCCAACTTTCTTCCTCTTGCCTTCACGTCCACTGGCTTCTTCATCTCCTGCCTTCTTCCTCTTCATGGGTGCCAATTTTCTTACCTTCACGTACCCTGCATCTCCGAGTCGAGGGAAGTCAGGCCAATGAGCACTAGAATCTTGTCCAACATCATCACTCCACTCGTTTTGGTTTTCTTCCCGCAGCAAAATCACTGAGTCGGCTGTCTTGTTTCTTACCTTGCGCTTCCTGTAAAAAAACAGTACATGAATTACTACCTTATATCTATATACTATTAACAAATTTTTTGTGAATGTATCATCTCATACCTAGGTTTGGGAGCATTAAGGGGACAGCCCGCTGCTCTATGGCCTATAAGATGGCAGGTCTTGCATCTGTTTTTGCCCTTCTTGGTAGCACAGAAAGTTGAACCCTTCTTCTCGAGAAAGTTCTTAAACCTATTCACCTGAGGTCTTCCTCTGCCCCTTTTTGTAACTGGCTGGCAAAGCTCGAAAGGCAGTTGGACTTGAGGCCACTGATGACCCACAAGTATAGGGGGTGTATCGCAGTATTTTTGATAAGTAAGTGTCGAACCCAACGAGAAGCAGAAGGTGCTGGCTAGTGGTATGGATCAGGAATTCTCTACAAATACTTAGCAAACAGATTTTTAGGGGTTTTTGATAAAGCAAGTAAACAAAGTACGAGTAAATAAAAGACAGTAGGAATAAATGTAACAAGTGCCCCAATCCTTTATGCAGCAAAGGACAAGCTGGTTGTATTACTTAAGATGACGAAACGTTCTCGAGGACACATGGGAAGACTATCAAGTGCTTTCGCTTCATATAGTTGATTAATCTTAATTAGCTTGCTAAGTGTTGTGTGGGTGAACCTGTGCTAATGTACCGACCTTCCTAGGACTAATACATACTTGTGATTATACCCCTTGCAAACATCCGTAAGTACAAGAAATTAATTAAGGTAGAAACCTAACCACAACTTTAAACTCTAAGACCCTTACCTCCCTTGTGCAATGGTTTCCTAACGGGCGTTCAGGTTTCTGTCACTCTGGAAACACCTACGATTAGTAGCCAAATACACAATGCATTCCCCTAGGCCCATATAGGTGAAGTGTCATGTGGTCGACGTTCACATGACACCACTAGAAGAAGTACACCACAACTTAAATATCAAACTATTGAATCTTTCTCAACACAACTCCACAACTAACAACATGACTTCTCCCATGTCCTCAAGAACAAAACGAACTACTCACAAGACATCATATGGCTCATGATCAGAGATGGAATAATGATGTATAACAATCTGAACATAAACAATAATTCAATGGTTCACTCAATAGCATCAACTACAAAGAGTAATCAACACCGGGAAAGTTTCCCCTAAGAACTATGCAAGATTCAACTCAATTGTTACAGAAATATGGAGATGGTGATGAGGGTGCTGATGGTGATGATGGTGGTGATGATGATGATGAACCCGATGAAGTCCAGCTTGATGGTGGTGTTGATGGCGACGATCTCCCCTCTCAAGGAAGGAATTCCCCCGGCAGAAATATGTCTGCCGGAGAGATCTTTCTCTCTCGGTGTTTTCCTCCCCACAGAGGCGGCGGAATCTATCTGTGGTCGCTCCCCGAGTCTTAGGGTTTCGGGAGCATAATATACGCCGGAGGGGAGAGCCTGAGGTGGGCTAGGGTGGCCACACCACCTGGTGGTGTGGCCTAGGGTGGCCCGCGCCTGGGGTGGTGTGGGCCCCCTATGGCCCATCTCCACTCTCTCTTCTGGCAGCCTTTGTCTTCTAGAAAAATAGGAGTTTCCGTATATTTTCCCGTATTTTCTTATATTCGCTAATTTTGCCTCCAAACAACTCCTTTTCCATCAGAATCCTGACTGCAGCGGTCCATGCTCCAAAATTCATCAACCATGCAAAAACAGATGAAATAACATAAGTATCATCTCTTAATATGAAACATATCAATGAATAACAGTGAATTATGACATAGAATAGTGATGCAAAATGGACGTATCAACTCCCCCCAATCTTAGACTTCGCTTGTCCCCAAGAGAAACTGAGCTCAATAAACATGACCTCAGGTTTATGGAGTGAAGAGTCGATAAAAGAATACGGACAAAAAGCATCACATTCATCAATACATAGATCATAATAGAAGACAACTCACTATTATATAACTTAACTTGCAATAAGTAAAGGAAACACAATAAAGATACATAAATTGAATCATAATTGGTAACGGCAAACTTAGCTCTTGGTCAAAAAATAGTTGATAATCAGTTGGAGTTCACAAATAACTTGTTTTCAATGAAAGCTTTCAAAGTAGTAATCACCAAGATAAGGGCAATGTGCAAACCAAGGAACATAAGAAACATGATTGAATAAATCATCATATGAATGAATGAAACACAACAACTCAAAATACTTGCTAAGATAGAAGGGAATAGGTTTACGGACTCAACTACAAAGTAACAGAAAGGCCCTTCGCAGAGGGAAGCAGGGATTTCAAGTTTCATAAAGAGCTTCCAAACATTATGGTAGATACTAGCTTTCAGCTCTCATTGCCCCTATCATAGGCATCTTTTGGTGATTAAGGTTAAAGTGACACAACTAAGAGGATATGCTTAACAAGTTATAAGTTGAAAGCTCATGCCCCTTACTTATGAGTACCGAACCTCATGCTACTCAACTTCAGTCACGAGCAAGCTCTTGTCATTGCAAATACATGCGTATCATTGAGAACCGCCAACAGGGTACCCCTTGCACATGATACAGGAGCTATCCCATAACCAAAATGACAAGGTAACCAGAAAGTGAGCATCTCAGCGATCTTTTTATTTTCTATTTGCATAGGTTTTTATTGAGGATGCTTCATAGAATGCTCACTAGAGTTATGTTGCAAGTTTCCACCATGATTAGGCATGGCTTAGGCTAGCGGCCCAGGCGTTTCTCTAACACACATATAAACTCCATGATCTTACAAGTTCCACTTTTATTTCACACCGCCGGGATCCATAAGCAAAAGAACATGATATCAACTAGGTACAAGTACCAATGAAGTGTTGAAAGCGGTCCCCATGATACATGGTTCTGCTAACTTCAACTCATAAAGCGCAAGCATATACGCAACAAAGAAGGACCCAATGGTTCAAGTTATTAAATGCAAGAAAATTAAAGTGTGCCATCAAGTTCGTAAGAGATTTAATAACTAATTTTCACATAACAAGTTTAATTTGGAAGGTAGACAAAACAAGAATTTACTTGGAATAGCAATAATGCTAATATGTAGGTATGGTGGACACAAATGGCAAAGGTTTTGGTTTAAAGGAGTGGATGCACGAGAAGAAATCCCTCTCAGTATAGGTTTTTGGCTAGCAAGGCTGGGTAGCAAGTATAAGAGTTGAAGGAAACAAACAAACATTCAATCTTCCTTGGAAGCACAAAAGATCTTAACTAGAGAATACTAGACTTATGAGCAAATCAAGAAAGAAAGATGATGAAATAATTTTTATTTAGAGTACTTTTATATTTTCTTTCAACTCTCAAAAATAGTGTTGCTACTGACCGAGCCAGGTTTGCCAAAACCAACTAAATTAACTCAATGATCCCAAAGTGATACCAATACTAACAACAAGATCAATCATATAACCACGAATTGAAAACTAATATAAGCTAGGAAAAAGAGTGAATGATAGAACTTCTCATTAATATTCCGTAACGGTAACTCACACCAAGGGATACATATCTAACGAGAGAGGGGACATTTCCATAATGCAAACCATCCTACATAATAACTCCTCTATTCATGATATGACTCTACTGATAAGGTAAAAAGATAGAAGATAGTGATGTGATACCGCGGCACTCCCCCAAGCTTGGAACAAACCAAGGGGATGCCAAACCTGATGACGAATTACTCCTTTGGTGGTGGTGATATCCTCTCTATGAGCTCTCTGATCAGTTTCCCCAAGTCCTCAATCTCGAAGGTGAGATTACGAATCAGCTGTGAGTTTTGCTCAATGCGGCTCATGATCATGTCGGGTTGAGAATTCCAACTCTTGTTGTTTTTCCCCACTCTTCCTCCTTGAAGTCTTCTTTTCCTGCATGGCTAGAACAAGGCAAATCCCAGCTGGAGGGTAATTTCTCCTTGGACATATTCTGGTATTGATGCTCATGGATAAGGGTATGGAAAGGATTCTTGGTGCGTGAAGGAAGTGACCGTGGAAGCAAGCTGTGAAGAGGAGCTTTCCCCCCAGTATGCATTCGTGCAGTCCTTCTAACCCTGGCAGGTTTTGTCACCACCCCAATGGTTGCAATGGTAGTGTCGGTGTGTGGATGTTGTCCTTGCTCCTCTTCACCCTCACTCTTGATGTCCTTCCCTAGGTCTTGGAGGTATTCCTCCATAGGCTCCTTTCCTTTATCCTTGGTGAACACCATTGTGCTTCTAAACCTTCAAAGAATATGTCCTGGCAGAAACAGATCGAAACGAAAACACAACGAAAACACGATATATGAACCTCGGGAGATCCAAGGGATTATATATTATGAAGATTCATATCAAAAGGAAGGTACTAGGAGAAAACGAGTCGGAGGCGGAGTCCGGGGTGGACTCACCACCTGGTGGCGCGGCCAGGGGTGGGCCCGCGCCAAAGGGTGGTGTGAGCCACCCTGGCTCAGTTTCCGTCCCTCTTTCGCTTCGTAGCTTTCCTTATTGACTGAAAACTGCGAAAATATAGTTGGATAGTATTTTCGCGGAACTTTTCTTACCAGAACCGTTACCTATTTGAAAACAGACCCTGCGGGTCTCTGGATTTGGTATCTATTAGATTCTTCCGGAGTCATCACTTGAATAACATCAATATCTTCATCTTCATACACTTATTACTTGAGTCATAAAACTCTTCTCTTCCTTATTACACCATCTTCCACTACTTGGAAATTTCTTTCACACAAAACTTCACACAGTTCTCATTAGCAACATTAGTATAAGTGAAGTGATAAAACCTTTTGAGTTCAACTTCAACTGAAAACCATCAAAACATAAGCTACTGTAGCAACTCCTTCCGAAAACCCAAAAAGGATTCAAAAAGGAAATCGAATAAAGAAGCAAATGCAAGAGCGGCAAAATCTGTCAAAACAGATCAGCAGGTAAAGATCAATTTTTTCAAAAATCTTCTGTCGCTCAAATCAAAAAGTGCAAAACTAACGAAAGTTAAATAACAACCTGGAGCAGAAGCACAAACAATTACAGCTCAATCCGACATACAGAGATCTCTCACAAATTTTTACGGTGAAGCACAAAAATCTGTTTCGGGACAGCAACTTCCCCAAATATTACTTCTCTCTAATTAGAGGTTGATCTTGACATAAAAACCAAAAAAACGGATAAGGAGAGGTTATTACCGAAGTAATAACTTCCAAGACTCAAAGAAACAAAAACAAACTGAAAGCAAAAATAAATTTGGTTGTCTCCCAAAAAGCTCTTTCTTTATAGCCATTAAGATGGGCATGATAATTTTGAAGATGCTCACATAGGAATATGAATTGAAGTGAAAGAGAGCATTTCAGAAGCAAAAATACACACGTTTAAGTCTAACCCACTTCCTATGCAAGGGAATTTTGTAAACAAACAAGTTGTTGAAACCAGAGGCTACTTGCATAGGAAGGCAAAAGGAAGTGCAACATAAAAACTTTCATCATAAAACGAGGAAACTTGATATTATTGAGATGCAGAAGAACACTTTTCCCTATCTCATAGTAACTTTCAGTATCATGCATAAAAACTTAACAATATAGCTATCACAAGGGCCATCATAACAATGATCACTTATTCTAACAAAAAACATAGGAATACTAGCCCTCATAACACTACTTTTTGAAACAATATTAGAGGTATCCTTACAAAGGATAGTGTGTCCCTCTTCTTCATATTTAGCAACAAAGTCTTTCACATTTGCTATTATAGTTTCATCAACCATTTGTTTATCAGGTTCAACAGCTTTATGTGTACTTTCATTAAACATACTAGCTATCATAGAATGTTCCTTTATCTTAACTTGGAAAGGCATTTTCTCAATGTAAGGTTCAAGTAAAACATGATTAGCAGCATAAACTTCAGTATTTCTTGCAGAAACACTCTTAGCAATATCTTTATAAGGTTCATGGTACTTATTCCACTTCTTTTTAGGCACTTCCATGTAGGAAGCAAAAGCCTTAAAATAAGAAGCAATAGCTTGAGAGTCTAGGCCATAAGCATTTTTAATATTTTGAAAGTCATCAGTGCCCATAAAAGATTCAATGCATTCATAATCATAATTTATACCTGACTTTCTACCTTTTTCATTCTCCCAAGCTTCAGCGTTGTCTTGAATACGGTCCAGAAGTCCCATTTAGCTTCTTCTTCCATGCGAGTGAATGATCCACCACAAGAAGCGTCCAATAAATCTTTATCATGTAGAGGGAGCCTTGCATAAAAGTTACTGATAATAATATTGTTGGGGAGCTCATGAATGGGACATTTGAGCATAAGTAACTTCAATCTCCCCCAAGATTGAGCTGTACTCTCTCCATCAAGAGGCCAAAAGTTGTATATTTGAATCCAATCTTTAAGAATCTCACTAGGAGGATAAAACTTTGAATAAAAGAGAGGAACTATTTCCTCCCATTCTAGAGCTTGACCATTCCTCAGCAGCTTATACCATTACTCAGCTCTTCCTTTCAGCGATAATGAGAATAACTTCTTCATAACTTGATCTGTAATAATACCTACACACTTGAACAACCCGCATAATTCATGTATAAAGCGCAAATGATCACCAGGATGGACAGTTCCATCTCCAACATAGTAGTTATCCATAACACGATCAATAATTCTTGTAGGTATTTTGAAAGCATCATTCTCAGCAGGTGGTGGCTTATCTACTACCTTAGCAGTGGTAGTAGCATTACCAAATAAGAAACTCAGCGAATTATCCATAACGAAAATAAAGCAACTAGCAGAAGTAAACAATACTCACAGTAGAGGTTTCCTTTACCAGTTCCACTCTCCAATAGCGCTTCACTCCCCGCAATGGCGCCATAAAATAGTCTTGATGACCCACAAGTATAGGGGGTGTATCGCAGTATTTTCGATAAGTAAGAGTGTCAAACCCAACGAGGAGCAGAAGGTGCTGGCTAGTGGTATTGATCAGGAATTGTCTGCAAATACTTAGCAAACGGATTTTTAGGGGTTTTTGATAAAGCAAGTAAACAAAGTACGAGTAATTAAAAGACAGTAGGAATAAATGCAGCAAGTGGCCCAATCTTTTATGCAGCAAAGGACAAGCCGGTTGTATTACTTAAGATGACCAAACGTTCTCGAGGACACATGGGAAGACTGTCAAGTGTTTTCGCTTCATATAGTTGATTAATCTTCTTTAGCTTGCTAATTGTTGTTTGGGTGAACCTGTGCTAATGTACCGACCTTCCTAGGACTAATACATACTTGTGGTTATACCCCTTGCAAACATCCATAAGTACAAGAAATTAATTAAGGTAGAAACCTAACCACAGCTCTAAACTCTAAGACCCTTACGTCCCTTGTGCAATGGTTTCCTAACGGGGGTTTAGGTTTCTGTCACTCCGGCAACCCCTACGATTAGTAGCCAAATACACAATGCATTCCCCTAGGCCCATATAGGTGAAGTGTCATGTAGTCGACGTTCACATGACACCACTAGAAGAAGTACACCACAACTTAAATATCAAACTATTGAATCTTTCTCAACACAACTCCACAACTAACAACATGACTTCTCCCATGTCCTCAAGAACAAAACGACCTACTCACAAGACATCATATGGCTCATGATCAGAGATGGAATAATGATGTATAACAATCTGAACATAAACAATAATTAAATGGTTCACTCAATAGCATCAACTACAAAGAGTAATCAACACCGGGAAAGTTTCCCCTAAGAACTATGCAAGATTCAACTCAATTGTTATAGAAATATGGAGATGGTGATGAGGGTGCTGATGGTGATGATGGTGGTGATGATGATGATGAACCCGATGAAGTCCAGCTTGATGGTGGTGTTGATGGCGACGATCTCCCCTCTCCAGGAAGGAATTCCCTCGGCAGAAATCTGTCTGCCGAAGAGATATTTCTCTCTCGGTGTTTTCCTCCCCGCAGAGGCAGCAGAATCTTTCTGTGGTCACTCCCCGAGTCTTAGGGTTTCGGGAGGATAATATACGCCAGAGGGGAGAGCCTGAGGTGGGCTAGGGTGGCCACACCACCTGGTGGTGCGGCCTAGGGTGGCCTGCGCCAGGGGGTGGTGTGGGCCCCCTGTGGCCCATCTCTACTCCCTCTTCTGGCAGCCTTTGTCTTCTAGAAAAATAGGATTTTCTGTATATTTTCCTGGATTTTCTGATCTTTGCAAATTTTGCCTCCAAACAGGACCTTTTCCATCAGAATCCTGACTGCAGCGGTCCATGCTCCAAAAGTCATCAACCATGCAAAAACAGATGAAATAACGTAAGTATCATCTCTTAATATGAAATATATCAATGAATAACAGTGAATTATGACATAGAATAGTGATGCACAATGGATGTATCAGACACTGAGATGGGTCTGTACATGGCTCGATAGATCCAGCGTACGCAGCTCTGAACTTTTCCATTGAGTAGTAGTCTGACAAATACTGATCCAAAATGTGGTAGAGTTATTTTCTTCACCAAGGCTAAGGCGTGGTCGCAAGGTTACCCGGTATGCTACCACTCTAAGCAGGTGCATTCTCGTAGATGGATGTTCACAACATCCCTTTTGCCACTCTTGGACATATCAACCACCTCACAACTGCTGCTGGTTGATAGGAGAACCTTAACATGAGCAAGTCATCGGCTTCTCTTGTGCAGTTGATGTACAACTGGCGGTAGCATATGTCCTCTAAGTCTCCTACCGATCTATCTCCTTATATTTAATAGCTTCATGATCATACCACGTATGTTGTCCATCAAGATATGAACAGGACGCACTTTTATGTCCTTCACCCAGTTATTCAGGCATTCTGCAAGGTTGTTGTTTATGTAATCAACTTTGATGTCAGGGTTGAATTAACTCCTCTTCCATAGTTGTGAATGATGGATGGCTAAGTACTCTGGAAGTTCAGGGGCTTCCGCAAAAATCTTGCTCATGAAATATTCGCTGCTACTACGTTTGTAAACTCTAGCAGCAGGAAACATGTAACGAAATACGTTGCCTGCATAGTGTGAGTACAAGTTGAGCATCATATGGGCATGGCATTCTCTACCTTCAGCTCGTGGTAACACCTCCTTCACTGCATTCGTAAGCCCTTTGCATGCATCTGTGGATATAGCCAATGGATCCATGTGGCCTATTGATCTCCTGAGCTGCCTCATAAACCAGACCCAGTTTTCCTCCGTTTCTATTTCAAACAGCCCGAATGCCACTAGGAACATCCATGTGTGGAGGGCCCGTATCAGCCATTGAGGATTTTAGTTTGCTGCATGTCGGACACATGTGTGGAGGGCCCATTTTTTCCACCTGCAACACATATTCATTTAAAACATAAGCGGAGTCGACTAGTTGCCAGAAAGATATCGCACTACAATTAGAGTGAAAAGAGAGAAAGTTCTAATGTTTTGCTGCATTCATTGCCCCAGTACCCTAATTGCCTTCGATGCAGGTAAGGTTCTTGTTGTGATCCTCCATGGACAATGTACCTCGGCCCGCCCATTCATCCACGTTAACTTGGAAACGACCTCATACCTTTGGGAAGTGTTCTTCAGTCGATAAACGTCGAACTCCTCCTTGATACAAAAATGCCGGAACGACATCCTAAACTCATGCATGCTACTGAACTCGGTGCCAACCAAAATTATAGGATACTCGTGGTCATGTTTCATTTCTTCTACTTCAACACCCAAATCATCGACTGGAATACCAGCCTCATCGTTAAGTTCCTCGTCTATTTCATCATCACCAGATTCTTGATCCTCTACAGTGCCTTCTTCTTCATCTGATTCAGAATCCTGGCCATCATCTCTAATGCCTAGTACTGCACACATCATATTGACTCCCATGGGTGGGGCTGCACCATCGTCTCCACCCGCATGGACCGGAACATTGCCCCAATCCACCTCACTGGCAACTCTATTTTCTCCAAGACACTCAGTTGGTTCTGCTGCAACCACATGGGGTGGTCTTATGTTTGCACGCATCCCAGGTATTGAAGTAGACAAACAGCAGTCAGAATCAATCTGATCTTGACTGTACAGAACCCTCTTGCTCTTCCTGTGTACATCCTCCTTCCTGATGTAATCTGTCCTGATGGTATCAGTAGGGCTTGACATCTGCGTTCCATTCCCCATCGAACTAGGCTTTTTGCTGCCCCTCTTAGGTGTGATCTCCATAGTGCCTCCCCTCACGGGTGTTGGCTCCAGGGTGCTGGCATTATTGCCTGACTTCTATGGCGTGTTCTTCTTTGAATTAGCCCTTTTGCTGCTACTATTGGGCGTGTTCTCCTTCGTGTTGGCATTATTGCCTGACCTCAGCGGCATGTTCCGCTCCAAATTAGCCCTTTTGCTGCTACTATTGGGCATGTTCTCCTTCGTGCTGGCATTATTGCCTGACCTTAGCGGCGTGTTCTGCTCAAAATTAGTATTTTTTCTGCTCCCACTAGGTGTAGTAGCCTCCGTGCTGGCCATCTTTGCCTCTTTGCTACCACTCCTGGGAGTGTTCACCACCGTGCTAGCCCTCTTAGCGTTTTTGCTGCTACCATTCGGTGTGGCATTTTGATTGGATCTCAGGGGTGTACTCTGCGGCGTGGTGCCTTTTTTCGTGCGACTCTTGGGTGTCCTCTTCTTTGGCGTGGTCTCCTTGGTGACGTTCTTCTTCGGGGTGCCCTTTATGGGGATGCTCTTCCTGCTCCTCTTTATGATGCTCATCTATAAGACTCTCCTCTGTTCAAAGCTATCCTCAGTCGCACCAGCCCCAGTGATGCCATGGATTAGGTCACGCATGCCTTCTAAAAGTCCATCATCTCTATTGTCGAGTTCCAATTCCTCTCCAACCATCAAGTGGAAGTACACTTCACCTCTATAATGTTTGCTTGTAAACGGTATGACTAAATCCCTAGTATCTTTCACTTCGATATCCTTTTTGCTCCTGTAACTAAAATATAACAAACGTGCTTCTTGGGAGGACCCCCACAGCACCTTCACACGTAATGATGCCATCAGGTCAAATAACTCTACCACTTCAGGATCGTATCTGCCAAGGATTACATCAAACTCGTCATAGAATTTTTCTGAGCCATCCTGTTGGGGGGATACCCCCGGGTAGGGTAACACCGGGGTATAAGGGCCAAGTTAGCCGGGGTGCGTCATGGTCAAAGCAAAGTGCTGACCGGGTCACCTCAAGGCAGGCCGAATTACGGTGTGACCCAGCCCATGGGGCATTTCCTTGACAATGGTCCAGCCGGCATATGATTTATGTCGGCCATGTCTATCAGTTTTGCAGGTAAATGGGTAAGCCGGATTAGCTATATGCTAGCCGGATTATCTTAGCTTCCAAGAGAAGGAATCCCCCTCTGTTCAAAAGGTGGCTTTATTAGCTGAAGCATGTGCAAAGTAAAGTAAAGAAGAGGACCAGCGGGTCAGGGGCGACCAAGGTGACGCGGGCAAAGCCGGAAGACGTATCCCGTGTCTGGTGACGCCAAAAGGCAAGGATGACGTTGCGGGTTACGTCCAAAGCTTGGACGAGCCGTTAAAGAGGAATAAAGAAGCGTCTGCTTTAGGAAAGGAGCATATTCATAGAATATGCTGCCACCTGTGCCCTAGAATTGTAACCTGGGCTCACCTATATAAGGAGCACCGGGGCCTCCATAGAGTGGGACGGCCGATAGATCAATCATTCTCTGTCTAAGGTAGAACTCTAGGGCTAGTGAACAGGGAGTAAGAGAAATCGTCTCCTTCTTGTTAAGAGCCTTAGGAGCACTTGTAAACACCATTGATAGAGAATATACAAGAACTTTCGTGCGTGGAATCACCATGCTCTCCCTCCCTGGATTCCCCTAGCAGTCATTGGCCCCATCTTTAGCCTATCCATGGCATCTGCTGTGCCACCACCAAGACAATTGGCGCCCACCGTGGGGCTAGCGGTGCTAGCAGCAGTGAAAATTCAAATGGGAAACTTCTCAAGCACCGGCGAGCGTATCGTCTCAGGCTTGGTTCAGCGCTTTGGTTCAGCGACAACGCGGGAAGCTTCGGTAGGCACCCTCCACCGCGCAACGACATCTTCCTCAAGCTTGGCGCACACAAGATCTACGTTGAGGTGGATGAGTCATGCGTCCACCCATGGCACGTCGTCGAGGGAGGACAGCCACCTCTCAGTGCAGCTCGTGGAGTGTGCATCGCTCGCCTCACAAGCAGCGTTGAGGTCCTGATGACCGCGCCAGATGTGGGACTGAGCAAAGATCTGGCACCAGAGCTAGAGGTAACACCAAAACAGACAAGATCTAGGTTTCCTCCACTATAGAAGCCAGAGAATGTGCTCCAGCAAGCGATAGATAGCCTAGCAACGCCAATAGCACATGTGGTAGATCCGGCTGAGGCACAAGTTGAGTTAGAGGAAACTAGGCGGAAGAGTTAGCCAGAGCAAAGAAAGTAGCAGAGCTGCATCAGTCACTGAACATCACCTTGAGAGAGTATGTTAAGGCAAACCGTATCGATGGGGTAAAAATCCAGGGCAGGAACCTGATCAGCGAGATTGACAAGGAGTATGAACCTAGGACGGGTCAGATAGCAACAATAGTAACAGGAGGGTTGATCTGTATAATACCCCGGCTAAGAACCTCGGAGCAGCAAATGCGGCCGCATTCGAATTAGAAGGTTTAACCGGAGAGGCCCGACAAAGGTAGGAAGAGAGGGTAAATCATTTGTTGAGACTTGCTTGCCAACAGAATGAAGAAATATACAAGGCAAACCCATCACCACTAGGGGCCTCACAAGTGGTACAATCGGCCAGAAATAACCCGGCAAGGTCCAGAGGAGCCGCGTCATCTCCAGGTCATAATCCTAGGAGAGAAGAGGTAGTGGATTCCGGGAGAAGAGACAAGCAAATGGTTCCTTATGACCCGGTAAGGGCTGGAAAAGGCAAAGTAGTGCTAGTTGATGAGGACCGACATAGTACCAGCCGAGGTGGGGCTGCCCGTGGTAATCATGACCAAGGCAATGCCGGTCAAAGATATGTTGTCAACGGCAACGCCGGACAGCGCAATCCCGTGGGAGCAGGGCAAAATTTACCTCGGACGCAGCAACAACGCGATCTTCGGCAAGAGGGGAGTGCCAGACAAGCAGCACAACAGCCTCATACGCATCCGGATCATGAAAGATATAATGATGGTTACTCAGCTATGGTCAACGATGGATACCCCAGACCGGGTCACCATGTAATTGGATCACGGCTAGGAAGCAGGAATTTCCAGCCAGACAATGCAAGGTTGAAGCTGGATAGGATTTACAGGTCGAAGCAGATTGAAATACAAGGTCCACCGAGTCCAGCATGTTTCGGGCCACGGATCATGAATGAGCCACCAGTGCAGTACTTTTAGCTAGCCAGAGGAACCCTAACTTATGTTGGTAGTACCAGGACAGAGGATTGGCTGATCGACTATGCCATAGTAGTCATGATTGCAATAGGAAATTTGAGATGGTTGATGAGGTATGTACCACAGATGCTGGAAGGACCAGCGCAAGTTTGGTTGAAGAATTTGCCACCAGGAAGCGTTAACTGCTGGTTGGATTTCCAAGAGTTGTTCGTTAGCAATTTCTCAAGCACCTACAAGAGACCCAACAGACCGCAAACCCTTGCGTTGTGCCGGTAGAGATCGAATGACCCAGATAGAGATTTCCTAACTCGGTGGTGCAATGTGAGAAACTCGTGCGAAGGAGTGATTGAATCACAAGCTATTGCGTGGTTCGCTCAGGGGTGCAGATATGGAAGTATGTTGTGGCAAGATTACAGTGAGATATGCCAACTACCTTGGCTGAGACGATCCAGGTCATAGATTCATATGCCTTGGGAGATCGTAGGTTAATGTCTATCGAAGCAAACGAAGAGTATTATGGCTAGGATGGCCCTGGATCATCAAGGAGAAATGATTTCCGAGGAAAAAGAAGGGATGAGCGCCTGGATTATCGGTATAACTCATAGCAAGTCGCATCAGTGGACCGAGATCAACCCAATGCTGGAGCTAGTCAACGCCAAAAAACTGGAGGGCAGAACTAGCAACAGAAGAACGAAGGCAGAAAGCCTTGGACCCCGGAACAAAAAAAGAAGTGGCAAGAGTGAAATTATAGACCGAGGTATACATTCGAGTCTATGCTAGATCAATGTTGCAAGTTTCATACGCCAAGTCCGAACAGTCCGGCAAATCACACAACCCGGCAATGTGAATGGATGAGGAAACTGGAACAGGGAAGTTCGGGGAATGCATGGGCACCTCGAAACGAAGCACCTAGAAACGAGGCACCACGGCCACCGTTACTGATGGGGACATCAACTAATGCTACCACCACCTCCTCCGAGGTACGAGAATCCGTAAAGAAGGGACGTTGTACATCAAGTGGGCAGTAACCAACAGCAAGGCCAAGGTTACAACAATAATGAGGGGCGAAATGAGTACAGGGAACATCACCAAAGTTATTGTGTGTTTACCACGGAAGAAAATGACCGGAAAAGCTTGCAGCGCTGGCATATGGAGGTAAACGCGGTAATGACGGCTTTGCCAAGATATATGTCTTGGGCGGATCAAGAAATCACATGGAGTATCAAGGATCACCCAAAGATCATGCCAAGCCCGGGAACCTACGCCCTGGTCCTAGATCCGACGTTCATAGGACCGAATCTCAATGTGAGGTTTTCCAAGGTATTGATTGACAATGGCAGCAGTATCAACATTATGTACAAGGATACCATGCACAAGTTGGGAATAATAGAGAACATGTTGCAAGCAACAAGTTCCACCTTTCATGGTATTGTGCCAGGTATTTCTTGTGAACCAATTGGTAAAGTCCGGGTTGACGTGTTATTCTGCACAAGAGACAGCTGCCGCACTGAGAACTTGGAATTTGAAGTGGTGAATCTGGAAAGTGCTTATCACGCACTACTCGGCAGGCCAGCGCTAAACAAGTTCATGGCAACTACTCACATCAGTTACCTTAATATGAAGTTGCCTGAACCGAGGGGCGTGATAACTGTATCAGGGGATTTCCGGCGTTCGATCGAGTGCGTCTTAGCCAGATCCAATTTAGCCGAGTCACTCATGATAGCTCAGGAAAAAATAAAGATACTGGAGGTAGCGGCATTAGCTCAATCCGCGCAGCTTCATATGCCGGCACTTACTAACCCGCATGGAAGTGTGTCATTCCAAGCAACTAAAGACACGAAGAAGGTGCAGATAGATGATCAGTTCCCAGAGCACACCGTCACCGTTGGTGCCGGGTTAAGCAGAAAATAGGAAAGCGAGCTCGTCAACTTCCTCCGTGAGAATCGGGACATCTTTGCTTGGTCTACGCAAGATCTGCAAGGTGTACCGAGGGAGTTGGCTGAGCACTCATTAAATGTAAGACCCGGGGCTAAGCCAGTAAAGCAGCCTCTCAGGCATTTCGCAGAAGATAGAAGGAAAGTTATTAGAGACGAGATAGCAAGACTACTTGCGGACGCGTTTATCATGGAGGTACTCTATCTGGACTGGCTCTCTAATCCGGTATTGATGGAGAAAAAGAAAGATGATCCGAACGTAGCTGTGGTATGACGCATGTGTATCGATTACACGAACCTGAATAAGGCGTGTCCTAAGGATCCATTTCCACTTCCTAGAATAGATCAAGTCATAGATTCAACGGTCGGATGTGAGCTACTGTCATTTATTGACGCGTATTTTGGTTTCCATCAAATACCCCTGAATCCAGATGATCAAATAAAGACTGTGTTTACTACCCCCTACGGGGCTTATTGCTATCGCACTATGTCGTTTGGATTACGTAATGCAGGAGCAACGTACCAGTGTTGCATGCAAAAATGCTTGCATGATCAGATAGATCGGAATGTGCAAGTTTACGTGGATGATGTGGTAATAAAAACCAAGGAAAGCAATACGCTCCTTGAGGATATCCGGCAGACATTCGCGAACTTGAGAAGGTTCCGAATGAAACTGAACCCGGAGAAGTGCACTTTTGGCGTACCCACCGGAATGTTACTCAGTTTTTTGGTATCTAGCCGTGGCATTGAAGCTAACCCGACGAAAATCTAGGCCATAGAAAGAATGGAACTGCCAAAGTGTCTTAACAATGTCCAGAAGTTCAATGGTTCCCTGGCATCGTTAAGTCGGTTCGTATGTCGGTTGGGAGAGAAGGCCTTGCCCATCTATCAGCAAATGAAAAAGGCAGATAAGTTCACGTGGACGCTGCAGGCAGATCTTGCATTTCGAGACTTGAAAAAGATGTTATCTACCGCGCCAATCCTAGTTGCACCACTACCTAAGGAGCCAATGTTGCTCTACGTAGCCGCGACTAACGGATTTGTAAGTGCGGTGATCGTAGTGGAGCGCGAGGAGGAAGGAAAGTTGGTGCAAAGGCCGGTATATTATCAGAGTGAAGTATTATCAACCTCAAAATAGAATTATCCTCATTATCAGAAGATGGCATACGGCGTATATATGTCGGCCAAGAAACTCAAACACTATTTTGAGGAACACCCCATCAAGGTGATATGTGAGGCACCTATTTCAGAGATCATGAGTAATAAAGACGCAAGTGGCCGGATAGCAAAGTGGGCAATCGAGTTAGCTCCCTATGCACCATAGTTTGACAGAAGGGATGCAATCAAGTCACAAGTAGTGGCGGAATTCTCTGTGGACTGGGCAGAAATGCAATACGAGCCACCCCTACCAGACTCCAATTACTGGCAAATGCACTTCGATGGATCGAAGCTGAAAGACGGGTTAGGCGCCGGAGTAGTGCTTACCTCGCCCAAGAAAGATCAACTGAAGTATGTCCTTCAAATCCACTTCATTGCCTCGAATAATGTGGCGGAGTACGAAGCATTAGTACATGGTCTCAAAGTGGCAAAGGAAGTGGGGATACATCGGATACAATGCTTTGGAGATTCGGATTTGGTGGTGCTGCAGGTGTCTAGAAATTGGGATGTTGTGGATGCTAACATGGCCTTGTATAGGTTCCATGTTCAGAAAATAAGCGGGTTTTTTGAAGGGTGTGTGTTCCATCACATACCTCGGATCGAAAACGAGGCAGCAGATACGCTATCCAAATTGGGGTCATCCCGGCACCCAATCCCACCAAATGTTGCCTTGGAGCACCTTAGAAAACCATCAATCACACCATCACCCGAATCAGATTCCATTTACATCTCGGCACTCCCCGGATCAGGAGCTATACCTATGGAGATAGAATGGGGAAGCACCTCAGCAAACCCGGGGACTGCCTCAGCAAACCCGGGGACTGCCCCAGCAAACCCGGGGACTGTACAGCTTAATCCAGAGGGAGTTATGTCGGTGGATGCAATGGAAGTGGATGAGGAACCATTCCCCGTCCGAGTTATACCATCTTAGGCCAAGCCGATTTTTGATTTCTTGAGAGAGGGAATCTTGCCGGACGATGAAATAAGTTCAAGGAAAATTCAGAGAAGGGAAAAGGCCTATACAATTATCAACTCCGAACTATACAAAAGAAGTGTGACTGTGGTACTACAGTGGTGCGTTGATCCGGAGGAAGGACGTGACATACTTCGGGATATTCACCAAGGGGAATGTGGCCACCATGCCTCATCAAGGGCCTTGGTAGCAAAAGCTTTCGGGCATGGATTTTATTGGCCCAGTGCTTTGGAGCAGGCAGAGGACTTGGTGAGAAAGTGTAATGGTGGTCAAAGATACGCCACAAAAACTCACCTACCAATGTCGGAGCTGAAAACTATCCCCATTACATGGCCATTTGTTGTATGGTGCCTACACATGGTAGGACCATTTAAGCCGGCCAAAGGAGGGATGACCCATATTCTGGTCATGGTTGACAAATTCACGAAATGGATTAAAGTGAAACCGATTCGGAAATGTGATTAGGCAACAGCAGTAAGATTCCTCAAGGATATAATACTAAGGTACAGCTACCCCCATAGCATCATAACTCATAATGGGACGAATTTCGCTGAAGGAACGTTTGCGAGATTCTGCCAGGAAAAGAAGATCCGGTTAGGTGTCGCTTTAGTCGCCCACCCTGCATCGAACGGGCAAGTGGCAAGATCCAACAGACTGGTACTATCCGGGATAAAACCCCGGCTCATAGAGCCGCTGCAAAGATTAGCGGGGTGCTGTATAGAAGAACTACCAGCGGTACCGTGGAGTCTAAGAACCACTCCAAATCGATCAACAGGCTATACGTCGTTCTTTCAGGTATATGGGGCAGAAGCTGTATTACCAGCGGACATAGAGCATGATTCGCCAAGGGTCACCCAATACAGAGAAGCCGAAGTGCGCGAAACCCGGCAAAATGATGTTGATCTGCTGGAAGAAGCGAGAGAACTGGCCTTGTCCAGATCCACCATATATCAGCAAAATCTCCGACGCTACCATAGCCGGAAAGTAAACCCCCGAGTTTTCCGGGAAGGTGATTTGGTGCTAAGGCTAATACAGTGCACTTCTGGCATGCATAAGTTATCTCCTCCATGGTAAGGACCTTTCATTGTGAGAAAAGCTTTGCGCAATGATTCCTATTATCTTATTGATGCACAGCCCCAGCAAAAGAACAAGGCGGACAGGTCCGGAGAAGAATCCAAAAGACCATGGAACGTAGCACTGCTTTGTCCTTTCTACACCTAAGAGGTGAATGTATCCGAACTACTCGTATGTCAGTATGTATATCAGCAATGAGCTTATCAATAAAAACTTTACTACCCCGAGCAGAGACTTGGGGACTACTATAACACTTGTCTCTTGTTTCCGTATTTTTGTGTCGGTTGGGTTAAGTCGCTTATGGCTTAGTTGGATTAGTAATGTGTGAGCACCAAAAACCTAACTCTTCGACTTTGCTGCTGTCCAACAAGAATTGGCTTCATGGCAAGCAAGAGAACAAGTTTGGAATGGCAAAGCACATGAAAAACGACTAAGGAAAAGAACTTAAGCGGGCTGACATTGGTTTTTTGGCTAACCCTTAGTTTATTTTCTTCACTAAAGTGCCAAATCATTTTGAGCTAATCTCAAGGTTTCAAGTATTGTTAAGTCAATTTTTTGAAACTCGGATTCGTAAGTCGAAAAACCGAATCAAGGTAGACGCGAGCCGAGTTAAAAATTGGGGGAACAAGAAAATGAAACTCAGGGACTTCGCCCATGATAATCCGGCAATAAAACTTAGTTCGGAACCTAAAATTGTAGCACAAACAAACCAAAGTATTTAAATACATCTGCGCCCGGCATTTCGGGGATCTAATAAATGTGACAAGTGTTTTTCAAGGGGCAGGAGCAGCAGAAGAATCATCTATCGAGGAGGGAGGTACTCCGGAGTGTGGGGGAGGAGCCTAGCTTTGCCTTCATCCTCCGGGTCAACTTTGTTGTCCTCCGGGTCTTTAGCCTCGTCGCCTAGCTCAGAGCCCTTGCTCTCGCTCCCTTCCTCTTCAGCTCTAGAGACAATTTCTTCATCAGCAGTATCAAGATAACTCGGCCCCTCGTTCCAAGCATAGCAGAAAGAGTATTGGAGGAGCTTGTTGGCACAGGCCTGGCAGCGTGCGATCCACTCCAGATCCTCGCACCACTTAGACCCGTTGCGCATACGACTGAGCAATTCCAAGTCAATTCCTTCGTACCATGAGAACGCAAATTTCAGAGCAATGTCAGCCCCAGCCCATGCGGCAGATTCGCGCCACAAATGCAGCTGCGTGTCACATTCCATGAGTTTGGCTATAAAAGCCAAGCCTTTTTTGGGAATGTTTTCACTGGGCCAGAGGCAGCTGAACATCCGTGTTTTCGCTGGGAGGATGTCCGCTCCATGGTTCTTTACTACCTCAAGGCGAGCGGTGAGACTCACAGGAGATCTTCCGTGGTATAGGGGATTGGCTCGCCATTAGGGCTAGCAGGAATTCCACGTTGTTCGTAGGATGGGCGTACAGCAGAGGCGGCGAGCGTATCACTCTCTAGAAATTTTCTTAAGGATGAGAAGAAAAACAGTGAGCAAAAGGACCAAATCCGAATGATAGCAGATCAGGCAAGGGCAGAAAACTTACGCGCAATCTGGAAGAGAAGTCGCTGTATCTCGGAATCAACATTGGCATTGTGGACCCGGAGTTATTCGTATTCGATGGTCACCGACATAAGCTTGACATCGGCTTCCTCCAGTAGGCTCTTGTCCTTGGATATTTGCGTGGTTAAACGCTCTTTCTCCTCGGTAAACTCCTGGTCGGCCTTCTCCAGCACAGCCTGATGGGAGCTCTTAAGCTTTTGAATTTCGGCGTTCAGCCGAGTGATTTCCGAGTCCTGCTGCCTAAGCTGAGATATTTCCTCATCTTTCTTTTTCAGTTCAGCTTCATAGTTTCCTGCTTGTTCGAGGCAGTGGGTCATCGGTTCAGGCATGGTGACACTGTCATCGAGAGCAACTACAACATGATCCGGAGGACCCAAAGTATGAGTGTCCACCGGATGAGGCAAGGAAAGTACAATGATTATATGAAAGGGATGAGTTTACCTTTGATCTCCACAAGGTTCTTCCTCATGATTTTATTCTTAGCTTCAACCTCGGCTACATGATTCGGACAAGACATTCATATAAGTCCTAAGAAGTTTAAATGAACAAGGAAGAAAAGGAATGGAAACTAACCCCTCTTCTGGTACTCCACCAGGAGTTTACCATAACGCCCGAGAATGTCTTTGTAGGAGTCCAGCAGGCGCTGGAACTCAGCGGTTCGGCGATTAGTTATGATATGAAATAAGCAAGGAAGAGACAAAAGTTCAGAGGCATAGTAGAAATAATTCGATGTCTACAAGACCCGGGCCAAGTGGAACTTAACCCGGCTCTAGGTGTGTGGATATTCGAAGTCTACAAGACCCGGGCCAAGTGGAACTTAACCCGGCTCTAGGTGTGTGGATATTCGAAGTATACAAGATCTGGGTCAAGTGGAACTTAACCTGGCTCTAGGTGTGTGGGTACTCGAAGTCTACAAGATCTGGGCCAAGTTGAACTTAACCCGGCTCTAGGTGTGTGGATACTCGAATTCTACAAGACCCGGGCCAAGTGGAACTTAACCCGGCTCTAGGTGTGGATATTCAAAGTGCATAAGATACGGGCTAAGGGAACTAGACCCGACCCAAAATTTATTGCAAATTAATGTCATTATGAACAAAATCTACGCTCTATGAGAAGCATCCGATCGAATAACAAGTTATTCCCTCGGAGGCTCGGGGACTAGGGGCTATATCTACGAGCGTTCAATTGCGTAAAACATCAACGGCAGAGAAAAATAATTACCTCCATCATCCGTCCAGCCAAGGAGATAGCCTTAGTAGCGGAGTTCATCTGGGCGCTAAACTCGGTGGGGCCGAACTTCTCTGGCAAATCGTCTTGAGGATCGAAAAAATCGGCGTCGTTCCAGTTCTTCACATACTCAAGGAGTTGTGGACTGTAACTTTTGCCGCTTGGAGTATAACTCGCCACAAGGCCCTTCACATGGGCCTCCCGCCTGGCGGATTAAGCAGCAGCGGGGCTGGTATGCAAAACCAGATGTTGGCCGCCCTCTGATCCGGAGGGAGCAGACCCGGAAGAAGTATCTTTGGCTGACGCGGATGTCTTCTTGGCTTTGCTGTATGAGGATTGAGTAGCTTGTTGAAAGATATCAGCGATTGAAGGAGTAGACCCAGTGGGAGCCGAAGAAGCTTTGCCCTTGGGAGGCTTGGAGGCTCTTGCTGTTCGTGCTGATGTTGCTGGTCCTGCTGGTGTTGTTCTTGCTGGTGTTGGTGCTGGTGCTGTTGCTGCTGGTACTGGTACTGGTACTGGAGATGCTGGGGTCGGCGCCGATGAAACTGGCACCTCAACATTGGGCACAGAGGCCGAGGAGCTGGGGAGATCCGGCATCGCCGTGTCCCGAGCTGACCCACTATCCCCCGCGCCGACGTTGCCCTCCTCTTGGCGAGGCAGGCTCTTGTCAGGCACAACCGCAGAACCCTCTTGAATAGGGCTAAGCGGGCGATAATCATCATCTTGGGGGGAGAGGGACTGCTCTAGAGTGGGGAGGCTATGCCAGAAGCGCTCTGAGAAATATCCACATGAGCTCTAAGAATAAAGGAAGGACAACGAGTCAAAAAAGAGAGAAACAACCAGAAAGGCAAGCAAAGGAAAAAATCCGAAGTAGCAATGCTAAAAGGACTTACTCGTCTGCGGTAGGAGGAGCCCGAGGTTTGGGTGCCCTCCGAACTGTGCTCATGGTGGCAGGCTTGGCTGAGGGTTTAACCCTGGACTTCTTTTGCCTCTTCTTGGGCGGCGGCACCTCCGAAGCTGCGGCCGAGGTAGCTGCGCGCTTCTGGGAAGGGGTCGGGGCCGGGCCACCGGTGGCAAGGGGAGGAACCTCATGGACCTGATCGTCTGGGTTAGCTAAACATTCGAACATGAGCCAGGTGCAAGTAAGAGATGAGAACCGGATCAAGTACCTCAAGGACTTCAATGTCAGAATCATCATCGTCTGGCCAATCCCTTAAAGAAGAGGCCTTACCAGTGCTGCGCCTGACGACGTATGGCATAGGAAGGAAGGCCTCCGGATCAGGCTCAACCTCGCCCTCCTCGGTGCGGTCCTCTAGCCATTTGCTCGCCAGCACCTTGCCATCCTCCAATGGTTGCTGAAGAAATTTCTGAGACTATAATTACCGAATTACAAAAAGAAAATAACATACAAGGAAGATTTGGAAAACAGAAAAGGGTGATTTACCTTTGGAGGGAGGTTGACATGGGTGAAGGGCTCAAGTCCCCACTCCCAATCCTCAGAGAACTCCTTCTCCACATTAAATATGGACTTAACCCGACGGTAGACCGAAAAGTTATCCAACTCAAAGGAAGAAGTCCGGTGAGGATCGAGAGGGCCGCTAAGGTAGCAGATCTTGTGGGTTCACTTCTGGAGGGGGAGACCCGGCTGCGAATAAAAGTAATCATAATATCCTCCCCTCGGAGACACTCCTTCAGCAACTGCGTGATCCGGCGTGCCACTTGATTCGCCAGGGCCGTGGCGCGCTTGGGAATGCTTTCCCAAAGCGAGGCATCTGGAGGGCCAAGCTTGAAAGGGAGCAGCCGGATATGGTCCTCCTTGTTGGTGTTCCAGACATAGAAGTAGGTCCAGGCTCAGCCCTTGCAAGATTCGAGCCCGGTGATCCAGGGAAACACGGACTGCTTGCATAGAGAGATGGAGGCAGCGCCACATTGGGTCACTGCTTGTCCTCCGGGGCAAGCTCTTTATCCGGAACCACATTCCTCCACAGACCAAAGAACTTAATCCAAAGTTCTTTGGTTGGCCAGAGGCTAATTTATCCCTCAATGCCGGTGGCAAAGGAAGACAGAGAGGTGTTAGCGTTTGCAGGGAGGTGATGTGGTTGCAGCTTGTAAGTGGAAACGAAATCAAAGAAAAAATCAGAAGTGGGGAGGCCGAAGCCGCGCTGGAAATGGGAAATAAACACAACGTATTCCCCCTCCCTGGGGGGAGGAGAAATTTCATCGGCGGCGAGGCAGCTGGCGACGCCGGCGGGGATGCGACGGGAGGCGTGGAGCCAAGCCAAGTCCTCCTTGCAGATGGTGGATCCATCCTAGGAATCGCGCTCACGGCCATCCACTCCTTCTTCCTGCTGCGCCACCATTGCCTCCACCTCAGAAATGGTGGATTCGAAGCTTTTGACGGGATAATCAGAATAGAGATAGCCAGAGGAAGGAAAGCAGGAAGCGCAAGTCCCCGTGATGGAAACTGTGAATGGGGACGGCGGAGCGGATGTGAGTGGTTGCGGTCGCGGCAGCACTCGTGAAGCAGAAAACCGGCGGCAGCGGCGGAGTCGCTGTGAAAGAGAGAAAGAGCAGTGGAGCTTGGCGCAAATGGGGGAACTTCCCCTGGGAGTGCCCTGCACCCCCTACTTACCCATGCCGCACGCGCGTCACGGGATCCTTTACGAGTGACGTGTTGCACACAACAAGCATTTTCGCGCCCCGAGCAGCCAATCAGAACAAGGCCTTAGGAGGGGCCACGGGAGCAAGCGATCCCATGACATGACACGGTGTTACAGTTAACGAGGCGCTACGGTGATGGAACGTTTACAGCAGTTATGCCTGACGCAGTGACAGTAACCAGCACGGTAAATGCGCATGGCCCTTAAAATGAGGCAAATTATTATTACCCTCCACGTAGGATATGGAGAAGTGTACGAGAGAAGGAAAGGTAACCCGGATAAGCAAGCAAAAGACCTAGCCAACGAGGAATGACTCAGAAAGAGCAAAGGGGTTGCAAGAAGAGAATCTCCGGGCTACGAGATAACTCGGCCTAAGGAGCGAAAAATCCGGATATGGGAACCTGTTGTGGCCTTAACAACTAAAAGTTGCTAAGATCGCACCAGCTTCGGGGACTAATGTTGGGGGGATACCCCCGGGTAGGGTAACACCGGGGTATAAGGGCCGAGATAGCCGGGGTGCGGAGCAGTCAAAGCAAAGTGCTGACCGGGTCACCTCAAGGCAGGTCAAATCACGATGTGACCCGGCCCATGGGGCATTTCCTTGACAATGGTCTGGCCGGCATAAGATTTATGCCAGCCATGTCTATCAGTTTTGCAGGTAAATGGGTAAGCTGGATTAGCTATATGCTAGCTAGATTATCTTAGGTTCCAAGAGAAGGAATCCCTCGCTGGTCAAAAGGTGGCTTTATTAGCTGAAGCATGTGGAAAGTAAAGTAAAGAAGAGGACCAGTTGGTCAGGGGCGACTAAGGTGATGTAGGCAAGCCGGATGACGTAGCCCATGTCTGGTGATGCCAAAAGCCAAGGATGACGCTGCGGGTTACGTCCAAAGCTCAGACGAGCCGTTAAAGAGGAATAAAGAAGCATCTGCTTTAGGAAAGGAGCATATTCGTAAAATATGGTGCCACCTATGCCCTAGAATTGTAACCCGGGCTCCCCTATATAAGGAGCACCAGGGCCTCCATAGAGGGGGACGGCCGATAGATCAATCATTCTCTGTCTAAGGTACAACTCTAGGGCTAGTGAACAGGGAGTAAGAGACATCGTCTCCTTCTTGTTAAGAGCCTTAGGAGCACTTGTAAACACCATTGATAGAGAATATACAAGAACTTCTGTGCGTGGAATCACCATGCTCTCCCTCCCTGGATTACCCTAGCACTCATTGGCCCCATCTTTACCCTATCCATGGCATCTGTCGTGCCACCACCACGACACATCATCTAATTCTGTAGTATAATCCACGACACCGATACGAAAAATTACTTTTCCATCATCAGGTTCTGCAGGATAGAAACCTCCAAGAGGTTCGAGAGGTGGATCGGCACCATCATACCCAGCCACAATGCCACCGTCGCCATCACCAGTGTCATCGTTAGCTAGATAAACCTCGGTGGAAGTACCAGGACCAGGAGCAAGGCGAGGGCCCTTAGCAGCGAGAGCTACATTACATGGTGGACAGGCAGGGCCCCTTCTAACGGCAGCCACAATAGGATCAGCTGTTGCCATGCCACATCGACGATCAGGAGTAGTTCCCACAACAGCAGTGTTTCAAGTGCTAGCAGAGTCCAGACCATGAGCTAGCTCCAAACCAGCAGCTCGCTGAACCTAAGCACGGGTTCGAGGAGGACACAAGGCAGCAGTCTTTGCAACAACAGTGGGGCAGCCTCCGGAAGCCTTAGTTTGCTCCACAGCGGCAGGGATTGGTTCAACAGCGCCCAGATCAACAACAACACGAGGATGACCAGTACCAGCAGATTCCAGAGCATGGGTTCGCACAACTGGAGGATGGTTTCGAGGAGGAGCAGCACATGAGGCAGCGGTCTTGGCAACAACAGCGGGGCATCCTCTAGAAGCCTTAGTTTGCTCAACAGTGGCATGGATTGCGTCAGCAGCAGCCGGAGCAACAACACAACAGGGACGACCAGTACCAGCCGATTCCAGAGTAGAGTTTTGCACAACGGCAATACGGGGACTCCTACGAGGAGGGTACCTGACAGAAGCATGTCACGGACGAGGAACCACATTTTTCTCAACAATAGCAGGGGTTCGAGTTAGACCACCCTGTCCAATAATAGCTAGGCGACTCCTAATAGTAGGAGCTTCCACATCCAGTATGTTACAAATCAGCATAACCACGCGAAGCACAGCATATTGTTTCATCAACCCAATTAACTGACTATCACACGCTATAGGAACCTTGAAGCCTTGTTCGTCAATGAAGCTGAACCGTGCAGTCTGTTGTGGCCCCATTTTAGCAAGTTCACGCACAATAGCAACCAAACCAGGGATAGTGCATAACTGCACAGGCGCTACTTCCATCTTCAGACAGCTAGCTTGATTCCATGTGCTCTTCCCATCTGCTAATTTAAAGTGGTAGCCATAGAGGGTGACCATAATCGTGTATTTGGGTTCAGCAGAGATCCTACTTGACAGAAAATTGGTGACAAAAGATAAGAATTGTTTGTCAGCGTCATGCTAGCAAACAATTCTATGTTCGATATATCTTTGTAATGCCAATAGCCAGCTAATAGTTATAGGTAGTGCGAATAGCAAAGAGAAGAGTAGCTCACCCATAATTAGCCAGAAGTACTTCTTCCTCAGCAAATGGATCTGCCATCCTTCGCGCTGCTCAGCTCGTCGGTGGTAGAGACGGGCTAGATCATCGCAACGGCTGGCATGACATTCGGCATTAGAGCTCGGTAGAAGAAAGTACGCGTAGCAACTTGGCGCCGGAAGTCAAATGCCCGAATAGATCATTCTGGTTGGAGAGGGGATTTCGACGTCGCCGGTGCTAGGGTTCATGCGAAAGGAAGGAGGGAGTGGATTTGTGAATTTGGTCAATGGACCATGCTCCTTTAGTCTGTCGTTTCGCCTACGTGGTTGCCGCGTTGGCGCTCATGTCACGAAAATATTACTAACATGAGGGTCTGATACATTGCAAATGTATCTATAATTTTTGATGTTCCATGCTTGGTTTTATCCACTTTCTTGTGTTTTGTTCCAACTTTGGAGTACTTTTCATATGATTTCTTGGACTAACCTATTAACAAGAGCCACCAGTGCCAGCTGTCTGTTTTCTGCTATTTTTGGTTCCAGGAAAGTCAGAAAATGAATATTCTCGGAATTGGACGGGACAAAAGCCAAAGTGCCTATTTTTCCGGATGTCATCAGTGCCAGAATACCAGATAGAGAGGGGCCAGAGGGCGGCCACACCACCTGGTCGCGTGGCCAGGCCTGGCCCGCGCCAGGGGGTGGTGTGGCCAGCCCAGACACCCCCTCGGCCTCCCCTTTCGACTATAAGATGCGCTCGGGACGTAAACCCTAAGGACCCGATCAAAAATCCACGAAAGAGTCTATAGCCGCCGTCATCTCCATACCTAGATCGGGAGGGATCTGAAGCTCTTCCCGGCACCCTACCGGAGAGGGGAATTCACCCTGGAGGCCTTCTTCATCACCATGCAATAGATCATCCTTGGACTATGGATCCATGTAGTAGCTAGATGGTTGGTTCTCCTCCTTTGTGCTTTCATGTTAGATCTTGTGAGCTCTGCTCATGATAAAGATCATCTATTTATAATTCTGCAGGTTGTGTTTGCGGGGATCCGATGGATATTTAGATGCTATTTCAGATGGATTATTGATTCTATCATGTCTTTGTTATTTGTGATCTTGCATGCTTTCCGTTGTTAGTAGCTATCTTGGCCAAGTAGATGCTATCAACTCCAAGAGTTAGTATTTATGCTCGATAGTGGGTTCATGCCTCCAGTAATCTGGGAAGTGACAAAAATCTCTAAGGTACTAGATGCGTTGTTGCTACTAGGGAGAAAACAACAATCCTTTGTTCATAGAACAATCGTATTGTTTACTTTACATGCAGTTCGTAAAGCAATAATCTGTTGCTTGCAACTTAATACTGGAGGGGGTTCGGATGATAACCTGAAGGTGGATTATTAGTCACAGATGCAGTTGGATGGCGGTCTATGTATAATGTTGTAATGCCCAATCAAGTCTCAAAGGAGTCAAGATGATTAGTATATGCATGTACTGCTTTCTCGATGTTTGTCAATTGCCCTGCTGTAATTTGTTCACCCAGCATGTTATCTATGTTAAGGAGAGCCACCTCTAGTGAACTATGGATCCCGGTCCTTGTCTTTTACATACAATCTACAATCCTTTACTTCTTTGTGTTTAATTTCTGCAACTTTTACTTCTTTCCATTCGATACGTTTAATCCTTTGTTTTCCGCAAAACACGGTGAGTTCTGTGGTTGTGTTGTGCAGGTCTCCACATTGCTACTAGCACCGGTAGTGTGCCTTGCCAAAGCTCAGCTAGTAACACCTCTGGGGTGTTTCCTTGCTCATACTGATTTGATTAAATCTTGGTTTCATACTGAGGGAAACTTGCTGCTGTGCTATCATACCTTCCTCTTGGGGTTCCCAACGAGCTCTACATCAACACCACTCTAGCATTTTTCTGGCGCCATACATAGAGCCATCAGGGTCCCGACCGTCTACTTCACGGGGCAGTTTCACGGAATGTTTGGATTTGGTAGGGGTGAGATGAGTTTGCATCGAAATGGCCTCTCTCGGTATTTGGCGGCCCAACATTTCAAAACATGGCAATTTCGGGCAACTTAGGTACCGCGGTGCACTCGCGGGGGAACTTTGGTACCGCAGACGAACAGCCCCCCCTTGGCCCATCTCCACTCCCCCTTGTGGCAACCTTCGTCTTCTGGAAAAATAGGATTTTCCATGTATTTTCCTGGATTTTCTGATCTTCGCGAATTTCGCCTCCAAACAGCCCCTTTTCCATTAGAATCCTGACTGCAGCGGTCCATGCTCCAAAAGTCATCAACCATGCAAAAATAGATGAAATAACATAAGTATCATGTCTTAATATGAAATATATCAATGAATAACAGTAAATTATGATATAGAATAATGATGCAAAATGGACGTATCAGGCCTAAGGGTGCCCACCCATATGTTGGATCCGCACAAGGAATTCATAGCATCACGTTAAGGCCATCTTGCCTACATATGAAAGGAAGAAGATACAACTGACTTCTCTGTCCCATTCCAAATCTCATGGTTAATGCGTAATATACGGCGCTAGAATCACTGGCGACATTGGTTGTTAAGTCCTAGATATTATGTTCCTTTACCACTGGAACAGTATGAGTAGATCATTACCTCTTGGTAAATAATCCATAATCATATTATTATGAAATTAGTGTTTTCTGACCTTTTTGAAATGCAGGTGATGACAACATTTGAGTTACAAGCATTTGATAGAAAATAATCAAAGGACATGAGCAAGTTGTGAACTTGCCTTTTGTGATTGCAACATTATGCACTCACGGTCTT
The DNA here is from genome assembly GCA_910589775.1 of Avena eriantha. NCBI lineage: Eukaryota > Viridiplantae > Streptophyta > Magnoliopsida > Poales > Poaceae > Avena > Avena eriantha. Next base: position 87,395,012 of record OU342746.1, on the reverse strand, counting down.
CAAGACAATAGAAGATCCAAATTCTATAAACAACATCATTGGTCCGGTAAGGACTAATGTTTAAAGAAGCAAGATGCAGTTATGCATAAGTAATGTAATGCAGTTTGGAAAACCCCAAAGTAATAGCCCAATATGGTGAATGAGTTAAACTTAGGTGATTTCTTTAAGATGTAGTTTGTCTATAAGTTTACTTTATAAACCAATATACATATACAAGGAACTTAAGACAAACATGTATGATATAAAGTAAATATAACAACACATGCTTAGAGTTATTTGATACTATGTATCTATTATGGAAGCCCATGTTTTAGGTCGATAAGAGTTGAAGAACTTATTATGAGATTGTTGTTCCAAGTGGCAAAACGAATAACTTTTGAAGAGAAGGTTTCTTTGATAAGGTTTAACCAATCTTTATGGTTAATAGAATGTGATCGATGTCATTTGCGTTTGTTCTATAAGTTTGGGTTTGAGATGACTTGATACGTTGCTAACGTATCTATAATTTTTGATGTTCCATGCTTGTTTTATATCTACTTTCTTATGTTTTGTCCACACTTTGGAGTATTTTTATACACTTTCTTGGACTAACCTATTAACCAGATGACATAGTGCCAGCTGCTTGTTTTCTGCTGTTTTTCATTCCAGGAAAGTCAGAAAATGAATATTCTCGGAATTGGATGGGACAAAAGCCAAAGTCAATATTTCACCGAGGGGGACACGGAGCCAGAATACGAGACGGAGAGGGGCCAGAGGATGGCCACACCACCTGGCCGTGTGGCCAGGCCTGGCCCGCGACAGGGCGTGGCGTGGCCGCCTAGGGCACCCCCTCGGCCTTCCTTTTCGCCTATAAGATGCCTCCAATACAGAAACCCTAAGAACCCGATCAAAATTCCACGAAAGGGTCTGTAGCCGTTGTCATCTCCATCCCTAGATCGGGAGGAATCTGAAGCTCTTCCCGGCACCCTTCCGGAGGGGAGAATTCACCCTGGAGGTCTTCTTCATCACCATGCAAGCCTCTAGTGTGATGCATGAGTAGTGCATCCTGGACTACGGTTCCATGTAGTAGCTAGATGGTTGGTTCTTCTCCTTTGTGCTACCATGTTTAGATCTTGTGAGCTCCGTTCATGATCAAGATCATCTATTTGTAATCCTACATGTTGTGTTTGCGGGGATCCGATGGATATTGAGATGCTATTTCAGATTGATTATTGATTCTATCATGTCTTTGTAATTTGTGATCTTGCATGCTCTCCGTTGTTAGTAGATATCTTGGCCGAGTAGATGCTAGCAACTCCAAGAGGGAGTATTTATGATCGATAGTGGTTTCATGCCTCTAGTAATCTTGGGAAGTCACAGAAATATCAAAGGTACTAGATGTGCTTATGCTACTAGGGAGAAACCAGAAATCCTTTGTTCATAGAACAATCGTATTGTTTACTTTACACACAATGCTTAATGCAATTATCTGTTGCTTGCAACTTAATACTGGAGGGGGTTCGGATGATAACCTGAAGGTGGATTATTAGTCATAGATGCAGTTGGATTACAGTCTATGTATAATGTTGTAATGCCCAATCAAATCTAAAAGGAGTCAAGATGATTAGTATATGCATGTATGCTTTCTCAATGTTTTTCAATTGCCCCACTGTAATTTGTTCACCCAACATGTCATCTATCTTAAGGAGAGTCACCACTAGTGAACTATGGACCCCGGTCCTTTCTTTTACCATCAATCTACAATCTAATTATTGTTTTCTTTTTACTTTCTGCAAGCAATTACTATCTTCCACACAATATGTTTAATCCTTTGTTTTCAGCAAAATCGGTGAGATTTACAACCTCACTGTAAGTTGGGGGCAAAGTTCTGGGGTTGTGTTGTGCAGGATTCCAAGTTGGAAACAACACCTTGGAGGTGTTTCCTTGCTTCTACTAGTTCGATAACCTTGGTTTCATAACTGAGGGAAAACTTGATGTTGTGCTCATCACACCTTCCTCTTGGGGTGCCCCAACGAGCTCGATATATTATGGGCCATAAAGCTATTTTTTAGCGCCGTTGCCGGGGAGTCTATGACATCTTCACAAGGGGAGTCCCTGATAACCAATCTCTTTACTTTGTTTTTTTTGTTTTTCTTAGTTTATTTCTTCTTTGTTTGCTTGTTTCTTTAGCAAAAACACACACAAAATAGTTGTACTAGTTTGCTTTCTTTATTAAAAACACAAAAAATGACTACTCTTGAAAACACTAAGTTGTGTGACTTCACTAGCACCAACAACAATGATTTCATGTGCACACATATTGCTCCACCTGTTCCTGAAGCTACTTTCTTTGAACTTAAACCTGCTTTACTCAATCTTGTTATGAGAGAACAATTTTCTAGAATTGGTACTGAAGATGTTACTGCTCATCTAAATAACTTTATTGAACTTTGTGAGATGCAAAAGCATAGGGATATAGATGGAGATATTATTAAGCTTAAATTGTTTCCTTTCTCTTTGAGAGGAAAAGCTAAAGAATGGTTGCAATCCCTAACTAGAAATAGTATTGATTCTTCGTCTAAATGCAAAGATGCTTTCATTGGAAAATACTATCCTCCTATTAAGATTATATCTATGAGAAGTGAAATAATGAAGTTTAAACAATCTGATAATGAACATGTTGCTCAAGCTTGGGAAAGAATGAAATCTTTGGAAAAGAATTGTCCCACTCATGGACTGATTGCTTGGATGATTATCCAAACCTTTTATGCAGGACTGAATTATTCTTCAAGAAATCTACTGGATTCTGCTGCTGAAGGTACCTTTATGACCATTACTTTGGGTGCTGCAACAAAGCTTCTGGATAATATGATGGTTAACTATTCTAAATGGCATACTGAGAGAGCTCCACAAGGTAAGAAGGTAAATTCTGTTGAAGAAACCTCCTCCTTGAGTGATAAAATTGATGTTATTATGTCCATGCTTGTTAATGGGAAAGCTCATATTGATCCAAATCATATTCCCTTAGCCTCTTTGGTTGCTCAAGAAGAGCAAGTTGATGTGAACTTTATAATAAATAATAATTTTGGTAACAATGCTTATGGTAATAATAACTATAGGCCATATCGTCCCAATAATGGTAATGCTTATGGAAATTCGTACGACAATAATAGGAGTGCACCCTCTGAACTTGAAGTTATGCTTAAAGATTTTATTAGTAAACAAACTACTTTCAATAAAACTATTAAGGAAAAACTCTCTAATGCTAAAAGAAATATAGCATCATTGGCTGAAGCACAATCTTCTTTTAATAAAATGGATGCTAAACCTAAAACTATTGAGAATCCTTTTGCTACTACCAATGCCATACAAGTTAGAATTGATGAAAATGTTAGACTATTAGCTGAATTGCATGCTAAGTGGGAAAGAGAAGATGAAATTGCTAGAAAAATTAGTAGTTCTACTATCACTACCACTAATGTTGAAGCTAGTAAACCTAATGGAACCTTTTCTAATAAAAATGCTGAAATTCTTCGAAATATGGGAAACAATAGCTCTATTACTTTAGATGATAATTATGATTTTGATCTTGATGTTTGCAACATCTATGAAGTTATTATGTTCCTACAAAAGCTTGCTAAAAGTCCTAATGCTAGTGCTATGAATATGGCCTTTACAAAACACATTACTAATGCTCTTATAAAAATTAAAGAGGAAAAGTTGAAACATAAATCATCTATTCCTATGAAATTAGAAGATGGTTGGGAAACCATCATTAATATGAAAGTGGAAGATTTTGATCTTAAAGCTTTATGTGATCTCGATAGTAGTGTTTCTATTATGCCTAGAAGGATTTATGATATGCTTGATTTTCCACCATTGGAAGATTGTTATTTAAATGTCCCACTTGATGATAATGTTAAAAAGAAACTCATGGGGAGTATTAATGATGTTCTTATTATGATTAACAATGCCTATGTCCCCATTGATTTCTATGTTTTGGATGTTGAATTCCATGCTTCTTGTCCTATTACTTTGGGAAGACCTTTTCTTAGAATTGTTGGTGCCATTATTGATATGAAAGAAGGCACCATTAAATATCAACTCCACTCAAGAAAGGTATAGAACACTTACCTAAGAAGATAGATAAGATTCCTTTTGCCTCTCCTATTAAAAATAAATTTGGTCTTAATGCTTCTTCATTTGAGAATACTTGATTCCTTTCTTGCTTCTTATGCCTAACTTAAAGGCGTTAAAGAAAAGTACTTATTGGGAGATAACCCAAAAGTTTTAGATGAGTCTTGGAAGTTATTACCTCTGTAATAACCACTCCTTATCATTTTTATTTCCTTATTGTGCCAAGAATAACCTCTAATGAGAGAGAAGTAAGACTTGGGAAAGTTGTTGTCCCGAAACAGATTTTTGTGCTTCGCTGTAAAAATTCGCTTAAAATCTCTGTACGTCGGTTTGAGATGTAATTTTTTCTGATTCTGCCCCAGGTTATTATACAAATTTCGTTAGTTCAACACTTTGCGATTTGAGAAACAGAAGGTCTTCAAAAATATTGGTTTTTACCTGCTGGTCTGTTTTGACACATTTCTGCCATTATTTACATTTGCTTCTTGTTGATTCCTTTTTGAGTTCTTTTTGGAGAATTGAGCTTATTTAGGGAAGTGCTACAGTATCTTGTGTTTTAATGGAAGTTTTATTGGTGTTGAAACTGAACCCAAAGACTTATTTTCTTGAGTACACTAATGTTGTTAATAAAGATTGTGTGAAGTTTTCTATGAAGGAAAAATTTCAGGTGTAGGGAAAGAGTGATGTAATGAGATGAAGAATGGACTAAAGCTCAAGGTTGGGGATGCCACCCCGTGTCACCCCAAGAAATATCCAAGAAGTACAAGCTTCAAAGCTTGGGGATGCCCAAGGCATCCCCTTCTTCATCAATAAAAATCTCAGGTTTCTTCCAAACACTTCATTTTTATTGTTTCATGCACAATTGTGTTGTTCTTGGAGCGTCTTCATTTTTTTTTTGGTTTTCGTTTGCTTGGTTTTCTTAGTTTGCTTGAATAAATTGGTTGGACCCCCTCTTTCATACATTAGTTTTCAAATAAGTTGGTTTGGATTGGAAAGGACTAGGAAAAGTTCATGCTTAAGTGGTAAAAGGGAGCTTGTTTTTTGACTGTGGCCTATGCTTTGGCATGTCATGCTTGATATTGTTTTGGCTTTATGCTTAGTGATTTTTTCTGTTGCATGAAATGTTATAAACAATTGAGATTTCTTAATGTGCCTTTAAAGAATCATGCATTGTTTTAGCATATTAAAGCATAGTATTGTGGTATTCTCCTTTGATGCTTTATTTGGGTTGACTTGGCACATGCCCACACGGTATCACTATCCCAAGTCACCATAGCCTTTATGATCCTTTATTTTTATACTTGTAATATCACTTTATGCTTTAATTAATGATGTTTTGTCGCTTTACATGATTATGGCCATTATTGCTCTCTTAGGTTGTCGCTCCCAGTCTTTTGCTAGCCTCCATCACCAAGTATGAGTTTCACTCATGCATCCAACTCCAAATAAAACCAAGTTATCCCAAATAGTCCACCATACCTACCTATTAGCATTTGCTATTTCAAGTATATTCATTCTTTTATCTACCTTCTGAATTAAACTTGTTATGTGAAAATTAGTGATTAAAGCTCTCACGAACTTGATGGCACATTTTATTTTCTTGCACTTAATAAACTTGAACCATTGTGTCCATCTTTGTTGTGTATATGCTTGCGCTTTATAAGTTGAATGTAGCAGAATCATGTATCATGGGGAACGCTTTCAACATTGCACTTATATTCCGTTGATATCATGATTATTTTGCTTATGGATCCCGGCGGTGTGAAATAAAAGGGGAACTTGTAAGATCATGGAGTTTGTATGTGTGTTAGAGAAACGCCTGGGCTGCTCGCCTAATCCATGCCTAATCATGGTGGAAACTTGTAGCATAACCATAATGAGCACCCTATGAATCATCCTCAATAAAAACCTATGCAAATAGCAAATAAAAAGATCGCTGAGATGCTCACTTTCTGGTTACCTTGTCATTTTGGTTATGGGATAGCTCCTGTATCATGTGCAAGGGGTACCCTGTTGGCGGTTCTCAATGGTACGCATGTATTTGCAATGACAAGAGCTTGCTCGTGACTGAAGTTGAGTAGCATGAGGTTCGGTACTCATAAGTAAGGGGCATGAGCTTTCAACTTATAACTTGTCAAGCATATCCTCTTAGTTGTGTCACTTTAACCTTAATCACCTAAAGATGCTTATGATAGGGGAAATGAGAGCTGAAAGCTAATAAGTACCATAATTTTTGGAAGCTCTTTATGAGACTTGAATCCCTGCTTCCTTCTATGAAGGATTTTCTTTTACTTTTATGTTGAGTCTCCATCTTCTATCTTTATGCACCTATTGAGAGAGCATAGTGGCCATTCTTAGTTCTATGTGCATTGTTGATACGTCCATTTTGCATCATTATTCTATGTCTTAATTCACAATTATTCATTGATATATTTCGTATTGAGAGGTGATACTTATGTTATTTCATCTATTTTTGCATGGTGATGACTTTTGGAGCATGGACCGCTGCAGTCAGGATTCTGATGGAAAAGGTGCTGTTTGCAGGCAAAATTCACGAAGATCAAAAAATCCGGGAAAATATATGGAAAATCCTATTTTTCTAGAAGACTAAGGATGCCAGAAGATGGAGTGGAGGTGGGCCACAGGGGGCCCACACCACCCCATGGCGCGGGCAGGCCTAGGCCGCGCCTGGAGGTGGTGTGGCCCCCCTGGCCCACTCCAGCTTCTCCCCTGTGGCGTATATCATCCCCACGAAACCCTAAGACTCGGGGAGCGACCACAGAAAGATTCTGCCGCCTCCGCGGGGCGAAAAACACCAAGAGAGAAAGATCTCTCCGGCAGATAGATTTCTACCGGGGGAATTCCTTCCCGCAGAGGGGAGATCATCGCCATCGACACCACCATCAAGCTGGACTTCATCGGGATCATCATCATCATCACCACCACCATCAGCACCCTCATCACCATCTCCATATTGATGTAACAATTGTGTTGAATCTTGCATAGTTCATAGGGGAAACTTTCCCGGTGTTGATTACTCTTTGTAGTTGATGCTATTGAGTGAACCATTGAATTATTGTTTATGTTCAGATTGTTATACATCATTATTCCATCTCTGATCATGATCCATATGATGTCTTGTGAGTAGTTCGTTTTGTTCTTGAGGACATGGGAGAAGTCTTGTTGTTAGTAGTGGAGTTGCGTTGAGAAAGATTCAATAGATTGTTATTTAAGTTGTGGTGTACTTCTTCTAGTGGTGTCGTGTGAACGTCGACTACATGACACTTCACCTATAAGGGCCTAGGGGAATGCATTGTGTACTTGGCTACTAATCGTAGGGGTTGCCGGAGTGACAGAAACCTGAACCCCCGTTAGGAAACCATTGCACAAGGGACGTAAGGGTCTTAGAGTTTAAAGTTGTGGTTAGGTTTCTACCTTAATTACTTTCTTGTACTTACGGATGTTTGAAAGGGGTATAATCACAAGTATGTATTAGTCTTGGATGGGGCAGTACATTAGCACAGGTTCACCCACACAACACTTAGCAAGCTAGAGAAGATTAATCAGCTATATGAAGCGAAAGCACTTGATAGTCTTCCCATGTGTCCTCGAGAACGTTTGGTCATCTATAGAAATACAACCGGCTTGTCCTTTGCTGCATAAAGGATTGGGCCACTTGCTGCATTTATTCCTACTGTCTTTTATTCACTCGTACTTTGTTTACTTGCTTTATCGAAAACCCCTAAAAATCCGTTTGCTAAGTTTTTGCAGAGAATTCCTGATCCATACCACTAGCCAGCACCTTCTGCTCCTCGTTGGGTTCGACACTCTTACTTATCGAAAATACTGCGATACACCCCCGATACTTGTGGGTCATCAAGACTATTTTCTGGCGCCGTTGCCGGGGAGTGAAGCGCTATTGGAGAGTGGAACTGGTAAAGGAAACTTCTACTGTGAGTATTGTTTACTTCTGTTAGTTTCTTTATTCTCGTTATGGATAATTTGCTGAGTTTCTTATTTGGTAATGCTACTACCACTTCTAAGGTAGTAGATACGCCACCACCTACTGAGAAAGATGTATCCAAAATACCTACAAGAATTATTGATCGTGTTATGGATAACTACTATGTTGGGGACGGAACTGTCCATCCCGGTGATCATTTACTCTTTATACACGAATTATGCGGGTTGTTCAAGTGTGCAGGTATTACTACAGATCAAGTTAAGAAGAAGTTATTCTCATTATCACTGAAAGGAAGAGCTGAGGAATGGTATAAGCTGCTAGAACGGTCAAGCTCTGGAATGGGAGGAAATAGTGCCTCTCTTTTATTCAAAGGTTTATCCTCCTAGTGAGATTCATAAAGATCGGAATCAAAATATACAACTTTTGGCCTCTTGATGGAGAGAGTACAGCTCAAGCTTGGGGGAGATTGAAGTTACTAATGCTCAAATGTCCCATTCATGAGTTCCCCAACAATATTATTATCAATAACTTTTATGCAAGGCTCCCTCTACATGATAAAGATTTATTGGATGCTTCTTGTGCTGGATCATTCACTCGTGTGGAAGAAGAAGCTAAATGGGACCTTCTAGATTGTATTCAAGACAATGCTGAAGCTTGGGAGAATCACAAAGGTAAAAAGTCAGGTATAAATTATGATTATGAATGCATTGAATCTTTTATGGGAACTGATGACTTTCAAAATATTAAAAATGCTTATGGTCTAGACTCTCAAGCTATTGCTTCTTATTTTAAGGCTTTTGCTTCCTATATTGAAGTGCCTAAAAAGAAGTGGAATAAGTATCATAAACCTTATAAAGATGTTGTTAAGAGTGTTCCTGCAAGAAATACTGAAGTTTAAACTACTAATCATGTTTTACCTAAACCTTATATTGAGAAAATGCCTTTTCCAGTTAAGGTAAAGGAGCATTCTATGATAGCTAGTATGGTTAATGAAAGTATGAATAAGGCTGTTGAACCTGATAAACAAATGGTTGATGAACCTATTGTAGCAAATGTGAAAGACTTTGTTGCTAAATATGAAAAAGAGGGACACACTATCCTTTGTAAGGATACCTCTAATATTATTTCACAAAGTAGTGTTATGAGAGCTAGTATTCCTGTGTTTTCTGTTAGAATAAGTGATCATTGTTATGATGGTCCTTGTGATAGCTATATTGTTAAGTTTATGGATGATACTGAAAGTTACTATGAGAGAGGGAAAAGTGTTCTTATGTATCTCAATAATATCAAGTTTCCTCGTTTTGTGCTGAAAGTTTTTATGTCGCACTTCTTTTGCCTTCTTGTGCAAGTTGCCTTAGGTTTCAACAACTTGTTTGATTACAAAATTCCCTTGCATAGGGAGTGGGTTAGACTTAAATGTGTGTGTGTTTTTGCTTCTTAATGCTCTCTTTCACTTCAATTCATATCCCTCTGAGAGCTTCTTCAAATTATCATGCCCATCTTAATGGCTATAAAGAAAGAGCTTTATGGGAGACAACCCAATTTGTTTTTGCCTTTAGTTTGGTTTTGTTTCTTTGAGTCTTGGAAGCTATTACTTCGGTAATAACCGCTCTTTATCCGTTTTGTTTGGTTTTTGTGTCAAGATCAACCTCTAATGAGATAGAAGTAATATTTGGGGAAGTTGCTCTCCCGAAACAGATTTTTGTGCTTCACCGAAAAAATTCGTGAGAGATCTCTATATGTCGGATTGAGCTGTAATTTTTTGTGCTTCTGCCCCAGGTTGTTATTTAACTTTAGTTAGTTTTGCACTTTTTGATTTGATCAATAGAAGATTTTTGAAAAAATTGATCTTTACCTGCTGGTCTATTTTGACAGATTTTGCCACTCTTGCATTTGCTTCTTTATTCGATTTCCTTTTTGAATTCTTTTTAGGTTTTCGGAAGGAGTTGCCATAGTAGCTTTTGTTTTGATGGTTTTCAGTTGAAGTTGGACTAAAAATGTTTTATCACTTCACCTGTACTAATGTTGCTAATGAATACTGTGTGAAGTTTTGTGTGAAAGAAATTTCCAGGAAGTGGAGATAATGGTGTAATAAGAAAAAGAAGGGTTTTATGACTCAAGTAATAAGTGTATGAAGATGAAGATATTGATGATTCAAGTGGTGACTCTGGAAGAATCCACTAAATACCAAATTCAGAGACCTGTAGAATTCATTTCCAACTAGGTAACAGTTCTAGTAAGAAAAGCTCCGCGAAAATACAATCCAACTATATTTTTGTAGTTTTCAGTTAATAAGGAAAGCTACGAAGCGAAAAAGGGACGAAAACGGAGCCAGGGTGGCCCACACCACCCCATGGCGCGGGCCCACCCCTGGCCGCGCCACCAGGTGGTGTGTCCACTCCATACTCCGCCTCCGACTCGTTTTCTCCCAGTACCTTCCTTTCGATATGAAACTTCGTAATATATAACCCCCCGGATCTCCTGAGGATCGTATATCGTGTTTTCGTCGTGTTTTTGTTTCTATATGTTTCTGCCAGGTAGAATCCAATATTTGGAGCCACAATGTCCTCCTCTGGATCATCCAAGGGAGATTCCTTAGAAGATATCGTCAACCCTTACATGAGAGAATTGAAGATTCATCCCAAGGAGTTGTTGCTCGAAGGTGGGGAGGTCCGGATTAAAGAGGTTCAAGGCCCTAAAGGTGAAGGAGGTCTGGAGGACAGGATGGAAGCAATGGAGCAAGAAGTCTTTAGGTACAGGAAGATGGCGGAGCGCGAAGTGGATATCATCCATAAGATTTGCTCCGAACTCATCACCGACCAACAAAAGGAGACTGCTGAACTCAAAGACGAAGTCCTCTCACTCCGCCAAACAACCAACGAACTACAAGCACAGTTCTATGACGTTCAAAATCAAAACTGTGAGTATGAGGCTAGATTTAAACGCATAAGTGTTGCTGCAAGTTTCAGGATGTTGGAAACCACGATGTCCTTTGTTGATGGGAAGCCTTTACCTTGGAAGGCGTACAAAGATGAGAGGATACCACCACCACCGAAGGAGTAATTCGTCATCAGGTTTGGCATCCCCTTGGTTTGTTCCAAGCTTGGGGGAGTGCCGTGGTATCACATCACTATCTTCTATCTTTTTACCTTATTAGTAGAGTCATATAATGAATAGAGGAGTTATTATGTAGTATGGTTTGCATTATGGAAGTGTCCCCTCTCTCGTTAGATATGTATCCCTTGGTGTGAGTTTCCGTTATGGAATATTAATGAGAAGTTCTATCATTCACTCTTTTGCATAGCTTATGTTAGTTTTCAATTCGTGGTTATATGATTGATCTTGTTGTTAGTATTGGTAGCACTCTGGGATCATTGAGTTAATTTAGTTGGTTTTGGCAAACCTGGCTCGGTCAGTAGCAACACCTTTTTGAGAGTTGAAAAGAAAAAGATAGAAGTACTCTGGAGGAAAATAATTTCATCATCTTTCTTTCTTGGTTTGCTCGTAAGTCTAGTATTCTCTAGTTAAGATCTTTTGTGCTTCCAAGGAAGATTGCATGTTTGTCTTTATCATTAGTATGCTTGTTTGTTTCCTTCAACTCTTGTACTTGCTACCCAGCCTTGCTAGCCAAAAAACCTGTACTGAGAGGGTATTCTTCTCATGCATCCACCTCCTTTAAACCAAAACCTTTGCCATTTGTGTCCACCATACCTACCTAGTATCATTATTGTTATTCCAAGTAAATTCTTGTTTTATCTACCTCCCAAATTAAACTTGTTATGTGAAAATTAGTGATTAAAGCTCTCATGAACTTGATGGCACACTTTACTTTCTTGCATTTAATAAACTTGAACCATTGGGTCCTTCTTTGTTGCGTATATGCTTGCGCTTTATGAGTTGAAGTTAGCTGAACCATGTATCATGGGGACCGCTTTCAACACTTCATTTGGTACTTTGTACCTAGTTGATATCATGTTCTTTTGCTTATGGATCCCGGCGGTGTGAAATAAAAGTGGAACTTGTAAGATCATGGAGTTTATATGTGTGTTAGAGAAACGCCTGGACCGCTAGCCTAAGCCATGCCTAATCATGGTGGAAACTTGCAGCATAACTATAGTGAGCATTCTATGAAGCATCCTCAATAAAAACCTATGCAAATAGCAAATAAAAAGATCGCTGAGATGCTCACTGTCTGCTTGACTTGTCATTTTGATTATGGGATAGCTCCTGTGTCATGTGCAAGGGGTACCCCGTTGGCGGTTCTCAATGATACGCATGTATTTACAATGACAAGAGCTTGCTCGTGACTGAAGTTGAGTAGCATGAGGATCGGTACTCATAAGTAAGGGGCATGAGATTTCAACTTATAACTTGTCAAGCAATAGGACAACCAAAAGATGCCTATGATAGGGGCAATGGGAGCTGAAAGCTAGTAAGTATCATAATTTTTGGGAGCTCTTTATGAGACTTGCAATCCCTACTTCCCTCTGCCAAGGGCCCTTTTCTTTTACTTTTTAGTTGAGTCAGTAAACCTATTCCCTTCTATCTCAGCAAGTATTTTGAGTTGATGTGTTTCATTCATTCATTTGATGATTTATTCAATCATGTTTCTTATGGTCCTTGTTTTGCACATTGCTCTTATCTTGATGTTTACTACTTTGAAAGCTATCATTGAGAAACCAGTTATTTGTGAACTCAAGAAAATTATCAACTATTCTTCGACCAAGAGCTAAGTTTGCCATTACCAATTATGATTCACTTTATGTATCTTCATTGTGTTTCCTTTACTCATTGCAAGTTAAGTTATATAATAGTGAGTTGTCTTCTATTATGATCTATGTATTTGATGAATGTGATGCTTCTTGTCCGTATTCTTTTATCGACTCTTCACTCCATAAACCTGAGGCCATGTTTATTGAGCTCAGTTTCGCTTGGGGACAAGCAAAGTCTAAGCTTGGGGGGAGTTGATACGTCCATTTTGCATCACTATTCTATGTCTTAATTCACTATTATTCATTGATATATTTCGTATTGGGAGGTGATACTTATGTTATTTCATCTATTTTTGCATGGTTGATGACTTTTGGAGCATGGACCGCTGCAGTCAGGATTCTGATGGAAAAGGTGCTGTTTGGAGGCAAAATTCGCGAAGATCATAAAATCCGGGTAAATATACGGAAAATCCTATTTTTCCAGAAGACTAAGGATGCCAGAAGATGGAGTGGAGGTGGGCCACAGGGGGCCCACACCATCCCATGAGGCGGGCAGGCCTAGGCCGCGCCTGGAGGTGGTGTGGCCGCCCTGGCCCACTCCAGCTTCTCCCCTCTGTCGTATATCATCCCCACAAAACCCTAAGACTCGGGGAGCGACCATAGAAAGATTCTGCCGCCTCTGCGAGGCGGAAAACACCAAGAGAGAGATCTCTCCGGTAGACAGATTTCTGTCGGGGGAATTCCTTCCCGGAGAGGGGAGATCATCGCCATCGACACCACCATCAAGCTGGACTTCATCGGGATCATCATCATCATCACCACCATCAGCACCCTCATCACCATCTCCATATTGCTGTAACAATTGTGTTGAATCTTGCATAGTTCATAGGGGAAACTTTCCCGGTGTTCATTACTCTTTGTAGTTGATGCTATTGAGTGAACCATTGAATTATTTTTTATGTTCAGATTGTTATACATCATTATTCCATCTCTGATCATGATCCATATGATGTCTTCTGAGTAGTTCGTTTTGTTCTTGAGGACATGGGAGAAGTCTTGTTGTTAGTAGTGGAGTTGCGTTGAGAAAGATTCAATAGATTGTTATTTAAGTTGTGGTGTACTTCTTCTAGTGGTGTCATGTGAACGTCGACTACATGACACTTCACCTATAAGGAACTAGGGGAATGCATTGTGTATTTGGCTACTAATCGTAGGGGTTGCCGGAGTGACAGAAACCTGAACCCCCGTTAGACTATAAGATGCGCTCGGGACGTAAACCCTAAGGACCCGATCAAAAATCCACGAAAGAGTCTATAGCCGCCGTCATCTCCATACCTAGATCGGGAGGGATCTGAAGCTCTTCCCAGCACCCTGCCGGAGATGGGAATTCACCCTAGAGGCCTTCTTCATCACCATGCAAGCCTCTGGTGTGATGCGTGAGTAGTTAATCCTTGGACTACGGGTCCATGTAGTAGCTAGATGGTTGGTTCTTCTCCTTTGTGCTACCATGTTTAGATCTTGTGATCTCCATTCATGATGAAGATCATCTATTTGTAATCCTACATGTTGTGTTTGCGGGGATCTGATGGATATTGAGATGCTATTTCAGATCGATTATTGATTCTATCATGTCTTTGTTATTTGTGATCTTGCATGCTCTCCGTTGTTAGTAGATATCTTGGACGACTAGATGCTAGCAATTCCAAGAGGGAGTATTTATGCTCGATAGTAGGTTCATGCCTCTAGTAATCTGGGGAAGTGACAGAAATCTCAAAGGTACTAGATGTGATGTTGCTACTAGGGAGAAAACAACAATCCTTTGTTCATAGAACAATCGTTTTGTTAACTTTATACGCAATGCTTAATGCAATTATCTGTTGCTTGCAACTTAATACTGGAGGGGGTTCGGATGATACCCTGAAGGTGGATTATTAGTCATAGATGCAGTTGGATTACGGTCTATGTATAATGTCATAATGCCCAATCAAATATCATAGGAGTCAAGATGATTAGTATATGCATGTATGCTTTCTCGATGTTTGTCAATTTCCCTATTGTAATTTGTTCACCCAACATGTCTTCTATCGTAAGGAGAAGCAGCACTAGTGAACTATGGACCCTGGTCCTTTCTTTTACCATCAATCTACAATCTATTTAATGTTTTCTATTTACTTTCTGCAAGCAATTACTATCTTCCACACAATACGTTTGATCCTTTGTTTTCAGCAAAACCGGTGAGATTGACACCTCACTGTAAGTTGGGGGCAAAGTTCTGTGGTTGTGTTGTGCAGGATTCCAAGTTGGAAACAACACCTTGGAGGTGTTTCCTTGCTCCTACTGGGTCGATAATCTTGGTTTCATAACTAAGGGAAAACTTGCTGCTGTGCTCATCATACCTTCCTCTTGGGGTTCCCCAACGAGCCCGATATATTTTGGGCCATCATGCCTTATGACTTAATTTGGAACAGACAAAAGTTAACTATAAAAAATAATTAGATATAGGGTGTGATGTGTTTAAAAGTATTAATAAACTTTAAATCTTATAACAAGCATGATTGAAGGTATAGGATCATTCACTTCCATCTTAAGTGAATGATGAGTTTAAATGTGATTTGTTATTTTGAATATAGTTTATCTTATTAAGGAAAGTAAATTTAGATGATTTGAATAATCTATTAGAGCTAGAATCATGTTTAAGCATAGTTAAGTGATAAATAGCATTAATTTTATGATGTTAAAATTTGACTTAAAATTGTTGGTTTAGTTTGTATTTATAAATTTAAAAGAGTTTCATAAGGTTAGTAAGTTACACTTAAGTTTTATTATAGATCCAAGTTATAGCATTGGACTTAGGATTTAGTTATTTGGGGTTTAAGGTGTTTTATATAGAATTGTGATTTTTTTAAGAGATGTTTTATAGAATTTACAAAATAGGTATTTTATAGAATAGATAAGGATTTATTTCCGTAAAATCTTAAAAATCTTTAGGAAAATATTATTTTAAATTTTACAAAATTCTACAAATGATTAAATGTCCTTGACTATTTGTTCCAAGTTTTATTTATAAAAATTTAAGTTATTATTTTTGTAAAATAGTTGTTTTATTTTCATATGCAAAATTGTTTTTTATTCATTTTTAGGACTTTTCCTTAATTTATGAGATTTTATTAAGGATTTAAGGGTGTTAATATTTATTCACATTTTACTTAGATTAAATAAGTAAAGTTGTATTTTTCTTAGGCATATATTATTTTTGTGATCATTTTGATATATGATATATATTTTTAGGATTTTGTTATATTTTTCTAGGCTGAAATAAGTTCATAGGGTTATTTTAGTAATTATTTTTACTTATTTTCTAGGTATTTCTTTCTATGGATAAAACTTTGGGCCCACCAGTCAGTCTAGCCCATGGTTGGGCTAGACCAACCCGGTCAGTGGACCGAGTCGGTCAAATTGACCCGCTTGCTCCCTCTCCTTCCCCCTCACGACCAATCTCTCCCTCTCGCTGTTGTTTGCTCACCACCAACACCGTCTGCTCAAATTCGGTGTAGCGAGGTCATTGCGGTCGTCGTTGTTAGTCGCTGGAGCTCCGCCACTCCATGGCATGCCTCTTTGCCCCAGTCGATTTGATTTATAATCCCCATGGAGAAATTTCCCTTTCAATTCTCTAGCTAGGGTTCGAGGACGTCGCCTCACCTGCTACTTCGAACGTCTCGGCCTCTTGCTTTCTCAACTATGCCCTCTTTCCGCTCGTAGCGCATCATCATTGGAGACAGTTTCTAGCCTTTTGAAGAGCAGCTTCACAACCTGTTGAAGATAGTCAATAGGCCCTCGCCGACGATTGAAGGAACCGAACTTCCTCACAGTAACACCAATGTGATGCAATGGGTCATCAAGGCTGTGATTCCCTCCCCTGATGAGGACACCGCGCCCACAATCTTCACCTTTCCTTGACAGCAACTGGGTAGATGGCGTGGTGCGATCCATACAGGAGATCATGGCGCGCCTCTACAAGATCCATGAAGAAGAGTTGAAGGATACCCCTTACCACCTGTTTGGAAAGCGCGACCAAGATGGACTTTCTACCGAGTTCTTCCTCACCTGCTGCATCGGGAATCAGTTAGAGAACATGGAATACCTACTCCAACATTCCTAGGAAGATCTTGACAAGGTCAGGCGAGAGAATCTGCTTCTGAAGATGGATATCAACCTACTCCGTAAGCGCCAAAAAAGTCTTAGAGCCACCAATGCTCGCTTGGAGAAGAAGCTGACCATTGAAGTACCTCCAACCCCTAAAGAAGAGAATCCCGGAAATGACGACGAAATCCCCTTCCTCAATGAGTACCACCCTATCGTACAGTGACCCACGCCGACCGAGCCAACATCCAACCCTGCACCCTGGGAAGGCACCACTCTCACCTTCACTGAAGACGAGCTGAATATCCCACATACCCCAGAGGATATGCAATAGCTGAACCCCCCCCCCCCCCCTCGGAGTCAGCAACAAACCACAGATGCACCCTCCGAGTAATCACCCGTGTTGTGGTACTCGCCCCTCTAGCAATAGGGTAGATTCATGAATCGTTCCTGAACGCGTTTTGTAATGCTTAAGTACTATTAGCACCTTCGGGTGCAGACTGGTTGGTTATGAAATAACTTCCTTGGATTGCTATGCTTGCTTTGTTGTTTTCCCTCTTACGTGGTTTACCCAAGACGTTGCATCAGACCCAACCCAGAATGCTTACAACCAACCGGAAGTTCCTCACTAGGAGGCAGAATACTTCAGTTCCTAGAAGACAAGGATGCCTGAAGACACCAAGTTTACTCCACCATCGAGCAAAAGCAACGCAAGGAGCCCAAGTGAAGAGGTTCTCTTGATGTTAGCTACGCTACCTGGTCGAAAGACTAACAAGAGAGTCGTTAACCGCCCTCGCCAAGGATAATAGAATAGGGCGTCACTCGAAGACCTCAACCCAGGGATCCGGGAAGGCATAATCTTCCGCTAACATCAGGCCAGCTATCCAAGATAGAAGATCCGCACCTTTCTTGACTAACCTTAGTGAAGCTCTAAGGTGGAAAGGCTGCATCTCTCCACTCAATCCTCAGAAGAATGTGTACCCCAGGGATACTTCAGAAGACCTCTAGATTGGGACACCTTCTGACAATCTTGACTCCAGGAGAAATATGGACGTCAGCATTCGAAACATCCGTCTGCAACTCCAAGAAGGAAGGATTATGTCAACTCTCCGATCTACCCCAGTCTAATCCTAAGGGGGAAAGACTACGTCTTTCCCGCACAATAGAATAACCCTCTGCCAGAAGGAAGCCAACAGTTGGACCCAAAGACGCAAATTAGGATACGACAATCCCTTAGGAGAGACGCCGTAAACCCTTAACGCAGTAGGATCGATCCTCGCAATCCAGGTTGGAGCATGCTCCGCTCTCGTGTTTCAAGACGATTGAAGTTCAACCTCACAGTCGTAGTGACCCTGTCAAAGACAAAGCCAATAAGTTAGTACGCGAGAAACATCTAGCACTAACTCCAACACAAATCCCCTAATCGTACTCTGCTGAATCTCGGGATGAGATTCTTTTAAGGGGGAAAGGTCTGTAACATCCCAATTTCTACAACCCTGATTAGTTGTCCAGAATAAAAAAATCAGGGGGGACAAAAACTTTTTCTTGTTCATTGCTGCAGTGTTTGCTTGTTGTTTGTTTGCACTTGTGCATATGAGTGTATACCATATGATACTCCTTACCTCACCCTGAGTTGACAAAACCTATTTAACAAAACTATCCTGGCTAATTTTGCATACTCTCAAATGTTCTGGCACTTCAACACCTGAGCCAAGATGCTTGTGTAACCAAAACAAGTTTAGTAGCTTCCATTGAAAAAACTATGGAGAGCTATAACCTCCTTATGTTTTCAAGACAGAACCTTCAACTGCTCTTACCTCTAAGATTTCCAAAACCTCTTCTTAAGGCATTTGAATTCTACCCTTGGTAGAGGTGCCAAGGACTCTCATCTTATTCAAACCCCAACCTCTTCAAAATGCCCCAAAATCACCTCAAGCTAGGCTTAATGGTAACCCTAGTAGTAGTGGATTTGTTTGTAAGATGAGTTGACTTGATCTGCTGCTTGATTTGTCTGCCTAGAAGATAGTATGAGCTACTCTAGGAGATCATCACTAGGATCAATATGTTTCCAAATCACCCCTCCCTAAGCAATATTACAAAGCTAAATCCCCTCTCTAGCCACCGGGTGATCATCTAAAGGCCTTAACCAGATCAATTCTGCAGTGATCCATTCCAGAAGTCTCCAAGTCAATAAAGACCAATATCAAGCATGGATCCCTTATACTCAATCTACTCTTCAACATAATACACTTGATGATGCTTTCGTACCTTGCAACCCCTCCAAAAACTTTCCCTCTCATACTCTAGTCAAAATCCTCAAAACTACCAAATTTGACCAAGTCTGGAAACTGTTCCAACATCACCTTTTTGAAATCCTCCCTTTCTCAAACCATGTGCATTTTTGAAAATGCACTTGAACCATATTTTTAAAAATCCTAAGGACTACCAAGGACCACTTTTTCCCTTGGATAGATCATCCTCCTACCGACTTGTTCTTGATAGTTTTGCAGGCAAGAAAATAACTTTTCCTGCAAATCTAGTCCTCATGCCTACTTTGACAGAAGCTCACACCATCATCCAACCTTCTATGGACCAACTCTTTGCATGGTTGTGTTCTACTCATATAGGTATATCAACATCTACTTCACTTGTTCCAAGTGGATCTCTGTGTTTCCTAAACCCACCTAGTTTCTAAGGCATCATGACTCATCTCGTATGGCAGCCTTATTTTCAACAAAGTTTGCCATCACTTCCAAACCACCTCAAATGTAACCAACCCAAACCCCTTCTGCCATGATCCTATATATGACTTGGTCTAACTAACCAGTTATCCCATTCCCCAAGGGGAGATCTTAACTCCAAGATACAACCATGTTTTGGTGGTATAAAAAAACATCACCCTAGATCCACAACTCCTTGTTTTTCATCTAATCCAAGTTGGATTTCCACTTCCCAAGGTTGCAAATTATTGATACACCTTGTCTACATCCTCTAACGTGATCATCAAGGTTTATAAAATATTACCCATAATCATTATGGCTCCAAATCTATTTAATTCCTTCAATAGACAAATTCTCAAAACACCTTCCCCAATGGAAAGTTTGGGTTTTTCTCAAAACACTTCCCCAAATTTTGACTCAATTAAGGTCCACTTATCATACCCCATCTCCCCACTTCAAAAATAAATATATTTGAAGAGCTTTATTATTTATTTTTGTCTATTTTCTTAAATGGCTGAATTGGAATAATAAATGTTTTAAATACTTTTATCTTCCAATAAATCTTGGGAAAATTCCCCTAAGTGTGCATTCACATTTGGGACCCTCTCACACCAACAACTAAACTTGTCCAATGTAAATTTATCAAATGATATTCTAGAATCTACTTCTGCCCTTTTTGAATAAATGGATTTAAGAGGACTAAGAACCCTTATAAAAATCCCAAATAAATCCTATGAGTGTACCTTGACCATGCCCATCCACCAGTACTATCTACCCCATCTCTTCCAGTGCAAATCTTTGAACTCCTTCACAAGCTCTCTTGTGATCAAAATTTTGCAAAACAATCAAACCTGAGCTAAACCAAGACCAAGCCCTCCCCCAAAGCATGTCAAGCACTCCTCCACAGCAACCCACACTCCCCTGGTCGTGAGCACTGTAGCTCCACCCCAGCACTTGCCCCTTTTATCCTTGGACTAGTAGAGAGAGAGAGACAACCACATCTTACAAGGATTTTGCCCCATTTAATTACCACAGCTGCCCCTACCCCTCTCTGCCCGACCAAATCCCACTCTTACCCCTCCTCACCGCCCTCTAAGCCAATCACAGGCCAGCACCACCCCTCCCCCATGTCCAAAGTGGGCATTCTCACCATGGATCTCTCCCCCTAGGTATAAAGGCCAGAGGCCACCCCCAGCACCCCTTCATGGCTCATTTGCCCCCTCTCCTCCTCACTTACCTCCCCTAGCACCCTCTCTTCCTCCCCTGACTTGTCCTGCCCGAGAAGAAGAGAGAGAGAGCTCTCGGCCTCTCTCAGAAAAATGAGCAAGGCTCCCTCCTCCCTCTCTTCCCCCTCCTACATGTCACCCTGATGTGACCATCTCCTCCTCCTCTATCTAACCGTGGTCTTTTTCTTGCCCAGGACCGCCTCCTCCGACCTCACCGGTGAAGCCCCGATGAGCTCCGCTCGGGCACCATCACGCGAGCTACTTCCCGAAGGCAACCCCCTCCCCGGACTCGCCCTGTCACCTCCTTAGTCGCCTACGAGCCCCAGGTGAGCCTCCCCGCCACCGCCGGAGCCCGCTAGCGTTTCCTCCTACGCCGGCATGTCCCGAGGTCGAAGACGACCTGGCACCGTTGGATCCCACTTGAACCGACGGCCCAGATCCGCGGATACCTTTTCGCCGCCCAAGCTCGCTGACCGCCGAGCCTCGCTTGCCAGTTTCAAACTCGCCTCCCGCGCGCCGTGCCGTCTGCCTTGGGCCGAAATCGCCTCCCCAACCCATCTCCCTGTAGAGCCAGCCCGCTACCCCTTTTCCCTTTTTCCTTTTCTTAAAACCTTATTTAATAGATCTGTTAAATACCTTGCAGAAATAAATGCATAAGAAAATGGAAAACAACTTTAACTGGCTTGATCTAAATTTATCATTATGTAGGGATGTTTTGTGAATCATGCAGAACTGTCTCTCTACGAAAATAAATTCCATTAGTTATTGGCAGAATATCCACTAAAATGTATCTTTGACACTAAATAAATTCCTTAGTGACCTACACATCTCCAAAATGGATGAAATCAAGTTCTTTTGAAATCAGATTCATAGACCTTCCATCCAGAATTTATCTCAGGCAAAGGTTAACCAAGGTCACCCCTTGGCAAAAATAACAAAAACTGAGAATATCTGCCTTAGGAAATTTCTCTAGGTCAAACCAAATGAGGTATTGACCTATTTCCAACTCCCGGGGTTGTGTATGATCAGCATCGACCAAACCCCAGCAGCTCAGATTTTATTGAGCTTTGGTTGAATTGTAGTAAATTAAAATATTCAATGTACCCCTTTTTCACTAAATAAATCACTCCAGGAGTTTGAAAACTCCAAAATGAGTGAATCCAATTCCTACAGAAAGGTATCCCAAATGCCTGCCACATGCCCTTGGAATCAACTCAAGATCTTCTGTAGAATTAATCTGGTGAAAAAGAGAAATACCATACAGAACTGCCTTTGATGATTTATTAAGGGCATTCTGGTAATTATTTTGACAAGATACCAAATCTATGTGGTTCAGTAAATAAAACACTACCTAACCACCCAAGAAAATAATTTTTGGGCCTCCAGATAAATTCTGGTGAATTATCTCCTCAAACTAGAGTTTATTCCACTATAAAAAGCATAGCAAAATCTAGGTAAATGATAATCTAGTGAAACCACTTGTGTTGGTCTTGTTTTGTCAAGACCTATCTGAGGATATCATGGTTGCACATTGATATCCTACAGACCTCAAGTCTCCACCACAAGTCCTTGGTATTTAACCTAGACAACTATCTTCCAAGGGAAAAACACCTCTATGGCAATCTAGTAATTCCACTACTAGTACCCAACTTCTCCAAAACCTACTAAGTTAAGTAGGATTCCTTATGTTTGTTTGTTGTATGGTTTGATGCTTGTATGCCTTGTATTGATTGTGGTATTGTCTGCTTGCATGTATACTCGATGACGGCGATAGTGTAATTGTTTGACGACAAAAAGAAAGGGACTTCTTAGTATTAATTATTAGGTATTCTTGGTTATCTAAGGAAGTCCAGGGAATTATTGCTGATCATAAGGCAAGCCACCTTTCCTGAATTCCGATACTTGTCCTATCCCTTTTATTACCTGTTTTGGTATCTCCTTTATAAATTGCATTATTTATTTGCATGTCTTGTTTTACAAATACTGCGCTAATAACTTGGCTCCTCCAAGTTATGACTTGTTGTCCCTCGTGGCACCACCCTGATGGACCTACCATTTTATCCCTTTAGACCAAGAGTACGATGGTCAGCATCCTACCTCGTTGAAAACCCCGGCTTTGAGAAAATAACTTGTTTTGGGATTTACCCTACTACAAATGTTTCAAAACTACTTTGTAAAAACCCATGGGAAGAGCCATCGTTCCAAGCAAATGTTTTAACTAAATAAGTGGTGTTGATGAGAAACGAGAAAATGGACAAGAGAAAGAGAAGGGATGTTCTAAGACTTTACCAGAACATTTTGTATCCATGCAACCACATTACCCGAGGTGCTGGGGCTTATCTCGTAGTTTGTCTTCATTAGCCGAGGCAGCTTGTACAATGCTTATAGGGAGAAATCCCTTGAATTACGGGCAGGTGCTAACAGATCTGCGAATCTGGAGCCTGTAGCTTGCTTCGGCAAGAGTGAGCTTGTCTTGGCAGGAGTGTCGGTGCAACAATTAGGTCTCCCGCGGACGGTATGACTTAGGTGGTACGGAAGGAAGTGGAGTCACCAAGTTAAGGTATACGCCAAGCTGTAGTTTGGGTATACGCGTGTACGGAAGGCAGGACTATGGCTGGGAGCCACATACTCGTTGTCGGGGAGAACAAACCCAAAAGGAAAAGTAGCCTTTGCTAGGGTCGACAAGCTATTTTCCAAACTCTTTTTCAACAAAGATATGGGGATGTCTTGATTTATAAAACAGAGGCATGTTTTCCAAACTCTTTTTCAAAAAAGATATGGAGATGTCGTAACTACAAGAGATAGTTTAGGCTTTTCAAAAACAACCCTAGATAGAGCTATCTCGCCACAGCCAGAATTGCATTCCTTAATTCACTTATCTTGGTGGTTTGCGAGTACATTCAAAAGTACTCATGGCATTGTCCCTGGCTATTTACTTGGCCAGGCTTTTAGAGGTTCGACATCGTAAAATTAAGGCGACGTCCAGCGAGCTAGGTCGTCTTCCCAGTCAGTCGCCTGTAGGTTGAGGCAGGATTGGGCTCTGCGCGTGATGATGTTCCGCTGCTAATGAAGGTAAACCCATAATGGCATTTATGTAAGTCTTGTATTTTCGTTATGTTTCGGATGTTATAATGATACTTGTCGGTTATGTTCCACGGCTCACTGATCATGGGAACGTGGATATATACATAACAGGGATTTCTCAGATGGTCAAATCCGGGGGACCCCACACCAGGTAGGTGTTCTTCTTCTTCTATTTCTTTCTCCTCTTTACCCTTGTATTCTCTCTCAGATGATTACTCCAATTTAGGGTTCCTTCCCCCTGCCTGAACACTGATCTTGCAACCAGTTGTGCAATCTAAGATTTACTATGATTTTATATATCTAAGCATATTATTGACCTAGATCATATGTTACTTGGATATTCTAACATACTGAAGCTTATGTTCACTGAACCTTTGGTTCAATGGTTTATTCCTAAGTTCATGTGGGGTAATAACATCACATGATCTTGGTTCTGTCAGTTAATCTAATAGCCTTAATCTTGAACTTTGTGCTGGTTCACCTAGAGAAAATATCTATTATATGTAGCATTTACATATCCATAGATTTACTAAACCTTATGGTTCAATGTGTGTTCAAGCTGAATCTTATTGTCTATGTGGAGCATAAAATAAGAATGATTCCTGGTAGGATCTTCCTGGGAAGGTGTTGTTATCTACTTACTAATGATTTGTAGATGGTAAATTATGGGTTGGCTTTATATGTGGAATCCACATGGTGATCTGAACCTATGGTTCAGTAATGATCATAGTCCCTAATTGAAGACTTTTGTATTCCTTCAGATGATTCCTAGTCTTTATTACTAGGAAAATGATTTAATTTATTTAGTATGTGGTGATATTTATTCTCTAAGTTGTTGACTACACCCAGTGTACAAGGCTTGAGGCTTGTGGCCATTGTAGATGAGCTTGCCATACTTTATGGGCATAATCTAGTTTCTTTGCTATTTGATTTTGAGGATTTGTTGATGACCTGATCATGCACATGCATAATCTTGAATAGTTATGGTGCATAAATGTGCATATACCATGTTTAGATGTTGGATATCTTACTAGAGGATTAAATTCTCTTCTAAGAGGATATGCTCTGCAATGATCTATTTTTATGCAGTGAGCTTGTACTCAAGAAACACTAAATCTGCTAAGTATAGAGGAGCTACCCTATGGGGATGTGCCCTATAGCCTAGCAGTTGTGGTTTATGTTTGGTCTAGTAAAAACTAGATAATAGGCTAATGATGTTGGTCTAAAGACCTTTGGGTAGGAACATATGCTACTCGGTGATTGAAACTAATGGTATAGATTGTATCTGTGGATAGGTAACTTTTACTTTGGTTTGGTTACACAATTACCATATGATTATTGATGCTGTTAATGTTGTGACACCTCAATTGAGGATACACAAATGTTTTAAAAACATCTACTAGCCAGATTGGTGTTATTGCTAACTATCTCGAGTTTTATTTGCACACAGGAATCCTTTCTATGACCAAATGATGGATTTACTTAAATGAGCCAATGATATATGGACTGGGGCATTACTTTTGTTGCACATAAACATATACTAATGTTGCCCTTTTGTTAGCTCTATGATGATTCTGGAGTAGCACTACTACCCAGTCAGAGAGCACTCTCTCCCACACAACTCCATACTCAGAAATAAAAGGACAAGAACAGATGTTATATTGATTTAAGAAACTAACCTGCTGGTGTAAAATAGAAAAGTGACATGGGTATATGTTCTTATAATGACTCTTGTGGTGAATCTTAATCATATTTCACTTCATATTGCTGGTAAGCCTTTACCTTGTGCTCCTGGTCCTCTTCTCCTAGAGCTATCACCTTTCCTGTAAAACTCCTCCCCAACTAGCTCTTGGATGGCTTGTTAAACAACCAGATGCTTGTGATATGGTGGTTATTTTTGGTGGAATTATCTGGTTTACTTGATCTGCTGACTCCTTATTGAGCTATTGATTGACCTTCCTGTTGTTGATGGTGGATTCAGTTGGTGTTCTAATAAGAACAATGGTGTTCTTGTGTTGATGATAAAATGAGAGATGTGCTCTGGAGTGTGGAGATGGGATGGTAGCTTTGCTGCTACGGCTGGGCTTGCTCTTGTATGATTTCTCGTCCTTCTCTATTATGCTGACAGCACACCATCTGCATGGATGATTGAGCTGCTTACAGCTGGGCCCCACTGGGTTCAAGTTCCCACTTCCCTGTGGATTGGATCAGCTGAGAGATGGTCTTATCTAGTCTGTCGTTTGTTCTTGGCTGAGGTTCATATTGGCTTAACAAAATCTATTTAGTTAACTTCATGCTAAACAAGATTATCTTTTTATTATTATTATTGCCTTATTATTTCTACTTGATTCTAGCTAGGCTTAAGAGGGTGCCATAGCATGCTATTTGTTTCCTTAATACAAATGATCAAATCTGGGTTGGTTTCCTTAGACTTCAAATTTTCCTCTCATACTCAAGTGTATAGCTCCAAGATGAAGATACTACTTATTTCTGGATTGGATGGCACCCTCTTAGGTATTAGTGGATTTTGGCAATTCTTACCAAAATCCCTAAGCTAGATCATACATTTAATTGCCTCACCTGGTGAGGCAAACACTTTTAACATTACCAAAATGTTACTTCCTAATTTTTTTGTGATCTGATTTGCAGGAATCAGAGTGAGGAATGAAGACACATAATGAATGAATAGCTTAGGACCCTTTTTTATTATTGATCCTTGTTGTAATCTTTATTCTAGATTCTTTTGTAATTCATTTATTCTTTTATGTATCTGTAAAGACAATGTATTATTATTTGTTTGAGATAATAAAGTTTGATTTTCTCCCCTTTTGGAGTTTAAGGCTTATTATTATGTATACTTATATTTTTGTGTATTCTCATTTATTAATGTAATCTTTCATTTGTCTTGAAGTACCTTTATTATAAAGGGTAATGTATTATATATTCATATAAGATGTACTTTATTCTATTATGGCAATTTATTTTCCATATTCATCTCAAATGATTAAATTTGAATGGATACCCCTCAAAAGCAAAGATACAGTGGAGGTCATGTCGAAATCTATCGCACTTGCCCGGATGCTGCAATCAGAGCAAGAGAGATCTCCATCCCTCACTGGCTTCTTTAGTTTTGCGCGAAAATTCCCTGGATTTTCTATGCATGAATGCAATGCACACACCTTATCTCAGCTTATTTCTAAGCTCTAATGCTGGGATGTTACAGACTCTCCCCCTTAAAATAAACTTTGTCCCTGAAGTTCGTACTCTCTTACGTTTCGGAATGAGGTGTTGACTTGTATTGATCACAGCATTTCTTAACTCCATTGTGATCAGAATTGGGGATAATTGTGGTATCCCGTCTCCATACCTTTTTCCTTGAACCTCTTCATTCTCGACAACATACAATTGTAATTCTAAGTTATCCCATGATTCCTTTTACGATAATCTCTCTGGCGCTATATCCTTACAGTCCTACTTTGAATTCGTGGTGGACACATTTTGTCATTTCCAATCAGATCTTCCTGCTACACTACTATACATGAACTATTTTAGTAGGTGTTACTCCTTCTTAAGAACAACTTACGAGTTGTTTCTTTTAGAACTAGTCCACTAGGTTTAATCTATTATATCTCCTTCAATCTTTCATCCGGACATACTCTCGGGAATACTTTATAATGATGGCTTGTTATAACCTTATGATAATAAGGCTTAACCTCATCATTGTCTAGTAAACCTTCTCCAATCTTTAGCCAAAAAGTTAGACAACAACACTTCCGTGTTTATTGTTTACTCTCCCCCTTGGGGTTTCCTAATGGTCTCTAAACTGCATTTATAATGCCCATTAGTTAAGGTATTGGTCTCTGTCTAGCTTATATCTTCCCTATATAAGGTCGCATGAAAGAATCTACGGTACACCCACACAATTGTGGATCTCCAAAATGAATCTTCCAACACTATTTGTATTACTCCTCACCCTTTGGAAATTCTCTCTTTGGTAAGCCCGATTTCATGAAGCGTCTCGAAAGACGATCTTTAATTTCATACTCCCTTAGGTCTAACTTAACTTAGGCCAAGTGTTATACTCTTTAAATT
The DNA here is from genome assembly GCA_910589775.1 of Avena eriantha. NCBI lineage: Eukaryota > Viridiplantae > Streptophyta > Magnoliopsida > Poales > Poaceae > Avena > Avena eriantha. Next base: position 87,366,958 of record OU342746.1, on the reverse strand, counting down.
ACACAAAGATGACCTACTTCACTACACCGCTAGGATACCAGCTACGGATCCTCCTAGATGTATGGATTACCCTACGGGTTTCCTAATTCTTACTGGTATTCTCTCTGACTTGTCAGAGCTTGAATACCACTTTTGTTCCAAAACTTCTTCTTTGCTCCTTTTCCTGTTACTTCCATGGACTTAGGACAACTATTTCATTAGCTTCTTAGCATCATCACCTATCTTGAGTGAACTTAAGTTCATTCCTTCATGTTGCTCCACCCCTTTTTCCTGCATTAACAATCCTTCTTATTGCCGGCTCATAATGAGTTGGGATTGATCTATCCTTCAAAATAGTGTTGATACTCCTTATATTTAACTTCCTTCTTCGTGCAAGTCTTCATCTTGATCTTCAGAACTCGTCACTCCCATACACGAATTCCCTTTTCTATCTAGGTCTATAACATCAAGTGGTAACTTGATGATGCAACATGCATTTGCACATCAAGTCAAACTTCATGTACAGATCTAGTCACTCAAGAAAATCTAAGAAAAACCAGAAATCCAAATGTGGTACATATAACACACATCATTCTAAGCCCGTAGTATAGTAGTTGAGTAAAACATCTCGAAAATACAGGCTTAGCTGTGTAGTATATGACACCACCTAGTATAGGTTTACACTGTGATACTTAGCACTTAGGTGTTTAACTACTCTTTGTCTCGATATTTACCAAAATTACTCAGTTGCAATAGGATAATTTTGAGCAAAGTGGTCTCACTTTGGTTCTGACTAACCTCTTTTCTTTCTTTTGGGACTACTAAAGACTACCAATTTTCCATTCTATCGTACACTATCCTCACATGATCTCTCAAAACTTCTAACAAAATTGTAGTTACTACCTTAATCCAACAATTATCATAATATTTTAATACCTATGACTTCTATCATAGACCTAAATTGTTCCTTACTATTATTACAAGATTTATTACCGAGCACTGTCCTAATTACAAACTTATCATGGTTTCGGAGCTAATCTCACCATGATAACTCTTCTTCTTAACTTACTATAAATGATTCTTAACAAATATCTACTCCATCACATGGAATTCTCAAGTGAATGCCACATGATTTACTTCCAATTGTATCTATACATACTCTGATGGTCTACCCTGTATGATATAGTGGTATCAACTAGTGGTAAGATTCTGCTACTTCACAAGGGTTCTAAATATACACTCCATCACTAATACTACTCCACATGATATCCTAATCTTAGCTATAATCTTCTTTGATATTTAATTACTTAAGATATCATAGTGGTGTTATACCTATTTAGATCTACTCTAAATGACAATTCTCTAGAGAAGATAGATAACTAATCCTTAAGAAAGATGATAAAAACATCCAACTTAAGTGTGACAAGGTTTATCCTTAAGTGGATATCCATCACAAGTCTTGGTTTAGATAAGATGGCTCCTATAGTCACTATCCAACCTACAGATCTTCCTAAAAGGTTTTAATCCTAAGGTCAAAGCATATGCTCTGATACCAGCTGCGGTGACCCAGCATACCACTTCATGATGTAGTACACTATAGTCATTGACATAACACCAATGAAACACTATTCACTAGTATTAAATCCCTCAGAGTGGTACAATAGAAACACAGCAGGTCCAAGACATGACTATAGGTTACAACTCGACTCTTTAAAAAAGATCTAGAGAACACTCCAGGTGAAAGAGAGAGATATAAACTTCTTACAAAGAAGAACCAGAAATATTAACTCAGAACTATCTAGTAACTAAGACTAGTACCTAAACTATTTGGCTTGCCATTGCTGCTATTGCAATGCTCTACAGAAGTAGGCTTTATGGCTAGAGAATCTACTCCTATCTAGTTAAGAACTTTGCCTTCACTTTGGTTAATGTATATGTTGACTTCATTGACTCTGTTGAAGAACTTGAGCTGTCGATGATGGTTTCTTGAGCAGAAATTGCTGTTGGAGTCGTCTTCAACGGCTTAGATCCTAGCAAGGGTTAAGAAGGTACGATTGAGTACAAGCATACTCAGCAAGTTCACTAAAAAGGAGTGTATGATGCACTATCTCTATAGCCATAGACCATAGGTCGTAGGCAATGCAGGTTTTCATAAACATTTCTTCAAAGGTTGCTTTTATTCTAAAAACTATGTCCAACAGCCTTCACGGGTTGACCAGAACTTTCATGGAGTTCCTTTCCTGCCGTGTTCGTAGCTCCTTCCCGAAACAGGGAGTAACATGTCACAATTTTTACACTCTGCAGAGGTACGTTACTTTACCCATGAGAGACCAACTCCTTGTTGCACAACCGGTGTCAACACCCAGATTTTTAATCCCAGATTCATGTTATTCCATACATCGCAATCCCAGGATTTCCATTTTTGCGAGACATAACAGATTGGAAACCATTATAATTTTTACACAAATAAAGGATCTCATGATCTAGTCTTAATACAAACAATCAGCGGAATAGTAAGCGTAGTAGAGGGCTCCATCTTCAGTGTCACAGGTAATGCTAACGATGGGAGATGATCCTAGTTTCCATAGTCATCTTGTTGTCCATCTTGTCGTCGGATTGATGACAAGTACGCCATGAGGGGGTCCTCGAGGCGTGCGGAAGAGAGGGGTGTGAGACGTACGGTGTTCCGGGACGGTGAGCACACAAGTTTACCTAGGTTCGATTCCGCCGGCTTTGGACGGATCCTACTCCTGCTAGTAATCCAGAATATAGGTTACAAGGGTTCGCTTGTGCGAGTTGAGATTGTAGACTATTGAGGGTGCCCTAAAGGCTCTCCCTAGGACGGCTTATATAGATATCCGGCCTAGGGTTTACAGGAGAGATCTATCCGGCTACGACTAAGAGTCGGTTACAGAGTACATCTTGAACTACAAGTAACACTATGGGCCTATGTCGGTAAGTCTTCTGGGCCTTCCCATAGCCGGACTGGACTCCGTCTTTTCTCCCTGACTGGGCCGCCCGTGAAGCAAAGCTCTAACCCGAAGTGGGCCACCCTGGTCAGTGAGGAACTGTAAGGATACCCGGAAAGTATATCCCCAACATCAGCCCCCGGAAGTCTCTAAGATCCAAAGTCGGATTCATCATCGTCTAGCTTGATCTTCGGCTTGCAGAATCTTGAAGGGTTCCTGAAACTTCACAATAAAAAATACGATACGGGTCTTAAAAATAAGTCGGACCTATCAACATGTTACTCGGATTTTCCAACTTGATTTTCAAACTAACTTGGTCTCTGACGTCATCTGACGCTGGTCATGGTCAAGTCACGTCATCTGACAAACATCCTGTCAGCACGACTGTTGGTGGGTCCATCGTTCGTGGAACCGAAGCGCCGTTTCAATGCGTACGCGGAGATCGAGGCGACGTAATCATCGCGTGGGTCCTTCCCAGTTCCTTCCTAGAGGCGTGGCGGTTACACAGTGTTGTTTGCACGAATCTTGGCGTAGTTAGGTGGTTATAAGGGGTGAGGATCACTTTTTCCTCATCTTCTTCACCTATTCCCGTGCCATTTCCTTCTCCTCCACATCTCCCTCGCGCACAGAGCTCCCCTGCTTCCCAAACTCCCAGCGCCGCCCATCTAAGGTCACCGGCGCACCAGAAGAACGGCTTCGTCTTCATCATCTGGCTTGGCTGCGGCAGCGGCGACAGCGGCGGCGGCGGTGGCAGAGAAGGAAAGCAATCGCGAGGTTTGGATCCCCTGCTTGCTGGACGACGAGAAGCTGCGCGGCGTGGAGACTTAAGGGCTCCTCCGTGCTAGAGACTGGCGGAGTGGTTCTGGCGAAACCATCCCCAACCCGCATGCCGACGAGCGGGTACACTTCGGCACCCACCTCGACAGAGGTTTGTCTTTCCCTCCCTCGGAATTCTTTTCCGAGGTGATAGATCATTATGGTGTTCAGCTTCACCATCTTCCCCCCAACTCCATCTTAGAGATGAGCACCTACGCGGCCTTGTGCGAGGGATGTCTCGGCATTAGGCCGAGTCTCACCTTATTCCGGTACTACTTCCATGTCCGGAGAAACTCTATCACCACGGGTAATCCTTATATTACCGGTACAATTAGTTTTTCGGTTAGGCGTGAGCGCATCTATCCTAGGATTCTAGCTAGTGAGTCGGTCTAACAATGGCCGGCCACTTTCTTTTACCACAAGGATGTTCCTGCTCCCGGCAAAGCCAATACTTTGCCGGCTTTCATCGACGGAGCTGCCACGCCTCAAACATCTTGGGACGAGGTCACTCCGGCTCTTAGTGACGATATGCTTCTTGCTAAGAGGCGGATTGAATATCTGATAAAACACAAAGGCCTGAGGGGATCCGACTTGGTCCAATGTTGGGTATCACGCCGGATCCAACCCCTCTAGCACCACGGAGACCGACTGATGCATTCCATCACGTCGTCCAAAAAGGATTCCCTCCGCATCAGACCCAAAGCCTATATATCGCAAGGTTATATAAGCCAGATTAAATGGCTGATAACGGAGCGGATCGAGAGGAAGATCCCGGAGGTTTCTCTGGACATGCACACAGTGGAAGACCCTGTTGTGCCGGTAAGATTTTAACAATAAACCCTTTCTATGTGTTTCACCTTTAAATTATTTCGCAATACTGAGATATTATCTTCTTTTCAGCTTGATGACCTCCCCGAGTCGGAACTGGCTCCTATCGAGGGATATCCTCTGAAGTTTTCTCAAGAGGAGGAATTGGTCCCACTGCCGGACGTTGTGCCCAGAAAGCACAAGGCTCCGATAGTGGCCGTTGTCACAAAGGAAGTGCCAGTTGTGAAAAGGTAACTTTCCGCACAACTTCTGCTTTTGTACTTTACTCGTAACTTCTTCCGAGATATAATGTTATTTGTTCTATTAATTTCTCAGAGCTAAGTAGCTCATCAAGGGCAAGGGGAAGGGGAATATCTCGAAGCCCCTGTGTCAGACGAATCTAACCATAGCTTCTCCTGCCGTGGCTCCTCCAACTCCTACCCCTCAACCTTCTGCAACACCGGTGATTACTTCATCCCCGGTTGTCGCGGAAAATCCGGCTCCCTCATCAGAGCCAACGATTCTTGAATCATAGACTGACGTCACCATGAGTGAGTCAGGTTTAGATAAGGGTGAACCCTCCTCGGTTAATGATCCCTTGGTAGAGACCTTCGCCGAAAACCTCCTTAACAATCTAGGGCTTGCCAAATTTGGCTTATCCCGAAAATCTGTGGAGGAGATCCAGCGGCTGGCCTTGCAATGCCTGGAGAGCCGTAATCTCTCTGCCGAAGAAGTAGCACAAGAAGCGGAGGACGTCTAGTACTCCGACGTTCTTGAACAAGTCCACCTTCGCGACGAGGGACTTAGAGCTGGTGTGCTTCCACCACCTCCGATTATTCCACTCACCCTCGCCGAGAAGGTTACCACTGAGGTGAACATGTGCCTGAGCAAACTCACACATGAACATCATGTAAGTCGAAATTCCAACTCACGTTTTTCTTTATTTTACTTTATATCATATCCTCTAGCCCCAAGCATGAAGTAGGATATACAATACGGGTTTATGCTTCTTTAGGATGCCAAAGAATGAACTAGTGTAGCCCCCAAGGCTCGTGCTGATATTTGTAACAATATTAGCCCGAGTCTTCAGTAGACTTCTGACTCTGGGTATTCTGACTTACAGAAAGTTAATTCATATAACCAGGATTTGTTGAAGAATATCTGCAACAAACAGAGAGAGATCAAGGCTCTCCGACTTGAAAATGCTAAGCTGAAGGTTTCCAAGGATGAGGCCGAAGGTAAACATTCCGAGACTCAAGCCTTGTCCTGTATTTTCATAGTCGAATATGTTTTGCTGAACTATTGTTCTTTTGTCTTATAGCACTGGTAAAACAGTCTTGTGCTATCATTGAAGAGGCTGAGAACCTCAAAACACTGGTGGTGGAGAATAAAGAACTTCGCCAAGAGCTGGATAAGCTCAAGGTAGATCATGAGAAGAGCATCGCTCAAATTCTCGAATCCACCTCCATGGCCACGGATGAACGTGATCGCAAGATTGCGCTTCAAGATCAGAGAATCTCAGATCTCAACAATGAGCTTTGTAGAGAGAAGGATCTTTCCAAGGCGCTCCAGGCTGAACTCCGAAGTCTTCAAGAAGAGAAAACCAAAGTTGACGACGTCATCTTTGGTATGTTTCCATCTTTCTGACTTGTCTATATTCTTCGAATCTTTTGATGTCGGCTTTACTTAACCGTTTTTTGTTATATGTATAAGTCCTTTGAACTTGACGGACTCCACTTCTACCGAGCTTACCCAAGTCGGTGATTTGCTTCATGAATTTCGCCAATCCATCGAGGACATTGGCGAAGCCCTCAAGGTTCCGGACATGCATGGCATGTCCGACTTTCAGGTGCGAGACAAGGCAAAGGAGATGCCGCAGCTTGTCCGGGACTGGAACATGTCCTACACATGAACCGCAGCGCAAAACGCTCTCACCATGGTTATCAGCCACCATGGAAACATGGAAATCTGGCAAGTGACCAGAGGGTACTGCAAGGTGGACGAAGACAGACAGGAGCAAGATATCAAGGCCATCATGGACTCCTGCACCGGATATGGGTGTCATGTAGCTGACTTAACCAGCTACGACACTCCCTTCTTCACCCGCGTGGACACACTGCCTCCGCCTCCGGAAGAAGCAGCTGAAGTTTCCGACGATGAACAGACCGTATTGGATCTGAACATCTCGGAGCGTTATCAAACCGAGGCCGATGCATCCAGCGAGCCGGCAGCTCCTACCTCCTCTCCTGCATCATAGATTACCAGAAACAAATGTATTATTCTGAGAAACATTATGGGTCTGTAAATATGCAGTACTATACTTTTGCTAGTGCTAAGCTTTTACCTATTCAGCACTTTTGGCTTTTAAATTTTTGTGTGCCTGAAATGTTTACATAAGCACTTGTACTTTTTTGCCTATACTTATCATTTATCTGGCTTTCCACCTCGTCCCTTTCGTGAGCTGGCTAAACCTTCTCCACGGAAAATTTGTCGAGCAACGCAGCTCAATTGCTAAACCAGTTTAAACTCAGAAACAAAGCCGGCTTCCAGTACCAACAATTCACTACTCGGAAAATGCTAGCATCTAGTAATCAGACAAATAACCAAAGTATAGACTAGAAACTTTAGAGTTATACCCAAAGGTAGCATTTTTAGAATCGTAAATCTAAACCAGAACAAACATGAGTACAAAATTATTTCAAGTGTTCTGGGGTTTTCGACTATGACATGATCATTCGCAAATAAGATGGTAAAAAACTTCTCAGAAAAAAACTTGAGGCAACCAAGACTTTTATTTCTCACAAAACATGTACATATGTATGATTACAAAGAAGGATAAACTAAGAATAAAAGGGACGTAGCTGAGCAATATTCCATGGTCTGTCTAACTCATCCGGATTTGTACTGCCTCCAGCTCTCTTTCTCTTCTTAGTAGCAGGTCTTTCTTTGACTGGCCTCATGTTAGTTAAGTATTACGAACCATTGTGCAATACTCGACTAACTAAAAAGGGCTCTTCCCATACTGGGGAAAGTTTGTGCTTTCTTTGTTGCACAAGCCGGAGAACCAAATTGCCTTTATTGAAAGATCTGTTTCTGGCTCTCTGGCTATGATACTTGCGTAACTTTTGCTGATATGCTGTTGATCTCATTTCAGCAACGACGCGAACTTCTTCGACTAAGTCGAGATCATTTTGTCGAGAAATCTCGGCATCCTCTTCGATATACGCGGCCACTCTAGGAGAAGTGTGAATCAAATCACTAGGAAGAACTACTTCTGCGCCATAGACTAAGAAGAAAGGTGTGTATCCGGTTGACCTATTCAGAGTTGTTCGTAAACTTCATATTAGAGAGGGTAATTCCTCTACCCAAGCCATCGCAGCACATCGTAGTGGTGCTTCGAGTCTCGGTTTTAGGCCTTGTAGGATTAAACCATTTGCTCTTTCAACTTGTCTGTTAGCCTGTGGATGTGCGAATGACGCAATGTCAAGCCGGATATTTTGTTCGTTGCAGAATTCGGCCAATTCTCACATAGAGAAATTACTCCTGTTGTCCGTGATAATGGTTTGCGGATAACCATACCGGATTATAACATCCTCGACAAATCTTTTGGCTGTTGCTCCATCACAACTGGTGACATGTTTAGCCTCAATCCATTTAGTGAATTTATCCACCATCACTAAGAGGTGAGTAAATCCACTTGGAGCTCGTCTAAATGGTCCTACCATGTCAAGCCCCCAGACCGAAAAAGGCCATGTTATAGGTATTGTTCGCAACTAATCATCTGGAACATGAGCTTGTTTGGCATACTTTTGGCATCCCTTGCACGTCTTGACCAGCCGTTCGGCATCTGCCTTAGCTGTAAGCCAGAAAAAACCGTGTCTGAAAGCTTTTGCCACTAAAGATTTGGCTGCAGCGTGGTGACCACACTCACCTTCGTGGATTTCTCTTAAGATTTCCACTCCTTCTTCCGGAGTTACGCAGCGCTAAAAAACCCCAGAAACACTCCGCTTATAGAGCTCACCTTTAACTATAGTGTAGTTGTTTGCTCGTCGGACGATCTGCCGGCTCAGAACCTCGTCTTCGGGTAATTTGCCATCTACTAGATAATCAAGGTAGGGTTGGGTCCAGCTGGGAATTACAGCCAGAACTGCTATTAGACGTGAGTCGGATTTGGTCGGATGTTCCTCATACTCCCTTTATTGAGGGAACTTTGAGGTGCTCTAAAAAGGCGACATCCGGGACCTCTGTCCGTGCAGAGCCTATTTGAGATAATGCATATGCTTCCTCATTTTCTGCTCGAGGGATGTGTTGAACCTCAAACCCTTTGAATAATTTAGATAAATCATCCACGACAGCTTTATATGCTGCCATGTGTTTATTTGCATTACAAATATCTGACACTTGCTGAGCAACAAGATCCGAATCTCCATAACACATCAAACGTCGAATGCCGATATCCTTAGCAATCCGGATTCCATGCAGTAGTGCTTCATACTCGGCAATATTATTTGTCGCTGTGAAGTGGATCTGCAACACGTATAGAATTTTATATCCTTGGAGTGATTTGAGCACCAGGCCAGCCCCCGAGCCCCCATGAGCCTTAGACCCATCAAAATATAGGGTCCAATATTCTGACTCAGGGAGGGTCATATTCTCCTTCATCTCTGTCCAGTCAGCAACAAAGTCAGCAAGGATTTGGGATTTGATTGTTGTCCGAGGTTTATACTCAATATTGAAAGTTGATAGCTCTATGCCCCATTTGGCGACGCGTCATGTGGCGTCACTTTTGTTGATTATATCTCTCATGGGAGCTGTGCTCACCACGGTAATTTCATGCTCCTGAAAATAACGACGTAGATTACGAGAGGCTAAGAAAACACCGTAAGCCAGCTTTTGATAGTGCGGATACCACTGTTTTGATTGTGTTAGGACCTCGCTAACAAAGTAAGTCGGACGCTGCACCAAGTGTTCCTGATTTTCAGCCGGTCTCTCCACTACCATAACGATACTAACGACTTTATTTGTCGCAGCAAGATAAAGCAACATCGGTTCTTGTGGTTCCGGTGCAGCAAGGATAGGAGCAGATGAGAGTACTTTCTTTAGGTCTTGTAGTGTAGCTTCAGCTTCGTCGGTCCATACAAAATCCTTGGTCTTTTTCAGGAGTTTGTATAATGGTGCGGCTCTTTCACCGAGCCGGCTTACAAACCGACTGACTGCAGCGATGCAACCAGTTAGTCTTTGTACGTCCTTCAGGCGAGTTGGCCTGGAAATATTGAGTATAGCCTTGATTTTGTCTCGGTTCACCTCTATGCCTCTTTGGGACACGATGAAACCTAACAATTTTCCGGCTAGGATTCCAAAGAAGCATTTCTTCAGATTAAGCATGATGTTGTATTTTCTTAGATTAGCGAACGTTTCCTCCAAGTCGGAAATCAATGTTTCCTTCTTTTTGGACCTCACCGCAATATCGTCCACATATGCATGTACATTGCGTCCGATTTGGTCGTGGAGGCAACGTTGCATTGTGCGCTAGTACGTAGCTCCTGCGTTCTTCAGCCCAAAGGGCATCATAACAAAACAGAAGGTTCCGAAGGGGGTTATGAATGAAGTTTTAACTTTGTCAGATTCCTTCATCCGGATTTGGTGATAACCGGAATATGCGTCGAGAAAACAGAGGAGTTTCGAGCCTACCGTGGAATCGATAACTTGATCAATCCTAGGCAGAGCGAATGGATCTTTTGGACAAGCCTTGTTCAAGGCAGTATAATCAACACACATCCTTAAATCAGTCGTGTCCTTTTTAGGGACCATTACAGGATTGGCCGACCACTCAATGTGGATGACCTCTTCTATGAATCCGGCTAACTCGAGCCGTGCTAGTTCCTTAGCTATGGCATTACACTTTTCATCGCCGAAACGTCGTAAGGACTGTTTGACGGGTTTAGCGTTCGGGTTTACATTTAAAGAGTGCTCGGCAAGTTCCCTAGGTACTCCGGTCATGTCAGATGGCTGCCATGCGAAGATATCTTGATTTGCTTTGAGGAACTTGACGAGCGCGCTTTCCTATGCGCTATCTAGGCCTACGCCTATCTGAGTCACCTTGGAGGGGTCATCATCCTTCAATGGCGTCTTCTTCGTCCCCTTTGATGCCTTGAACTCCGGATTCGGCTTTGTCACCTCCTACTTTGTTGCGGGCATCTCGGATGGATCTATGCTCTTCTTGATCTCCTAGTACTCTTGGGCGTGCAGCACGGCTTCAGCAAAATGCGGCATTTCCATCCTCGCACTCTCGTGCTTTCTTCAGGTCTCCACTGATGGTGATCACGCTATTGGGACCTAGAATTTTCATCATATTGAAAATGTAACACGGACGAGCCATAAAAGCCCAATAAGCCGGACGTCCAAATATAGCGTGGTACATGCTCTTGAAGGGGCTACTTCGAAGGAAAGTGCCTCCGTCCGATAGCTCTTTGGAGTTCCAAAGGTACATCCAAAGTGATTTCGCCCAGGGAATTAGCTTGTCTTCCTGGGACAACTCCGTGAAAGATCATAGAGCTATGGTTCAGCTGGGTCTCCGAGATCTTCATCCAGCGTAGCGTTTCGACATATAGAATATTAATACTGCTGGCACCGTCCATGAGAGTCTTGGAGAAACCATAACCATTAATAAGTGGATTGACAATTAAGGCGTATTTTACTTGCCTGTGCAACTTAGGCGGATGATCAGCGCGGTCAAATGTGATTGCCACTTCTGACCAGTCCAAGAATTGGGGGACAGTCGGAACTGTTGCATTGAGATCATGTAGAACTGCTTTCTTGACCTTTGTTGGTTGAGATCTGAGGAAGGTGACATAAGTGTCTTTCTTGGTCAGAAAAATTTTCTTCCCTTTCGGCTTGGGATTTGAAGCATCAGCTTCCTCCATGTCGGAATCTTCCTTGGTCTCTTTATCTTTTTCGGGATTCTTCTTTCCCTTCTTCCGCTTAGCTTTGTAGCCAGCGGTATCACCTCTCTTAATGTCGTCATTGAAATGACACTCGGCGTTTGACATGGGTATGCCCAATAGGCACTCGACTATAGCCTACCTGGTGCGGCTCGACGGAAGGCCCACTCGACGAATTGCTAAGGTCCATGACGCCTATGACGGTTCGAGTGATACGAAGCCTACAAGGACACAGACTCCTGGCATAACAAGACAAGGAAAGTACAAGACTAGACTAGATATGAAATCTGACTTGTAAACCAACTCGTATTGGTACCTGAGACCTAGCCTCCCCATATATAAAGGCTAGGAGGGTCCAACGAGAAGGCATCCTCTCCCCCAACACGCTACATCGCAATAGATCTAGACATCGCGACTCCCGCAATAGATAATAGATAGATCTACGATATCTCATACGCTAGATCCAATCTGTGCGACACCGCCATCGGCGACATTGTAATCCTTCGGATCATCATCAATCAAGAGCAGACAAGTAGGAGTAGGGTCCTCTACAAGGCCTGAACCTGGGTAAACCTTGTGTCCCTGTGTGCTTGTCTGTTAGCTGATCGAGACTTCCAGCGTTTCCCTCCTTCTCCAAAACCCAAGTCCATAACAATGGACATTGATGAGTTAAACCCTCGTCAATTGGCGCCGTCTGTGGGAAACAGGAGCGCTGATGTTGCGATCTCGACGGCCCCATCAGTAGCAATCTACAATTTGTCGGTTCTATCTCCAGCAATCTACAATTCGTTGGTATCAAAGAAGCAGATCTAGTTTTCTTTGAGTCGTCTTACGGACGAGATCCTTCAAACATCTTCAATCGCGGTCGTGGTCGCTAGTAGGACCGCCGCATTCGACATCATCTTCATACGGCCGGGTGCACAAATTCGGCAACAGTCTACAAAACGGGATTAGATCAGCTTCGTGGGGATAAGTTTTTTCCTTCAAGAAACACGCGGTGGCAGATCAGCCAATTCAATAGTACCAACACAGCTAGGCAGTGCAATACGCGATCCGTGTCCAATATTGCATGCAAAAGGAAAAAACAAAGGCGTCACGAGATCAGGTCCCAAGGAAAGGTCACATGGAAAGTAAACATCAATCACTTCTCGTGCTCCACAAGGAATCGATCGGTGATATCATTCTAAATCTTTCTTAAGCTATATTATTTTTCTCTACTCTAAATTGAGTACTCGCCTGACATGCAAGGCTGCTTTTTAATATTCTTTTTGTTGATTCAATAAATTAACGGTGTCAATCCCTGTATTCATCTATGTATGCGAGGGATTCGAGTAATATCAAGACGTGTTTCCTGCAACATCGACGACAAGTTGACTCCGACTATGCACGGGAAGCTCCAATTCGACTACGTATACTGTATGCAACCCCTAGCGGCGCCATAAAGAAATTAAGATGGAGACACTTGACGGTGCCGACTCCGCTGCGGCCTTCGGCTCCGACGACCCAGGACTCCCTCGACTCCGGTGACCGCGAGCCACGACTATCTTAATTTCTTTATGGCGCTATAGGAATAGCACTCCGGCGACCGTACTCTAGGTTTATTTGCAAAAAGCTAGATTTATCTAAACTGAGTTCAGGAGTAAAGAAAACCAATTAAAGGTTCTAAATCACTTTAAGTGGCAACCTAGCTTCATATTCACAACCCTGTTGTGGTCAAGTCAAAATCATAGTTGACTTCACAAGTCATTTTGAAAACATCTGACGACGGAATAGTATGGCCACTCCAACTGTCCATGACCGCGGACGCGGCTATTCGAATAGTTTGACACTCTACAGAGGTGGTACACTTTCACCACAAAATTTGATACACCCGTCAAGGATAACCCTGAATCATCATACTTAGTATGCGGATAATCAATCATAACTTTCAATTACACACTCTAGTATAGGCACCTCCCCTATGAGCTTGGCCTGCCAGCCATGGCCATCTGCCAACCTGGGCACTTCATAGGTGGATATCATCAAGAGGTAGCCTCAGCTAAAACCTCTTCCGTGAGGGAACCCATACTAATGCATATAAACTTCTGGCTAAGTCTAACCCAATTTAGGTATTGTGGTTGTACGGTAAAATTGGAATGGTATCGCATCTGAAACCAACCGTCATTTTTTATAAAGGGCTAAGGCTCATGCCTCAACATTTTCATCATCAAATCCATTTGTGTTTCTCACACATGTCAAAACATTTCAATAGAATGAAGCATCATTCCAAGGATTTCATAATCATTTTCACCAAGTATTCCCATCTAGAGTGATCAAGTTTTATGCTTAGCACTAGCCACTAAGTTAAGAGTGTTCACTAATGAGGGTGTTAATATTCAATCTCATGCCATAGAATGACATCTAAGTATAACTAGATAGACCTAGTTTTATACTTGTTATGCTATCTATACTAAAAGTAAAGAACTCTGGTAAAGTAAAAGAGTAAAGCTTGCAAGTAAAACTTGGGATGGGTATAAATCAAAGGTATATAACCAAAGCATTCCTAATGCATCTTGATTAGGTTAGCTTGTACAATTCTAGCTTGCCAATAATAGCTTGCATAGTTAAGAAACTTGCAATTGTTAGCTTGCAAAGGTCTAGCTTGCTTAGTAGTGACGGCTTGCCTTGATTGGTGCAGTGGTTGAAGTTTTCTTCGTCTTCTTCGGGGTAGAACTCCTCCTCCTCGTGTCCTTGGTCGGTACTATCGTCTATAAATGAATACGATGTACACAATCACCAAACAATACTTAACTAAGTCTATTTAGCAAACTAAGGCTCACACTTGATGATCTATCATCATCACAATCATCACATGAACTAAAGAACTAGTTTTATTTTGTTTATTTGAGAAAAGTAATTTCTACTCATTGAAATATATTAAGATTTAATATTCTCCAAATAGAACATGGGATCAAGTGGATACATGTCATCACCACATACTCTAATGCATGGGAATGTGATTTAAAGTGCTGGTCACATTTTATAAAGTTTAAGATTATCATTTAATAGATTTAAGGTGACTAGAAATGTCCTAATAGCATTCTTTTGGTACTACTCCAATGTCACTGTATACAAACCTAAATGTTTTTATATATTCAGATAGGTATTGTCAAATGTGATTTTTGAGAGTTGGAATCAACTCAAAAGCTGTTATGGTTGATTTTTGAAAAATGTTTGAAGTTTCAAAAGTCTCTATTTATTATTTTTACTATAGATTATCTCCAACTCTAAATGATTTAAATCCAACGGGCTTGGATAGATATTTTAATTATCTTTCTAGCAAAATTTGAATCATGCTATTTGGTTAATAGAAACTCTCTGAATTGATTTTTGAATAAGTGGACAGAAGCTAGTTTAAACTAAAAAGGAAAAACAATATTTGAATTTCCAGGCCTGGGCAGGAAAGCTAAACAGGCCGGCACAGCTGCACTATGCGGCATAGCGGGCTACTGATAGGCGGGGTCCACCAGTCAGCACACTACTATGTACGTACGTGAGTTACCTTTTCGCTCTTGCGACTAGGGTTAGGGCGACGGCGGCGGCGATCGCATTGTGATTCCGGCGGCGGAGTGTGACGTCAAATTCCACCCAAATAGAGGATGGCGGAGTAGTCGAAGGCAGGAGAGGCGAGGTCTCCTAAGGAGGCGAGCGGGGAGGAAGGGATCGAGTCGCTGCTCTTCCATCTCAATCTGAAGGAAGGAGAGTTGAAGGGAGTCAAGATCGAGGGGGAGAGGCTGAACACCCTGAAGGAGGAGGTGAAGTGGCTGGCACTTGCAAGGGTGCACACGAGGAAAAGGTTCTGTGCAAATTCACTGATTGAGACTATGCCAAACGCATGGAATTTGTCCTAGGAAGTTAAGGCTCGAGTTTTGGATGGGAAAATGTTTCTGTTTCAGGCGACATGCTTGGGAGATTGGAACAGGATGATGGATGAGGGCCCTTGGATTTTCAAGGACCATGGTATGCTTTTGGCAGAATATGATGGGTTCTCTCCTGTCAATTCGGTGCAATTGAATCTGATGAAGGTCTGGGTGAGAATCCCTAAGATACCTGATCTGTTCAGGAAGGAAGATGTGGTGACCGAACTTGCTTCGATTGTTGGAAAGGTTGTGAAGGTTGAGTTGAAGCCAGGAGTGCTGCAGGATTGTGTTCGAGTGAGGGTCTCAATTGATGTTGAGGTTCCTCTTATTCGTTTTGTGTCGCTGGATATTGGAGAGAAGAAGAATCTGTTCTTTCAGGTTCTGTACGAGAAGATTCCGAAATTCTGTGACCATTGTGGATACTAGGTCATGTGGTGGCTGAATGTGGTTCTGGGGTTTTCAAGCCAGAAGATCTCGAGTGGGGGCGGTGGATGCTCGTTGATGTGTCATGGAACCGCCCATGGCCTGCCCAGGATTTTGCTAGAGAGACGGGTGGTCGCCGCGGTGGCCGTATGGGAGGTATGGACACGGTGCAGAAGGAAGGGGACGTGGCTTTGACGTGCCATCCGAGTCCATGCATGAGGATCACGACAGAAGGAAGAGGACGTCGGCAGAGGCTACGCTGGGTAAACCGAGTCTAGTGAAACCAGTGCCTATCATTGAGGAAGTTGATCGGGTGGTACTGCCTAGGCAGCTGTTGTTGGAAGGCAGTGACAAAGGAGGCAAGGCTCCGGTGGGGATCCCTCCCCCACCACCAGTCTATGTGGCACCGAGAGATAAAAAGGCAAAAAAAGGGTGCAAACCATACAGATGGGAAGAAAGATGAGGTGGCCTCCGGGATGGAGGACTGCCAGGAGAAATGAGTATTCTAGGCAGCGGTACCGGCAAAAATCAGAGTTTTCCTTTGGAGGCTTGCCATGCACTCGCTACTGACAGGTGACATTTTTCATGCAAGGAATATGGCGCCAACCCCTATTTGCTCGATTTGTGGGATGGAAGATTCTTGGTGTCATTCACTATTTGAGTGTAACATGGCATGATGTGTATGGGTGCTAGCCGGTGAGGAGTTGGCAGCAGTCACGACAGTGACAGGGGAGCCGTCCGCATGAAGATGGTTGTTTTCTGTCCTAGAAAATGTCAAGGAACTAGAGCGATCTCGGCTACTGGTGACGATGTGGGCAATTTGGCACGCACGTCGGAAAGCTATCCATGAAGATGTCTCCCAGAATCCAATGGGGACTACTGCTTTTGTTAACCGTTTCCTCCTAGACTTGGAGGCTTGAAGTGTTTAGAAGGTGTGCCGCCAAGGGGTGCGTAGGGGTTCGTCTGCTGCCAGATGGTTGGCACCGGCTGTGGGAGCAGTGAAGTTGAATGTTCATGCGGCAGTGAATCAGGAGTTGCAAAAGGTATCAATTGGCGTGGTCTGCCGATCGAGCTCTGGTGTATACCTAGGCGCTTTGGCAATGGTTTTTTAAGGCCTTACTCATCCGGCAAGTCTCAAAGCCCTAGTATGTAGGGAAGCGCTGGACGTTGCTGATGACCTACAAGTAGGTGCGGTGATGGTGGCATCGGACTACCTTGAAGTGATTAAAGGGCTTCAAAGTTGTACCTTTGGACTCTTTGGGAGTATTCTGAAGGAGATCAGGGAGAGATCTTCTCAGAGGGGGGTCGTTCACTTTGTTCATGAACGGAGAGAGTATAATGGGGAAGCCCATAGTTTAGCTAGACTAGCTATTACTTTGGATGTATGTAGATATGTTTGGTTCATTGAACCACCTCCCGGACTAAATTTGCGTATAACGCTCCATATTTGAATAACGGCGAGTTGTTCTAAAAAAACAGTCAGCGACACTTCTAACGTGAAACGGTATCAGCGAATCTGGACCGTGCGATCAAACTCTAATCTAACGGTTGTGGGTCATCGTCGACGACGAACAGCTCCGACGAGAAATTAACCTAGCGCGGCGGTGGGGGACGCGCGGGGTTCTCCTGGGCTCCAGCTAGGGTCGGCGACGGGGGCGATCAATGTGGTAGACGACGACGAGGCTAGGCGCGGTCACGGTAGGGCTTGGGGTGGTTGGAATCGTTGGCTTCCTTTGATACGTCCATTTTGCATCACTATTTCATATCATAATTTACTATTATTCATTGATATATTCCATATTAAGAGATGATACTTATGTTATTTCATCTATTTTTGCACGGTTGATGACTTTTGGAGCATGGACCGCTGCAGTCAGGATTCTGATGGAAAAGGTGCTGTTTGGAGGCAATATTCGCGAAGATCAGAAAATCCGGGAAAATAAATGGAAAATCCTATTTTTCCAGAAGACGAAGGCTGCCAGAAGGAGGATTGGAGATGCGCCATAGGGGGCCCACACCACCTCCTGGTGCGGGCCACCCTGGGTCGCGCCACCAGGTGGTGTGGCCGCCCTGTTCCACCCCTGGCTCTTCCCTCTAGCGTATATTATCCTCCCGAAACCCTAAGACTCGGGAAGTAACCACAGAAAGATTCCGCCGCCTCTGCGGGGCGGAAAACACCGAGAGAGAAACGTCTCTCCAGTAGACAGAATTCTGCCAGGGGAAGTCCTTCCCCGAGAGGGGAGATCGTCGCCATCAACACCACCATCAAGCTGGACTTCATCGGGATCATCATCACCACCATCATCATCACCAGCACCATCATCACCATCTCTATATTGCTGTAACAATTGGGTTCAATCTTGCATAGTTCTTAGGGGAAACTTTCCCGGTGTTGATTAGTCTTTGTAGTTGATGCTATTGAGTGAACCATTGAATTATTGTTTATGTTTAGATTGTTATACATCATTATTCCATCTCTGATCATGATCCATATTATGTCTTGTGAGTAGATCTTTTTGTTCTTGAGGACATGGGAGAAGTCATGTTGTTAGTAGTGGAGTTGTGTTGAGAAAGATTCAATAGTTTTTTAATTAAGTTGTGGTGTACTTCTTCTAGTGGTGTCATGTGAACGTCGAATACATGACACTTCACCTATATGAGCCTAGGGGAATGCATTGTGTATTTGGCTACTAATCGTAGGGGTTGTCAAAGTGACAGAAAACTGAACCCCCGTTAGGAAACCATTGCACAAGGGACGTAAGGGTCTTAGATTTAAAGTTGTGGTTAGGTTTCTACCTTAATTTCTTTCTTGTACTTACGGATGTTTGCAAGAGGTTTAATCACAAGTATGTATTAGTCCTAGGAAGGTCGGTACATTAGCACAGGTTCACCCACACAACACTTAGCAAGCTAGAGAAGACTAATCAACTATATGAAGCGAAAGAACTTGACGATATTCCCGTGTGTTCTCGAGAACATTTGGTCATCTTAAGTAATACAACCGGCTTGTCCTTTGCTGCATAAAGGATTGGGCCACTTGCTTCATTTATTCTTATTTTCTTTTATTTACTCGTACTTTATTTACTTGCAATATCAAAAACCCCTAAAAATCCATTTGCTAAGTATTTGCAGAGAATTCCTGATCCATACCACTAGCCAGCACCTTTTGATCCTCGTTGGGTTCGACACTCTTACTTATCGAAAATACTGCGATACACCCCCTATACTTGTGGGTCATCAAGACTATTTTCGGGCGCCGTTGCCGGGGAGTGAAGCGCTATTGGAGAGTGGAATTGGTAAAGGAAACTTCTACTATGAATATTGTTTATTTCTGTTAGTTGCTTTATTTTTAATATGGATAATTCGCTAAGTTTCTTATTTTGTAATGCTACTACCACTTCTAAGGTAGTAGATGAACCACCACCTGCTGAGAGTGATGCTTTTAAAATACCTACAAGAATTATTGATCGTATTATGGATAACTACTATGTTGGGGATGGAACTGTCCATTCCGGTGATCATTTGCTTTTTATACACGAATTATGCGGGTTGTTCAAGTGTGCAGGTATTACTACAGATCAAGTTAAGAAGAAGTTATTCTCACTATCACTAAAAGGAAGAGCTGAAGAATGGTATAAGCTGCTGAAGAATGGTCAAGCTCTTGAATGGGAGGAAATAGTGCCTCTCTTTTATTCAAAGTTTTATCCTCCTAGTGAGATTCATAAAGATCGGAATCAAATTTACAACTTTTGGCCTCTTGATGAAGAGAGTACAGCTCAATCTTGGGGAGATTGAAGTTACTAATGCTCAAATGTCCCATTCATGAGCTCCCCAACAATATTAGTATCAATAACTTTTATGCAAGGTTATCTCTTCATGATAAGGATTTATTGGATGCATCTTGTGCTGGATCATTCACTCGCATGGAAGTAGAAGCTAAATGGGATCTTCTGGACCATATTCAAGATAATGCTGAAGCTTGGGAGAATGACAACGGAAGAAAGTCAGGTATAAATTACGATTATGAATGCATTGAATCTTTTATGGGAACTGATGACTTTCAAAATATTAAAAATGCTTATGGTCTAGACACTCAAGCTATTGCAACTTATTTTAAAGCTTTTGCTTCCTATATTGAAGTGCCTAAAAAGAAGTGGAATAAGTATCCTGAACCATATAAAGATGTTGCTAAGAGTGTTCCTGCAAGAAATACTGAAGTTTATACTGCTAATCATGTTTCACCTGAGCCTTACATTGCGAAAATGCCTTTCCCAATTAAGATAAAGGAACATTCTGTGATAGCTAGTATGGTTAATGAAAGTACAAGTAAAGCTATTGAACCTGATAAACAAATGGATGATGAAACTATAATTGAAAATGTGAAAGACTTTGTCACTATATATGTAGAAGAGGGACACACTATCCTTTGTAAGGGTACCTCTAATATTGTTTCACAAAGTAGTGTTCTGAGAGCTAGTATTCCTATGTTTTCTGTTAGAATAAGTGATCATTCCTATGATGGTTCTTGTGATAGCTATATCGTTAAGTTTATGCATGATACTGAAATTTATTATGAGAGAGGGAAAAGTGTTCTTATGCATCTCAATAATATCAAGTTTCCTCGTTTTTTGCTTAAAGTCTTTATATTGCGCTTGTTTTGCCTTCTTATGCTTGCGGTTTTTGGTTTCAACAATTTATTTGCTTACAAAGCCCCCTTGCATAGGAAGTGGGTTAGACTTAAACATGTGTATTTTTTCTTCTTAATACTCTCTTTTACTTGAATTCATATTCTTGTGTGAGAATCATCAAAATTATCATGCCCATCTTAATGGCTATAAAGAAAGAGCTTTTTGGGAGACAACCCAATTTATTTGTGCTTTCAGTTTATTTTTGTTTCTTTGAGTCTTGGAAGTTATTACTTCGGTAATAACCTCTCCTTATCCTTTTTGTTTGATTTTTGTGTCAAGATCAACCTCTAATGAGAGAGAAGTAATATTTGGGGAAGTTGCTGTCCCGAAACAGATTTTTGTGCTTCACCGTCAATATTCGTGAGAGATCTCTGTATGTCGGTTTGAGCTGTAATTTGTTTTGCTTCTGCCCCAGATTGCTATTTAACTTTCGCTAGTTCTGCACTTTTTGATTTGAGCAACAGAAGATTTTCAAAAAAATTGATCTTTACTTGTTGGTCTGTTTTGACAGATTTTGCCATTCTTACATTTGCTTCTTAAAACGATTTCCTTTTTGGATTATTTTTGGGTTTTCGGAGGGAGTTGCTACAGTAGCTTATGTTTTGATGGATTTCAGTTGAAATTGGACCTAAGAGGTTTTATCACTTCACGTATACTAATGTTGCTAATGAGAATTGTGTGAAGTTTTGTGTGAAAGAAATTTCCAGGTTAGTGGAGAAAATGGTGTCATAAGAAAGAGAAAGGTTTCATGACTCAAGTAATATGTGTATGAAGATGAAGATAATGATGTTATTCAAGTGGTGACCCCGGAAGAATCTACTAAATACCAAATTTAGAGACCAGAGTCTGTTTTTGAATAGGTAACAGTTCTGGTAAGAAAAGTTCCACGAAAATTCAATCCAGTTATATTTTTGCAGTTTTTATCCAATAAGGAAAGAAATGAAGCGAAAGAGGGACGGAAACATAGCCAGGGTCGCTCACACCACCCTGTGGTGTGGGCCCACCCCTGGCCGCGCCACCAGGTGGTGTGGCCACCTCGAACTCCGTCTCTGACCCGTTTTCTCCTAGTACCTTCCTTTTGTTGTAAAACTCCGTAATATATAATCCCCTGGATCCCTCGAGGTTCGTATATTGTGTTCTCATCGTGTTTTTGTTTCGATCTATTTCAGACAGGTAGAGTCCCAGTTTTGGAGCCACAATGTCTTCCTCTAGATCAGCCAAGGAAGATTTCCTCGCACCAACTGGGAGAACACCACCACCATCGAAGGAGTCATTCGTCATCAGGTTTGGCTTCTCCTTGGTTTGTTCCAAGCTTGGGGGAGTGCCACGGTATCACATCACTATCTTCTATCTTTTTTACCTTTTTAGTATACTCATATCATGAATAGAGAAGTTGTTATGTAGGATGGTTTGCATTATGGAAGTGTCCGCTCTCTCGTTAGATATGTATCCCTTGGTGTGATTTGCCATTATGGATTATTAATGAGAAGTTCTATCATTTACTCTTCTGCATATCTTATATTAGTTTTCAATCCATGGTTATATGATTTATCTTGTCGTTAATATTGGTATCACTTTGGGATCATTGAGTTAATTTAGTTGGTTTTGACAAACCTGGCTTGGTCAGTAGCAACACTATTTTTGAGAGTTAAATGAAAAAGATAAAAGTACTCTAAGAAATATAATTTCATCATCTTTCTTTCTTGATTTGCTCATAAGTTTAGTATTCTCTGGTTAAGATCTTTTGTGCTTCCAAGGAAGATTGCATGTTTGTTTTTATCATTTGTATGTTTGTTTGTTTCCTTCAACTCTTATACTTGCTACCTAGCCTTGCTAGCCAAAAACCTGTACTGAGAGGAATTCTTCTCATGCATCCAATCCTTAAACCAAAATCTATGCCATCTGTTTCCACCATACCTACCTATTAGCATTATTGGTATCCCAAGTAAATTCATGTTTTTATCTACCTTCCAAATTAAACTTGTTATGTGAAAATTAGTGATTAAAGCTCTCACGAACTTGATGGCACACTTTACTTTCTTGCATCTAATAAACTTGAACCATTGTGCCCATCTATGTTGTGTATATGCTTGTGCTTTGTAAGTTGTGAATTAGCAGAACCATGCTGTCATGGGGAACGCTTTCAACATTGCACTGGTACTTTGTACCTGGTTGATATCATGTTCTTTTGTCTATGCATGTTGTCGGTGTGAAATGAAAGGGGACCTTGTAAGTCCATGGAGTTATGTATGTGTGTTAGAGAAACAGCTGGGCCACCGGTCTAGTCCATGCTGTCATGGTGGAAACCTGCAGCGTAACCATAACGAGCATCTATGAAGCATTCTTCTTATAAAAAAAGAGATAGAGATTGAGAAAAAGAGAAAAATAAAAAAGAGATGAGAAAAGAGGAAAGAGATAAAAAAGCACCATATTCCCATGGTAAATAAGAAGATTGCTAAGATGCTTGTTGTCTGCTTGCCTTGTCATTTTGATATGGGGATTCTTCCGTATCATCGGGCAAGGGGTACCCCATTGGCAGTTCTCTATGATACACATGTACTTACTATGACAAGAAATTACCGGTGACTAAAGCTTAAGTAGCATGAGGAGCGGCCCTCGTATTCAAGGGACATGAGATTTTCAACTTACAACTTGTCAAGCATATCCTCGTATTTGATCACTTTAACCCTAATCACCTAAAGATTCCTATGATAGGGGCAATGAGAGCTGAAAGCTAATAAGTATCATAATTTTTGGAAGCTCTTTATGAAACTTGAAATCCCTGCTTCCCTTTACAAAGGGCCTTTCTTCTACTTTTCAGTTCAGTCAGTAAACCTATTCCCTTCTATCTCAGCAAGTATTTTGAGTTGTTGTGTTTCATTCATTCATATGATGATTTATTCATTCATGTTTCTTATGTTCCTTGTTTTGCACTTTGCTCTTATCTTGGTGTTTACTTCTTTGAAAGCTATCATTGAAAACAAGTTACTTGTGAACTCCAGCAAATTGTCAACTATTCTTCGACCAAGAGCTAAGTTTGCCATTACCAAATATGATTTACTTTATGTATCTTTATTGTGTTTCCTTTACTTATTGCAAGTTAAGTTATATAATGGTGAGTTGTCTGCTATTATGATCTATGTATTAATGAATGTAACGCTTCTTGTCCATATTCTTTTATCAACTCTTCACTCCATAAACCTGAGGCCATGTTTATTGAGCTCATTTTTGCTTGGGGACAAGCGAAGTCTAAGCTTGGGGGAGTTGATACGTCCATTTTGCATCACTATTCTATATCATAATTTACTATTATTCATTGATATATTTCATATTAAGAGATGATACTTATGTTATTTCATCTATTTTTGCACGGTTGATGACTTTCGGAGCATGGACCGCTACAGTCAGGATTCTGATGGAAAAGGTGCAATTTGGAGGCAAAATTCGCGAAGATCAGAAAATCTGGGAAAATACATGGAAAATCCTATTTTTCCAGAAGACGAAGGCTGTCAGAAGGAGTGGAGATGGGCCACAGGGGGGGCCACACCATCCCCTGGCGCGGGCCACCCTGGGTCGCGCCACCAGGTGTTGTGGCCGCCCTAGTCCACCCCTGTCTCTCCCCTCTGGCATATATTATCCTCCCGAAACCCTAAGACTCGGGGAGCGACCACAGAAAGATTCCGCCGCCTCTATAGAGCGGAAAACACCAACAGAGAAAGATCTCTCCGGCACATAGAATTTTGCTAGGGGAATTCCTTCCCGAAGAGGTGAGATCGTCGCCATCAACACCACCATCAAGCTGGACTTCATCGGGATCATCATCACCACCATCATCATCGCCAGCACCATCATCACCATCTCCATATTGCTGTAACAATTGGGTTGAATCTTGCATAGTTCTTAGGGGAAACTTTCCTGGTGTTGATTACTCTTTGTAGTTGATGCTATTGAGTGAACCATTGAATTATTGTTTATGTTCAGATTGTTATACATCATTATTCCATCTCTGATCATGATCGACATGATGTCTTGTGAGTAGTTCGTTTTGTTCTTGAGGACATGGGAGAAGTCATGTTGTTAGTAGTGGAGTTGTGTTGAGAAAGATTCAATAGTTTGTTAATTAAGTTGTGGTGTACTTCTTCTAGTGGTGTCATGTGAACGTCGACTACATGACACTTCACCTATATGGGCCTAGGGGAATGCATTGTGTATTTGGCTACTAATCGTAGGGGTTGCCAGAGTGACAGAAACCTGAACCCCCGTTAGGAAACCATTGCACAAGGGACGTAAGGGTCTTAGAGCTTAAAGTTGTAGTTAGGTTTCTACCTTAATTACTTTCTTGTACTTACGGATGTTTGCAAGGGGTTTAATCACAAGTACGTATTAGTCCTAGGAAGGTCGGTACATTAGCACAGGTTCACCCACACAACACTTAGCAAGCTAGAGAAGATTAATTAACTATATGAAGCGAAAGCACTTAGCAAGCTCGGTGATCAATGTTCTTGAAAACTTTGGTCTTCTCCGGAACTTCTAGGCATTTGCGAAGTAACGAGATATGGAACACATTATGGATGGCTGACATCTCCTCGGGCAGTTCCTATTGATATGATAGTCTCCTCTGCGTTTCAGAATCTTGAAGGGTCCAATATATCTGGGGGCTAGCTTTCCTTTCAGTTGAAAACGATGCATTCCTTTCAAAGGCGACACTTTGAGATACACAAAATCTCCGACATTGAAGGTCAACTCTCGATGTCTCTTGTCAGCATAACTCTTTTGTATGGATTGGGCTATCTTGAGGTGTTCACGGACTTTGTGAACCTTCTTTTCGGCTTCTCGTAGGATGTCGGGTCCAAAAATCTGAATCTCTCCTACTTGCAACCAATTCAAGGGGGTACGGCACTTTCATCCATACAAGAAATTCAAATGGGGACATTTGCAAAATGGCTTGATAACTATTGTTGTATGAGAATTCTGCGAAAGGTAAACAATCTTCCTATTTTGATCCATATTCTAACACACAAGCTCTCAACATATCCTCTAAGATTTGGTTGACTCTTTCAGTCTATCCATCGGTCTACGGGTGATAAGCGGTGCTGAAATTCAGCTTGATTCCTAATCCATTTTGGACTTTCTACCAAAATCTTGAGGTAAACTAGGTTCCTCGATCCAACACTATGGTCTTAGGGGTTCCATGCAAACTGACAATTCTAGCAATGTACAACTCTGCTAGCTTCAAACTCTGCTAAGTGGTCTTGACAATTATAAAATGGGCTACCTTGGACAGTCTATCAACTATGACCGAGATAGAGTCATTTCCCCTAGTAGAAGTAGGCAAACCGGTGACAAAGTCCATTCTGACGGAATCCCATTTCCATTCCGGAATCTGCAATGGTTGCAACAGTCCTGCGGGTCTCTGATATTCCGCTTTGACTCTCTGACAGATATCACACTTGGCTATGTAGATTCCGATTTCTCTCTTCATCTTGTGCCACCAAAATTGCTCCTTCAAATCCTAATACATCTTCGTTCCTTCGGGGTGGATAGAGTAAAGAGTATCATGAGCTTCTTGCATGATAACTTGCTTCAGCTCCGAATCTGCTAGCACACATATACGTCCTTTGTACCACAAAACTCCCTCTTCATCTTCTATGAATCCGGGTACCTTCCTTGTACCAATACGACATTTGATTCCGTCGATACTTGCATTTCCTTTCTGCGCCTCCATGAGCTGACTAATCAACGTGGGTTGAAGTTCAATGCTAGCTAAAAATCCTTTGCTAACTAGCTCTATTCTAAACTGCTCCAACTCTTCATGCAAACTTGGCTGGGCTTCTTTGATCATGGTTCTTAATCTACACGGAAATCTGCTAAGAGCATCCGCTACCACATTGGCTTTGTCGAGGTGATAGTGAATGTCAATGTCATAATCCTTGATTAACTCTATCCATCTCCTTTGCCTCATATTCAGCTCCTTCTGGGTGAAAATATATTTCAGGCTCTTGTGATCCGAATAAATCTCATAGTGGTTACCCATAAGGTAATGATGCCATGTCTTCAATGCCAAAACTACAGCTGCTAGTTCAAGATCATGGGTAGGGTAGTTTTTCTCATGCTGCTTCAGTTGTCTAGACATATATGCTATGACTTTGCCTTCTTGCATTAACACACATCTGAGACCAATATTGGATGCATCACAATACACATCAAAAGGCTTCTTGATATCCGTCATAATCAAGATTGGGGCTGAAATCAATCTCTTCTTGAGCTCTTGAAAACTCGCTTCACATTTGTCAGTCCATTCAAACTTCTTATCTTTCTTCAACAATTTGGTCATCGGTCTTGTGATTCTCGAAATCCTTCAACGAACTTGCGGTAATATCTCGCTAATCTGAGAAATGCATGGACTTGAGTTTGAGTGGTTGGGGCTTCCCATTCTTCAACATCTTTGATCTTGGCGAGATCAACAGCGACTCCTCCTGCCGACACAATATGTCCGAGGAATCCTACTTACTTCAACCAAAACTCACATTTGCTAAACTTAGCATACAACTGATGCTCTCTAAGGGTTTCAAGGATGGTTTTCAGGTGTTGCTCATGGTATTCTTCTAACTTGGAATAGATTAGAATATCATCGATAAACACAACGACAAACTTATCCAGAAAATTCATAAAAATCTTATTCATGAGATTCATGAAATAAGCGGGGGCATTGGTTAATCCAAAAGACATGACTGTATACTCATACAATCCATATCTGGTGGTAAAGGCGGTCTTTGGAATATCCGTTGCATGAATCTTGAGTTGATGATACCCAGTTCTAAGATCAATCTTAGAAAACACTCTGACACCAGTCAACTGATCAAATAGATCCTCAATCTTGGGCAGTGGGTACTTATTCTTGATGGTGACAGCATTCAGCTTCCTATAATCTGTGCACAAACGGTTACCTCCAACTTTCTTGTCCACAAATAGAACAGGTGATCTCCATGGCGATGTGCTTGGTTGAATCAAACCCTATAATCTGTGCACAAACAGTTACCTCCATATTTCTTGTCCATAAACAGAACATGTGATCTCCATGGCGATGCGCTTGGTTGAATCAAACCTTTCGCCAGCATAGCATCAAGTTGCTTCTTCATCTCCACTAGTTCAGATGGGTTCATACTATAAGGTCTCTGAGCTATGGGTCCAGTTTCAGGAATTAGTTCAGTAATGAACTCGATATCCCGATCTGACTTGGTGTATGGTTGGTTGGGCTAGACTCTTGTTGCATTTGAATTGATGGGGCAAGGTTTCAGATACATGCTCTACTGATACTCCAGAGCTACTAGTCATGGTTATGGATTTCTTGGCATAGTCGATCAATCCTTTATGTTTCAACATCCAATCCATTCCTAGTACTACTTCCAAACCTTTGGTTCCAAGTACTATTAGATTGGCATAAAATCTATCCCATGGATTCTGATAGGTATAGCCTTGCAAATTTTTCTAGCTTTGGTGGTTGAACTAGGTATTTGAACTATCATAACATGCTTTAATTTTGTTGGTTGAATATTACTAGTGCATGCAAATTCTTCTGTAACAAACGAGTGCGATGCTCTAGAATCAAACAAGACTCTTGCTAAAACTGAGTTAACAGAAAACATACCCAGCATGACATTTGGCGCTTCCTGGGCTTCTTCAGCATTCATGTGAAACAGACGGCCATTGCGGTTGAGCGAATTCCCTGAGCCGAATCTCCTTCCAGGCTGAACACGGTGTTGCTGCTGAGCTGGGGCATTCACATTAGTGGTGGTTGCAAGCTTCTTGGGACACTCGTTGGACTAGTGACCCTAGACTCCACATTCAAAGCAAGTAATCTGGGACTTTCCTTTGGCTGCAACAGGCACAACATTGCTTCCAGTCCTTGGGGGTTGGGGCAGTATTGGTGTTGTTGTTGTTGGACTTGGGCGGTGCACGGTTGAAATTGTTGGAGTTGCTAGGGTTGTTGTTGTGGTTTCCTCCAGACTTCAAGTTCACTCCGCTATGATTGGGGTAGCTTTGACGGTTCATCGGGGGTCTTTTGTTTCTTGGGCATATCCTGCAGACGGGTTGGGGCGACACTTCTGGTTATTGGTGGATCCATTCTGGTGCATCATTCTGCGCTTGCGGTTGTCATTGGCCTAGTTGATCTTACCTTCCATCTAGATGGCAGAGTCTACTAGATCTTCTAGGTCTTCAAAACGGATGTTGAGTAACACAGTCTGCATCTCATCATGCAGTCCATTCAGGAATCTCTCCTTCTTCTTGGATTTAGTGCTAATCTCATCAGGGGCATATCTAGCTAGCGACAGAAATTTGTCACGGTACTCAACTACCGTCATCCTTCCTTGCTTCAGTTCCATGAACTCATCTCTCATTCTGGTGACTAAACCTTGGGGAACATGGGTGTGGCTGAACTTGATCTTGAAAGCTTCCCACATCATGATCTGGTCATGGTTCATAGTACGGGTGCTATTCCACCAGGCTCTTGCATCTCCTGCCAGATAGTGGGTGGCAAACAGTACCTTCTCATTGCCGTCAACTCCTGCAACTTCCAGATTGTTCTCCATGTTTTGCAGTTAGTCATCAGCATCTAAGGGATCCTCAGACTTGTTAAAGATAGGGGGTTGGTATTCTGAAAGTTCTTAAACTTGGATCCATGATGATCCTGATTTCCATGGCCTTGATTATTGTGGGCCATCTGAGCTATCTATTGAAGAGTGGCTAGGTTGGCTTGACATTTGGCTCTACTAGCTTCACGGTCAAAAACTAGCATTTGCAGAATCTGCAACATCGGGTCCTGCGATGAGCTTCTTCCTCCTTGGTTTCCACGAGTCATCTGAAGATTGATATAGATAATGAGGTAAGAGGGAAAGTTCTAAGGTTCATGGTTTTGTTCCAAAAGCTTTAAACTTTGAGTTTGACTCGGGTTTTTCAAACTAACAACTTCCTTTCATTCATTCATTCAAAGCACACCATACAAACACACACACAACACAAATGGAAAATAGATGGTTTTAAGAACCATTCTGTGGAACTAAGATACAATGGGACCGATACAACTCATTTCTACGGTAGTGATTAGGTGCATCTACTCATCATCAATGAAGTTGGAATCATCATCATCGGTGTAGAAATCCATGGCATCATCCTCCAGGTAGTCGTTGTCATCACTGAGGTACGAGTGAAGATCTTCCTAGATGTCTTCACCTTCTTCCTCTTCCTTTGCTTCAAGCTAGACTTCTTGCTCACGGATGGTCTTCTCGAGGTCGGCCACCTTATTGCAAAGACGAGCGATGGTGCGATCCTTATTCTCGCGCTGACGATGAAGTGATTGGCGATCCTTGATGAGCATGGTGACAGTCTGGTCCTTCTTGGCGGTGATGGCAAGGTTGTGGTTGGCGTAGGCTCGAGCATTGTCCAATTCCTTCTGCCTATCATACAGCATGAAGTCAAGATTTTCCACCTGGCGCTTCATCTCTGGGTCACTTGGCATCTCCAATGGCATTCCCATAGAATCACGCCTTGCGAAGTGCGCAAAGCGAGTTCCCTGGATCAACTTGATGTGTTTCCCACACAGACGGGCAAGAGCTTCATGCATAGCCCTAGCTAATCCATCTCGCTAGTTATTCTCTCGCATAGTGAATTGAATCTTCTCAGAAAGGGGTGCTTCCATTTTGCCTCTGAGATATGCAACTATCAACCATTGTAGATATCCTCCCGGGTAATCTTTGAGTTGTGCACCAAAGAATTCCAGATGCGGGCGCTCAAGGTACTCTGACAGTGCATCAAGATCCCTCTCAAAGATCAGATGGCCTCCGTTGCCCAACTAGTAGAACTTGCAATACTGAACTTCCATCTATAAGAGTTTAGGATGGGTAAGTTAGTGAGGTGATCAAGTGTGTCAAATTTTATGTAGGAATGTAAGAATTTTTTAGAAACATGAATTTTTTTTTGAAAGAATCTCAAGGATAAGAGGGGGAATAAGTTTTCATAAATACTCACTTCTTTTGTTTTGAAACTAAATTTTTGTTCGGACGTCCATTCTAACTAGGGTCTCCTATGGTCCGGATGGCTCTGATACCAACTTGTCAACACCCGGATTTTCAATCCCAGATGCCTGTTATGCCATACATCGCAATCCCAGGATTACCATTTTTATGAGACATAACAGATTGGATATCACAGTACATCATCTATTACAAACCATAATAAGTTTTACACAAATAAAGGATCTCATGATCCAGTCTTAATACAAACAAGCAGCGGAATAGTAAGCGTAGTAGCGGGCTCCATCTTCAGTGTCACAGGCAATACTGACGATGGGAGATCATCCTAGTTGTCGTAGCCGTCCTGCTGTCCATCTTCCTGATAGTCCTCCTCATAATCTGGCCACGAGAATAGCCAGGGACAAAGCCATGAGTACTTTTTAAGTACTCGCAAACTATCACTAAAAAGTAAGGTAGTTCTAGTAGGAATCTTAAGCTCTAGGTTTATTTGCAAAAAGCCAGATTTATCTAAACTGAGTTCAAAAGTAAATAAAACTAAGCAAATGTTCTAAATCACTTTAAGTGGGAACCTAGCTTTCATATTCACAACCCTGTTGTGGTCAAGTCAAAATCATAGTTCACTTCACAAGTCATTTTGAAAACATCTGACAACAGAACAGTATGGCCACTCCAACTGTCGATGACCATGGACGTGGCTATTCGAATAGTTTGACACTCTATAGAGGTGGTACACTTTACCACAAAACTCGATACACCTGTCAGGGATAACCCTGAATCATCATACTTAGTATGCGGATAATCAATCATAACCTTTCAATTACACACTCTAGTATAGGAACCTCCCCTATGAGCTTGGCCTCCCAGCCATGGCCATCTGCCATCCTAGGCACTTCATAGGTGGACATCATCAAGAGGTAGCCTCATCTCAAACCTCTTCTGCGAAAGGAACCCAGGCTAATGCATATAAACTTCTGGCTAAGCCTTACCCAATCCAGGTATTGTGGTTGTATGGTAAAATTGGAATGGTATCGCATCCGAACCCAACCATCAGTTTTTATAAAGGGCTAAGGCTCATGCCTCAACATTTTCATCATCAAATCCATTTGTGTTTCTCACACATGTTAAAACATTTCAATAGAATTAAGCATCATTCCAAGGTTTTCATAATCATTTTCACCAAGTATTCCCATCTAGAGTGATCAAGTTTTATGCTTAGTACTAGCCACTAAGTGAAGAGTGTTCACTAATGAGGGTGCTAATCTTCAATCTCATGCCATAGAATGACATCTAAGTATAACGTCTAGCTTGCTTAGTAGTGATGGCTTGCCTTGATTGGTGTAGTGGTTGAAGTTTTATTCGTCTTCTTCGGGGTAGAACTCATCCTCCTCGTATCCTTGGTCGGTACTATCGTCTATTAATGAATACGAGATACACAATCACCAAACAATACTTAACTAAGTCTATTTAGCACACTAAGGCTCACACTTGATGATCTAGCATCATCACAATCATCACATGACCTAAAGAACTAGTTTTATTTTGTTTATTTGAGAAAAGTAATTTCTACTCATTGAAATTAATTAAGATTTAATATTCTGCAAATAGAACATGGGATCATGTGCACACATGTCATCACCACATACTCTAATACATGGGAATGTGATTTAAAGTGTTCGTCACATTTTATAAAGTTCAAGATTATCATTTAATAGATTTAAGGTGACTAGAAATGCCCTAATAGCATTCTTTTGGTACTAGTCAAATTTCACTACATACAAACCTAAATGTATTTACGTATTCAGATAGGTATTGTAAAATGTGATTTTTGAGAGTTGGCATCAACTCAAAAGCTATTATGGTTGATTTTTGAAAAATGTTTGAAGTTGCAAAAGTCTATGTCTTATTATTTTTACTATAGATTATCTCTAACTCCAAATGATTTATATCCAACGGGCTTGGATAGATATTTTAATTATCTTTCTAGCAAAATTTGAATCATGCTATTTGGTTAAGTGAAACTCTCTGAATTGATTTTTGAATAAGTGGATAGAAGCTAGTTTAAACTAAAAAGGAAAAAAAAATATTTGAATTTCCAGGCCTGGGCGGGAAAGCTAAACGGGCCGGCCCAGCTGCACTACGCGGCACAGAGGGCTACTGACAGGCGGGGTCCATCTGTAAGCGACACTTCTAACGCAAAACGGTATCAGGAAATCTGGACCGTGCGATCAAACTCTAATCTAACGGCCGTGCGTCATCATCGACGACGAACAGCTCCGGTGAGAAATTAACCTAGTGCGGCAGTGGGGGTCACGCGGGGCTCACCTGGGCTCCAGCTAGGGTCGGCAACGGGGGCGATCGATGTGGTAGACGACGGCGAGGCTAGGCGTGGTCACGGCAGGGCTTGGGGTGGTCGGATTCGCTGGCGCCCTTCTCCTCCAGCAGCGGCGGGCTCTGGTGAAATTCCGGTGCGGTGGTGCTCGCCTTGCTCCGGGGAGAAGTGGGGAAGGTCAGTAAGGAGTGGGGAGTGGATTGGTGTGAAGAATGGAGGCGGGGGTGGCCTCCTTTTATAGCGCGGCGAGGGGACCGAGCGGTGCGGCGGTGAGCTCGACGGTGGCATCGCTACAGGCGGCTAACGACATGGGCGAGGGTGTAGGATGGTGCGGTGCTCCCTGGCGGTTCTCACAGACTTATTGGCACGGCGTGGGGCGGCGCGGTTTTGTCGGGAGCGTGCAGTGCTCCGCGCGGTGGCAGAAGTGTTTATGGCGGCGTGCGGCAGCTGCGGGTCGCGCGGCGGTGAACGGGGGTGTCTGCTGGGTTGGCGTGATCATGGCGAAGCTGTGCATGCACGGTGAGGGCAAGGCACGAGCTGGCGGGGCTGGTCGGGCATGTAGCTCTGGACATGGCGCAGAGGCACGGTGCGCGGCGCGACTAGGGTGGTCCATGGCTTGGCTGGGGTCATGGCCTGGACAGGGGGTGGCGGTAGAGTGCGGCGTAGCTCCTGGACATCCTGGAGGGGCGCGGTACGGTCTGCTACTAGCTGGCCTTAGTCGGCTGGCGATGACCATAAATGGGCGGCGCCTGACTGTGCTCCACAGCGAAGGGGGGGATTTGTTTGGGTGCTGGTTAGGCTCAGAGGGGACCAGAGGGTTAATAGGGAACCAAATGGTCGATGATCACTGTACAAAACAGTGAAGTTAGGCAAAAGCTTAATCTGTGCTAACCAGGTGTTTGAGGAAATGGCCGCATGAGTTTTACTATTGAATTTTTGTTTCAAAAATTTTGAGTGATCTTAGATTAAGCTTGAGAGTCTAAGTTTTCTTGGAGAGGTCAAGGGGAATTGGTTTGAGTGGTTTTTCAAAAAGTGTGATCTTAACATATGAATTAGATTCAATTTTCCATTGTCCATTAAATTGATTTGCTAAATGTTTTTGTAAGTTCGTAAAGTGGGCCTTGATACACTTTTACTTGGACTAGCAAGGGGTCAAAATAAGTGGAATTGTTTCTGTTAGAAATCTTCTTCTAGGAACACTCAAAGTGACCTAGTGGTTTACTTTTGTCAAAATGACCATTTGCTTTATTTATTCATATCTGATTTCTTTTTATTGTGATTTTGTTTGTAAATGGTATAGATGATGTAGTATTCATCTTTAAACCATTTCACAACATTTAGAACAATCAATCATGGCATATACACTCAAATCTATACTAATGCAAACACACATGCATTCATATGCTTTTTCTTAATAAAAGTTTTTGTTAACCGTAAATTGGGTGATTAGGATTGATAATCTTGATTAGAAGATTTGGGGTGTTACAACCGGGCAGCTTATTACCGTCCACAATTCCTTGATGTGGGGCCCAGTAGCTGATCCAAGCCAATCACTGCCCTCTCCGCGATCCCATATGTCTGCACGATCCTCCGGGGGCTGACTACACCTCCGTTAAGCCCGTTTCGGGCAAGCTACAACCCTGGTGAGTTCCTGAAGACTCTACGAGCTGGTTATGCCCCTGGCAAGCTCCATAAAGGTATGATTGTACCTCCGGCAGCCACTCATAGATAATCTAGATACCAAAAACGTGGGCCCTAAGGGTGCCCACCCATATGCTGGATCCGCACAAGGAATTCACAGCGTCACATTAAGGTCATCTTGCCTACATACGAAAGGAAGAAGATACAGCTGACTTCTCCGTCCCATTCCAAATCCCATGGTTAACGCGTAATATACGGCGCAAGAATCATTAGCGACATTGGTTGTTAGGTCCTAGATATTATGTTCCTTTACTATTGGAACAGTATCAGTAGATCATTACCTCTTGGTAAATAATCCATAATCATATTATTATGAAAATAGTGTTTTCTGACCTTTTTGAAATGCAGGTGATGACAACATTTGAGTTACAAGCATTTGATTGAAAATAATCAAAGGACATGAGCAAGTTGTGAACTTTCCTTTTGTGATTGCAATATTATGCACTGATGGTCTTCAAGACAATAGAAGATCCAAATTATGTAAACAACATCATTGGTCCGGTAAGGACTAATGTTTAAAGAAGCAAGATGCAGTTATGCATATGTAATGTAATGTAGTTTGGAAAACCCCGAAGTAATACCCCAATATGGTGAATGAGTTAAACTTAGGTGATTTCTTTAAGATTTAGTTTGTCTATAAGTTTACTTTATAAGCCAATATACATATACAAGGAACTTAAGACTAACATGTATGATATAAAGTAAATATAACAACACATGCTTAGAGTTTTGATACTATGTATCTATTATGGAAGCCCATGTTTTAGGTTGATAAGAGTTGAAGAACTTATTATGAGATTGTTGTTTGAAGTGGCAAAACGAATAACTTTTGAAGAGAAGGTTTCTTTGATAAGGTTTAACCAATCTTTATGGTTAATAGAATGTGATCGATGTCATTTGCGTTTGTTCGATAAGTTTGGATTTGAGATGCCTTATGACTTAATTTGAAACAGACAAAAGTTAACTATAAAACATAATTAGATCTAGGGTGTGATGTGTTTAAAAGTATTAATAAACTTTAAATCTTATAACAAGCATGTTTGAAGGTATAGGATCATTCACTTCCATCTTAAGTGAATGATGAGTTTAAATGTGATTTGTTATTTTGAATATAGTTTACCTTATTAAGGAAAGTAAATTTAGATGATTTGAATAATCTGTTAGAGCTAGAATAAATGTTTAAGAATAGTTAAGAGATAAATAGCATTTATTTTTATGATGTTCAAATTTACTTAAAATTGTTGGTTTAGTTTGGATTTATAATTTTAAAAGAGTTTTATAAGGTTAATAAGTTATACTTAAATTTTATTATAGATCCAAGTTATAGCGTTAAACTTAGGATTTAGTTATTAGGGGTTTAAGGTGTTTTATATAGAATTGTAATTATATTTTTTAAGAGAGGTTTTTATATAATTTACAAAATAGGTATTTTATAGAATAGATAAGGATTT
This sequence comes from Avena eriantha, assembly GCA_910589775.1. Lineage (NCBI taxonomy): Eukaryota > Viridiplantae > Streptophyta > Magnoliopsida > Poales > Poaceae > Avena > Avena eriantha. The sequence goes on along the minus strand of OU342746.1, from coordinate 87,330,924 downwards.
ATTTCCTTAAAATCTTAAAAATCTTTAGGAAAATACTTTAGTATTTTTCTAGTTAAATATATTTACTCAAGACCTTAAAAATGATTTTTATTTATTTTTAAGTATTATTTCAATTTTTACAAAATTCTACAAAGGATTAAATGTCCTTGACTATTTGTTCCAAGTTTTATTTGTAAAACATTAAGTTATTATTTTTGTAAAATAGTTGATTTATTTTCATATGCAAAAATGATTTTTATTCATTTTTAGGACTTTTGCTTAATTTATGACATTTTATTATGGATTTAAGGGTGTTAATATTTATTCACATTTTACTTAGCTTAAATAAGTAAAGGTGTATTTTTCTTAGGCATATATTATTTTTGTGATCATTTTGATATATGATATATATTTTTGGGATTTTTTTATATTATTCTAGGCTGAAATAAGTTCATAGGGTTATTTTAGTAATTATTTTTACTTATTTTCTAGGTATTTCTTTCTAGGGATAAAACTTTGGACCCACTAGTCAGTCTAGCCCATGGTTAGGCTAGACCAACCTAGTCAGTGGACCGAGTCGGTCAAATCGACCCACTCGCTCCCTCTCCTTCCCCCTCACCACCAGTCTCTCCCTCTCATTGTTGTTTGCTCACCACCAACGTCGTTTGCTCAAATCCAGTGCAGCGAGGTCGTTGCGGTCGTCGCCATTAGTCGCTGGAGCTCCGCCACTCCATGGCCTACCTCTTTGCCCTAGTCGATTTGATTTATAAGCCCCATGGAGCAATTCCCCTTTCAATTCTCTGGCTAGGGTTCGAGGATGTCGCCTCACCTGCTACTTTGACCGTCTCGACCTATTGCTTTCTCAACTATGGCCACGCTGCCGCCAGCTGGGTGCCGGCGGGACGATGCTGACAGCGCACCCTGGCGTCTCCGGTGCTTCCCCTGATGCAGTGATGGTGTACTCGAGTCTAGGTGAAGTTGGGATGTTGCCGTTGTGGTGGTGGTGGTTGCGGCGTGTGGCTCAGCGCAGGTAGCAGTGCCACCGGTGCTTCTTGTGCCGTCATACAGCCAGGTTCCCTACGCCATTTCTGCTTCCTCCTTGGCAAGCTACGCCTTGCCACCAGATAGGTGTTCTTCTTCTTCTATTTCTTTCTCCTCTTTGCCCTTGTATTCTCACTCGGATGATTACTCTAATTTAGGGTTCCTTCCCCCTCTGCCTGAACACCGATCTTGCCACCAGTTGTGCAGTCTAAGATTTACTATTGATTTTATATATCTAAGCATATTATTGACCTAGATCATATGTTACTTGGATCTTCTAACATACTGAAGCTTATGTTTACTGAACCTTTGGTTCAATGGTTTATTCGTAAGTTCATGTGGGGTAATAACATCACATGATCTGGGTTCTATCAGTTAATCTAATAGCCTTAATCTTGAACTTTTCTCTGGTTCACCTAGAGCAAATATCTGTTATATGTAGCATTTACATATCCATAGATTTACTAAACCTTCTGGTTCAATGTGTGTTAAAGCTGAATCTTATTGTCTATGTAGATCATCAAATAAGAATGATTCCTGGTAGGATCTTCCTGGGAAGATGTTGTAATCTACTTACTGATGATTTGTAGATGGTAAATGGTGGGTTTTATTTATATGTGTAATCCACATAGTGATCTGAACCTATGGTTCAGTAATGATCATAGTCCCTTATTCAAGATTTTTGTATTTCTTCAGATGATTCCTAGTCTTTATTACTAGGAAAATGATTTAATATATTTAGTATGTTGTGAGATTGATTCTGTAAGTTGTGGACTAGACCATGTGTACAAGGCTTGTGGCTCGTGGCCTTTGTAGATGAGCTTGCCATACTTTATGGGCATAATCTAGTTGCTTTGCTGTTTGATTTTGAGGATTTGTTGATGACCTGATCATGCACATGCATAATCTTGAATAGTTCAATGTATATGGTGCATAAATGTGCATAGACCATGTTTAGATGCTGGATATCTTACTAGAGGATTAAATTCTCTTCTAAGAGGATATGCTCTGCAATGATCTATTTTTATGCAGTGAGCTTGTACTCAAGAAACACTGAATCTGCTAAGTACAAAGGAGCTACCCTATGGGGATGTGCCATGTAGCCTAGCAGCTATGGTTTATGTTTGGTCTAGTAAAAACTAGATAATAGGCTAACGATGCTGGTCTGAAGCCCTTTGGGTAGGAACATATGCTACCCAGTGATTAAAACTGATGGTATAGATTGCATTTGTGGATAGGTAACTTTTACTTGGGTTTGGTTACACAATTACCATCTAGTTAATGATGGCGTTAATGTTGTGACACCTCAATTGAGGATACACAAATGTTTTAAAAACATCTACTAGCCAGATTGGTGTTATAGCTAACTATCTCGAGTTTTAGTTGCAAACAGGAATCCTTTCTATAACCAAATGATGGATTTACTTAAATGAGCCAATGATATATGGACTGAGGCATTACTTTTGTTGCACATAAACATATACTATTGTTGCCCTTTTGTTAGCTCTATGATGATTCTGGAGTAGCACTACTACCCAGTCAGAGAGCTCTCTCTCCCACATAACTCCATACTCATAAATAAAAGGACTAAAACATATGCTATATTGATTTAAGAAACTAACCTACTGGTGTAAAGTAGAAAAGTGACTTGGGGATATGTGCTTATAATGACTCTTGTGGTGAATCTTAATCAGATTTCACTTCATATTACTGGTAAGCCTTCACCTTGTGCTCCTGGACCTCTTCTCCTAGAGCTATCACCTTTCCTGTAAAACTCCTCCCCAACTAGCTCTTGGATGGCTTGTTAAGCAACTAGATGCTTGTGATATGGTGGTGATTTTTGGTGGAATGATCTGGTTTACTTGATCTGCTGACTCCTTATTGAGCTATTGATTGACCTTCCTGTTGTTGATGGTGGATTCAGTTGGTGTTCTAATAAGAACAATGGTGTTCTTGTGTTGATGATAAAATGAGAGATGTGCTCTGGAGTGTGGAGATGGGATGGTCGCTTTGCTGCTACGGCTGGGCTTGCTCTTGTATGATTTCTCTTCCTTCTCTATTATGCTGACAGCACACCATCTGCATGGATGATTGAGCTGCTTACAGCTGGGCCCCACTGGGTTCAAGTTCCCACTTCCCTGTGGATTGGATAAGCTGAGAGATGGTCTTATCTAGTCTGTCGTTTGTTCTTGGCTGAGGTTCATATTGTCTTAACAAAATCTGTTTAGTTAACTTCATGCTAAACAAGATTATCTTTTTATTATTATTGTTGCCTTATTATTTCTACTTGATTCTAGCTAGGCTTAAGAGGGTTCCATAGCATGTTATTTGCTGCCTTAACACAAATGATCAAATCTGGGATGGTTTCCTTAGACTTCAAATTTTCCTCTCATATTCAAGTGTATAGCTCCCAGATCAAGATGCTACTTATTTCTAGATTGGGTGGTACCCTCTTAGGTATTAGTGGATTTTGGCAATTCTTACCAAAATCCCTAAGCTAGATCATACATTTAATTGCCTCACCTAGTGACGCAAACATTTTTAACATTACCAAAATGTTACTTCTTTTTTTTGTGATTTGATTTGCAGGAATCAGAGTGAGGAATGAAGACACATAATGAATGAATAGCTTAGGACCCTTTTTTTATTATTGATCCTTATTGTAATCTTTATTCTAGATTCTTTTGTAATTCATTTATTCTTTTATGTATCTGTAAAGACAATGTATTATTATTTGTTTGAGATAATAAAGTTTGATTTTCTCCCCTTTTGGAGTTTAAGGCTTGTTATTATTTATACTTATATTTTTGTGTATTCTCATTTATTAATGTAATCTTTCATTTGTCTTGAAGTACCTTTATTATAAAGGGTAATGTATTATATATTCATATAAGATGTACTTTATTCTATTATGGCAAATTATTTTCCATATTCATCTCAAATTCTATTTGAGTTCAAACATAACTTTTGAATGTTTAAATTTGAATGGATACCCCCTCAAAAGCAAAGATACGGTGGAGCTCATGTAAAAATCTATCGCACTTGCCCAGATGCTGCCATCAGAGCAAAAGAGATCCCGATCCCTCACTGGCTTCTTTAGTTTTGCGCGAAAATTTCCCAGATTTTCTATGCATGAATGCAATGCACACACCTTATCTCATCTTATTTCTAAGCTCTAATGCTGGGATGTTACAGTCCAGAAAGGGAGGATAGAACTTAATGACGAAAGGTTTAACCTCTCTAAAAAGACGAACTGGTAAAACCTCCAACATTGAAGACGCAATAGAGAATGCATATGAAATCTGTTTTCGATGAACTTGAGCTTGTCATGAAGATTAACACAAGCTCAAAATTCTCTCATGGATAAGGACCAAATAAGAACCAAGAAATATGATGCCAAGTATGCAAAGGTTTGAGCTCTCTCCGAAGGATATGATCAAGTTACTCACTTGAGAGCCCCTCTTGATAGTACGGGTATCTATCCTATAAACTAGTCTCTCCAACTAATCACCACGAGACCGGTAAGAAGGAAACCCTATCAAGAACATACCTTTGCCTTGCACATATTCCACTTGAGCTTGATGATAACGATCTACTCTACCTCAAGATGGAACACCTTTCTTAATTGTGCTAGCTTGGTGAAGACTTGCAAATTGCTCCCCATAGTCCACTATGGTAGAGCTTCTCTTTTGGGCATATCATCTTCCCATATCCATGATCATCATAGGATGGTAAGCTTCAAGCAAATGATCTCTTCGAGGTGGCTCATCTTGAACTTTCATATTATTTCTTCTTTCTTCATTATGTTGGTGTCTTGAAGGTACATAAGAGATATCACTCCAACATTATTCTTCTATACACACTTGCTATAGGCTCAACTCTTTACATACCGTTTTCTGTCCATTGGGGAAATATCACACCGGAGACTCTGGCCTAGAGACCGGAGACTCCGGTCTGCAAACATCTCACACCGGAGATTCCGGTTCATCTCCGGATAGTCTCCGGACCCCCAATCAGAATGACCCGGGCATATTTTCGAGGGTCACATCGGATACTTATGATGAAACTCCGAATAGGGACACCGGAGACTCAGGTCCTTGCATACCGGAGGTTCTGGTCCATCTCCGAATCACTCATTGAAACCTTGGTCAACACTTGATCTTCTTCACTTTCCTCTTCTCCCAACCTTGAAGTCAACATATGGTTCAAGCATTGCCTATGGACAAATCCTACAAGTAAACTCAATGCAAACAGAAGTCCATAAAGATTGTCATTAATTACCAAAACTACACATGTGGGCACACATGCACTTTAAAGTTTCCTTATACTTTTATTTTAAATATAGTTATCGAAATACTAGTGCACCATGTGCAGTTTTTGATGTTTACCACCATGCTTCCTCTTTGACTTAATTAGGTATTTTCAATGCAGAGGTTTCTAATCTTTTAAGGTTAACATATGCCTTTATAAATAGCCCTTTATGCTTTAGTGTATGTCATCCTTCATAGACCTGAAAACATGTCTATAGGTATCATTAGACACTGTGGACAAACTTAGCACAATGTTCACGGATTCATACTTAATCACTTCTGAATGCTTCTTCTTGGATCATATATTACGTTGAGTTCTCGTCATGGTTTCTAAGATAGAACCTATGTCATAACATAGTAGATAACGATCATCCTTTTCTTTCTTTCAACTATTGATGTTGTACTCAATGTCATTACTAATTCGAACAATCAAGAACCATTCCTTAATCAATTCCTATTCCGAAACTACTTCAGAATCTCTTTTAGGAATACATTCCAACATAATTTTGTATTATACTTTCTTTTAACTTTTAACCCTTATAAAACATTATTTATCAGTACTTGTTCTTTTATTCTTAATGTGTCGTATACACATAAGAATTTACATTAGGCTCCCACTCAAAGTAGGTTCCCTACATATTCGAGTCCAAAACTTACATTGCTCCCACTCAAAAATATGTCATTCACATATTATTTTAGGAACACTTTATAGCTCCCACTCAATTTCTTGCAAATTGCATATATTCTCAATATTTTAAATAACTTCAATATACCTTGATAAATTATCAAATTGAGAGTTTTTTACGAGACAATAGTATTTTACTAGTATTAAATCCACTAGACTTCAGCACTTCTGAATCAAATTCTTTTGAATTCTCCCAAGACATTATTCGCGGCAAATCGTGCTTTGTCTTTCACCTTTTCCGTCATGACCTTGTGGTCCTTTGGAAAAATCAAGTAACCCCTTTACTTGACAAGATTTAGTAACGCTTTACTTTCTGATCTTAAGTGAAATCCACTTCTAGTATTCCTCGTAACTCTAGTTTACGATCACTTTCCTTTGTAGTTCGTAGGTATGTCACATTCTGATAACATGTCAAGTGATTTATAAATGTCTCCATACAAGATGTAGGGTACATTTGCAAATCCTACTTCATGTTGTAAAAGTACTAGTGGGGAAACACAATGATCATTATCATTTATCCTTTCCTTTATGTGAAGAGACGAGTTCTGGAACACATTCTGTTATGCTTATCAACACTCTGATGTAGGGTTATGAACCCTCATCATGCTTTCTGTGAGGACCGGAACTTAACTTCTAGACCCCCCTTTGTTTATACATCAATCCCAAGATCAATGTTGACGACAAAGCGAAATGTATATCATGCAGACGTACAAAAGTAATTTATTACAAAGTATGGATAACAACATAGTAAAATGTCTATTGACATTTATTACATCCAGAAAACACAGCGGAAATATAAAACGCGTAGCGACTCTATCTCAGCCATGTAGTCCACGAGGCCTCGCTCATCAGCGTCATCATAATAGCCATAGTCATCTCCTTCTCCATAGTACTCTAAAGTATCAACACAAGCATTGCCATGAGTACATGACGTACTCAACATACCCCTTATGCAAAACCTATAATATCTACATGTGGCTTCGAGGAAGGTTGTATGGTTATTTTGCATAAAGCCAGTTTTATTTGTAATATGGTAATAGTTTTGGTAAAAGTGGTTTTAGACGAAAACACGTTCATCATCAATATAGTATTCCTCAATAGTGTGATTGTCCATGACAACCCACATAGTTCATAGATTCCAGGATAAGGATAGGGGCAAAGAGGGAAGTAGCAAGACAGGTTCCCGTATGTCAAGAAAGATTCTTATGTCGTCCATGACCGTGGACATGGCTATTTGAATAGGTTTACACTCTGCAGAGGTTGTACACTTTTTCCACACGACATAATCCCGTCTTGTTGCCCACTAGTAGATGCTAGTTTAGTACACACCTATTGGTGTACCGGCAGAGGGATTGTGACAAGATCTTTTAGCTAGATCCCTCAAAGATGTGACGAGCCCACCGGGTATGGCACACGGAACTGAGAGTACATCCCCAAATCGGTCCTCCCATCTGTGCTGAAGGATCTCCCGCAGGCAGACACCTCATCAGCGGTACGGCAACATCGACACCTAAGGCTGACTAACTTACTTGACCAAACCAGTGCCCATTATAGCATGTGGTTGTAAGATGGTCACAATCTTCAGATCCAAGATTTATTAGGCCCTCATGCGGCACGGACGATGGATTTTCCCCTTCAACTAGTGAAGGGCAGCCAATCGCTCCTTCCTTTGATCCAGTTATCGCTCGCGCTAGTGTTTAGATGGTAAATTTCACTAGAGTAGAATAGAGTATAGGAAGCAACAGCGGCTTGCTTAGTGAGCTCATTAAGTTTCAAAAGGGGTGTATGTGACCCGAGGGTCATCCAATTCCTTCGAAGAGGGCAGATCAAGGATCCTACTTATTATTGAGCATGGCTAAGAAATTCTACTCTAATAGGACTACTATATAGTATCTACTCAGGGTATTGTATGGTGATAGGTAGATCAAGATATGTGTGTAACAAAATAGCATATATTTGTAAAACAATAAAATAGAATGTACTTTATAGATCTGGGATAAGATATGGTAAGGAGCATGCCTTCGTTGTCAAACTCTTGATCTTCACCTCCTTGGCCGTAATCTTAACCCACTCCACTCCCTAATCGTTGTCTTGAAGCAATACAAACCAAATAAATAAAAGCAACACAACGATCAAGATTCGAAATAACAAGTGTTGGATAAGATCCAAAGAAAAGCTAGCAAGGTTTAGATGGTTTCAAGGTGTATTAGTAGCGGTCTGCCGTTCTCGACTAAGTTCGATTAGTAGTAGAGTTTTAGTAAAATAATATGTTTCTTCGCAATATTCACGTCGCATATATAAAATATGGCATGCATATACTACATGATAGCTAGTCATACAGTAAGTCTACACGTGTATATAAATCATGCCAAAACACTACTATAATCATACCCATGCAATACTAAGAAATCTACGATTAGTACTTTTGTATATGCGATAATGAGCACATCTACACTTCCACGGTGTATGAACCAAGTAAAGCAATCTTGACACTAGCATGGCATTAAAGCAACCACTAACAGGGTGCTGCTAATAAAATATTTACCTGCTAAATATCCAACATAAAGAGCAATAGGAAACAAATAAACCATACGATTATTCTAGTCTATAAGCATGACCAGCAAACAGTACTAATTAAGGTTTACAAATGACCTGGCATGCTTTACTAATAATAACGTAAAATAGCTAAATAACTAATACTAGAGAAGGTGCATGATAAAGCAAAGAAATTGAATCTAGTATAGCTAAGCATGTGTAAATAATATGCGAAATCTACTACAGGACTATCATGTGCATACTAACAGATTCATCGGATTTAATCTATACAAATATGAATATATGTGAATAAAAGAAATACACTAGGTAGTTGCAATACACGAAACCTGACTATATGCTCAAAAAGATGCACTGAATTAAATACACGACATAGATATCTGGCTATACACTAGGAAAAATGCAACGCACGTACATGACCATCTGTTCATATCCAGTGATGTACAGATAGAAACAATTTAAAAATAAATTTATCAATCACGATTATACTCATATCCAACTACACATGTGGGTTCCTAGAATTATTTGGAACGATCTATACGTTGGGCTCTAGTTGATCCAAGGTGTGCAAATTGGTCTACAACTTCCGTGCCGCCGGATGGCATTCGGTTCACCGGCCACGCGACAAACTACAAAGATACGGTCAGAGATCATGTCTAGGAGTTAGGCATATGTGTGGGTAGTGTGTGCGTGCAAGGATTTGTGACGGAGCTCACCAAGTGTGATGTAAGCATCTGAATAAGTTGATGAACTGAGATGAAACGGCGGTGAAGTATGTTGTCGATAATCAACGGACAGACCTTCTAGTCCAACGAATCCGCCCTGCTCCTCCTCTTGGTCGCGATGCAGCAGCTCGTCCTACTCTCGTCCTCTCCTCGCCGGAGCTGCCGGAAGCACGAGCACCACCCAACGCACAGCTCTCGCGAAATTGGATTGAGGTCCGAGCCTAAGCTCGTATGGCTGTGTATGTTCAAAAATCAGACGCAGGGCATCCATTTGGGACTATATAGGAGGAGAAATGGTGTGCTCTTGTTGATGGGATTAAAGAGAGAATGAATGCGAGATATTGTGGAGCAGTTTCTGGTTGGAGCTAGCGTTTTAGTCTGGTACGTGCGTACACGTGGGTTAGGAAGAAGAACAGTGCGGCTCTTCAGCTGGTTGCAGTGAACTCTTCACTTAGATGTGTTGAGGACAAACCTCTAGGGTGGCCCGATCTTTCACGATTCCCTTTCAAATCGAGGGTGGAGTGCGGGGAGAAGGAGGAGAGGATGAACACGACGAACACACGCACGAAGAACGCGATGAACACACACACGCAAAACCACGATAAACACCAATAGCTCACGCCGGCGGTGACCGGTCCGGCGCAATCCCTAGGATCGGCGTCGGGCGGAGGACTCTCTCTCGAACCGGCACGGTGAGATGGGAGACTCGGTGAGATCTTGACGTCTAGGCAAAGGAACACCGATGCCTAGGCCTTGTGCAACGCGGAGGCACAATGCAAACTCCAACGAGGTTTGGGGATATTGGTGCTCCTTAGTCAAGGAGCATGAGGCAAGAACTAGATAGATCCACAAAGGGGTTTCCACTAATTCTAATATCATGCCTCGGGTTTACAATGGAGGTGGGGGTCTATATATAGGCCAGCCACAAGTTCAGGGGTAATTCAGGCATTAAAGTAGAGTTCTGGGCGAATTAGAGGGGTACATGGGCCATAGGGCCTAGCTAGGCTCGCAGGCCCATCACTTGGGCCGGACACTCCGGGGCGAGTGAGCCGGACAGTCCGGGGTGGCCGGACACTCCAGGTCGAGTGGGCCGGACAGTCCGGGGTGGCCGGACACTCCAGGAAGTGTCTGGGCGGTGTCTGATTTGACCTTCTGAATGTCCACGCCAGGTCCGGGCTCGGGCAGGCCGGACACTCCGGCTAAGTCGGGTCGGACACTCCGGGGTGGCCGGACACTCCGGCTGGATTCGGGCGGACACTCCGGCTCTGGCAGCTTCAGGTCAGGTGCAGCCTCCGGGCTCGTGGGTCGACGTGGCGGGGACTCGTACCTGATGATGCACAAAGTAGTGGTATGAAGTAGCACGCCATCCAAGGAGGTATCGAATTGGCACGAAGAGAGGAGCGAGTTCACCTTAGCTTGGAGGAGTTTGGCTCGGGCACGAGTCATGGGTCCACTTGGGGGACTTGTTGGTGTAGATGTAGAGGCGGGCTGCATCAGCTCCCCCCCCCCTTGGGAAAGAGTCGGTCTTGACTCTTCATGGATATCATCTTGAACATCTCCATGGTAGGGTGAGAGATCCTTGACATTGAATGTATTGCTTGCAAGGTACTTGGAGGTCGAGATGTCAATGATGTAGGCGCTGTTGTTGATTCATTTGAGGACCTTGAAGGGACCATCTCCTCTTGGCTTGAGCTTGGAGTCACGTTCCTTGAGGAAGCGGTCCTTGCTTAGGTGTATCCACACAAGGTCACCTTCTTCAAATATCATCTCCTTCTTGTCCTTGTTTAACCTTGAAGCTTGGCGAAGGACTTGTTGTTCGATAGTTTCTCTTGTTTCTTCATGAAGCTTCTTCATAGCTTGTGCGCGCTTCTCGACGTCCATGTTTATGCGCTCATGGAGAGGTAGTGGTAGGATGTCGAACGCGGTGAGGGGCTCGAAACCATAGACGATCATGAATGGACTCATCTTGGTTGTTGAGTGCTTGGCTCGATTGTAGGCGAACTCGGCGTGTGGAATGCATTCCTCCCAATCCTTCAGGTTTTTCTTGATCAACACACGAAGGAGGGTTCCGAGGCTTCGGTTGACAACTTCCGTTTGGCCATCAGTTTGAGGATGTGATGCGGATGAAAAGAAGGGCTTGACGCCGAGCTTGGCCATGAGGGTCTTCCACAAGTAGCTCATGAATTTGACGTTGCGGTCGGAGATGATTGTCCTTGGCACACCGTGAAGACGGACGATTTCCCTGAAAAACAGATTTGCAACATGTGAAGCATCGTCGGTCTTATGGCACGGTATGAAGTGTGCCATCTTGGAAAAACGATCCACAACAACAAATATAGAATCATGACCATGCTTAGATCTAGGCAATCCTAACACGAAATCCATGCTAATGTCGGACCAAGGTGTATGAGGAATAGGCAATGGCATATAAAGACCATAGGGATTAGCTTGCGACTTAGCTTGAACACATGTCGTGCATCGTTGAACGTAGCGCTCCACGTCACGCTTCATCTTGGGCCAAAAGTAGTGATTGGAGAGCATGTTTAATGTCTTGTCGCGACCAAAGTGACCCATAAGGCCTCCACCATGAGATTCTTGGAGAAGCAAAAGTTGAAGCGATGACTTCGGAATGCATAGCTTGTTTTGTTTAAAAAGAAAGCCCTTATGCAAATAGAAATCATCAACTCCCTTGTCATTGGAGCACTTTGCGAAAATTGGTTCAAAGAACGGGTCGGAAGCATACAAAGATTTTATTTCCTCAAGACCCAACACGTTGATTTCAAGTCTCGTAAGAAGGCTTGTATGTTTGCGAGACAATGCGTTCGCAACTACATTATCTTTGCCCTTCTTATACTTGACAATGTATGGAAAAGATTCCATGAACTCAACCCACTTAGCGTGTCTCTTGCTCAAGTTAGCTTGGCCTTTGAGATATTTCAACGACTCGTGGTCGGAATGTATGATAAATTCCTTGGGCCAAAGGTAGTGTTGCCAAACTTGAAGGACACGAACTAAGGCAAAAATCTCTTTGTCATAAATCGGATAGTTAAGGCGAGCACCATCAAGTTTTTCGCTATGGTAGGATATAGGACGTCTGTTTTGCATAAGGACTCCTCCAATGCCAATACCACTAGCATCACACTCTATCTCAAAAGTTTTTGTGAAATCCGGTAAAGCAAGAAGAGGTGCTTCGGTGAGCCTCTTTTTAAGTTCATCAAAAGCTTTTTGTTGTGCTTTGCCCCACACGAAGGTGACATTCTTTTTGGTCAATTCATTAAGGGGACAAGCAATGGTTGAAAAGTCTTTCACAAAGCGACAATAGAAACCGGCCAACCCATGAAAACTTCGGAGTTCACTCACATTTGTTGGTATGGGCCAATCTCGTATGTCCTTTACCTTGGAAACATCAACTTCAATTCCCTTCGAAGAAACGACAAATCCAAGAAAAATCAACTTGTCTTTAGCAAAAGTGCACTTGGGAAGATTAACATAAAGCTTTTCATGTCGAAGGATTTGCAAAACTTCCTTGACATGTGTTATATGGTTCTCAAGTGATTTGCTATAAACAAGAATATCATCGAAATAGACAACAACACTTTTTCCAATGAGAGAACGCAAGATGTGATTCATAAGGCGCATGAAGGTGGATGGGGCATTTGATAAACCAAAGGGCATAACCAACCATTCATAGAGACCAAGTTTGGTCTTGAAGGCGGTTTTCCACTCATCACCTTCAGCCATGCGTATTTGATGGTAACCACTACGAAGATCAATTTTCGAAAAAATAGTGGCTCCACACAACTCATCAAGCATGTCATCGGGACGTGGTATGGGATGTCGATAACGCACGGTGATAGCATTGATTGGACGGCAGTCCATGCATAACTGTAACGTATCATCCGTCTTTGGAACAAGAATCATGGGTACGGCACTTGGACTAGTGCTAACTTGGATCAAACCTTTGGAGACGAGTTGGTTGATTTGATGTTCGATCTCCTTTGTCTCCTCCGGGTTCGTGCGGTAAGTGGCGTGGTTGGGAAGTGGTGCACCGGGGATGAGGTCAATGCGATGTTCTATGCCGCGAAGAGGAGGTAGTCCATGTGGGAGCTCCTCGGGGAACACATCCTTGAATTCCTGCAAAACACTCATCAAAGATGGAGGAACATTAGTTAATTCATTAGTTCATTGCGCTAGTCCCTTGCAAAGGAGGACATAGTGCAAGATGGATGGGTTGTTCCGAACATCTCTCATCTCACTTTTGGTGGCAAGGAGAACACTCTTCGTTTTTCCACTCGAATTGGGCTTGTGGCTCTCACTTACTATGGGGTGGTTCTCTCTCTCACCGCTCTTCTCACAAGTAGGTGTTATGCTTTGCGCCCTCGCTAAAGCCTTTGCATTGTCCGCAATTATTTGGCTAGGAGTCATCGGTTGCAAAACACATGTTTTGTTTAGCCATTTGTAGGTGTATATATTGGTGCGACCATCATGTTGAGCAGCCTTGTCAAATTGCCATGGTCGACCAAGAAGCATGTGGCAAACTGTCATAGGAACCACATCACACTCCACCGTATCTTTGTAAGGACCAATGGCAAAGGAGACCGATACGGTATGCTTGATCTTCACGGACCCTTGGTCACTTAGCCATTGCACGTGGTAGGGGTGCTTGTGTGGATGGAGGTTGAGGTTGAGCTTCTCACACAACTCGGTGCTAGAAAGGTTGTGACAACTCCCTCCGTCAATGATGACCTTGATAGATTTGCCATTGATGTCGGCTCGTGTTTGGAAGATATTGGAGCGTTGGACTTCGTGCTCTTGTGCTTGAGTGGTCAAGATTCTTGTGACGACAAGCGATGGACTTGCGTCATGTTCACACATGAGGAGTTCTTGATCATCTTCCACTCGTTGCCTTGCCATTGCTTCCTTGACACGGGCATCAAACTCATCTTCACTCAAGTACTCTTCATCACCATTGTCATGGATGAACAAGACTTTCTTGTTTCCACATTCGGCCGACTTGTGTCCTTTACCTCCACACTTGTAGCATTCACCGTTGAAGGTTGTATCACTTTTTGCTTGCCTGCCACTTGGGGGAAGTTTTCCTTGAGGCAGTGTGGGCTTGAAGGAAGGTTTGGAGGTACTTGATGAGCTACCATTGAAAGTTGTTGGTGTAGGGGTTGAGGCTTGCTTGTAGTTGAAGTACGTCTTGGGCTTGTTGTACTTGATATCCTCTTGCACTTGACGTTCAGCCTTTGTTGCGATGTGCACAAGCTCAACCATGGTGTTGTATGTTTGGAACTCGACGATGCGCTTGATTGGGTGATTCAAGCCAATAAGGAAACGTGCCATTGTTTGCTCCATGCGCTCATCAATGTTGGCGCGAATCAAGTTGATTTCCATTTCCTTGAAGTATTCTTCCACGGTCTTTGTCCCTTGACGAAGCGCTTGAAGATTGTTGAAGAGGTCACGCGTGTAGTGCGGGGGGACAAACCGGGATCTCATGTGAGCCTTCATGTCATGCCAAGTTGTGATTAGCGGCTCTTTTCTTGCATCACGAGCAACTTGAACTTGTTCCCACCAAAGGTTGGCGTAATCATCAAACTCTAGCGAAGCCATGGCAACCATCTTCTCGTTGCTATAGTTGTGCATGCAGAAGATCTTGTCGACTTTGAGTGCCCACGAGAGGTATTCTTCAGGGTCATTGGATCCGGTGAACTTGGGCATTGTGAACTTGAGCTTGCCAAAAGTTTCTTCATCGTTGCGTTCATTGCGACGAGCTTGGTGACCTTGTTGATGATCTTGTAGTTGGGGAGGTGGAACTTGGTTCTCGCGTCCTTGTTGCGGAGCTTGCTCTTGGTATTGTTGTTGAGGAGGAGCTTGCTCTTGCTCTTGGCGCGGTTGTTGACGTGGTTGAGGTACTTGGGCCTCATGGTGGCGAAGGTGTGTAGCCTCTTGACGCGGTTGATGACGAAGAGGAGGCTCGTTCCTTGGTTGGTGATGTTGGTTAGGCACATGGGCCTCACGGCGAAGAATATGGTCATGAGCCTCTTGACGTGGTAGGCGTCGCTCAACTTGTATCACTTGATGCTCCAAGTTTTGTTGATGTGGTGGAGGCACCTTGTGATGACCATGGTGTCGTTGTTGACGTTCATGACGTTGATGACGAGGAGGAGGATCTTGAAGAGCTTGACGTCGATGACGAGCTTGATTCTCCAAATTGGAGTCATCACTTGTTGTGTCAAGAATGTGTCGCGGTCGATGGTGGTAGACTTGCGGTTGCGCTTGCGGTTCCTCTTGTGGTTGCTCTTGTTGAATCACTAGTGCCCTTGCGTGATGACGGTGTGCTTCTTGCCTTGCTCGTGGCCTTGAAGAGAGGTCACCGTCATAGCTTGACGTTGCGGCGTGCTGTGGGGAAGGTACAAAGTTCGAAGAGATTCCATCTTCAACCACGGGGGCATCATTGCGTCTTGGAGCACTTTGATGTAGATCTTGTGGAAGAGGTACATGACGATGCGAAGAACTTGCAGAGCTTGATGCGCGTGAACATGGTCTTGCCATGCCATCGATGAGGCGTCGAAGATTGTCATTTGTTTCGGCGACGGAGCGTTGAAGCGCTTCATTTTGGTGGCCAAAGTTGTGATGCATTGCATGCATTTGTCGTTCGAGGCCGTCGAAGCGGTTGTCGATGTTCTTGAACTCGGCTTGCGTCTCGCCAAATTGTTCATCTTGTCTCGTCTCAAGTGCTTGGCAACGTTCACAAAACTCTTGTCGAACGATGAAGTGACTTGCGCGTGTCATGTACGGACCTTGATCTTCTTCTTGGGGAGGTGGTTGTCTCGTCTCACCGTGCCTATCCATCATGCAAAACACATAAGTATTGTATATGGAAGTGGCATATGGTGGTGTTAGCCTTGTACCTCACCTTGGGGATTGCACCAAACTAGAAACCACAAGTGAGAGCTATTAGCGTGCAAAGTGGAAATGCAAAGAAAACTCACACTCTCAAAAGCTTGTTGGTGGTAGGTTAGGGTTGTGGAAAGCCAAAGAACCAACCAAAAGAAAAGGGATAGTCAAAAGTGGTAAAAATCCAACAAAACTCAAGTCAAAGGCGAAGGTCAACAACTCAAAAGGGTGACGGGAACCTACGACTATGTACACACACGTGGAGAAAGTTGGGATTGACACGACGATGAAAATGAGCAAACCAAAAGTCCTAACGAAGACTAAGCTCGTTGTCGTGCCAATGTAAGGAGAGACCGTGGCTCGTTTGCAAAGAGGAAAAATGAGCAACGGATTTGTGCACTTGCCTTGGGCGCTCTTTTTTCTCTCTTGCTTACAAGCTTTGAGACTCTCTTTTGCAAGGGGAGACTATTTTTCTTTTGCTTTTTCTTTGTTTTTTTGCTCTCCCTTGATGCTACCTAGTCACACTTGATATTGCTCTTGCACTCTCACTATCCAAGGACAAATGCACAATGCTCAAGCAAACACAAGATGAGCCACTCTCATGGGATAGGTACACACAAAGGAAGATGGGGGTTAACAAGGTGACGCTAACAAGGTGACGCAAGTTGTACCTTCTTTGATGATGAACTTGGCGTCGGTGGTGCGGGATGATGTTCGTGGTCCGTGGTGTCGATGAGCACGGAAGTTGATGATGCGGAAGCTTGTTGGTACTTGCTGACACGCACACGGGACACGAGCAAACAAAGGAGATCAGCCAATGCGAAAAATGAGGCAAAATTCTCAAAACAGGCGTTACAGCCGAACACTCCGGTCTGTCTGGGACGGACACTCCGGTCTGTTTCGGCCAGACACTCCGATCGGGCCGGACACTTCGGTGGGTATGAGCCAGACACTCCAGCGCGGGTTTCCTGCTCGTGTTCTTGAGCGGAAATCCTCGCCTTCGGGCCTCAAATCCGCGAAAATCTGGCCAAATCTGGCTGGGGAAACGCAGGATAAAGCTGGACCAACTCCTTAGACAAGGTTTGGTCGGATCAAAACCACAAATAACACTCCAAATCAAGAGATCGATCCAAAGGCAAATATGGGCTGTTTTTTGTGGGGATTTTCGAATTTTTGGTGGATAGAAGAAAAATTTGTGGGGGAAATCGTGAGCAACGAAGCTCTTGATACCAATATGTTGAGGGCAAACCTCTAGGGTGGCCCGATCTTTCACGATTCCCTTTCAAATCGAGGGTGGAGTGCGGGGAGAAGGAGAAGAGGATGAACACGACGAACACATGCACGAAGAACGCGATGAACACACACGCAAAACCACGATAAACACCAATAGCTCACGCCGGCGGTGACCGGTCCGGTGCAATCCCTAGGATCGGCGCCGGGCGAAGGACTCTCTCTCGAACCGGCACGGTGAGATGGGAGACTCGGTGAGATCTTGACGTCTAGGCAAAGGAACACCGATGCCTAGGCCTTGTACAACGCGGAGGCACAATGCAAACTCCAACAAGGTTTGGGGATATTGGTGCTCCTTAGTCAAGGAGCATGAGGCAAGAACTAGATAGATCCACAAAGAGGTTTCCACTAATTCCAATATCATGCCTCGGGTTTACAATGGAGGTGGGGTCTATATATAGGCCAGCCACAAGTTCAGGGGTAATTCAGGCATTAAAGTAGAGTTCTGGGCGAAGTAGAGGGGTACATGGGCCATAGGGCCCAGCTAGGCTCGCAGGCCCATCACTTGGGTCGGACACTCCGGGGCGAGTGAGCCGGACAGTCCGGGGTGGCCGGACACTCCGGGTCGAGTGGGCCGGACAGTCCGGGGTGGCCGGACACTCCGGGAAGTGTCCGGGCGATGTCCGATTTGACCTTCTGAATGTCCACGCCAGGTCCGGGCTCGGGCAGGCCGGACACTCTGGCTGAGTCGGGCCGGACACTCCGGGGTGGCCGGACACTCCAGCTCTGGCAGCTTCAGGTCAGGTGCAGCCTCCGGGCTCGTGGGTCGACACGGCGGGGACTCGTACCTGATGATGCACAAAGTAGTGGTATGAAGTAGCATGCCATCCAAGGAGGTATCGAATTGGCACGAAGAGAGGAACGAGTTCACCTTAGCTTCGAGGAGTTTGGCTCGGGCACGAGTCATGGGTCCACTTGGGGGACTTGTTGGTGTAGATGTAGAGGCGTCCGTAGGACGGGCTGCATCAAGATGGGCATAACATCATCTGCGAGCTCTCTATAATAATCCACTTGATTATTGCAAAGGCTCCAAGAGAGCAAAGTTGTACTCCCTCTGGCCCGAACTACTGTTCGCAGCTACAGTACAATTGAAATTTCACAAAAAAAAACCCAAACCTATCCAAATCATTCGATTTTAGGCTAAATTCAAAATCCAATCTTGGCAAACCCGGCCCGCGATCCCCGGTGTCCCCGCGATCACCTGCTTGCGATCCTTGTCATCGCCCCGCGATCCCCGGCTTCCGCCCGAGCACCGCCGCACGAGCTCCAGATCCTGTCCCCGGGCGTCTTCGAGGGAGGCGGAGGCCGCAAGGAGGCCAATCGCGAGCTCCAACTCCCGTCCCCGTCGTCGTCCTCGGTCGCCGCCGCCGTGAGGTCCGTCGCAGTCGACCCAGCGTCCGTCCTACCGCGGCAGGTCTCGTGTGCGCCAGATCGCCGTCCTCCCACGTGCGCCAGGTCGCCTTCCTCCCACGCCAGTTCCGTGAGCCCGGGCCAGGATCCCGCCGGCCGGCTCCAAGCTCCCTCCACGGCCTGCTCTGAGCTCCTCTTCTTCTAAGCCGACGAGTTCCCAGGCACGAGCCCTCCCTTCTTCTGCTTCCACTCCTACGCCCTGGTGCCCAGGAGTTCCTCTCTGATGGAAAGCAAACGGCACGCAACAGCAATATCAGTCTAGCACCAAGGTATCAAATGATTAGTATGTTATATGGGTGCTAGATGTAGAACACACTAAATGCATCTTTGATTTCATACTGGTACTAGTACTGAACTTGGAGTATCTTGGAGTACTGAATATTCAAATAATCACTGAATGAAGAACATACTGAATGTATCTTGGAGTACTATCCCCGGCCAGAGGCGGCCGCGCGATCCCTGGCGGCCGCGCTCCCTGGCAGGCACGGCACAAACCCCACCGGAAGGTGGACGCGATCCCCGGCGCCCTTGATCCCCAACGGTCGCGCTCCCAGGCAGGCACGTCACGATCCCGGCGCGAGGCGCTCCCAGGTTGGCGCCCTCGATCCCCTGCAAAGAACACAAAGACACATACAGTGTGCACCAACTATGCACTACAGCACTAAGACCTAGACATATAGACAAACTGCAATTCCAACTCTGCAATTTCTAGCATTGTATGTTGTGGTCCATGTGTGCACATACAATGCATAAAAGATTCAACAGAAAACCTGATTTTAACAAGCGTACATCAAGACATACCGCATACCATAGCTGAGATAGGAACCAGAAGTAAAAAATGAGAAGAGGGATAAAATCAAGAACCATAGAAGTGTCTATAGTAGTACCATTGGTCATGAAAGGTGCTCTGGTAATAACAGCATATTCAGCATAGATGTGTCGATGCACATTAGCATCCCATATGATATACTGCTTTGGATTTTGGAGATCATCCACGCCACTACAAAATATTTCATTTGTTGGCTGGAATTGCGTTTATCCAGGAACCATAAGAGCTGGCACTGTGAATAAATTTGAAGTAAGACCACAGAAAACTACTGAATATTCAACGCAAAATTAAACAATTGGCTTATAATGTCTGAATAAATTTGAAGTAAGAGACCACAGGAAACTACTAAATATTCAAAGAACTAAATTTGGAAGTACTTACTAAACATACTCCATACACAAGTACTTACTAAACAGTGTCATATTCATTCAATATTTATCATATTCTTGTTATATTCCTAGTTTTGTAGCTCTAGATATATCTTCTAGAAAAATAGAACCAGAGTTCTTTATGTTCACAACACACATGTGCATGCACAATCTCTTACTGTGTACCTGCATGTGCACCAACAAAAATTCAGTTAACATGTGGTGTAACATCTGCTCTTCTAGCATATAATTCAGGGCCATTATACAGTATACACCCAACCCAGGTATGCATATCAAGGCTGAGCACGAACTACTCCGAGTATATTCCAGCTACCCAAAAATCACTCAAAGTATATTCTAGCTACCCATTTTAAATAAACTATTATGTTGAAAGTATATTCCAGGCTACCCAAAAATCAATCAGAGGGAACAATGGAACGGGGGGCCAAAACACGAATATATCTTCCTTAAAGCTACAACATACAAGGTCAGTTGTGAATGATTTAATATGGTGCCTTTAATTAAAATCAGAATAAGCAGAGACACTCAGGAAAAATAAAATAACAGTCAGATATTCCTGGTTGTACTTTTGAAATTCATATAATTTTGCCCGTGGTAATTTGGTGATGATGAAAAGATGTTCGTGTCGGTAGTTTTAGCTGTTAGCATTACCCAAGTCAAAAATGAAAAAAAATGCGGGAATTAATACTTAGCAGGCCAATAACTGAATCATACATCGTGTATCAAAAGAATAGCAGCCCTGAAAAATATCAGACTATAGTGTCAACGTAAATATCAGACTATAGTGGCAATGGACACACTAAGATATTGGTATAGATTAATCAGTTGCCAGATCACCAACAGAAAATTAGTATTCCATTGAATAGCAGGATGAACAGTGTGCACTAGTAGCCATTTGTTATGGTCAGCTAGAACAAACTTTGATAAAACTGGAAGCTGTATCTTCAGTTCTTAAAGGAACATCAAATTCTAAATTGGAATCCTACGGTTTAATTTGGAATCAGAAGTGAGAGATACCCGGTCCTCACCTGGATGGCAAGCGGATGCAATCTAGTGGCAGACGAGGTGAGCAGCGGCAACGGCGTGGACTGAGACCGGCCTCCACCATCCCTGCTGCAGCTGCTGACGACGAGCGAAATTAGACTAGCCTCCACCATCCCCACAGCTTGCTGAAGTCGGGGCCGGCGCCGGCGCATCGAGTTTCCTCACCGGGGAACCCCAAATCTCCGACCGCGTAGCCTCGCCGCAAGAATCGATTTTTCCTTCCTATAGTTAGGGTTTCTGGATGGAGGGGCCAGCCGCTGCGGGCACGACGCGAGAGAGGTCGTGATACGGGAGGAGGTCGCGACACGGGAGGAGGACGCGAGCTGGTGAGGGCGCGGCGCCGGTGACGCAGAGGAGGATGAAGAGTGGAGACGAGGCGGAGGAGGAAGAAGACTGGAGATGAGACGGAGGACGAGTCAGTTTGTCGGAAAACAACAGGGACATTTTTGCAAAAAGACACGCGCGGCCGTTAATTCAGGCCAGAGGGAGTACAAAAATAAATATACATATTAAAGGTCCCTTCGAATTCAAATGGAAAGCAAGGGAGTCGGGAGACGAACGAGACCAAGCTTCGGTGTGCTGGGCTGCTGGTCCAGTGCGTGCGAGGCGAGCTCCCGCTCGGATTTGGATGTGTTCGTGTCCCTTGGACAAACTAAAATGATGTGTATCAGTATCTCTATCTCTATCTTTATCTCTACTACTTAAAAAGCACGAATTTTCTCTGTTTCTCCGGTCGTTTGTTTCGTCAACACTTTTTAATTAGACCATTTTACCTTCCCACCAAATCTCTATCTCTATCTCTACTATTAAAAAATACGACAGCGTTCCGTTTTCTGCCTACCGCATACGTCGCTTCTTTCGTCCGGATCTCTCTCGTGAGTGTTTCCTCTGCCATGTGGGCCTTGCCCTCGAGCAGTCTCCTCCGTCTAAACAGTTGACCGCCGCAAAGTGCTCACACCGCAACCGAGATCCCAAAGGGGGATGAGCTTTGCTCCAGCGACCGTGGAGGGATGAGGATGGCCAGAATCACACATCTACCTAAACCTACGTTGAGGCGCTCAGCTTCGATCGCCTCGAGGAGGCCGTTGCTTCCCATACCGGCATAGTACAGGATTGGTGTCCACTAGGCCTGTGGTCGCCTTGTTCATGCCAGGTCAATCACCGGCATGGCCATGGCTTGCCTCGATTTCATCGAAGTCGTGCACGGCGTCCTCTTTAGAGTGCCAGCGCGGGCGCCCCCTAGGGTTCACATTGGTCGTGCCTCAGTCATGCTCGTCCGGGCATCGGTGTTGGCCAGAGTTTTAGATCGAGGGAGTCTGATGGATTCAAATCCCTCATGTAAGTGGACCTTTGATTCTTGTATTTTTGTTCATTTGTTAAGACATCTATGAACAATTGTATGGTTCGGGCGAGATCAACTACGAGAGGAATGAGAAAGGAGATGGATCAGATAGATCCGATACCTTCACTAATACGAAGGTGATTTAAGTTCTAGCTTGTTTTGTTTCGTTCTGACCGTTCCTTAAAGGGATTTTTGTGTGATTTATGTGTATTTCTGCATGTTGTGATGTTACAAAACTAAACTAACGGAAAGAGCAGACGTTTGAGGTCTTTTAGGTCGATCTCCTAGAGGTAAGCATGGTTAAGTGATATTGTCTAGAACCCTGTATATGAATCATTTAATTTTGGATTATGCACCTTAATTTTCTGGCTTTGTAGGTTGTTAAATTGCAAGCTGTTTCTCGGAAATGAAGTGTCTGTAAGTGTCGAGGATGATGCGACTAGCAATACAGTGCCTGAGAAGAGGGATTGGCCGGTTCTGACGTGGGTGTGCCTGGTGGAGGCTTTCTCTGAACTGGAGCGGCACCATGTCATACTGCCGCTTGTGGCGGTAGGCTGCGTACTCCCGGTCAGTGTTCTTCACATTGCTCAATCTCGATTCGGCCTTGGAGTCCATCAGCGCCAATGCTGCCAAGTGGTGGACGCCCACCTTCGAGCACCGCGTTGATGCTATGCACTGCTCCATTGCCTCACTCGCTGTAGGGGACCTCCGGGATGTCCATATTCAATACTGCTCTGATTATGCAGAAGGCTTAAGGTTCTTATTGTAGCACATTGCTTCACTTACCCTATTCCATATTATTCATTTTGCTATCCTTATTTCATTCTTCAATACATTCTCTGAAGAAATAAATCACCTAATTTAGGAGTATTGGCCGTGTTCTGGAATAAGATAATATTGATGGCCTGCAAACGGTGAATGAAGTAGGTTGAGATTTTCAGATTGTCCTTACGTTGATTATCTCCAGCAATGCAATTAATGCCACATTCAGATTACCCTTACGTATTTTCTGTCTTGTGTTGAGCTCTGAAATGCCCAAATTTTAGATGCACCAACCATTTACTTTCTTGTGATAATATAATTGATCTAAGCATCAAAGGTTCAGAATTTGTATATTTATACCATTCTGATTTAAATAATTTAGTTCTATTTTAATGATATCTCTGGTTTATTTTCAGGCCCATTATGAATTATTTGTGGTCACATGGTCCTTCTAGGCAGGCTCGGCCAAAAATGATTGTATTTGTCATACTGATTTTTCTTAAGACATGTCAATCTATTCTTGAAGCTATCATATCATATATAATTGAGAAGTTCAGAGATTGATGTGCTCATATGTAATTGAGGACAAGGTATATATATATATTCAAAGTAATCCTATCCTTCCATAGTTTTCCTGGGTGCTATTGACTTTTCTCACAGAGATCAAAAGCTACTTTCGGAAACAAGCACCTTAAGGTTAGTCTCTGTAATTGCTTTAAGATAACCAACCTTATTGCTAATTGAAAGACATTATTGCTAATTGAAAGACCTTTGTCCTTCATTAGCGAATTTTTCTACCATTTGATGTATGATACATGAATAAGTTATGTGATTTCCTGAAAAAGAGGTCTGCATGAGATGTGCAGAATTGGCGGTGACCAACGCTGATGATAGCTAAATTTTGCATATGATCTGGTGTGTACTGTGTAGGGGGAGCTAATGAACAACAGTGTCCTCGAAGCTGCGGCATTTGCATCGTTGAGGTACTTCATCACCTTCGCAACCGACTCCTTCAAGTCTTTGTTTTCATGAAGTGTAACCGAGACTATAGCATGGTGCCATGACCATGCACATTATTCCGAGGCTGGGGACAATGGAGGACCTCCAGGTTATGCTCCATCCTTTGCTTATTGTTTTCCTTCTTTTATTCTTTCCTTTTTTTCGGTTCAAATCATGGGTGTCACGATACTCGGGGCATGTGCATCTGTCAGTTGGAAAACCGGGCCTCCGCTCGAGCTCATCGGCGACTACGAAGAAGGATGTGAGTACCTTATCTATATATATTTCTCATTTCTTATGCTAAATCGGCATTGGCATGCACCTTTGTCAAGGTCCATCGATTTGTACACACGTGACTCAAGTGCTAATTCCACTCTCGGTTGGTGGTTATTAAACCTCCTCCTCCTCGAAATAGGCTTTCACCCTGTTTTATAAATAAATCCACACGACCAAACTGATACATAGTGATGAGGAATTTCTCTTAAAGTAGACCAAAGATAAACTTCGAAGCCTAAGAAGCATCTAGCTTACCACCAAAGACGTCGAGACTAAGGAACCCTGAGCTCCACGACACCGCCTCCAAGAAGGTAACGACACAACAAGCGCCGATGCCGCCGAGACCACAAGGGTCTAGGGTTTTCACCCGGAGCTCCAATACGGCGAGAGTAGCCATGACGATGCCCTCAAGAGGGTCACGACACCCGCAAGCATAACCGTCATCAGCGCCAAAGCGCAGGCATTTCGTCCAGAAAAACACTCGCCATATTTGGTTCCTTAGGCCACTTATCCCTGAACCGAGCTTCCAACACGCGATTTGGGCACCGCCACCACCAGTAGTCCTTGACGCCTGCTCCATGCCACCCTCAAGGTCCAAAGAGACGAGCCATCACCACCGACATGTTGTCCCGCTGCTAAGACACCCGTGCAGTCCACCTTCCGGGGCCGCCGCCTCGGCATCCGCGAGCTCGCGTCCTTGTACCAAGGCTTGTTGTGTGACCTGCAAGGCGAAGGAAGTAGCCAGGTAGGAAACCCGAGGACGGTAGCGGCACGGCCACCTGGAGGAGAACTGTCCTCCACCGCTGTAGGTGATTGTCGACCGGGCGCATCCGTAGAGACACACCAGGCCCAGTCGTGCTGGGTCGGGCCTCTGAAGTCTCCGCCGCCACGCTGCAGCACGTAGGTTGCGCCGCCGCTACCAACCTGCTCCAACCGTGCTACCATCTCCAACTCTAGAGGATGATAGGCTAGCACAACAGGCCCGACCATGCCCAGATGGGCCCTGTAGGGCCCAAATCTGGGCCGGCGGCGCACTGCCTAGCTGCCGTTTCCGTGTCGCCCCGTCGTTCGGCACCACCACACTGCCACCACGGACCGTGCCGTCTCCGCCTCCTGAGAGCTGCAGGAGCAGAGGACGGGCTTCCTACGCCTCCTGAGAGCTACAGGAGCAGTGGACGGTCCGCCGCCGCCGAGAGGCTGCAACAGCCGGGAGCCCAATAGTCGTTGCCGCCTCCATCTGCGCGCGAGGCTTCCCCTAATGCCGGACGCCACTGTGCCAGGTCCTGGCCGCCCCCGCTGAGCTGCACCGATGCCAGGGAGGGCTCCGTCCCGCTTGCCCCCCCCCCCCCCCCCCCCCCCCCCGCGCCAGAGGGAGGAGGGTGGAGGTGGGAGCCGCGGGGAGGGTTAGGGTTTCTGCCCCAAGTCGCACGGCAATGATTATTAGATTCGATGGTGCAAATTTGATTGTTCCAATTAGGTAATGATCTATATTTAGATGTGGCACCTGAAATGAACTTATGTTTGCTTCTATGGAATGAATTCCATTGCTTTGTGGGCTGACTATAGGTCTGTGATCTCTAGCCCTGCCAACTTAAAACTTGTGAGAATGACCCATTAGATTATTGTAAATTAGAGCATTATTGTCAATTGCCAAGTAATTTGTATGTCTAAAGTAGAAAGCTCAACGTCTCTACCTTGAAATCAGTTTGTTCTTGTGAGGTTCCAGAATTTTCTTCTAGCTTCTCCAACTTATTGTTCGTTTGCCAATGATCAAAAGTACCACCTATGATTACTAAGACCAAACACCGAAAACAAACACCCCTCGCGAGAGCTGCCGCCGCTCCCGAGGATGACATGTGATGTGAACACGAGAATGAGAATTGAGCACAAAGTCTATTGTCGATTGACTGCATACATATTGCCAACTTCATTTTTCACTTTATTGTTGATTGTTCTAGGTTGTTGGGAAGACACAAAGTCAACACTAGACAATACTTCAACGATATTTCTTAGATTTCAAAGGTTTGGTGAAGCCGTGCTATTCCCTGCAAAATACTGTGCTATTTAGCAAAGAAATGTTCCATATTTCACTGACACAGCGAGAAAATAAGGAAGGTACTTTCTTCTAGATTCCGGAAGCTTGGGCGTATATGTGCATTCATGGTTTTGGTGTTAATTATCTTTCTAAAATATTTCTGGTTACTTTACCTTGGTTGTAGTACAGTTGGTAAAAGTTAACGCATTTGAGGCCATGGATGCTATTTTGTTGTTATATACTCAACTGCTCCCTCGAGCATTTGTGAGATCTCAGATGTATTATTTTCTGATCATACATCACTTCAAATATTTTCCTATCATTGGGCGCAAAAGTTATATGCGCCATCAGGTTCTGGTATACAACTTTCAGTTTAATATTTCCTTGTCAACTTTATGCTTTCTTTATAAACTATGTTAAGCAGTACAAGTTTACACCATCAATCTCTGACTAGACTTAAAAAATGTTAATCAATAACAATGTCACTCGCACTTGAAGTGCGCCTATCCTGCAAAATTATTCAATTGCTTTAATAAGTGATAATTTGTTGGATGTTTATGCATATATGTATTCGGAACCATGAATGTCCATGTGTATATTGTTGACATGTGGACATGTAGTGCTAGCTTGCTACATAATTCCAATCATGGTAATTTCATGGAGATGATTTTTGTTATCTTGGATAGATCCTCGGAGCTTATCAGACGGTTTGAGAACTGAGTGATTTGGGACAAAAAAAAGTTATCTGGTATACAAACTGTAATAATTTGGCAAAGATGGAGAACATAGATCTAAGGGTCATCTTACGTTGTAGTATAAGAGCAGCTACACAAGTTTCTCTAATTTAGGAATCCATTTTCTATTCAGCAAGCATAATGATTTATATTTTGAATTTCTTCCTATCCTTCTGTGAAACTATTTAACGCCGAAGGAAAGGAAGAGGAAGAGACTGCCGCTTGATGTTCATGACAAGAATTGAAGAGGAAAAGAAGACGTTGCTGCATTCTATGCACGAGAACCTCACATTACATGTTTGACATGATTGAGGTGAAATCATTCGAATATTTATACCCGTAGCAACGCACGGACACTTAACTAGTAGAGAAAAAGAAAAAAAGATAAGATATTGTGTAGCCTAAGACTGATTGATCCGGTGGTTTACAGGAAAGAAAAGAATATGGAGAGTTGCCAGAGCAGCAGCTTCAAAAAGAGCATCAGATCCTCATATCCCCTGGGAAATAAGGGAGCAGATTGCAATCTTTAAGAACAATACCAGGAATATTGAAGAGCAGATCTATCACGTCAAAAGAGAGTTCAACAACGTAGTCCGTAGCTGTGCACAACAGGCTTCTAGAGTTCCAAAACCTTTCTATCCAGGGATTTGTACTGCAGATTGTACAATGTTTATGAGCTGAATAAAATTTTGACGCCCCTGGCGCCTACTTGTGTTAAAAAAAAATATGGCGAGAGAGAGACAAAATACGATGTGTGCTTAAGGTATACGAGCATGGCATGCACGTACACGTGCATGTGCTTGGTCCAATAGGATTCGTTTGAAAAGAACAAATAAGAAGCAAATTGCTAATTTAAAAGCAGATTCAAATAGCAATACTAGATAGTACTATGAGAAATTAATTCCCTTCACTTTGTATGTCAAATTAATTTTAAAACACTTGGAATTAATTTTCACAACTCTAAATAAAATATGTTTATTTATAGGATACCTTGGAATCAATCCTATTATTTTTATTTGAATATCCCTTGGTTTTAAAAAAAATATCCCGCAAAAATCAGGATGTTACACTTTGACTATCTTCCATTAGCTTCATTATCGAGAACATAGTTTTCCTCGAGAATCCACCAAAATTTCATCAATACTAGTTTTCCTATCTTTTGGTTTTAGCCATTGACATGGACATAACCCTTCGGGTTCCCATTATTTGTATATATGGTGCGGCCTAATGGAAGTCTCACCCGAAGATATTCCAAGATCCATGAAGCCCATGACGCTTCAACAAATACGAAGCATACAAGGACATAGACTCCTAGAGATACAAGACAAGGGAAGTGCAAGACTAAACTAGATACAAACTCTAACTTGTAAACCTACTCGTGTTGCTACCCGAGACCTAGCCTCCCCATACATAAAGGCTAGGAGGGTCCAGTGAGGAGGATGCGCTACACCCCATAATAGATCTAGACAATAGATACCACGCCTCTCTCTCTCGATGAGATCGCATCTAGTCAACTCAACGAGTTTGTACTCTCCAATGGTAATACGAGCAGACAAGCAGGAAATAGGGTTTCCTCTACGAGGGCCTGAACCTGGGTAAATCGCCTGCCTTGTTTGACTGTTAAGCCGACGAAATCTCCAGCGTTCTCTTTTCCACTAAACCCTAAGTCCATAACCATGGGCATTGCCAAGGTTACCCCTCGTCAATTGGCGCCGCCTATGAGAAGCTGAGCGTTAAAATCATGAATTCAGCGGCTTCCCCTTCATCGAACAAACGACTCGACGAATGGGGGAGGTCAGATCCGTTCCAGATCCATCGATCTACTTCCATGCCCACCGCCCTTCTTCCGACCATCGACAACCTTGATCAAGAGACGGATCTGATGATCGAATCCTTCCACTTCTGCTTTGGGAGGCCGAGAACCTCCGCCTTTTGGCCCTGATCTATTTGGGTCTGTCGGCCACAATCACAGCGCCCACTGCATCTTCTGTCGGCTCCATTGAAAAAGCTGCACTGCAGCCGACGAACGTTGAAGGAAGTCGCGACCACACCGCGGATCTAGGGAATTTGGCTGATTCAATCAACGCCACTACACGTCCTGAACCATACAAACGTCGTCCTCGACGAATCTAGAGAAAGTATCGAGTTGGGTATCAACAAGACTATTTCCACTTTGCCATAGACTTGTTTCGACACTACTGCAGAATGTTTTGACTCCTTCATGGACTATATCTTCTTCATCATCAGAGTACCACTAGAGTCGATGAGATCGCAAACAATCGGTAGCCAACAATTAGCATTGGACCCGACGATCCAGGTGGTAGACCCGCGAGTCCTGGGAATCCACAACGGATACGTCCGCATGCAACCAAGGAAATTCAAGACTGAAATAAACTAGGTGGGTATGCGCGCTTCGCCGCACCACCTGCAACATGCTTTATGCACTGTGTGTTAGTCGTGGGGATGTGCACGCGTTCTTCTCTCTCAGTTTAAGGGAGGACTTGTGGTGTCGTGGTTCTCGCCATTGTGGCTCTGTGTGTGTTCACATGTGGATGAAATGGTGCCATTGGAGAATGATGTTATGATCGAATGGCGGCCGAAAACCCTCGCAAGGAGGGGGGTCAGAAGTAGAGGCAAAGACCGAGGGGTGGCATGTGGGCTTTGGACCGAGACATGCCAGAGAAGAGAAGACACACAAGGAAAAAACAAAGCAGGTCCACATAAGAGCGAGTTGAGCTCGGCGAAGATGACAATAACGAAGTCGTTGTAATTGATCGTGGCCAAGGAGAGCTCCTAGGAGGCGCTATGAGGCCTGGGCTCCTCCATTGGATCGAGGAGGAGAAGAGGCGAGGTGGCTCGCTGGCCGGTAGCATCGTAGACCACTCACCCCGCCGCCACCTTTACCCCTCTAGCGCACCTCTTCCTTAACCCTAAATTTACACATGTCGCCCCGCCGTCGCGTGCATCCCTCCACCGGTCAATGTCGCAGAAAAGACATCCCCGACACGCTCTCCTCGTCACCGTATGGCAGCCCTCGCAGCTGCACTGGGCGGGATCGCGCCCTCGTCCTGCTCGGCGGGGTGAGCAGAGGGGACAACAGCTGGAGGAGCAGCGCGGCCGGTCGCTGCTGCGTGTGGAGATGTGGGCTTGGTCGACGACACCGGTCGTCAATGCGTGTGGAATGGCGGGCCTCGACTTGAGCAGGGGTGAGCGGCGACGACGAGGTGAGTGGGGACGAGGAAGAGGCTACGGGAAATCCTGCCTCTCCATGACATAGCACCATGCGAGCGAGGCGTACGAGTTCTTTTGATATGGGAGTCGGGGATGCGGAGAAGACCAAAGAACCCCCCCCCCCCCCCCCCCTTAAGCTTATAGTATATAGTATATTAATCAGAGGCTGCCATGATTAAAAAGTACATGGAGAATAGGGATGAAGGGAAAAAATTCCAATCCTGAGCTCTAGTGAGAAGAAAGCAGCGCCTCACCACAAATCCGAGGATGCGAACCCATCGCAAAACCTCCGTCCTAGCCACCTTGGTTGAGTACAGCGGGGGAGGGGACGAAACCCTCCCACTAGTAGCCCTCCTCCCGTAGGCGGACTCCCGTCGACCTCCGGGATGACCCGACTGCCGCCACAGCCGGCGCCACCGCTATGTGCCTCTACTGACGCCGCCAAGAAGTCACAAAAACCATCAACGGATTCTGTTGGCTAATATCAAATAACATAAAATCTATTTATAAATTAACCCTCGTATTAAAACCGAATTGAACTGGTTTGGTTAGACATAACCCTACTCTAGGGTTCTCTTGGTGCTGCTGGAGGCAATGCAGATAACCCCAACCGGTTATGTCATTATATCTGCTTTACCTATTTCTTAGTGTGGAAGAAAAATGTTTGAATGTGTATTTCAGAAAACTTCTGAACATGGTTTCATCAACAATCAGACATGTCAATACTTCTTCTCTACTTTTGCATATACATTATCAGAGAACATGTAATACATGCAAATACAAAATTTGTAGGCATCGTGGATAGTAAGCAAAGAATACTTCAAATGAAACTAACCCAGAATAATCACTTTATTGAAATTATATATCCGTAGTTCATATAAGGTCAATGGTAATAGAACATGCAATTCTTAGCAGTTATCAAGAGGGATGAATGAACCTCAAAAGCCACTAAAAGAACAAATTTTGGACCAATTTTCTTCTTTAGTGAAAAAAGGATGTAAAGGCTCTTGTATAAGTGATTGTCTATTTGTGCCAGATGCCTCAGAACTCACACACCCTTGCTATATCTTCAAACTATGAAATCTGATGTACATCTGAATTCCTTGTGCGCCTCCCTAGCTTGTGTGAACTGAAACCAAAATTACATATCTCCTCGATGAGAATTAGAGAAATTAAAATCGGCTCCTGCGGAGAGCAATAAATTATCGGTAATGCAAAATTACATAGCTGCTCGATGTGAATTAGAGAAATTAAACTCGGCTCCTGTGGAGAGCAATGAATGATAGGTAATGCAGTGCTGATATAGTTGAATTGAGGGATACAAAATTAAATAAAAAAATCCTACTGCACCAGCAAGTACCAGTCTCCCTAGCGACAACGGCTGGCCGATCTGCCTCAAACTCAGCATGAGTACACCTTCTCCCCTGTTTCAACAATCATGAGATTGGTTCACTAATTGTCAGCTATGATGGTAACTGACTTCTCGATGACCTTAAATTGCCATGAAGCGTATCTGGATCGAATTCATCCCCAAGAGATGGTCCATCCTTCGGAAATAGAACTTGTGATCGAAGTGTGTGTTCCTTTCCTACAAGGCTCGTACTCCTATCAACAGTAGTGCCATCCTTCATGCCAGATTTACAAAAAGAGGAATACATGCTGCTACAATTTGATCATGCACTAACTTGTGTTTCCATATGTACCCTGTGGCCTCCATGTGTTTCCTCTCTTTCCTACTCCTCTCCTTGAACCATATTCTGACCTAACTGTAAGTTAAACCAACAGAGGCTGCATACTCTGTCATGTCCTCTGGCTTCTGATATTGTACCTCTGGATGAAAGCGTATTCAGCCACAACCCAAAACAGAAAATGAATATGCAACACAAATTCAGCAGGAACAGAGCTTGAAGTATTAGTACATATACTTACCAGTATACTTACCAGAGTAAAATCCCTACACCGTTTGGATTTGCAGGAGAGATTTCTTTGTCCACGCATTATCGCTCTTTGCCATAAGACCTTTAGCCATCATCTAGAGAGAACCATAGTTAAGGGTCTGCATTTGTTTTTGGTTCGGTGTTCTATTTCTAAAACATGAAATTGATAACAAACAATTGTTAATCAACGAACCAGTTGAGTTATAAATCAATCCAATTGAAAAGTTGGAGAAATTGTTTCTGTTTTTGTTACTAATGTTTGTGGTTGGAACTTGAAATCGGCAGATATTAAAAGGTGTGAAAAGAAAAGGGTTGGTGAGGGGCTAGATTGAACCTTGATCTTTCTCCAGAGCGACTACAACATGTAGGGAACTCTGAAGTTTAGGACACCACGACGAAGAGATGGGCCAGGTGGACGACGAAGAGGAGCTTGCGCTAGGTATCGCTCAACGGACAATGTTTCTTCTCACAAATTGCTTTATAGAACTACTGGTTGCCCCGGCGGCAGTGCACCGACCACCGATTCGGCGGCAATCCACTCGGTGGAACCACAGGAGCAAGTGCGGCTGGGGCTCGGTCGGCGGTCAGTACACTCGGGGGAACCACCGGAGCAAGTGCGGCTCGGGCTCGGCGCCCTGTAGGACTTGGAGCGGTCGGCGCGGCACCTCCGAGAATGGGGATGGTGAGGTCGGAGGGTTGGGCCTCTGGCCGGTCGGACGGGAGGTGCTCCAGGAATGGGGATGGCGAGGTGGGCGGGTTGGGCCTCCGGCCGGATGGGAGGTGAGCGGCGGCACCGCCCTCCAATCCCCGACGTAGACGGGCGGCACGGCCGGCTCTAGTCCCATCTTGTGTCTCCTCTATCTCGTGCGGCCATCCTCTGTCTCGCGCGGCGGAAGCGAACAAAACGGAACCATCCAGTTGACTAAGCGGTGCAAGTACCTGTAATTCCTCCGAACTAACGTTCCACGCGCATGTGAACGACACAGGCCCACACGACAGCGTCAGACGGCCTCAAGGAACGCTGCAAGTGGCCTCAGAGCACAGGGTGGTGCTCACGCTTAAGATTATAATAGTATATACACATGGGCACAATTTGCAAGGATATAGCGTTGCTCTGGCACAGGAATATGGTAAGAAAAAAAATGGGGAATACGCTGGTCGGACCAGCCAAAAAAAAAAAGGAAAACAGCAAAAGAACTTCGCGTCGGGAAAAGCAGCTAAAAAAGGAGTTTGGATCGGCAATGTCGGCTTCCTTCGTCGGTTTATTCGTCGACATGATCGTAAGGTTCACGAATCAATTGTCCGTGGAGGTAGCGGCGTCGTCCTTCACGCGGCGCGCAATATCACGTTTATCAGGAAAATAGAAATCGTCATCCGCAGCTGCTTCAAAATTTGGTGGCAACTAATAGAGTGCTACTTCGCGAGACTTGATCACGGACCAAAAGAAGAAGAAAAAAGAGGTCGCAGTTTGATTCGGATCGATTGACTGCCTTGTGTGGTCACGTCAACCAGTTAATAAAAGGGGACATTACGTGTGGTCATGTCAGTTCAAAGAAAAAAAAAAGGAGATCTTCACGGATTGGAGTTTTGGCTCCCGGGTGCAGATGATCTCGTCACCTAGACCATTGGATTGTGTCTCAGGATGGTGTACCATTCTGGATTCAATGTCACACGCACAACACATAAAGATGAATACATCATTGCGTCCGTATGTGTGGCCCACGGCGAATTTAATGCGGCCAGGGACCGAACGGTATGCCGCGACTTTATGTACCCACAGAACATGACTCGTTGACTACATGGACCGTAGTACAGAAAACGGACTCCTCCAGACACATCGAGATGCACTCCATCCTCCTCTCCGGCGATTCGGCGAGCGGGTAGGGCAGCGGAGATCGCGCGCATGTCCTTCATCCGTCAACAGGGCAGAACAAAAGGATCCTCTCCTCTCTATCGGCCGCCGACAATGGACTTTCCAATGGATCCAGTTAGCAGGCGAGTCTCCGTGAAAACTTATCCCGATTCCTACACCTAAGTGCAGTTAGTTCGATGTTGTAAAATCAGCTGGGATTTCTTCTCCACTATGTCAGTTTGGCGATCTACGAGGGTGCGCCGCAGGGGCAGTTAAAGCTAAGCGGCGGCGGAGGACGGGTGCAGCCATGTGGGATCGGCTGAGCCGGACCGATCAGTGATGGGGATCGTCGAAGTTGCGGGAGGTGTTGTGTGCGGAGAGGGCGACGAGCAAGCTAACTCCGCGTATTGCACGGTCAACAAGGATCCTGCAGCTCCGAAGTGGATCAACATGTGATTTTTCATGAAAGAAAATTAACAGTGCAGGGAGATGAGTGAAATGCGATGAGTGCATACTGAATTTAGATCTTACTTGTTTTGTCCGGACGAATTCGGGCTGATGTTGAGTAGTTTTTGCAGCATAGAAGTACCATGTTGAACAAATGTTGGTTTAGATTTCAATGGACTGAATTTTCATCTGCAATTCTGAGATAATGAGATGTTAGACCATTCTTCAGTTAGTGCATAGGAACTGAAAAAAAGAAGGGCGACCCCTTATGAAATTTCTTATGCTGAAATCCATGGACATTATCTAATAGGTCGGTTGCTGCTGCTTCATGTAGGGTGCGGTTTGATTGAGCACCGCCTGACAGAACACTGTGCCCGTTGAGACCAAGTGTGCTTGAGAAATCAATTTGTGGATATGCAGAAAAAACTGTGGGATGATGTCATCGATCCTTGCCTTGGGACTACCTTTGATTCGATGTGTGAAGCTTACAACTTCTACAACCTGTACTCCTGGAACCTGCATTTGGAATACGATATGGGAAGAGGCCCTCTGAATGCCAAGAGGACAAAATGCATTCAATAAATCATGTGCGGGTGCTCGGTAAGCATCTGGAACCATGCTTAAATTGAGTGCAGATGATACTTGTTTGTTTTTTCTCCGTGCATCTGTTCTGATTTGGAGACTGTTTTGCATTGCCATTTTTCATTTTGTGTTTGTCGGGGAAACCGAAGGGAGAGAATACTTAGTCCAGCCGGTGCGAGTGCCCCGCAATGGTCAGGTTTCTGCGGTCGCCGGACCAAGGATGATATATTACGGAGCACAAAATGAAGTATAACCACACAATGATGGAGGCTTTTGGCGAGAAAGTGTTCTGGCTGTCACACAAGCACATTGACCTGTATACCGAGGACCTTGTTCATCAACTGAGAGACGTCAATATAAACATTGGGAGGATCGGAGCCAGGAACCAAGGTAAAGGCTAAGTACAATGATAATGCTAAAAAGGTGCTCTCAGGACTGCGTCGTGCCATTCATAATTCGAAGGATGGAAAGTTCCTTCGGTTGGATGGACTGCCGAGTACAATGTGGGGATGCATCCCACCTGCACCAGGTATACATTGCTACATGGCATGTTGGTCGTCCCTCGTGCTTAGAATTTTTAGGATAGACTCTTACTGTCTTACATCATGGTGAATTTTGCATGGAGCAGAGTGGGATCAGCATCATCCACTACATTCGCGATTTCAATGGTCTTACATTGGCCACTGCACAATCCTCTCTCCCTGGTATAATTTATTTTCTTCTAAAGCAAAAGGAGCAAAGAGATTCAGTACCACTGAAATTCATCCTGATTGCAAACTTGTGAATATAAACATGCAGTCATAGTTGGTCATGATGCAGGGGAATAGAGGTGATCTGACTGAATGATGAAGGTCCTGAAGGCCCAGCGCTGAAGTGTGGTTTGTGTGTCATCCTGAGAATGGAGAAAGAAACTTGAGTGCAAGCACCGCTAGATAGTGGCGAAAAAAAGTTCTTTCATGCCAGATCAACCTGCTTTTGGACATCTATTTTCTACAAAAAAAACTATTCCCCTACGTATGTATGAAGTGTGTACAAATGTAGCATTTGAACTTCTGACTTTGCTGCTGCTAGACTTGTGTTGTCATGTACTCCGTCTGTCCAAAAATATAAGACGTTTTAGCTTTCTGCAATGAGTGTACCTAGACACATTTTAGTGTACAGGTTCACTCCGAATCTCTACGAACCTGTAAACTAAAAGATGTCTAAATACATTCGATTAACAAACATAAAACGGTTTATATTTCCGAACGGAGGGAGTATAATTATGTCAAGGACCACCCCAGTGCTGTTGTGGTCTGTAGGATCCGTGTCATGGACCCGAATGGTTTGCTTATGTGCTTGTGGATCTGTGTGATTTTCGGTAATCCTTGGATGCAGAACAAAATGTTGTACACATTTGAATCTAGAGCTGGTGGGAGCTAACTGACTAAACACAGGCTCCAGTATAGTGTGCTGAAATAATGTTGGTTTGTTTGTGGTGACAGAATCTTTCAGTTTATTGGCAGTGCAGAAATGGACGTGCACTTGATTTAGACTGGCAGATGGAGCATTGATGATAAAAGAGTAGTAATAGACTATGAGTCTGAACACACGTTCCCATGCTAGACATGGCTGAACACCCGGATGATAGCTTCGATGTAATTGGTTCTTTTGTTTCCTAGTCCGTAGCTTGGCATGATTCATGTTTTTCTGCCATATCTACGTCAGTGATGCATTATATCTGAGTAGGAGATGCTTGTTGAGAAAACTGCCAGATCGATTTTGGAAGACTCTTAAAAATTATTGACCAGTTAAATGACATTGTCAGATCGATGGAAAACAAAATTTTCAATACCGTATTGGTCTGCAGAAACATGAGTACTACCTCTGTTTGGGATTATTAGTCCTAAGAGTTTTTTTATATTGTTTGAGATTATAAGGGCTATCTCATTTATTAGTTTCTCTTGTCCAATACATGTTCTTATTTTCCTCTCACTTCTCTCATGCCTATAAAACTATTAGCAACTTGGTCCTTAGGCTAGTAAACCTGAGATTGGCTGCACTTCTCAGGTGTATGCCTCCCAACGGTCAGTCCAAGATGGTGGACTTTGGTCTATGATTTAGGCCTCTGTCTTGTCTCGTACCGGCATGGAGGAAAACGGCTGGCCTGCATTAAATGTCCTCGGTCATGAACCAGCTACACTATTCAATAATTCATATACAGCGGCCAATACAGCAAGATATATCTGCGTGGGGTTCCATATGGGATCTACTGATTGGTCCAAGCAGCGGAAGCATATAGACCCGGGAGCCAAAGTGAATTTCGGATCTTCACCGGGAAGCTAGCTATTCAAATCAAAGAAGCACCAGGACTCTAGCGACGTGATACATGCATCGGATTGCAAAACAATTTCTCTCCGCTCAAACTTTTTATTGTACTATATACTATGTCATCTACTAATAATTTTGAAAGCTCAGATACAAGAGCAATTAAGGTTGCAGCCTATGATCCGTGGAACGACACCAACCACAATGAGACATGTGGGCAATTCGTCAATTCTATTCATAGCAAGCTGACATAAGGACCAACGACTCCGTCGTGCCACTCCATCGACATCGACCATATGTCTGCCCAGGCGATTCCATCGACCGCATCAACCCTACACTCCGCCGCGTGACTCGCTAAAATCCTCAGCTCCAACGACTCGTGGGCTCCCTCAACTCCGGCAACCCGTTGCGGTCTTCGGCTCCATAGCCGCATCGACTTCATCTATGGAAATTGCCGATAAAGCTAAGTTTCCTCTTCCAAGAGTCAATAATTGTTTATTTCAACTCATACTTAAAACACTCGGGGGTTGCGCCCTCTTCGAGTGCCATCGACTCTGTGCACTCGAGCACCTCATACGCGACTGCCTGAGTAGTGACTTTGTCTGAACGTCGAATCCTTGAAAACTCCAGCCCAGTTGTAGCCCAACTGACAGGTCGACAAGGCACTGAGCCTAAGAGCGTCAGGCTAACGAAAAGTTCTCACGTTACAGTACAAAAGTGTCTGAGTCCAATGGCACCAGAAATTGTTATAACAAGTGGAAAGGCTAATATTATTTACAAGATACATGTACTTCACTATTCCTTATATTTCTACAGCTTACAAGAACATCGGCTACATCGAGCTATTTTGTCGGTTCCTCTAACGCAGGCAACAAATGCTACTCGCATCAACTTATGCCAAGACCAGAGTCGAGAAATTCCTCGGATAAAGATCATCTCCGCACACCCGATATCAATAAAGCTAAGTTTTCTTAACCACTTTTCATTACTCTATTACACCTCATACCCAAGGGCCCAGTCGAAAAAATTATTACATAATCATACTCCGATACTCGGGGGCTTCGCTACTCAGCGTAAACTTAAAAAAATTCAGCTCCGCCATAAAATACATCAAAAACACCTCAAAAACACCCTTTAACCCGAGTAGCTAATCCAGTCCAATGGGCAACAGGCTAACGAAAAGATCTCATAAGGGGCGCAACTGCAATGGCCATCGGCAAAAATATATCAAGTTCCAAAGTACAACAAGCTATATTTTCAGCTGATTTTATATAGTTTATATGTCTTTTTTCCCAGGATCCCTATTCTATCTATACGGAGAAATTCAAAAAAAATGCTTAGCCTGCACTATGGGCCCACCACTGAAACATCCAATCAGTGGAAAAAACTTCGAATGCGTCGAACAAAGGACCCGAGAAAGTAACTATAAGACCTGAGTCAAAGTAAATTCCTCGGATGATGAAGACTTGAGCCTATGTTCGAACACACGCATTCAAACATAGCCTCGGGGGCTATGCCCATCGAGAGCGCTAGCCGCACACTTGACGGAAAAAGAAAAATCCTCCAATGGAGCCAATAAAATATGACAAATTCTCGGACCACGTCTGCTGCGATAAAGTGTCTAAATGTCGTGTCTATCGACATGAAGGTAAGACCCCAGGATCCGTCCTATAAGAACTGGTAACCGCACACGAATGCGCTCTGCTAGTAAATTATCCGTATCCACGATACGATAAAAAATCTCGACGGACGCGTTAGGGACCTGAAAGGATCGTATGGGCACCTAGAGGGGAGGTGAATAGGTGCTACTTCAAATTTTACTCTTTTTCAAATTAGGGTTTGACAAGAAAGGTAAATTCTCTAGATTATACAACTAAGGTGAATTTACCTATATGACAAACAAGCACAAACTAAACAATAACTAGATAAGTAAAGTGCGGTAAAGGATAGAAGGAACCAAAGTGGAGCACACGGAGGCACACGGATTTTTTTCCCGTAGTTCCTTCCTTTTGAGGGGAAGTACGTCTACGTTTGGAGAGGGAGTGGTTTCAAACCACCAACGCCACGAGAGGCCTCCCTTGTTCTCCGATGAACCTCACCCCAACGGGTTCGATTCACATCTTCCACTATACGTCAACCTTCGAGGTGGAAGCCGACACCTTTACAACGAGTTCGGGGCACACATCCACAACTTAATTGGAGGCTCCCAAATACAAGCAAGCTGTCAAACAATCAAAGACAAGCTTGTAAGAACCAAATCAAAACCTAGGATTTCCAATGAAACACTAGAGCATGGGGGCCCTCAAGTGAATGAGGGGGAAATGAAGATCTCTCTTGGTGAAGCTATAGATCAAGGCCTCCTTCGATTCTCCAAAGTCAAAGACTTTGGATGGTTGGATGAAGAGATCTTGTTTATTTGGTGGCTCAAATGGATATGGTGTTCTTGAGGTGGACGATCAGCTGGAACAAGGGGATAAGGTCCCCTATTTATAGTCCTTCCGTCAGCAAACCGTTTTTTGACCGTTTGAGAAGAAGCAGACCGGAGACTCCGGTCACCACACTAGAGACTTCGGCCTACACCAGAGACTCCAGTCAACCTCCGAACCCCTCGACAGAATAACCTAGCCCACTTGGGACCCAAGTGGACCGGAGACTCCGGACCCTCTACACTGGAGACTCCGGTCTGAGATAGGGACCGGAGACTCCGGACCAACCTCCGGACCACCTCTCTGGCTGACCTAGGCAAGAAAACAGAGGCCCCTCCGGAGACTCCTGGGGAAACTCCGAACCACACCGGAGACTCCGGTCTGTGTAGACCGGAGACTCCGGTTTGGAATCCCCAAGATACAAGAAGAAATGCAGGTAATGTTCTGCAGGCCAATGGTCCTTTTCCCTTTGTAGAATATCAACATGTAGACAAGAGCAAATAGTAAAAGGGTCTACTAGTTGTTAACAAACACCAAAAGTGATTATGACAGTTAATGTCCTTTCAATCTCCCCCTTTTTGCTGTTCGATGGCAACTAGTGAAGTTGCATAAAAAAGTCGCAATTACTTATGACAGAGTATGGACATGCTCCCCCTATCTATGTGCACAAAGATAAACAAGTAAGGCAGGCAAGGTAGGTAGAACATGGATAAAACACATAGTTCTCACATGAGTTACAATAAAGCTGGGGCACCCATAGAGTCACACACACACACAAATAGCAAACAGTGTCCCACAATAACATAAGGCAAATAGAGACGAGAAGGCAAATATGAATCAAGTAGCCCAAACCCATGCAAATCCCGATGACAATGTCTTCTCCCCCTTTGGCATCGAAACACCGAAAAAGGGAAAAGACCTAAGCTAGCGTCCCAATGGATCAGTAGTCCTCGTCATCATCCTCCTCGTCCTCCTCATCCATATCCTGATGCTCATCATCATCATCATCATCATCATAGTCCTCATCACCATCTGGAGCTGTAGGCCCTTTGCCATGAGGGCGAGAAGAGGATGTACCTTGATACCCAAACCCAGATGTGACATCAGAGAAGGTCTTCCAATCCACCAAACTGTCCTGATGGGCATTCCATGCTCCAAACGAAAGAGTGTGATCTAACTCGGTGGATGGCTGAGCGCCATGCTCATCAGTGTACTCATCCTCACCTTCCTCATCATACGCTTCACCCTGAGCCTTGATCTCCTTGAGCAGTTTCTCGATGTGGCGGTTGCTCTTGTAGGAATCATGTTGTTGCTTGCGGATGTCCACATTCATGCAACACAAGGTCCTTTCCCAGAATGAGGCCTTCTTGACCCTCTCATGGACATAGTCACGTGTCATGGGTGGAAGAGGTGCATTGGAAGCATTCTTCCTCCGAGCCCTAGGAGGAGAGGGGGCCCTGTCAGTCTCTGAAATCTCCTCCACCTCATGTGCATGGGAGCGTCTAGGAGGAGCCCTCATAGCCCCTTTCTGCTGCAGAGATACAAGAGTGTGCTCGGTAAGGTTGGGAGGCATAGCAAGCGGCGAACCATGTTGCTGAGTGTTGATGAGTCTCATGACCAGGGGTGCATATGGAGGGGCCTTCTTGTATAAGATGGCATGATACATCTCCTCAAATATGTAATCCATCACATCAATAGGATCAGCATCGGGGCCAGCCATGTAAGTCTTGTGGGTGTGATACAACAAGTTGACCAAACCACATCTGATGGCATCATCATTCCCAGCACTAGGGGAAATGGTCTGGCGGAAGATCCTCAACATCAGATTGTAGAGAGGCTTGAGTCCCTTGGACCCTCCCACAACACCCTCACTACCATATAAAGGGGCAAGCTTGTTCTTGTTCACCCCAAGAACTGCTGAGTGCATG
This sequence comes from Avena eriantha, assembly GCA_910589775.1. NCBI lineage: Eukaryota > Viridiplantae > Streptophyta > Magnoliopsida > Poales > Poaceae > Avena > Avena eriantha. The sequence continues at coordinate 87,288,911 of OU342746.1, read as the reverse complement.
CGAACTCCAACATGAGTAGATACCCCCTGAAAAGTCTCGAAGATGGCCTCAACAAAGTCATAGAACGTGGCAGAACAGCGGTGGTTGCTAGTTATCCAAGTCATGGTCCTGGCTTGGTCAGTCCCAAACACAACTGTGGCGTAGAACTACTGCACAAGGGTGATGTTGTAGTCTTCACGGATCTCCATCAAGTTGAACAGCCCCAACTTCTCACTAATCCACAGAGCATCAGAGAAGTAGGGGCTCTTCCTCATCTGCTCAACACTCAAGTACTTTTGGGGGCATACAGGAGATCTCTTGAGCACACTGTAAATGTCTTTCATGAAGACAACTTGCTCCTTCCTCCAATAACAGGGGTCATCACTAGTGCGAGGCAATTCATAAAAATTGGTCTTGCGCAGCTCACGGTGCTCCTGCTTAGACATGCGAGCCAAAGACTGAATGTTATCATATTTTGCCCTCTTGGCACGTTTCTCTTCCTCAACCCTTTCCTGCTCCCGCCGCATATAGGTGGCATCACGGGCTTGCTGTCTGCGGTTGGATGGGGGCACAATGTACTGACCCTCAGACTCATCATAGCGAGGATCCCCTCTCTTCATCTTGGCCTTGGTGCGAGGAGGACGACGAGAGCCAAAGCCTGTGAAAAGCAGCGAGGGAGATAGCATGGAGGTAAGTATATATGTCCCAAGGAGGCAGCACAAGATCCTTGAGACCTTGCACAAAATGTTAGATACAAACCAGACCGGAGTCTCCAAGGTCCACATCGGAATCTCCGGCTCAGACTGGAGTCTCCGGTCCAAGGGACCGGAGTCTCTGGTTAGGAGACTCGGGGGAAGATCAGGGAGGCTCAAACGGGGTTGAATCCAATAGATCGGGCATGGTAACAATGATAAAGTACTCAGGTGCACGCAAACAAGGAATTCCTGTGGTCAAAACTAGTACCAATCCTCAAAAAACCAGGTAAGGTAAGAACCCTAGATGAAGAAGAGGAGGAGAGGTACCAGATCCGCCCATGGAAGGGATTCCACCGGTGGGAATCACCCAATGGTGGAAAGGAGATGATTGGCCGGCGGCACAGTGGATCTCGGGGGCTTCTTGACCTCCGGGGAGAAGATTTGGGAGAGGAGGCGACGGGAGCAGAGATGGGAGGACGGGGGTGGATGAATGAAACCGCGTTTCAGTTTCATTCATCCACCCCCGTCCTCCCTTTAAGTGGACAGAAACCGCCCAGACCGGAGACTCCGGTGTGAACACACCGGAGACTCCGGTCCTCCTCGACCAAACACTTTCAAGGTGTGTGTATGGGGACATATATATGATAGAGAGAGTTTTCAAGACCGAGAGAGGGCTTGGGTTAAGATGACATACTGTGAAAAATCAAGAAAACCACGGAAATCTCTTCAAATGTTCATCAAAGCGCCAAATAAATCCGAGCTAAGAACCAACTCTTCGAATGAGGAGAGGGTGGTGGCCGAAGCCACCATGTAGGAGTTTGTGGCATGAAACAGCGAAGAATTATCCTTGGGTTCATAGCCACTACTCATCAATGATGCTCACATATCACTAAATGATACTAAGAGAATTGAATTTATAAATGTTGGCATTATGGGGGAGGGATAGTCCAATGAATTAGGACCGCACTCCCCCTATCTCCATGCCTACACCTACACCAAATATGGGTCAAGACATAGGTGAGTATGCAAGATAATCAAGTCAAGCTCCTAGAATCCACGATATTTAGTTCATTCCTCAAATAACAAAACCTTGCTTCATCAAGTGGCTTCGTGAAAATATCGGCAAGTTGGTCTTTGGTTGACACATATGAAAGCTCAATATCACCTCGGGCAAGATGATCTCTAATGAAGTAATGACGAATCTCAATATGCTTTGTTCTTGTATGGTCCACTAGGTTATATGCAATCTTGATAGCACTTTCATTGTCACATAGAAGAGGCACTTTGTCACAATGGACACCGTATTCCTTTAAAGTTTGCCTCATCCATAGCAATTGTGTACAAGCACTAGCAGCTGCCACATACTCGGCTTCGGCGGTGGAAAGAGATATACGGTTTTGCTTCTTAGAAGACCAACATACCAAGGACCTCCCAAGGAATTGGCAAGCCCCGGAGGTTGATTTTCTATCATCCTTGTCACCAGCCCAATCCGAATCCGTGTACCCACAAAGAGAGAAAGTTGAGCCCCTAGGATACCAAATACCATAGTTTGGGGTATGAACCAAATATCGAAATATTATCTTGACTTCCATCAAATGGATTTCTTTAGGAGCCGCTTGATATCTTGCACACACTCCTACACTCAACAAAATATCGGGTCTAGATGCACAAAGGTAAAGCAAAGAGCCAATCATGGACCAGTATACCTTTTGGTCCACATCTTTACCATTTGGGTTTAGTTCAAGATGAGTCTTTGTTGCCATGGGAGTGGGAGCTTCATTGAGATCTTTCATGTTAAATATTTTGAGAATATCTTGAGTATACTTGGCTTGGTTGAAGAGTGTACCACCTCTCACCTGCTTGATCTCAAAACCAAGATATACTCTCAATTCTCCTATTATAGACATCCTGAACCTGTCAGTCATTAGCTTAGAGAATTCATCATTAAAAGCTTTGTTAGAAGAGCCAAAGATAATGTCATCTACATAAATTTGGCATACAAAAAGTTCCCCATTGACCCTCTTGGTAAAAAGAGTGGGATCGATTTTCCCAACCTCAAACCCATGATCTAACAACAACATTCTAAGGTGCTCATACCACGTGCGTGGGCTTGCTTGAGCCCATAGAGTGCCTTATCAAGTTTGTAGACATGGTTTGGAAAGTTGGGATCCTCGAATCCCGGGGGTTGTTTCACATATACCAACGCATGCAATGGACCATTGAGAAATGCACTTTCTACATCCATTTGTTGTAATTTAAATTTATGATGTGCCGCATAAGCAAGAAGGATACGGATGGACTCAAGGTAGGCCACGGGAGCATAAGTCTCTCCATAATCAATGCCTTCAATTTGAGAGAACCCTTGTGCAACCAATCTTGCCTTGTTCCTTATCACAATTCCATGCTCATCTTGCTTGTTCTTGAAAATCCACTTGGTGCCTATAACATTGCGGCAATCTTTTGGCTTTTCCACTAACTTTCATACTTTGTTTCTCTCAAAGTTGTTGAGCTCTTTGTGCACTGCATCCAACCAATCCGAATCTTCAAGAGCTTCCCATACTTTCTTTGGTTCCACCATGGAAATGTGCGCTTGGTGCTCACCAAAGTTCTTCAATTGAGCTCGAGTAGATATCCCTCTTCTTAGATCTCCAACCACAATCTCAAGAGTGTGGTCTCTTAATTCCAATATTCTATCCATTCTAGCTTGGCGACGAGTTTCGATCTCCTTGTTGTTTCTTGGTGGGATCACTTCATCATTTTGGTCCTCGTCTTGACCATTAACTTGACCTTGATCATCATTGTAAATATTCTCTTCTATAGGAGGAGAGGATTGACCTTGGTCTTGATCAGTCCCACAACTGGCCAGATATTTAGCTGTACTTATGGCAGTTTGTATAGATCTTTCTTGTGTAATGGCCTTAGCACCATTGGACATCCTGGCAAACGGAGACTCAAACACCTCTTGGCTAGAGGCATCTTCTTGATCAGTAGGTTGAGGGTCCACAACTTGTCTTTGGCATGGGTCATTGTTCACCTCGACAGTAGCTTGTTGAAGTTGTGAAGATGAGGGCTCCACGTGAGTAGAGCATAGTTCTTCTTGATCCACCATAAGGGGTTCCTCAACAGGGCGGATGAAACCCGCACCCATTCTTCCTATGGCATCCTGGGGCATTTCATCATTTACATCACAAACATCAACACGCCACGCTTGGGGACCATCATATTCTTCAAACACCACACTACAGGATTCTATGACAATTCCTGAGATCTTGTCATAGATTCTATAAGTGTGGGATTCGAGACCATAACCAACAAAAATACCCTCTAATGCTTTGGAATCAAAGTTGGATAAATGAATGCCCTTAATGCGATAGAAGCACTTACAACCGAATACTCAGAAGTAAGAAACATTAGGCTTGTTACCAGTAAGGATCTCATTTGGAGTCTTGATCAATTCTTTGTGGAGATAGAGACGGTTTGATGCATGGCATGCGGTGGAGATAGGTTCAGCCCAAAAATTGTATGGAGATTTGAATTCCGCCAACATAGTCCTAGCCATGTCAATGAGAGTCCGATTCTTCCTCTCAGCTACACCATTTTGTTGAGGGGTATATGCAGCGGAATATTGATGTTTTATTCCCTCATCACTAAGAAATCCATTTAATGTGTAGTTCTTGGACTCGGTGCCATTGTCACTTCTTAGTGTTAATACTGGGACATTGTGTTGACGTTGAGCCATGTTGATGAAGTCAACGAAGTTCTCTTGGGTCTCACTTTTTAACTTGAAGAAATATACCCAAGTGTATCTTGAGTAGTCATCAACAATCACCAAACAATATTTCTTCCCACCAAGACTTGCATGAGACGAAGGACCAAAGAGATCCACATGAAGAAGCTCCAAGATCCTCTTGGACTTGATGTAGTTCTTTGGCTTATGGGGAGAATCATGCATCTTTCCTTCAACACATGCCCTGCAAACACGATCTTTGGCAAAGCAAACATTTTCTTTTAGTCCAACAATATGACCATCCTTGTGGAGGCTTTGCAAAGTACTCATGTTGACATGGGCTAGACGGCGGTGCCATAGCCAACCCACATCGGCCTTTCCGAATAGGCACATCAGACTTGTAGTGGTTTTCCCCGAGAAGTCTACCACATACAAGTCATCCTCGACGTACCCAACAAAAGCAACCTTTAGAGTCTTGCTCCACAAGAGGATCACAATATCAACATCAATGAAGACAGCAAAACCCATCTTTCCTAGAGCACGACCTGAAAGTAAATTATAGCCAAGGGTCTCAACAAGCATGACGTCCACGAGAGTGATATCGTGTGCCACCACAACTTTGCCAAAACCCATTACCTTAGACTTTGATTTGTCGGCATATGTCACAGATATTTGATCAACATTTGGTCTCAACTCCTTGACACTAGAAGCGCTTCCGGTCATATGACTTGTGCATCCACTATCGAGCACCCATTTTGACCCTCCGGAAGCATAGGTCTACAAAAGATCAAACTAGTTTTTAGGTACCCATTTCTCAATGGGTCCTCTATTGTTAGCAACAAGGGTCTTGAGAACCCAAATCGACCATGCAATATAACCATCAAATGGGCCAACATATTGTGCATACACATCACCGTAGTAATCACGCATTAAGACATAGTGAGGGTTAGCACTACCCGCAAAATCATTATGAGACATAGTTTTGCCACTTGTGGTCTTACTTCCCACAATGACCTTGTTCTTTTCTTGAGCGGGCTTGGCCTTCTTCTTGTTATTATTTTTCTTCTTGGCTTCAGAGACAAAGCCTAAGCCCCTTTTTTCACCATTTGACCTTTGCTTGTTTAAGAGGTCATCAATAGACTTGTTTCCTTTGGGAAACGAAGTCTTAGCTAGCCCCCCTTCAACCTAGCATGTTCTTCAAGAGTGTTTGTACAACTAGAAGGAATGAATGTACTAGGTGAGGGAGTATTGATCAATTGAGTTTGAAGCTTTTCACGAGACTTTGTGAGGGACACGAGTTCACTTTCCAAGGCCTTGTGAGCCTTGTCAAGTGTCCTAAAGTCCTCGGCAAGTTTTTCATGAACAACATCAAACTCAATCTTATCCTTTTTAGCCTTTTTGTATTTAGCAATAGCATGATCACGTTCCTTGATGAGTTTATTAATAATGAGGTCATTAGCTTCATCAAGGCCCTCTAGTTTAGTTTCAAGAGATATTCTAGTTTCTTGTTCTTCTTCTAGAGCATTATTAAGAGCTTCTACCTCAATCATGTGCTCTCTTCCTAATTGGCATCTCTCATCTAGAAGTTCTTGTGTGTGTGAGAGTTGATTTAGGAGGTCCACAACATGTTTCTTGTGTTCCCCTTGCAAGTTATTCATAAACACATCAAAAGCAACTAGTTCCTTTTTGACCTCAAGAGATAACTCATCATCAAAATCATCATTGATTAAGGAAGTGGAGTGTGATAATGATAATACCTCCGTTCCTCTTGCCATAAGGCAAGTGACATTCTTGTTGGAGATATTCTCATTTGGAGAGTCGAAGAGTGAGAAAGAAGGAGTATAGGTAGTGGCAAGAGCCGCCACACCACTTGGTGTATCCTCTTCTTCTTCCTCCTCCTCATCATCATCAGAGGAGTACTCTTCATGTGTGATCAAGACAATTTCTCCCGGCTTCTTGTTGGTTGGGTTTATTTTGATGAAGGGTTTCTTGTAGGGAGCTTTGGAGGTCTTCTTCAACACAAGTTTACCCCCATGATCTTCTCTTTTCTCATAGGGACAAGCTGCAATGAAGTGATAGCGGTCACCACAATTGAAACAAGTTCTCAACTTGGACCCATTGTCTCTTCTCCCATTGCGGTTGCTTCTTCGTTGCATTTCCATCTTGGCCTTGGCGGGGTCTTTCCAAAAGTTTCTTGCATAGAAGGCCATGTATTCACCATGAGCAGTCTTGACATCGTCAGGGTGGCTCATTGAAGGTCCCTCATCACTTCCTTCATCTTCATCATACTCCACTGTTGGAGATATGCCCAAGAGGCAATAATAAAGTGGTTATTATTATATCTTTATGTTTATGATAAATGTTTACATCCCATGATATAATTGTATTATTAGGAAACACTAATACATGTGTGTTTTGTAAACATAAAAGAGTCCCTAGTAAGCCTCTTGTTAAACTAGCTTGTTGATTAATGGATGATCATGGTTTCTTGATCATGGACATTGGATGTCGTTAATAACAAGATCATATCATTAGGAGAATGATGTGATGGACACACACCCGTAGTAAGCATAGCATAAGATCAAGTCATTAAGTTCGTTTGCTATAAGATTTAAAATACATAGTAACCTAATCCTTCAACCATGAGGTTATGTTAATCACCATCACCGGATGGGTGCTTTGATGACATCAAACACCGCTTCGTAACTGGGTGGTCATAAAGGTGTCATTGGGTATTTTGAAAGTATGTGTTGAAGCGCATGGACCAAGATTGGGATTTGTCCATCCATATGACGGATAGATATGCTCTAGGCCCTCTCGGTGGAATGTCATCTAGTTAGCTTGCAAGCATGTGACTAGGTCACAAGGGATGACATATCACGGAACGAGTAAAGAGTACTTATCAGTAACGAGGTAGAACTAGGTATAGAGATACCGACGATCAAACCTCGGATAAGTATAGTATCGCGAGACAAAGGGAATTGGTTTCGTATGTAAATGGTTCTATCGATCACAAAGTCATCGTTGAGTATGTGGGAGCCATTATGGATCTCCAGGTCCCGCTGATGGTTATTGATAGGAGATGTGTCTCTGTCATGTCTACATATTCACGAACCGTAGGGTGACACACTTAAGGTTCGAAGTTGTTTTAAGTAGATATGGAATGTGCGTTGGAGACCGAATGTTGTTCGGAGTCTCGGATTGGATCAGGGACATCACGAGGAGATCCGGAATTGTCTGGAGAATAAGATTCATATATTGGGGATCATTTTCTGAGTTAGGAAATGTTCCGGAGTATTTGTATGAGGTTTCTAGAAGGTTTCAGAATGTTCCGGAAGGTTCTGGAAGATTTTTTGGAGTTTGCTTGAAAACCAAGAAAGGATCAAGGAGTCCTTGTGGAGCAAGACAATGAGTCGTGGGGGAGGAGGACTCCTCCCCCCACCTCCCAATCCGCCGGCCATAGGAGGGAGGGGAGTCCTACAAGGACTCCCCCTCCCATGGCGCCTCCCCCCTTTAAATAGAGGGGTAGGGGCGCCCCCTCTAAGCCCTCTCTACTACTCCAAATCTCTGCCGTCTCTCTCCTCCTCCTTTCTTCTGCACAGGCATAGGCGAAGCCCTGCAGAATTCTCTACTCCACCACCACCACCACACCGTCCTGCTGGTGGGATTCCGTGGAGAAGATCTACTACCTCCGCTGCTTGCTAGAACGAGGAGAGGAAGGTCTGCTTCGACTCCGCACGTGTGACCGACTGCGGTAGCGCTGCCGGAACGCGGCGCCGGAAGGATCGTACACACGATCTTGAGATCGGCAAGTGATCGACTACATCAACCACGAGATCTAATCTCGTTAACGCTTTCAGATCTACGAGGGTTAGTTCCTATCTATCTCGTTGGACATGTCTAATAGATTAGATCTTGGCTTTTATCTAGATTAGATCTGGGTTTTGTTCGTTCTTGCGGTAGAAATTTTTTGTTTTCCATGCTACGAACCCATCAGTGGTATCAGAGCCGTGTCTATGCGTAGATCTGTTGCACGAGTAGAACACAATGTTTTTGTGGGCGTTGATGCTTTTGTTGTCGGTGTCTTAGCGTGTACTTTGCATCTTGTGGCATGGTGGGATGAAGCGGCTCGGGCTAACATTACATGTCATCGCACATGAGACTTGCTCCACGCTTGAAGTGCAACTTTCTTTGCACAAGTGGCTTTGCGGGTGTCTGTCTCTCCCACCATAGTTAAGATTCAATTTACAATGAGCATCTGACAACACTTGTATCAACGTTGTGGTTCTTGCTCGTAGGTAAGATTGGTCTTATGCGAAAGCCCCAAACCACGTAAAATATGCAAAGAAAATTAGAGGCGTCTAACTTGTTTTTGTAGGGGTTTTGTGATGTGATATGGCCATCATGTGATTGTTATTATATTTGATGTATGCGATGATCCTTGTTGTAATATGGCAACCGGCAGGAGCCTAATGGTTGTCTTTAATTCTGTTAAGACCTGCGTGTCTATTCATCTTGTAATAGCTTTATTCCAAGTAGTTGTAATAGTTGCTAGTGATGATGGACAACCATGAAGCGGCGCCACTGACCTTGACGCAATGCTGGTGATGATGGCGATCATGTTCATGCTTTGGATATGGAGATCAAAGGCGCAAGAAGAAAAGGCCATATCATATCACACTAATTATGAATTGCCTGTGATGTTAATCCTTTATGCATCTTGTATTGCTTAGATCATGACGGTAGCATTATAAGATGATCCCTCTCACTAAATATCAAGTAATAAAGTGTTCGTCCTTAGTTGGCACCATTGCTAAGACTCGTCGTTTCGAAGCATCTCGTGATGATCGGGTGTGATAGACTCTACGTGTGCATACAACGGGTGCAAGCTAGATTTGCACATGCAGAAACTAAGGTTAACCTTGACGAGCCTAGCATGTACAGACATGGTCTCGGAACACGGAATACCGAAAGGTAAAGCATGAGTCATATGGATGATATGATAAACATGTTGATTGTTCGCCTTTAAAGCTACATCATCTCACGTGATGATCGGACTTGGTGTAGTGGATTTGGTTCGTGTAATCACTAAAACAACTCGAGGGATGTTGTTTTCAGTGGGAGTTCATTTGTAATTTGGATTATTCAAACTCAATTTATCATAAACACAATCAAAGTGAATTTGCATAGTTTGTTGTAGTCATTGGCATCCGTTCACCACCTTACGCTTAGTTATAGTTGAGATAGTGGAACTATAGAAATTCTGGATATTTACTTTACGAACTGGTATCGTATTGTTTTGAATGTCAATTTAAAGTTTATAAGTCCTATTGCAAACTTTCAGCAAACTCTATTTACTCCATGAAGTTTAATAAATAGTATTAAATCAAGAGTAACAATTCCAGTGTTAGTATCTAATGTATCATGTTTTCCTCCATGATTCTTGATACTCAAAAGATTGTTTTTAATATCAAGTTTATCTAAGAGCTGAAAGCAATGTTTCAGAAACTATCATATGTGAAAGGTATTGCGATATCTAAAACAATGTGTGGGGTTACAACATGATAGAGTATACGTCCTCATATTTGATGAGAATTTGTGAAGGTTGGAGACGCTAGTCGTCCTAATCCTCCAAAGGTTTTGAAAAAGAAACATTATACTCGCAATTCACCTTTGTAAGCTATAGCAGCTTGATCATGAAAGTTGTCATGATAAGAATGAATAGAAGATGTAAGTAAAATGTTTACTACACTAAAAGATTACTAAAGAATGGATTTTTGAAAGAACACCAAACATTTGATGATGGTGATCCACCTCAAAGTGCAAGTCCAAAGGTATTAGTAGTTGACTATATACGCTTTGTACCATGTGTCATGTTGATGACACCACTATTGATGTTGATTCTTTTAAAAGAAAAGGAATTGCTGAAAGAGAATCTATAAAATATTTGGCAGACAATAAAAGGTTGGAGATGTCCAACTTAGGCATATAGAAGATATACATGTTATGGTTGTATTCCTTGCTTGTTAAACAATGTGGTTCTCCGGTATTGGATACCGAATCGGTTGGTATGAAGTGTAATACAGGACAACACAATTCATGAACTGCAATGCCTAAGTAACTAGCAAGAGAAAATGTGATGATGTTCATCAAAAACAAACAAAGTGTTGTTGTGTTGCTCGTTAACATCAAAGCTTGCCTTCAAGATTTGTTTCAATAATTGTTATTTTGATCAGGTATTATGGCGACAAAAGGTTGTTCAAGTAATTACCATATTCCATAATAGATGGATAATATACAAGTCTGGTAGGAGAAATAACGACCATAAAACTAATGCTAAAATGTCACAAGACAAATGATTGAAAGATCACTTGCGAAGTGACATCGTCGTTTAAATTATATTGAAAGGGATACATGAAGAAACTCCATGTTGATGGATTTTTGGAGTCTTTGATTTGGATCAAATGACACTTGTGATACTTTCCTGGAGATAATTAAAACTCCGTTCGTAGGCCAAAAGAGGAACGGACGACTAACCGATTGGAATTTGTACATATTGATGTATATAGTCCATTATGTGTAGTCGTGGGCGATGGATTTCAACTTCATATGCTTTCTCCGAAGATTTGAGTGAGCATATGTATATACTTACTCAATAAGGAAGAAGTATGAAACATTTGAAAAATGTTCAAAGACTTTCAAGATGAAGTGGAAAATCATTGTAACAAGAAAATAAAAGAGTTTATGATTGGATCATAAAGAAAGATGTTTGAGTTACAAGTTTAGCAAAACACCTAAGATTTGAGGAATCGTTCCATGGATTTACATTTCCCAAAACACCATAGGAGTATGGAGTGTTCAAGATATGTAATGAAACCTTGTTTGACATGGTAAGATCAAAGGTGTCATTTATAAAACTGCCATTATATATTAAATATTAAAAGCTTTAGTGACTACCGCTTTTACACTGAAAAGAGCTCCATCGTGATCCGTTGAAATGACACCATATAAGTCATGGTTTGGGCTAAAACCTAGGTTGTCCTTTCTTAAATTTTTGGTATGCTAGGCATAAGTAAAATGTTTACAACCAAAGTCGGATAAGCACGTCTTTGTAGGTTATTCCAAAGAATTTGTTGGGAATTTCTCCATAATGCCAAGGACAAAAGAGTTTGTCGCTTGGAACGTCAAGTTTCTTGAGAAGGAATTTTTCGTGAAAAGTTAAGTGGGAGGACAATAGAACTTTGATAAGGTTGTTGAACCTTAGCTATATGTGCTAAGTAGCACAGCGCTGGAAAGTGTCCCGGTGGCGGCCACAATGCTCATGGCTCTCGTGATTACAAAAGGTGTGATCTCGGAGATTAGAGTTCCTATAGAACTGTGTGGGTCGGTAAGAATCAAATAGTAAGATTTGATAAGCAAGTCATTATTGTTTTGACAATGATGAACCGACCACATGCAAAGAAGCAATGATGGGCCCTGACTCCATAAAATGACTAGAAGTCATGGAATCCGTGATAGTATCCATACACGAGAAATCAAGTTTCGGAACTTAGAAGCCCCTCCGGAAAGGCGTGAAGCCTATCGGTCGTGTTTGGATCTATAAAGAAATAGACATGGATGTTTCAAATCTATGAAATAGTCGACATGTCGGAAAGAGTTTACGACAATGTTCAAGGAATTGACTATGATAAGATTTGATCTTTCATAGCGATATTTAGTCTGGACGGATTAATGTAGCAACCACTACATATATTTTGGTATATGGTAGTTGAACAAACAAAACAAGTTCTTCTAATAGAATGGTTACCTGGGACGTGTACATGACACGATCCAAAGGGTTTTGTTAAATTCAAAGGATGCTAAAAGAGTATGCAAAACTTCAATGGTTGAAGTGAGCATCGCGGAGTTGGAATCTTCACCATGATGAAACCGTTAAAAGGTTTAATTTCATCAGAGACGATGAAGATGTTTGCATTTTGCAAGAAATTAAGTGGGAGCGCTAAGACATATTTCTAATACATTATGTGAAAGACATATTGTTGATTAGAAATAATGTATCTTTTATTGACACAGGTTAAGAATTTCATTTCGATGAAAGACTTATGCATTACTCAAGAATTAGGCATCAATGTCTATATGGATAGATTGAGGCGCTAATATGGTTTTGCCAAATGTACATAGATAAGATGTTGAATGAGTTCAATATGGAAACAACAAGAAAGGTTCTTGACGCACGGAAAGGACTGAATCAAGATTCAAGTGTATTGACACGAGATTCAAAGTGTTTTGACACTTGGTGAAATCACAAGAATATTTTGATCAATCATTCTTTGAGATGTACACATCCAGATATGTCCTATGCTCTAAATGTTATGAGCATATACCAGAATGATTCATAAAATGATCATTGGACAATAGTAAAGATATTCTTATGAGCTTTGAAAGAACTAAGAATATATCATGTATAAGTGACAAATAGTTAAAGGTAGTTCATTGTAAAGTGTTACATTGATACTAGTTTTGTCACAAGATACAAATTAAATTTATCTCAATTTAGACTATGGGTGGCACAATATAATGGAAAGGATGTTCCATGATGGATTTGGATGAGTTCCAAAGTTGAGATATTATGACGGATACTACAACAAAAGGCTAAGTATATAACTGCTATAGTAGCAGCAAAGGAGGGCATTTGTGTCAAGTAGTTTGTTATCAAACTAGGTGTGGTTCATAGCGGGATAATACTATGAAGATACATTGTACGACAATTGTATCAACATGATTTAATCCCAAGGAACTAAAGGTCTCACCAAAGGACCAGATTTATACAATGCCATCTCATTGGAGAATGAGTAATGCGTAGAGACGCAAGGACATGCAAATACACACGGACCTGGAAGTGTCAGATCCGAAGATTATGTTTACCACTAGCAATAGTGTCTATACAACACCAGAAAGCCATAGGTGTTGAATGCACAAGTTTTTAACTAGATTATTGACTCTAGTGCAAGTGGGAGACTGTTGGAGATATGCCCAAGAGGCAATAATAAAGTGGTTATTATTATATCTTTATGTTTATGATAAATGTTTACATCCCATGCTATAATTGTATTATTAGGAAACACTAATACATGTGTGTTTTGTAAACATAAAAGAGTCCCTAGTAAGCCTCTTGTTAAACTAGCTTGTTAATTAATGGATGATCATGGTTTCCTGATCATGTACATTGGATGTCGTTAATAACAAGATCATATCATTAGGAGAATGATGTGATGGACACACACCCGTAGTAAGCATAGCATAAGAGCAAGTCATTAAGTTTGTTTGCTATAAGCTTTAAAATACATAGTAACCTAATCCTTTGACCATGAGGTTATGTTAATCACCATCACCGGGTGGGTGCTTTGATGACATCAAACACCGCTTCATAACTAGGTGGTCATAAAGGTGTCATTGGGTATTCTGAAAGTATGTGTTGAAGCGCATGGACCAAGATTGGGATTTGTCCATCCATATGACGGATAGATATGCTCTGGGCCCTCTCGGTGGAATGTCATCTAGTTAGCTTGCAAGCATGTGACTAGGTCACAAGGGATGACATATCACGGAACGAGTAAAGAGTACTTATCAGTAACGAGGTAGAACTAGGTATAGAGATACCGACGATCAAACCTCGGATAAGTATAGTATCGCGAGACAATGGGAATTGGTTTCGTATGTAAATGGTTCTATCGATCACAAAGTCATCGTTGAGTATGTGGGAGCCATTATGGATCTCCAGGTCCCGCTGATGGTTATTGATAGGAGATGTGTCTCTGTCATGTCTACATATTCACGAACCGTAGGGTGACACACTTAAGGTTCGAAGTTGTTTTAAGTAGATATGGAATGTGCGTTGGAGACCGAATGTTGTTCGGAGTCTCGGATAGGATCCGAGACATCACGAGGAGATCCGGAATTGACCGGAGAATAAGATTCATATATTGGGGATCATTTTATGAGTTAGGAAATGTTCTGGAGTATTTGTATGAGGTTTCTAGAAGGTTTCGGAATGTTCCGGAAGGTTCTGGAAGATTTTTTGGAGTTTGCTTGAAAACCAAGAAAGGATCAAGGAGTCCTTGTGGAGCAAGACAAGGAGTCGTGGGGGAGGAGGACTCCTCCCCCCACCTCCCAATCCGCCGGCCATAGGAGGGAGGGGAGTCCTACAAGGACTACCCCTCCCATGGCGCCTCCCCCCTTTAAATAAAGGGGTAGGGGTGCCCCCTCTAAGCCCTCTCTACTACTCCAAATCTCCGCCGCCTCTCTCCTCCTCCTCTCTTCTGAACAGGCATAGGCGAAGCCCTGCAGAATTCTCTACTCCACCACCACCACCACACCGTCGTGCTGCTGGGATTCCGTGGAGAAGATCTACTACCTCCGCTGCTCGCTGGAACGAGGAGAGGAAGGTCTGCTTCGACTCCGCACGTGTGACCGACTACGGTAGCGCTGCCGGAACGCGGCGCCGGAAGGATCGTCCACACGATCTTGAGATCGGCAAGTGATCGACTACATCAACCACGAGATCTAATCTCGTTAACGCTTTCGGATCTACGAGGGTTAGTTCCTATCTATCTCGTTGCACATGTCTAATAGATTAGATCTTGGCTTTTATCTAAATTAGATCTGGGTTTTGTTCGTTCTTGCGGAAGAATTTTTTTGTTTTCCATGCTACGAACCCATCATCCACAACCTTGGCCTTCAAGGCAAGATTGGTACCACTACTCATTCCAATGGCACGAGCACGGGCGTCTTTGGCATTCTTGGCAGCAACCTTGAAGGCTGCCATCTCTTGCATCACTTCATTGGAGGTCATGAGATGGTAGTTGTGTCTTCCTTGGAGACTCTTCAAGTCAGTAGGCTTGAAGGGCATGAGAGCACTCACATACTTCCTTTTGATCCAAGCGTCATCAATGTGAGAGGCGCCAACATTCCTGAAAGCGGTGGCTATGGATTTGAGTCTTCGATACATGTCTTCATGATCCTCACCATCCTTCATGAAGAAACCTTCGACCTCATTGCTTAAGGCATCATATCTATTTCTCCTCATACTCTTATTTCCAACAAACAAGTCAATGAGAGCATCCCAAGCTTCCTTGGCGGTGTTGTAGTGCTCAATGTGGGGAAAATCCTTTGGCCCCACCCCAAGTTGGATCATGTGCAAGGCAGTCGCATTGAGTTGGCTATTGACCACTTCTCTTCTCGTCAAGTTGGTTGGATCCTCAATTTTGAGTCCTTCTTCAATAATATTCCACAAATCAATGCAAGAGCTGCGCACATGAGATTTCATTAACACTTGCCATTGAGCAAAAGTATGTGCAACTAACTTAGGTGGGTCTCCTCTATTGTTTATATGTGGATGAGGGATAGGAGGGTCGGGAGAGTACCATCCGGGAACCGCATGGAACTCTTCCTTCCCATCACCCTTTTTGGTGGTGGAGTTAGTGGAATTATCTTCATCCCCTACCACTTCCTCCAAAGGCTTTGCCGGAGCATTAGCCTTTGGGTTTGGTGGTGTTTCCATTGGAGAGGGAGGAGGTGAGGTTTGCTTATCCTTAACAAGTTTCTCAACAAGTTGACGCAACTGTAGGATTTCGTTGCCCAAGGTAGAGCTCAAGCTTGTTTCCAAAATCTTGACATCTACCATGGTCACCGAATGGCTAGCCTCACTTTCTCCCTCCTCTGGGTTGCCCATAATCTCTTAGGTGGTTAAGGTCGAATAAAGAGCCGAGGCTCTGATACCAATTGAAAGGATCGTATGGGCACCTAGAGGGGGGGGGTGAATAGGTGCTACTTCAACTCTTTTTCAAATTAGGGTTTGACAAGAAAGGTAAATTCTCTAGATTATGCAACTAAGGTGAATTTACCTATATGACAAACAAGCACAAACTAAACAATAACTAGATAAGTAAAGTGCGGTAAAGGATAGAAGGAACCAAAGTGGAGCACACGGAGACACAAGGATTTGTTTCCCGTAGTTCCTTCCTTTTGAGGGGAAGTACGTCTACGTTTGGAGAGGGGGTGGTTTCAAACCACCAACGCCAGGAGAGGCCTCCCTTGTTCTCCGATGAACCTCACCCCAACGGGTTCGATTCACCTCTTCCACTATACGGCAACCTTCGAGGTGGAAGCCGGCACCTTTACAACGAGTTTGGGGCACACATCCACAACTTAATTGGAGGCTACCAAATACAAGCAAGCTGTCAAACAATCCAAGAAAAGCTTGTAAGAACCAAATCAAAACCTAGGGTTTCCAATGAAACACTAGAGCATGGGGGCCGTCAAGTGAATGAGGGGGAAATGAAGATCTCTCTTGGTGAAGCTGTAGATCAAGGCCTCCTCCTTCGATTCTCCAAAGATCAAAGACTTTGGATGGTTGGATGAAGAGATCTTGTTGATTTGGTGGCTCAAATGGACATGGTGTTCTTGAGGTGGACGAGCAGCTGGAACAAGGGGATAAGGTCCCCTATTTATAGTCCTTCCGTCAGCGAACCGTTTTTCTGACCGTTGGAGAAGAAGCAGACCGGAGACTCTGGTCACCACACCGGAGACTCCGGCCTACACCGGAGACTCCGGTCAACCTCCGGACCAGCCTCCGGACCCCTCGACAGAATGACCCAGCCCATTTGGGACCCAAGTGGACCGGAGACTCCGATCTGAGATAGGGACCTGAGACTCCGGACCAACCTCCGGACCACCTCTCTGGCTGACCCAGGCAAGAAAACAGAGGCCCCTCCGGAGACTCCTGGGGAAACTCCGGACCACACCGGAGACTCCGGTCTATGTAGACCGGAGACTCCGGTCTAGAATCTCGAAGAGATAAGAAGAAATGCAGGGAATGTTCTGCAGGCCAATGGTCCTTTTCCCTTTGTAGAATATCAACATGTAGACAAGAGAAAACAGTAAAAGGGTCTACTAGTTGTTAACGAACACCAAAAGTGATTATGATAGTTAATGTCCTTTCAGTACCTATAAAAATTAGACTGGAATTCATTACTCGATAAGGGCTTCGTGGCCCAAATTGAATTACGCCAGTATATACCGAATTCGAGTCCGGGGACTTGAGTTTAAAATAGGTTCATGATTATTTTTGCCCAAGAGCAATTAACTGGTTCTCGATCCATCGGATGCACTAGACTCGTTATATCAAAATCCCCATGACAAACTTAATGAACTAATAGTTCACTTACTCGATAGAAATTTCCTCCTACGGAGTCGACCTAAAAGCAAAGCTACAAGAAGAATAACTTTGAGCCTATGCTCGAATGCAAGCACCCGAACATAGCCTCAGGGATACTCCCATCAGGAGTGCTGGCCGCACACCCAATAGAAAAGAAAAATAGAAATCCTCCAAATAGGAGTCGACAAAAGAATATCTCAATTAAGAAGCATAACTTTGAGTCTACCTGACTGTAGCCTCAAAGGTTACTCTCATCAGGAGCACCCGATGAAAATACCAACATCACTTAAAGAACAAAACAATGTCGTCCATTGAATCAGCCAAACAAGGCAGTCGAGAAAATCACGCATCCGAGCAAATCTTCGAGTTCACCTTCCGGTCATATTAAAAAGGATTTTGAGCCTATGCTCGGACATAAGCATCCGAACATAGCCTCGGGGGCTACTGACATGGGCATAACCCTTCGAGTTCCCATTATTTGTATATATGGTGCGACCCAACTGAAGGATTACTCAAAGATATTCCAAGATCCATGAAGCCTATGACGATTCAATAAATACAAAGTCTACAAGGACATAGACTCCTAGAGATATAAGAAAAGGAAAGTCCAAGACTAGACTAGATACAAACTCTAACTTGTAAACCTACTCGTGTTGGTACCCGATACCTAGCCTCCCCATATATAATGGCTAGGAGCATCCAGCAAGGAGGACGCGCTACACCCCATAATAGATCTAGACAATAGATACCACGCCTCTCTCTCGGTGAGATCGCATCTAGTCGACTCAATGAGTTTGTATTCTCCAATGATAATATGAGCAGACAAGTAGGAAGTAGGGTTTCCTCTACGAGGGCCTGAACCTGGGTAAATCGTGTCCCTTGTTTGTATGTTAAGCTAACGAAATCCACAGTGTTCTCTTTTCCATAAAACCCTAAGTCCATAACTATGGGCAGGTCCGGCTCTATGTTTTGGAGGGCCCTAGGCGAAGAAGACACATGGGCCCAAAGGCCATATATGTAACACATATAAATATATAGAGCTACATGTGTATATTTTTATTCGCAAAATATTAAGAGATAAAATCCAACTAGATATTCTTAAACTGAATGGTATAGTAGAAAAATAATTGTTAAGCACTGAAACAATGTCATCCAACTATTAAAAAAACCAAAAGTAGACTTATGTTTTCTAGGCAACATTGGAGCACCTGCAATTGTGAAAAGAATACTTCATCCGTCAGGAAATGTTACTCTGAACTTGTCTAGTTTGTATGTACTAAACACTAAAACTCGTCTAGATACATATGAATCTAGATAAATCTAGATCACTTAATTTCGGACCGATGGAGTACATTAAACTAGGAACACTAAAGAATCAGAATAAGCTACAACTTTTCCCCCAAAATAACACCGATCTATTAATAATCATCAACGGGCGGTGCAAAGAGCCTTAAAAGTATTCCCTCCAATCCAAACTAATGTTTTCAAATTTGTCTAGATTCAGATGTATCTAGCACTAAAACATGATATATACATTCAGATCTAGATAAATCAAACAACATTAATATAGATCAGAGGGAGTAATAGAAATTACAAAAAAGTCATTGTACCACCTACCAACGACTACAGACACTAGCACGAGAACATACCCATTTGCTGGGAAGTGGCGAGTAGGGCATGGGGAGCAGAGCGAGGCGTAGATTGATTCCCAGTTCGATTGATCGATTGCCGGTACTCCTTCTGATCTAAATTAATGTTCTTTGGTTTGTCTAGATTCGGACATATTTAGCACTAAAACATGACTAGATACATCCGAATTTTGAAAAATCTAAAAACATTAATATGTATCGGAGGAAGTAGAAAATATCGATATCTGGTCTAGAGACTACAATGAGTGTGATTGGGCAGTGAAAGGAACGGAACAGCCGAACACCAACAGTTGTCGTACTATGGAGAACGATCTATGTACTTTACTATCCGACACGTCTGCTCTGTTATTGATTTTTTTCTAGTCTAGAATAAAACGGTGGCTCGGCAGAGGTATTAAAACATGCAACGATCATAGGCCCCCACATGCATGGGCCCTAGGCCCTTGCACATGGTTTCCATGGGTAAGAGACGACCCTGACTATGGGCATTGCCGATGTTACCCCTCGTCAGCCATGAATTTTATATTCAAAGTTTTCAATGAACACTCTACAAGGACTCGTTCGATGTTGCTTCGGTGATATCGAATGACTCCAAAACTTGCACGACAATCCGTACAAGATATGGTGACGATCTCACGAATTTCGGATGGTTCACTTTATACTCTAAACGAGTGTTTTCTATTTCAACCTAATGGTCTTTACACTAATACTAACACGTTTTATTTGGTGTCATCTATTCACCCACTTAATATCAAATATCACACTATGATGCTTCACACTCCAACATATTAAAATGCATCACATTTCACAAGTCTTCGTGCCAATCATATAACGTAGAATTTCATTACTATTAATCAAATCGTAGTTATTATATTCTTTTTTATCTTCAATACCCTTTGATGCTGAATTTTTTTGATCATATCAAATAGTTTCATGCTCATGTTCCATTTGATACGATCTTATACTAAAATCAACAATCACAAAATGATAATCAACACTTCCTTGAAATATGGTACATTGAATATGTATTTTCTTTCAACAATTTATCAAACACTTTGTATTCATACAATACGCGCCGTTTTAGTTATCCTGCCAAACTTGGGCATGATTTATATGTGACAAGAGATCAAATGAATTCCACATATTATCAACATAACTTTAAATTTTAAACAATGGTTTTATTTAAAATAAATATATCATTAAGTTTGGTATTTTCAAGGCATTTTAATATTTTACAAATGTTTATGCATTATCAATTAGTTTTACAACACGAATAGTTCACACATAACCGAAAAACCATATGAACACTAATAAAAATCATTCATGAAAGTAAAACAACTGTTTTGTTACAAACTTATATGAATAACCATCTTGCAAGGTGCAAGACACACCAATAAAGTTCATACTTCATCGATTACAATAATTATCCAAAACGGTAAACGAAATGATAAATATTGAGGGAGAGTGTCGTCGGCTATCATCATCATACTCGCCATTAACATGCAACATCACCTGCTCTCTAGCAAGCAGCTCTTATGCAGAAGGATCTGCTTTTACAAAATAGAACAAGCATCAGATACTTCAATGCTGCAACAAGTATTTGCAAGATTATAATATTTATAAAATTATATATCATATATACCTTCGTCATGAATGACCTCTCCAGCAATGGGTTCAACCTTTATGTTCTTGAAATGTAATATGAACTCATGGAAATCTAGTGTTTCCCCATCACCTCTCTAATGCAAGTCCAGACGTATCCTTAGTAGCGGGGAGGTAGCGACCGAAGCAATACGCCTATTGCAAAGGAATTGGTCATCCAAAAGTGCAGGAAGTAAATGAGCCTTATATGTTGATCATGCATACGCTCCAAGTGACTCTCCAGACAAGTGTGTTCCTCCATCTTTATGAAAAGGAAGTCTCCAAGCAGCTCGTGCTTCCACATGTGCACATGGCTTTCGAACTCTGCTCTCAGCTTATCCACCATGGCATATGGGTCCAGATCACCCATGAGCGTATGTATCTTGTTCACCATCCCGTAGCGCATTATTACTTGAATGTACATGGACATCTCTTGATGAAAATGGCAGTCTACCCGCTCTCGCGGGGTTTCATAGTGATCTGGATCGTCCAAATCCATCGTGAGTCATATGTAATCGACCACCTTGTTCTTACTAAGGAGGTCATTCACATGCACAAGCCACTCAGGGAAGTTTGATACATCAAGTTTGAGCTTTTCAGCAACTACCCACTCAACAATTTCAAAGGAAGCTTCACGGCGAGCCATTTCTACATTTACAATTGCAAACGAAATTTATACTAAGTTTATAATTATATGACTTAAACAAGAACTCCACTAAAACTACTATCCCCAAAAAGGTTTTAGTGATTACATGATCCCTATTCACTACACCGTCCCTGATCATCATGGCCGGCGATATAGTTGCAAAGGCGAACACCGAAACGTCGATCACGTCATTCATGTGACTCGTGCTCGATCTTTCAATCATATATGTTCCGAGGCCATGTCTACACATGCTAGGCTCGCTAACTCAACCATACGTCTATTTGTTGTGCAACATGGCTTGCACCCACCGTATGAAATCACAGATATGTTTGACACCCGATCATCTTATTGGTGGTGCACACTAAGGGAGAACACTTTTGTTGGTATTTTGTTTAGGGATCATCTTATTAGGCTACTGTCGAGTATCTAATACTAGCACACAACAAGATGCACAAACAATAAACATTGAATGTAAATGTGATGCAATATGGTCCTTCATGATGTGATCTCCATCCCACGTCTTCGGATCCGGTGCCAGGGTTCTGATCCCATGGACACCGAGGTACCGGTGTTGTAGTCCAACAACATAATGAATGTTATTACTACTTAGCAGCATGAAATAAACTAATTTACCTTGACTACAACCATATCACATCACAATGTCCCTGCAAAATAAAGTTATACGCCTCTACTTTATCTTTGCATGTTTTACGTGGATGTTAGGGCTTTCGTAGAAGAACCGTTCTGACCTACGAACTTCAAACACAACGCTGATCAAATAGTTTTCTATACTACATCCCTTTCAGGTCCCTCCGTTGCAAATGGCATACCAACTAATGCGAGAGATATAGACACCCCCTAAAGCCACTTGAGACGGTACAAGCCGTATGTCAAGCATGGACCAGTCTCACGAATGAACATGTAAAGTCGGTTGGGGTGCGCTTCATCAAGCATTACTGCGGTATGCACAAGTACACATGAGAGGGTAACAACTATAATATCAATGCCCACACGCTACAACTCATGTGTTCTACCCATACTAGCAATACTACGCATAGATCTAGCTCTGATACCACTGTAGGGGTTCCAGGCCTGAAAATAATAAATTTTCCTACGCTAAGAACCCTAATGCCAGTACCTATCTATTAGTAAAGCAGTAATGGGAGGGGCTTTTCGCGAACTTACCATTGAATACCAAAAAGCATTGTCAACGCTCAGGAGAGCATGGTTGATGTAGTCGTACCGACGCCGACCTCGGGGTCGTGTTGAAGTCCCGTGGCTCCTGCGGCTTTGAAGACTTATAGTGCCCCAAGTGTTGCACCTCCAAGAAAGTTACGCACGTCCAGTTCCTGATGATGACTCCTCCTCCGATCCAGCAGCAGTTGCGGAAGTAGACCTTCTGGATCCGAATCCCGCAGCGCGGCGGCGCTTCATGGTGAAGAAGTCTCCTGTTCACGTAGTCCAGACATGGGACCGTGGTCACGGGAGGGATTGAGAGTATCAGCAGGAGGTCTCCCCAGAAAAGAGGAAATCTTTTATTGATTATTGTGTATATATTTTCTCAAGATACCTCTTAATATATAGGGGAAAAGGCACCCCATAGCTAATAATTATCTTAGTCATGTGGGGCTAAACAAAGGAGAGAAGAGAGGGAGGTGCTAGGCGGCTGTCCAAGGCCCCCATGGGCCTAGCCGGCGGGCGCATGAGGCCCATGCAGCCCCTCCTCCCTTTCTCCCTTTTGGTATTTTCCCTCATGGGCTCTTTTCCCTAGGGATTTTGGTCCAATAGTGAATTTGACCATTTTAATTCTTTTTGTTTTATTAAATAAATATCAATATATGATTAAATCAATATTTAATATTTACTTACATATTATTCAATCCCCGTGGCTATGGAACTCCTTCCACCCACTCCGGACATCCTCTAGACTTTCCGAAACCCTTCTGTTTTCTCTCTTTCTATATTTCGGTGATTCTGCCGATATCAAAATAATCTCCGAGCATCATCAAGCCGTTAAGAGTGATACCCCATGGTTCGGGAACACTCCAGACATGGTCGAGGACCCACTCGTACCAATGTGCATCAGCGGGACCTGGATGTCCATGATGACCCATGTGCATTCCACGAATCTTTGTCGTTGAACCATGAACATCGTGTCATGTTCCTTTTGTCTCTAAGATACTTGCATTGTCCGAGATATGATAAATGACATCATCATGTCATGTTCTATGTCATTACTGACAAATGCTACTTAACTCCTTCCAACAAGTGAAATCCCCGTGACCTAGTCACATGTTGCACGACTGTTAGATATAACTTCTCCAAGTGGACCCTCGAGTATCTTTTCGTCACACGGGATGGACAAATCCTACTCTTGACACATAATGCCTCTACATTCCCCTATGAATATCTGAACACCTTTATGATCACCGTTTAACCGAGTGATGTTTCATGCTATCAAAGTATTCTCCGGTGGCAGTGATTGATATGGTCTCACGGTCTAAAAAACAAGACATTATGTTTTCTAATCATCATAACTGGAACTTCGTGACATGATCGTGTCATGTTGCTTAGATTGGATATAGTTCATCGTCTCATTCTCTCAATGAGGTGACTCCATTGTCAATTGGTATAAATGCCACATGGTCAAGAAACCTTGATCATCCATTGACCAATGAACCAGTGACTAGAGATTTATCGGAAACTTATTGGTTGTTTATATATCACACGTGTATTGACGTTTTATTTCAATACAGTTATAACATGATATGAAACTTAATCATAATTTTTGTAAAATATGTTAATAATCCATATTATTATTTTTCTCTAGGACATATTTCCAACAAACTCATCTCCTGTGTACGTGATGACAACCTTGATTGAGTGATTTATATCTTATAATTATTAAGATATTGGAAAACATCTACATTTTATGTGTGTATCTGAATATTTGTTTTCAAAAAGTAGTTTCGATTATGGAGTTGTATAAATTTAACCCCACAAGATTCTTAAACTGGATTGTAAGAAAACATTATGCACTTGAGAAAAATGGATTAATTTTTTTTATTTCTTGAAGTAGAGTATAAAACCATGAAAATCATGTTCATATATGAACAAATACAACTTTTGAGACAATAATTGAAAGGTGTGTTGTTTAGGGGCGAAGGTCCCAGTAGGGTAAGGTAGGGAGGCCTTCCTACCTTAATTTTTGGCGATTTTTTTGGATCCACATGTATTTTCTGTACAATTTGAATGGTCATAAGTCGAAAATGGACCGTGTATGATAAATTGATGCTTGTTTCAGTAAACACTACGCAAAACCGATTTTGAACTCAAAACATAGTATAGTTGAAAAATAACTTTTTACTTTTCCAATAGCTAATTCTTAATCTAACTAAATAACTCTAGAAAATGTCCTAGGTGAGGTATTCAAGGAGAACTTCATGATATTTTGGCTAACTGTTAGGTAAACCAACTCTAGCTATGTGATAAATTATGTTTATGGCTGAGAGGTGCTATGTCTACAACGTTTCTTGTACGATGCATGTATGGTGCTGCACATCCATATACAAACCAAATTTAAACCATGCCGGTGGATCACCTATCGGATATGTATCAATACATACGGTAGTTTCGTTTATTGTTCTACTCTGGATTTGTTTATTTTATTGATCTAAAATTTTAATTATATTAGAACAAATAATGTTTGTTTAAGAATGCGAGGACATGTTTGCTCAGTTGGAGAAATAATGGTTGAGAAGCCTTGGCAGATGTCAATTGTGCAGAAAATGGCACGATAATCCTAAATATGGATGAAATGGTAACAAAGTAGAGAAATTCAAGAAAATATGTTTCTATTCTATTATACTAAGTGATTGTGTTATAACTTTATATAGTATTATTCTCTCCTGACTATTTCCATACTGCCTTTTTTTAGCGTTCGCCATGCTAGAATATTTTCCATCCTCTGCCACCGGTGTTGTCCATATGATAAAATTAGCCATGCGTATCATCCACATGACTATAGGGTGAGCTAATTGCATACTACTTCCTCTCTTCGGAACTAAGTATCACACATACGTATCTAAATAAATCTGTGACACTTATTTTCAAATGGAGGGAGTAGATTTTAGGTAACTTGTAAACACCCTTGAAAATCTCTATTGCTACTTGCTAGACTATCACTCTTTCTTTTTAGGGTTCCATAGTCTTGGCTTGCCATCACCATACCCATAGTCTTTGGAGATGCCATGAATTTGAGGCATGCCTCTTTGAGAATGTTACACCCATGCAGGTCAACTAGGGCATATGCAGATGCCACTGTCTCTATATCAAGACAACTACAAAGAATAGTCTCACATGTATGCTTGTGCCTTTCTATCGCATAGAGATCTGCAGCACCGAGTAGGTGTCAAACAATTTCCATTTTACCGTCCTCGTCGAAATCGTTGAAAGGAGGCAACACGTGTGCGTAGATAAAGTGCATGATAACCCAAAAATCATCAGGTAACATATCTTCCACAGTTATGGATGATCACTCTTTCAGCATTATTGGGCCATAGAGCTGCGCCTTGACACAACCCTATGTTCAGAAAATGCTTCATCATTTGACCCTAGTAGCTTTGTGTAATCATTTGATGGTACGGGTGGTACCTCTGCTTCGGGTGAAAGTAACCCATTGTGAAAAAACAAGGGCAATCCATCTACCACAACAGCGACGGTACATTCGATGGTTACATTCCATAAGACTGATCCATATACTGTGCTTGAGTAAACTTATTTTCATGAACTTGTTGTGGCCTGCGATCCCACATCTGTCCTCTGTACTACATACTTTTAACACTCTAGTCCCCTCACTTCTGTATTCTCAGCTCGTAAGCTCGACGATAATGGAGATGTACTTTTAGCTCATACATCAGGGTGGTACCTGATTGACCGGTTATAGCCGTCAACCTGGAAGGTCCTGGACCTAACGAAATTGCCAACACCAATTTCCTTGTTGGGACAAAGTCATCTATGCTTAAGAATAATGGACCAATACTTGTGGCCCATGTAAGATTTTAGAATTTTTATTAAATGTCAAATCCTAAGTTTGTGGCAACTCATGTGTGAGGAAAGAGATAGAGTGCTAAGTTTAGTTTTAAATGAAAAGTTGGGAGATAGTTCGATCTCTTTATAAGAGGAGTATTTCATCACTTGGTAAACGAGGGAAAAGGGGAACGGTACATGCTCGCTCGTGTAGTCACACTGGACACGACACACATGCATGTCGCCACGTCGGGTTTCGGGAATGATCCTCAAGACGATCTTATGTTTGTTGTTTAGGAAAACTATAACATTTGACTGAAGTGTCACAACTAGGTGGTTCAGCTCGCCCCCTCGCCTTGGGATGTTGTACCCAACTTCTGGACTAGGCCCACATTGTATCTATTAGGGTTTCTTGAGCCGCTCTGTAGATACATATTACCGTCTTACGTTGTAGTACACGCTGAAATGAGTTAGGTTTTGCCATCTCTCTCTACATGCGTCTGTATTGTAGTCTACTCCATCTCGAGCACCGGCGAACGCGATAGAGGTCTCCGGAACCACACTCGCTCTTACAATCATGAACGTGAGAGGGTGGAATATGCTTTTAGGAAGCGCTCCATGCGACTGCTCGCGATCTTCATCACGGCTCGTCTACCAAGTCAGAAGTGGCTAGGATTCTTCTTTGTCGCTGACTTGCACCAATGGCTACGTCGTCTGCAAACAATCAATACGTGTATCGTGATCTTGTTTATTGTTTAAATATGTTTCATCATGTTCCACTACAGGAAACAGGCGAGGCGCCGATGGCCAGAAGTCATCGGCATAGCCCCGTTTTATCGTCGACTGATGTCTACGCACTTCTATTCTTGTAGACAGTTGTTGGGCCTCCAAGTGCAGAGGTTTGTAGAACAGCAGCAAGTTTTTCCTTAAGTAGATCACCCACGGTTTATCGAACTCAGGGAGGAAGTGGTCAAAGGTATCCCCTCTCAAGCAATCCTGCAATCAAGATACAAGAAGTCTCTTGTGTCCCCAACACACCCAATACACTTGTCAGGTGTATAGGTGCACTAGTTCGGCGAAGAGATAGTGAAATACAAGTGATATGGATATAAGACAACGGTGCTAGAAAATAGCTTGAAGGCGTGAAAAAGACTAAAGACAAACTGAAATAAAGATGGAAGCAAGCAAACATGTAACATATCTAATTGCAAACGGTGTTTCAATGCTTAGAAATAAGGCCTAGGGATCTTACTTTCACTAGTGAACACTCTCATATAAATATATTCTTCTTTATGATACTATGCTGAACTACTCTCCGGTTGGACACTCTAATCGTTGGTAGGGCTATAACAACACACCTCAAAGTAAGCCTTTCCCATCTGGAAAACCCCACACTATCACCTTGAGCACTAGATGGTTCCAACAAACACCACAATTTCATAAAGACATCCAACTCCAAATATAACTCATAACAAGTATTTGTAATCTCTAGCCTAAGTGCCACCATTGTGTGCACGCTGTCACTTTCACACACATGGGGAGAGCAGAGATCTATTAAAGCACTTGAGTAGCAAGGTAGATCTATAGATTACAAGCTCATGATCTCAATAAAATCATGCACAAAGAGAGAGGTGAACACATAGCTACCGGTAGAATCCTTAGCCTCGAGAGAGAACTACTCCCTCCTCATCATGGGAATCAGCAACGATGATGGAGATAGCGATGGAGATCGATGGAGATGGCTCCGGGGGCACTTCCCCGTCCCGACAGGGTGCCGGAATAGAGACTTTCTGTCCCCTGAATTTTCCCTTCGGTGGCAGCGGCGCTGCAGAACTTTTCGTGGATTTCTGATTGACGATTTAGGGTTTATGCATCGGGAGGCTCTTATAGGTGAGAGGGGAGACCGAGGGGGTGTCGGAGGGGCCCACACCACCCCCTGGCGCGGCCTGGCCTGGCCTGGCCCGCGCCACCAGGTGGTGTGGCCACCCTCTGGCCCTTCTCCATCTCGTATTCTGGCTCCAAGTGTCCCCTGGTAAAATAATAACTTGGCTTTTGTCCCGTCCAATTTCGAGAATATTCATTTTCTGACTTCCTAGAACCAAAAACAGCAGAAAACAAGTAGCTGGCACTATGGCACTCGTTAATAGGTTAGTCCAAGAAATCATATGAAAAGTACTCCAAAGTGTGGACAAAACAAAAAAATAGATAAAACCAAGCATGGAACATCAAAAATGATAGATACATTTGCAATGTATCATCGACGTAGCCTATCCTTCAATTTTTTTCTTCAAAAATTTAAAAATATTTGAATTATTTGACCGGTTACTCGCATTGAGGACATCTTTATCTCTAAGCATACTTAACTTCAGATCAAATTGCTCACTCCTAGTCACACTTCCCAATCGGTCACCCATTCTAAGACTACTCCAGTCCTAGCATGCTTAACTATTTTGTTCTTTCCAAATGAGCTTGCGAGAAAGAAGTTATATTTTGTTAACAATATTCTCCTATCAATTTTATTAATCCTTGGGTCATTATTATTGAATTGTTGCCCTAGTCAATTATTTTAAAATTCTAAACTGATGAAAAGACAATAGGCAACATATTAATATTCTCAACACTCCCCCTCATGTCTAGGCCAGTGGCCTTTTTCTTCTTCTTCACGGGTCTAAGACATGGATTCAGGTGTCCGCACATATTTATTTTTAATATTGCGTTAGCCAGGATTTGAACTCGAGACCTCTGACTCTTATAACATATTGAATTGTTGTCCTAGCCAATTATTCCAAAAGTCCAAAACTGATGGAAAGACGAAACAACATATTAATATTCTCAACAATGATGTCACATGCCTTTATGTTTTAAATTCCAAACAACTATTTAAGTAAACAAAAATGAATAAGTAATAAAAACCTTGAATTCAACTAATAATAAAATGTTTTTTTTGCATTTTTCCATTTAATATTGAATATTTCATATCTACATACCCATAAAATCGGATTCGACAAATAATATGTCTAAATCTATCAGAATAATGAGAGGAATCTAAATATGACATCCATATCATATTTTCCATCATGCATTATGTCTTTTTAATAGTGTACTGCAAGGTTTTCCAAATAAAATATGTAAAAAATCTTTGAAAAATCGTATAAAAATCTCTTTCTCAAGGCTTTAAATTATTTGTGTTATTACTATGATGCAACAAAAAACATCAAATGCATTTTACTAGTGTGAAAATAAAAGTATGATTCAACAAAACATGCAAATACAACAAAATTATAGAAAAAAAAAGCATTAACTCGAAAAAAAGCTAAAAATAGCTACGCGGACCGGCAATGCCAAATATTATTCAACAACTGAGACCAGAGCGGCCGTACAAAAAAACCAATACAAAGTACGTTCCAGTTTTTGGGAAACGGGTCCAATAAATAAACAATTTAGGAGTAAAACAGTATACACCTATTAGTACTTGGAAGAATCACTTCATTTGATCAACAGAAGACGCTATAAATTCAAGGCAAGCCTCTCGGAGTCTCGGGCAGTGATGCTTCTCTGCTAAAGTCAACGTGGTCACCACCTTATTGGCATCAAGGATCTTAGACAGTGTGCTTTCGCATATTAGCTTCAATCTCTGAATAGCGAACCGATCCGCAGCTTCAAGTAAACCCATGATGATTTCCCTCTTACGGTCGGTGTCCACGTCCCGCATAACAGGCACCGAATCCATGTAGATGTAGTAGAGCAGAGCCTCGAAGACCTCGGGCTGCATGTCGTTGATGGTCAAGCACCCTGAAAATCCCATCCGCCCGTTATTCATGTCCGCCATGAACACCGGCGACCTCATCGCGAGCACGGTCTGGTGCGCGCTGAAACCCTGCCCTCCGACGACGAAGCCGACGTCCGCCCCGGCCTTGGACACGTACAGCTTGGCGAGATCACGGTGCAGGTCCGAAGGCGGCTCCACGTCCGGCGTGGCCCGGATGACAGTTGGATACATGAAGACGGTGACGACGCACTCGATGACCAGACGGTCGCCGTGGACGAACCCCGACGCTTCCAGCTTGCTCCTCTTCTTGAACTTGGCCGTGCCGGGCGCGAACCTGGTCAGATCGGAGCTGAACACCATGGGCGGCGTGCGCGACACGAGCGAGGTCACGCCGGTGCGCTGGTTGACGATGCTGAGGTCGCACGACGCGCGCACGCGGGCGCCGGCGCTCAGGAGCTCGAGGTAGACGGACACGTACTTGGGCTTCAGGTACCCTCCGGGGAAGTAGCGGATGTTCCAGTCGTAACCGCCGACGGTGAAAGGGCCGGAGCTGATGTAGGAGTTGGGGCCAAGGAGCTTGTGCTGGCTGTAGCCGCGGATGTCGAAGACGTGCTTACGCTGCACCGTCTCCGGGGTGCACGTAGACGTGGCCATGTCCAGGTCCAGCACCGTCGTCACGCGCGGGCGCGGCTGCATTGCCCTGGACGCCGCCATGATCTATCTATAGATTGGACGTACTACGTGTAACCAAGTACCTAACCGGGTATCTTTATACCGGTCCAGGCGCCGCCTAGATATGTCGTCGAGCACTCGGAGTCCCTCGATCAGACTCTACTCGAATCCCGACAAATCTTCGTCATGAGTTTTTTTTTTTCCTTTTCGCGGGGATTGGGGAAATTCGTCTCGGACATGAACTTGAACTCTACTCGATCGGCTGGTTCACGGGAACAAGGGCCCACGATCGATGAGACACGAAGAAACAAAAGCGGTGGCAAACGCTAGGCCTCCGCCGACTAATCGTGCATACCTGGACCTCTGTCATTGCTGCAAAAATCAGTAAAATCCGAATGTTCGTGTATGTAGCATTTTAGAAATGCAATATCGGTTTGCAACATTTTTCCATAAATATGTAAAAACTTTCTAAGTGCAAGAGAAAAATGTTGTACTCCCTCCGGTCCATATTAATAGCCCCAGCTTTGTCTAGATACGAATGCTAGTCTAAATATTTAACTAGATTACATACGAATCTAGATAAACTTGGAGCCATTAATAAGAATAGGGAGTACCCTTTTTACAACACAACAATGTAGCATAAAACAATCTTCTATCCTAAACAAACGCCCTCTTGTTTGCGACAAAATGCAAGACCTTTGAAAAATAAACAATGCATCTCACAATTTTAACGTGGAAAAGCTCTCCAACAAATAGAGAAAAAACCACGGGCGTCAGCCAACAAAATTTCACTATATTGAGAGTGTTTACAAAATATCGTGGGTTTTCAATGAAGCGATAAAACCTAGCAGACGGCTAACAAGATATATTTATAAACAAAAATAACATTCCGTACCATAGGAGGGCTTTGCTCCCAAGCGTCGTTGTAGGACACAATAATATGGGCTAAATTCAGACTCTGTTCCACTCGGCCAGTAGTTAGCCTCCTTTATGAGTTCAGAGCACAACATAAGAAACTCCACTTAAGATAAATTTTATCTTGTAGCATGAACGGCAACAATATTGCAGAACAAAACAAAGAAAATGCTTCCAGCGCCAACAACCAATGGGCTAAACAGTTATCCCAACCAAGTTCGATCAAGACTCAAACTTGGCAACATGAACTCCCTTTGTCATTGGTAGTAATCTTGCATACCTTCAGGTTACCTTGTGCAACAATGCTGTGAACATAATGGTACTTGATATCAATGTGCTTCATTTTGATACAGCTGACCTTACAGACCTATGACTCGCGCCCGAGCCAAACTCCTTCATGATAAGGTGAACTCGTGCCTATCTAATTGTGACTTTGATACTCCTTTGGATGGCTTGCTACTTCATACCAATACACCTGTATACTCAGGTTTGAACCCAAAAATCATCCACAAACTACTAAGGAAGATGGGCTTGAGGAAGACAAAAAGAAGCCGAGAAATAGATACTGGCTCCGGCACACTGATACTACCACCGATGACATTGGTCCAGAGTTTGGTCGAATTATGCTTACACCGATGTATATCGATGCTTGCCTTTACAATACCCAAGTTGGGATTGATTCCAACACCGGTCCACCGACGACACCGGTAACCACCGATGCCACCATAGATATGGAGTCCAAGAGACTATCGGTCCACACATCGGTTCACCGACCTGACCACCGACCACGTCGGTCCCCACATTGGTGCCACCGACCCCCAACCAATAACATGTCTGTGCATAGTTTCGGTTTGATGCCTAGGAATATTCCCTTTACCTCCTATTTCTCCCCTAGCACTATAAATATCCCCTATGGCTCGCCATTATTCCCATAAACAAAGAAGATAAGACTAGAACAGTAATCTGGATATTCTAGTTGTGTCTCACCCCCTTCCGAGGGAGCCTATATCTACAAGACCTCAATAGATTTGTATATTTTAGATGTACAAGGCCTTCTCTTGTGTGGTGATGAGTTGAAGTTATCAAGGACCTCCCCAAGGTGTTCATTACTATCTGATTGGGATCGAGGGAATGATTTAAACGAATCTTTCCTTGTGATGATGTGATGATTCTATTGGACTGGTGGCTGCTAGCGGGAGCTATTGGTCAAGTATCGTGTTCTGTTTTGTGTAGAGTTAATTGTGTTCTTTGTGTGGTGTGTGTTCTCTTCCGCTAACTCCCCCTTTTCCCATGCTATTCCCACGATTGTACCTGAGATCCGTGAAGATCGTACCAACCCTAGTGGTTAACCCACATCAAGTGGTATCAGCAGCCTTTGGTTGGCACTGATTTCTCTTCCAATTGATCTTTTCTCCACAAATTCAAAAGTTCCCAAAAATAGACCGAAATTTTACCTTAGATCGATTTGTTTCTTCGTCCATCGATTTGGTGCATTAGGTCTTAGATATAACTTGCTTTGGGTTTGCCATTCCTAATTTGGAATATTTTTCCCGTTGATTTGAGCTTTGGAATTCATGGAATTCGTCAAGTTCTTTAACAATTGATATTAGTGGAGGATTTCTTCCGATAAAGGGCACTTTATTACTCAAAGTTTAAGTATTACACCTAGCCTCTACATAGCTAGGATGCACACATCCAACACAAGTCCACAAAGTCAAAAGGACATTAAGCTAATAAAAATCAAGCGGGTTACATATCAAGATGAGAAATTGTAAAACGCCTAAGATGCTAAAGGAGGACCTATCCAATGATTATATCAGTGGAGGATGTCTCTCACTAAAACTATCACCTATTTATACCCTCCCCCCTCACTATCGTAACTCCACCTACCATTTCCTCCCAAATCGAGCTCCATTTCCAGCTTTGTTCGCGTCATGTAAGTAGCTCCCTCTTATCCGGTGAGCGTTAGTAGGGAAAACTTCTACAACAGTGTGAAGAGTACCTCCTCCTCCTGGACCAGTGGGCTACATTGTCTACCACCTGTGATGATGATATGTAACCACACCTTCACCTAGGGTTGTTAGATCTACACTATTTCTAGGGTTCGAAGATCTACCTACATAGCTCGGATGTGTACTTGTTAGCTTGATTCATAGAGTTGATGTGTAGTTCATAGCTTAATTCATAGGATTGATTTGTATTTCCAACATATCTGCAACCTTGCTTGAGGTAGGATTTGTATCTTGAGTGCTATTGACTATGATGTGTAATCTAGATCATTTGTTTGTGTTCCCAAATGTGTTTACATGTGTTTGTCTTGCATCCTCATTGTAGGACTCGTTCTATGACTAGTTTAGCTAGTCCTTGATCCCAACTGGGGACTCCTAGATCCTCTCTTATGTGGAAGAAAGTCAACCTTTGATGCCAAATCAAGTAGTGTATGAGATGATGCCCCATTCAGGGAGTGTCATACTTTATATTTATCCCATTGTGCAAGCCTTAATCGCTTCCATCAGTACGAAGGTGAAGGTGAAGGCAAAGTTGAACGTGCACAATAAGGAACATATGAAGGGGACCATGAAATAGCTCCCTTACATGTCCACCTTTGTTCTCGAGAATATGTGAGAGATTGTGAAGAAGGGAGTCCATACTGGGAAGGGGTTTAAGGATATGCACTTGGTTGTATCAGACCTTTCCCCAACATATCATCAAGTTGCTTCTTTAGCTCCACTAATTCAACTGGGTTCATACTATACGGTTTCTAAGCTATGGGTCCGGTTCTAGGAACTAGTTCAATGATAAACTCGATATCTTGATCTGGGGGCATACTGGGTAATTCATCCGGGAACACATCGGGGTATTCATAGACTACTCTGACTTGGTCTATGTTTGATTGGACTAAACTCTTGTTGCATTTGAATTGACGGGGCAACGTCTCGGACACATGCTCTACTGATACGCCAGTGCTACTGGTCATGGTTATGGCTTTCTTGGCACAGTCTATGAATCCTTGATGTTTCGACATCCAATCCATTCCTAGTACTACTTCCCATCCTTTGGTTCCAAGTACTATTAAGTTGGCATAAAAATCTATTCCATGTATTCTGATAGGCACGGCCTTGCAAATTGTTCTAGATTTTGTGGTTGACCTAGGTATTTGAACTATCATAACATGCTTCAAATTTGTTGGTTGAATCTTACTAGTGCATGCAAATTCTTCTGTAACAAATGAGTGCGATGCTCTAGAATCAAACAACACTCTTGCAAGTACTGAGTTAACAGAAAACATACCCATCACGACATCTGGTGCTTTCTGGGCTTCTTCCGCATTCATGTGGGATAGACGGCCGGTACAGTTGTGCGGGTTTCCTGGGGGCAAACCTCTTTCTAGGCTGGACACGGCGCTACTGCTGGGCAGGTGTAGTGACATTGGTGGCTGCAGCAAGCTTCTTGGGGCACTCATTGTAGTAGTGACCCGTGATTCCACATTCAAAGTAGGTTATCATTGACTTGTCCTTCCCTGCAATAGGCACAACATTGCTTCCAGTCCTTGGGGTAGTATTGTTGTTGTTGTTGTTGTTGTTGTGGTTGGTGGTCCTTGGTGGTGCACGGTTGAAGTTATGGGGGTTACCGGTGTTGTTGTTGTTGTGGCCTCTGGGCCTCGGGTTTCCTCCGCCACGATTGGGAAAGTTCAGACGGGACATAGGGGATCTGTTGTTTCTTGGTGCAAATCTGGCAGACGAGTTGGGGCGGTACTTCGGGGTATGGTGAGGTCCAGGTTGGTGCATCATACGACGCTTGCGGTTCTCACTAGCTTGGTTGATCTTTCCTTCCATCTAGATAGCAAAATCCACTAGAGCTTCTAGGTCATCAAAAGGAATGTTGACTAATATCGTCTACATCTCATCATACAGACCATTTAGGAATCACTCCTTCTTTGATTCTGTGTCAATCTCATCAGGGGCATACCTAGCCAGAGACAGAAATTTGTCACAGTATTCCACCACCGTCATTCTTCCTTGCTTCAATTCCCTGAATTCATCCCTCATCCGCTTGATCAAACCTGGGGGCACATGGGTCCTGCTGAACTTGAGTTTGAATTCCGCCCATGTCATCATTTGTCCTCCGTTCATTGTACGAGTGTTGTTCCACCATGATCTTGCATAGCCTGCCAGATAGAGGGTGGCAAACAGTACTTTCTCCGCAGCATTTACTCCTGCAACTTCTAAGTTGTTCTCCATTGTTTGCAGCCAGTCATCAGCATCTAAGGGCTCTTCAGATTCTGGTTTCCATGGCCTTGGTTGTTGTGTGCCATCTGGGCGATCTGTTGAAGAGTGGCTAGATTAGCTTGACCCTTGGCTCTACTGGCTTCACGATCTGAAACTAGCATCTGCAGAATCTGATGCATCGGATCCTGGGATGAACTGCTACCACCAGGGTTGCCATGAGTCATCTGAAGATTGAGATAGATCATAAGACAAGAGGGAAATTTCTATGGCTTATGGGTATGGTTCAAAAAGATTTAAAACTTGAGTATTGCTAAGGTTTGAGAACCACAACTGATTGTCATTCATTCCAAGCAACACATTACAAACACACACTACAACTACTAAGCAGATGATTTTAAGAACCATTTTGTCATGCTACGATACAATGGGACCGGATACAAACTCACACCTATGACAGTGCTCTAGTGCGACTACTCATCATCAGAACTGGTGGGTTCTTCGTCATCCAGGAAGTCGACGTCCTCCTCGTCGGTGTGGAACTCCGTGGAGATGTCCTCCAAGTAGTCGTGATAGTCACTGAGGTAAGAGGTGATATCCCCACGAATATCTTCCCCTTCTTCTTCCTTCTCCTCAAGCTGAATCTCCTGGTCATGGATGGTTTCTTCAAGAGTTGCCACGTTCTGGCGGAGGCGAGCGATGATGTGGTCCTTCTTGTCACCCTGGTGACAAAGTGAGTTGCGCTCCTTAGCTAGGATGGCGAGGGTTTGGTTCGTCTCCGTTGCGACATCGTGATTCTGGTTGGCGTAGGCATGGCGTTGTCCAACTCCTTCTGGGTCTCGTGCAGCATGAAGTCTCACGTCTTGCATAGTGGGCGAAGCGGGTGCCATTGATCTGGTTGATTTTCTGCGCACACAGATGGGCAAGTGCTTCCTGCATTTCTCTAGCTAGTCCATCCAGCCAGTTGTTCTCCCTCAAGGTGAACTGTATCTTCTCCGTGGTGGGTGGCTCCATCTTGCCTCTCAGATCCGCAACGCTCAACCACTGCAGCTCTCATCCTGACTGATCATTGAGTTGTGCTCCAAAGAACTCGGGGTGCGGGCGTCCAAGAAACTCTGCTAGCTAGCTCAAGTCCTCTCGAAGATGAGCTCTCCTCCGTTTCCCAACTGGTAGAACTTGTTGTACTTGACTTCCATCTATAAGAAATTATGATGAGGAAGTTAGTGAGGCAATCAAGTGTGTCAAATTTTATGTAGAATTGCAAGAATTTTGAGGAACATGTGAACTCCTTTTTGAAAGAATCTCAAGGATAAGAGTGAGAATAGGTTTTCATAAATACTCACTTTCTTTGTTTTGAAACTAAGTTTTTCAGACGTCCATTCTAACTAGGGACTCCTATGATCAGGATGGCTCGGATACCAACTTGTCAACACCCAGATTTTTAAGTCCAGATGCCTGTTATGCCTTACATCGCAATGCCAGGATTACCATTTTTGCGAGACATAACAAAATTGGTATCATAGTACATCATCCATTACAGACCATAATAGTCTTACAAAGAGTTGATATCATGATCAAGTCTTAATACACATCAAAGCAGCGGAAATAAACATAGTAGACTCCATCTTCATTGTCACAGGCAATGCTGACGATGGGAGATGATCCTAGTTATCGTAGACCTCCTGCCGTCCATCCTCCGGATAGTTCTCTTCATAGTGTGGCCATGGGAATAGCCAAGGACAAAGCCATGAGTACTCTTAAAGTACTCGCAAACTAGCACTAACACAAGTATGGTAATGCTAGTGGGAATCCTAAGGTCTAGTCTTGTTTGCAACAAGCCAAGTTTATTTCAGAAGAACTTAGTAGTAAAGACCTAATTTAGTTCTCTAGATTACTCAAGTGGGAACCTAGTTTTCATTTCCACAACCCTGTTGTGGTCAATTCAAAGTCATAGTCAAGTCACAAGTCATTTTGAAAACATCAGACAACGGAATAGTATGGCCACTCAAACTGTCCATAACCGCGGACGCGGCTATTTGAATAGTTTGACACTCTGCAGAGGTGGGACACTTTCACCACAAAATTTGATACATCCGTTAGGGATAACCCTGAATCATCATATTTGGTATCCAGATAATCAATCCTAACCTTTCAATTACACACCCTAGTATAGGCACCTCCCCTATGAGTTTGGCCTCCCAGCCATGGCCATCTGCCATCCCGGGAACTGCATAGGTGGACATTCATATTCACGAGGTAGCCTCAGCTCAACCTCTTTCCGTCAGGGAAACCATACTAAGACATATAAACTTCCAGCTAAGCCCTACCTGACTCAGGTATTGTGGTTGTACGACAAAGTTGGAATGGTATCTCATCCGAACCCAACCATCAGTTTTTATCAAAGTCAAGGCACATGCCTCATTCAGTATCATCTCCAAATCATTGTGTTTCATAACACATGTCAAAACATTTCAATAGAATGACTCATCATTCCAAGGTTTTCATAATCATTTTCTCCAAGTGTTCCCATCTAAAGTGATCAAGTTTAGTTTAGCACTAGCCACTATTAATGAGAGTATCACTATTGAGGGGTGCTAATCAAGTGTAATTACCCAAGACTAGTTCTATGATCTTGATGGTATCCATCCTATTTTCCACTAATCACAATTAATTAACTAGGTAAGAAACTTTGGTAAAGGTAAAAGGATAAAGCTTGCAAGTAAAACTTGGGATTGGTATAATCAAGATTGCATAACCAAGCATTCATCGTGCATCTTGCATAGGTTAGCTTGCATGGATAGCTTGCCTTGGTTGGTGCAGTTGTTGAAGTTCTCTTCTTGTTCTTCGTCATAGAACTCTTCCTCCTCGTAGCCCGGGTCGGTACTAGCGTCTATAAGTAAATACGAGGTACACAATCACCAAACAATACTTAACTACTTCTGTTTTGCACACAAGGGCTCACATTAGATGATCTAGCATCATCTCAATCATCAGATGAAATGTTGACATATTCTTATTCATCTTATTTTGGAAATGCAATTTCTACTCATTGAAAAGATACTTAAGATTTAATATTCTCCAATTAAAATATGGGATCATGTTGACACATGTCATCACCACATATTCCAATACTTTAGAAAGTGATTTAAAGAGGTTGGCATATATTAGAAAGTTGAATATTACTATTTAAAAATATTAACATGACTAGAAATGCCCATATAGCATTCTTTTAATTCTAGCCCATGACTACTGCATGTAAAACTAATTTTTTTTACATATTCAGATAGAGCATGGCAAATGTGATTTTTGAGAGGTTGAATCAAATCAAAAGCATTTATGGTCAATTTTATAAAAATGTTTGAAGTTGGAAAAGTCTCTGTCTTGTTATTTTTACTATAAGTGATCTATAATTTCAAACTGTTTCAATCCAACGGGAGTCTGTAGATATTTTCAATACCTTTCTAACAAAATTGGAATCATGCAATTTGGTTAAGTAAATATCTTTGAATTCAATTTTGAAATCACTGACAGAACAGGGTTTTGAATTAAATGAAAAATCTAAGTTTGAATCTCTGGACTTGCGCAGGAATGATAATGGGCAAGCCCAACTACATGGCGCGAGCGCAGCGGGCTGCACTCAGGCTGGTCCCACGCATCAGCGGCTGTGTCTAAGCGAAACCGTATGGGCGAATCTCAGCCGCACAATTAGCGATCGAATCAACGGCTCAGCGTCGTCGTCTCCATCGCACTGAGCGTGCAAGATTCTAACCCTTGTGCTATGGTGGGGGTCTTCGGGGGCTTACCAGGGCTCTAGCTAGGTCTGGTGATGGGGGCGAACGAACTGGTAGACAACGGCGAGTCGAATGGTGGTCACGGTAGCTCATGGGGCGGCTCCAATCTGTGGATCCGTTCCTCCACAGCAGCGTCGGGCTCCGGTGAAATTCCGGCAATGCAGTGCTTGCCTTGTTCCAGGAATGGGCCAGTGGGGGTTCTGGGGGAGAGGTGAGTCGAATGGTGTGCATTTGGAGGCAGGGGAGGGGTCTATTTATACCCCCAGCGAGGGAGCATTGCGGTAGGGCTCAGGCTTGTCAGCGACGTTGCTACAGAGCACTATCAGCATCGCTGGGGGTGTAGGTCAATGCGGTGCTCTGCTGCGGTCGTCATACGCATAGTGGAACGGCGAGGCACGGTCTTAATTAGACGAGAGATGTCCATGCTCTGCTAAGGTACCGCGGTGTTCGTCATGGCGTACGGTGGTCACAGGGCACACGACATCGAACGGTCGTGTCTGGGAGGTTGCTGGTGACATGGCGATTGCAGTTATGCAAGGAGAGAGCAAGGTGCGGCATGGCTGCGCGGGGCGGCTCGGCGCTCTGGCGTGCGCTCGACATGGTAGAGAGATAAATGGGCACGGCGATCCTGGTGTCTCCACTGGCTGTCGTTGGCCGAGGCATGTACTAGGGAGTGCGGTGAGGTCATGCCTAGCTGTTAGTGGTCGTGGGAGAGGGCGGCGAAGCTTGTGGCGTCATGTCCATGTTCGACCGGCATGGCACGCTCCGTTACGGGCTCGCACTGGTCATATGGTCGAGTGAGCGGTGCTAGCTGCACGGTCTGGTACTGGGGGTGATCGTGGGCGAGTGAGAGAGGCTCAAACGAGTACAATGGTGATCACTAGATTGATTCAAACAGTAGATAGTTGGTAGACTTGTATTGTGCCTGCTAAGTGTTTGATTAAATGGCCGCATGAACTAAACATTTGAATTTTCGAATTCTTTTTGGTGGGTGTGTTGGTCATATGCTTGAGTGTCTATGGTTGCTAGGATTTTTCAAGTGGAGAAGGTTTTGTTGGTTTTTGAAAAAATGGCTATCTAGATGCATACACTTGATTCAATTTTGAAATGTTCCTCAAATAGATTTGAATTTGTTTCTGTAAGTTTGGAAAGTTCACTTGTGTTCATTTTCGCTTGGTCTAGCAAGGTGAGAAAAGAAGTAGAATTGTTTCTGTTGGAAATCATTTAATAGAGATGCCCAAAGTGGGCTAGGTGTTAATTTTGGCAAAAGTGACCATTAGGTCATATGCCTTATTATTTTATTTTCTTTTGATTTGATTTTGTTTGGATTTGACCTAGATGGTGTTGTTTTGATCTTTAATCTAATTCTCAACATATATAACAATCAAACATGGCATAATATGCATTCATACACCATTAGCAAACACACATGCATTCATATAGTGTTTAATATTAAAAAGCTTTTGTGAACCCGAATTTTGGATTATTTGAAATTGATATTCTCCTTTAATATTTTTGAGATGTTACAGTGCATTGGATTGAGATCAGCAAGCTAAGAGACCTAAGTGGTGCGCAATGGTGTGAGGAGACCTTCGCGATTCTTCTAGCCAGCGAGCACTTCCAGGGACATGTTCAGGTTAGCACCCATGATCAGCACCACACTGCCATTTATAGTGTAGCACCCCGGGTAACACCACTACTAGAAAATTGCGTGTTATTTCAACTTTGAGCATCATCATGACATCATCATGCATGGTTTGCCTAAAGCTATTTTCTGAAAGACTATCTTTGTTTTCTAAATACCCCCTTTTATATTTCAAATCAAACTCCGGTCTCATCCGGATCATTATTTTTCTAAAAATATTTATAAAATCTTTAATAAAATAAAAGCAAACACGTTTAGACAACTATTTTTTTGTTATGGGGTAGGTAGCCTAGCCCATAGGCTAGGTGAAAGGGAATTTATGCCCTTCCTATTATTTTGATGTTTGTTGACAACACTTGGATAGGTTTAAACTGCTATTAAATGTTTCAGGAGTTTTCAGCTACGCTAGTGTATTTTGCACTAAAGGAAAAGGGCTTCCCAAGATCAAAAGTAGTTTGTTATCAAACTAGGTGTGGTTCAAAGTGGACTAATACTATGAAGATATATTGTGTGACAATAATATCAACATATTTTAACCGGAACGAACTAAAGGTCTCACCAAAGGACCAAATTTATACAATGCCATCTCATTTGAGAATGAGTGATGCGTAGAGACGCAAATACATGCAAATACACACGGACCTGAAACTGTCAGATCCGGAGATTATGTTAACCACTAGCAATCGCGTATATGCAACACTAGAAAGCCATAGGTGTTCAATACGCAAAGTGTTTAAACTAGATTATTGACTCTAGTGCAAGTGGGAGACTGAAGGGAATATGCCCGAGAGGCAATAATAAAGTGGTTATTATCTTATTCCATGTTTATGATAAATGTTTATTTTGCATGCTATAATTGTATTGATTGGAAACGTCAATACATGTGTGCTTAATAAACAAATAAAAGGTTCCTAGTTATGCCTCTCTTATAAACTAGCTCGTTGATTAACAAGATGATCAAGGTTTCCTGATCATGGACATTGGATGTTGTTAATAACGAGGTCACAACATTGGTGGAATGATGTGATGAACATTCATCCGAAGTATAGCATTACTATCAAAGTCATTATGTTTATATTGCTATAACACCATACGAAGTAATCTTTATCCTTAGACCATGAGATCATGTTAATTGCTAACACCAGAAGAGTATCTTGATAACACCAAACGTCACACCGTAACAGGGTGACTATAAAGGTGGGTTCAGTGTTACAAAGGTGTTATGTTGAGGCTCATGGATCAAGAGTGGAATTTGTCAATCCCGATGATGGATAGATATACTCTGGGCCCTCTCAGTGATATCACATTAAGATAGCTCGCAAGCAAGTGATGTGATCACTAGATTGTTATATCACGGGAACAAGAAAAGAGTGCATGTCGGTAACAAGATCAAACTAGGTATGGAGATACGATGATCGAATCTCGGACATGTAATATATCGCGAGACAAAGGGATTTAGTTATTAGCGTTAAAGGTTCTCACGATCACAGAAGTCATCGTTGAATGTGTAGGAGTCAGTACGGATCTCCAGGTCCCGCTGCTGATTATTGATCGGAGAGGGGTCTCGATCATGTCTGCATTATTCGCGAACCATAGGGTGACACACTTAAGAGTTACCGGACACCATTTTGGAGCACATATGTTTCAGACGAAAGAATTGCAAAGCGCAGGAATTGTTTCGATAGAAACCGGA
Organism: Avena eriantha; assembly: GCA_910589775.1. Lineage (NCBI taxonomy): Eukaryota > Viridiplantae > Streptophyta > Magnoliopsida > Poales > Poaceae > Avena > Avena eriantha. The sequence goes on along the minus strand of OU342746.1, from coordinate 87,245,619 downwards.
AATTGTTTCAGGTGAAATTGCAGAAAGTGGTTTTGCATGTGATATCGAAATATTGCAAGGGGTTATATGTGAATGTTTGTTAATTAAAGTAATTAACAAAATTCTGAATAAATTTAATAAAAGAGTTTTATTAAATCAGAGAGCATTAAACTTGGAGAATTTTAATGCATTTAAAGTAGGGACTTTAAAGGGGAATGTGAAGAGGCATTTTAATATGGAGGGGTTACCACCACATGAATGGGGGAGGTGAGGAGTCACCCCCATGCGTCGGCCATGAAGGAGGGGCACCCCCCGTCATCCTATAAAAGGCCACCCTCTTCCTCCTTCTTCCTCACACCTCCTTGTGAAGGATCTCTCTGCCTCTCTAGAATTATTCCCCCATGGTCTCGGATTAGCGAGATACATGTTCCCGGTGGCATTTCGTCTGGAAGGAGTTGCTGCTTCCGTTGGATCGCTGGAGCGAGGAGGTGGAGGTTGTCTGGTGGCTTGAACATGTGTGCGAGTGCGGATGCGCTGCTGAGTTGCGGCGCTCGGACTTCTTCACGATCTTGAGATCGGCAAGTGTACGACTACATCAACCACGAGTTCCTACTCGTTAACAAAACTCGTTTTCTTCGAGGGTAAGTTCTCGTTGGATGTATGTCCACCCATTTCTTTGTACCTAGTAGATAGAACTTGGCGTGTAGTTCTCATCGTAGGAATTTTTTTGTTTTCTATGCTTCAGACCCAACAGTGGTATCAGAGCTTGATCTATGCGTAGGTGCTTTGCACGGGTAGTACACATATGTTTATATGTGGGCGATGATGATTATGTTATTGCATCTTTCATGTATTTTGGATATTGGTGGCATAGTGAGATGAAGCGGCCCGGACCAACCTTACATGTCATCATACATGAGACCGGTTCCACGATTGACATGCAACTAGTTTTGCATAAGTGGCTGGCGGGTGTCTGTCTCTCCTACTATAGTCAATATCTGATTTACAACGAGTTGCTAATAACTTGGTTATCCTCGTTGTGGTTCATGTTCATAGGTAAGAACGGTTCTATCTCCGAAAGCCCTAAGCCACGTAAAACTTGCAATTGATAAATTAGAGGCGTCTAGTTTAGATCGTTGCTGGGCTAGTGTCTTGATATGGTATTGTTGTAAGTAGATGTATGATAGATACTCTTACAACACACTCAACTTGTAAGTTCCATAGACCTTGGCCTTACACACAAAAGGAATGATAGAGATCATACCATGATGCATATGATAGAGATCAAATGCACGGACCATATCATCTCACTTTACACATTAGATGTTAGCATCTTATACTGCTAGTTTGGCGCTTTTTGTAGCATTGTAAGATGATCCCTCATTTAGATATCAAGATAAAAATGTGTTCTTCCTTAAGTATGCACCGTTCTATGGATCGTGTTTCGAGACATCACGTGATGATCGGGTGTACTCGACTCTACGCTTTCATACAAACAGGTGTAAGACAGTTTTACACATGCGAGTACTAAGGTTCTTACTTGGCGAGCCTAGCATGTACAGACATGGCCTCGGAACACGGACCGAAAGGTTAAGCATGAGTCATATAGTTGATATGATGCCCATATAGATGCTCTCCTTTGAAGCTACATCAACTCACGTGATGATCGGACTTGGTGTAGTGGATTTGGTTCATGTAATCACCAAAAAGGCACGAGGGATGTCATTTTTGAGTGGGAGTTCATTTCTAATTTGGATTAGTCGAACTCAATTTTGTCATAAAACTAAATCAAAGTGAATTTGCATAATTTGTTGTAGTCATTGGCGTCTGTTCACTACCTTATGCTTAGTTTTAATTGAGATAATAGAACTATAGAATTCTTGATATTTACTTTACGAACTGGTATCGTATTATTTTGAATGTCAATTTAAAGTTTAGAAGTCCTATTGCAAAATTTCAGCAAAATCTATTTACTCCATGAAGTTTAATAAGTAGTATTAAATCAAGAGTAAGAATTCCAATGTTAGTATCTAAAGTATCATGTTTGCCTCCATGATTAGTGATATTCAAAAGTTGTTTTAATATCAAGATTATCTAGGAGCTGAAAAATTGTTTCAGAAACCATCATGTGTGAAAGATATTGTGATATCTGAAACAATGTTTTTGGTTGCATTATGATAGAGTATAATTTAGAAAAATACATGTTCTCATATTGTATGAGAATTTGTGAAGGATGGAGATGCTAGGCATCTGAATATTCCAAAAGGTTTCGAGAACTAACATTATACTCACGATTCTTCCTTATAGGCTATAGTAGCTTGATCATGAAAGTTGTCATGATAAGGATGAATAGAATATGTAAGTAAAATGTTTACTACACTAAAAGATTACCAAAGAATGGATTTTTTGAAATAATACCAAACATTTGATGATGGTGATCCACTTCAAAGTGCAAGTCCAAAGGTATTAGTATTTGACTATATACGCTTTGTACTATGTGTCATGTGAATGACACCACTATTGATGTTGATAGATTCTTTCAAAAGAAAAGGAATTGTTGAAAGAGAATCTATAAAATATTTGGCAGATAAGAAAAGGTTGGATATGTCCAACTTAGGTATATAGAAGATATACATGTTATGGCTGTATTCCTTGCTTGTTAAAAATGTGGTTCTGAGGTATTGGATACCGGTATTGGATACCGAATTGGTTGGTATGAAGTGTCATACAGGACAACGCAATTCATGAACTACAATGGCCTAAGAAACTGGCAAGAGAATAAGTGATGATGTTCATCGAAAACAAATAAAGTGTTATTGTGTTTTTCGTTGTCATCCAACCTAGCCTTCAAGATTTTTTTTAATAATTGTTATTTTGTTTTGGTATTATGAGAACAATGGTTGTTCAAATAATTTCCGTATTCCATAAAGGATGGATGAACTTTTACAATTCTAGATGGAGAAATCACATCCATAAACATTATTGCTAAAATGTCGTAAGACAAATGATTGGAAGATCACTTATGAAGTGACATCGCTATTTAAATTATATTGGAAAGAAAACATGAAGAAACTCCATGTTGATGGAATTTTTCGGAGTCCTTGATTTTGATCAATTGACGCTTGTGAAACTTTCCTCGAGATAATTGAAACTCCGTCCATAGGCCAAAGAGGAACTGATGACTAACTTATTGGATATTATGCATGTTGATGTATATAGTCCATTATGTGTAGCCATATGCGATGGATCCTTTTGCTTCATATGCTTTCTCCAGAAATTTAAGTGAATATATTTGTATATTTACTTAATAAGGAAGAAGTATGAAACATTTGAAAGAAATTCAAAGACTTTCAATATGAAGTGAAAAATCATTGTAACAAGAAAATAAAGAGTTTATGATTCGATCATAAATTCAAAGAGTTACATGTTTAGAAAAACACCTAAGATTTGAGGACTTCTTCCATGATTTGTGTTTCCTGATAAACCATAGGAGTATGGAATATTCGAGAGATGAAATCAAACCATGTTTGACAAGGTAAGATCAAAGGTGTCATTTATAAAACTTCCATTATGTTTTAAAGATTAAAGCTTTAGAGACTACCGCTTTTACATGGAAAAGAGTACCATCATGATCCGTTGAAATGACACCATATGAGTTATGGTTTGGGATAAAACCCGAATTGTCTTTTCTTAAATTTTGGTATGCTATGCATAAGTAAAATGTTTACAACCAAAGTCAGATAAGCACGTCTTTGTAGGTTATCCCAAAGAATTTGTTGCACATTTCTCCATAACACCGAGGACAAAAGAGTTTGTTAATTGGAACGTCAAGTTTCTTGAGAAGGAATTTTTCGTGAAAAGTTAAGTGGGAGGACAATAGAACTTTGATAAGGTTGTTGAACCTTAGCTATATGTGCTAAGTAGCGCAGCGCAGGAAAGTGTCCCGGTGGCGGCCATAATGCTCATGGCTCCCGTGATTACAAAGGGTGTGATCTCGGAGATTAGAGTTCCTATTGAACCGTGTGGGTCGATAAGAATCAACTATTGTGATTTGATAAGCAAGTCGTTATTGTTTTGACAATGATGAACCGACTACATGCAAAGAAGGGATGATGGGCCCTGACTCCATAAAATGACTAGAAGTCATAGAATCCGTGATAGTGTCCATACACGAGAAATCAAGTTTCTGAACTTGGAAGACCCTCCAGAAAGGCGTGAAGCCTATCGGTCGTGTTTGGATCTATAAAGAAATAAGACATGGATGTTTAACATCTATGAAATAGTCGACATGTTGGAAATAAGTTTACAACAATGTTCAAGGAGTTTACTATGACGAGATTTGATCTTTCATAGCGATATTTAGTCTTGATGGATTAATGTAGCAACCACTACATATAATTTGGTATATGGTAGTTGAATAAACAAAACAATGTTCTTCTAATAGAATGGTTACCTAGGACGTGTACAAGACACAGTCTGAAGGGTTTTGTTAATTCAAAGGGTGCTAAAAGGGCATGCAAACTTCAATAGTTGAAGTAAGCATAGCGGAGTTGGAATCTTCACCATGATGAAACTGTTAAAAGAGTTTAAATTCATCGGAGATGATGAATGATGCTTGCATTTGCAAGAAATTAAGTGGGAGCGCTGAGACATATTTCTAATACATTATGTAGAGGACATATTGTTGATTGGAAATTATGTATCTTGTATTGACACAAGTTAAGAATTTCATTAAAATGAGATTTTGATGAAAGACTTGGGCAAACCCGGAATATTTGGCATCAATATCTATATGGATAGATTGAGGCGCTAATATGGTTGTGCCAGACATACATATATGAGATATTGAAAGGGTTCCATATGGAAACAACAAGAAAGCTTCTTGCTGCATGGAAAGGGTATCAAGATTCAAGTGTTTCAACACTTGGTGAGTAAAATCACATGAAGATTTTGATCGATTATACCATGATATGTTTATATCCAGAATGTCCTATGCTCTAAATGTTATGAGCACATAACAAAATGATTCATAAGATGATCATTGGACGATAGTAAAGATATTCTTATGAGCTTTGGAAGAACTAAGAATATATCATGTATAAGTGACAAATAGTTAAAGGTAGTTCATTGTAAAGTGTTACATTGATACTAGTTTTGTCACAAGATACAAATTAAATTTATCTCAATTTAGACTATGTGTAACTACCTCGGTGAATTACGCTCTTAGTTACATGCCCGGATGAACGGAAGTGGTTAAAATAGTACGGTGGGGCCCAGGGCCACTCACGGTAGACCTTTCGGCCGTCCTAACCACTTTCAGACAACGGGACAAGAACGAGCGGCGTAATCGGCAGGCGAAGGGATCAACTACATACACAAATGAGTATGTATGCAAGCCACATACAACAGTCCTCAGAGCCATTCCATCTAAAAGAAATAGAAATATTGCAACGCCATACGGCAAGATCCAAATGTCCTAGATAGATATAATAATTTAGGATAGCTCCTCATACATCACACATCAGAGTATCAGGCGGAAGCGGAAAACAAGATCCGAGTACGGATAAGAAGCAAATTGGCATAGGATGCCCCATAAATAAACACATCCCGCCCACAGATCTCACGGATCCCCGTTCCCAGAATCTCTACACCGAATGATCGTTGCCCACATCATCTATCTCTTCCACCCAGTATCCATCTTGCGGGTACACCTGTTCATCTGAATCAAACAATTTATCGTGTGAGACCCTAGGGATACACATCAAGTCTTTATGCCGCTAAAGGGGACTCAACCTGGGGTGACGCAATTGCAGCAGCAGATAATACCTAACAATTCTACAGATACTCGCTAACCATCCGCCTAACCAAAGATAGACGGATGTCCATGGATTAAGAACAACAGTTATAACAGTATAATTAACAGATCCATCCTCCTCCTCGCTTACCAACGAGGAAGCGGACGAACAGCCCCCATCATCCGTTGGCAGTTTTATTAACCATTCCCTGAGTATTGTACTATTTACTAGTCAAGTACTTAGTCAATTTAGAAGCGGTACTTAGTTATACTTGTCTATGATCGAGAAACTGTGCTCCAAGTCGTCCATAACCGCGGACACGACTTTCAGAAAGATTTACCCTACAGGGGTGCACGAATAGCAACACACACTCGATCAACCTCGGAAAAACCAAATCAAAACCCAACGAGGCATTCACGACAAAGCAATCACAGGATTCAGAAATATTTTAGGGGGCCACCCCAATAAGCTACCCGCAACGAACTTGGCCGGCTCCGAGACGGACCCAGGGTTTGCGACGACGGCTGTAAACGACTGGGAACCCGAAAATGTGACTGGGCTTGTCGATACCGCGAAAACGTGGCGCGATCCAAAACAGTACAGGTGCTCCTCGCACAATCTTAAATAAAGCAGTAACATGGCATAAGTACAGGATAGTAATAAAGCCCCAAACTAATTGTGGCCCCAAGAAATAAGAATAAATCAAGCTCTGGCTCAGGGGGGTCCATAAGGCTTCCCGGATGTGGATAGTGCGAATAGTCAAGGAACAGGAATCAAGTACTCGGGGTCCTACGGGACACAAGTGAGCATGAAAAACCAAATAGCAGATATTGCTCACCGGTGCCTCTTTCATTAGTTATCCCATTACTACTCAAGTTAAGTTGTTTAGGTACCTCGTTACTCATCAGACACTCACATACCCTACACATGCTTTGCTACGACTCGCATGGCTCAAACAACTCCTGTAGTAATGGCTCATGGGATGGAGGACCAAGCTTTGGCGGGGTTTAATAGTAAAGGCTATGCAGTACATGGGATTCAATTTAATGCAATCGCGACTCAATGATGCAAGAATAAGATAGAGGCAATAGGTACTGTATGTATGCAAGCATCTGGTAGTGCTTGCCTGGCAACTCAGTTGAAGCGAGAGAGGGATCTGGGTAGTACTCCTGTGATTCCTGATAATTCTCCTGCTGGACGTCTATTCGAAGAAGAACCCAACAAACAAGGGCCAACATAAATAAAGTGCACAAGCATAGGAAATAAAATGCGACAAGCAAACAAGCATGCCATGATGAATGATGCACAATTTACATGGCATTAAAGTAGCATGGCAAAGGTGAGGTGTGGATACAAGAAATAAAGCATTTTGGCATTTATTTAACCAAGTTTTATTGTCATAAACAGTTCAGATTTCTAATAATGACATGATGCATGCTTCAATTCAGAATAAGGACTGCATAGATAGAACGGGCTCGTCGCGCTGATCGATTTAGACATATTCTTTGCCCAATTTGGAGTTATAGAATTAAAGTTATTAATTAATTAAGGAAAGGGCATTTTATTGTAATTTTTAATCATCTCGAAAATTAAAGTGCTCAAACAGAATTTTAAATGTCATAATTGAATTCCTCACATTTTTCTGATTCCCAAAACATATATTACTTGTATTATTTGGATTTATATTTGAAAAGTTATTTAAATCTGAATTGAATTTGAATTTAAAAACAATTTTTGGAAAAGTTTAATTACAACAGTCACAGGAAAAACTTTTGTCCCCCAGACAATCCTAGCCACAGCCGCTGACGGTGGGCCAGCTGCTGACTGGGTGAGACCCGCGCGCGAAAAGCTTTTTACACTGGGGCTCTGCCTAGCCACAGAGGGTGACAGATGGGGCCGTCGGCTACGGGCCCACGCGGCAGTGGGGTTAGCCCCAGAGGCTGACAGGTGGGGTGCAAGCTGGACCGCGGGTTATGGCCCGAGGAACCTGGGGGGTTTTCGGCAAGATTGCCAGGGCGGCTGACTAGTGGGCCACGAGGTACCGCGGGTTGAGAGCGAAATAAAAAAAGGGGGGGCTTTTGTTAAACTACCACAGGCCCGGTACTATTCTTCGTTCTCTTCGGTCTGACGGGAAATCAGCATGCAGCGCGGAGCGGGGGATCGAACCCGGTTCGCGGGCGCCCGCGCTGAGGGGGCTAGCCAGTGCGGCGAGGCGAGGGGAGTTAACAGGAGGGGGGCGGGGGCCTAGGTGAGGTGCTAGGTGGCATGTACGATGTGCAGACACCGCGAGCGGCGACGCACTGAGTGCGTTCAGCAAAAGGAACGGCGGAGCTAGATGGCGACGGCGAGGCGGAACATGTCAGGGAGGGAGAGAGGCTCACCGCGGGGGAGACGGTGGAGTTGGATCGGGCGTGGAGGCACCGGAGCGGCGAGGACGCAGGCGCTCCCGGCGTTACGGTTTCGGACGGAGAGGCGTAGGATCCGGCGGTGCTGGGACTTCTCGTCCACGTCGGCGTGTACAGGGAGCAGCAGGGCGGTCCTCTCGGTCGCCCAGGCCACCTCCACGATGTGCCGGCCAGCTAGAACGAGGGGAAGCAGGGGTAGACGGTGGCGTCTGGCGGCCGGAGCTGGCGTCGGCGAGGAAGAAGGGGAAGGCGAGGACGACTTTGGGGTGGATCTGGGAGCTGCCAGGAGGCGTGTGGAGGAGGGTAATGCGAGAGGGAGAGAGAGGGAGGCAGGCGTGGGCACGGGGAGATAAAGGTGGCTCGGTTGTCCTCTTTTCTTCCTCCTCACGTGCTGGCTCGAGCTGGGAGCAGGTAGGGCACGGCAGGGGGAGGCTGCAGGTGGACTAGGGTGAGGGGGAGGCGCGACAGCTAGGGCCAGCATGGCAGGTAGGGAGAAGAGAAAGAGGAGAGGGGGTAGCTCGGTTAGGGCTAGGTTTAGGCATGGGCTCGGTTAGGGTTTTGTTTAGGGTTGGGGTAGGTAGCTGGGGTGTGGGCCAGGGAGAGAGAGGGGGTCAGGTGGCCCTCATGGTAGAGAGAGATAGAGAGAGAGAGAGAGGTGAGGTTAATGTTAAGGTTTAGATTAGACTAGGTTTAGAGAGAAAAGAAGAAGAACTAGGGTTAGAGATTTATTTAATTGTTAGTTTTGAAAACTTGTTTTAAAAGATCACCCAAGAGAAAATGATGAGTGCTTTGAATTAACATGAGATGAGGTGGCAAAGAAAATCCAAGAAAAGAGAAAGAAAGGAAGTATGGGAAGAATCCCCCATTTGATTCATGTATGGAGAAAATAAATCAATAGCTATGGATGAGAATATGGGGATGGTGGAATGGATGGAGATGGTCCACAAAGAAAAGATCCATTAAATCAAAGGAAAAAACAATGGAACAAAAGGTGGTGAAGAAGTTTGCATGGCCCATGCAAAAATAATAATGCCATGATTTATTTTGTGAAAACAATAATAATATTATAGAATTATTCTTATGCATCTCTAAGAAGTGGAAACAAGGCCAAGCAAGAGGATTTAAAGAACTAGATCCCCCTTATTTCCCATGAGCTAGATAAAATCAAAAGAAAGACAAACAAGCTCATAGGCTAATAGGATGGTGGAATTATAAAGTGGTGACAAGAAAGTTGGTGGAGTTGAAATAAAAGATATGCCCCCAACTCAACTTGGGCATTTAATCAATATATCAATAACCAAATACAATATCAAGAGGCAATTACAATTAATAGTGTATATGAGAGAAGAACCAAAGAACCAAGGTTTTTTATATGATGATCAAATGCAAGGTGGCATGATGACATGAGCATGATGTAATTATGATGCAACAATTGTATATAGGGAGTAGCCAATATCTTACTAGAACAAGTAGCATTACAATTGTTAGACAATTGGGATGCTACACTATGGGTGGCACAATGTAATGGAAAGGATGTTCCATGGTGGATTTGGATGAGTTCCAAAGTTGAGACATTGTGACGGATACTACAACAAAAGGCTAAGTATACAACTGCTATAGTAGCAGCAAAGGAGGGCATTTGTGTTAAGTAGTTTGTTATCAAACTAGGTGTGGTTCAAAGTGGGCTAATACTATGAAGATATATTGTGTTACAATAATATCAACATATTTTAACCGGAACGAACTAAAGGTCTCACCAAAGGACCAAATTTATACAATGCCATCTCATTTGAGAATGAGTGATGCGTAGAGACGCAAAGACATGCAAATACACATGGATCTGAAACTGTTAGATCCGGAGATTATGTTAACCACTAGCAATCGCGTATATGAAACACCAGAAAGCCATAGGTGTTCAATACGGAAAGTTTTTCAAACTAGATTATTGACTCTAGTGCAAGTGGGAGACTGAAGGGAATATGCCCGAGAGGCAATAATAAATTGGTTATTATCTTATTCCATGTTTATGATAAATGTTTATTTTTCATGCTATAATTGTATTGATTGGAAACGTCAATACATGTGTGCTTAATAAACAAATAAAAGGTTCCTAGTTATGCCTCTCTTATAGACTAGCTCGTTGATAAACAAGATGATCAAGGTTTCCTGATCATGGACATTGGATGTTGTTAATAATGAGGTCACAACATTGGTGGAATGATGTGATGAACATTCATCCGAAGTATAGCATTACGATCAAAGTCATTATGTTTATATTGCTATAACACCATACGAAGTAATCTTTATCTTTAGACCATGAGATCATGTTAATTGCTAACACCAGAAGAGTATCTTGATAACACCAAACGTCACACCGTAACAGGGTGACTATAAAGGTGGGTTCAGTTCTACAAAGGTGTTATGTTGAGGCTCATGGATCAAGAGTGGAATTTGTCAATCCCGATGACGGATAGATATACTCTGGGCCCTCTCGGTGATATCACATTAAGATAGCTTGCAAGCAAGTGATGTGATCACTAGATTGTTATATCACGGGAACGAGAAAAGAGTGCATGTCGGTAATGAGATCAAACTAGGTATGGAGATACCGATGATCGAATCTCGGACATGTAATATATCGCGAGACAAAGGGATTTAGTCACTAGCGTTAAAGGTTCTCACGATCACAGAAGTCATCGTTGAATGTGTATGAGTCAGTACGGATCTCCAGGTCCGGCTGCTGATTATTGATCGGAGAGGGGTCTCGATCATGTCTGCATTATTCACGAACCGTAGGGTGACACACTTAAGAGCTACCGGACAGCATTTTGGAGCACATATGTTTCATACGAAAGAATTGCAAAGCGCAGGAATTGTTTCGATTGAAACCGTAAATTGTTTCGGGTGAAATTGCAGAAAGTGGTTCTGCATGTGATATTGAAATATTGCAAGGGGTTATATGTGAATGTTTGTTAATTAAAGTAATTAACAAAATTCTGAATAAATTTAATAAAAGAGTTTTATTAAATGAGAGAGCATTAAACTTGGAGAATTTTAATGCATTTAAAGTAGGGACTTTATGTGGAATGTGAAGAGGCATTTTAATGTGGAGGGGTTACCACCACATGAACGGGGGAGGTAAGGAGTCAACCCCCATGCGCCGGCCATGAAGGAGGGGCACCCCCCTCCTCCTATAAAAGGCCACCCTCTTCCTCCTTCTTCCTCACACCTCCTTGTGAAGGATCTCTCTCCCCCTCTAGAATTATTCCCCCATGGTCTCGGATTAGTGAGATACATATTCTCGGTGGCATTTCATCTGGAAGGAGTTGCTGCTTCGGCTGGATCGCTGGAGCGAGGAGGTGGAGGTTGTTTGGTGGCTTGAACGTGTGTGCGAGTGCGGATGCGCTGCTGAGTTGCGGTGCTCGGACTTCTTCACGATCTGGAGATCGGAAAGTGTACGACTACATCAACCACGAATTCCTACTCCTTAACAAAACTCGTTGTCTTCGAGGGTATGTTCTCGTTGGATGTATCTCCACCCATTGCTTTGTACCTAGTAGATAGATCTTGGCGTGTAGTTCTCATCGTAGGAAATTTTTGTTTTCTATGCTGCGGACCCAACACCCTTAGCCTCGAGGAAGAACTACTCCCTCATCATCATGGGAATCATCAACGACGATGGAGATGGTGGTGGAGATCGATGGAGATGGCTCCGGGGGCACTTCCCCATCCCAGCAGGGTGCCGGAAGAGAGACTTTATGTCCCCCGAATCTCCCCTTCAGTGGTGGCAGCGTTGTGGAATTTTTCGTGGCTGGAGGCTGGATGATTTAGGGTTTTCTCATCGGAGGCTTCTTATAGGCGAGAGGAGGGACCGAGGGTGTGCCGGAGGGGCCCACACCACCCCCTAGCGTGGCCTAGCATGGCGCGCGCCACCAGGTGGTGTGGCCATCCCCTGACCCCTCTCTGTCTCGTCTTCTGGCTCCGTGAGTCTTCCGGTCAAATATCGACTTTGGCTTTTGTCCCGTCCAATTCCGAGAATATTCATTTTCTGACTTTTCTAGAACCAAAAACAGCAGAAAATAGGCAACTGGCACTGTGGCATCTTGTTAATAGGTTAGTCCCAGAAAATTCATGAAAGTATCTCCAAATGTAAACAAAACATAAGAAAGTAGATACTAAACAAGCATGGAACATCAAAAATTATAGATACGTTTGCAACGTATCAACATCCCCAAGCTTAACTCCTTCTCGTCCTCGAGTAGGTAAGTGATAAAAATAAAATAATAATTTTTGAGGTGACATGCACCATCACAATCTTGATCAAGGCATATTGATAGCTGGGATCAAAGAACTTCAACATAGCATGAAAGTTAAAGTTCTAACAATAAGACATAGGAACTATGTTGTAACATGAAAAGGCAGAAACAAAAGATTCATGAATAACAATGCTTTGCAAGACGTTTTGTTTGTTTCACATAAAGAAAACATAGCATAGTGGCATTCAGCTTGTCCCTGATAGAGTAGCAAACATAAATGCATAGGACACCTTCAAAGTTTATAAGGGTGACTAGATACAAATAGTTTACGAACAAGCAATATCAAATTTATGCATCAATCAACAAGTCTTGGGACAATGCACGTAGAACTAAGAATGTCCATTATGCTCTCTCAATAGGTGCATAAAGATAGAAGGTGGAGACTCAACATAAAAGTAAAAGAAAGGCCTTCATAGAAGGAAACAGGGATTCAAGTTTCATAAAGAGCTTCCAAAAATTATGGTACTTATAGCTTTCAGCTCTCATTTCCCCTATCATAAGCATCTTGAAGTGATTAAGGTTAAAGTGAACAAACTATGGAGTATATGCTTGGCAAAGTATAAGTTGGAAATCTCATGTCCCTTGAATACGAGGGCCGCTCCTCATGCTACTCAAGTTTAGTTACCGGTAAGTTCTTGTCATAGTAAGTACATGTGTATCATAGAGAACTGCCAACGGGGTACCCCTTGCCCGATGATACGGAAGAATCCCCATATCGAAATGACAAGGCAAGCAGACAACAACCATCTCAACAATCTTCTTATTTACCATGGGAAATGGTGCTTTTTTCTCTCTTTCCTCTTTTCTCATATCTCTTTTTTTCTTTTTCTCTTTTTGCTCAATATCTGACTCTTTTCTTTATAAGAAGAATGCTTCATAGACAGCTCATTATGGTTACGCTGCAGGTTTCCACCATGATAGCACGGATTAGACTGGCGGCCCAGGCGTTTCTCTAACACATACACATAACTCATGGACTTACAAGCTCCCCTTTCATTTCACACCGATGACATCCATAGACAAAAAAGCATGATATCAACTAGGTACAAAGTACAAGTGCAATGTTGAAAGCGTTCCCCATGACAACATGGTTCTGCTAATCCCCAACATATAAGTGCAAGCATATACAACATAGACGACACAATGGTTCAAGTTTATTAAGGGCAAGAAAATTAAAGTGTGCCATCAAGTTCGTGAGAGCTTTAATCACTAGTTTTCTCATAACAAGTTTAATTCGGAAGGTAGATAAAAACATGAATATACTTGGAATAGCAAATGCTAATTGGTAGGTATGGTGGACTCTTTGAAATAACTTGGTTTTAGGAGTTGGATGCATGAGTGGAACTCATACTTGGTTATGGAGGCTAGCAAAAGACTGGGAGCGACCAACTAAGAGAGCAATAATGGCCATAATCATACAAAGCGAGAAAACATCATTAATTAAAGCGTAAAGTGATATTACAAGTCGAAAACGAAAGGATCATCAAGGCTATGGTGACTTTGGATATTCATAACATGGTGTGAGCATGCGCCAAGTCAGCCCAAATAAAGCATCAAAGGAGAATACCACGCATGATTCTTCCAAGGCACATTAAGCAATCTCAATTGTTTATAACAAGTCATGCTAAAGCAATAATCACTAAGAATAAAGCCAAAACAATACCAAGCATGACATGACAAAGCATACGCCACAGTCAAAAACAAACTCTCTTTACCACTTAAGCATGAACTTTCCTACTCTTTTCCAATCCAAACCAAACTATTTGAAAACTAATGTATGAAAGAGGGGGTTCGACCAATTTATTCAAGCAAACTAAGAAAACCAAGAAAACAAAAACCAAAACTAAAAAGAAAAGAAGACACTCCAAGGACAACACAACTGTGCATGAAACAATAAAAATGAAGTGTTTGGAAGAAACCTGGGATTTTTATTGATGAAGAAGGGGATGCCTTGGGCATCCCTAAGCTTTAACGCTTGTACTTCTTGGATATTTCTTGGGGTGACACGCGTGGCATCCCCAAGATTGCACTTTAGTCTATTCTTCATCTCATTACATCATTCCTTCCACACACCTGAAATTTTTTCCTTCATACAAAACTTCACACAATCTTTATTAGCAACATTAGTGCACTCAAGATAATAAGTATTTGGGTTCAGTTTCAACACCAATAAAACTTCCATTAAAACACAAGCTACTGTAGCACTTCCCTCAAAAAGCTCAATTCCCCAAAAGAACTCAAAAAGGAACCAACAAGAAGCAAATGCAAATAATGACAGAAATCTGTCAAAACAGACCAGCAGGTAAAAACCAGTTTTTTCGAAGACCTTATGTTGATCAAATAGAAAGGTGTTGAACTAACGAAAGTTGGATACCAACCTGGGGCAGAAGAACAAAAAAGTACAGTTCAAACCGACTTATAGTTATTTTACACGAATTTTTATAGCGAAGCACAAAAATCTGTTTCGGGACAGCAACTTTCTCAAGCATTACTTCTCTCTCATTAGAAGTTACTCTTGGCACAAAAAACAAATAAAAAGGATAAGGAGAGGTTATTACTGAAGTAATAACTTTCAAGACTCAGTTAAAACTTTTGGGTTATCTCCCAATAAGTACTTTTGTTTAACGCCTTTAAGTTAGGCATGATAGTTTGAGAAGATGCTCACATAAGAAATACGAATTGAAGTAAAAGAGAGCATCAAGAAGGAAATTCAAAGCATATTTAAGTCTAAGCCACTTCCTATGCATAGGAATCTTGTAAAGAAACAAGTCATGAAAGCACAAAGAAACAAGCATAGTAAAGCAAAACAAGTGCAACTTCAAGACTTTCAACATAAAGAGGGGAAACTTAATATTGTTGAGATACATAAAACCATGTTTCCCTCTCTCGTAATAACTTTCAGTAGCATCATGAATAAAATTAAAAATATAACTATCACATAAAACATTCCTATCATGAGCCACATGCATAAAATAATTAATACTCTCCACATAAACATAGTCATTCTTATTAATTGTAGTGGGAGCAATCAACAAAATAACTATCATTATTATTCTCATCACCATAACCATCAAATATAGGAGGCATATTGTAGTCATAATTAATTTCCTCCTCAATAGTAGGTGGACTGAAAATATCATATTCATCATTGTAATCATCATATATTGGAGGCATAGTATCATCAAAGTAAATTTTCTCCTCCGTGCTTGGGGGACTAAAAATATCATGCTCATCAAAACCAGTTTCCCCAAGCTTACACTTTTCCATAGCATTAGCAATAATGGTGTTCAAAGAATTCATACTAATAATATTGCTATTAGCATGCAAATAAAGTTCCATAGGTTTTTAAATTTTCTCTTCAAACACGTCATGTCCTAACTCAAGATAAATACTATAAAGCTCTCTAATTTTGTTGTTGTTTTCCATTAATCCTAACTAGTGAAAACAAGAAACAAAAAGGAAAAATTGCAGAATCTAAAGGAAATAACTTCGAGCACTCACACCGGAGGATGTGAGTACCTTTTACCTTACCTCCCCGGCAACGGCACCAAAAAATAGCTTGATGTCTACGCACTTCTATTCTTGTAGATAGTTGTTGGGCCTCCAAGTGCAGAGGTTTGTAGAACAACATCAAGTTTCCCTTAAGTGGATTACCCAAGGTTTCTCGAACTCAGGGAGGAAGTGGTCAAAGGTATTCCCTCTCAAGCAACCCTGCAATCAAGATACAAGAAGTCTCTTGTCCCCCAACACACCCAATACACTTGTCAGTTGTATAGGTGCACTAGTTCGGCGAAGAGATAGTGAAATACAAGTGGTATGGATAATTATAAGTGGTAGCGGTGCCAGAAAATAGCTTGATGGCGTGGAAGAGACTAAAGGCAAACTGAAATAAAGATGGAAGCAAGCAAACATGTAACAGATTAACTGCAAACGGTGTTTCACTGTTTAGAAACAAGGCCTAGGGATCAGAATTTCACTAGTGAACATTCTCATATAAATATATTATCTTCATAATACTACTCTGAACTACTCTCAGGTTGGACACTCTAATCCATGGTAGGGATATAACAGCACACCTCAAAGTAAGCCTTTTACATCAAGATAACCCCACACTGTCACCTTGAGCACTAGATGGTTCCAACAAACACCACAATTTCATAGAAACATCCAACTCCAAATATAACTCATAACAAGTATTTGTAATCTCTAGCCTAAGTGCCACCATGGTGTGCATGCTGTCACTTCCACACACATGGGGAGAGAAGAGATCTATTAAAGCACTTGAGTAGAAAGCTAGACTACTTGATTACAAAGCTCATGATCACAATATGATCATGCATAGAGAGAGAGATGAACACATAGCTACCGGTAGAACCCTTAGCCTCGAGGAAGAACTAGTCCCTCATCATCATGGGAATCAGCAACAGTGATGGAGATGGTGGTGGAGATCGATGGAGATGGCTCCAGGGGTACTTCCCCGTCCCGGCAGGGTGCCAGAACAGAGACTTCCTGTCCCCCGAATCTCCCCTTCGGTGGCGGTGGCACTGTGGAACTTTTCGTGGCTAGAGGCTGGATGATTTTAGGGTTTTCTCATCGGAGGCTTCTTATAGGCAAGAGGGGAGACCGACGGGGTGCCTGAGGGGCCCACACCACCCACTAGCGTGACCTGGCATGGCCCGCGCTACCAGGTGGTGTGGCCAGCTCCTAGCCCCTCTCCGTCTCATCTTCTGGTTCCGTGAGTCTTCCGGTAAAATATCGACTTTGGCTTTTGTCCCGTCCAATTCCGAGAATATTTATTTTCTGACTTTTCTGGAACCAAAAACAGCAGAAAAGAGGCAACTGACACTGTGGCATCTTGTTAATAGGTTAGTCCCAGAAAATGCATAAAAGTATCTCCAAATGTAGACAAAACATAAGAAAGTAGATACTAAACAAGCATGGAACATCAAAAATTATAGATACGTTTGCAACGTATCATGCCCATACGATCCTTTCAATTGGTATCCGAGCCTCGGCTCTTTATTCGGTCTTAACCGCCTAAGAGATTATGGGTAACTCGGGAGATGAGGGAGGGAGTGAGGCTAGCAACTCGGTGTCCATGGTAGATCTCAAGAATTTGGAAACAAGCTTGAGCTCTACCTTGGGCAATGAAATCCAACAGTTGCGTCAACTTGTTGAGTGACTTGTTATGGAAAAGTCAGCCTCACCTCCTCCCTCTCATGAGGAAACACCACCTAACCCTAAGGCAAATGCAACAGCTAAGCCTATAGGTGAAGTGGTGGGGGATGAACATAATTCCACTGACTCCACCACCAAGAAGGGTGATGGGAAGGAAGAGCACCATGCGGTTCCTGGATGGTACTCTCCTGACCCTCCAATCCCTCATCCTCATATAAATAATAGAGGTGACCCACCTAAGTTAGCTGCACATACCTTTGCTCAATGGAAAGTTTTAATGAAATCTCATGTGCGCAGCTCTTGCATTGATTTGTGGAACATTATTGAAGAAGGACTCAAAATTGAGGATCTAACCAACTTGGCTAGAAGAGAAGTGGTCAATAGCCAACTCAATGCGACTCCCTTGCACATGATCCAACTTGGAGTGGGGCCAAAGGATTTTCCCCACATTGAGCACTACAATACTGCCAAGGAAGCTTGGGATGCTCTCATTAACTTGTTTGTTGGCAATGAGAGCATGAGAAAAAATAGGTATGATGCCTTAAGCAATGAGGCTGAAGTGTTCTTTATGAAGGATGGTGAGGATCATGAAGACATGTATCGAAGACTCAAATCCATAGCCACCGCCTTCAGGAATGTTGGTGCCTCTCACATTGATGATGCTTGGATCAAGAGGAAGTATGTGAGTGCTCTCATGCCCTTCGAGCCCACTGACTTGAAGAGTGTATAAGGAAGACACAACTACCATATCATGACCTCCAATGAAGTTATGCAAGAGATGGCCGCTTTCAAGGTTGCTGCCAAGAATGCCAAACATGCTCGTGCTCGTGCTATTGGAATGAGTAGTGGTGTCAATCTTGCCTTGAAGGCCAAGGTTCTGGAGTATGATGAAGATGAAGGGAGTGATGAGGCACTTTCAATGAGCCACCCCAAAGATGTCAAGGTTGCTCATGGTGAATACATGTCCTTCTATGCAAGAAACTTTTGGAAAGACCCCGCCAAGGCCAAGATGGAGATGCAACGAAGAAGGATAAGAGACAATGGGTCTAAATTGAGAACTTGCTTCAATTGTGGTGACTGGTATCACTGTGTTGCCGGTTGTCCCTATGAGAAAAGAGAAGATCATGGGGGTAAACTTGTGTTGAAGAAAACCTCCAAAGCTCCTTTCAAGAAACCTTTCATCAAGAGGAATCCCACCAACAAGAAGTCGGGTGAAATTGTCTTGATAACACATGAAGAATTCTCCTTTGACAATGATGATGATGAAGATGAAGAAGAGGAAATGTCAGATGGTGTGGTGGCTCTTGCTACTAGTTCTACACCTACATTCTCACTCTTCGACTCTCCAAATGAGAACATCTCCAACAAGAACGTCACTTGCCTTATGACAAGAGGAACGGAGGTATTATCATCGTCACACCCCACCTCCTTAGTTGATGATGAATTTGCTGATATTATCTCTTGAGGTGAAAAAGGAATTAGTTGCTTTTGATGTGTTTATGACTAACTTGCAAGGGGAACACAAGAAACATTTTGTGGACCTCTTAAATCAACATTCACACACACAAGAGCTTCTTGATGAGAGATTTAAATTAGGAAGAGAGCACATGATTGAGGTAGAAGCTCTAAATAATGCTCTAGAAGAAGAACAAGAGACTAGGATGCCACTTGAAACTAAACTTGAAGGGCTTTATGAAGCAAATGACCTAATTATTAATAAACTCATCAAGGAATGTGACCATGCTATTTCTAAATATAAAAAGGCTAAAAAGGACAAGATTGAGTTTGGTCTTGTTCATGAAAAACTTGCCGAGGACTGTAGGATGCTTGCCAAGGCTCACAAGGCCTTGGATAGTGAACTCTTGTTACTCAGAAAGTCTCGTGAAAAGCTTCAAACTCAATTGACCAATATTCCTCCACCTAGTACTTTCATTCCTTCTAGTTGTACAAATATACTTGAAGAAAATGCTAGGTTGAAGGGAGAGCTAGCTAAGGCATCCTTTCCTAAAGGAAACAAGTAAATTAATGACCTATTGAGTAAGCAAAGGCCAAATGGTGAGAAAGAGAGCATTGGCTTTGTCTCTAAAGCCAAGAAGAAAAATAACAACAAGAAGAAGAAGGCCAAGCCCGCACAAGAAAAATACAAGGTCATTGTGGGTAGTAAGACCATGAGGGGCAAAACTATGTCTCATGATGACTTTGCGGGAAGTGCTAACCCTCACTATGTATTAGTGCGCGATTATTATGGTGATGTATATGCACAATATGTTGGCCCATTTGATGGTTATATTGCTTGGTCTATTTGGGTTCCCAAGACCCTTGTTGCTAACAAAAGAGCACCCATTGAAAAATGGGTACCTAAAAACTAGTTTGATATTTTGTAGACCTATGCTTCTGGGGGGTCAAAATGGGTACTTGATAGTGGATGCACAAGTCATATAACTGGAAGCGCATATTGTGTCAAGGAGTTGAGACCAAATGTTGATCAAATATCCGTAACATATGCCGACAAGTCAAATTCTAAGGTAATGGGTTTCGGCAAAGTTGTGGTTGCACACGATATCACTCTCGTGGATGTCATGCTTGTTGAGACCCTTGGCTATAATTTACTTTAAGTCCGTGCTCTTGTGAATATGGGCTGTAATGTCCCAATTTCTACAACCCTGATTAGTTGTCCAGAATACAAAAATCAGGGGGAACAAAAACTTTTTCTTGTTCATTGGTGCAGTGTTTGCCTGTTGTTGTTTGTACTTGTGCATGTGAGTGTATACCTTATGATAGTCCTTACCTCACCATCAGTTGACAAAAGCTATTTAACAAAACTATCCTGGCTCATTCTACATATTCTAAAATGTTCTGACATTTCAAATCCTGAGGGAAGATGCTTGTGTAACCAAAACTAGTTTAGTAGCTTCCATTGAAAAAACTATGGAGAACTATAACCTCCTTATGTTTTCAAGACAGAACCCTCAACTAATCTTATCTCTAGTTTTCCCAAAAAACTCTTTTCAAAGCATTTGAATTATACTATTGGTAGAGATACCAAGGAATCTCATCTTATTCAAACCCCAACCTCTTCAAAATGCCCCAACCATACCTCAAGCTAAGCTTGATGATAACCCCAGTAGTGGATTTGCTTAGTTTATGAGATGAGTTGGCATGATCTGCTGTCTGATGGGTTACCTTGATCTGTTGTTTGACTTGTTGGCTTAGGAAGTAGTATGCGCCACTCTAGGAGCTCTTCAGTTGGACCAATATACTTCAAACTCACCAAACCCTAAGCAAGAATACAAGGTGGATCTGATCTCTAGTTACTAGGGGATCATCTAAAACCCTTAACCAGATCCATTCTGCAGTGATCCATTCTAGAAGCTTCCAAGTCCATGAAGACCAATATCAAGCATGGATCCATTCTACTCCCTCTACACTTCAACATCATCCACTTTATGATGCTTGGGTACCTTGCAACCCCTCAAAAAACATTCCCTCTCATACTCTAGTCAAAATCCTCAAAACTGCCAAATTTGACTAAGTCTAGAAACTGTTTCAACATCACCTTTTTGAATGCCTCCCTTTCTCAAACCATGTGCATTTTTTGAAATGCACCTGAACCATATTTTTTAAAATCCTAAGGAATACCAAGTAATACTCTTGCCCTTGGTTATATAATCCTCCAACCCAATTGTTCTTGATGGTTTTGCAGGCAAGAAAATAACTTTCCCTGCAAATCTAGTCATCGTGCCTACTTTGACAAAAGCTCACACCATCATCCAAGCTTCTTGGGACCAACTCTTTGCATGGTTGTGTTATACTCATATAGGACTATCAACATCTACTTCACTAGTTCCAAGTGGATCCTTGTGCTTCTTAAACCCACATGGTTTATAACGCATTATGACTCATCTGGTATGGCAGCCTTATTTTGAACAAAGTTTGACATCACTTCCAGACCACCTCCAATGTAACCAATCCAAACTCCTTCTGCCATGATCATGTAGATGAATTTCTATAACTATCCATCTATTCCTCGCATCAAGGTGAGCTCTGAGCTCCAAGATCCAACAAGGTTTTGGTGGTATAAAAATAACATTACCCTAGATGCACAACTCCTTGTTTTCCATCGTATTCAAGTTGAATTTCCATTTCCCAAGGTTGAAAATTCTTGTTAAACCTTGGCTACCTCATCTACCTTGATCACCAAGATTTATCAAATATTATCCCTAATTTTGATGGCTCCAAATCTATTTAATTCCTTTAATAGACAAAATCTCAAAACTCCTACAAAGGAAAGTTTGGGTTTTTGCCAAAACACTTCCCCAAATTTTGGCTCAATTGAGATCCATATATCATAACCTATCTTCCGATATCAAAAATAAATATTTCTAAGAAGCTTTATTAATTATTTTTTCCTATTTTCTTAATTGGCAGAAATGGAATAATAATAGTTTTAAATACTTTTAAGCCTCAATAAATCTTGGGATAATTGCCCTAACTGTGCATTCACATTTGGGACCCTCTCACACCAAAAACCAACCTTTTCCAATGTAATTATATCAAATGATCTTCTAGAAACCAGTTCTGCCCTTTTTGAATAAATGGATTTAAGAGGACTAAAACCACTCATAAAAATCCAAAATAAATCCTAGGAGTGTACCTTGACCATGCCCATCCACCAGTACCATTCACTACTTCCTCCAATGTAAATAAGGGGACTCCTTCACAAGCATTCTTGGGATCAAATCAAGCAAAACAATCAAAACTTGAACTAAGCAAACATCAAAATCATCCCCAAAGCTTGTCAAGCACTCCTCCACAACAACAACTACTCCCCTGGTTGTGAGCACTGTAGCTTTGCCGCAGCCCTTGCCCCTTTTACCCTTGGTTTAGTAGAGAGAGAGAGAGAGGAACAACCATATCATACCAAGATATGCCCCATTTAATTACCACAACTCCCTCCCTATCTCCCTGCCCGACGAAATCCCACTCTCACCCCTCCCCACCGCCCTCTAGGCCAATCACAGGACAACACTACCCCTCCTCCACGTCCAAAGTAGACATTTTCATCACCCATCTCTCCCCCTCGGTATAAAGGCCAGAGGCCACCCCCAGCACCCCTCCCTGGCTCATTTGCCCCCTCTCCTCCTCACTCACTTCCCCTACACTCCACTCCCTCTCCCTGCCTTGTGCTGCCCGAGAAGAAGAGAGAGATCTCTCGGCCTCTCTCAGAAATTCGAGCAAGGCTCCCTCTCCCGTGCTCCCCTCCTCTGCATGTCACTCTACAGAGATCCCCTCTTCCCCCTCTACCTAACCGTGCACTTATTTTGGCCCAAGACTGCTTCCTCTGACCTCTCCGGCGAGCCCCGGTGAGCTTCGTTCTGTCACCGTCACGCGAGCACCCTCCCAGGCGCGAACCCGACCGTGCGGCCCCTCGATCTGCTCGCCGGCAAGCACCACTTCATCTCCGCCGCTCCTCGTCGCCTCCTGAGCCCCTGGTAAGCTTCCTCGGCAAGCCTCGCCGTCCCCTAGGGTTTCCGCCGCCGTGGGCTCTGTTTGATGGAGATGACGACGCCCCGCCGTCAGATCCGCATAAATCAAACGGCCCATCGCTGCTGATACCCCCTTCGCTGCCCCCTGTCGCTGACCGACAGGCCCCGCCTGGCGGGTTCGAACGTGGCCTCCCGCGCGAGCGCCACTGCGAGTGGGCCGAATCTGCCCGGACGACCCATTTCTCTCCAGCTTCCCAGCCCACGCCCTTTCCTCCTTTATTCTTTTTCCTAAATCTAGAAAACAGGACCATAGGTTTAAATCATTTTGAAAATGGAAACCAGCTCCAATTGCCAAGATTTAAATTTCCAGTAGTCCTTAGATGTTTTCTCAAACATGCAGAGGTAACACCTGATCAAAAATAATTTCTATTATTTGTTGGCAATTAATCTGCCACAAGGTGTACTTTTCACTAATTAATTTACACAGAGAGTTTTACATATCCAATTGGGAAAAATCAAAACTCTACTGGAAGGTATTTGATATACCTGTCATCTAGCATAGGTCTTATGCCAAGGTGAATAGTAGTGTGCCCCTTGCAAAAATAACAAACATAACCATTATCTTCCTGAGGAAATTTCCCTAGGTCAAACCAAATGAGGTATTGATCTAATCACAACACCCATAAATGTGTCTTATGAAAATCTATCGAACCCCAGCAGCTCAAATTTTATTGAGCTCTAGTTGAATTGTAGTGAATTAAACTATTCTATGTACCCCTTTTTCTCTAAATAAATATCTCCAGGAGTTTGAAAACTCCAAGAAGAGTGAATACAATTCCTAAAGAAAGGTGTTCTAAATTCCTACCACATGCCCTTGGAATAAACTCAAGATATCATGTAGAATTAGTCTGGTAAAAAGGACAAAACACCACAGAATTGCCTTTGGGAATTTCCTGAGGGAATTCTGGTAATTATTTGGACTTGATTCCAACTTTCAGTGAACAAGTACATCAAACACTACCTAACCACCCAGGTAAATAATTTTTGGGCCTCCAGATAAATTCTGGTGAATTATTTCCTCAAACTAGAGCTTATTTCACTATAAAAAGCATAGCTAAATCTAGGTAAATGATAATCTGGTGAAACCACTTGTGTTGGTCTTGTTTTGCCAAGAACTATCTGAGGATATCATTGTTGCACATTGGCATCCTATAGACCTCAAGCCTCCACCCCAATTCATTGGTAAATAGCCTAGACAACTATCTCCCAAGGGAAAACACCTCTATGGACATCTAGTAATTCTACTACTAGAACCCAACTTCTCTAAAACCTACTAAGTTAAGTAGTATACCTTATGTTTGTTTGTTGTATGGTTTGATGCATGTATGCCTTGTATTGATTGAGGTATCGTCTGCTTGCATGTATACTCGATGATGGCGATAGTGTGATTGTTTGACGACGGGAAGAAAGGGACTCCTCATTATTATTTATTGGGTATTCTTGGCTATCTAAAGAAGTCCAGCGACTTATTGCTGATCACAAGCAAGCCACCATTTCCTAATTCCGATACTTTTCCTATTCTGTTTATTACCTGCTTTCTATCTCCTTTATAAATTGCATTAATTATCTGCATGTCTTGTTTTATAAATACTGCGCTAATAACTTGGCTCCTCCAAGTAATGACTTTAGTCCCTTGTGGCACCACCCTGATGTACCTACCATTTTATACCTTTAGACCGAGAGTACGATGGTTAGCATCCTACCTTGTTGAAAACCCCGGCTTTGAGAAAATAACTTTTTTTGGATTTACCCTACTTCAAGTGTTTAAAAACTACTTTGTAAAACCCTTGGAAGAGGCATTGTTCCAAGCGGATGTTTTGAATAAAGAAGTGGTGTTGATGATAAATGAGAAAATGGACAAGAGAAAGAGAATGGATGTTCTACGCCATTACCAGAACAATTTTTATCCGTGCAACCACATTACCCCAGGTGCTGGGGATTTGCTCGTAGTTTCTCTTCATTAGCCGAGGCAGCTTGTACAATGCTTATAGGGAGGAATCCCTTGAAATCCGGGCAGGCGCTAACAGTTCTTGGGATCTATAGCCTGTAGCTTGCTTTGGCAATAGTGAGCCTGTCTTGGCAGGAGTGCTGGTGCAACAATTGGGTCTCCCGCGTATGGTATGACTTAGGTGGTATGGAAGGAAGTGAAGTCACCAATTTAAGGTATACGCCAAGCTGCGGTTTGGGTATACGCGTGTACGGAAGGCAGGACTATGGCTGGGAGCCACATACTCATTGCCGAGGAGAACAAACCCAAAAGGAAAAGCAGCCTTTGCTAGGGTCAACAAGCGAAAGGATAGGTTTGATTATCCGAACCCCCGTTTACCGTGTGTAACGGTCCGTGGTTGCTCGGCGGATGTATTGATTCTTGTGGGGAAAGTGCGCAAACTCTGCAGAGTATAATCTATTCGAATAGCCATGTCCACGGTCAAGGGCGGTTGGAAAGGTGATGGCTAGGAGTACCCAAACGGTGGTTTGTTTGGAAACATGGATGAAAGTATGGAGGTTCCGAGGGAACCTGAGTCTAAAAAGTTTTGCTTTGACCAGAGGTGGTCGAAGAGGTTTAATTAGGGTTTTTACTCCAAAACTGTTTTCAAAAAGGTTTTCAACAAGTATATGGGGATGTCTTGATTTATAAAACAGAGGCATGTTTTCCAAACTCTTTTTCAACAAAGATATGGAGATGTCTTAACTACAAGAGATAGTCTAGGATTTTCAAAAACAGCCTTAGATAGAGCTATCTCGCCACAGTCAGAATTGCATTTCCTTTTTTCACTAATCTTGGTGGTTTTGCGAGTACATTCAAAAGAGGAATCCCACCAACAAGAAGTCGGGTGAAATTGTCTTGATAACACATGAAGAATTCTCCTCCGACAATGATGATGATGAAGATGAAGAAGAGGAAATGTCAGATGGTGTGGTGGCTCTTGCTACTAGTTCTACACCTACATTCTCACTCTTCGACTCTCCAAATGAGAACATCTCCAACAAGAACGTCACTTGCCTTATGACAAGAGGAACGGAGATATTATCATCGTCACACCCCACCTCCTTAGTTGATTATGAATTTGATGATGAGTTATCTCTTGAGGTGAAAAAGGAATTAGTTGCTTTTGATGTGTTTATGACTAACTTGCAAGGGGAACACAAGAAACATTTTTTGGACCTCTTAAATCAACTTTCACACACACAAGAGCTTATTGATGAGAGATGTAAATTAGGAAGAGAGCACATGATTGAGGTAGAAGCTCTAAATAATGCTCTAGAAGAAGAACAAGAGACTAGGATGTCTCTTGAAACTAAACTTGAAGGGCTTTATGACGCAAATGACCTAATTATTAATAAACTCATCAAGGAATGTGACCATGCTATTTCCAAATATAAAAAGGCTAAAAAGGACAAGATTGAGTTTGGTCTTGTTCATGAAAAACTTACCGAGGACTTTAGGATACTTGACAAGGCTCACAAGGCCTTGGAGAGTGAACTCTTGTTACTCACAAAGTCTCGTGAAAAGCTTCAAACACAATTGACCAATATTCCTCCACCTAGTACTTTCATTCCTTCTAGTTGTACAAATATACTTGAAGAAAATGCTAGGTTGAAGGGGGAGCTAGCTAATGCATCCTTTCCTAAAGGAAACAAGTCAATTGATGACCTATGAGTAAGCAAAGGCCAAATGGTGAGAAAGAGGGTGACATGGGTATACCCTACAGGTACTCGAGCTTGGTATATACGGTCCAAATACGTACAGGCCCACGGTGTCGCCAAGTCCCAAACAAGGGACTCGAGTAACCTACGGACTCTCGATTGTTTGAAGAACAAGAAGAAGTTAAAAATAGAAAGTTTGAAGTGGAAAAACCCTAACTTGTAACCGACTCGACCTGCTACCCGAGACCTAGCCTATCTATATAAAGGCTCGGAGGGGGCGGCGAGGAGGACACACGCAACCCTAGTTTTCACAACCCTCGCTAGATTGTATCTGCACACCATTGTAACTTTCGATTCCTTCGATAATTCCATGAGCAGACAAGCAGGAGTAGGGACCTCTATGAGGCCGGAACCTGGGTAAATCTTTGTCCCCTGTGTGCTTGTTTGCTAGCCAATAGATGTCTCCAGCGCTCCCTCCTTCTCCAAAACCCAAGTCCATAACAATGGGCATTGATGAGTTAAACCCTCTGTGGGAATTGGGAGTGCTGATGTTGCGGCTTCTTCGGCCCCATCAACTGCGATCTACAACTCCGCAACAGCGGAGATTCGCCAGCTCTTCAGCGCGTTCGACTTCACCGTCCACACACCGGCCACCCGCCCGGCCTTCAAGTCCGTGGGCGACGGAATCAGCCTGGCGATTGGGTGCTTCCGATTCCAAGTTGGTCAGATGGGCATGCTTCGCATGCCTAATAAGCCGACAGCACCGACGATTGCCCCAGCATCATGGTTCCCTCCATCGATCGGCACCCTCAGCGAGCTCAACGCCCCGGTGACAGTCGAAAACATGGTCAATGATAGCAGTCGCGATTCCGATCTGAGATCTGGCCACTGAAGATGGAACCTACGGTTCCGAATCTAAGAGTTGTGGAAGCAACAGCTTCCCCAATCACTTCATGTGCGCCGTCATCAACGCAGGCGACACCTCTGCCAATCGCGACAACGGTGGCAACCCTAGCAATGGCACTGATCCACCCAACGTCGGTCACGGTGGCAATAGTGGCAACAGCGGTAATGGTGGCAATCGCACCCCCGTCAACAACGGAGGAGCAGTCGAACCTCCCAGCATAATCAATGAGCAAATCGGCGAACGCGTCGTAATCAAGCTCAACGAGCAAGAGTGGGATCGCTGCCGCGAGGCATTACGAGACACTCCTCTACCCTTCGGGTCCACGCAAGAACTGCTGATGGGCTATCACTAGCTCCTGAAGGAAGAATTCAAGCGCCAACTACAAACAATCGTGCAACTTGAGGCGCGTAAAAAGGCAGCGGACGAATCGAGCCTTCGTCGCACTGGGATCTCCTCCTCAAGGGGCAACGAGTACCTCGCCAAGAAGAGGCAATCGCGGATGGCTCATCTTACCGAATAAGAACGCATAGAAGCCGTGAAAGTCCTCGACTTTGGCTCTATGACATTCGACACGAGAGGCAACGTGGTCCCTAGGACGCCGCAGGCTGCGGTGACAGCAGCCACCATGTACCTCCTCAATAACCAGCCGCCAGCTAGAGATCCCCGAACTGCCATGCACCGATCTATGATCGCGGGCTTGGGATTAATCGAGGCCGCCCTCGACAAGGAGCCAACACCAGACCCAAAAAAGGGCAAAGCGCTAGCAAAGCGCCACTCCTCGCCCTCATCCAGCGATGACAGTCACGACCTGTCTCGGCGCCACCGCTCACGACGACACGATCGTGACTACGATGCACGCGATGACCTCACACAGCGCAAGATCGACAAATCAAGGGCACGACGTGCTCGGCCGACTGACACGGAAGAAGAAGATGGGGAGCTCTGCGGCGCTAGATGCTTTAGCAGATCCATTAGGCAGAAGCGAATGCCTAAAGGGTTTAAACTTCCGTCGGAGAACCCGAAATTCGATGGTCTACAGGACCCCAAGATCTGGTTGGAGGACCACATCTCCTCCATCCGACTCCACGGAGGCAGTCGAAGCACTGCCATGCAATGCTTGCAGCTACAGCTGGAGGGCGCCGCCCGAGCATGGCTCAATAACCTCCCACGCGGATCCATTCGCAGTTGGGATGAGCTGGTTTACAGCTTTGTGCGCAACTTTAAGGGCAAGTACAAGCGACCCGCATCAATCGAAGAGCTGAGATGTTGCCAGCAAAGATCTGGCGAATCGCTGCGCTCCTACATCCAAAGGTGGTCCATCATCAAGAACTCCGCGGAGAACATCTCGGAAGACCGCACGATTGATGCATTCAATGGTGGTGTCTGCCGCCTAGAACTCAGGGAGGAGCTGGCCCGCTCAAAGCCCCAAACCATCGACCACCTGATGGAGATGGCGAATCGGTGGGCCGATGGAGAAGATTCGGTAAAGAATCGCGCTCACTTCGACGAGGAGGCAGAACTCGAACATAGACGCGACCGCCGAGGCAAGTGTCGCATGCGCATCTACGATGACCGCGATGACATCAACATGGTCGCGGCCGGCTACACCGATAGACGCGACAATAACCGCAACAGCGGATACCGTAGCGGCGGAAACCGCGACTCCGAGAAAACCACGCAAGTATGGCAACGCCACACTCGCGATGAGGCACCCGCGACCTCCATCGAGGACAAACTGTCCGGGCCACGCACGATGCACTTCTACATCGACAAGCATGATGGCAAGAGAAAGTCCAGCCACCTCCTCAAGGACTGCCGCGAGTTCCTCAAGCTACACGAGGGATTGGTTCGGATGAACCGCAATGCGGTCGAAAGAGGCTACGGAGCCGCTCCAGGCGCCGTGGCACATGGCGCGCTGCCACCACCTAGGCCACCCCCGAACAGAGCCACACCAGACCAACACCACGAAGGCGAACCGTACCCACGGGCCATGGGCACCATGATGATCCAAAAGGGATGCCCCTCCAACTAGGATCAGAAGGCCATCACTCGCCAAGTTAACTTGGCCACGCACTCGCCACCATCCACCACTGAGTACCTCAGCGGAAGCGAGTCATGCATTACCTTCGACAAGTGTGACCACCCGCCTCAGATACCCCATCCAGGTCATTGACCCCTCGTACTCGAGGCGCAAATTGGAGGCTTCGACATGAGCCGCGTCTTCTTGGATGGCGGAAGCGGCATCAACCTCATATTCATGAGTACCTTGCGAGCAATGAGGATCCCTCTAACCTGCCTAGAGGCATCAGACACAACGTTCCATGGCATCGTCCTAGGGAAAGGCGTATACGCCCTAGGCAAAACCAACCTCGACGTCATCTTGGGCACTCCGTAGAACTTCTGGCGTGAGCGCATCGACTTTGAAGTCATCGACTGGCCCTCATAGTACCACTGCATCCTCGGGCGCGTCGCGTTCGCTAGGTTCATGGCAGTGCCCCACTACGCCTACCTGCAGATGAAAATGCCAGGTCCCAACGGCGTCATCACGATCAATGGGAACTTTGAGCGATCTGACAGTTGCGACATGGAATTCAACAGAATCTCCTAGTCCTTCGGCATGCAGGAGGAACTCGCGAGATTGAAAGAGACGACAAACAAAAATATGCCTCCCCTGAGCAGGCCAAGCTCACCTGATCTCTCCTTCGACTTATCTGTGCACACAAAGAAAGTGCAGGTCCATCCATCGGATCCCGCCAAGATGACCCTCATCGCCAACAACTTGAGTCCCACATAGGAACTCGCGCTCGTCGAATTCCTCCGTGAGCACTGGGAAATTTTTGCCTGGTGTCCTGCAGACATGCCAGGAGTTCCCAGGGAATTCACCGAGCACGCACTCAACGTCAACCCCGACGCAAGACCAGTCAAGCAAACAATTCGGCGATTGTCTGAGCCATGGGCGCAGGCAGTTGGAATGGAGATCAACAGATTCCTTCAGGCCAAGTTCATACGCGAGATCAAGGAAAGCACTTGGCTCGCCAACACGGTGCTGGTACCAAAAAAGGACACGGATATCCTACGGATGTGCGTGGACTTCACTTCTCTGAACAAGCACTGCCCAAAGGATCACTTCCCACTGCCACGGATCGACCAGATCATCGACTCCACCACGGGATGCGAGCGCCTCTGCTTCCTCGACGCCTACTCAGGCTATAATCAAATTCGAATGAAGGAGGAAGATCAGGAGAAAACAACGTTTACAACGCCCTTTGGTGTGTTTTGCTACAACACAATGCCCTTCGGGCTAAATAACGTGGGAGCCACCTACCAGCGGTGCATGCAGGCTTGCCTCAAGGAACAACTGGGTCGCAACATCCAAGTCTATGTCGACGACATAGTAATCAAGACAAAGAAGGAAGCCTCTCTAATCGACGATTTGCGCGAAACCTTCGCCAACCTCGACCGCTACCGGATCAAGCTCAATCCGGACTAATGCGCCTTCGGCGTACCATCTGGGAAGCTACTCGGGTATCTCATCTCCGCGAGGGGAATCGAGGCGAACCCGAAGAAGATAAAAGCCATACTGGCCATGGAGAAGCCGAAGAACATAAGAGGCGTCCAGCAACTGGCCGGACGAATCGCGGCCCTCAGTCGATTTATCAGTCGGATGGGTGAAAAGGCACTGCCCTTCTACCAGCTCCTCCGCAAAGCTGAAAAATTCGAGTGGACCAATGAAGCGCAAGAAGCATTCGAAGATCTCAAGCGCCTGCTATCCACTTCGCGAGTGCTGGTGACTCCACCAGAAAGGGAACCACTGTTGTTGTACATCTCCGCCACCAACCAGGTGGTCAGCACAGTGCTCGTCGTCGAGCGAGCGGAGGAAAACAAGCTCCACGGCATACAACGCCTGGTATACTACCTCAGCGAGGTCCTCACGCCAACAAAAAAGCGGTACCCGCACTACCAGAAGCTGGCGTACGGCGTCTTTATGACCGCCCGGCGACTGTGCCACTACTTCCAGGAACACCCAATCGTGGTAGTCAATGACGCCCCGTTGGGACATATCCTCAATAACCCCGACGCCACGGGGCGAGTTGCGCTTTGGGGAATAGAGCTGTCTCCACGAGACATCACATACGAAAAGCGCGACGCAATCAAGTCGCAAGTTCTCCCTGACTTCCTCATGCACTGGATGGAGAACCAACTCCCGGACAAGCCAGATATGTCCTACCTCTGGACAATGCACTTCGATGCGTCCAAGAAGAAAGACGGAGCAGGCGCAGGTGTCATACTGACATCACCTCAAGGGGACAAGCTGAAGTATATCCTGCGAATGCAGTTCATAGCCTCAAACAACGAGGCTGAATACGAGGCCCTGTTGCACGGGATGAGGATGGCAAAAGCTTGCGGCGCCAAGATGCTCATCATATATGGTGACTCCAAGTTGGTCGTCAACCAAACAATGCATGAGTGCGACGCACTGAACGACAACATGATCGCGTACCGCGACCTCTATGATACACTCGAGGGAGACTTCGATGGTTGCTATCTGCGACACGTAGGTCGCGAAAGCAACGAAGAGGCGGATGCACTCGCCAACATATGCTCTACCTGCGCCCCCATACCACCTGGGGTATTTCTCGAGCGCATATGCGAACGCTCCATCAAGCCAAAGGCCGCAGAGAAGAAACAAGCGCAGCAACGGACTCGGGGGCTACGCCACCCAATGAGCCAATGGCACTCGATGACTTGGAGCTGGAGACAGGACTCGAGAGACCAATGAGCGTCATGATGATCGAGCAATCCTGGACGCAGCCGTACATTACGTACCTCCTCAGCAAGAGGCTACCGGACGATCCGACAGATGCACGACACATCGCGCGGCGATCCAAGGCATTCGCCGTTATCAACGGCGAACTATATAAACGCAGCATCACAGGAGTGCTACAACGATGCGTCTCCATGGCCGACGGAAGAGCAGTCCTCCTCGACATCCATGAAGGGACCTGTGGGCACCATGCTGACAGTCGCGCCCTCGTTGCCAAAGCTCTACGAGCTGGATTTTACTGGCCCACAGCCATGCGCGACGCCAAGGACATAGTCCAAAAATGCAATGCTTGCCAGCAATTCGCAGACAAGCCACACGCGCCAGGCGCAGAGCTACGGCAATTCCCATTGGCCTGGCCCTTCGCACAGTGGGGGCTCGACATGGTCGGCAAGCTTCCAAGGTCCTCACGAGGAGGCTATGTCTACCTCTTGGTCGTAGTCGACAAATTCACCAAGTGGATCGAGGCCTTGCTAGTGACCAACCAATCAGGGCACAACGCAGTCAAGTTCTTCGAGTCCATCGTCTACCGCTTTGGCGTGCCGCACATCATCATCACCGACAACGGGACGAACTTCACATCCAAGGAGTTCCAAGAATGCTGCGAGAACCTGGGATCAACATCAGCTACGCCTCAGTAGCGCATCCACAAACCAATGGTCAGGTGGAAAAAGCAAACGGGCTCGTCTGCAGCGGCATCAAGAAGCGACTCCTACGACCACTCGAACAAGCCGTGGGTTGCTGGCCAGATGAACTGCAATCCGTACTCTGGAGCCTACGTACAACTCCAAACAGCGCCACGGGCTACACGCCATTCCTTATGGTGCACGGAGCAGAGGCAGTGCTACCTGCCGAAGTACGATACAAGGCGCCGTGCGTGGACGCTTACAGCGAACAAGAATCATCCCTTGCACTCGAAGACTCCGTCGACCTCCTTGACGAAGCAAGAGAAATCGCCGCAGAAAGATCCACGATCTACCAGCAGAACCTGCGCAACTACCACAGTAGAAGGCTTCGTCCCAGATTCTTCGTCGAAGGTGACCTGGTCCTGCGACTGAAGCAGCAGGGGCATCTCAAGCTCGAGTCCCCCTGGGAAGGACCGTACGTGATTACAGAAGTAATCCCAGGTGGCGCCTATTGCCTTCAAGATTTAGAGACAGGAGTCGCATACTCCAATCCCTGGAACGTCGCACAGCTGCGATGCTTCTATCCTTAGTCGTTTTTACTTTTACATTGCAAATAAGGCTACTCAGCCAAGGCTACTTAGCCACACATTGTACCTCGCACTGTTCTTCGAATAAATAAAAGCTAAGTGCCCCAAAACTCTGTGTTCTCCTTTACTTTTTCAATTTATATACTCAGGGGCTGCGCCACCCGATACACATATGTTCTCTGAACCAAAACGCGATATCCTGAGTAGCTGGTACATCAATCGAAACCCTTAAACACAACCTCAATCCAGCTGCAACGCACCTGGCAGGTTGACAAGGGACTGAGATAAAACATGGCCAGGCTAACGAAAAGGACTCGCATAGTGCAACGCACTTCATGCTAACAAAACTCTTTATGCACATACGACAATAAATTATTTACAAGACTTATACGAACTTTACAACAGAAGTACACTTATGTGCAGGATACAAAAAGGCTACTACTACAGCAGAAGAACGTTGGTTTGTTCCTCAAAGAAGTCGACGATCTCTTCTGCTGGGCGGTCCACCGCCTGGTAGTGCGGCACCATATTCCAGGCAAAACCTGCTGGTGGTGCAGGCGGCCCAGACGCAATTGCCGCAACATCCATGCCAGGCCTGTGCAGTCGCACCATTGACAAAGCGGCCTTCGCACTGGCCACCAACTATTGCCTCACACATTCGCGAACCACGGACATATCTTGAAACTTGGCTAAAAGGGCAAGCAAGCTTGATGGAGTATCATCCAGCGGGAACATCGCCCGATAAATGTTCTTCAAGCATGACTGCGACTTCTTCAGAAAGAGTAGCACTCGCGATGCACGATCCTGCAGGGTCGCCAGCGCAGTCGCACGATCATGATCAACCCAGAAGTATCCACTCTCTTGAAGTTGCTCCTAGGTGAGATCATGCAGGCGAATGGCAATTCTATCCTTCTCCTCCTGCGGATGACGCGCGCTAACAACTACACGAAGCAGCACCAGTAACATGAGTACAACGTACCACTGTGAGTGACTACAAGGAAAAGATGAGAACAAGCAAACTAACACTTGAATTGGTCACCCAGCTGCGTCACCTCGCCAAGCAGATATTGCTCTTGGGCAGTGGCTTTTTCCGCCTTCGACTTCCACACGTCCGCGTTACCGCGGAGCACGGGCAACTCACGCTCCAACTGCTTCACACGATCACGCAGTCGCAAAAGCAAGGACAACTCATCTACCCTGGAGCACGACGGTGCCACGGTATCATCAAGAGTTGGCGAGTCCTGGATCCCCCTCATAGGATCACTTGATGTACCCTACCACAAGTCAAGATAGAAGCAAATAAGACGACCAAATCAAAACAAAGACAAAAGGGTCAGATGCATTCAAGACCATCATAAGTATCAGCAGATACAATCGCCAGCAGGCATGTTCTTAAACAAAAGGACATAAACTAATCAACTATTACAAAGCTAACTAAGGAGCAGCTGGCTTCTTCGACTTCGACGGCTTCGGGGGATTCATCAAGTCCGTGGCAGTATCAGACGCCACTAACTTTCCGCCGGCCCCTGAGGCCGAAGCTTTCGCCGCCTTCTTGGCACGTTGGAGCTCCTCAGAGTACTTCGCAACAGCATTTATCAAGTGATGCCCATATTTGCCACAAGAAGTCGCGAAAGGAGCGAAGACTACCTGTTGACCGTCCGTGCCAATAGGCATCACCTTCGACACTGCGGAAGGATCGATCTCGACTCCGTGGGCCTGCACCATGGCGAGTGACATGGACGCGCCAGCCGCGCGGAGTGAGTTCTTGTAGCTGGAAGGCACACCCCTGGCGAGTGACTCCACCAGCTCGTCCATATTATCGATCAGCTCCGCCTTAGGCATCAACTCCTCCCGGAGGCGACTGAGGGTGCCCTTGGCCTTGGAAAGTGTATCCTGGACGGCGGCGCTATGGTCCTTGACTGCCGCCAGCGCACCCGCTAGAGCGTTATCGCGATGAAGGGCCTGCGGGTCAAAGCTCAAATCGCCAGCATATGTACATAAACCGACACATGGACCAAAAATATCAGCGCCACCAGCAAAAACATTAGAAGCAGAGAAGGACAACAATATCGACAAGCAAAAGTACCTGAGAGAGCCTTGGCGATTGAGAACAGTTGTTCTTCGAACAACTTTTCCCTGGCCGCAAAGGAGGCACGCAGATCCTCTTCACGCTTCCGCGCTGCGATTGCCTCGTCGCGACCCTTCACAGCTGTGACAAGTGTCTTCTCCAAGGTGGCGGCGTTACGCAATAAGGCATTATGTTCAGCTACACGATAAGCAAAAGTTGATTATCAATCAACTATATCAAAAGGAGAAGACGAAGAAGAATAAGTGTAGAACACTCACTTTCAACCACGCGGTGACGCGTTTCCAGCATTGCATGCTGGCGGCCCATCGCCATCACTTGTTCTGCCAAGTGCGCAACTTCCTTCACAAGGAGCTGTAGCGCAACCAAGGAATCAGCAGATGCAACAGATAACATCGACTGCAACACTAAAACGAATAAAAGCTATACTTACATGGTCCTCCAGTGACTCCAAAGATGTCTGTTGTACCGTCACCCGGGAAACCATTCGATGCTCTCCTGCACGAGGAGAACTGGAAGAGTTGTGCCCGGAGTGGGCCGCCAATGGAGGGGAAGGAGCGCGCTCGACCTCTTTCTTGTCCCTTGAGGCCGCGACTCCTGATTCCTTCAAAAATTCGACGTCGCCAGAAGATGACGACGCCTCTTGATTACAAGACAAAACCAACATTGAGAAAGGGCAAACTCCGAGACAAGCCAACAAGAAGAAAACAGAGAAGAACAAATGAACTAGAAAACTTACCAGTCAAACTTTTCAAAGTCAAATGTGGCCTCCACCGACTCCGACGAAGACTCCTTGGGAAATCGCATCTTCTTGCGAGAATATGGTGCCACAACCCTCATAGGAACGACAGGAATTGGCAACTCTGCACCAACGCCCGTACCTTCCGGAGTCGAAGGAGACGAAGCGTCGGAATCCTTGCTGCACGAATGCTTGCGAGTATCCAGACTATCGGACTCGGGGGCTTCCTCCTCCACATCAGAAGGGACAGTCGACTCAGACTCATCCTCTTCCAAGGCTTCGCGAGGAATAATTCCCTTAGGGAGAGGGGGCATACAAGGCGACACCGCCAAATCATGCATACAGACAACAAAAATCAGCAAAAAACAAGTAAGAAACAGAAAAGCAATCGACAAAATAAGCTACTGCGTAGCACAACTATACCTCAGGAGGAGGATTCGAAGCATCAAAGGAGGAACAACTGGCTCACTAGGAAGCACATCCTTTCCGGTGTACTTCGTGACCAATCGAGCCCTCTTGTCCACCTCACTCGCGGACATGCCATCGGCAGACATGCGAGTGGTATCATCAGCGCTAGCCCATTGAAACATGGGGTGGACTCTGGCTTGCAGGGGCTGGACACGACGGCGCAGCCAAGTTCGGATAAGAGCACATCCTCCCTCCTCTTTGCCTATGCGACTCTCGAGGTCGCAGACGCGTTGATATAGCATGTCTGTCTCCGCGAGATTGCCAGGCATAATTACGTTCTTCCAGGAGCGCATCCTCCTACACGGTGTCGCGGGATCGAAGGGCGCGAGTCCAAAGTGCTCACCATTGGCCTTCTGATCACGGATATATAACCATTTATCCCTCCACCCTTGGACGGACTTCGTGAGCTTGATGTCAAAGTAGGTGGCGGATGGGTCGACGTGGATTCCGCAACCACCTACATCGTAAACGAAAGAGCCAGATGCAGACTGGCGCTTCAATTTGAAGATGCGCTTGAAAAGGACGAAGTGTGGCTCAATTCCGAGCCAGCACTCGCAAAGTGTGATGAAGCAAGAGATGTGGAGGATCGAATTTGGGGATAGCTCATTGAGCTGGAGCCCGTAGAAACAAAGAAGACCCCTAAAAAAGGGGTAAAGAGGCAAGGAAAGACCACGAATGATGAATGCAAGAAACATCACTCGAAAACCAGCGGGAGGAGCAGGAATGGTCTCACCGCTGGGGACGAGCAAATCGGCGACTGCAGCGGACAACACTCCATCTTGGCGAAGAAGACGGAGATCAGATGCCTTGATGATGGAAGGGCGCCAAGTACCATTCGTAACGCGGGTGCCCGCAACCTTCTTCTTCCCACCGGCGGCGGTGCTGGTGCCGGCAGCAGCGGAGCCGCCCTTCTTCTTCGCCGCGGAACAACGGCCGCGGAATCAGCAACATCGCCTCCCTTCTTCTTCCCCATTGCACGATGGCAATGCGAGCAAAGAAAGTAGCTCGGAAACAAGCGGAGCTAGTCCAGCGTCGTGGAGGAAACGGGCGCAGAGAAAAGCAGAGGAGCAGCAGCAATGGCGACGGCAGCGAGGATGAATGAGAACAGATGGGAAAAATTACCATCGCAGCGCCGCTACTTAACCCCTGGAAGACGCAATCCAACGACTCAGAAAAACCCTATTGGACGCGTGGCACACATCGTGTTAGACACGTGGAGAAGGGGAAGCACGAACCGTCCCTCCACTACTCCCATTACGCACGGAAATCGAGGAGGTGCAGTTAAAATAAAGATTACGCACGCC
Organism: Avena eriantha; assembly: GCA_910589775.1. Taxonomy (NCBI): domain Eukaryota; kingdom Viridiplantae; phylum Streptophyta; class Magnoliopsida; order Poales; family Poaceae; genus Avena; species Avena eriantha. The sequence goes on along the minus strand of OU342746.1, from coordinate 87,207,213 downwards.
CATTCAAATCAAAGTCAGAAGGTGGGACCCATTGCTTGTCACGTCCCGTCAAAATCGCTCACGCGGGCAACTGAGGTCATACAAGCGTCAACACTAACATCATCAAAGCTACACAGCGAAAAACTTTGACTACTTTAGTCCTTGCTGGAGTCTTTGACTCCACAAAGCACTCGGGGGCTAGTCCCATAGGGAGCGCTGGCCGCGCACCCTACGATTTTCTTTTCTTTTTGCAAAAACAAGGATAATCAGAAGCAAACCCAAACCATTCGAAAAACGATTCGATTATGGACATGGGTTACTCCCATAGGGAGCGCTGGAAAAATTCGACTGAAACAAGCAACCAAAAGACGACGGTAGTCGCAAAAGTTATTTAGTCCCTGCCTGAGTCTTCGACTCAACCAGGCACTCGGGGGCTACTCCCATAGGGAGCGCTGGTCGCACACCCTATGATTATTTATACAGAAAACTGTGTGTTGATAAGGTCGTGGAAATGGCAACGGCAGTCGCTGCCACTGGCAGCGATTGAGTGTTTCATGAGGAAGAGTTGGCGGCCATCTGCGGTGCGAGATGGGGGCGGATGCACATGGGTTTATCCAGGTTCGGCCCCCCGGAGGGTAAATACCTACTCCTGCTAGATTAGATTATGAGAGAGAGAGTTACAGGGGTGGCGAGCTCGGCGGCTAGGTAGCGAGTCGGTTGAGGGGGTGCATGATGGAACGTAAGGTCCCAGGATACCCTAGAGAGGTTTATATATGAGGCACCTCGCTAGGGTTTACAAGCTGTCCCCGAACAAGATAAGGATCCAGAGACTTTTGACCTAATCCGTCTGGGCTTCTTCTACGCTTCTGGGCTTCCAGTCGCCAGTCGATGGGCCTTTCCTTTCTTCATAATTCAGTCGCTGTCTTTCAGACGCACTCGTAGGCCTTTTCGGCCCACTCGGAACGTTCTACTGGGCATACCCCCTTTGGCATATCCCCATCAGATAACATCCGCACTCGAAGCTCATGGCGACACCGCCTCATAATTTTCTTTACAAAGAGACTGCGTCTCCTGGGTCACCCGAATCGTCTCCGTGATGATAAAATTCGGATGCCGCGCTTACAACGTGAAGGTAAGACCTGAATAAGGCATGGCAACGCATTTAGCTGCGCACTACCAAAAATGTATCCGTGCCTATAGGTACGCTGAACATGCCTTGACGGACGCGTCGAGTGCTCACACCCATATAACTGGAATTCGACTCCTGTAAGACCTCCGCGGCTTGAGTCGAATTACGCCAGCACTTTTCCAGATTCGAGTCCGGGGACTCGAGTTCGAGTAGATTGCGTTGTTTCACCGTAAGGTGGTTAACTGATACCGATACTTCTATTATATTAGGCACGTATATCAACAATCCCTATGACACAAATAAAAGCAGTCGAAATAAACTCGTTCGGGCACTCGAAGACTTCAAAAAGTCCCCAGTCGAATCTACGATTCCACTGGACACTCGGGGGCTACTGACATGGGTATACCCTACAGGTACTCGAGCTTGGTATATACGGTCCAAATACATACAGGCCCACGGTGTCGCCAAGGCCCAAACAAGGGACTCGAGTAACCTACGGACTCTCGATTGCTTGAAGGACAAGAAGAAGTTAAAAATAGAAAGTTTGAAGGGGAAAAATCCTAACTTGTAACCGACTCGACCTGCTACCCGAGACCTAGCCTATCTATATAAAGGCTAGGATGGGGCGGCGAGGAGGACACACACAACCCTCGTTTCCACAACCCTCGCCAGATTGCATCTGCGCACCATTGTAACTTTCGATTCCTTCGATAATTCCACGAGCAGACAAGCAGGAGTAGGGACCTCTACGAGGCCTGAACCTGGGTAAATCTTTGTCCCCTGTGTGCTTGTTTGCTAGCCGATAGATGTCTCCAGCGCTCCCTCCTTCTCCAAAACCCAAGTCCATAACAATGGGCATTGATGAGTTAAACCCTCGTCAGAGGGCATTGGCTTTGTCTCTAAAGCCAAGAAGAAAAACAACAACAAGAAGAAGAAGGCCAAGCCCGCACAAAAAAACACAAGGTCATTGTGGGTAGTAAGACCATGAGGGGCAAAACTATGTCTCATGATGACTTTGTGGGAAGTGCTAACCCTCACTATGTATTAGTGCATGATTATTATGGTGATGTATATGCACAATATGTTGGCCCGTTTGATAGTTATATTGCTTGGTCTATTTGGGTTCCCAAGACCCTTGTTGCTAACAAAAGAGGACCCATTGAAAAATGGGTACCTAAAAACTAGTTTGATCTTTTGTAGACCTATGCTTCCGGGGGGGGGGGGGGTCAAAATGGGTACTTGATAGTGGATGCACAAGTCATATGACTGGAAGCGCATCTTGTGTCAAGGAGTTGAGACCAAATGTTGATCAAATATCGGTAACATATGCCGACAAGTCAAATTCTAAGGTAATGGGTTTCGGCAAAGTTGTGGTTGCACACGATATCAATCTCGTGGACGTCATGCTTGTTGAGACCCTTGGCTATAATTTACTTTCAGTCCCTGCTCTTGTGAATATGGGATGTAACGTCCCAATTTCTGCAACCCTGATTAGTTGTCCAGAATAGAAAAATCAGGGGGAACGAAAACTTTTTCTTGTTCATTGGTGTAGTGTTTGCCTGTTGTTGTTTGTACTTGTGCATGTCAGTGTATACCTTATGATACTCCTTACCTCACCATCAGTTGACAGAAGCTATTTAACAAAACTATCCTGGCTCATTCTACATATTCTCAAATGTTCTGACATTTCAAAGCCTGAGCCAAGATGCTTGTGTAACCAAAACTAGTTTAGTAGCTTCCATTGACAAAACTATGGAGAACTATAACCTCCTTATGTTTTCAAGACAGAACCCTCAACTAATCTTATCTCTAGTTTTCCCAAAAACCTCTTTTCAAAGCATTTGAATTATACTCTTGGTAGAGATACCAAGGACTCTCATCTTATTCAAACCCCAACCTCTTCAAAATGCCCCAACCATACCTCAAGCTAAGCTTGATGATAACCCCAGTAGTGGATTTGCTTAGTTTATAAGATGAGTTGCCATGATCTGCTGTCTGATGAGTTACCTTGATCTGTTGTTTGACTTGTTGGCTTAGGAAGTAGTATGAGCCACTCTAGGAGCTCATCAGTTGGACCAATATACTTCAAACTCACCAAACCCTAAGCAAGCATACAAGGTGGATCTGATCTCTAGTTACTAGGGGATCATCTAAAACCCTTAACCAGATCCATTCTGCAGTGATCCATTCTAGAAGCTTCCAAGTCCATGAAGACCAATATCAAGCATGGATCCACTATACTCCCTCTACACTTCAACATCATCTACTTTATGATGCTTGGGTACCTTGCAACCCCTCCAAAAACATTCCCTGTCATACTCTTGTCAAAATCCTCAAAACTGCCAAATTTGACTAAGTCTGGAAACTGTTTCAACATCACCTTTTTGAATGCCTCCCTTTCTCAAACTATTTGTATTTTTGGAAATGAACCTGAACCATCTTGTTCCACATCCTAAGGAATACCAAGTACCACTCTTTCCCTTGGTTATATCATCCTCCAAACCACTTGTTCTTGATGGTTTTGTAGTCAAGAAAATAACTTTCCCTGCAAATCTAGTCATCGTGCCTACTTTGACAAAAGCTCACACCATCATCCAACCTTCTATGGACCAACTCTTTGCATGGTTGTGTTATAATCATATAGGTCTATAAACATCTGCTTCACTAGTTCCAAGTGTATCCTTTTGCTTCTTGAACCCACATGGTTTATAACGCATCATGACTCATCTGGTATGGTAACCTTATTTTCAACAAAGTTTGCCATCACTTCCAGACCACCTCCAATGTAACGAATCCAAACTCCTTCTGCCATGATCATGTATATGACTTTCTCTAACTATCCATCTATTCATTGCATCAAGGTGAGCTCTGAGCTCCAAGATCCAACAAGGTTTTGGTGGTATAAAAATAACATCACCCTAGATCCACAACTCCTTGTTTTCCATCGTATTCAAGTTGAATTTCCATTTCCCAAGGTTGAAAATGCTTCATAAACCTTGTATACCTCATCTACCTTGATCACCAAGATTTATCAAATTTTATCCCTAATTTTGATGGCTCCAAATCTATTTAATTCCTTTAATAGACAAAATCTCAAAACTCCTTGTACAAAGGAAAGTTTAGGTTTTTGCCAAAACACATCCCCAAATTTTGGCTCAATTGAAATCCATATATCATACCCTATCTTCCCATCTCAAAAATAAATATTTTTGAGAAGCTTTATTAATTATTTTTGCCTATTTTCTTAAATGGCAGAAATGGAATAATAATAGTTTTAAATACTTTTAAGCCTCAATAAATCTTGGGAAAATTCCCCTAAGTGTGCATTCACATTTGGGACCTCTCACACCAAAAACCAACCTTTTCCAATGTAATTATATAAAATGATCTTCTAGAAACCAATTCTGCCGTTTTTGAATAAATGGATTTAAGAGGATTAAAACCACTCATAAAAATCCCAAATAAATCCTAGGAGTGTACCTTGACCATGCCCATCCACCAATACCATTCCCCACTTCCTCCAATGTAAATAAGGAGACTCCTTCACAACCATTCTTGGGATCAAATCAAGAAAAAAAATCAAAACTTGAACTAAGCAAACATCAAAATCATCCCCAAAGCTTGTCAAGCACTCCTCCATAACAACCACTACTCCCCTGGTCGTGAGCACTGTAGCTCTGCCCTAGCCCTTTCCCCTTTTACCCTTGGTTTAGTAGAGAGAGAGAGGGATAACCATATCTTACCAAGATATGCCCCATTTAATTACCACAGCTCCCTCCCTATCTCCCTGCCCGACCAAATCCCACTCTCACCCTTCCACACCGCCCTCTAGGCCAATCACAGGCCAGCACTACCCCTCCTCCATGTCCAAAGTAGACATTTTCATCATCCATCTCTCCCCCTCGGTATAAAGGCCAGAGGCCACCCCCAGCACCCCTCCCTGGATCATTTGCCCCGTCTCCTCCGCACTCACCTCCCCTACACTCCACTCCCTCTCCCCTGTCTTGTCCTGCCCAAGAAGAAGAGAGAGAGATCTCTCGGCCTCTCTTAGAAATTCGAGAAAGGCTCCCTCTCCCGTGCTCCCCCTCCTCTGCATGTCACTCTACAGAGATCCCCTCTTCCCCCTCTACCTAACCATGCGCTTATTTGGGCCCAGGACCGCCTCCTCCAACCTCTACGGCGAGCCTCAGCGAGCTTCATTATGTCACCGTCGCGCAAGCACCCTCCTAGGCGCGAACCCGATCGTGCCGCCCCTCGATCTGCTCGCCGGCAAGCACCGCTTCATCTCGGCCGCTCCTCATCGCCTCCCGAGCCCCTGGTAAGCTTCCCCGATGAGCCCCGCCGTCCCCTAGGGTTTTCGGTGCCGCGGGCTCTGTTTGATGGAGACGACGACGCCCCGCCGTCAGATCTGCATAAATCGAACGGCCCACCGCCGCCGATACCCCCTTCGCCGCCCCCTGTCGCTGACCGGAGGCCCCGCCTGGCTGGTTCGAACGTGGCCTCCCACGCGAGCACTGCTGCGAGTGGGCTGAATCTGCCCGGACGACCCATTTCCCTCCAGCTTCCCAGCCCATGCCCTTTCCACCTTTATCCTTTTTCCTAAATCCAGAAAACATGACCCTAGGTTTAAATCATTATGAAAATGGAAACCAGCTCCAATTGCCAAGATTTAAATTTCTGGTAGTCCTCAGATGTTTTCTTAAACATGCAAAGGTAACACCTGATCAAAAATAATTTCTATTATTTGTTGGCAATTAATCTTCAGCAAGGTGTACTTTACACTAAATAATTTACTCAGAGAGTTTTACATATCCAATTGGGAAAATTAAAACTCTACTGGAAGGTATTTGATATACCTGTCATCTAGCATAGGTCTTATGCCAATGTGAACAGTAGTGCGCCCTTAGGAAGAATAACAAACACAACCATTATCTTCCTTAGGAAATTTCCCTAGGTCAAACCAAATGACTTATTGATCTAATTCCAACACCCATGGATGTGTCTTATCAAAATCTATCAAACCCCAGAAGCTTAGATGTTATTGAGCTCTAGTTGAATTGTAGTGAATTAAACTATTCTGAGTACCCCTTTTTCACTAAATAAATCACTCCAGGAGTTTGAAAACTCCAAAAAGAGTGAATCCAATTCCTAAAGAAAGGTGTTCTGAATTACTACCGCATTCCCTTGGAATAAAAGCAAGATATCCTGTCGAATTAATCAGGTAAAAAGGACAAAAATACCACAGAACTTCCTTTGGGAATTTCCTAAAGGCATTCTGGTAATTATTTGGACTTGATTCCAACTCTCAGTGAATAAGTACATCAAACACTAACAATCCACCCAAGGAAATAATTTTTGGGCCTCCAGAAATTTTTTGGTGAATTATTTCCTCAAACTAGAGTTTGTTTCACTATAAAAAGCATAGCTAAATCTAGGTAAATGATAATCTGGTGAAACCACTTGTGTTGGTCTTGTTTTGCCAAGACCTATCTAAGGATATCATTGTTGCACATTGGAATCCTACATACCTCAAGCCTCGACCCCAATTCCGTGGTAAATAGCCTAGACAACTATCTCCCAGGGGAAAAACACCTCTATGGACATCTAGTAATTCCACTACTAGAACCCAACTTCTCCAAAACCTACTAAGTTAAGTAGTATCCCTTATGTTTGTTTGCTGTATGGTTTGATTCCTGTATAACTTGTATTTATTGAAATATTGACTGCTTGCATGTATACTCGATGACGGCGATAGTGTGATTGTTAGACGACGAGAAGAAAGGGACTCGTCATTATTATTTATTAGGTATTCTTGGCTATCTAAAAAGTCCAGGGACTTATTGCTGATCACAGGCAAGCCACCATTTCTTAATTCCGATACTTGTCCTATTCTATTTATTACATGCTCTGTATCTCCTTTATAAATTGCATTAATTATCTACATGTCTTGTTTTATAAATACTGCGCTAATAACTTGGCTCCCCAAAGTTATGACTTGTGTCCCTCTTGGCACCACCCTAATGTACCTACCATTTTATACCTTTAGACCGAGAGTAAGATGGTTAGCATCCTACCTTGTTGAAAACCCCGGCTTTGAGAAAATAACTTGTTTTGGGATTTACCCTACTTCAACTTTTAAAAACTACTTTGTAAAACCCTTAGAAGAGGCATCGTTCCAAGCGGATGTGTTAACTAAAGAAGTGGTGTTGATGAGAAATGAGAAAATGGACAAGAGAAAGAGAAGGGATGTTCTACGCCTTTACCAGAACATTTTTTATCCGTGTAACCACATTACCCCAGGTGCTGGGGCTTAGCTCGTAGTTTGTCTTCATTAGACGAGGCAGCTTATACAATGCTTATAGGGAGCAATCCCTTGAAGGAAGTGGAGTCACCAAGTTAAGGTATACGCCAAGCTACGGTTTGGGTATACGCGTGTACGGAAGGCAGGACTCTGGCTGGGAGCGACATACTCATTGTCGGGGAGAACAAACCCAAAAGGAAAAGCAACCTTTGCTAGGGTCGACACGCGAAAGGTTAGTTTTGATTATCCAAACCCCCATTTACCATGTGTAACGGGCCGTGGTTGTATCCCAGTGGATGTATTGATTCTTGTGGAGAAAGTACGCAAACTCTGGAGAGTATAATCTATTCGAATAGCCGTGTCCACGGTCAAGGGCGGTTGGAAAGGTGATGGCTAGGAGTACCCAAACGGTGGTTTGTTTGGAAAAATGGATGAAAGTATGGAGGTTCCAAGGGAACCTGAGTCTAAAAAGTTTTGCTTTGACTAGGGGTGGTCGAAGAGGTTTAAAAAGGGTTTTTACTCCAAAACTGTTTTCAAAAAGGTTTTCAACAAGGATATGGGGATGTCCTGATTTATAAAACAGAGGCATGTTTTCCAAACTCTTTTTCAACAAAGATTAGAAGATGTCGTAACTACAAGAGATAGTCTAGGCTTTTCAAAAACAGCCTTAGATAGAGCTATCTCGCCACAGCCAGAATTGCATTTCCTTATTTCACTAATCTTTGTGGTTTTGCGAGTACATTCAAAAATACTCATGGCATTGTCCCTGGCTATTTACTTGGTCAGGCTTTCAGAGGTTCAACATCGGAAGATTAAGGTGATGTCCAGCGAGCTAGGCCGTCTTCCCAGTCAGTTGCCTTGTAATGATACTTGTCAGTTATGTTCCATGGCTCACTATTCATGGGAACGTGGATATAGACATAACAGGGATTCCTCGGATGGTTAATCCGGGGGACCCCACATGGGCTTTGCCGTCTTTATTGACAATGATATTGTGATCCTCATGTGGAGCAAGTCTCTAAAGGTCACTTTCGTTGGCTACGTCAAAAATGACTTGTATGTGGTGGACTTTTTAGGGAAAACCACTACAAGTGCGATCTTCTTATTCGGAAAGGCTGATGTGGGTTGGTTATGGCATCGCCGTCTAGCCCATGTTAATATGAGAACTTTGCAAAGTCCCCACAAGGGTGGTCATATTGTTGGACTAAAATAAAATGTTTGCTTTGCCAAAGATCGTGTTTGCAGGGCGTGTGTTGAAGGAAAGATGCATTTGTTGAAGGAAAGATGCATGATTCTCCTCACAAGCTAAAGAACTGCATAGAGTCCAAGAGGATCTTGGAGCTCCTTCATGTGGATCTCTTTGGTCCTCCATCTCATGCAAGTCTTGGTGGGCAGAAATATTGTTTGGTGATTGTTGATGACTACTCAAGATACACATGGGTATATTTCTTCAAGTAGAAAAGTGAGACCCAAGAAAAATGCATTGACTTCATCAACATGGCTCAACGTCAACACAATGTCCCTATGTTAACAATAAGGAGTGACAACCGCACTGAGTTAAAGAACTACACCTTGAATGGATTTCTTAGTGATGAAGGGATAAAACACCAATATTCCGCTGCATATACGGCTCAACAAAATGGTGTAGCTGAGAGGAAGAACCAGACTCTTATTGATATGGCAAGGACCATGTTGGTGGAGTTTAAATATCCATACAATTTTTGGGCTGAAGCAATCTCCACCGCATACCATGCATCAAAGTGTCTCTACCTCCGCAAAGAATTGATCAAGACTCCGTATGAAATTCTTACCGGTAACAAGCCCAACATTTCATACTTCCGGGTGTTTGGTTGTAAGTGTTTCTATCGCATTAAGGGTGTTTGTTTGTCCAAATTTGATTCCAAAGCATTAGAGGGTATTTTTGTTGGTTATGGTCTCGAATCCCATAGTTATAGACTCTATGACAAGCTCTCTAGAATTATTATAGAATCTTGTAGTGTGGTGTTTGAAGAATATGATGGTCCCCAAGGGGGGCGTGTTGATGTTTGTGATGTAGATGATGAAATGCCTCGGGATGCCATAGGAAGAATGGGTGCGGGATTCATCCACCCCGTTGAGGAACCCCTTATGGTGGACCTAGAAGAACTATGCTCTACTCAAGTGGAGACCTTATCTTCACAACACCAACAAGCTTCTATCGAGGAGGAGAATGACCCAAGCCAGAGACAAGCTGTGGACCCTCAACTAGTTGATCAGGGAGAAACCTATAGCCAGGAGGAGCTTGAGTCTCCATTTTCCAGAATGTCCAGTGCTGCTAAGTCTATTACACAAGGAAGATCTGTAGAAACTGCCATAAGGGTAGCCAACGCCAATCTAGAAGTGTGCCTGATCTAGACCAAGGTCAACCTTTGCCTCTTGAAGAAGAGAATGATTCCAATGATGATCAAGGTCAAGTTAATGGTCAAGACGAGGACCAAAATGATGAAGAGATCCCCACAAGAAACAACAATGAGATCGAAACTCGTCGCCAAGCTAGAATTGATAGAATCTTGGAATCAAGAGACCACACTCTAGAGAATGTAGTAGGAGATCTAAGAAGAGGGATATCACTAGACCACAATTGAAGAGTTTTGGTGAACACCAGGCACACATTTCCATGGTGGAACCAAAGAAAGTATGGGAAGCTCTTGAAGATTCGGATTGGTTGGAAGAAATGCACAAAGAGCTCCACAACTTTGAGAGAAACAAAGTACGGAAGTTAGTTGAAAATCCAAAAGATTGCCGCAATGCTATAGGCACCAAGTGGATATTAAAGAACAAGCAAGATGAGCATGGAATTGTTGTGAGGAACAAGGCAAGATTGGTTGCACAAGGGTTCTCTCAAATTGAAGGCATTGACTATGGAGAGACATATACACCTGTGGCTCGCCTTGAGTCCATCTGTATCCTTCTTGCTTATGCGACAAATCATAACTTTAAATTACAACAAATGGATGTAGAAAGTGCATTTCTTAATGGTCCATTGCATGAGTTGGTATATGTAAAGCAACCCCCAGGGTTTGAGGATCCCAAGTTCCCAAACCATGTCTACAAACTTGATAAGGCACTCTATGGGCTCAAACAAGCCCCACGCACGTGGTATGAGAACATTAGAGAGTTGTTGTTAGACCGTGGGTTTGAGGTTGGGAAAATAGATCCCACTCTTTTTACTAAGAAGGAAAATGGGGAGATTTTTGTATGTCAAATATATGTTGATGATATTATCTTCGGCTCATATAACAAAGCTTTTAATGATGAATTCTCAAAGCTTATGACTAATAGGTTCCGGATGTCTATGATGGGGGAATTGAGAGTATTTCTTGGTTTTGAGATCAAACAAGTAAGAGGAGGAACATTCTTCAACCAAGCCAAGTATACTCAAGATATTCAACATGAAAGATCTAAATGGAGCACCTACTCCCATGGCAACAAAGACTCATCTTGAGCTAAACCCAAATGGTAAAGATGTGGATCAAAAGGTATACCGGTCCATGGTTGGTTCTTTGCTTTACCTTTGTGCATCTAGACCTGATATTGTGTTGAGTGTAGGAGTGTGTGCAAGATATCAAGTGGCTCCTAAAGAAAGCCGTTTGATGACAGTCAAGAGAATCTTTCGATATTTGGTTCATACCACAAACTATGGTATTTGGTATCCTAGGGGCTCTACTTTCTCTCTTTGTGGATACACGGATTCAGATTGGGCTGGTGACAAGGATGATAGAAAATCAACCTCCGGGGCTTGCCAATTCCTTGCGAGGTCATTGGTGTGTTGGTCTTCTAAGAAGCAAAATTGTATATCTCTCTGCACTACCGAAGTCGAGTATGTAGCACTCAATTGCTATGGATGAGGCAAACTTTAAAGGAATATGGTGTCCATTGTGACAAAGTGCCTCTTCAATGTGACAATGAAAGTGTTATCAAGATTGCCTACAACCTAGTGGATCATACAAGGACAAAGCATATTGAGATTTGTCACCACTTCATTAGAGATCATGTTGCTCGAGGTGATATTGAGCTATCCTATGTGTCAACCAAAGACCAACTTGTCGACATTTTCATGAAGCCACTCAATGAAGCAAGGTTTTTCTATTTGATGAATGAACTAAATATCATACATTCAAGGAGCTTGACTTGATCACCTTGCATACTCACCTATGTCTTGACTCTTATTTGGTTTAGGTGTAGGCATGGAGATAGGAGAGTGTGGTCCTAATACATTGGACTATCCCTCCCCCTCATAATGCCAACATTAAGAAATTCAATTCTCTTAATATCATTTAGTGATATGTGATCTTCATTGCTAAGTAGTGGCTATGAACCCAAGGATAATTCTTCACGGTGTCATGCCACATACTCTTACATGGTGGCCTCGGCCACTGCCCACTTATTATTTGAAGAAGTGGTCCTTGGTTTGTTTGATTAGGAACTTAATTTGTTATCTTCTTGAATATCTACGGTTTCTTGGTTCTTCGCAGTTCATCTTCTGAATCCCAGGCCTATTCTCATCTCTAAACATGCTCCTCTTACTACACATTTGTCCACTACTTGTATCTAGGGTTTTCTGGTCGTGGGGGCCAGACTGTCCGCACTAAACCGAGCGGAGTGTCCGGCCAAGTCAGACTCTCCGCTCGATTCACTCTGAACACTTCGTCCTGGCCGGACACTCCGGTGAATTTCAACCAGACACTCCGGCCCCAGTGGTTTCGAACTTGTAAAAGGGGTCGGGGAGCAGTGGAAGGTTTAGTCCTCCTTCTTCTCCCCGACTTCCTCTTCTCTAGACCCTGCTGCCCCTGACCAGGAGCACCACCAGGAGGGCTCCTCCACCCCAGATTCGGTCGTTGCCGCTGGGACCCGGTCCCCTCCGGTGAAGGTCTCCATGGATGCTGGTATTGTGCCCCTCTCCGTCTCCATCTCTAGGGTTTTCTCTAGATGAAATTTTTGTTGGGAATATGCCCTAGAGGCAATCATGGTTGATGATATTTCCCAAAGTATTCATAAAGTAATGTTGTCCTTGTATGAACATCAGATATGTATGACTGAATACGTGATTGAGTTGTGGAGCTATATATTCATGATTGTTCATAATATATTGTCCTTGGTCGTTGAGGTTGTGCTGGACACACAACTTAGACCAATGTGCAAGTCGGCTGATGACACGGTTCCACTTGTCATGGGCATGCACTACTAGGAAACAACCTATAGATAGACAAGATATTCAGTGGCGCATATGCCAAACCATGCGCCACTGGAAAATATCAGTGGCGCAACAGAAAACATGCGCCACAGAAGATTGGAAGTTCTGTGGCGCATTCTCCAGAGTATGCGCCACATAAGATTGGTGGGACCTGCCAGCCGGGGTGGGTTGATCCAAGTTCTGTGGCGCATTCTGCGATATGCGCCACATAAGAGGCAATTTCTTTTCTTATGCGCCACAGAACATGGAGGGGGGCCCCACCACGGAATCTAATTCACCCAAGTTCTGTGGCGCATGTTCTGATATGCGCCACAGATGTGTTTAACTTCTGTGGCGCATATCCCAACATGCGCCACAGAACTTGGAGGTGGGCCCCACAGGGGGAATCTAATTCACCCACTTCTGTGGCGCATATGGACTTATGCGCCACAGAAGTTTCAGCATCTGTGGCGCATTTCCTCCATATGCGCCACAGATGAGGGCGTCCAGATCCATGTTAAAAAGGTGACAAAAGCTAGCTCTTATCTATCCACCACCACCCATTTCACATCTCTACCTCCACCCAACTCATCTTCCTCCTCCCTCACACCCCATCTTGCCCATAGTTTCTCCATTTTCTTGTAACTGAACCTACTTTAATCCATAGATTGGTAAGTGGAAGCTTCTCTCCAACTTCTAGATCTAAAAGTTCCTTACTTTTCTCTCTCACATCTCTATTTATTTACTAATTTCCTCTCCACCAACTTGTAGATCTATTTGTCCACACTCTCTCATCGCGCGGTCTCGTCTCGCTATTATTGTGTCTACTAGGTGAGTACTTGGCCATGAACATGTAGGTGAAGCTTGTCGCATGGGTGGTGTGTGTGTGCGATCCATGCCGAGATGATGCTTGTGTGGTGCATGAATTTTTGCAATGGGAGGAAGTTTTTTGTTGCTTGCTTGTTGTTGTCTGGCCCGGTTGGTTTGGTTGCATCGATGTTTGCCAAAATGTTAATTCATTTCCATTTCGGCAAATTTTTGCACTACCCATATGTCCTAATTTTAGGAAAGGTCATGCCAAATTTTTTCCGGCTAGCATTCATGCATGTGTGTGTTCATATGGTGTGGTTCTCACCTATACTCTCTGTTTTGACCGCTCAGGCAACCATGGTCCTCACGATGAGCGAAGGTCGAATTGCTAGGTACAAGAAAGGCATGAAGGAGGACATGATTCTGAACAACAAGACCATGATAAGATGTCCATGTTGAACATGCAAACTACAGCGCTGGATCGACCCTGAATCTGGACAATTGGAGGGTCACCTGCTCAGGCGCGGTTTCATGCGCGACCTCAATGAGGCGCCGACATGACATGGTGATGGTCACGAAGACGTAGGCGAGCGAGAAGACAAAGAGTCTACCGGGCATGAATGTTTGTATGGCCGTACAACCTCCCCCCGTGGCTATGCACGAAGCAAAGGTATGTACACATGAGTATTCTTATTCAGGGGCCGAAACAACCAGCTATCGATATGCATTTGTATCTCGGGCTATTGAGAGAGGAGTTAGCCAGCTTGTGGGAGACGCCGACCCGTACGTGGGATGCCTACACTAAAGAATATTTCCATCTGAGAGCCGCGTTGCTCACGACCGTGCAGGACTATCCTGGTTATGCATATGTATTGGCCTAGGTGAACCACGGACACAATGCATGCGTCAAGTGCATGGATGAGACACCGCATCTCTAGCTACCAAAGGATCCCGGGTCTTCGAAAACCGTGTTCCAAGGTACTCGAAAGTGGCTCCGCATGGATCACCCGTGGAGAAAACGTGGTGACCTATTCAATGGTAAGGACGAGCTCGAAAGAGCCCCGCGTCCGAGGAGCGGCGAAGAAATCGAGGAGCTTTTGAATAATTGGGTAGATTGCCATGCTCCTAGAAAAAACGACCGAGGACAAAGCTGCTGCTGGGTGTATGGAAAGCAAGGTCTGTTTTCTGGGACCTACCATATTGGAAGGTCCTTCACACTCCCCATAGCCTCGATGTAATGCACATCACGAAGAACGTTACCGAGAGTCTGCTTGGCACTCTACTAAACATGCCGGAGAGAACCAAGGATGGGCCGAAAGCAAGAAAGGACCTTAAATTGCTTGGCATAAAGAAAGATCTTTAGTACCCTAATAGTGATGATGATGATAATGATGATGATCAGACGGAAGAGACTCAAGGTCGTCACAAAAGAGTTCAGAAGAATGAGATGGTGCTTCGTGCTGCCTGCTTCACTCTAAGTCTGGAGGAGCTAGAGCAGTTTTTCAGGTGCCTCTTAGGAGTGAAAGTTCCTCACTGTTACTCGGGGAAGATAAGCAGATATCTGGACATGGCGAAGAAGATGTTCAGCGGTACAAAGTCTCACGACTGTCACGTGTTGATGACGCAGATACTCCCCGTTGCGATCCGTGGGATAATGGACGAGCAAGTCTGTGAGACGTTGTTTGGCCTCTGTAACTTTTTTGATGTCATATCTAGGAAGTCGATCGGTGTGAAGTAGCTCAACAGGCTACAGGAAGAGATCGTGATGATACTATGCGAGCTTGAGATTTACTTCCCACCCGCATTCTTCGACATCATGGTGCATCTGCTTGTACATGTCGTGGACGACATCATCCAGCTTGGGCCGACATTCCTGCACAACATGATGCCGTTTGAAAGGCTAAATAGTGTCATCAAAGGATTCGTTCGCAACAGGTCTCGTCCAGATGGAAGCATAACCAAGGGCTTTCTAATCTACGAGTGAATCTCCTTCTGCCAGAATTGTCTAACCATCGAGAACGAGGATGTTGGAATACCCACAAAGAAGCACCTCGGCAGGCTCGGTGGATATGGTCACCGCGAGGGCTGCCACTCACTGCTTGTCGGCATTGATGGTCGACACACTGATTTTGGAAGGGCACACCGAGTCGCGCTACAACACATTGAAGTGGTCGGCCCTTGGGTCAAAGAGCACAGAAGCTTAATCGAGCAGGAGTACGTCGACTACGGTCGGCCGAGGAATAACGGAGACGTAACCAGAGAGCACAACTCTAGCTTCATGGGTTGGTTCAAGAAAAGTCAACTGGACAATCCCCCACAGACTCCTTCTACGAAAGATCAAAAACTCATATTCTCCTTGTCGGAGGGCCCAGGGCACAACCTAAGGACCTATCAATCATATGACATAAACGGTTACAGATTCTACACTAAGGAAAAGGACAGGAATAGCGAATATCAAAACTCAGGAGTAACTATGCTATCCTTTGCTGATGACGAGACTACTGTGATGGAAAGATTCTACGGAAGGATCGAGGAGATATGGGAGCTTGACTACTGCGGAGAGATCGTACCAATGTTTCTTGTTAGATGGGCCAAGAACATGGAAAAAGAAGGACGGTATTTCACCACAATGGTTATACCAGATGCCAAATCGACAAAGAACACCTCCGCAAAAAATGAGCCTTGGGTACTCGCTAGCCAAGTTGATCAATGCTTTTTTATTACCGATCCGTCAAAGCCCAACCATGTTGTAGTTAGGAGGGGCAAGAGGAACATCATCGGAATGGAAGGAGCCACC
The DNA here is from genome assembly GCA_910589775.1 of Avena eriantha. Classification (NCBI taxonomy): domain Eukaryota; kingdom Viridiplantae; phylum Streptophyta; class Magnoliopsida; order Poales; family Poaceae; genus Avena; species Avena eriantha. The sequence goes on along the minus strand of OU342746.1, from coordinate 87,190,985 downwards.
AACGAGCGAAACTTCGACAAAAACGGCGACCCGAAGATCGAAGAGGAATTCGACAAGTACTTCGACATGCCTACTACTACTAAAGTAAGAAGGAAGACCACACTGCCTACTAAAGTTTGTCCAAACACAAGAAGAAATCTCAAAGTGCACGGGCTAAAATATTCAACCACGACGAAAAAGGGCAAGAAGATTGTGAAGAGACACTAGCAATTGTGTGACTTTTTGGTGTACTAATTCGTGTGGGTATAATGTGATATTAGTGTGGGGGTATTAGTTAGAGACTAAAACATATAATGTGATATTCGACAAATTCACATTTATGTGTGACAAGCACACACGTATATAATATACATATATGATTCGGGAGGGTTTTTTGAATAAATATGCATGTGTATGTGCTTGGTTTTAAATATATTTGTAACATATCATTTTTAAATAAAGAAAAAAATTGATCCAACCAGGATTCGAACCTGGCTGCCACAGGTCTCTGAATATGCATCATAACCACTAGGCTAGTGTGTGTTTGTTGTCCAACTATATCCTCGCGCCGTTTATTTGGCTCAGTTCCTAGGTTCTATGGCGCATTACTCCAAAATGCGCCACAGAAGTTTTAGCTTCTGTGGCGCATTTCGGAGTATTGCGCCACAGAACCTTGGTACTTAGCCAAAACGGCTCACCCCTTCTCCTTTCCCCTTCCACTTTCTTTTCCCCAATCACCTCTTTGTCGTCCCCATCGCCTCTCTGTCGTCGCAAACCCTAGCGCCGGAGCCCTAGCAGAGGAGGAGTCGCCGGAGGAGGAGTGGTTGCGCCGGAGCCCGCCGCCCTCGTTGCTGGAGCCCTAGCCACCGCCGCGCCAGAGCCCTAGCAGCCTGCGGAGGAGGAGCCGACGGAGGAGGAGTCGCCGGAGGAGGAGTCGCCGCGCCAGAGCCTGCCACCCTCGTCCTCGTCGACCACCGCAACCGCAGCACCGGAGCATGGTTCGTCCCTCCCACCCCCACCCCCCTCTAATGCTCACAGTGGTTCTTCAGTGGTTCTACCCTTTTCTGATCAAATTTGAGCTGTAGAACTGCATGTCAAAAGTGGGATTTTGGAAATGCTAGTATATGTTTTAGTCATGTTCTGTGGTGTGGATTTGTTCCAATCCTAGGGTAGCAAGTCTTATTAATGGCGTGCATCCCCCAGTTTGTTAATCGTGTTCTGCATGGCGTAACAGTATTCTGGGTGTGATGATTGATAGTTATTACCAAGAAACTCATAAACTGTTCCCTAGGAGCATCAGGCATAACTAATATTTGCTAGACATTGAGATGAGTTGAGATGCATCCAAAGAGCATGATATGTAGGGCCAAACTCAAAAATAATTATGTTAACTATTTATTTTGGCTCAAAACTCTATTATGTTTTATCTTATTGAAAAAATCCAAAGAGCATGATATGTCCTCTCACCTAAATAAGCATAAATGATAAAATCCATATTTTATCCTCATATTTGTATCCACGAAATCCCCAAAACTTTACCAAAGCTAGACTGTTATTTTTGATCTTCACAAGTTAATCATGCACACTGTCATGTTCAATAATTAGAAAAAGGGTAGAACCACTGTGAGCATCTAGTATATCAGAAGTGAGATAAAAAACTCTAATAGTTTAAGCTTTAGAAGTGGTTTCTTCTATATATCTGCCTCCTTAGTGTTCCTCTTTTATTTATACCCATTGTCGTTCTATCTCTGTGCAGAATTTATACTTTGTATGTAAAAGAATATTCATCTTTGTATACACTGTGCATGCCTCCTTGGCTTCTATTACCGAGAACAGTAAGAATTGGGCAGAACTTACTAATGACAGGAAGGTCCATTTCAAACCCCACAATCTCAAGAAGCCGAAAGCCGTCCATGTATGGCATGTGGACAACACTGATAAGTAGATCTTGTACATTTTGCACGATGAGAGTGCATTTCAAAGGCAAACTCATGTATCAACATGGATTTGTTTATAGAGTACCCTAGTTTATAAGACAAACAGTGGATGCATAAATTCAGAGCATACAATCTAATTATTGTATACAGACTACATGTGCATTTATACATGACAGTACACCAAATATGGTTGTAGGGTCTGCTAACTCACAGAAGTACAAAAGAATTTTTTCCTACACACTTAGGAACAAGAAAGAGTCCATTCTTTTATTGCACTCGTGTCAGGTTATTTTTATAGCTTATTTCATTCATTCATGGTATGCTATAAAATGAATACTTCTACATTTTTTAATGTACCTTTGCTAAAGTGCTGTTTTGTGCTACTTGAGCTGTCCCTTTTGTTACCACTTACAACTTGCAGTGTACCATCATTTCTTTTTAGATTTCCTGATGATTATTGCTATGACACTTGTGATGTTCTGTTTTTTACTGCACCAGTTGTACTGTTCTCTGTCTGCAAGCCTGCTATGTGTGTGCAAGAAGAAGAGAGCATGTGTGTGTCTCTGTGTACTATAACTACTACTCAGTTTTCATTCAGTAGAAGCACATGTCTGATACATGTATTTGTTATACTATATAAATGCAAGAAGAAGAGAGCCTTTTAAGTTTTTTAAGTTCTTCTTATACATGTATCTGTTATACTGTTGCGTGAATGATGGATGGGGCTGCATGGATGATGATGCTGGGGTAAATGCATAGGGCTATCAATATGGGGCTGGGGTGTTTTGTCTTGCAGGGATTTCATTTGAGATGCCCATTTCTCCCGAAGTGTCGATTCACTTCTGTTTCGGTTGAGAAATGGGCACTCCTAGGTCAAAAAATTAGCAAAGGTCATGCCGAATTTTTCGGCCAAGATTTGTGCTAACGTTTTGCTTCTTTTTAATAGAGTAGTGCAAACATGTCGGGCAACAACGAGCCCGGCCCTTCTAAGCACATGATCAGCATCGAAGAAGAAGCTAGACAGGCCAACTAGTCATTCTGGCGGGGGTCCCAACAAGAGGAGGAGGAGGAGGAGGCGATGAGGATGACACCACCACCGGAGGAGGAGGCGACCGTCGCTAGAGCTGCTGGGGCCAATGAGGGCGGAGATCCTGATTACGAGGGGGATGAAGATGACTACGATGGAACTAGTGAAGGCGGCCGCAAAGAGAATGACACCACCGATGGCGGCGCCCGCACCGATGGCGGCGAGTGCACGGATGGCGGTAGCGGCAACCCGACCGCTTCTCAGAAGAAGAAGAAGAAGGAACAGAAGGAGCGGAAGGTGCCAGTGCTCGCCACCGTCTGTGATGAGTTCACTGAGGTCACATAAAGTGGCCAACCCATTGCGCCAGAGGCGATTGCTAAAGGGTTCGGCCTGCAACTCGGGTGCATCGTCCGGGAAAGCATGTTAATCAGCACGAAGTACATCAGACATGCTGACAATGCAGCTTTGGTTGATAACCTCCTTAAGAAGCTTCACAAGCGATACAGATTCCCAGAGCGGTTTAGAAACCTCGAGAGAAAGAACCTGGTGAACAAACTAGCCCTCACGAAGATGAGAAATGCCTTGAGCAGCTGGAAAACCCAGGTGAATAATAGCATTGACAAAGGTGAAAGCTGGGAGGTTATTAGTAAGAAAAATCCATGCTCGACGAAGAGGAGTTTAGGATATTCAAGGCGGATATAGCTACCGCTGACGCTATAAAATGGACTCAATGGGGAAGGAGTATGCGGGAACAGAACATAGGTAACCACCACCTTGGAACCGGCGGTTACAGGTGGAAACAGGCCATTTGGGACAAGGAGGACGCCGAGCTTGAACGCCTTGGTAAAGACAACCCTTGGCTTAAAATCACGGACTTGCAGCTTAGGCAATTTGTTCGGGCCCGCTACTACCTGGACAAGGAAACAAGGGAGTTCATCACTGACGATCCGGAGGTGAAGGAATTCGAGAAGAAGCTGGTAAGGAATTTATCGCCGATCTCAAGTCTATTGCGTTCTAATTAAGATAATGAAGTTAAGAATCAAAATGGGTTCACCTTTCCTTGTCTCTATAGGAGGAGGAACTGAACGCTACTGCCACAGAGTCGTCCCAAGATTCGACAGAGCCGAGGGACATGGTTTTCAACAGGGCAACCAATGCTTACAAGAAGAGGGGCAAGGGGTTGCCGCCGTCCTCAGCTGGCCGTGTGTCCGGCTTCGGTACGAGCATGAATTTCAAGGAGTACTACAAAGAGGACGCCAAGAAAAGAAGGGAGAGGAAGAACGAGGATAAAGCCGTTGTTGCAGAGCTGAAGATGAAGGTGCAGACACTGGAGGAGAAGGCGGTGGACGAGAAAACGGTGGACAAGTTAGTGGAAGAGAAGCTCCGCTTGATGATCCCCCCTGAGTTTTTCATGGGGCTTACTGCTTGGAATGCGGGAGGTCGACAGGGGCCGATACATCTGCCCAGCTTAAGCGGCAGCAACTCGGGCATCAATGTTACCGTGTTGCCAGACCTGGTGACCCCGCCAGCCATCAACGTCGGGACGCAGCCGCTCGTTTTGGTCACACCGACGCCCCTTGCCGCCAAAGATAACAATAAGGCGCAGCCGACGGCGGTGGTGCTTCATGAGGCACCCGAGCAGGAATTTGCAGATGATGATAGGCCGGCCGCCGGCATCGGCCGTGTCTCTACATTAGCCGAGATCCACGCCATCACCAAGGTAACTAATTAGTTAGTGCGCGTCATCTCCTTTATGCATTTGATGCATGACTGATGCCATCTCATGACGCCCAACAACATGTTTTTGCCTCAGGACACTTCTTGTGTACTCCTTCTTAAAGATGTCGGTGATGAGTTGATGGATGTTTCCAAGGGCACTCTTATAATACCGGCGAGCCGCACGATGCAAAAACAATCCAATGGATGATGACATGATGAGGGTCAGGTTGGCTCGGGTGTTGCCAGGGTGCGACGACATGGACCCCCCCTTTCAACCTCAGGGAGCAGACGAACACAAGACCCTTGGGGAATGCTACAACTGGCCCTTGACATGGCCGAAGAACCGGATTCATCTTGCGGGGGGAGCACCGGCACCACCTCTCGACTGATCGCCCGACCACCACCTCTAAAGCCAGTAGCCGCCATCGTCGCCACCACCAGCCATCACCATCAACTCTTGGCAGCGTGTGCACCGCCACATGGCAAAGACGTTGTGCCGCAACCGCCGTCGCCCCGCTACCACCACCACATGATGGCACCCATGAAGATGATGATGAATTGGTCAACATTGACGACTTCATCAACACCAACGCCGCCAAAGGATTGTATATGCCTTATGTGGATGAAGAATCCTTCACAGCTCGCGACGACCATCAAGCTGGTCGGCCCAATACATGCACGCTGCACCAATTGAAAGGGAAATGGACTTCGCCTAGAGGGGGGAGAATAGGCGTTTTAAAATTATTACGGTTTAGGCTCCAATAAATGTGGAATAAAACTTAACGTTTTATTTATCAAGCCAAAACCTATATCTACTAGATTCACTAAGTGCACCAACAACCTATGCTAAGCAAGACAAGCAACAAGGTGATAGCAAGATAATATACTTCAAGCACGAAGGCTATCACAATGTAAATTGCATAAGTAAAGGGCTCGGTTGAGAGATAATCAATGGACGTGGAGACGATGATTTATTTCCCGAAGTTCACTTCCAAAGAAGCTACGTCTCCATTGGAGAGGTGCGGGGGCGCAATGTACTTCGAACGCCACAAATGGCTCACATCGAGGTGTGGTGGCTCGATGCTCACCCAACGCCACACAAGGCCTCACCAAGGATGCGAAGCCACACAACTCACCAACGCCACAAAAGGCTCACCCTATTCTCCTGTGATCTTGCCACAAAGGCCTACTCACGTTCCACTATGGGACACTTGAGGGCGGTCACCGAACCCGTACAAGGCTTGGGGCACTCTCCACAACTCAATTGGAGGGCTCCCAAGAAACGCCACAAAGGCTCCACAATGCCACAAAAGGCCAACAAGCTTGCGGAACCTCCACAACTGAATTGTAGCCCCAAGAACACACCACAACTCCACACAACCATCTAGGGTTCCAAGAACCCAAGAGAAACAAGCCCAAGGGCTTGAACTCGCCGAATCTCCGAGGAGAACTCAAAGCTATGTACCAAATGCAAGAGGCAAGTCCTTCTCTCTCAAATTCCACCAAAGGTACAAAAGCTATTGGGGGAATAAGGGAGGAAGAACACAAGAGGAGAACACAAAACTCTCCAAGATCTAGATCCCAAGGATTCCTTCACAAAGAAGGGATTTTGCTTGGTGGGGCTTGTAGATCTAGATCTCCTCTCTCAAATCCCTCAAAAAGATGCAAGAATCATAGGAGGGAGAAGGGGAGAGGGCAAGCTCTTCAAGGTCAACAATGGAGGAGAGAGAAAGCCAAAAACCAAGAAGAACAAGTGATGGGGCCGAAGGGGAAAGGGGAGCTCCTTTTAAAGGGCTCCCCGATCTGCCCGTTACCCACAGAATCGCGCACAACCGGTAGTACCTGTGGGTGGCCGGTAGTACCGGTGGCACCCAGCCAACGGTCAGAAAACAACGAGAGAAAGAACACAAACGCGAGCCTGGCCGGTACTATCGGCGCTTTGCCGGAACTACCGGTAGCGAGAATGTCCTAGCGGTACTACCGCCTAAAAATCCGATCCAAGTTCCGTCAAATAGCGCTAACCAGGCAGAGAGAGAACAGAACCAAAAATGGGTTCACCGGAAGTTGGGCCGGAATTAACATCGGTACTACCGGTGGCATTTCTGCCCGAGCGGTACTTCTGGCGTGTGGCCGGTACTTCCGGTCAGAGAAACTTCAGAACCAAAAATGCCACAACTTTTGCATCCGAACTCCAAAGGAGACGAAACCAATTTTGATGGAAAGATAGCGACGCGTAGAATCCAACAAAAAGGTGTGAAGCCGAAATATTGGGCATCACCAAGGGAGAAAATACCACAAATATATATGTGAGATACCTCCCAAGGTGTGGAGCCGGAAAACCCGCAAGATCAAAAACGCAATAAGATATGCAAGGGGAATCCGTTTTTGATGAACTAGAGCTTGTTATGAAGAACAAGCTCTAGATCCTCACATGGACAAGAACCAAACAATCAATCAAGAAAGATGATGCTATGAATGCAAAGGTTTGAGCTCTCTCCGAAAGATACGAACAAGTCACCCACTCGAGAGCCCCTCTCGATAGTACGGCTACCTATCCTAAACCCGGTCTCCCAACACTACAAGAGACCGGTAAAATAGAAACCCTATCAAGATCATACCTTTGCCTTGACCATCCCACTTGAGCGTGATGTAGACGATCTTGTCACCTTCAAGATGGAACACCTTTCTTGATTGCTCTTGCTTGCTCTTGCTTGATGAAGACTTGAGAAATGCTCCCCCATACTCCATGGGGAAAGACTCTTCTTCGAACTTGTCTTCATCATTCCATGATTGTCGAGGATGGCACATCTTGAGCTTGCACTTCAATTCTTGACGATGTCTTGAAGATAGCCATGAGGAACTCCATCTTCTTCTTCTTCTTCTTCTTCTTCTTCAAGACATACTTGATCTTCTTCTTATACTTGATTCCAATAGGCATAAAGCCTTTGGACAATGCTTCTTCTTTTTCATCCTTGAAACCAACACATGGTCCAAGCGATGCCAATGGACAAACCTACAAGTGAGACTCAATTTGCACATTAGTCCATAGGGATTGTCATTAATTACCAAAACCACACATGGGGGCATACATGCCCTTTCACCTGGTCTTCCATGGTCTTTCTCAAGAGACGCCTCCGGCCGCCAATCCACCACAAGAGAAACTGGGATTGGTTTTCAGCCCCAACACACTCCGAAAGGCGACTGATGAGCAGATGGCAGTGGCTGACACTGTTGTGAAGAAGAAGCACTACAGGAAGAGAGGTAATAATAATAAGAAGAAGGGTGCGAGCCAGCCTCTTCCGAAGAGGATCCAGGGTCAGGACGCCGTCGTCGTACCATCCACACAATTTGGCTTGCCCTGAGTGCATGTAGCTAGTGATCCGATATTGACTCCGCATATGATCCACATTGCGGTTGGAGCCATGTTAACTTTGCACGAGGGTGTCAAGACACTAGAGGGCCTCCTTCTTAAAGACGAAGATCCAAATTACCTGGTTTTCACAGCCAAGGTTCCATTGGACGTGGGCTCCATCGATGAACCCCCCGTGGATATATTCTTCATAGCGTTCGAGGACATATTCAAGCTGTTTCTCACAAAACGGCTGGACTATAACTTGGTCCGCCTATATGCGCTCAATCTGGCGATCACGATCAAGAGAGAAAGTACCCCGGAAATCGCGATAGTGGATCCCTACTACATGCGGGACAACCAGTTGGTCGAAGGATCAGAGACACGGCCCAAGGCGACGGCGTACCTCGAGAAGTTCATGGTGGACAACAAGAGGAAGGGCACACTTCTTTTGCCTTTGTTTCCCGAGTAAGTACACACACTCGCTCATCGCCACTGTAACTTATGCATTTCTTATAGATTTCTTCTTTGCTCTTTTTCCAACATTCTGTTCCAATTGTGTTGCGCAGAGACAAATACTGCACACTCATCGTCCTTGCCCCGAGGTATTCGCTAGCCACATATTTCGATTCGGGGAGTTTGACGAAGAAGAAAAACTACACCAGAATAAGGGGTGTTCTCAATGAGGCTCTCGAGGGCTACACCAAGAAGGGATGCACCTTCGTAGATAGGGGGAATGTATCAAGGATGGCAAACACGTGTTCAAGCACGTGCTCGAGTTCCCCTGCGTCAAGCAGTCGACTGCTAGTGCCAAGGAGGCCTTCTATCTCCTCCATCACCTTAAATGCTATGTTTGGGATTGCCAGAACCTAACGCTGCCATCTAGTCTCCGAGGATGGGCCGAAACTTTGGCGAAAATTGACGATGCTGATCTTAGAGAATACTTCCATCGCATTCAGATGAATTTGTCACAAATCATCATTGAAGATGTCAACACAAGGGGGATGCCCTACAACAAGGCAGGGGGTTGAGTAAGAGGGAGATCGAAGAACTCCTTCGTAAGCAGGGTGACACAAGGATGTGGATGACGAAAGAGGGCTATCTACCGTTCCCGAAGCCGATCGAGAAGAGGAAGACTTCATCATGATCGATGTGTGCCTCTAGCATGACCTAGTGTGTGTATATTCTTGATGGACGCCTGCTATATTAGTGTGCGTGTGTCATAAACTTTACTATCTTGTGGTCGAAATGGTCATTGTTGTTAGACTTAAACTACCTTGTGGTCGTGTTGTCGTTGAACTTATTGCTTCTATGATGATCTATCTTATAGGTTTATGGATCCATTGTTTTATATTCTGTGAACATATATATTTATATATATTTGTGTGACTTTTGTTTTGCTTAGTTTACTTTTGAAAACACTAAGTTGTGTGACTTCACTAGCACCAACAACAATGATTTTATGAGCACACCTATTGCTCCACCTATTCCTGAAGCAACTTTCTTTGAGATAAAACCTGCTTTACTCAATATTGTTATGAGAGAACAATTTTCTAGTATTGGTAATGAAGATGTTGCTGCCCATCTAAATAACTTTGTTGAACTTTGTGAGATGCAAAAGCATAGGGATGTAGATGGTGATATTATTAAGCTGAAATTGTTTCCTTTCTCTTTGAGAGGAAAAGATAAAGAATGGTTGAATTACTTAACTAGGAATAGTATTGATTCTTGGACTAAGTGCAAAGATGCTTTCATTGGAAAATACTATCCTCCTGCTAAGATTATATCTATGAGAAGTGAAATAATGAAGTTTAAACAATCTGACAATGAACATGTTGCTCAAGCTTGGGAAACAATGAAATCTTTGGTTAAGAATTGTCCCACTCATGGACTGACTACTTGGATGATCATCCAAACTTTTTATGTATGATTGAACTACTTTTCAAGGAACCTATTGGATTCTGCTACTGGAGGTTCCTTTATGACCATCACTTTGGGTGCTGCAACAGAGCTTTTGGATAATATGATGGTTAATTACTCTGAATGGCATACTAAGAGATCTCTACAAGGTAAGAAGGTAAATTCTATTGAGGAAACCTCCTCTTTGAGTGATAAAATTGATATTATTATGTCTATGCTTGTTAATGGGAAAGCCCATATTGATCCAAATAATGTTCCTTTAGCCTCTTTGGTTGCTCAAGAAGAGCAAGTTGATGTGAACTTCATAAGAAATAACAATTTGGCAATAATGCTTATAGGAATAATTTTGGTAACAACAATTATAAGCCATATCCTCCCAACAATGGTAATGCTTATGGAAATTCCTACAACAACAATAGGAGTGCTCCCTCTGAACTTGAAGTTATACTTAAATACTTTATTAGTAAACAAACTGCTTTCAATAAAACTATTGAGGAAAAACTCTCTAATGCTGAAAGAAATATAGCATCTTTGGCTGAAGCTCAATCTTCTTTGAATAAAATGGCTGCTAAACCCGAAACTAACGATAATCCCTTTGCATCCACTAATGACATACAAGTAAGAATTGATGAAAATGTTAGACTATTAGCTGAATTACATGCTAAGTGGGAGAGAGAAGATGAAATTGCTAGAAACATTGGTGTTTCTACTATCACTACCACTAGTGTTGAGGCTACTAATAGCTATACTACTTTAGATGATAAATTTGATTTTGATCTTGATGGTTGCAATATCTATGAAGTTATTAAGTTCCTACAAAAGCTTGCTAAAAGTCCTAATGCTAGTGCTATGAACATGGCCTTTACAAAACACATTACTAATGCTCTCATAAATATTAAAGAAGAAAAGATGAAACATAAAGCTGCTATTCCTATAAAACAAGAAGATGGATGGGAACCCATCATTAATTTGAAAGTGAATGATTTTGATTTCAAAGCTTTATGTGATCTTGATAGTAGTGTTTCTATCATGCCTAGAAGGATTTATGATATGCTTGATTTACCTCCACTTGAAGATTGTTATTTGAATGTCCCACTTGATGATAATGCTAAAAAGAAAGTCATGGGGAGTCTTAATGATGTTCTTATTATGGTTAACAATGCCTATGTCCCCGTTGATTTCTATGTTTTGGATGTTGAATGTAAGGCTTCTTGTCCTATTACTTTGGGAAGACCTTTTCTTAGAACTGTTGGTGCTATTATTGATATGAAAGAAGGCACCATTAAATATCAACTCCCACTCAAGAAAGTTATAGAACACTTCCCTAAGAAAAGAGAGAAGATTTCTTTTGTTTCTCATATGAAAACCAAATTTTCTCTTAATGCTTCTTCATTTGAGAATACTCTTTTTCTTGGTTCTTATGCCTAACTTAAAGGCGTTAAAGAAAAGTACTTATTGAGAGATAACCCAAAAGTTTTAGATGAGCCTTGGAAGTTATTACCACAGTAATAACCACTCCTTATCCTTTTTATTTGCTTTTTGTGCCAAGAGTAACCTCTAATGAGAGATAAGTAATGATTGGGAAAGTTGCTGTCCCGAAACAGATTTATGTGCTTCACCGTAAAAATTCGTGTAAAATCTCTGTACGTCCTTTTGAGGCGTGAATTTTTGTGCTTCTGCCCCAGGTTGTTATCTAACTTTACTTAGTTCAACACTTTTTGATTTGAGCAACAGAAGGTCTTCGAACAAACTCGTCTTTCCCTGCTGGTCTGTTTTGATATATTTCTGCCATTTTCTGCATTTGCTTCTTGTTGGTTCCACTTTGAGTTCTTTTGGGGAATTGAGCTGTTTGAGAAAAGTGCTACAGTAGCTAGTGTTTTAATGAAAGTTTTATTGGTGTTATAACTGAACCTAAAGACTTATTATCTTGAGTGCACTAATGTTGCTAATAAAGATTGTGTGAAGTTTTGTATGAAGGAAAAATTTCAGGTGTATGGAAAGAACGAGTAATGAGATGAAGGATGGACTAAAGCTCAATCTTAGGGATGCCACGCATGTCACCCCAAGAAATATCCAAGAATTACAATCGTCAAAGCTTGGGGATGCCCAAGGCATCCCCTTCTTCATCAATAAAAATCCCAGGTTTCTTCCAAACACTTCATTTTTATTGTTTTATGCACAGTTGTGTTGTTCTTGGAGCGTCTTTTTTCTCGTTTTTGTTTTGGTTTTTCATTTGCTTGGTTTTCCTAGTTTGCTAAATAAATTGGTTGGATCCCCTATTTCATACATTGGTTTTCAAATACTTTGGTTTGGTTTGGAAAAGAGTAGGAAAGCTCATGCTTAAGTGGTAAAGAGAGCTTGTTTTTGAATGTGGCCTATGCTTTGTCATGCCATGCTTGATATTTTTTTGGCTTTATTCTTAGTATTCTTTGATGTAGCATGACTTATTATAAATAATTGAGTTTGCTTAATGTGCCTTGGATGAATCATCCGTTGTTTTAGCATATTAAAGCATAGTATAGTGGTATTCTCCTTTGATGCTTTATTTGGTTGACTTGGCGCATGCTCACACCATGTTATGACTATCCAAAGTCACCATAAGCCTTTATGATCCTTTATGATTGAAGTACTATGATCCCAGCTATCCATGTTTTACAAATACTTTGATCAAGTTTATGATGGTGCATGTCACGTCAAAAATTATTCTTTCTTTTTATCACTTACCTACTCGAGGACGAGCAGGAGTTAAGCTTGGGGATGTTGATACATTCCAAATGTATCTATAATTTTTGATGTTCCGTGCTTGGTTTTATCTACTTTCTTGTGTTTTGTCCACACTTTGGAGTAATTTTCATATGATTTCTTGGACTAACCTATTAACAAGAGCCACAGTGCTAGCTGCCTGTTTTCTGCTGTTTTTGGTTCAAGGAAGTCAGAAAATGAATATTCTCGGAATTGGACGGGACAAAAGCCAAAGTCACTATTTTACCGGAATACATCTAGAGCCAGAATACGAGACAGAGAGGGGCTAGGGCTCGGCCACACCACTTGGCCATGCGGCCAGACCTGGCCCGCGCCAGGGGGTGGTATGGCCGCCCCAGGCCCCCCTCGGCCTCTCCTTCCGGCTATATATTGCCTCTGATACGGAAACCCTAAGCACCCGATCAAAAATTCACGAAAGAGTCTGTATCCGCCGTCATCTCCATCCCTAGATCGGGAGGGATCTAAAGCTCTTCCCGGCACCCTGCCGGAGAGGGGAATTCACCCTAGAGGCCTTCTTCATCACCATGCAAGCCTCCAGTGTGATGCATGAGTAGTTCATCTCTAGACTACGGGTCCATGTAGTAGCTAGATGGCTGGTTCTCCTCCTTTGTGCTTTCATATCTAGATCTTGTGAGCTCCGTTCATGATCAAGATCATCTATTTGTAATTCTGCATGTTGTGTTTGCGGGGATCCGATGGATATTGAGATGCTATTTCCGACTGATTATTGATTCTATCATGTCTTTGTTATTTGTGATCTTGCATGCTTTCCATATTGAGTTGTAAGGTTAAGGATGGTGATCCACTGAGTCCGCATGTAATCAAGATGGTTGGTGCAGTCTCTGGAAAGGCTTGTCTACCCCATTAGCGAAGAGTTTGCTGCGGATATAATTCTGAACTCTCTTCCTAGTGTGTATGGCTAGTTCATATCGAACTACCACATGCATGGTATGGATAAGAAGCTCACTGAATTGCATGGGATTCTTAAGCAGGCAGAGCTTGATCTCAAGAAAGGTACTAGCCAAGTGTTGGTGGTACAGAATAAGGCTAAGTTTAAGAAGAGTTCTTGGACTAAGAAGAAGAAGGCTAAGTCAGGAGGTAATGCTCAAGATGAGATCCCAAGCGTTTCCTCAGGGACTAAGTCATCTCCTTCAGCCGGTTCCGCTTGCTTCTATTGCAAGGTGGATGGCCACTGGAAGAGGAATTGCAGCAAGTATTTGGCGGATAAAGCCAAGAGTGGAGGTGTGACTTCCAACTTAGGTACACTTGTTTGCAATGCTATAGACCTTTATCTTGCTGATGCACCCGGTAGTTCTTGGGTATATCATACCAGATCAGTCATTCATATCTGCAACTCATTGCAGGGACTAGTAAGGACTAGGGGCGTAGCAAGAGGAGAGGTTAACATTCGGGTCGGGAACAAAGCAAGAGTTTCTGCGTTGGAAGTCGGCATGATGCAACTTCATTTACCTTCAAGATTCTTAATGCAACTAAATAATTGTTATTATGTTCCAGTGCTAGTCGAAACATCATTTCTGCCTCATGCTTGATGAGACAAGGCTATGAGTCTAATATTAAGAACAATGGTTGTTCTTTATATTTGAATGATATGTTTCACGGCTTTGCACCCGTTCAGAACGGGTTATTTATTTTGAATCTTGATGGTGGGTCGGTCTATAATGTAAATGTGAAAAGGTTGAAACCAAATGATCTGAATATGACTTACTTTTGGCACTATCGACTTGGTCATATATTTGGAAACACATGAAGAATCTCCATGATGATGGACTCCTAACTTCATTTGACTTGGAGTCGTTCGAGACATGCGAATCCTGCCTTCTGGGCAAGATGACCAAGAAACCTTTTGCAAGGATTTGTGAAAGGGCGTCTGACTTGTTGGGACTAGTACATAGTGATGTATGTGGTCCAATGAGCACGACAGCCAGGGGTGGTTATGAGTACTTCATTACCTTCACTGATGATTTGAGTAGATATGGATATGTCTACTTGATGAAACATAAGTCAGAAGCCTTTGAAAAGTTCAAAGAGTTCTAGAATGAAGTACATAATCAACTCGGCAAGAAAATAAAGTTTCTTTGGTCAGACCGAGGAGGCGAGTACATGAGCCATAAGTTTGATGACCATCTGAAAAGTTGTGGAATAGTTCCTCAACTCACTCCGTCGGGTACACCACAGAGGAATGGTGTGTCAGAATGGCGGAATCGGACCTTGTTGGACATGGTACGATCAATGATGAGTCGGATAGATCTACCTTTATCATTTTGGGGTTATTGTCTAGAAACGGCGGCGTTCACACTAAACAAAGTACCATCAAAATTGGTAGAGAAGACACCACATGAGATGTGGACTGGCAAGAAACCGAGTTTATCTTTTCTTAAGATTTGGGGTTCTGAAGGTTTTGTCAAGCGACTTCAGTTGGACAAGCTTACAACCAAGTCGGATAACTGCATTTTTGTTGGGTATCCAAGGGAAACCTTGGGTTACTACTTCTACAACCGAGAAGAGGGCAAAGTGTTTGTCGCTTGGAACAGTGTCTTCCTTGAGAAAGAGTTTCTCAGTCGGGAAGTCAGTGGGAGTACAGTGTGGCTCGAGGAAGTTCGAGAGGAACCGGTCAGTAGAGATTTGGTGAAAGCCTTGGAGGTTGAGCAAGTCGTGGTAGCTGAGCCGGCAGCTACACCTACACTGCGAAGATCGGCAAGATTGCGAAGTATTTGTGATGTATTACTGTTAGACAGTGATGAGCCAGCAACTTATTCCGAAGCGATGGTGGGTTCTGATTCTGAGTCGTGGCTTGGAGCCATGAGATCCGAGTTAAAGTCCATGGATGATAATCAATTTTGGAACTTGGTTGATCTGCCAGACGGTGCAAGACCCGTCGAGTGCAAATGGGTCTTTAAGAAGAAAACTGAAATGGATGGAAACGTTTCTATCTATAAAGAACGGCTTGTCGCGAAGGGGTTCTGGCAGGTTCAAGGAGTTGACTATGATGAGACTTTTTGACCCTAGCGATGCTTAATTCAGTTCGGATCATGTTAGCTATAGCAGCCTATTTTGACTATGAGATATGGCAGATGGATGTCAAAACGACTTTCCTTAATGGAAAATTAACCGAGGACGTGTATATGATACATCCCGAGGGTTTTGTCGATCCGGATAATGCTGACAAGGTATGCAAACTTCACAAATCTATTTATGGGTTGAAGCAAGCATCTCGGAGTTGGAACATTCGCTTTGATGAGGTAGTCAAATCGATTGGCTTCATCAAGAGTGATCATGATTCTTGTTTATACAAGAAGTTTAGTGGGAGCAAATTAAACTTTCTGATCTTAAATGTGGATGACATATTATTGATTGGGAATGATGCCCAGATGTTGCAAGAAACCAAGAAGTCATTGGAAAGGAATTTCTCAATGAAGGACTTGGGTGAGGCAACCTATATACTAGGAATCATGATCTATAGAGATAGATCAAGGCGGCTCATTGGACTGAGTCAAAGAACATATTTGGACAAAGTGTTGAAAAGGTTCAACATGTAATCGTCTAAGAAGGGGTTCTTACCAATGTCCCATGGCATAAAACTTAGCAAGACTCAGTGTCCTTCGACAACTGATGAGCGAAGTAGAATGAGTGCGATTCCGTATGCTTCGGTAGTCGGGTCCATCATGTATGCCATGATTTGTACTAGCCCAGATGTTTCCTATTCTCTAAGTGTTGTGAGAAGATACTAGGCTGACCCTGGAGAAATCCACTGGGCAGCAGTTAAGAACATTCTTAAGTACTTGAGAAGGACTAAGGATGTGTTCCTAGTTTATGGAGGTGAGGATGAACTCAGTGTAAGGGGTTACACGGATGCGAGTTACCTTACTAACTCTGATGATTCTCGTTCGCAATCTAGGTACGTGTTCGTAATGAATGGAGGGGCTGTGAGTAGAAGAGTTCCAAGAAAGAGACTGTGTCTGCATCTACAACAGAAGCTAAGTATATTGCTGCCTCGGAGGTGGGAAAGGAAGCTGTTTGGATCAGGAACTTCCTGATTGATCTTGGTGTGGTTCGGGGCTCGTCGAATTCGTTACATGTGTATTGTGACAATAATGGTGCTATTTCACAAGCCAAGGAACCTAGACAACACCAGAAGAACAAACATATACTCATGTGATACCACCTGATTCGCTAGTTCATGGATCATGGTGATATCAAGTTATGCAAGGAACACACAGATGCAAACGTTGCCGATCCGTTGACAAAGCCACTTCCACATCCTAAGCATGAGGCGCACGTAAGAGCCATGGGCATTACATGCCTAGACATGTGATGTCGGGATGATTGACTCTAGTGCAAGTGGGAGACTGTTGGGAATATGCCCTAGAGGCAATCATGGTTGATGATATTTCCCAAAGTATTCATAAAGTAAAGTTGTCCTTGTATGAACATCAGTTATGTATCACTGAATACGTGAGTCATTCGTGGAATCATATATTCATGATTGTTCATACTAGATTGTCCTTGGTCGTTGAGGTTGTGCTGGACACACAACTTAGACCAATGTGCAAGTACGCTTGTGACACGGCTCCACTTGTCATGGACATGGTGATTCTATTCCGACTTACACTGATTTGGTAAAGAATTTAGCGAGGCGGACTGACCCACAGTTGAGATGCAACGAGCATGTTGTCATTTGCAGTCTCAAGCAATGGAATCCTTTGACCTGAGGTGATTGCATGATCCAAGTTATGGATCGCCAACTTAGGTTCTATCAAACGATGTTCCGTAAATGGGCAGTTATAAAGGTAGAGTTCAGGTTGGTTGTGAAGCAAGTTGCGTGACGTGGATTACCAAGATGGGATTTGCCCCTCCATAATGGAGAGATATTCTCTGGGCCCTCTCGTGTGATATGATTCGGAAGCAAGGCCATGCGCTACTTAGTTAAGTGTTAACTGAGGAGTCGAACTAAGAGTTAGTCCAGTGAATCACATATCATGGTACGAGAAGAGAGTTAAGCTATTAAAGGGATGGCAACTACTCGCCTATAACTTAACAGATATATCGTGTGGCAAAGGGACTTGGACGAAAGTCACATTGGAGGTTTGTCTTCTGACTTTACGACACCTGGGAGATGGCACATCTTGCTAGAGGCCACTACCATCTATCGACTTGAGACCAGGTGTTCATGGGAGTGACTTGGACTCAAAGCCATGACGGGATAGTTGGAGGAGTAGCTCATGTCATGTCCAGGTGTACGTGAACCTACATGGTCACACACTTAAGGGTAAGGAGCCCATGTGGATCAGATCCATATGGAGATTGGAGTACAGCTTAGATGGGCCTCAAGTGTTGAGCCTAACTAGGCGTGTATATAAGTGGAGTGACAAGGGATAGTCCATAACCTAGCCATCACGTTCTCCACTTCCATTTCGGGCTAGACAGGATCTAGCAATCCTCTGTCCGAAGCTCCTTCTTGTATGTGTGGATACTGCTAGAGGCATTGCACGTGCGGCGCTGGAGACGGGGAAGCTCGTGGGGATCTGGCGAAAGAGCTCATGGGATCCGGTGTAGGTGTCCATGGGATTCGGAAGGCTGTCTGTGGGATCGTTCGACACTGCTTCGACGCACAACATCAACTTCCGCATCTGCGCATATAGCGGTAATCTCGTGGCCTATTACCTGAGCTGGATCTTGAGAGTACCGCGTTAGGGAAAAAGTTTTGTTTATCTCTGTGTGGCCCAACACTTTTGGGGGAAATGACTTGCCTAGATCCAGGGATACATCATATTGTGTGCCATCCTTGTCCTTGTAGTAGTTCTAGTAGTCCCGATCTGCCCTAGTTGAATCCTCTCGAACTGCCTGAAAACCACCAAGACTCCAGCCGGAAACCGGCCTGTATGCACCGGACTATCCGGGTCAGGAGGAGTCTCGGGGATGATTTTTTCCGAATAGTCCAGGTGTTTTCAACCAGTACTGATCCTGCATTACTTTGACTACTACTATGTGCTTACATCTCCTGGAAAAATGTGCTTACCCATATGATATCTCTCTACTCTGATCTCACAGGTAGCTCTCGTCCTCATCGCTCTAGGGCTACTCAGAAAGCCCGTCCTCGCAGGTTCCATGATGAAGAGAGTGATGTCCATGTTGATCCGTCCATGGTTAGACAGGCTTCTCGTGACCGTGCTATAGCAAAACAAGAAAAGATCATAAAACTGAAAAGGGATGAGCCAAGCGCATGAAGTTCGAAGCATTGACCACTCTGGCAGATTTGGGTACCGAGGAGTTTGTGGAGATGAGAGTCCAATAGTTCTATTCTATGTCTCGCACCTCAAATGATGATCACTTCTGGAGAAATGAACAAGCCCTGCTCTTTTCTGAGGTGTTCTGTGGTTTCGGGACTCCTGTGTGCCCCATGTAGTGGCTAGATATTGAGAAGCTTCGCGCTCACCGCTACTTTGAGGATGCTTTATGGGTGACTGAGAAGATGGGGCTACACACCATCTTTCAAGCAAAAGAAGACTACAATGTTGAGTTGGTCCAGCAGTTCTATGCCACTATGGTATTTGGGGACACTACAGATATTCCCCTTGAGTGGATCTCTGGCACTACTAGGTGTCGTTCCAGCATGGCTCCGTTTGCACACATCCTTGGAGTGTCTTTCAATCCCAATGCTCACAGTGGTCTTAGGATGCATGTACATGGTCAGACATATGACAAGAAGAGGTTGGCCCCAATCTACTCTCATAATGGTGTGGTTGGCCAAACCACCAACATCAAGCTCATCTACAACATTCTGCTTCGCATGTTTTGCCACACACTCACTCAGTATATGCAACAAGGATGAGATGAGAGGTGCATAAATCAATCTTATGGCCCATGCTCACTCAGTATATACTCATGGTCCAGACCATCCAGGTGGTGCTATAGATGTCATGGATTTCATTTATTAGGACATGTACAAGTGCATTGCTGACAAGAAGTGTCCTCTATTTGCTCCCTATGTGATGAAGCTCATTGCTGCTCAGGCTCCAGCAACTCTACTGCTCTTCACTGATCTTGTTCCACACCTTCCTTCTAAGCTACAGAGGAAGGCTGCCCCCACCACCAAGGCACCTCCTGGCTACCCCTCTGCTCAAGATATATTTGAGGGTGATGAGATGGATGAAGATGCTTCTGACAGTGCTGATGGGTCTGAGGAGGTACCGGAGGTTGTGGCTCGTGTCCCTCACATGAAGCATGCTAGCAACACATTTCGCTTCAACACCTCAAAGGAGGAAGTGCACAAGAAGGTAAAGAAGGCCTCCTGGTGGAAGAAGCTTCTCCTATGCCAGAACATTGACATTCGCCATGGACAGTATGATCCATACAAGGCTAACCGGAATGTGATGAAGAAACTCAAGCGGATCAACCAGCCCATGGATGTTGATTCTTCTCAGCAGCAGGCATTTGAAGGCCCTCTTTCCTATGGTCACTAGAGTTAGGGACGTGTGGACTGGTCCATGTTTGAGGACGTGTCTTCTTCATCTCGCCCTCACGGCCAGAGCTCTTCTCGGGATGATCATGATGATGAGGATGAGGATGAGGACGAGGAGGAGGAGGAGGATTACGATGACTACAGTGGCTAGAGTTAGCTTTGGGATGCTTTAGTTGTGCTCTTTTCCCTTTTTGGTGTCTTGATGCCAAAGGGGGAGAAGTATCCCCTTTATTAGGTTGCTACCGGGGATTTGCATGGGTACATGAGCTTAACGTTATTTTGATTTGCCTCTTTGAAGCTTCGTTTCTTTATCTTACTTGTATGAGTACTATGTTGCGTTGAACTCTGGTACGTGTGTTGTGACATGCTTACCCGGTTATGTTAATGACTATGTTATGCCTAGCTTATCGATCTAGTTGTTATTATATCATGTCATAACTTGTTAGCTGCAAAATCTAGTGAGGATATGATCCTAGGGTGTGTGATCTTGTATTCAAATGCAAAGCTAAATTGATCACACATCCAGGGGAGCCTTACTATATTTTGTAAATCTCCTATTGTGAAAATTATTACCTATCCTATGTGCAAATCCTTGGGTTGTCATCAAACACCAAAAAGGGGGAGATTGAAAGGGCATTTATGCCCTTCCTATTATTTTGATGTTTGTTGACAACACTTGGATAGGTTTAAACTGCTATTAAATGTTTCAGGAGTTTTCAGCTACTCTAGTGTATTTTGCACTGAAGGAAAAGGGATTCCCAGGATCAAGTTTGTGCAGGAAGAAAGTCCCCGTCGGACTGTCTGGCTGACATGCGCCGGAGTGTCCGGCCCAGCCAGACTATCCAGCTGGAGTCTACCGGACTGTTTGGCCCTGAGGATTCATCGACTTCCTTGGACAATCAGAGCATCACATCGGACACCACCTGGACACGGTCCAGACACTAGCCGGAAATTTTGCCAGGCAGGAGTGTCCGGTTGGTTTCGCCCGGAGTGTCCGGCCCTAGGGATCTGTCGACCTGCTCGGACAATCAGAACAACATATCTGACACCTCCCAGACACGGTCCGGACACTAGCCAGAAACTTTTCCAGGCCGGAGTGTCCGGTTGTTTTCACTCGGAGTGTCCGACTGGTCTTGGCCGAACTATGCGGGGTAAGTGGCTCCCAACGGCTCTAATTCTAGGGGGGCTATATAAATGCCCCTTCTTCTACCTTGGGAGCTCCTCGTCCACCTCAAGTGTAGCAGCACCATTTGAGCCACCAAATCGTCAAGATCTCTTCACTCAACCATCCAAAGTCATTGATCTTTGGAGAATCGAAGGAGGAGGCCTTGATCTATAGCTTCACCAAGAGAGATCTTCATTTCCCCCTCATTCACTTGAGGGCCCCTTGCTCTAGTGTTTCATTGAAACCCTAGCTTGTGATTTGTTTTTTACAAGCTTGTCTTTGATTATTTGACAACTTGCTTGTATTCGGGAGCCTCCAATTAGGTTGTGGATGTGTGCCTCGAACTTGTTGTAAAGGTGCCGGCTTCCACCTCGAAGGTTGCCGATATAGTGGAAGAGGTTAATCGAACCCGTTGGGGAGAGGTTCATCGGAGAACAAGGGAGGCCTGGCGTTGGTGGTTTGAAACCACCCCCTCTCCAAACGTAGACGTACTTCCCCTCAAAAGGAAGGAACTACAGGAAACAAATCCTCGTGTCTCCGCATGCTCCACTTTGGTTACTTCTATCCTTTACCACACTTTACTTATCAAGTTCTTGCTTAGTTTATGTGCTAGATTGACATATAGGTAAATTCACCATAGTTGCATAATCTAGAAAATTTACCTTTTGTGTCAAACCTTAACTTGAAAATGAGTAAAATTTGAAGTAGCACCTATTCACCTCCCCCTCTAGGTGCCCATACGATCCTTTCACCAGGCCACCTACTACCCTGGTAGGCCTGACCCAAACCAAAACCAAAACCAAACCCTCATATACCTAACTCTAACCCTAGTCGCCACTCCACACCTATGCCACTGCCAACCACCTACCCCATGCCGCGGTACACGACGCACACGCGCGTCAGACCCGCCCCTGCCCCGACCGACCGACCGACCTCGCCTGGCCCCACGCAGCACCACGACCGCGTCCTCCTCACGCGCAAACCTCACCGCACCGATGCACCTACCGCGTGCCCCTCCACCTCGTCTATATCCTTCCCCCGTGATCCCCTCCCCACCTACCCCCACTCGAGTCACCCACCTCTGCTTGAGTCGCCGCCTCTAGTGACCAAGTCCGCCCCCAAAGTAGTGCTCTATCGCTCTGCCTTGCATTCCCCCGCGTCCAGCCACCGCCATCCACCTAGCTCGCTTTGCTGCCTGCCTCTCCTCTGCTCGCATCTACCTAGCCCGAAGCTTCCATGGCTACCACGGCCTCGTCGTCCCCAAGGCCGAGCCCCTTCCCTATAGAGACTCCTGCCTCCACCTCCCTCTCTCGCCTGCGCGAGCACCGCTCACGATGCCCAGCTTCCGCCCTGGCCGCCATCGCTGCGTGAGCACCTCCAGTAAGCACCTGACGTGGTTGTCAGCGTATCCCAGCACCGTTTCCACGACCTCACCTTCTCCATTGGTGCCCACAAGTTCCTCCTCCTTCGCCATGTTTGTGGTCGCCCAACACGTGATGCCGCCTCTCCGTGTGCCGCCTGCACTGAGCCCGCCCCAGCCACTATCAAGCAAGGCCGCTGCCTCTCCCCTGCATGTCATTGAGGCCTCCCTCCATTTTCCTACAGGACCTATGCACCACTAGTAGTAGTTGTGTGTAGCTCGACCATATCCACGCTTGTTCCGATGCTCTTTTGTTGGTACGGTACAAGGACAAAGTGGTGGTGTGGTACTTCTGTATGTGTGTTGCCGCAAAAGAGAGAGATGGCTTGATGATGTCTGCTTGTCTACAAGTAGCTGAATATTTAGAACATTCTGGTGGGCAAGAAGATAAGGACCTCGCCAAGATCGACGCTAGATGGAACTCAAGTACGTCACCGACAAGCAAAGACGAAACCCCATGGTCGTCAGCGAGAGTCGAAGCCATGGCGCCCTTTTCTTCTCCTACACGGACCCGAAGACGCTGAAACCCTGAAGCCCCAATCCAAAGACCGATCCCAGAGTCCTAAGACCGATCCCGCCAAGTCCGAACCCTATCGAACCCTCGAAACCCCAAGATCACCGAATCCTGATGTGTGACCCCTTTCGGAGACCTATTTTACAAATTGCCATCCATATACTTGTTGCATATTAAATTGTTCATGATTGCATACATGCTTTCTCATTTGGGAGTATTTTGTCGACTCACCTAATAATTAAATATGGAGGACATATACGGGCTATTCTAGTCTAATATTGTCTCCATTTAAATTTTTGTAGCGAACCGATGCCATGATTTTCCTTGCTAATACAATATTTAAATTGCGGGGTATCTAAACAACTTGAACCTTCTAATTAATTGCCGGGATCCCAGTTCCGCTTAATATTGCCTAGTTGCATCGCACCTTTGCCATGTCATACATCATACATGCATCATGCTCGATCTTCTGCCATAGTATTAAATAGTGCATTCATGTTTATTTTAGTGCTTTGGTTCTTTGCGGATTAGGCCGTTGAGTTGATGCGAGTATCGACAAGTCCTTTGGATATGCATCTTCGGTAGTGTTTCCCAGGCGAGCATTCTCCCCCTTTCTACCTGTTTTGCATTTATAGTCTTTATTTCCTCCTATTGATCTATTGTTATCCGTGTTGTGATGCTCTAGTTTCCGTGTACCATTTATATTCCTTGCAACCCCTATATTTCCTTGGATAGATCATATTTCCTATTGTTTGATAGATAGTTGGCCTTGCGAGTCATAGTTGCTTGCTCAGGTGCTGCTTCACGTCATTGTGGTTCCACCGTTGATGGAAGGTTGATACATGCTTAATGGTGGAGATGATCATGGCTTTCATTTTAACTTGTTCATTAAAATACTGGAAATAGATATAATGCAGAGGCACCGGTGGGTAATAGTCAATACTTGGTTTTTAACCGCCCAGTTGTGTCCACCTAAGACCCGAGTTCTTGACACATGTTCCGAGATCGAGCGCGCTAACCACAGGTGGGTGTGTGGGCACCCCATCGACTTACTACCTGATTTCAAAGTATTGTGCTGGGGCCACAAAGTAGTTTGGGGCATTATTACTATCATGTACTTATGCCATGCTTTACTGCTTTATTTATGATTGTCCGTGGAGTGCATGTACTGTTTAGGAACCCCGTGCCACGTTTTTGCTGTATCGACAAGCCGAGTCACACTTTCGGGTTCCCAGTCATTTACAGCTATCGCCACATACCTTGGGTCTGTATCAGAGATGAAAGACTTTACTACGGGTAGCTTAGTGGGGTGGCCTCCATGTACTTGCTTTGGGTCTAGGAAACGTCGTGTCTGAGGCCCCGTTGCATACCGTTGGATGTATGTTCAGGATCTTGCTCATATTCGAATCTGACAACAAGGGTTGAAGTGTGTGTGGATACTTTGGTGCACCCCTGGAGGGTTTAATCTTTTTGAAAAGCCATGTACGCGGTTATGGACGACTTGTAGCATAGTTTCTCGATCATAGACAACCATAACTAAAGTTTACTGTTATAAATTTGACTTGTATATAATACGACTAGTAAGTTGGAATAACCACCATGTAACGAATGAATAAAACTGCCAACCGTGTGAGTTTCCTCGGTAGGACTTCCTCGTTTGGTTTCGAGGGGAAAATACCAGGAAGGGTATGTTTGGTGGTAGTATCAGGTTGGTTACGCATAGGTCTTTCTTATCTCTCTCCAATAGCCGACAGTTGTATCAAGTCTCTATTGGTTGTTTAGTGCATGCTTCGCTGCCACTTAAGTCCACCATACCTATGTAGGGAAGAGCCACCAAATTCTAGTCTCGATGTGTACTGGCCTAAGTACTGGTCGCTCCATGTTTCCCTCTGCCCATTTTCGGCACCCCTTTTGTTTAACAGGTATAATTTCGACGTCATTAGCAGCGTTACCCTTCCGGCTTGGCTTGGGCAGGGTTATGGACGCCATTGGTTATTCTTCAGGGCTCTTAGCCCCCATTTGCTTCTTATCCATACTCGGATGTGTATCGTTTTCAAGGTGATTTGGATCTTTGTATTGTATATCTGTATTCTTGACTCATGTAGTTGTTGTTGTATATATATGTTCGTCTGTGTGTTCCATCATGAACTATTGTGTAATGGTATTACTTCATTTTCCACCTGCACGCATGTGCCTGGTGGGCACTGTTGAATCGTTTCTATGCAGGTTTGGAGGGCATCGCTAAAACTTGCATAGGGCCGATTGGAGGGTGTTACGAAGTGGTATCAGAGCCCAGCTGTTGCGATACCCTACTGGTCCAGCCTGTAGGATAACCTAGCTAACGGCTGATGTAGAGTGTTAGAACTATTTTGCAAAATCGGTTCGATAGATGTCATTAGGTTTGTTTTTACTCCTTACCTCTATGTTATTCTCCTCTTACCTTTGAGTGTTTTGAATGTGCTCTCTTATCTTTTCTTCGAGTCCAGGATTTCTTGTGGTTGGGTTTCTGTCATACCTTCAGGTTTTCTCTTCCTCCCTTTTATAATGATGGAGCTACAATCATCTAATCTGCATCTCATTTGTGGTACCCTTCATCCAATATTTTTGGTTGTTGTACACTTTATCTGTATCTGCACCTTGACGGGCATCCGTATTGTTGAAAAACAAATGAGAAGGATGAGCATTGGGGAGTACACCTTGAGCATGTGTTGTTCATGCCAATGGAACCATCGTGGAACTTAATCATTGTGTCTTTTCAAACAATTTTTCTTTGTATCTCCCGGTGTTTTCCAACACGACGACATCATCTATGAAGAGCATGCATCATGCCTGTGTTTTCCGAAGACCGCTTGTGAAGATCTTTAGTCTAAATCTTGAGAGTTGTGTTGCACAGTTTTCCTATTCATGTACGGAGTTAATAGTTTGGTTACGGGATGGACTGATCACCCTACCCGACTCTTACTGTTCACTCTGGTACATTGAACTGGTGGATCAATGTAAGTTTTTCTCTTCTCATGGAAGTTGGAGGTGGCCTTATCTGTCGAGGCCTCTACCATCATCTTTGACTTCTCCAGAGTGTTCTCAACGCTGAACAATGACCTCTTGTTGGCGGTGCCGACGATTCCAAGATGGAGCAAGAATCTTTGTTAGTGGTGTCGCAAGGATCTACATGAAGCGAGAAGATCCAGATCATCAACCTTCTTCCTGTACCATGAGGCGGATCTCAAGGGCGAGATCCATTGTTAGTGGTGTCGAATTGTAGCACCCCGGGTAAAACCACTACTAGAAAATCGTCTGTTATTTCTACTTTGAGCATCGTCATGATATCATCATGAATGGTTTGCCTAAAACTATTTTCTAAAAGATTATCTTTGTTTTATAAATACCCCCTTTTTTATTTCAAATAAAACTCCGGTCTCATCCAGATCTTTATTTGTCTAAAAATATTTGTAAAATCTTTAATAAAAGAAAAGAAAGCAAGTTCATACAAAACTATTTTTTAAGGGGAGGCAACATAGCCCGTAGGCCAGGCCACCTACTACCACAGCAGGCCTGACCCAAACCAAAACCAAACCCTAATATAGCTAACCCTAACCCTAGCTGCCACTCCACTCTTCTGCCTCCACCAACCACCTACCCCATGTCGCGGTACACGATGCACACGCACGTGAGACATGCCCCTACTCCGACCGACCGTCCCTGCTCGGCCCCACGCACAACCACGACCGCATCCTCTTCACGCCCAAACCCCGCCCCACTGACGCACCTACCACGTGCCCCAGCCCTCCTCGTCTCTATCCTTCCCTTGTGATCCCCTCCCCACCTACCCCTGCTCGAGTCGACCACCTTTGCTCTCGTCGCTGTCGCCAGCGACCAAGCCCACCGCTGAAGCAGTGCTCTGCCGCTCTGCCTCACTTTCCCTTGCGTCTAGCCACCGCCATCCGCCTGGCTTGCCTTGCCGCCCGCCTCTCCTCTGCTTGCGTCTGCCGAGCTCGACGCTGCCATGGCTGCCGTGGCCCCATCGTCGCCAAGGCTGAGCCCCTTCCCCATAGAGACTCCCCACCTCCACCTCCCTCTCTCGCCTGCGCGAGCGCCACACAGCTTCCGTCCTGGCCGCCATCGCTGCGTGAGCACCTCCCGCGAGCACCCCGTGCCATCGTCAGCGTCTCCCGGCACCGCGTTCTCGACCTTGCCTTCTGCATCGGTGCCCGCGACGTCCTCCTCCGTCGCCATGTTTATGGCCGCCCAGCACGCGATGCTGCCTCTCCGTGCGCCGCCTGCAGCGAGCCCGCCCCAGCCACTATCAAGCGAGGCCACTGCCTCTCTGCTCCATGTTGTCAAGGCCTCCCTCTATTTGCCTACAGGACCTGTGCACCACTAGTAGTTGTTGTGCGCAGCTCGACCACATCCATGCTTGTTCCGATGCTCTTTTGTTGGTACGATACCAGGACCAAGTGGTGGTGTGGTACTTCTGTAGGTGTGTTGCCGCAAAAGAGAGAGATGGCTTGATGATATCTGCTCATCTACAAGTAGCTGAATGTTCGGGGAATTCCGGTGGACAAGAAGATAAGGACCTCGCCAAATCGACCCTTGACAGAACTCAAGTACGGCAGCGGCAAGCAAAATCAGAACCCCAAGGTCATTACCGACAATCAAAGCCGTGGCACCCTTTTCCTCTCCTACATGGACCCGAAGACACTGAAACCCTGAAGCCCCAATCCAAAGACCGATCTCGGAGACCTAAGACCGATCCCACCGAGTTCGAACCCTATCGAACGCTCGAAACCCCAAGATCACCGAATCCCGATGTGTTACCCCTTTCGAAGACCTATTTTATAAATTGCCATCCATATACTTGTTGCATATTAAATTTTTCATGATTGCATACATGCTTTGTCATTTGGGAGTATTTTGTTGACTCACCTAATATTTAATATGGAGGTCATATGCGGGCTATTCTAGTCTAATATCGTCTCTATTTAAATTTGTGTAGCAAACCAATACCATGATTTGCCTTGTTAATACAACATTTAAATCGCCGGGTATCTAAACAACTTGAACCTTCGAATTAATTATCGGCACCTTTGTCATGTCATACATCATACATGCATCATGCTCGATCTTCTGCCATAGTATTAAATAGTGCATTCGTGTTTCTTTTAGTGATTTGGTTCTTTGTGGATTAGGCCATTGAGTTGATGCAAGTATCGACAAGTCCTTTGGATATGTATCTTCGGTAGTGTTTCCTAGGTGAGCATTCTCCCCCTTTCTACCTATTTTGCATTTATAGTCTTTATTTCCTCCTGTTGATCTATTGCTATTCGTGTTGCGATGCTCTAGTTTCCATGTACCATTTATATTCCTTGCAGCCCCTATATTGCCTTGGACAGATCATATTGCCTATTGTTTGATAAATGTCGGCCTTGTGAAAATCCGTGACCGCGAGTATGGATGACTTGGAGCACAGTTTCTTGATCATAGACAACCATAACTAAAGTTTACTGTTATAAATTTGACTTGTGTATGATATGACTAGTAAGTTGGAAATAACCACCATGTAAAGAATGAATAAAACTGTGAACCGTGTGAGTTTCCTCGGCAGGACTTCCTCGTTTGGTTTCGAGGGGAAAATACCAGGATGGGTATGTTTGGTGGTAGTATCAGGTTGGTTCCGCATAGGTCTTTCTTATCTCTCTCCAATAGCCGACAGTTGTATCAAGTCTCTATAGGTTGTTTAGTGCATACTTCGCTGCTACTTAAGTCCACCATACCTATGTAGGGAAGAGCCACCAAATTCTAGTCTTGCTGTGTACTAGCCTAAGTACTGGTCGCTCCCTGTTTCCCTCTGCCCATTGTCAGCACCCCTTTTGTTTAACAGGTATAAGTTCGACGTCGTTAGCAGCGTTACCCTTCCGGCTTGGCCTGGGCAGGGTTATGGACGCCATTGGTTATTCTTCAGGGCTCTTAGCCCCATTTTCTTCTTATTCGTACTCGGATGTGTATCGCTTTCAAGGTGATTTGGATCTTTATATTGTATATCAATATTCTTGACTCATGTAGTCATTGTTGTATATATATGTTCTTATGTGACTTCCATCGTGAATTATTGTGTAATGGCATTACTTTGTTTTCCACCCGCATGCAAGTGCCTGGTGGGTACCGTTGAATCGTTTCTATGCGGGTTTGGAGGGAATCGCTAAAACTTGCATATGGCCAATTCGAGGGTGTTACAGATAGACAGAACACTCTCTTGCACATTACCACTACCATTCGTAGCTAGAACACTCTCTTGCAATCATAGAAGCATCCGAGAGATGCATAGTACATCAACAAGCCCATCGAGAACTACATCTAGATGAAGAACATCTTCTCCTATGGCCTTGCCACTAATAGGTTTGCCATGTGGTTAGGTGCGCCTATGAAACTCCTAGAGCTGAGGATGCTAACACTCAGGAGTCAAACACAGTGATCCTTGATGGTCCCGACAAGCCTGGTGAAGGTGGGGCTGCTGTTGCTACTTCTAATGGCAAGAGGAAGAGGGATGTCCTTGTAGACGACGAGATCCATGCCTTCACCAGCATGACCGACGCAATGAAGGATGTTGCACATGACATTAGGCACAACAAGCCCACTAATATGACCGAACATTCTTGGCTTCGCAGAGGAGCATCTCATAGCGGCTCTCGGCCACTGATGACCCACAAGTATAGGGGGTGTATCGCAATATTTTCGATAAGTAAGAGTGTCGAACCCAACGAGGAGCAGAAGGTGCTGGCTAGTGGTATGGATCAGGAATTCTCTGTAAATACTTAGCAAACGGATTTTTAGGGGTTTTCGATAAAGCAAGTAAACAAAGTATGAGTAAATAAAAGACAGTAGGAATAAATGCAGCAAGTGGCCCAATCCTTTATGCAGCAAAGGACAAGACGGTTGTATTACTTAAGATGACCAAACATTCTCGAGGACACATGGGAAGACTGTCAAGTTCTTTTGCTTCATATGGTTGATTAATCTTCTTTAGCTTGCTAAGTGTTGTGTGGGTGAACCTGTGCTAATGTACCGACCTTCCTAGGACTAATACATACTTGTAATTATACCCCTTTTAAACATCTGTAAGTACAAGAAAGTAATTAAGGTAGAAACCTAACCACAGCTTTAAACTCTAAGACCCTTACGTCCCTTGTGCAATGGTTTCCTAACGGGGGTTCAGGTTTCTATCACTCCGGTAACCCCTACGATTAGTAGCCAAATACACAATGAATTCCCCTAGGCCCATATAGGTGAAGTGTCATGTAGTCGACGTTCACATGACACCACTAGAAGAAGTACACCACAACTTAAATAACAAACTATTGAATCTTTCTCAACACAACTCCACTACTAACAACATGACTTCTCCCATGTCCTCAAGAACAAAACGAACTACTCACAAGACATCATATGGATCATGATCAGGGATGGAATAATGATGTATAATAATCTAAACATAAACAATAATTCAACGGTTCACTCAATAGCATCAACTACGAAGAGTAATCAACATCGGGAAAGTTTCCCCTATGAACTAATGCAAGATTCAACTCAATTGTTACAGCAATATGGAGATGGTGATGAGGGTGCTGATACGTCCAAAACGTATCTACTTTCCCGAACACTTTGGCTATTGTTTCTCCTCTAAACTTGTGTGATTTGGATGCAACTAATGCGGACTGACGCTGTTTTCAGCAGAATTGCCTTGGTGTCTACTTTTTGTGCAGAAAACCAACTATCAGGAAAAATCCGGGAAAATATGCCAAAAATCCTATTTCACCCGAAGACTCCAGGAGCCAGAATACGAGACGGAGAAGAGCCAGAGGTGGCCACACCACCTGGTGGCGCAGGCCAAGCCAGGCCGCGCCAGGGGGTGGTGTGGGCCCCCCAGGCACCCCCTCGGCCTCTCTCTTCGCCTATAAGGAGCCTTCTGACCTAAAAACTTCGGCTGTTCGACGTTTTTCCAGAAGGAGTTTCGCTCCGCCGCCACCACTAGATTCCACGAACCAGCACCAGAAACTCCGTTCTGGCACCCTGCCGGGACGGGGAATTGGAGGAGATCATCGCCATCATCATCACCATCGCTTCTCCATCGACCATCCATGTTTCCCCCATCTATGAGTGAGTAATCCCCTGCTGTAGGCTATGGGGATGGTAGGGATTGGTTAGATCGTTCATGTAATGGCATCAGATTGTTTGGGCATGGTGCCTAGTATCTTTTATTAGTGCTTTATGACTTTGTTGCGACTTGTTGTGCTTAATGCTTGTCATTAGGGCCCGAGTGCCATGATCTCAGATCTGAAAATGTTATTGATTCATTATGATAGTATTGTTTTTGGTCTTATCTACAAGTTGTATACACACGTTGTCGTCCGGAACCAATGGCCCCGAAGTGACAGAAATCGGGATAACCGGAGGGAATGGCTTTGATGTGAGGATCACATGTGTTCACGGAGTGTTAATGCTTTGCTCCGGTGCTCTGTTAAAAGGAGCACCTTAATTGCGAGTAGTTCCCTAGAGGCCCTTCTACAAACGGGCTCGTAGGACAAAAGATGTTGTGCAAGTTCTCATTGCGAGCACGTATGACTATATATGGAACACATGCCTAGGATTGTCTAGTACTTGGATGCTTTATCTTATTTATCTGCAGTTGCCCTATGTTCTGATTGCTATGTGAATTGTCTTGTCCATGCAATGCCCGTCCATCCATCCCTGTGCCTACCGCACTCGAATCCTATTGTTTACTGCTATTGTTACTACTATCTTTACTTTACTATTACTGCTACTTTGCTTTTCCTACTATAAAACTGTTAATACTGATAAACTTCCATGAGCAAGATTGTTTCTAGGTGCAGCTGAATTGACAACTCAGTTTTTAAGGCTTATAAATATTCTTTGGCTCCCCTTGTGTCAAATCAATAAATTGGGTTTCACTTCCCCCGAAAATACTGCGATACACCCCCTATACTTGTGGGTCATCAGGTGCTGATGGTGATGATGGTGGTGGTGATGATGATGATGATCCTGATGAAGTCCAGCTTGATGGTGGTGTTGATGGCGACGATCTACCCTCTCCAGGAAGGAATTCCCCCGGAAGAAATCTGTCTGCCGGAGCGATCTTTCTCTCTCGGTGTTTTCCGCCCCGCAGAGGCGGCATAATCTTTCTGTGGTCGATCCCCGAATCTTAGGGTTTTGGGAGGATGATATACGCCAGAGGGGAGAGCCAGAGGTGGGCCAGGGTGGCCACACCACCTGCTGGCGCGGCCTAGGGCTGCCCGCGCCAGGGGTGGTGTGGGCCCCTGTGGCCCATCTCCACTCCGTCTTCTGGCATCCTTAGTCTTCTAGAAAAATAGGATTTTCCGTATATTTTCCCGGATTTTCTGATCTTCAAAAAGTTTGCCTCCAAATAGCACCTTTTCCATCATAATCCTGACTGTAGCGGTCCATGCTCCAAAAGTCATCAACCATGCAAAAACAGATGAAATAACATAAGTATCACCTCTCAATATGAAATATATCAATGAATAAAAGTGAATTATGACATAGAATAGTGATGCAAAATGGACGTATCAACTCCCCCCAAGCTTAGACTTCGCTTGTCCCCAAGTGAAACTGAGCTCAATAAACATGGCCTCAGGTTTATGGAGTGAAGAGTCGATAAAAGAATACGGACAAGAAGCATCACATTCATCAATACATAGATCATAATAGAAGACAACTCACTATTATATAACTCAACTTGCAATGAGTAAAGGAAACACAATAAAGATACATAAAGTAAATCATAATTGGTAATGGAAAACTTAGCTCTTGGTCGAAGAATAGTTGATAATTTGCTTGAGTTCACAAATAACTAGTTTTCAATGATAGCTTTCAAAGTAGTAATCATCAAGATAAGAATGTGCAAAACAAGGAGCATAAGAAACATGATTGAATAAATAATCATATGAATGAATGAAAAACAACAACTCAAAATACTAGTTGAGATAGAAGGGAGTAGGTTTACTAACTCGACTACAAAGTAAAAGAAAGGGCCCTACGTAGAGGGAAGCAGGGATTGCAAGTCTCATAAAGAGCTCCCAAAAAGTATGATACTTACTAGCTTTCAGCTCTCATTGCCCCTATCATAGGCATCTTTAGGTGATTAAGGTTAAAGTGATCAAATATGAGGATATGCATTGACAAGATGTAAATTGAGAATCTCATGTCCCTTGAATACGAGGGCCGCTCCTCATGCTACTCAAGTTTAGTCACCGGTAAGGTAATTTCATCGTAAGCATATGTGTATCATTGAGAACCGCCAACGGGGTACCCCTTGCCCGATGATACGGAAGAATCCCCATATCAAAATGACAAGGCAAGCAGACAACAAATATCTCAGCAATCTTCTTATTTACCATGGGAATATGGTGCTTTTTTCTCTCTTTCCTCTTTGCATAATATCTCTTTTTTTCTCTTTTTCTCAATCTCTATCTCTTTTTTATATAAGAAGAATGCTTCATAGATACTCGTTATGGTTACGCTGCTGGTTTCCACCATGTCAGCATGGATTAGACCAGCGGCCTAGGCATTTCTCTAACACATATGCATAACTCCATGGACTTACAAGCTCCCCTTTCATTTCACACCGACAACATCCATAGACAAAAGAACATGATATCAACTTGGTACAAAGTACCAGTGCAATGTTGAAAGCGTTCCCCATGACAGCATGGTTCTGCTAATTCACAACTTACAAAGCGCAAGCATATACGCAACGTAGGTGAGCACAATGGTTCAAGTTTATTAAGTGCAAGAAAGTAAAGTGTGCCATCAAGTTCGTGAGAGCTTTAATCACTAATTTTCACATAACAAGTTTAATTTGGGAGGTAGATAAAACAAGAATTTACTAGGAATAACACTAATGCTACTAGGTAGGTATGGTGGACACAAATGGCAAAGGTTTTGGTTTTAAGGAGTGGATGCACGAGAAGAAATCCCTCTCCGTACAGGTTTTTGGCTAGCAAGGCTGGGTAGCAAGTATAAGAGTTGAAGGAAACAAACACACAAGTGATAAAGACAAACATGCAATCTTCCCTGGAAGCACAAAAGATCTTAACTAGAGAATAGTAGACTTATGAGAAAATCAAGAAACAAAGATGATGAATTTTTTTCTTTTCTTTAGAGTACTTTATCTTTTTCATTCAACTCTCAAAAAGGTGTTGCTGCTGACCAAGCCAGGTTTGCCAAAACCAACTAAATTAACTCAATGATCCCAAAGTGATACCAATACTAACAACAAGATCAATCATACAACCGCGAATTGAAAACTAATATAAGTTATGCAAAAGAGTAAATGATAGAACTTCTCATTAATATTCCATAACTGCAACTCACACCAAGGGATACATATCTAACAAGAGAGGGACACTTCCATAATACAAACCATCCTACATAATAACTCCTCTATTCATGATATGACTCTACTAATAAGGTAAAAAGATAGAAGATAGTGATGTGATACCGCGGCACTCCCCCAAGCTTGGAACAAACCAAGGGGATGGCAAACCTGATGACGAATTACACCTTCGGTGGTGGTGGTATCCTCTCATCTTCGTCCGTCTTCCAGGGTAAGGACTTCCCATCAACAAAGGACATCGTGGTTTCCAACATCTTGAAACTTGCAGCAGCACTTATGCATTTAAATCTAGCCTCATACTCACAGTTTTGTTTTTAAACGTCATAGAACGGTGCTTCCAGTTTGTTGGTTGTTTGGCGGAGTGAGAGGACTTCGTCTTTGAGTTCAGCAGTCTCCTTTTGGTGCTCGGTGATGAGTTCGGAACAAATCTTATGGATGATATCCCCTTCGCGCTCTGCCATCTTCTTGTACCTGAAGACTTCTTGCTCCAGTTCTTCCATCCTGTCCTCGAGACTTCCTTCACCTTTAGGGCCTTGAACCTCTTTAATCCGGACCTCCCCACCTTCGAGCAACAACTCCTTGGGATGAATCTTCAACTCTCTCATGTATGGGTTGATGATCTCTTCTAAGGAATCTCCCTCGGCTGATCCAGTGGAAGACATTGTGGCTACAAATCTGGGATTCTACCTGGCAAAAATAGATCAAAATAAAAACACGACGAAAACATGATATACAAACCTCAAAAGATCCGGGGGGTTATATATTACGAAGTTTCATAACAAGAGAAAGGTACTGGGTGAAAACGGGTCAGGCGGAGTCTGAGGTGGCCTCACCACCTGGTGGCGCGGCTAGGGGTGGGCCCGTGCAACAAGGTGGTGTGGGCCACCCGGGCTCCGTTTCCGTCCCTTTTTCACTTTGTAACTTCCCTTATTGACTGAAAACTGCAAAAATATAGTTGGATTGTATTTTCGCGGAACTTTTCTTACCAGAACTTTTACCTATTTGAAAACAGACTCTGCAGGTCTCTGAATTTGGTCCTTGGTGAATTTCTCCGGAGTTATAACTTGAAAGGCATCAACATCTTCATTGTAAGAATCTCCAGCAATATAGTGCTTGATTCGCTGCCCATTCACTACTTGTGTAGTATTATCTTTTAAAGAAGAAATTTTTATTGCTCCTAAACGGTATACTTCTTCAATAATGAAAGGTCCTTCCCATTTTGACAGTAGCTTTCCTGCAAAAAAGCTGAGACGAGACCTACACAATAGAACTTTCTCACCAACATGAAATTCTCTCTTAAGTATTCGCTTGTCATGCCATCTTTTAACTTTTTCCTTAAAGAGCCTAGCATTTTCATAGGCTTCACTCCTCCATTCATCTAAAGAACTTAAGTCAAATAATCTTTTCTCACCAGCGAGCTTACAATCTCTATTTAGTTCTTTAACTGCCCAGTAAGCTTTGTGCTCTAATTCTAAGGGTAGGTGACAAGCTTTCCCATAAACCATTTTATAAGGAGACATCCCCATAGGATTTTTATAAGCAGTTCTATAAGCCCATAAAGCATCATTCAACTTTTTCGCCTAGTTTTTTCTAGATCTATTAATAGTCTTTTGCAAGATGGATTTAATTTCTCTATTTCATAACTCTACTTCCCCACTAGTTTGGGGGTGATAGGCTGAAGCAATTCTATGATTAACATCATATTTAGCAAGGGTCATTCTAAAACCACCATGAATGAAATGAGAACCCCCATCAGTCATGAGATACCTAGGCACTCCAAACCTAGGAAAGATAACATCCTTAAGCATTTATAGAGAGGTCTCCCCGTCAGCACTCTTTGTAGGAATGGCTTCTACCCACTTAGTAACATAATTCACGGCAACGAGAATATGAGTGTAGCCTTTCGAAGGAGGGAAAGGACCCATAAAGTCAAATCCCCAACAATCAAAAGGTTTAATAACTAGAGAGTAGTTCATAGGCATTTCATTGCGTCTAGAAATATTACCAACACGCTGACATTCATCACAAGATAAAACAAACTTTCTTGCATCTTTAAAAATTGTAGGCCAGTAGAAACCTGATTGTAGCACCTTTTGTGTAGTTCTATCTCCTGCATGATGTCCTCCATAAGCACTACCATGACATTTACGCAATATCTCCTTTTGTTCATATTCTGGAACACATCTTCTCATAATACCATCCACTCCTTCTTTGTATAAGTGTGGGTCATCCCAAAAATAATGCCTCAAATCATAGAAGAATTTCCTTCTTTGCTGAGCTGTAAAAGTTGGAGGCAAATACTTGGAGACAATAAAGTTAGCATAATCAGCGTACCAAGGGCTCCCTCGCGAGCTTACCTCTACTGCAGCTAACTGTTCATTTGGGAAACTATCATTAACAGGCATAGGGTCAAAAGAGATGTTTTCCAATCGAGATAAATTATCAGCTATAGGGTTTTCAGCACCCTTCCTATCTACTATATGTAGATCAAACTCTTGTAAAAGAAGCACCCATCTAATAAGCTTAGGCTTAGCATCCTTCTTCGTCATAAGGTATTTATTAGTAGCATGATCAGTATGAATGGTGACTTTTGAGTCTACAATATAGGGCCTAAACTTATCACAAGCAAAAACAATAGCTAGAGATTCCTTTTCAGTAGTAGCATAATTCCTTTGAGCAGCGTCTAGAGTCTTACTAGCATAATGGATAACGTTTAACTTTTTATCAATATGCTGCCCAAGGACAGCACCTACAGCAAAATCACTAGCATCACACATTATTTCAAAGGGTAAACTCCAATCAGGTGGTTGAACAATAGGGGCTGTAGTTAAAGCCTTCTTAAGAGTTTCAAAAGCTTCCTTACAATCATCATCAAAAACGAAGGGTACATCTTTTTGAAGAAGATTAGTAAGGGGTTTTGATATCCTAGAAAAGTCTTTAATAAACCTTCTATAGAAACCAGCATGCCCAAGGATACTACGAATACCTTTGATGTCTCTTGGGAAGGGCATCTTGTCAATTGCCTCAACCTTAGCTCTGTCAACTTCTATGCCTCTTTTAGAAACTTTATGCCCAAGGACAATCCCTTCATTAACCATGAAGTGACATTTCTCCCAATTAAGAACAAGATTAGTTTCTTCACATCTCTGCAAAACTTTATCAAGGTTGTGTAGACAATTATCAAAAGAAGTTCCATAGACAGAAAAGTCATCCATGAACACTTCTAAAATTTCCTCACAAAAACCATGAAAGGTAGCAGACATGCACCTTTGAAAAGTAGCAGGAGCATTACATAAACCAAAAGGCATACGTCTATAAGAATAAGTTCCATAAGGGCAAGTAAAAGTAGTTTTTTCTTGATCTTGTTGTTTAACAACAATTTGAGAGAAACCAGAATAACCATCAAAAAACAAAAATGGGTCTTTTTAGACAACCTTTCCAACCTTTGATCAATAAAAGGAAGCAGGTAATGCACATCCTATAGCCTACAACTATTCTTTGAGGAATAAGCTCATCATTATCATTAGGAACAATGGTAATACCTCCTTTTTTAGGAACACAACGAACATGACTAACCCATTCACTGCCAGCAATAGGGTAAATAATACCAGCATCAAGGAGTTTCAATACCTCATTCCTTACCACTTCCTTCATCCTAGGATTTAAACGTCATTGGTGCTCCACCACTGGCTTCGCATCTGGTTCTATGTTGATAGAATGCTGACATATAGTAGGTGAAATCCCTTTTAAATCATCCAAAGTATAGCCCATAGCTCCTCGGTTTTTCTTCAAAACCTCCAACAACCTTTCTTCTTCCTTTCCTGAAAGTTTAGAGCTAATAATAACATGATATATCTTTTTATCATCAATATATGCATATTTAAGATCATCAGGGAGAGGTTTTAGATCGAAAACCGGATCCTTTTTAGGTGGCAACGTGGTACCCAAGTCTCCTATAGGCAAGTCATGCTTTAGCATCTGGGGTTGACGACGGAGGATCTCGTCAATCTCATTCCTTTCTTCCATGAAGATCTCACTTTCGTGATCTTCCATAAATTGCTGCAAAGCATTGTTAGGAGCAAGAGAGATAGAAGCAAGTTGTTCAACTCTAAAATACTCATTATGGGTTTCCTCTTCGCAAGGTTATTTAGCAAATTTCGAAAAATTAAACTCATAAGATTCCCCATCAAACTTAGTCAAGATTTTCTCCCTCTTGCAATCAATAATAGCTCCACAAGTACTCAAGAAACGTCTACCAAAAATGATAGGCTAAGTTTTACTAGCAACTGAACCAAGTACTAGAAAATCAGTAGGATACTTGATCTTAGCACAAAGAACTTCCACGTCTCGTACGATACCAATTGGAGAGATGGTCTCTCTATTAGCAAGGTGAATAACCACATCAATCTCTTCCAATTCGCAGGGACTGATTTCATGCATAATTTCTCTGTAAAGCTCATAAGGAAAAGCACTAGAACTAGCACCAATATCACATAAACCATAATAGCAATGATCACCAATTCTAACAGAAAGCAGAGGAACACTAGCTTTTTTAGTTCCATTAGGATGTGAAACAATTTTAGAAGCATCCTCACAAAATATTATGTGTCCCTCTTCTATGTTTTTAGTGGCAAGGTCTTTCACAATTGCTACCACAGGTTCAACGTTTATTTGTTCATCAGGTTTTACAGTTCTCTTTTCACTTTTAGTGATTACATTAGTTATCATAGGATGATCCTTTACCTTATCTAGGAAGGGAATCTTCTCGATATAAGGTTCAGGTAAGATATGATCAATAATGTAACACTCAGTGGTCCCAACAGGAACACAGTCAACAATATCTTTATAAGGTGCATGGTACTTATTCCATCCCCTTTTTGGAATTTCAATATAAGAAGCAAAAGCTCTAAAGCAATTCGTAATAACTTGCAAATCAAGACCATAAGCATTACTAATATTTTGAAAGTCATTAGTTCCCATAAAAGATTCAATGCATTCATAATCATAATTTATACCTGACTTTCTACCTTTGTCATTCTCCCAAGCTTCAACATTGTCTTGAATACGGTCCAAAAGATCCCATTTAGCTTCTTCTTCCATACGAGTGAATGATCCAGCACAAGAAGCGTCCAATAAATCCTTGTCATATAGAGGGAGCCTTGCATAAAAGTTATTGATAATAATATTGTTGGGGAGCTCATGAATGGGACATTTGAGCATTAGTAACTTCAATCTCCCCCCAGCTTGAGCTGTACTCTCTCCATCAAGAGGCCAAAAGTTGTATATCTGATTCTGATCTTTATGAATCTCACTAGGAGGATAAAACTTTGAATAAAAGAGAGGCACTATTTCCTCCCATTCCAGAGCTTGACCATTCTTCAGCAGCTTATACCATTCCTCAGCGCTTCCTTTCAATGACAATGAGAATAACTTCTTCTTAACTTGATCTGTAGTAATACGTGCACACTTGAACAACCCGCATAATTCGTGTATAAAGAGTAAATGATCACTGGGATGGACAGTTTCATCCCCAACATAGTAGTTATCCATAACACGATCAATAATTCTTGTAGGTATTTTAAAAACATCATTATCAGCAGGTGGTGGCTTATCTACTACCTTAGAAGTGGTAGTAGCATTACCAAATAAGAAACTCAGCGAATTATCCATAACGAAAACAAAGCAACTAGCAGAAGTAAACAATACTCACAGTAGAAGTTTCCTTTACCAGTTCCACTCTCTAATAGCGCTTCACTCCCCGGCAGCGGCGCCAGAAAATAGTCTTGATGACCCACAAGTATAGGGGGTGTATCGCAGTATTTTCAATAAGTAAGAGTGTCGAACCCAACGAGGAGAAGAAGGTGCTGGCTAGTGGTATGGATCAGGAATTCTCTGCAAATACTTAGAAAACTGATTTTTAGGGGTTTTCGATCAAGCAAGTAAACAAAGTATGAGTAAATAAAAGACAGTAGGAATAAATGCAGCAAGTGGCCCAATCCTTTATGAAGCAAAGGACAAGTCGGTTGTATTACTTAAGATGACCAAACGTTCTCAAGGACACATGGGAAGACTGTCAAGTGCTTTCTCTTCATATAGTTGATTAATCTTCTTTAGCTTGCTAAGTGTTGTGTGGTTGAACCTGATTAATCTTCTTTAGCTTGCTAAGTGTTGTGTGGTTGAACCTGTGCTAGTGTATCGACCTTCCTAGGACTAATACATACTTGTGATTATACCCCTTGCAAACATTCGTAAGTACAAGAAAGTAATTAAGGTAGAAACCTAACCACAATTTTAAACTCTAAGACCCTTACGTCCCTTATGTAATGGTTTCCTAACGGGGGTTCAGGTTTCTATCACTCCGGCAACCCCTACGATTAGTAGCCAAATACACAATGAATTCCCCTAGGCCCATATAGGTGAAGTGTCATGTAGTCGACGTTCACATGACACCACTAGAAGAAGTACACCACAACTTAAATAACAAACTATTGAATCTTTCTCAACACAACTCCACTACTAAGAACATGACTTCTCCCATGTCCTCAAGAACAAAACGAACTACTCACAAGACATCATATGGATCATGATCAGAGATGGAATAATTATGTACAACAATCTAAACATAAACAATAATTCAACGGTTCACTCAATAGCATCAACTACTAAGAGTAATCAAAATCGGGAAAGTTTCCCCTATGAACTAATGCAAGATTCAACTCAATTGTTACAGCAATATGGAGATGGTGATGAGGGTGCTAATGGTGATGATGGTGGTGGTGGTGATGATGATGATCCCAGTGAAGTCCAGCTTGATGGTGGTGTTTATGGCGACGATCTCCCCTCTCCGGGAAGGAATTCCCCCAGCAGAAATCTGTCTGCCAGAGAGATCTTTCTCTCTCTGTGTTTTCCGCCCCGTAGAGGCGGCGAAATCTTTCTATGGTCGCCCCCCGAGTCTAAGGGTTTCGGGAGGATGATATACGCTAGAGGGGAGAGCCAGAGGTGGGCCAGGGCTGCCACACAACCTACTGGCACGACCTAGGGCTTCTCACGCCAGGGGGTGGTGTGGGCCCCCTGTGGCCCATCTCCACTCCGTCTTCTGGCATCCTTAGTCTTCTGGAAAAATAGGATTTTCCGTATATTTTCCTGGATTTTCTGCTCTTCATGAATTTTGCCTCCAAACAGCACCTTTTCCATCAGATTCCTGACTGCAGCGGTCCATGCTCCAAAAGCCATCAACCATGCAAAAACAGATGAAATAACATAAGTATCACCTCTCAATACGAAATATATCAATGAATAACAGTGAATTATGACATAGAATAGTGATGAAAATTGGACGTATCAGCCACCTCTCCGACCAAAAGACACAGGGCAAGAACTTCGTCGGCATTCATGAGTAGCACGGGATCCTCTGGATTATAATTTTCCTGGCCAAGTACCACGACTAGAGCTTCGGTTGCTTCAATCCTGGAGGTGATGTGCGTGATGGTGACAGTGGTAGTGTTGGTGATGAACTGATGGACTTTGTGATGTACATTTTGGTTGTATCTAGGACCTAAAAACTTCATATGGCATGTACGAATCAATGGGGTGGTATATACTACCCCTCTTTCGATTGTGAACTTGATGCAGTGGTAGGAAGACACCCCCTTTGATGTGTGATACGTTGCTAACGTATCCATAATTTTTGATGTTCCATGCTTGGTTTTATCTAGTTTCTTATGTTTTGTCCACACTTTGGATTACTTTCTATACACTTTCTTGAACTAACCTATTAACAAGACCCACAGTGCCAGCTCCCGTTTTTTGCTGTTTTTGGTTCTAGGAAGTCAGAAAATGAATATTCTCGAAATTGGACGGGATAAAAGCCAAAGTCAGTTTTTCACCGAGGGACACACAGAGCCAGAATATGAGACGGAGAGGGGCCAGGGGGCCTCCACACCACCAGTGGGTGGTCTGGCCACCTCGGGCACCCCCTCGGCCTCCCGTTTCGCCTATAAGATGCCTCTGATACAGAAACCCTAAGCACCCGATCAAAATTCCACGAAAGAGTCTGTAGCCACTGTTTTCTCCATCTCTAGATCGGGAGGGACCTGAAGCTCTTCCCGGCACCCTGCCGGAGGGGAGAATTCACCATGGAGGCCTTCTTTATCACCATGTAAGCCTCCGGTGTGATGCGTGAGTAGTTCATCCTTGGACTACGGGTCCATGTAGTAGTTAGATGGATGGTTCTTCTCCTTTGTGCTATCATGTTTAGATCTTGTGAGCTCCGTTCATGATCAAGATCATCTATTTGTAAACCTACATGTTGTGTTTGCGGGGATCCGATGAATATTGAGATGTTATTTCAGATTGATTATTGATTCTATCATGTCTTTGTTATTTGTGATCTTGCATGCTTTCCGTTGTTAGTAGATGTCTTGGCCAAGTAGATGCTAGCAACTCCAAGAGTTAGTATTTATGCTCGATAGTGGGTTCATGCCTCTAGTAATCTGGGGATGTGACAGAAATATCTAAGGTACTAGATGTGATGTTGATACTAGGGAGAAAACAACAATCCTTTGTTCATAGAACAATCGTATTGTTTACTTTACACGCAATGCGTAATGCAATTATCTGTTGCTTGCAACTTAATACTGGAGGGGGTTCGGATGATAACCTGAAGGTGGATTGTTAGTCATAGATGCAGTTGGATTACTGTCTATGTATAATGTTGTAATGCCCAATCAAATCTCAAAGGAGTCAAGATGTTTAGTATATGCATGTATTTCTTTCTCGATGTTTATCAATTGCCCCGCTGTAATTTGTTCACCCAACATGTCATATATCTTAAGGAGAACCACCACTAGTGAACTATGGACCCCGGTCCTTTCTTTTATCATCAATCTACAAATGTTTACTGCTTTCTGTTTACTTTCTACAAACTATTGCTTTCTTCCACACAATACGTTTAATCCTTTGTTTTTCGCAAAACCAGTGAGATTGGCAACCTCACTGTAAGTTGGGGGCAAAGTTCTGTGGTTGTGTTGTGCAGGTTTCCACGTTGTTGCTGGCGCCGATAGTGCGCCCTGCCAAAGTCCAGCTAGCAACACCTTGGAGGTGTTTCCTTGCTCCTACTGGATTGATAACCTTGGTTTCATAACTGAGGGAAAACTTGCTGATGTGCTCATCATACCTTTCTCTTGGGGTTCCCCAACGAGCTCGATATATTTTGGGCCATAAAGCTATTTTTGTGGCGCCGTTACCGGGGAGTCAAGGACATCTTCACACGGGGAGTCCCTCATTACCAATCTCTTTACTTTGTTGTTTTTGTTTTGCTTAGTTTATTTTCTTCTTTGTTTTCTTGTTTCTTTATCAAAAACACAAAAAAATTAGTTTTACTAGTTTGCTTTCTTTATTAAAAACACAAAAAAATTAATTTCTATCTAAAGTTGCGATTATGTCTAGCATTGCTCCAATCACTATGTCACCCGACGAAATGATTTTCACTTTTAAACAAGGAATTGAAGAGTGTTTCAAAGAATCTTGGTCTAGAATCTCTGATCTACATGAAAAAACTGAACCTTAAATGACTCAAAGCTTGTTCCTTAGCAGTTTTTACCTTGGAATTGCTCTTTGCTATAGATATGCTTTGGATGCTGTTGTGGGAGGAGTTTTCCTCCAATGCAATGAGGATGATGCCGTTAATGCCATAAAGAAGTTGGTCTTTACTTACAACTTGCCTAGCAAATCTGATTCTTATTTCATAAACATATTTGCTAGATTGAACACTCTTGAGACCCGCACTACTAGTTTAAAGGATTGCTATAACACGCTTAGAGAGCATCATGATTATGTTCCAATAAATTCCGAACCCTCAAAGTGGCTCCCCATAGTAAAGATTGTTATAAATAATGGAACCTTTCAAGCTCGATGTGATATCATGTCTGAATTTTGTCT
Source organism: Avena eriantha (assembly GCA_910589775.1). Classification (NCBI taxonomy): domain Eukaryota; kingdom Viridiplantae; phylum Streptophyta; class Magnoliopsida; order Poales; family Poaceae; genus Avena; species Avena eriantha. The sequence continues at coordinate 87,146,345 of OU342746.1, read as the reverse complement.
TATGCCCAAAGATATCTATGAATCTTTGGGGGCTTTCTGAAGGAGGAGAAGAAATATTTCTTGCTAATAATGCCACAATATTACCCATTGGAATAGCTGAAGGAGTGTTCACAAAGATCCTAGGGAAAATGGTTTCTACTGATTATCTTATTATTGAATGTGTAGGAAAACGACAAATTACACTTGGAAGATCCCTATTGAAACTCTTTGGAGCAATAATAGATGTGGAAAAGGTCACCATGAACTTTGCTTCTCCACCAAACAATCATATGTTCCCCAAGGTTATGAATAAAAGTAAGAGAGGTAAGGGCAAGAAATTTGGTTTTAATGCTTCTTCATTTGAGAACACTTGATGCTTTTCTTGCTTCTTATGCCTAACTTAAAGGCGTTAAACAAAAGTACTTATTGGGAGATAACCCAAAAGTTTTAGATGAGTCCTAGAAGTTATTACTTCAGTAATGACCGCTCCTTATCCTTTTTCTTTTCTTATTGTGCCAAGAGTAACCTCTAATGAGAGAGAAGTAATGATTGGGAAAGTTGTTGTCCCGATATAGAATTCTGTGTTTCACCGTAAAATTTCGTGTAGAATCTCTGTACGTCGTTTTGAGACGTGAATTTTTGTGCTTCTGCCCCAGGTTGTTATCTAACTTTAGTTAGTTCAACACTTTTTGATTTGAGCAACAGAAGATCTTCGAAAAAATTCGTCTTTACCTGCTGGTCTGTTTTGACAGATTTCTGCCATTATTTGCATTTGCTTCTTGTTGGTTCCTTTTTGAGTTCTTTTAGGGAATTGAGCTTTTTGAGGAAAGTGCTTCAGTAGCTTGTGTTTTATTGGAAGTTTTATTGGTGTTGAAACTGAACCTAAATAATTATTATCTTGACTACACTAATGTTGCTAATAAAGATTGTGTGAAGTTTTGTATAAAGGAAAATTTTCAGGTGTATGGAGAGAATGATGTAATGAGATGAAGAATGGACTAATGCTCAAGATTGGGGATGCCACCCCGTGTCACCCCAAGAAATATCCAAGAGGTACAAGCATCAAAGATTGGGGATGCCCAACGCACCCCCTTCTTCATCAATAAAAATCCCAGGTTTCTTCCAAACACTTCATTTTTATTGTTTAATTCACAGTTGTGTTGTTCTTAGAGCGTCTTCTTTTTCGTTTTTGTTTTGGTTTTGGTTTCCTTGGTTTTCTTAGTTTGCTGAATACATTGGTTGGACCCCCTCTTTCATACATTGGTTTCAAATAGTTTGGTTTGGAGTGGAAAAGAGTAGGAAAAGTTCATGCTTAAGTGGTAAAGAGAGCTTGTTTTTGACTGTGGCCTGTGCTTTGTCATGCCATGCTTGATATTGTTTTGGATTTATGCCTAGTGATCTTTGCTGTAGCATGACATGTTATAAACAATTGAGATTGAATGTGCCTTGAAAGAATCATGTGTTGTTTTAGCATATTAAAGCATAAGTATTGTGGTATTCTCCTTTGATGCTTTATTTGGGTTGACTTGGCGCATGCTCACACCATGTTATAACTATCCCAAGTCACCATAGCCTTTATGATCCTTTAGTTTTCTACTTGTAATATCACTTTATGATTTGATTAATGATGTTTTGTCGCTTTGCATGATTATGGCCATTATTGCTCTCTTAGTTGGTCGCTCCTAGTCTTTTGCTAGCCTCCATAACCAAGTATGAGTTCCACTCATGCATCCAACTCCTAAAACCAAGCTATTCCAAAGAGTCCACCATACCTACCTATTAGCATTTGCTATTCCAAGTATATTCATGTTTTTATCTACCTTCCGAATTAAACTTGTTATGAGAAAACTAGTGATTAGAGCTCTCACGAACTTGATGGCACACTTTACTTTCTTGCACTTAATAAACTTGAACCATTGTGTCCATGTTTGTTGCATATATGCTTGCGCTTTATAAGTTTAAGTTAGTAGAACCATGTATCATGGGGAACGCTTAGAACGTTGCACTTGTACTTTGTACCCCGTTGATATCATGTTCTTTTCCTTATGGATCCCGGTGGTGTGAAATAAAAGGGGAACTTGTAAGATCATGGAGTTTGTATCTGTGTTAGAGAAACGCCTGGGCCGCTAGCCTAAGTGTAACACCCTCAAATCGGCCCTATGCAAGTTTTAGCTCTTTCCGCCAAAACCCGCATAGAAACGATTCAAGGACGCCCACCAGGCACTTTCGTGCAGGTGGAGAACAAAGTAATACCATTACACAACAGTCCTCGATGGGACCCACAAAACAGATATATATATACAACAGTGACTCAATGAGTCAAGAATACAGATATACAATACAAAGATCCAAATCACCTTGAAAATGATAGAGCGTCCGGCTACGGACAAGATGCAAATGGGGCTAAGAGCCCTGAAGAATAACCAATGGCGTCCATAACCCTGCCCAGGCCAAGCCAGAAGGGTAACCCTGCTAACGACGTCGATCTCAAACCTGCTAAAACAAAAGGGGTGCCGACAAAGGGCAAAGGAAAAAAGAGGAGCATCAGTACTGAGGCCAGTACACGGCGAGGCTAGAATTCGGCGGCTCTCGCCTACATAGTTATGGTGGGCTGAAGCGGCAGCGCAGCGGCACAAAACAACCTATAGAGACTCAACACAACTGGCGGTTATCAGAGAGGGATAAGATAGACCTATTCGGATCCAACCTGAAGCTAACACCAAACAAACCCATCCTGGTATTTCCCCCTCAAGACCAAACGAGGAAGTCGGCCCAAGGAACTCACACAGTTGGCAGTTTTATTCATTCCATTACAATTGAAGCACTTACTAGTCAGATATAGATAGCATGGGCCGTCCTGATAGCGTAAGTAGTGGGCAGTTTTAATCACCATTCCATTGTAGTTGGGACATTTACTAGTCAGATATAATTGTCTTGAGGAATCCCAAAACCCAGCAGTTGTGGCACTTTTATCACATTCCATTGGAGTTGCAATACTTACTAGGCATATAGCATGTCACAAACACCCAGATCCACCAGCTGTTGGCATTTTTAATATCCATTCCGTTATACTCGAGCTGATTACTAGTCACATATTAAGTCAAATTTATAGCACTACTTTAGTTATGCTTGTCTATGATTGAGATACTGTGCTCCAAGTAATCCATAACCGCGGACACGGCTTTCAGAAAGTTTTACCCTGCAGGGGTGCACAAATAGCAACACACACTCGATCAACCTCGGAAAAACCAACTCAAAACCCAACGAGGCCTTCACGACAAAGCGATCACAGGATTCAGAAATATTTCAGGGGGCCACCCCACTAAGCTAACCGCAACGAAGTTGGCCAGCTCCGGAACGGACCCAGGGTTTGTGTCAATGGCTATAAACGACTGGGAACCCGAAAGTGTGACTGGGCTTGTCGATACCGCGAAAACATTCCATGTTCCAAAACAGTACAGGTGCTCCACGCACAATCTTAAATAAAGCAGTAAAGCATGGTATAGGTACAGAATAGTAATAAAGCCCCAAACTACTTGTGGCCCCAAGAAATAGAAATGAATCAAGCTCTGGCTCAGGGGGGTCCATAAGGCCTCCTGGATGTGGATAGTGCGAAAAATCAAGGAACAGGTATCAAGTACTCGGGGTCCTACGGGACACAAGTGAGCGTGGAAGAACCAGATAACATCTATTGCCCACCGATGCCTCTGCATTAGTTATATCTAGCATTTTTAATAGTTGTAATTAAAGTCATGATCATCTCCACCAATAAGCATCTCCAACAAATAAACCCTGCCAGCATTCCAACAACTGTGGTACTTGTTAACATGAGATCGCACCTGAGCACGCAACTACGACTCGCAAGGCCAGCTATCTACCATACACAGGTAATAGGAGGTGTCCAAGGCAATATAGAGGCTACACGGGATATAACTGGGGTACAGAAACTAAAGCATCGTGACACGGATAGCAATAGATCAACAGGAGGAAATGAAGACTATAAATGCAAAATAGGTAGAAGGGGAAGAGATGCTCGCCTGGGAAACACTGCCGAAGGATCATAACCGGAGAACTTGTCGATACTCGCATCAACTCATCGGCCTAATCCGCGAAGAAGCAAACACTAGAACAAACACCGGATGCAATATTTAATACGACGGTAGAAGATCCGGCATGATTATGATATGATGCAGATGCGGTGCAATTAGACAGTATTAAGCGGAACCGGGGTCCCGACAATTAATTACACGGTTCGAGTTATTTAACTACCCCGCAATTTAAATGTTGTATTAACAAGGCAAAACATGGCATCGTTCGCCACATAAATTTAAATGGAGTCCGAAATAAGACTAGAATAACCCGCATATGGACTCCATATTTAATTATGAGGTGAATCGGCATAATGCCCCCAAACCACAGATAGGTATGCATGCCTGAACAATTTATATGCGACAGTTTTATGTATAGCATTTATAAAATAGGGCTCGGGGAAAGGGTTCACACATCTGGGGCGAAGGTCTTGGTTCCGGCGGTTCGGGGTTCGACAGGGTTTGACGGGGATTGGTCTTGGCGGGAACGTTCTCGGACAACGGAGGGAGAGCTTGGTGTTCCGGGAAGAAGGGCTTGGTTTAGCGGCAGGGGGCGCATCGGATTCACCCTGGTCGGTGTCGATTTTGTCGTCGATGGCGAACTGGAGTGGATTGGGTACCGGGGTCTTCGGATCCGGGAAGTAGATCTTGTCGCACGGTGTCCGGGGCATCGGATCCAGGAAGAAGTACTTGGCGTATCTGTGGACTGCGGGTTCGGGGAAGAAGAACTTGGCGCGCCAGGGTTCGGTCTTCGGGTCCGTGTCGATGCACTCGGCGTCCCGTGTTGGAGATCATGGCGTTTTGGCTTCGGTTGTCGATGATGTACTTGGTTTGGCGTCGATGCGTCTTCGGGTACCGCGGTTCCTCGATGTTCCATGAAGAAGAGCATGGCGTTCCAGGGTCCTCCAGAAGATCTTGTAGGCCTTGTATAAGCGGAGATCTTGACGGGGGCTCGGATAAACGATCCTCGGAGGTAGCTAATGTAGCTATGCGGCGCCAGAACAGCCGAAACATAAACATCCCCACATAACCTACAACTAAGCCTCACCATCACATCGCATTGAAACAAACCACTAGAACCTTGGGCAGGCTCACGCAGGTACCACTGCAACACTGCAAGGAAAAAGGGGTAGATGACTCGAGGAGGTGTCGAGGAGGCGAACGAAGAGCGTGGTGCACGCGACTGCGGGCCGAACGCGGGCGAGACCAAAAGAGGCCGCTGGACTCTGGGCGGGGATGGCGCGCTGGGGCTAGTAAGGAGGCCGGGCCCACAGCAAGGACGGGCGCGCGCGGCCGGAGGGTTCCTGGGCGCGGGGTCGCGTGGAGGGCACCAGGGGCCGGGGCTGGGCCGGAGGCGGCGGGGTGGAGGAGCGTGCAGGGAGAGAGCAGAGGCGCTGCGGTGGGGAGGAACTCCGGGAGCGGCGAGGAGGATGCGGGGGAGGAACGGGTCGCAGGGAGAGAGAGGACGACGGGGACGGGTCTCTCCCGTGGGGTGGGGCCTGGGGCGGGGATCCCGAGGCGGTTTGTTGCCTGGCGGTGGACGACCGCGCGGCAGGTGGGGGTGGGGTTGCGGGCGAGGGGGCGGCCGGTCGGTGCGGTGGGAGGGAAACGGCTGGAGGCGGGCCAGGGGAGTGGACCAGGTAGCAGCGTGAGGAAAGAGGAAGGAGTTGGGGTGAGGTGGCAGCGAGTGAGTGGGTGGAAAAAGGGCCAGGGTGAGGTGGCGCGAGGTGATAGGGTGGGGTGAGGTGGAGGGGCTGGGTAGGATAGGCTGGGTAGGTTATTTGGTAGAAAGGGTTTGGGATTTAGACATATTAGGATTTTAATTTGGAGGTGGCCAGCTAGGCTTTCGGGCCTGGCTGGCTGCCTCCTATAAAAATAATATAAATTTTGTTTATTTGGCTTTTGAAATCCGTTGGTAGGCAAAACAAAATATTCCGGAGACCCGGGTTTTAATTTAAAATAAAGACGGGGCGTTTCGAAAACAAAAACAGACTTTTCGAAAATAGTTTTATGCAAACAAATGCAAGATGACATGATGATGCTCAAATGCAAGGTGGCATGATGACATGAGCATGCGGTCATGATGATGCAATGCACAAAAACAACGCGATTTTCTAGTAGTGGTTTTAGCGGGATGCCACACTAAGCCATGCCTAATCACGGTGGAAACTTGCAACATAACCATAATGAGCACTCTATGAAGCATCCTCAATAAAAACCTATGCAAATAGCAAATAAAAAGATCGCTAAGATGCTCATTGTCTGCTTGCCTTGTCATTTTTATTATGGGATAACTCATGTATCATGTGCAAGGTGTACCCCGTTGGCGGTTCTCTATGATACATATGTACTTACAATGAAAAGAGCTTACTTGTGACTGAAGTTGAGTAGCATGAGGTTTGATCTTCGTAAGTAAGGGGCAGGAGATTTCAGCTTATAACTTGTCAAGCATATCCTCTTAGTTGTGTCACTCTAATCTTAATCACCTTCAAGATGATTATGATAGGGGCAAATCGAGCTGAAAGCTAATAAGTACCATAATTTTTGGAAGCTCTTTATGAAACTTGAACCCCTACTTCCTTCTATGAAGGCCTTTCTTTTACTTTTATGTTAAGTCCCCACCTTCTATCTTTATGCACCTACTTTGAGAGCATAGTGGCCATTCTTAGTTCTATGTGCATTGTCCCAAGACTTGTTGATTGATGCATAACTTTGACATTGCTTGTTCTTAAACTATTTGTATCTAGTCACTCTTATGAACTTTGAAGGTGTCCTATGCATTTATGTTTGCTACTCTATGAGAGACAAGCTGAATGCTACTATGCTATGTTTTCTTTATGTGAAACAAAGAAACGTCTTGCAAAGCATTGTTATTCATGAATCTTTTGTTTGTGTCTTTTCATGTTGCAACGATAGTTGCTTTGTCTTATTGTTAGAACTTTGTATTTCATGTTATGATTGAATTACTATGATCCCAGCTATCAATGTTTACAAATACTTTGATCAAGTTTATGATGGTGCATGTCACCTCAAAAATTATTCTTTCTTTTTATCACTTACCTACTCGATGACGAGCATGAGTTAAGCTTGGGGATGTTGATACGTTGCTAACATATCCATAATTTTTGATGTTCCATGCTTGGTTTTATCTACTTCCTTATGTTTTGTCCACACTTAGGACTACTTTCTATACACTTTCTTGGACTAACCTATTAACAAGAGCCACAGTGCCAACTGCCTGTTTTCTGTTGTTTTTGGTTCCAGGAAGTCAGAAAATGAATATTCTCGGAATTGGACGGGACAAAAGCCAAAAGTCAGTTTTTCACCGAGGGGGTGGTCTGGCCGCCTCGGGTACCCCCTCGGCCTCCCTTTTCGCCTATAAGATGCCTCAGATACAGAAACCCTAAGCACCCGATCAAAATTCCATGAAATAGTCTATAGCCGCCGTCATCTTCATCCCTAGATCGGGAGGGATCGGAAGCTCTCCCGGCTCCCTGCTGGAGGGGAGAATTCACCCCGGAGGCCTTCTTCATCGCCATGCAAGCCTCTGATGTGATGCGTGGGTAGTTCATCCTTGGACTACGTCCATGTAGTAGCTAGATGGCTGGTTCTTCTCCTTTGTGCTATCATGTTTAGATCTTGTGAGCTCTGTTCATGATCAAGATCATCTATTTGTAATCCTAGATGTTGTGTTTGCGGGGATCCGATGGATATTGAGATGCTATTTCAGATTGATTATTGATTATTGATTCTATCATGTCTTTGGTATTTGTGATCTTGCATGCTTTCCGTTGTTAGTAGCTCCAAGTAGATGCTAGCAACTCCAAGAGTTAGTATTTATGCTCGATAGTGGGTTCATGCCTCTAGTAATCTGGGGAAGTGACAGAAATCTCTAAGGTACTAGATGTGCTGTTGGTACTAGGGAGAATACATCAATCCTTTGCTCATAGAACAATCGTATTGTTTACTTTACACGCAATGCGTAATGCAATTATCTGTTGCTTGCAACTTAATACTGGAGGGGGTTCGGATGATAACCTGAAGGTGGATTATTAGTCATAGATGTAGTTGGATTATGGTCTATGTATAATGTTGTAATGCCCAATCAAATCTCAAAGGAGTCAGGATGTTTAATATATGCATGTATTGCTTTCTCGATGTTTGTCAATTGCCCCGCTGTAATTTGTTCACCCAACATGTCATCTATCTTAAGGAGAACCACCACTAGTGAACTATGGACCCTGGTCCTTTCTTTTATCATCAATCTACAACAGTTTACTGCTTTCTGTTTACTTTCTGCATACTATTGCTTTCTTCCACACAATATGTTTAATCCTTTGTTTTCAGCAAAACCAGTGAGATTGACAACCTCACTGTAAGTTGGGGGCAAAGTTCTGTGGTTGTGTTGTGTAGGTGTCCACATTGCTGGTGGCGCCGGTAGTGCACCCTGCCAAAGTCCAGCTAGCAACACCTTGGAGGTGTTTCCTTCCTCTTGGGGTTCCCCAACGAGCTCGTTATATTTTGGGCCATCAATGTGGTGGGAGGTCAACACCATGTAGTGTTAGGATGAACTTGTGATCCTCTTTTGGAAATGATCATGCACGCAGTTGTTAGTCTTAAGTTATGTTGTGAAGTTGTGATGCTAGTTATGAATGATAGATTCTTATGATGCTCTTGTGATGTTATAACTTGACATGTTTGTCTTCTGGCTTGTAGAGAAACTTCTATGTGGTGTATAGAGACAGGTATCCAGGAGTGTACACACAATGGTGCCACTTCCAGTTTCAAGTGACATGTTACTCAATACCTATGAAGGGTTTGACACTATGTAGGAGTCATATGCAGCTTACCACTGCTACCTGACTAACCATAATAAAAACTACCTGGTTCATCAAAAAAAACATCAACCATGGGGAATAACAGTTAGACAATGTTGTCTAGGAAGAACAATAGGTGCAAATTTTTGCCAAGGAAGAACAACAGCCGATGCACATTGTTGTTGAGGAAGAACAACAGCATGTCCAACAGGATAGCCTCAAAAACTTCATCATCGCCATTCTTCTTGTGGTGTTCGTCAAGTTGATCTTCTACTAGGGTTGTGTGTATGATCAAATATAGTTGTATGTATCTCATGGTTGTAACCACACCAAAATTTGAACAAGGTGACCACAAAGGGGCACATAAGGGCAACCAAATAGATAGGAGAGAATAGCCAACCCGTTCCACCCATCCCTCATACAGGAAACCAAATGGGTTGAACCACATGGCACAAAGGTTGTATGTGCTTGGCCTGCTCTTGTTGGCATAGCCCGGTCGGGCCGAGAATGTGATGCAGGATACCAAACGCGTCCTAGATGACTCCTCATCCTCCCAAGTAGTTTTAATCATATTGTTTTTTCCCTGTCATAGCCTGTCATGTGACACTGAGTGGACAGAGCAGAGCTCAGCACCACCACAAATCCCTATGACACTGGACGTAAGATTATGTAACATCCCAGCATTAGAGCTTAGAAATAAGCTGATATGAGGTCGGAACAAATTATCAAGTGCAACCACATTACCCCAAGTGCTGGGGCTTAGCTCATAGTTTGTCTTCTTTAGCTGAGGCAACTTGTACAATTCTTATTGGGAGAAATCCCTTGAATTCCAGGCAGGCGCTAACAGTTGTACAGATCTGGAGCATGTAGCTTGGTTCGGCAAGAGTGAGCCTATCTTGGCAGGAGTGCCGGTGCAACAATTGGGTCTTCCACGGACGGTATGACTTAGGTAGTATGGAAGGAAGTGGAGTCACCAAGTTAAGGTATACGCCAAGCTGCGGTTTGGGTATACACGTGTACGGAAGGCAGGACTATGGCTGGGGGCCACATATTCGTTGTCGGGGAGAACAAACCCAAAAGGAAAAGTAGCCTTTGCTAGGGTCGACAAGCGAAAGGTTAGGTTTGATTATCCGAACCCCCACCTACCATGTGTAGTGGGCCGTGGTTTTATCCTGGCGGATGTATTGATTCTTGTGGGGAAAGTGCACAAACTCTGCAGAGTATAATCTACTCGAATAGCTGCGTCCATGGTCAAGGACGGTTGGAAAGGTGATGGCTAGGAGAACCCAAATGGTGGTTTTTGGGAAAATGGATAAAAGTATGGAGGTTCCGAGGGAACCTGAGTTGAAGTTTTGTTTTGACCAGAGGTGGTCAAAGAGGTTTAAAAAGGGTTTTTCTCCAAAACTGATTTCAAAAAGGTTTTCAACAAGGATATGGGGATATCCTGATTTATAAAACGGAGGCATGTTTCAGAACTCCATTTTTAACAAGGTTATAGAGATGCTATTTCTATAAGAGATATTTAGGCTTCTCAAAAACAACCCTAGCTAGAGCTATCTCGCCACAGCCAAACTGCATTATCTTGTTTACCCTATGTTGGTGGTTTGCGAGTACATTCGAAGTACTCACTGGCATTGTCCCTGGCTATTTACTTGGCCAGATTTCCAGATGCTAAGGAAGGAGATGTTGACGTCTATGCGAGCTAGGCTATCCTCCCAGTCAGACGCCTGTAGGTTGAGGCATGATTGGGCCCTGTGTGTGATGAAGCTCCGCTGCTGAAAGATTTTGTAGCCATAATGGCAACTATGTAAGTTTTGTATTCGTTATGTTTCGGATGCTGTAATGATACTTGTCGGTTATGCTCCATGGCTCACTGATCATGGGAACGTGGATATTTACATAACAGGGATTTCTCGGATGGTTAAATCTGAGGGACCCCACAAGTAGAATGAAGGAATGTTGTAAAAGGGACATGACCATGGCGTCAAATGAGGATGGCTATGATGGAGCCTGATAACTAGATCAGTTAGACAGAAGAGATCTTAGTGAAGAAGAGGAGAGATTTAAACAGAGTATATTTAGGAAAGGAATTCCTTAACTAGAACCAAAACTCAGTGAAGTGTTGGGAATAGGAATTCTAGAGAAATTTATAATCAATATCATAGTATGAGACCATATCAATATTTCACTCTGGGTTGAGACATCAACTATAATTACTTAGTTAAAAATAAAGCCTTAACCTTTAATCCTTAGGTATTATAATATTCTTGGGTGAATAAGTTGGTTTCATATTTAAAAATTACAAATAATTGAATAAGGTTAGAAAATTTAGAAGTAATTAGTATTTATTTCATTTCCAAAAAGAATTAGTTATTATTGTTGTTGAATATATCACTTTTATAAAACAATAAAGGAAATTGATAACAATATAAGAGTATAACTCAAATAGTACTTCTTAATTCTTTCCTTTATTCCACAAGTATTAAATAATACAAATCTATTTGAAGTAAAGACATTGCAGAGATATTCTCAAAGAAATAAAAAGCTTTATTGAGTAATGAATATATATTACATTGATCTTTACAAAGAGGAGAAGTATATATTACAAAAAGTAAATAAAAGAAAATCCTAAACTATCTTTCCTAATTCCTTGGTCTTGTACCTGCAAATGAAATAAAAAAAGAAATAAAACAAAGAGGGGGTTAGAGTTAGTTTGCTCTCAGTTTTTTAACAGTGTAATGCACTGTTTTCCAAACATCACCGAGCCAAAGAAGGACAAAATCCATCAAGTGTAGAATATGTTCTTTTAAGCAATTAAGGCCTCAGAAAAACATCACGGGCTGGAGGGGCAAGTATCACCAGGATAAGTAATAGTAAAATGATGGACCATATTTACTTGGTCTCATCCATAGCCAAAGCAAATAGTGAAGCAGCTCACACAACTAAATGCATGCATTGAGGTGTCACCAGCAGGTAACAAAAGGGATAGTTTAAATCATAGTAGCATAGAGGAAAGCAAGCTTTGCTATTCACTTTGTAGAGAGCCAACACAGTTTGTCACCAGCACATCGAAGAAGAGCACCAAATCTTGCAACCATATCACAAGATTAAATCACTTTCCACCACAAAAAACCCAGGAGATCACTAGCACACATGGTGACTTGAGGAGGGGGATGAACATGGTGGACAACAAGGCCACATAGGAGCAACAACACCAGGACGAGCAAGACAAGGCCAAGAGGAAGCCAAAACCAACCCCGGCTACCACAAGCTAGAAGTAAAAGACAACAACAAGACAAGGCTATCAGGGTATATCCCAACATTTAGATCTAATCATTTTCCATCTTATACATTCATTTCTTGCAAGCACATGATAAGTAGACATATTGGACAATAGATAATAAACAAACAGATAAGGCATGTGTTCTTGCACAGTCAGGGTCTTAGACCAGCATCACTGACCCCATAATCTAGTTTTAACTAGATAGATACACATCACAGCTGCTTGTACAGGGAACATTCCCAGAAGGGTAGCACCTATGTGCCTAGCAGGTTCATATTTGCTTGAGTACAAGGTCAATCATATCCTCTTCAACAAAGATAATCATCTTCTTAAATGATTTAGGCATCCTAAATAGACACTTTATTTTAGAAAAGACAGTAAAGATCAACAATATCTATCACTAGGCCACACTATACAGAAACAAATAAGTTTAATCACTTTCCTACAAGCATATAGGAATCATTCTTTTTATATTATCTCCTTATTAATTACAGAACAAAGACTAACACTAGTAACTTTAGATTTACACAGTAACATGATTCAATCTTGAGACTGAACACATTAGTATTTCACAAGTAAGCAATTAACCAAGCATTAGTACAGAAAGCATCCCAACTCAACTCCATAGGAGTAAATCCACAACCATAACAACTTGGGCATCCACTTTAAACTAAGTATGCTTTTACAGAGCATTTATGACAGAGAACAAGGTAACAAAAGCATGATCAACAAAGTGTTCTCTGATAGAGAACAGAGTAATAAACATGCTCGATAGAGATTGACACTACACTAATAGTAGATCATCATCAAAGGATTAGGACATGCAAGATTAACCCTAGAGTTATGCTAAATCACCACTCTAGGGGAACGAACCCTAGAAATTTAGGGGTGAACCCTAAATGGGGAAATCTATCGCAAGTGACAACATGGCATGGAGTGGAGGCAAGTTAGAGAACAGAGAGGAGAATAGGGCACTTACACGAGGTCCTCGTAAGATTATCAAAGTGGAAGCAGAGACGAGGCCGGTGACAGAGAGGTGGCGGCACGGGGAGCACCCCGAGGGGGCGCTGCAACCCGCGCCTGCACACGGCTATGGCGACCATGGAAGGGCAGTGCCACAAGAACCACATCGTCATCGAGGGAGCACGAGAGAACGATGGACCCCAGACCCTAGCCATGAGGTGGGGGTCGGCGCGACCAGCAGAGAGCGCCAACGCCAGATCGAGCGGGACAACATCGAATAGCGACAACATCCGTGATGTCTTGCACTGTAGCAACTGACAAGGCGGCCTGGGACGGCTAGAATCACCCACGGCAGCGATGACATCGAGCGGCCAGAGAGGGTGTCGCGCAAGAGAGAAGAGAGAGGAGAGTGAGCGAGTGAGTGGTACTAGGCCAGGTGTGGGCAGCCTAGTACTACCCAGGGATGTTTTCCCAGCCCTAGGGGGTCGAATCGAGCTAGGCCAACTAGTGGGCCAGGCCCATGTTTTAAAAGAAGGACATATTTAAAATACATAATTACAAATATACCCCTAGAACTAGATAATCTCTAGAAAAATAAATAAAAATCCTAAAAATACAAATAATATATTTATGAACTCACAAAAATATCCTCTATCGAATAAAAATAATAGATAGTAATTTTAGGTAATTAAATATAGATCTATTATTGAAATTGTTTATATTCCTCTTGGAGAAATATAAAAAACACTTAAAATTGAATAAAATTAAATGTATGAATTCTAAAGGGAAGTACTATTACACAAAATACAAGTTTGAATTTTTGAAAAGTAGATCAAGTGTGATAAAAATAGAATTTTATTTGTCTAAAGGAATTTTAGTTAAATATTTAAAAGAGTTAAAAATTAAATAAACTAATTTTTAAACTCTCAGAACCATATTAGTTATTATAAAAATGCTAAATATCAATATAATATTAATTTAATGATTCTTGAGAGATGCTTTTCTTTTATTAATTAAAATAAACTTAAAACCTTTACAGGGTGGGTAAAACACGCGAAGATGAAAGAAAACAAATCATGGCATGACATTACTATGCATTGCATATTGCTTCTTTAAATATTGTCCTTACCGGGCAATAATGGTTTTCTGTAGAAACCAGAGCTCAAGGTTAAGTGGAAGTATCCGACTTCACTACCTTGCAATCACAAGGCAAGTTCACAACTTTTTCATGTCCTTTGATTATTTTCTATCAAATGCTTGTAACTCAAATGTTGTCATCACCTGCATTTCAGAAGGGTCAGAAAACACAATTTTCATAATAATATGATTATGGATTATATACCAAATGGTGATAATCTATTGATGCAGTTCTAGCGGTAAAGGGACATAATATCTAGGACTTAATGATGGCTCAGTGTACGGCGCCAGAAAAGTGCTGGTGCGGTGTTGATGTAGAGCTCGTTGGGAACCCCAAGAAGAAGGTGTGATGAGCACAGCAGCAAGTTTCCCTCAGTTATGAAACTAAGGTTTAATCGAACCAGTAGGAGCAAGGAAACACCCCAAAGGTGTTGCTAGCTGAGCCTTGGCAGGGCGCACTACCGGCGCTAGTAGCAACCTGGAGACCTGCACAACACAACCACATAACTCTGTCCCCAACTTGCGATGAGGTTGTCAATCTCATCGTGTTTTGCTGAGAACAAAGGATTAAATGTATCGAATGGAAATAAGTAATTGTTTGAAGGAAGTAAACACAAATAAGTAACCAGTTTATAGATTGTATGTAAAGAAAAAGGATCGGGATCCATAGTTCACTAGAGGTGGCTCTCCTTAAGATAGATAACATGTTGGGTGAACAAATTACAGCGGGGCAATTGACAAACATCGAGAAAGCAATACATGCATATACTAATCATCTTGACTCCTTTGAGATTCAATTGGGCATTACAACATTATACATAGACCACCATCCAATTTCATCTATGACTAATAATCCACCTTCAGGTTATCATCCAAACCCCCTTCAGTATTAAGTTGCAAGCAACAGATTATTGCTTTACGAATTGCGTGTAAAGTAAACAATACGATTGTTCTATGAACAAAGGATTGTTGTTTTCTCCCTAGTAGCAACAACACATCTAATACCTTAGAGATTTCTGTCACTTCCCCAGATTACCAGAGGCATGAACCCACTATCGAGCATAAATACTAACTCTTGGAGTTGCTATCATCTACTTGGCCAAGATAGCTACTAACAACGAAAAGCATGCAAGATCACAAATAACAAAGACATGATAGAATCAATAATCAATCTGAAATAGCATCTCAATATCCATCGGATCCCCGCAAACACAACATGTATGGATTACAAATAAATGATCTTGATCATGAATGGAGCTCACAAGATCTAGACATGAAAACACAGAGGAGGAGAACCAGCCATCTAGCTACTACATGGATCCGTAGTCGAAGGATGAACTACTCACGCATCATACCGGAGGCTTGCATGGTGATGAAGAAGGCCTCTAGGGTGAATTCCCCTCTCCGGCAGGGTGCCAGGAAGAGCTTCAGATCCCTCCCGATCTAGGGATGGAGATGACGACGGCTACAGACTCTTTCATGGATTTTTGATTGGGCAATTAGGGTTTTCATCCCCAGGGCATCTTATAGGCGGAAGGAGAGGCCGAGGGGGTGCTGGGGTCGGCCAGACCACCCCCTGGCGCGGGCCAGGCCTGGCCGCGTGGCCAAGTGGTGTGGCTAACCCCCATCCCTTCTCCTTCTCGTATTATGGCATCTGATGACTTCCGGAAAAATAGACACTTTGGCTTTTGTCCCGCCCAATTCCGAGAATATTCATTTGCTGACTTTCCTAGAACCAAAAATAGCAGAAGACAAGCAGCTGGCACTGTGGCTCTTATTAATAGGTTAGTCCAAGAAATCATATGAAAAGTACTCCAAAGTGTGGACAAAACACAAGAAAGTGGATAAAACCAAGCATGGAACATCAAAAATTATAGATACATTTGCAATGTATCAACATCCCCAAGCTTAACTCCTCCTCGTCCTCGAGTAGGTAAGTGATAAAAAGAAAGACTAATTTTTGAGGTGACATGCACCATCAAAGACTTGATCAAAGTATTTGTAAAACAATCAAGGCTGGGATCATAATACTTCAATCATAACATGAAAGACAAAGTTCTAGCAATAAGACAAAGAAACTATGATGCAACATGAAAAGTAACAAACAAAAGATTCATGAATAACAATGCTTTGCAAGATGTTTGTTTGTTTCACATAAAGTAAACATAGCATAATAGTATTCAGCTTGGCCCTCAATAGAGTAGCAAATATAAATGCATAGGACACATTCAAAGTTCATAAGAGTGACTAGATACAAACAGTTTAAAACAAGCAATGTCAAGTTATGCATCAATCAACTAGTCTTGGGACAATGCACATAGAACTAAGAATGGAAACTATGCTCTCAAAGTAGGTGCATAAAGATAGAAGGTGGAGACTCAATATAATGGTGGAAGAAAAGCCTTTTTATAAAAGGAAGTAGGGATTCAAGTCTCATAAAGAGCTTCCAAAAATTATGGTACTTATAGCTTTCAGCTCTCATTGCCCCTATCATAAGCATCTTGAAGTGATTAAGGTTAAAGTGAACAAACTATGGTGTACATGCTTGACGAAGTATAAGTTAGAAATATCATGTCCCTTGTATACGTGGGCCGCTCCTCATGCTACTCAAGTTTAGTCACCGGTAAGTTCTTGTCATCGTAAGTACATGTGTATCATAGAGAACCGCCAACGGGGTACCCCTTGCCCGATGATACGGATGAATCCCCATATAAAAATGACAAGGCAAGTAGACAACGAGCATCTCAGCAATCTTCTTATTTACCATGGGAATATGGTGCTTTTTTCTCTCTTTCCTATTTTCATAATATCTCTTTTTTTCTCTTTTTTTCTCAATAGGACTCTTTTTTATAAGAAGAATGCTTCATAGACAGCTCATTATGGTTACGCTGTAGGTTTCCACCATGTCAGCATGGATTAGACCAGCGGCCCAAGCGTTTCTCTAACACATATACATAACTCCATGGACTTACACGCTCCCCTTTCATTTCACACCGACGACATCCATATACAAAAGAGCATGATATCAACTAGGTACAAGTACCAAGTGCAATGTTGAAAGCGTTCCCCATGAAAGCATGGTTCTGCTAATTCCCAACAAATAAGTGCAAGCATATACAACATAGATGACACAATGGTTCAAGTTTATTAAGGGCAAGAAAAGTAAAGTGTGCCATCAAGAGAACTTTAATCACTAGTTTTCTCATAACAAGTTTAATTTGGAAGGTAAACAAAAGCATGAATATACTTGGAATAGCATAAGCTAGTAGGTAGGTATGGTTGACTCTTTGGAATACCTTGGTTTTAAGGAGTTGGATGCATGAGTGGAACTCATACTTGGCTGTGGAGGCTAGCAAAAGACTGGGAGCGATAAACTAAGAGAGCAATAATGGCCATAATCATGCAGAGCGACAAAACATCATTGATCAAAGCATAAAGTGACACTACAAGTTGAAAACTAAATGATCATAAAGGCTATGGTGACTTGGTATAGTCATAACATGGTCTGAGCAAGCGCCAAGTCAACCCAAATAAAGCATCAAAGGAGAATACCACTATACTATGCTTTAATATGCTAAAACAACGCATGATTCATCCAAGGCATATTAAGCAATCTCAATTGTTTATAACAAGTCATGCTACATCAAAAAATACTAAGCATAAATACAAATCAATATCAAGCATGGCATGACAGAGCATAGGCCACAGTCAAAAACGAGCTATTTTTACCACATAAGTATGAACTTTCCTACTCTTTTCCAAACCAAACCAAACTATTTGAAAACCAATGTATGAAAGAGGGGGTCCAGCCAATTTATTCAGAAAACGAAAAAAACCAAGCAAACGAAAAACCAAAATGAAAACAAAAAAGAAGACGCTCCAAGAACAACACAACTGTGCATGAAACAATAAAAATGCAGCGTTTGGAAGAAACCTGGAATTTTTATTGATGAAGAAGGGGATGCCTTGGGCATCCCCAAGCTTTGACGGTTGTACTTCTTGGATATTTCTTGGGGTGACACACGTGGCATCCCCAAGCTTGAGCTTTAGTCCATCCTTCATCTCATTACTCATTCCTTCCATACACCTGAAATTTTTCCTTCATACAAAACTTCATACAATCTTTATTAACAACATTAGTGCACTCAAGATAAATAAGTCTTAAGGTTCAGTTCTAACACCAAATAAACTTCCATTAGAACACTAGCTACTGTAGCACTTCCCTCAAAAAGCTCAATTCCCCAAAATAACTCAAAAAAGAACCAACAAGAAGCAAATGCAGAAAATGGCAGAAATCTGTCAAAATAGGCCAGCAGGTAAAGACGAATTTTTTCGAAGACCTTCTGTTGCTCAAATCAAAAAGTGTTGAACTAACGAAAGTTAGATAACAACCTGGGGTAGAAGCACAAAAATTCACGCTTCAAAAAGACGTTCAGAGATTTTACACGAATGTTTACGGTGAAGCACAGAAATCTGTTTCGGGACAACAACTTTCTCAATCATTACTTCTCTCTCGTTAGAGGTTATTCTTGGCACAAAAAGCAAATAAAAAGGATAAGGAGCAGTTATTACTGAAGTAATAATTTCCAAGACTCATCTAAAACTTTTGGGTTATCTCCCAATAAGTACTTTTCTTTAACGCATTTAAGTTAGGCATAAGAAGCAAGAAAGAATCAAGTGTTCTCAAATGAAGAAGCATTAAGACAAAATTTTGTTTTCATAGGAGAAGCAAAAGAGATCTTCTCTCTATTCTTAGGGAAGTGTTCTATACCTTTCTTGAGTGGGAGTAGATATTTAATGGTGCCTTCTTTCATATCAATAATGGCACTAACAGTTCTAAGAAAAGGTCTTCCCAAAGTAATCGGACAAGAAGCATTGCATTCAACATCCAAAACATAGAAATCAACGGGAACATAGGCATTGTTAACCATAATAAGAACATCATTAAGACTCCCAATGAGTTTTTTTTAGCATTATCATCAAGTGGTACATTCAAATAACAATCTTCAAGTGGAGTCAAATCAAGCATATCATAAATCCTTCTAGGCATAATAGAAACACTACTATCAAGATCACATAAATCTTTTAAATCAAAGTCATTCACTTTCATATTAATGAAGGGTTCCCAACCATCTTCTTGTTTTATAGGAATAGAAGCTTTATGTTTCATCTTTTCTTCTTTAATCTTTATGAGAGCATCAGTAATGTTTTTTGTAAAGGCCATGTTCATAGCACTAGCGTTAGGACTTTTAGCAAGCTTTTGTAGGAACTTAATAACTTCATAGATATTGCAACCATCAAGATCAAAATCAAAATTATCATCTAAAGTAGTAGAACTATTACTAGCCTCAACACTAGTGGTGGTGATAGTAGAAACACTAATGTTTCTAGCAATTTCATCTTCTCTTTCCCACTTAGCATGTAATTCAGATAATAGTCTAACATTTTCATCAATTCTTACTTGTATAGCATTAGTAGATGCAAAGGTATTATCATTAGTTTCAGGTTTAGCAGCCATTTTATTCAAAGTAGATTGAGCTTCAGCTAAAGATGCTATATTTCTTTCAGCATTAGAGAGTTTTTCCTCAATGGTTTTATTGAAAGCAGTTTGCTTACTAATAAACTCTTTAAGCATAACTTCTAGTTCAGAGGGAGCACTCCTATTATTGTTGTAAGAATTTCCATAAGCATTACCATTGTTGGGAGGATATGGCTTATAATTGTTATTACCAAAATTACTCCTATAAGCATTATTGCCAAAATTGTTATTTCTTATGAAGTTCACATCAAATTTCTCTTCTTGAGCAACCAAAGAGGCTAAAGGAACATTATTTGGATCAATATGGGCTTTCCCATTAACAAGCATAGACATAATAATATCAATCTTATCACTCAAGGAGAAGGTTTCCTCTACATAATTTACCTTCCTACCTTGTGGAGCTCTCTCAGTATGCCATTCAGAATAATTAACCATCATATTGTACAGAAGTTTTGTTGCAGCACCCAAAGTGATAGTCATAAAAGTACCTCCAGCAGCAGAATCCAATAGGTTCCTTGAAGAATAGTTCAAGACTGCATAAAAAGTTTGGACGATCATCCAAGCAGTCAGTCCATGAGTGGGACAATTCTTTACCAAAGATTTCATTCTTTCCTAAGCTTGAGCAACATGTTCATTATCAAGTTGTTTAAACTTCATTATTTCACTTCTCATAGATATAATCTTAGCAGGAGGATAGTATTTTCCAATGAAAGCATCTTTGCATTTAGTCCAAGAATCAATACTATTCCTAGTTAAGGAATTCAACCATTCTTTAGCTTTTCCTCTCAAAGAGAAAGGAAACAATTTCAGCTTTGTAATATCACCATCTATATCCCTATGCTTTTGCATCTCACAAAGTTATTTAGATGGGAAGCATCATCTTCATTACCAATACCAGAAAATTGTTCTCTCATAACAAGATTGAGCAAAGCAGGTTTTATCTCAAAGAAAGTATCTTCAGAAACAGGTGGAGCAATAGGTGTGCTCATAAAATCATTGTTGTTGGTGCTAGTGAAGTCACACAACTTAGTGTTTTCAAGAGTAGTCATTTTTTGGGGTTTTCAAATAAGAAAGCAAACTAGTAAAACTAATTTTTTGTGTTTTTTATAAAGAAACAAGGAAACAAAGCAAAAAAGAAACTAAGCAAAACAAAAATAACAAAGTAAAGAGATTGGTTACGAGGGACTCCCCTTGTGAAGATGTCCTTGACTCCCCGGCAATGGCGCTAGAAAAATGCTTGATGGCTCAGTGTACATCGCAAGAAAAGTGCTGGTGCGGTGTTGATGTAGAGCTTGTTGGGAACCCCAAGAGGAAGGTATGATGAGAACAGCAGCAAGTTTCCCTCAATTATGAAACCAAGGTTTAATCGAACCAGTAGGAGCAAGGAAACACCCCAAAGGTTTTTCTAGCTGAGCCTTGGCAGGGCTCACTATCGGTGCTAGGAGCAACGTGGAGACCTGCACAACACAACCACATAACTATGTCCCCAACTTGCGATGAGGTTGTCAATCTCACTGTGTTTTTCTGAAAACAAAGGATTAAACGTATCGAATGGAAAGAAGTAATTGTTTGCAGAAAGTAAACACAAAGAAGTAAACAGTTTATAGACTGTATGTAAAGAAAAAGGACCAGGATCCATAGTTCACTAGAGGTGGCTCTCCTTAAGATAGATAACATGTTGGGTGAACAAATTACAGTGGGGAAATTGATAAACATCGAGAAAGCAATACATGAATATACTAATAATCTTGACTCCTTTGAGATTCGATTGGGCATTACAACATTATACATAGACCGCCATCCAACTGCATCTATGACTAATAATCCACCTTCAGGTTATCATCCGAACCCCCTCGAGTATTAAGTTGCAAGCAACTGATTATTGCTTTACGAATTGCGTGTAAAGTAAACAATACGATTGTTCTATGAACAAAGGATTGTTGTTTTATCCCTAGTAGCAACATCACATCTAGTACCTTAGAGATTTCTGTCACTTCCTCAGATTACCAGAGGCATGAACCCACTATCGAGCATAAATACTAACTCTTGGAGTTGCTAGCATCTACTTGGCCAAGATAGCTACTAATAACGGGAAGCATGCAAGATCACAAATAACAAAGACATGATTGAATCAATAATCAATCTGAAATAACATCTCAATATCCATCGGATCCCCGCAAACACAACATGTATGGATTACAAATAAATAATCTTGATCATGAACGGACCTCACAAGATCTAGACATGAAAGCACAAAGGAGGAGAACCAGCCATCTAGCTACTACATGGATCCGTAGTCCAAGGATGAACTACTCACGCATCACACCGGCGGCTTGCATGCTGATGAAGAAGGCCTCCAGGGTGAATTCCCCTCCCCGACAGGGTGCCGGGAAGAGCTTCAGATCCCTCCCGATCTAGGGATGGAGATGACAGCGGCTACCGACTCTTTCGTGGATTTTTGATCCGGCACTTAGGGTTTTTGTCCCGAGGGCATATTATAGGCGGAAGGAGAGGCCGAGGGGGTGCTGGGGTCGGCCAGACCACCCTCTAGCGTGGGCCAGGCCTGGCCGCGCGGCCAGGTGGTGTGGCTGTCCCCCAGCCCTTCTCCGTCTCGTATTCTAGCATCTGATGACTTCCGGAAAAATAGGCACTTTGGCTTTTGTCCCGTCCAATTCCGAGAATATTCATTTTCTGACTTTCTTGGAACCAAAAACAGCAGAAGACAGGTAGCTAGCACTGTGGCTCTTGTTAATAGGTTAGTCCAAGAAATCATATGAAAAGTAGTCCAAAGTGTGGACAAAACACAAGAAAGTGGATAAAACCAAGCATGGAACGTTAAAAATTATGGATACATTTGCAATGTATCACTTAACAACCAATGTCGCCAATGATTCTAGCACTGTATATTACACGTTAACCATGAGATTTGGAATGGATGGAGAAGTCAGTTGGATCTTCTTCCTTTCACATGGACAGATGACCTGATCATGAGGCTGAGGATTTCTCGTGGTGAAACCTAGCACATGGGTGGAACCCCTTAGTTTCCCGGTATTTTGGTGTCTAGACTATCTTGAGAGGCTGTCAGTGGTTTAGCTGGTCCTTCGGGGGAGCTTGCTAGAGCATAACTGTCTCATAGAGTCTTTGGGTGCCTACCAGGGTTATAGCCGGTTCTATAAGGGACTTGACAGAGGTGGGGCATGTCCTGGAGGATCGTGTCTTCATGCGGGATCATGGAGAGGGGCAGTAATTGGCTTGGATCATCTACTGGGTCCCACACCAAAGGAAGTGTGGACGGGAAAGTTCGCCCGGTTGTGCAACAAGGATTTGGTCTCTCATGGGTAAAGCAATGCACCTCTGCAGAGTGTAAGAATTGTGACATGTTACTCCCTGCTCTGGGAAGGAGTTATGAACGCGGCAGCAAAGGAACACCACGAAGGTTCTGGTCAACTCGTGAAGGCTGTCGGACATAGTTTTCAGAATTAAAGCAACCTTTGCAGAAATGTTTACGAAAACTTGCATTACCTACAACCTTTGGTCTGTGGCTGTACAAATAGTGCATCATACACTTCTTTTCAGTGAATTTGCTGAGTACGCTCGTACTCAACCGTACCTTCTTAACCCTTGCAAGATTCTAAGTTGATTGAATACGATGTCAACATCAATTTCTTCTCAAGCCACCATCATTGACAACTCAAGTTCTGCAATAAAGTCAATGAAGTCTGCATATACATCAACTGAAGCAAAGGCAAAGATCTTGAATATATAGGAGTATATACTCTAGCCATACAACCTATTTCTGTAAAGCATTGCATTAGCAGCAATCGCAAGCCAAATAGTTTAGTTACTAATCTTATTAGCTAGATAGTTTTGAGTTTTATTACTGGTTCTTCTCGTGAGAAGTTACTTTTCTCTCTTTAACCTAGAATGTTCTCTGGATCTTTTGTTAATAGTCAAGTTGTAATCTATAGTCATGTCTTGGACCTGTTGTGTTTCTGTTGTACCACTCTGAGGGATATAATATTAGTGAACGGTGTTTCCTTGGTGTTATGTCAATGACTATAGTGTACTACATCTTGCAGTGGTATGCTGGGTCACCGCAACTAGTATCAGAGCATATGCTTTGACCTTCAGTTGGTAAACCTATTAAAAGTGTAGAACCTATAGGAAGGGTGTTAGCAACAATAAAGAGTTCTCTAGAAATATGACGGATATTCAGTTGTGAATAATCTTGTTAAGTTGCTGGTATGATGATTCTTTATTGTGATGCAATTTTAAATAAGTAATATGAGTTTTAACTCAATATGACTGATGATAATTTATTATCTACAGTATAAGAATGGCACCTAGGTATCCACCTCAGGATGTTCAAGTATTGAACTAGACCTTAGATGATTATGAAGATGACTGGATAATCACTCTAAGACAACTTCTATGGAGTCTTGATTGTGAGTCTTGACTTCTGGTCAAGGTTTATAGTTTCTTTAATGGGCAGATATTGGCCAAGTACCGTATCCTGATTATGTTACCAAAGAAGTTAGGAGTGTGTGGAGAAATGCCATCGGGAGAAGCAAGATGTATGGCAACAACTTATCAGATTGCAGTAGTAGCGGCCATAACCAGGATAAGGGAACATAATTCCAAGGCACTGGTAGGTACTACCTATACTGCTATACCTCACGAAACTCTTAGTACTGATCCGGAGTTAGATCATTCTTCTCTGGTAAGGACTAAACCTACTCTAGCAGTAGAGTATATGGATCGTTACAAGTCTTTGCTGAATACATTCCATAACACTCATCAAGTGCTAGTTCAAGAGTTGGACAATGGCACATAGAAAGAAGTTAGCTAAAGAAGCAAAGCGCCCGAAACCAGTCTGTTCAGGGGAGGTGTTTGAAGAAACGGAGTTTAATGACCCACACTTTGAAGTTTATGCCAATTATCCAATTGAACCTCAGCAACCAGTAGACCCATGGACCAAATATGAGGAGGAGCAGAAAATTTGGAATGCACCAAATCCCAACAATGCCGTTAGAGGTAATACCGAATGGAAAGACGAGTCTTATGAGGAAATTATGCGAAAAACTATACCATGTGGATCGGGTAAGGGAGTAGAAACCAGTTATAATCCTATGGAATATTATGGACCATATGGGGGTAATAATAATCCCATTGAGCTAGAAGAGTGTCCTGGTAGTTATTATACCAATATGTACGACTGGATTGTGGAAAAGGCAAAGAATACCTCTTACTTTGAAGATGCGCTCGAAAGAGGAAAGAAGAATCCTGAAGAAGATCATGAGTATGTTAGTCATTCCTTAATGGCTAATCTCAATCTTGGTACTTCTACTCAAGGTTACTCACCTATTAGATGTTCTGATGCTCCAGAAGGCAGTCGTCGAACTTTGCGCCATCGTGAACGAAAATCCCAGAAGCACTGAAGTCAGATAGGAAAGTAAGAATAGAAGTAATCCATAAAGTAGAGTGCTTAAATAATGTTTATATTGGGTAATGCATATTGTAGTGCTTGAGAAGCTTGCTGAAATAAGTGAGAACATGCTCACAAGGGCAAGAGAGCTCTTGTAATATAAGGGGGTAGTGTACAGAGGGATTGTCTTGCCGTGGTTGGGAGTTGTAATATATCAAAAACATATGTTTATTACATGGTATATGTTTGAGTATTACTTGGTTTTCTTGGTTCTTCTTGATTGACTAGATCTGTACATAAAGTTGACTTGGTGTGCAAATGCATGTTGCATTATCAAGTTATTACTTGATGTTATAGACCTATATAGTAAAGGGAATTCGTGTAATGGAGTGACAAGAAGAATAAGATAAAGACTTGCACGAAGAAGGAAGTTAAATCTAAGGAGTATTAACACCATTTTAAAGGATGGATTAATTCCAACTCACTACGAGCTGGCAAAAAGAAGGAATACTAATACAGACAAGGTGTGGAGCAACATGAAGAAATGAACTTAATTTCATTCAAGATAGGTGATGTCATTCAGAAACTAATGAAGTAGGTGTCCCAAGATCATGGAAGTATCATGAATCAGTAGCAAAGAAGAAGTCTTGGAACAAGGGTTGTATTCAAGCTCTGACAACTTAGAGAGAATGCCAGTAAGAAGTTGAAAAATCGTAGGGTAATCCATACACCTAGAAGGATCCGCAGCTAGTATCTATAGCTGGTATCCTTTCGATTTAGCTAGTTAGGTCATCATTGTATAAATTAAAGAGCATAAAACTTGGCCTAAGCTAAAAGAGAAATAAAGAAGTAGATAGTTTAAGCGAACGGCTTTCGATACGTTTCATGAAATCGGGGTTATCGGTGAGAAATAATGTCTAAGACAAGTAACATTGGAAGAATTCATTTCGTAGATCCACGATTGTGAGGATATACCGCGGATTCTTTCGTGAGACCTTATATCGGTAACGTATAAGCTAGATAGAGACCAATATCTATACTATTGAGTTAATGGGTATTATACATATAGTTTAAAGGCCATTAGGAAAACTCAAGGGGGAGAGTAAACAATAAACACTAAAGTGTTGTTACCTGACTTCCTTAGTAAATATTAGAAAAGATTTGCTAAACAATGATAAAATTAAGCCTTGATCTCATAAGGTTATAAGAAGTCGTTTGTATAAGAGTACTCTCAAGAGTATGTCCGAATGAATGATCGAAGTAGACATAATTGCTTAACCCTAGTGGACTAGTTATAAAGGGGAAACAACTAGTAAGTTGTCCTAAGGAAGGAGGAGAGCCTACTAAAATAGTCGAGTGTATAGTATTAGGAAAACCTTATTGGAATGTACAAAATGTGTCCACAACCAATTCTAAATAGGACTATGAGGACATAATGTAAGAGATTATAGTAAAAGAAACCATAGGATAAATTAGAAACAACAGTGGATATTGTCAAGTATGAAGAGAGTTCAAGGAAAAAGATTTGGAGAAGGGATACCACAATTATCTCCATTTGTGATCACAATGGAGTTAAGAAATGTCATGATTGATCCAAGTGAAAACCTCATTCCGAAACGCAAGATGGTACGAACTTCGGGGCCAAAGTTTATTTTAAGGGGGAGAGTCTGTAACATCCTAGCATTAGAGCTTAGAAATAAGCTGAGATGATGTGTGTGCATTGCATTCATGCATAGAAAATCTGGATAATTTTCGCGCTTTTAAATAAAACTTGTCAAAGAGATTGAATCTTCTCTTAACTTGGTGGGACTGAAGTAGATCATCAAGTTGACTGTGATAAGTTTCAATATGACCTTTACTAAATCTTTATCTTTGGGTAATATAATTTGATCTACGGGTAGATCAAATGTAATAAAACTAAGTCATAACACACTATTTAATGATGAGTACTTGATCTTCTAGAGATCATTACATGGTATTCCATACACCAACTCAAGGATGAATACTTAATATTCCAAAGATTATATCAAGGTATTATCTACCATAAACCCTGAATATCAAGTCAAGTATCTAACCCAAGTAAAAGAAACTTAATAACTAAATCTTGAAACATATGTTTTCCATAGATATTCCTACCATGGATATCATGGTAGTTCTTAAATATGAACTCTTATCACAAATAAGGTAGAATGGAAGACAAGCTAAGACCATTCATTACATACCCTTAGTGTCATGTTAATAGATGACAATCCTATTTAACCAAGACCTAGTGTCAATTGATCATCAAGGTTGAGTGATCAATTCTTTCCCTAGAACTTATTGACTCTGAGCTTTGACCTATTAGATTGACCTTCCAAAGACCTTAAGCATATCAATAAGAAAGAGGGACTAGTTATGGTAGAGTGTTCCATCATCAATGGAATGAGATCTTTAGTGGTGATTAAACCATTTGGTGTTTGAGGAGTTAAATGACTCACGAGTTAACTTGAAGAAGCATTTCAATTTAAGAGTTAAGCTAGTAATTATAAAGCTAGTAGTACTAAAGTATCAAATGATAATCTTATTAAGTCAAGTAGGTATAAAGTTAAAGTAAGCTTCCTTAACAAGATAAGCCCTATAAATAGACTAGCCTAAGTTTACTACTTAGTTGATGGTAGATCTTGATCAGATGATGAGAAGCCTAAGCTTAGTATGATCAAAGGGTGGTGGTCATTATTCTCAAGTCAATTGACAATAAATGACTAGAGGATGAAGAAGCATTGTGAGTATACCAAATTAGGAAAAAACATTAGTAAGCCGAATCATCTAGCTTGATCATGAGAAGTCAATCTAGAGTATGAAGAAGTATATAATATGAGTTGTATGGAGCAGTTGAAGGCATAGTAGTTTAACCAAGCTAATACAAGAACAAACTTGTATTATGGGAGAAGTACCATATCTCTTCTAGAGGATCAATATCACATTTGATATAGATGAGATTGTAATATTGCAAGCCTTAGAATCAGATAAAGGGCTAATTTACTAGGAGTAGAATGAAGGAATGTTGTAGAAGGGACATGACCATGTCGTCAAAGGAGGATGGCTATTATGGAGCCTGATAACTAGATCAGTTAGACAGAAGAGATCTTAGTTAAGTAGAGGAGAGATTTAAACAGAGTATATTTAGGAAAGGAATTCCTTAACTAGAACCGAAACTCACTGAAGTGCTGGGAATAGGAATTCTAGAGAAATTTATAATCAATATCATAGTATGAGACCATATCAATATTTCACTATGGGTTGAGACATCAACTATAATTACTTAGTTAAAAATAAAACCTTAACCTTTAATGCTTAGGGATTATAATATTCTTGGGTGAATAAGTTGGTTTCATATTTAAAAATTAGAAATAACTGAATAAGGTTAGAAAATTAGAAGTAATTAGTATTTATTTAATTTCCAAAAAGAATTAGTTATTATTATTATTGATATATCACTTTTATAAAACAATAAAGGAAATTGATAACAATATAAGAGTATAACTCAAATAGTACTTCTTAATTCTTTCCTTTATACCACAAGTATTAAATAAATACAAATCTATTTGAAGTAAAGACATTATAGAGATATTCTCAAATAAATAAAAAGCTTTATTAAATAATGAATATATAATACATTGATCTTTACAAAGAGGGGAAGTATATATTACAAAAAGTAAATAAAAAAATACTAATCTAATCCTAAACTATCTTTCCTGATTCCTTGGTCTTGTACCTGCAAATGAAATAAAATAAAGAGGGGGTTAGAGTTAGTTTGCTCTTAGTTTTTAACAATGTAATGCACAGCTTTCCAAACATGACTGAGCCGAAGAAGGGACAAAATCCATCAAGTGTAGAATCTGTTCTTTTAAGCAATTAAGGCCTCAGAACAACGTCACAGGCTAGAGGGGCAAGTTTCACTAGGATAAGTAATAGTAAAAGGATGGACCATATTTACTTGATCTCAACCATAGCCAAAGAAAATAGTGAAGCAGCTCACACACCTAAATGCATGCATTGAGGTGTTAGCAGCAGAGAACAAAAGGGACAGTTTAAATCATAGCAGCATAGACCAAATCAAGCTTTATTCACTTCGTAGAGAGCCAGTCACAGTTTGTCACCAGCACATCCAAGAACAACACCAGATCTTGCAACCATATCACAAGATTAAATCACTTTCCACCACAGAAAACACAGGAGATCACCAACACAGATGGTGACTTCAGGAGGGGGAT
Source organism: Avena eriantha (assembly GCA_910589775.1). NCBI lineage: Eukaryota > Viridiplantae > Streptophyta > Magnoliopsida > Poales > Poaceae > Avena > Avena eriantha. Next base: position 87,116,861 of record OU342746.1, on the reverse strand, counting down.
GAACTTGGTGGATAGCAAGGCGACACGGGTGCAATTACACTAGGAGGAGCAAGACAAGGCCAAGAGGAAGCCAAAACCATTATAGGGCTACCATAAGCCAGAAGTAAAAGGCAACATCAGGACAAGCCTACTAAGGTATATCTCAACATTTTGATCTAATCATTTTCCATCTTACATATTCATTTCTTGCAAGCACATGATAATTAGACATATTGGACAATGGATAATAAACAGCCAGATAAGGCATGTGTTCTTGCACAGGGAGGGTCTCAGACCAGCATCACTGACACCACTATCTAGTTTTAACTAGATAGATACACATCACAGCTACTGGTACATGGCACATTCCCAGATGGTTAGCACCTATGTGCCTAGCAGGTTCATATTTGCTTGAGTACAAGCTCAAGCATATCCTTTCCAACAAAGATAATCATCTTCTTAAATGATTTAGGAATCCTAAATAGACACTTTATTTTACAAAAGACAGTAAAGATCAACACTGTCTATCACTAGGCCACACTATAGAGAAACCAATAAGTTTAATCACTTTCCTACAAGCATATATGAATCATTCGTTTTATATCATCTCCTTATTAATCACAGAATAGAGACTAACACTAGTAACTTTAGATTTACACAGTTATAGGACTCATTCCCGAGACTGAATACATCAGTATTTCACAAGGAAGCAATTAACCAAGCATTAGTACAAAAAGCATCCCAACTCAACTACATAGGACTTGGGTATCCACATTAAACTAAGCATGATTTTACAGAGCATTTTATGATAGAGTACAAGGTAACAAAAGCATGATCAGTAGAGTGTTCTCTGATAGAGAACATAGTAATAAACATGTTGTACAGAGATTGACACTACACTAATAGTAGATCATCATCAAAGGATTAGCACATGCAAGATTAACCCTAGAATTATGCTAAATCACCACTATAGGGGGAATGAACCCTAGAAATTTAGGGGTGAACCCTAAATGGGGAAATCCATCGCAAGTGACCACATGGCAAGGAGTGGAGGCAAGTTAGAACATAGAGAGGATAATAGGGAACTTACTCGAGGTCCTCGTAAGATTATCGAAGTGGAAGAGAGAGGAGGACGGCGACAGAGAGGTGGTGGCACGGGGAGCACCCTGAGGGGGCGCTGCAAACCGTGGCTGCACACGGCAGTGGCGGCCATGGAAGGACAGCGCCACGAGCACCACAACATCATCATGGGAGCGCCAGAGCATGGCAGACCCCAAACCCTAGCCACGAGGTGGGGGTCAGCACGACCAACAGAGACCGCTAGTGCCATATTGAGCGGGACAGCGTCGAACAGCGGCATCACCTGTGACATCTTGTACCGCGGCAACAAACATTGTGGCCTAGGACGGCTAGAATCACCCGCGGCGGCAACGACATTGAGCGGCCAGAGAGGGTGTCACGCAAGAGAGAAGAGAGAGGAGATCGAGCGAGTGAGTGGTACTAGGCCGGATGTGGGCAACCTAGTACTACCTAGGGGTGTTTGCCTAGTGCTAGCGGGTCGAGTCGAGCTAGGCCAGCCAGTGGGCCAGGCCCATCTTTTAAAAGAAGGACATACGTAAAATACATAATTACAAATATACCCCTAGAACTAGATAATCTCTAGAAAAATAAATAAAAATCCTAAAAATACAAATAATATATTTATGAACTCACAAAAAACAGAAGTATTATTACAGAAAATACTAGTTTGAATTTCTGAAAAGTAGATCAAGTGTGATAAAAATAAAATTTTATATTCTTAAAGGAATTTTAGTTAAATATTTAAAAGAGTTAACTAAATAAATTAATTTTTAAAACTCTTAGAACAATACTAGTTATTATAAAAATGCTACATATCAATATAATATGAATTTAATGATTCTTGAGAGATGCTTTTCTTTTATTAATTAAAATAAACTTAAAACCTTTACATGGTGGGTAAAAAACACAAAGAAGAATTAAACAAAATCATGGCATGACATTACTATGCATTGCGTATTGCTTCTTTAAATATTGTCCTTATCGGGCAATAATGGTTTTCTGTAGAAACCGAAGATCAAGGTTAAGTAGAAATATCCGACTTCACTACCTTGCAATCATAAGGCAAGTTCACAACTTGCTCATGTCCTTTGATTATTTTCTATCAAATGCTTGTAACTCAAATGTTATCATCGCCTGCATTTCAAAAGGGCCGGAAAACACTATTTTCATAATAATATGATTATGGATTATTTACCAAATGCTAATAATCTATTGATACAGTTCTAGTGGTAAAGGGACATAATATCTAGGACTTAACAACCAATGTCGCCAGTGATTCTAGCGCCTTATATTACGTGTTAACCATGAGATTTGGAATGGTACGGAGAAGTCAGTTGGATCTTCTTCCTTTCGCATGGACGGATGACCTTATCATGAGGGTGAGGATTTCTGATGGAGAAACCTAGCACATGGGTGGAACCCCTTAGTTTCCCGTTATTTTGGTGTCTAGATTATCTTGAGAGGATGTCAGTGGTTTAGTTGGTCCTTCATGGGAGCTTTCCAGGGCATAACCGTGTCATAGAGTCTTCGGGTGCCTACCAGAGTTATAGCCGGTCCTATAAGGGGCTTGACAGAGGTGGGCATGTCCTGGAGGATCGTGTCTTCATGCGGGGTCGTGAGAGGGGCAGTGATTGGCTTAGATCATCTACTGGGCCCCACACCAAAGGAAGTGTGGACGAGAAAGATCACCCAGTTGTGCAACAAGGATTTGGTCTATCATGGGTAAAGCAACGCACCTCTGCAGAATGTAAGAATTGTGACATGTTACTCCCTATTTCGGGAAGGAGCTACGAACGCGGCAGGAAACGAACCCCACGAAGGTTCTGGTCAACCTGTGAAGGTTGTCGGGCATAGTTTTAAGAATAAAAGCAACCTTTAAAGAAATGTTTATGAAAACCTGCATTGCCTACAACCTTTGGTCTGTGGCTGTAGAGATAGTGCATCATACACTTCTTTTTAGTGAATTTGCTGAGTACGCTCGTAATCAACCGTACCTTCTTAACCCTTGCTAGATTCTAAGTTGATTGAAGACGACGTCAACATCAATTTTTGCTCAAGCAACCATCATCATCAGTTCAAGTTCTGCAATAAAGTCAATGAAGTCTGCATATACATCAACTGAAGTAAAGGCGAAGATCTTGAATAGATAGGAGTAAATACTCTAGCCATAAAACCTACTTCTGTAGAGCATTGCATTAGCAGGAATTGCAAGCCAGATAGTTTAGTTACTAATCTTATTAGCTAGAAGTTTCTTTTTCTCTCTATAACCTAGAATGTTCTCTGGATCTTTTGTTAAGAGTCGAGTTGTAATCTATAGTCATGTCTTGGACCTGCTGTGTTTTTGTTGTACCACTCTGAGGGATATAATACTAGTGAATGGTGTTTCATTAGTGTTATGTTAATGACTATAGTGTATTACATCATGCAGTGGTATGCTGGGTAACCGCAGATTAGCAGATCCCATGGTGCATACACTTCCACAATTGATACTTATTTTAACCAACTAGATATACAATTCATTCGATGAGAAAGATCAAATGGCATGTATCCTTGGATATCGATATGCTATATAGTGGTATAGATACAAGTAATGAAGGTACCCTACTTCTTCAACCAGGCCTACAACTGGGCAATGTCGATCCATAGGTGAGTAGAGTACACACAGGATATTGTTTGACATATGAGTACCGGAGTATGGATGGTCGTACTCGTCGATGCTCTCGATCGTCAGAGAAGAGGTAGCAATTCGGAACACAAATGCGTTCTAGATTCAATGTGTCTCATCACTCCAATGTTTTCTAAAAAATGCGCTTTCTATTTATTTTGTACATAGCTACTAAATATTAAACAAATTTAAGAAATGAGAGAATTCAGAATCGCGCATGTTCCATGGTTCCACCCACCTTTGGCTCCAACTGTTCAACATCACTACTTGGGCCTTAAATAACCAACCACAGAGGTATTTTTGCTAATACCAAAGGATGATCTCACTAGGCATTGAATCGCGCCACCCTTAGGGCTCATTTGGATGCACCGGAACCCCCTGTATCCCTGTCCTTTCCCAGGGTGAGAACCCCACGTGGAAACTTCACCCTGATTTTTCAGAGACCCATTTGGTTGCATCGAACATGGAATTCTCTGCCCAATCCACGCGAAATCCCTGGGCTGCTTCACCCCGCCTATGCACATTAGGAGGATTCTCCCCGTCTCTCTTGCGATGACATGAGCTTTGCCGTCTCTTCCTCCTCGGTCTCCTGCTCCACCTCCATTATTCCGCATCCACCCCTCGCCTCACTCTGCTCCACCACTTCCTCACGACCTGAGCATTCTCAGGAACTACTCCGCATCATGGCCTGCTGCACCTCTCCCAATGACAGTTAATGTCCTCCAATAGTTTGTATCCCTCCGGCAACCGCTTATGGTCAGGCTACTGCACCGGCTGCTTCTGTCCACTTGGTGAGCAACCCTACTTGATTTCGTACATGTCCTGATCTTGTTGATCCCTTCCTCTATTCCCTCAGATCTGGGCTACTAGGGTTCTTGTTCTAAGGACTGAGCAGAAGTGGTGGCTGCTGCTCATGAGGGAGGGCACAATGTGAGGCTATTCCCATTGCAGCTAGGTGCAAGATTGATCTCCGAGAGGTATACTTCTTGTAGTACAATTCTTGTGTATCTTTGTATCTCCATGATACTTGTCATTGGTGTATTATGTGGTAGTATGGAGACCATTGGCGATTGTTTAAAAGAACAAGTTATCTGCAAGATTACATGAATTATCATAGACTGAATTTCCAACCAATGCTAGAGATGAATAATATGCAACATCTTCTATATTACTTTTTCGAAATAGTCTGCATCATATATAATTACCTAGATATATTATGAGAACGAGGTAATTGTCAATTCTTTATTTTAGCACACTAGTTTGTAAAATCCCTTCTCTTCCTTGTTGTTCATTTCCTATTAGTCGAATTTGATGGTTTGATCTTGGAGACACTGAGCTTCATAATGAGACATCTGGTTTGTGTCAATTAGTTAACAAATAATTGTTATATTTCTCAAGATTAGTTAATTGTTATGTTTCTCAACATCTAGTTCTATTGCAATTAGTTAACAAAAAAATCTAGAATGTAGCTCTTTCTTTTGTTCATGATCATTTTTTTGTGGTGAAAGCTCCTCCTTTTTCTTTCCTTTTTTCATCAATTTATTCTGTAGGTTATTAAATGCAACACGCCATACAATCTAAAGAATTTGTGTAGAACTAACTTGCAAATAATCGATTGATCGACGATAGCGTATATATCTAAAGATTGGTTGGTATGGTTGCTTCCATTTCTTTGGGGCATGCTCATTTTGTTTGGCAGAAGTTTACGCCAGTTCAGCGATGACATTTCGTCATGCTCATAGAGCGTCTCAGGCTTGCATGTTTATGATGGGATAGAATACTTACTATTTTTATACTTTTAACCATTCACACTATAAACACACAATCTGGACATCGATTAGTTTAGCTGTTTTCTTAGTTAAAAGGAATACTAGCCTAGGTTGGATGAAATATGGTCCCAATGTGTGAGTTGATATATCTTTTCTTGCCCTTGTAGACTATTGTGTAAGGATATACATTTTTGTAGAAATTATTCTACTTGTTACCTGCATAATGATGGCTTTGAGCTATTCTTTCATACTTTTGTTGATTCTTTTAGGCAGTTTCTGGAATTACTATTCACATGCATTTAAAATCTAGGGAGACCTGGTAATGATTCTATTTCTCTATGTATTACCATTGTTTGCACATGTGTCTATTTGTATCGGTTTTGCTTAAAGAAAATGAGTATGTACTAGTTTGTTAGAGCGACACATGGAAATCAATTCCACCGATGAAAGTAGTAGTAACATCCATGTTACTGGTTGAGATATTGTGCATCAACGTATAAACATTACTTTTTGTCATACAATTTCTTATCATCTTTGTGTTGATAAACCTATCTCATAGTTGCAACTTGTTAAATCTAGGTTGAAGCAATGGGCTTTCTTGTTTATTGCTAGTAAGGATCTACAGTCTACATTTCTATAAGAATCAGACCATTGATTTCATGCTAATATGAAACTCCTATAAATCGCAAAATCGAAAAGATAAAATAGAGCAACGTGCCTAGAACTACTTCCATTGTTATTTTGATGTTTATGTAATGTTTATGTCCTGCGACTTCAGTGTGGTTAGTGGTGGTAGTTTGAAAAATAATTTACTTAAACTGTATTGTGAAATAGATGCTAACTTTCTCACTGTTTCTTGTAATTCAGCGAACGTCGAGCTATGATAGAGTAGAGAAACGACTAGAGCAGGACTCCTAGCCGGGTTATGGGACAAAAGTGCTGGACGGTCGTATACGCGCGCACGAGCGAGTTAGTGGCGGCTCCAGGTGACGATGGTCAACGCGTGCGAGCAATGTGGCTCCAGGCTACGGCTCCGGTGACGGTCGGGACGATGGTGCTGGCCGGGTTACGGGGTAGTGGTGCTGGCCGATCGTATACATGCGTGAGCGAGGCGGCAGTGGCTCTAGGGAACGATGGTCAATGCACGGAAGAGAGGCTACACTAGGCGGCATGCACTGCTTCCATATTCCACCGTTGGGTGCATGACCCACGCAAATCGGACAAAGGGAGGACAATTGGTCCGAATTTTTCCTCCCATACCCATAAACAGATCGAATAGGACATTTTCCGTGTCTGATTTTTATCCATTCAGAAGTTTTCATCAATTATGTAGGAATATTAATTGTAATGGTTGGTCTTATTATAACAGGAAAATAGTTCAGACCACACTTTAATTCGAACGGATATGCTATAGTTGTTTTAACATTATCTTCTTCCTTGCTAATGAATTCTTGTTCTTCCGTATGTGTGCCTAGGTTTCTTGCCCAGTTGCAAAACTACCACAGGAGAGGGGGAGATCTCCCCAATGGGAACAAGGGATCCCGTATGCACCCTGATTTTCCCTCCAGGGGTAAGTTTCCCTGGTTTTTCCTCCCATGACAACCAAGATCCGGATGGAACCCGGGGACGAGCAGGTGGCTTTGCGGGTGTTGATGAAGAGGTGCTTATGGTGACGGCCAAAGAACTAGTAGCCACGACAGGAGATGCTGACATTCTCAAGATTTGGTAAAACATGGATGCCGCGCTTTGCCTATCGGACGCGAGCCACAACTGTGGTCATATGCTTATCTTATATAACTAGGTTCACCAAGTGCCACGTGGATTCAAGAACCCTCAAGCATCGGACAAGTTAATCCCGTGACGACTTGGATCTACGATGTTGGCGGCTCACCTAGAGAACTGGCAAATATTGCAGCTGTTGTTCATGGGGATTGGGGAAAATACGAAGAAAGAGAAGAGATCAAGCCATCTCCATTAACCGAGCATCATGCACAAGAGTGACATAGCTCTTTGCCTACATGCGATGCCCTTCGCCGAAAGCCGCAGAGCTTGCACTGACCATCAGTGCACTCTTGAGCCGAGTCCCCTCTCGAGCTGTGCACACCCACCTAGATATGTGGACAGTGAGTTGTAACATCACAAGGATGACAACGTTGATCCGCCATGGACGGTTCCTTTCCTTAAGCATCTCCTCACCTGCTCGACCTTTGGCAACCACCACCACCACCAGAGAACCTTATTCCAGACATGATGAACTTATGGGGAAAGAAGACTTTGGTACTTTGTGATTCGTGAATCCACATCTTGTATAGGATGAACCTTACGACCAGGTGGCGTAAGATTTTCTTCCTTGCGTGCTCCCGTTTTAGTCGAGCTCACGTTCCTGCGCCCTCTTGAGGCATGTCATGTGTAGACCCTATTGCAGGCCTCACAACTCACATGCCGGAGAATTAATGAAACTACCTGAGACTAAAACTAACTGAATTTGAAGATATATAATTTCATTGTTGGTCCCTGAAATCAAAGAATATTTGATGAATCTGAGATTTTGTCAGTATTCGGCAACAAGATCCATGATAGTAGCTATGATCATGATCATGTAAAATAACACATCTTCATATACATTCCTAGATATAAGGTTCACTAGTGTGAAATGGCTCAGGAATCCACTACAGCAACCATAGAGATGTTCGTCAGTAGTATATAGTCACTGGTAACAGCTTACTACTGATGGATTTAGAACTCGTCGTCCAAACTTCTAGCACTGACGAGTAAATTTATTTGTGCCCGTCGACGATAGGTACTATAGCCAACGAGACGCGTCTAACCATTGACATCCTAGCGGCGCACGCATAACCTATCTATGTCAAAAGTATTGCAGTAAGTGACGAACATCGGCTACACATGAACGTCATGACTAACCTTTCGGTGACATGTTTGTATAATTGTGAAGTACATTCTTTGAAACAAACATTCAATGTTAACTAGAATATTTTACACCAGTTTGTCAACCATTGGCATATATATATTTCACGGGATGGTCACTAGTTAAGTTATTGGAAATAAAAAATACAAGTATTTTCCATTTAAATGTAATGTAGGATGAGGTATGTACAAAAGACATATACAAATTCATATACATATATCCATGAGTCGCCATTTGTAGAATAATTGTTCAACTTCCAAAAGAAAAAACATCACGTCAAGATCAAAAAATGACACTTCATATGTTTGTAGCTCATCAAGTTCATTGGTCTGTGATCATCATCTTCTTGTGGGGCCACAACTGCAAGCAAATAGAACAAGAAATCCAACATGGCTGATATCCTAATATTACATGTATTCCCGTGGCATCACTGGTGAAAGCAATATGGAACAAGAATCTTCATCTTCAGATAGCTGATATCCTAATATTACGTGTCTATCCGTGACATTACTTGCGAAAGCAAAAAAAATATTATGATAGATATAATTAATTATATGACTTATAAAGATGTAAATAATGAGAATACAAACAGTTAGGTGAATATGGTAAGATGCATACGACAAATATGCCTAGATTGTGAAGAATAATATTTACTGTGTAGAGTTCACCAAGTAAGTACATGCTTCATAGGAACTACATTTTTTAGAATACAAATTCTAGACATGATAAAAAAGAAAGTACGAGATAAATAGGAATACCTCATTCATCAACTCATGTGACCACGGTCCACTTTTTCCATGTTCGCTACATTTGCATGGTTTGAGAGTCAATAGAGGCCAGGTTGTCTACATAAGTGCTCTCGGAAGCAAATGCAGAGTCTCCATCAGACTCATAGCTCTCCTCATGGTGCCATGTATTTATGTCCTCTTCCTACTTGACAAAAGCCGTTGTATGGGAGAAATATGTATCCATTCTACAAAGAAGTTGAAGGTACTTACTGAAAGGAAATTAGTAGAAGTATCTTACCTATAAAAATCTATTGAACTACTATAGAATATTGGATAACATGAGATTAAAAGCATATAAATGAGTATCTAATGTACTAAATGACCCACAGGGTACGCTTCAACGAAGAAGTTGTTACTTCCTGTGGGAAAGAGTCTACGATAGTCTACTGGGTCCAATATCCATCCATAAATACATGTTCCACCTACTCATTCACTCTCTCCACATAATAACGCTCACTTGACTCCCTCCCGCCAAGAGCTAGGCTAAGATGATCTTGAATTTTCTCTCTGTAGAATGATTTCCGGGAGCTTGCACATGAAGACAAGTACTATTTTTAGCAGTTAACAAGATTTAGGTTCAAATAAGCATTAACATGAATGTAGAGAATATATAGGTGCTCAAACAGTTTAACATTAACAAAGAAACAAGCTAACGAAGGGAATATAACCATGAACACATTAATCTCTAGTAGTTCCGACATAGAAGGTGTACTGTTCCTATAGTTTCAAGGTATAACAACCATACTAACATGTATAAAGCATAGTATCAAACATAGTATAAAACATGACATATATTGCAAAGATTTTAGATGTAGCACGATTAATAGGGAAGATTGGATGAGCCAAGGATGCTAACAGAAATGTCATCGATAGGAAGTAGAAACCCATGGGGGTACCCTATAAAAGGGGGTTCTACTTAGTTGAACGGTCAATTAAATATATAAATAATGGACTGATAACATAATTAAGTAAGGAACTATAAATATGAAGTGTGTTAGAATAACCTTAATCTTAAAATTACTTATAACTGCAGGGAGTACCTATAGCAAATGTGAACATAGAAAATTCATCATTGTAAATAATTAAGTAAGGGTCATAGACATGGCTAACTATGAGAAGGAACTTAAAATAGGAAGTGTGTTGTAATAATCTTAATCTTAAAACTACTGATGACTACAGGGAGTACCTATAGGAAATAGTGAAAGATAAACATGATCGTAGAAAATTCATCAATGAAAATAATTAAGTAAGGATCATCGATGACATGGCTAACTAAGCAAAGAAGCTGCAAATAGGAAGTGTGTTGGAATGACCTTAATCTTAAAATAGATGATGACTACAAGGAGTAGATGTAGGAAATAGTGAAAGATAAACATGAGCATTGAGAATTCATCACTATAAATAGTAAGGATCATTATCATAGAAAACCAAGCAAAGAAATTGCAAATAGGAAATGTGTTGAAATGACCTTAATCTTAAAATTGTTGATGACTATAGGGAGTACCTGCAGGAAATAGTGAAAGAGAAACATGAACATAGATAATTCGTCACTGTAAATAAGTGTACAAAACACCTACTTTCAAAACACAAGTAACTGTAACAAGATAGTTATATAACAATAAATCTCGATTTATATAACCAATTTGTATGGGAATCAATGTTAATCGTATACTAACCATCCAAGCATGGTAAAATAGCCATGCCATAGCAACTACACAACTATGTTAGGAGACAACGCCAGGATATGTCCAAATACACATTAATTATCATACAATACAAACTAGAATGTAGAAATAGAAGCATTGTAAAATATTGATGACAACATAAGATTAACCAATAGAACTAAAAACAAAAACATAATTAAGTATAGTAAACATGATTTTGTGCTAAAGCTAAAATATGGAACTAGAGTTCAAAATTTATGTACTAGTACCAAATTATCATTAGACCTATAGAAACTATTAGGAAAAGATTAATTAATGAATGAACAACATTTCTAAAGAAATGATATACTATGACCGAATCCTATGACGGATTTAGGGTTTAGAGGAAATGTGAGGATTATGGTTCATGATTGCCAATAGAAATCGAACCTAGAATAGCTAAGCTAAAAAGTTATGACCGAATCATATGACGGATTTAGGGTTTATAGGCGACTAGGGTTTATACGGGACTTGGGGATTAGAGTTCATGCAGATGACCAGTGAAGGAACCACACACAAGACATAGGAAATAAGGATTACTTTTGCTAGCAATCGAGGAAAAAAGAGGAAGATAGGAGGAGCTCACATTATCGTCGTTGTCTAGTCGCATGCGTGGTCGGAGCTAGAGTTTTGTGCGAGCCTGGTTGTGGTTGTGGAGGGGACTTACCTGGCTTTTAAGGGAGAACAACGGCAACGCGGTCCCACAGAGTCGGGGAGGATGGGCGGTAGCAGTGTGTGATACTGCGGGAGCGCCAGAGGAGTAGAGGATTTGAGCAGTAAGGGACACTAGAAAATTTGGCTTTCACAACAGAGGGTTTGTATGGTTGAAGGCCTGTTTATCGTGGCCTAAAGTTCTTCCATGAAGGATGGGTACCCATGGTAAAAGCCCCATCACCGTAGAATCGACCATGTTTTTTCGCGACATTGGCGGATCAGACACTTCAACCACAGATTTTCGCACCATGGTAGATCGGTTTTGCCAGCCCCGTTGACTTCTAATGTCATGCAAACTGCCACATGGTAGGCACCGTTAACGGCCAGTTACCGCTGTCTATGGTTAAAAACTGTGATGGAAGCCAAGGTCTGATAATAATTCAGTGGGCCGATCCATGAGAGAATCCCATTAAGAAGACGGTCATTTAATATTTCGGCCTGCTTGAGGCCTGCACCCTGTTAACTCTAGCCTAGCTGTGGCTTGTTAACGTTGAGGTCTGTTACTATTTTGGCCCAACTAAGGAATGCGTTAGGCCCATCACTATTCTTAAATCCCATGGTCCCCTGCCCAATGGAGGCTCATTGGTGAGAAGGCCCGTTACTGTTCTGGCCTTTTAATGTTCTGGCCTGTACACCGTGCGCAGACCACTAGCAGGCCATTTGTGAGAAGGTCTGCTACTTTTCTGCCCTACTACCATTTTGGTCTTTTACTGTTCGGGCCTTTTACTTCCCATATCCATAAGGATGTCTTCTATGATTCTAGCCTTTTATTGTTCTGGACTTTTACTCTTCATCGAGTCCGCTCGTGGTATCCCTTCCTGCCTTTTGAACCTGAGGCCTGTTACTATTTCGGCCTTTATGAGGCCCACGCAAATGGCAATGATCAATAAAATGTGCGTATGGACCATCAACAAGCATCATTATTGTTCATAATCGGCCTAGTAAACAATGGGCCAATATCAAAGACCAATCGGCACATTAATGGTACCTCCTACCGCTAGGTGGGAACAACATCAACTAAATGCCTACATGGCCTATGCGATTTACCTAGATATTACAATAGCTAGAAACTTCTTAAAATTATTACAAATCATCAACAAACTAAAGTGTAAGAAAATTCAGCATTTTAGCCGCCAATCAAGACTGAGCCTTCTCAATTTGCTTTCTCAATCTATCAACAACACTTCCTTTTGAGTGTGACAACTACATTAAAAAACCACCTTGAGACATGATCTTGCACTTCCCACTTTGGTCGCGATAGCAACAATTGCAGTCGTGAACTAAGTAAATAACAAGTTAATAAAGAAAACAAGGAAAACAAACAACCATCTTCATTATCAAAGAATTTTAAACTACCGATTTGAACTGGAGTTTACACAGGTCCATGGTTTAATTAAACAAAATAGGACAAACAAGCATGAAATTAAACAAGTATGCCTTCCGTAAAACGAGCAACCAAACAATGTGTGTGTGGCTTAGAATTTCAGCAAATATGAACTAGCTAGGTCATTTCAGCAAATATGGAAGCAATGGTATAGCCTGGAATGCAAAATACGTTAGGTGACTCAAAATTTGTGGCGAACTACACAATAGGATGTAGTTATTTTAATATCTTAGAGTGAACCAGGTAGAAAATATAATGACATCATACCTGAACTTGTAGAGCGGGGTATCCAAACCACCCATGAACAACACAATAGAGGATAATTATATAGTTTCTTAGGATGAACCAAAAACGAATACGAAATACAAAGGCATCATTTGTGAACCTGTAAACAAACTTTGCAAACCAACATGTTTAGTGTTCCATGTGTTGAGCCCTATCCAAAGGAAGACAAAATAGTTAGTGTTGTGGATTTTGAAGAACCAGATGGCAACAACAAAATTATAAATGAATTAGTATAAAGTATTTAAACGCGTACTACAGTATAATAGAAGGATTCCAGGGAGGAAACAATAGTAGTAACTTAGCTAATGACAAACCATATAGAAGTTAGCAACTGTGGAGTAGAGAATACAAACTAGTTGAAATATTTTCTAGTGACATAGATTTTACAAGAAAACAACAATAGCAGGTAATTTCTATTGTATGGAGTAGTTAAGAACATGTGCATGACAAAATAAAAAAAATATGCATGACTTCAAAATCTATAGAGAAAGTGATGCAAATCAGCATGTCTAGATACCTTGTATGTAGCACAAATAACGAACATGCGTAGTGACTTGGTGTGTAGCACGATTACAAAAATGCAGTTCAATACGACATGCTTGAACCTTCTATACTACTGACAAAACAAAAACGTGTTGGAAATTTGGTTACCATGGTCAGAGGGGCGTCTAAGCATCATCCATATCTGTGACGCTGATGTGGAGGTCAACGAGGGTGCTGCTATTGTGGTGGTTTTTGGTGTCAGGGAATCATATCTGGGGAGGTCGATCCAGGCTTGAGCACGGTGGATAAGAGCGTCGCTGAGACAAATCTAGTGCAGTGAACAGACGACGCTCGTGTAGCTAGTCTAGAGCGGTGTCCATGTATTTTGTTGAATTAGATCACGTCGGTGGACCTCGATGAAGCATCTCCAGTATGATTGGGTAGCTGTAAATGACGAGGAAGCAGAGCTTGGGTGGTTGATGGTTCCATCGGCGTGGCGCACTAGATTGCAGCTCTAGTGTAGTGACAAAGGACTAGTGAACTAGACCTAGTGCTGTGGGCGTCGGTGAAGCGGATCTGGTACGATGCACGAGACCGCAGATCAAGCGGCTCCTGTCACCGGCCGGTGCGCACAGTGGTCGTGGAGGTGAGAGAATGAGAGAGGACCTTGGGCTTTTTGTGAGGGCTGGTAGGAAATACTACGCGAATCGGGACTATAGTGGTGAACACAAATATAATTATGAGTGTACCCGCAAGCTATTGACTTTAACATGCCCATTTGTCATCTAAACAATGGGTAGAATGAGAATTTTATAGTGTTTGAAAAGGTAGGCATTAAAATGTTTTCGGGTCGGTGGGAGGTTTTTCCGCTCGATCGAGATTTTGAATTTAGCTAGCATCCATCTACTAATATAAAAAATGTAGTACTGTAGAGCATACGAGTTCCAGGAATTGAAAATCAAGAGTCACATCAACTCATCATCCATGACCATATATTTGCACCAAAAATATGACATCTCTGCTTCAAACGGGGTCGGTCGTAGATTTTGCCTCTGGATTGAGATTTTGAATCTAGCTAGTGTCCATCTACTAATATAAAATGGTACTCCTACATTGGGATATTTTTCCTCAAAGGGTTTGAAGCGAAGGGGCAGGTCGCTGGGTGATTTTTCCGCTCAATTGTGATTTTGAATTTGGCTAGCATCCATCTATTTACTAATAGAAAATTTGTACTCCCTAGTGGGAGATTCTATCTCAAAGTTTATGAAATGGTGGGGCAGGAAATGCTTCAAGATAGGTGGGTGATTTTGCCGCGTGATTGAGATTTTGAATTTGTCTACCTGCCAAATATTAAAAGAAAAAATCTAGTAGACCACACGTGTATGCGGTGACCCAGCATACCATTGCATGATGTAGTACACTATAGTAGTTGACATAACACCAATGAAACACCGTTCACTAGTATTACATCCCTCAGAGTGGTACAATAGAAACCTAGGAGGTCCAAGACATGACTATAGGTTTCAACTCGACTCTGTACAAAAGATCCAGAGAACACTCTGTCAACACCCGGATTTTTAATCCCAGATGCCTGTTATGCCATACCTCGCAATCCCAGAATTACCATTTTTGCGAGACATAACAGAATTGGTACCATAGTACATCATCCATTACAAACCATAATAAAGGTCTTACAAATAAAGGATCTCATGATCCAGTTTTAATACAATCAAAGCAGCGGAAAGTAAACATAGTAGGGGCTCCATTTTCAGAGTCACAGGCAATGCTGATGATGGGAGATGATCCTAGTTGTCGTAGACCTCCTGCTATCCATCATCCTAGTAGTCCTCCTCATAGTCTGCCCACGGGAATAGCCACGGACTAAGCCATGAGTACTCTTTAACTACTCGCAAACTATCACTAATAAGTAAGGTAGTTCTATTAGGAATCTTAAGCTCTAGGTTTATTTGAAAAAAAGCCAGGTTTATGTCAAACTGAGTTTAGAAGTAAAGAAAACCAATTTAATGTTCTAAATCACTTAAGTGGGAACCTAGTTTTCATGTTCACAACCCTGTTGTGGTCAAGTCAAAGTCATAGTTCAATTCACAAGTCATTTGGAAAACATTTGACGATGAAATAGTATGGCCACTCCAACTGTCCATGACCGCGAACGCGGCTATTCGAATAGTTTCACACTCTGAAGAGGTGGTACACTTTCACCATAAAATTCGATACATCCGTCAGGGATAACCCTGAATCATCATACCTAGTATGCGGATAATCAATCATAACCTTTCAATTACACACTCTAGTATAGACACCTCCCCTATGATATTGGCCTCCCAGCCATGGCCATCTGCCATCCTGGGCACTACATAGGTGGACATTCATCACAAGGTAGCCTCAGCTCAACCTCTTCCGCAAGGGAACCCATACTAAGGCATATAAAATTCCAATTAAGCCCTACCCAATTCAGGTATTGTGGTTGCACGGTAAAATTGGAATGGTATCGCATCCAAACCCAACTATCAGTTTTTATAAAGGGCTAAGGCTCATGCCTCAACATTTTCATTATCAAACCATTTGTGTTACTCAACACATGTAAAAACATCACAATATAATGAATTATCATTCCAAGGTTTTCATAATAATTTTCACCAAGTATTCCCATCTAAAGTGATCAACTTTTATGCTTAGCACTAGCCACTTAAGTTGAGGGTACTCACTAATGAGAGGTGCTAGTCAAGTGTAACCATCCAACTCTAGTGTTATGCCTTTTGAGGACATCCAAGTATAACTAGATAGGCCTAGTTTTATACTCTTCATGGTATCTATACTATTGTTCCAATACTCACAAAGCACTAACTAAAAGTAAAGAACTTTGGTAAAGTAAAAGAATAAAGCTTGCAAGTAAAACTTGGGATTGGTATAATCAAAGTTGGATAACCAAGCATGCCTAATGCATCTTGCATAGGTTATCTTGCAAGGATGACTTGCATAGCTAACTTGTAGTGTTAGGCTTGCATAGGTATAATACTTGCAAGTGTTAGCTTGCCTTGGGTAGTGCGGTGGTTGAAGTTTTCTTCTTCTTCTTGGTAGTACTCCTCCTCCACGTATACCGGGTCGGTACTATCGTCTATAAATGAATACGAGGTACACAATCACCAAACAATACTTAACTATATCTATTTAGCACACTAACGTTCAGACTAGATGATCTAGCATCATCACAAACATCACATGAAATAAAGACTTAATCTTGTTTATCTTATTTTTGGAAAAGTACTTTCTACTCATTGAAAATACTTAAGATTTATTATTCTCCAGTTAAAATATGGGATCCTGTTGACACATGTCATCACCACATATTCTAATACATGGGAATGTGATTTAAAGTGTTGGTCATATTTTATAAAGTTTAAGATTATCATTTAATAGAATTAATGTGACTAGAAATGCCTATATAGCATTCATCTGGTACTAGTCCAATGTCAGTGCATGTAAACCTAAATATTTTTACATATTCAGGTAGATCTTGTCAAATGTGATTTTGAGAGTTGGAATCAACTCAAAAGCATTTCTTTGATTTTTGAAAAATGTTTGAAGCTGGAAAAGTCTCTGTCTTGTTATTTTTACTTTGGGTTATCTTTAAATCCAAATGGTTTGAATCCAACGGGCTTGGATAGATAAATTGAATACCTTTCTAACAAAATTGGAATCATGCAATTTAGTTCAAAGAATCGCTTTGAATTGATTTTTGAATCTCCTGACAGAATCTAGTTTCAACTAAAATGGAAAATAACTATTTGAATCATTGGGCTCTGCGCAGGAATGTAAACGGGACGGCCGAACTGCACGGCGCGGCGCATCGGGCTGCTGACAGAACGGTCCCACTGGTCAGTGACTCTATCTAACCAAAAGGGTATCTTCCAATCTAGGCCCTACGATTAGAATGTGATCTAACAGCTGAGGTTCATCTCCTACGTCGAACAGTTCCGGCGAGGACTAAACCCTAACGCGGCAGTGGGGGTCGTGTGAGGCTCACCAGGGCTCCAGCGAGGGTCGGCGATGGGGGTGAACTACGTTGTAGACGACGGTGGTTCGAACGGTGGTCGCGGTGGCTCCTGGGGCGGCTCCAATCAATGACTCCAATCTGGCCAAATTCTAGCGATGGGGTGCTCGCCTTGCTTCGGGGAGAGGTGTGGGAGGCTCTGTGAGGAGTGGGGAGTGTGATGCTGTGGTGAATTGAGGTGGAGGGGGTCTCTATTTATACACTGGCGAAGGGACAAAGCGGGATGGCTCGGGCTCGTCGGTGACAATGATACAGGGGGCTAGCGGCGTGGCTGAGGGTAGTGGGCGATGCGGTGCTCCCTGGCGGTCATTATGGGCTTAGTGGCGTGGCATGGGGCGGTCGGGAATGGTTGGGCGCGGGCGGTGCTCTGCACGGAACTGGCCGTGTTCGAGATGGCGCACGGGAGCTACGGGTCGTGCGGCGGCAAATGGGGATGTCTGGGAGCTAGCTGGTGATATGGCGAGTGTGTGCACGCGCGGAGGGTGCGAGGCGCGGCACGTGCGAGCTGATCGGTTGCAGCGCTCTAGCGCGCTCTCGGAACGGCGCAGAGAAAGTGGGTGTGGCGGTTTTCTAGTGGTCCATGGTCTGGCTGCAGTCAAGGGCTGGACAGGGCATGGCAGTGGACGCTGGCCTGCCTCCTAGACATCATGGATGAGGGCAGCGTGGTCTAAGGCGAGCGGTCCATGGTCGGCCGGCACGACGGGCTTCGGGTGGCGCTTCACTGGTGCAACGACAAAGAGGGGGTGCGTGTCTGGCGCTGCTATGTGTTTAGGGAGACCAAGGGAGTGAAGAGGGGACAATGGGGTGAGTGATCACTGCTCAAAACAGTGAAGTTCGGTAGTGGTTTAATTAGTGTTTGCAATGTGTTCGACCAAATGGCCGCATGAACTTAAGTTTGAAATTTTTGAATGAAATTTGTTGAGTGTTTTGATCTTATGCTTGAGTGTCTATGGTTGCTTGGAAAAGTTAAGGTGAATTGATTTGAGTGGTTTTTGCAAAATGGTGATCTTACCATATGAACTTGATTCAATTTTGAAATATCCTTTCAATATATTTGAAAACAGTTTCTATGAGTTTGTAAAGTGGGCTTGGGTTCATTTTTACTTGGTCTAGCAAGGGGTGAAAAGAAATGGAAATGTCTCTATTAGAAATTCTTTACTAGGAACAATTAAAGTGACCTAGTGGTTAATTTTGGTCAGAATGACCATTTCCTTATTTGATTCCTATTTGATTTGTTTCTTTTGATTTTTTTTGTAATTGGCCTAGATGATGTAGTATTCATCTTTAAACCATTTCTTATCATTTGTAGCAAACACACATGGCAATTTCACTCAATCATATACTAATGCAAATCACACATGCATTCATATTCAATTTAGTAATAAAAGTTTTTGTTAACCCTAATCTTGGGTGATTATAACTTGATAATCTTGATTAGTATTTTGGGGTGTTACAAACCTTCCCTCCTTAAATAAAATCTCGTTCCGAGATTTAAGAAAAACTAGGAACTAAAGATATTTGGAAACTCAGTCCTAATGCAATCCTCTCGCATCCAAGTAGCTTCTTCTTCGGTATGGTTGCTCCATTGGATCTTGAGAAACTTGATACTCCGGGTCCTGGTGGTTCTGAAGGCTTCTTCCAAAATACGAATGGGCACTTCACGATACATTAGATCCTTGTTGATATCTATGGCTCGGTGATCGATGTTCTTGAAAACTTCGGTCTTCTCCGGAACATCTAGGCATTTGCGAAGTAACGAGATATGGAACACATCATGTATGGCCAACATCTCCTCTGGATGTTCTAGTTGATATGATACTTCTCCTCGGCATTTCAAAATCTGGAAGGGTCCAATATATCTGGGGGCTAACTTCCCTTTCAGATGAAAATGTTGCATTCCCTTCAAGGGTGACACTTTGAGATACACAAAATCTCTGACATTGAAGGTCAGGTCTCGACGTCTCTTGTCAGGATAACTCTTCTGTCTGGATTGGGCGGTCTTGAGATGTTCACGGACTTTGTGAACCTTATCTTCGGCTTCTCGTAGGATGTCAGGTTCGAAAATCAGACTCTCTCCTACTTGCGACCAATTCAAGGGGGTACGACACTTCCTTTCATACATAAATTCAAATGGGGCCATTTGCAAACTCGCTTGATGACTATTGTTGTATGAGAATTCTGCGAAACGCAGACAATCTTCCCATTTTGATCCATATTATAACACACAAGCTCTCAACATATCTTCAAAGATTTGGTTGACTCTTTTAGTTTGTCCATCGGTCTGCGAGTGATAAGCTGTGCTGAAGTTAAGCTTGGTTCCTAATCCTTCTTGGAATTTCTGCCACAATCTTGAGGTAAACTGGGTGCCTCGATCCCATACTATGGTGTTACGGGTTCCATCCAAACTGACGATTCTAGCAATGTACAAATCTACTAGCTTCGAACTGTGGTAGGTAGTCTTGACACGTATAAAATGGGCTACCTTGGACAGTATCAACTATGACCCAAGTAGAGTCATTTCCCCTACTAGATGTAGGCAAACCGGTGATAAAATCCATTTCGATAGAATCCCATTTCCATTCTGGAATCTGCAATGGTTGCAAAAGTCCTGCGGGTCTCTTATGTTCCACTTTGACTCTTTGACATATATCACACTTGGCTATGTAGCTTCCGATCTCTCTCTTCATCTTGTGCCACCAAAATTGCTCCTTCAAATCCTGATACATCTTTGTTCCTCCGGGATGGATAGAATAAAGAGTATCATGAGCTTCTTGCATGATAACTTGCTTCAACTCTGAATTTGTTGGCACACAGATACGTCCTATGTACCACAAAACTCCTTCTCCATCTTTTGTGAATCCTGGTACCTTCCCTGTACTGATACAATGCTTGATTCCGTCGATACTTGAATTTCCTTTCTAGGCTTCCTTGATCTGACTGATCAAAGTGGGTTGAAGTTCAATGCTAGCTAAAAAGCCTTTGCTAACTAGCTCCGTTCTAAACTGCTCCAACTCTTCATGCAAACTTGGCTGGGTTTGTTTGATCATGGTGTTTAATCTACACGGCAATCTGCTAAGAGCATCCGCTGCCACATTGGCTTTGCCGGGGTGATAGTCAATGTCAAGGTCATAATCCTTGATTAACTCTATCCATCTCCTTTGCCTCATAATCAGCTCCTTCTAGGTGAAAATATACTTCAGACTCTTGTGATCCAAATAAATCTCACAGCGGTTACCCATAAGGTAATGACGCCATGGCTTCAAAGGTAACACTGCGGCTGCTAGTTCAAGGTCATGGGTAGGGTAGTTTGGCTCAAGTTGCTTCAGTTGTCAGGACAGATATGCTATGACTTTGCCTTCCTGCATCAACACACATCCGAGACCAATGTTGGATTCATCACAATACACATCAAAAGGTTCTTGATATCTAGCATAATCAGAATTGGGGCTGAAATCAATCTCTTCTTGAGATCTTGAAAACTTGCTTCACATTTGTCCGTCCATTCAAACTTCTTATCTTTCTTCAACAACTGGGTCATCGGTCTTGCGATTCTCGAAAATCCTTCAACAAACTTGCGGTAATATCCCGCTAATCCGAGAAATGCACGGACTTAGGTTTGAGTGGTTGGGGCTTTCCATTCTTAAACATCTTTGATCTTGGCGGGATCGACATCGACTCCTCCTGCCGACACAATATGTCCTATGAATCCTACTTCCTTCAACCAAAACTCACATTTGCTAAAATTGGCATACAATTGATGCTCTCTAAGGGTTTCAAGGATGGTTCTCAGGTGTAGTTCATGGTCTTCCTCTGACTTGGAATAGATCATAATATCATCGATAAAACAACGACAGACTTATCCAGGAAGTTCATGAAAATATTATTCATGAGATTCATGAAATAAGCGAGGGCATTGGTTAATCCAAAAGACATGATAGTGTACTCATACAATCCATATCTGGTGGTAAAGGCGGTCTTTGGAATATCCGTTGCACGAATCTTGAGTTGATGATAACCAGTTCTAAGATCAATCTTAGAAAACACTCTGGTACCAGTCAAATGGTCAAACAGATCCTCTATCTTTGGCAGTGGGTACTTGTTCTTGATGGTGACATCATTCAGCTTCCGGTAATCTGTGCACACACGGTTACCTCCATCTTTCTTATCCACAAACAAAACAGGCGATCTCCATGGCGATGCACGTGGTTGAATCAGACCTTTCTCCAACATAGCATCAAGTTGTTTCTTCAGTTCCACTAATTCAGATGGGTTCATACTATAAGTTCTCTGAGCTATGGGTCTAGTTCCAGGAATTAGTTCAATGATGAACTCGATATCCTGATCTCGGGGCATATCGGGAAATTCATCTGGGAATACGTCGGGGTATTCACAGACTACTCTGACTTGGTTTAGGGTTGGTTGGGCTAGACTCTTGTTGCATTTGAATTGACGGGGCAAAGTCTCAGATACATGCTCTACTGATACTCCAGAGCTACTGGTCATGGTTACACCTTTCTTGGCATAGTCAATTAATCCTTTATGTTTCGACATACAATCCATTCCTAGTACTACTTCCAAACCTTTGGTTCCAAGTACTATTAGATTGGCATAAAATCGTTTCCATGGATTCTGATAGGTACAGCCTTGCAAATTTTCTAGCTTTGGTGGTTGAACCAGGTATTTGAACTATCATAACATGCTTCAATTTTGTTGGTTGAATGTTACTAGTGCATGGAAATTCTTCTGTAAAAAACGAGTGCGATGCTCCAGAATCAAACAACACTCTTGCAAGTACCGAGTTAACAGAAAACATACCCAGTACGACATCAAGCGCTTCCTGAGCTTCTTCAGCATTCATGTGGAACAGACGACCATTGCGGTTGAGAGAGATCCCTGGGGAAAACCTCCTTCCAGGTTGAACACGGCGTTGCTGCTGAGCGGGTGCATTAACATTGGTGGCTGCTGCAAGCTTCTTGGGGCACTCATTGGAGTAGTCACCCTTGACTCCACATTCAAAGCAAGTAATCTGGGACTTGTCTTTTACTACAACAGGCACAATATTGCTTCTAGTCCTTGGGGCAGTATTGTTGTTGTTGTTGGACTTGGGTGCTGCATGGTTGAAGTTATTGGAGTTGCCAGGGTTGTTGTTGTGGTTTCCTCCAGACTTCAAGTTTCCTCCGTTACAATTGGGATAGTTTGGATGGGACATCGGGGGTCTATTGTTTCTTGGGGCATCATCCTGCGCTTGCGATTGTCATTGGCTTGGTTGATCTTCCCTTCCATCTGGATGGCAGAGTCTACTAGCTCTTCTAGATCTGCAAAACGGATGTTGACTAACACAGTATGCATCTCATCATGCAATCCATTTAGGAACCTTTCCTTCTTCTTTTCTTTGGTGTTAATCTCATCAGGGGTATATCTAGCGAGGGACAGAAATTACTCACGGTACTCAACTACCGTCATCCTTCCTTGCTTCAGTTCCCTAAACTCATCCCTCATCCTGGTGACCAAACCTTGGGGCACATGAGTCCGGCTGAACTTGATCTTGAATGCTTCCCAAGTCATCATCTGACCTTCGTTCATGGTACGGGTGCTATTCCACCAGGCTCTTTCATCTCCTGCCAGATAATGGGTGACAAACAGTACTTTTTCATTGGCTTCAACTCCTGCGACCTCCAGATTGTTCTCCATGGTTTGCAGCCAGTCATCAGCATCTAAGGGATCCTCAGACTTACTAAAGATAGGTGGGTTGGTATTCTGAAAGTTCTTGAGCATGGATCCATGGTTATCCTGGTTTCCATGATCTTGATTATTGTGGGACATCTGAGCTATCTGTTGAAGAGTGGCTAGGTTGGCTTGACGTTCGGCTCTACTAGCTTCACAGTTAGAAACTAGCATTTGCAGAATCTGCAGCATTGGTCCTGAGATGAACTGCTTCATCCGGGATTTCCACGAGTCATCGGAAGATTGAGATAGATAATGAGATAAGAGGGAAATATCTAGGATTCATGGTTTTGTTTCAAAAGCATTAAACTTTGAGTTTGACTCATGTTTTGCAAACTAACAACTTCCTCTCATCCATTCATTCAAAGCACACCATACAAACACACACAACAACACGAATAGAAAAAAGATGGTTTTAAGAACCATTCTGTGAAACTAAGATATGGTGGGACCGATACAACACACTCCTATGGTAGTTCTCAAGTGCATCTAATCATCATCAATGAAGTCGGAATCATCATCATCAGTGTGGAACTCCATGGCATCATCCTCCAGATAGTCGTTGTCATCACTGATGTAAGAGAAAAGATCTCCCCGGATATCTTCACTTTCCTCCTCCTTCGCTTCAAGATGGATCTCCTATTCACCGATGGTCTTCTCGAGAGTGGCCACGTTCTTGTGAAGACGATCAATGGTGCGATCCTTCTTGTCATGTTGACGACAAAGTGATTGGCTCTCCTTGGTGAGAATTGCGAGGGTCTGGTCCTTCTTGATTGCAATGGCATGGTTGTGGTTGGCGTAGGCACGGGCGTTATCCAACTCCTTTTGTCTATCATACACCATGAAGTCAAGATTATCCACATAGTTCTTTAGCTCCGGGTGTCCTGGCATCTCCAAGGGCATTCCCATAGAATCACCCCTTGCGTAGTGAGCAAAAGCGAGTTCCCTGGATCTGGTTGATGTTTTGTCCGCACAGACAGGCAAGAGCTTCATGCATGGCCCTGGCTAATCCATCTAGCCAGTTGTTCTCCCGCAAGGTGAATTGGATCTTCTCCAAAGTGGTTTCTTCCATCTTGCCTCTGAGATCTGCAACTATCAGCCATTGTAGATCTCCTCCTACGTGATCGTTGATTTGTGCCCCGAAGAATTCTGGGTGCGGGCGATCAAGACACTCTGACAGTGCGTATAGATCCCTCTCAAATATCAGGTGGCCTCCGTTGCCCAGCTGGTAGAACTTGCAATACTGGACCTCCATCTATAAGAATTTAGGCTGAGCAAGTTAGTGAGGTGATCGAGTGTGTCAAATTTTAGGTAGAGTTGCAAGAATTTATGAGGAACATGAATTTTTGGAAAGAATCTCAAAGATAAGAGTGGGAATAGGTTTTCATAAATACTCCCTTCTTTTGTTTTTGAAACTAAGTTTTTGTTCGGACGTCCATTCTAACTAGGGTCAACTATGGTCAGGATGTCTCTGATACCAACTTGTCAACACCCAGATTTTTAATCCCAGATGCCTGTTATGCCATACCACGCAATCCCAGGATTACCATTTTTTCGAGACATAACTGAATTGGTACCATAGTACGTCATCCATTACAAACCATAATAAAGGTCTTACAAATAAAGGATCTCATGATCCAGTTTTAATACAATCAAAGCAGCGGAAAGTAAACATAGTAGGGGCTCCATCTTCAGAGTCACAGGCAATGCTGACGATGGGAGATGATCCTAGTTGTCGTAGACCTCCTGTTGTCCATCATCCTGGTAGTCCTCCTTATAGTCTGGCCACGGGAATAGACAGGGACAAGGCCATGAGTACACTTACTCGCAAACTATCACTAATAAGTAATGTAGTTCTAGTAGGAATCTTAAGCTCTAGGTTTATTTGCAAAAAAGCCAGGTTTATCTCAAACTGAGTTTAGAAGTAAAGAAAACTAATTTAATGTTCTAAATCACTTAAGTGGGAACCTAGTTTTCATGTTCACAACCCTGTTGTGGTCAAGTCAAAGTCATAGTTCAATTCACAAGTCATTTGAAAAACATTTGACGATAGAACAGTATGGCCACCCGAACTGTCCATGACCGCGGACGCGGCTATTCGAATAGTTTGACACTCTGCAGAGGTGGTACACTTTCACCACAAAATTTGATAATCCGTCAGGGATAACCCTGAATCATCATACTTAGTATGCGGCTAATCAATCATAACCTTTCAATTACACACTCTAGTATAGGCACCTCCCCTATGAGCTTGGCGTCCCAGCCATGGCCATCTGCCATCCTAGGCACTCCATAGGTGGACATTAATCACGAGGTAGCCTCAGCTCAACCTCTTCCGCAAGTGGACCCATACTAAGGCATATAAACTTCTAGTTAAGCCCTACCCAATTCAGGTATATTGGTTGCATGGTAAAATTGGAATGGTATCGCATCCAAACCCGACCATCAGTTTTTATAAAGGGTTAAGGCTCATGCTTCAACATTTTCATCATCAAACCATTTGTGTTGCTCAACACTTGTAAAAACATCTCAATAGAATAAATCATCATTCCAAGGTTTTCATAATCATTTTCACCAAGTATTCCCATCTAAAGTGATCAACTTTTATCCTTAGCACTAGCCACTAAAGTTGAGGGTAGTCACTAATGAGAGGTGCTAGTCAAGTGTAAGTATCCAAGTCTAGTGTTATGCCTTTTGAGGACATCCAAGTATAACTAGTTAGGCCTAGTTTTATACTCTTTATGGTATCTATACTATTGTTCGAATACTCACAAAGCACTAACTAAAAGTAAAGAACTTTGGTAAAGTAAAAGAATAAAACTTGCAAGTAAAACTTGGGATTGGTAAAATCAAAGTTGGATAACCAAGCATGCCTAATGCATCTTTCATAGGTTATCTTGCAAGGATGACTTGCATAGCTAACTTGTAGTGTTAGGCTTGCATAGGTATAATACTTGCAAGTGTTAGCTTTCCCTGGGTAGTGAAGTGGTTGAAGTTTTCTTCTTCTTCTTCTTGGTAGTACTCCTCCTCCTCGTATCGCGGGTCAGTACTATCATCTATAAATGAATACGAGGTACACAATCACCAAACAATACATAACTATTTCTATTTAGCACAGTAAGGTTCACACTAGATGATCTAGCATCATCACAAACATCACATGAAATAAAGACTTAATCTTGTTTAACTTATTTTTGGAAAACTAATTTCTACTCATTGAAAATACTTAAGATTTAATATTCTATAGTTAAAATATGGGATCCTGTTGACACATGTCATCACCACATATTCTAACACATGGGAATGTGATTTAAAGTGTTGGTCATCTTTTATAAAGTTTAATATTATCATTTAATAGAATTAAAGTGACTAGAAATGCCTATATAGCATTCATTTGGTACTAGTCCAAAATTACTTCATGTAAACCTAAATATTTTTACATATTCAGATAGATCTTGTCAAATGTGATTTTGAGAGTTGGAATCAACTCAAAAGCATTTCTTTGATTTTTGAAAAATGTTTGAAGCTGGAAAAGTCTCTGTCTTGTTATTTTTACTTTGGGTTATCTTTAAATCCAAATGGTTTGAATCCAACAGGCTTGCATAGATAAATTGAATAGCTTTCTAGCAAAATTGGAATCGTGCAATTTAGTTCATTGAATCGCTTTGAATTGATTTTTGAATCTCCTGACAGAATCTAGTTTCAACTAAAATGGAAAATAACTATTTGAATCATTGGGCTCTGCGCAGGAAAGTAAACGGGCCGGCCCAACTGCACAGCGTGGCGCAGCGGGCTACTTACAGAACGGTCCACCTAGTGAGTGACTCTATCTAACCAAAATGGTATCTTTTAATCTAGGCCCTATGATTATAATGTGATCTAACGGCTGAGGTTCATCTCCTATGTCGAACAGCTCCGGTGAGGACTGAACCCTAACATGGTGGTGGGAGTCGTGTGAGGCTCACCCGGGCTCGAGCTAGGGTCGGCGATGATGGTGAGTGACGTGGTAGACGACGGTGGTTCGAATGGTGGTCGCGGCGGCTCCTGGGGCGGCTCCAATCAACGGCTCCAATCTGGCCAAATTTCGGCGATGGGGTGCTCACCTTGCTCCGGGGAGAGGTGTGGGAGGCTCTGTGAGGAGTGGGGAGTGTGATGGTGTGGTGAATTGAGGCGGAGGGGGTGTCTATTTATACACCGGCGAAGCGACAGAGCAGGATGGCTCTGGCTCGTCGGTGATGACGATACAGGGGATAGCGGCGTGGCTAAGGGTAGTGGGCGACGCGATGGTCCCTAGCAGTTATCATGGGCTTAATGGAGCGGCACGGGGCGGTCGAGAATGGTCGGGGGCGGGAGGTGCTCTGCACGGAACTAGCGGTGTTCGAGACGACGCACGGGAGCTATGGGTCACGCGGCGATGAACGGGGATGTCTGGGAGCTAGTTGGTGATATGGCGAGTGTGTGCACGAGCTGGTTGGCTGCGGCGCTCTAGCGTGCTCTCAGCACGGCGTATAGAAAGTGGGCGCGGTGGTTTTCTGGTGGTCCATGGCCTGGCTGCGGTCAAGGGCTAGACAGGGGGTGGCGGTGGACAGTGGCCTGCCTCCTGGACATCATGGACGAGGGTGGCATGGTCTGAGGCGAGTGGTCCATGGTCGGCCGGCTCGGCGGGCTTTGGGTGGCGCTTCACTAGCGCAATGGCAAAGAGGGGGTGCGTGTCTGGCGCTGCTGTGTATTGGGGGAGACCAGGGGAGTGAAGAGGGGACAATGGGGTGAGTGATCACTGCTCAAAACAGTGAAGTTAGGCAGTGGTTTAATTAGTGTCTGCAATGTGTTCGACCAAATGGCCGCATGAACTTAAGTTTAAATTTTTTGAATGAAATTTGGTGAGTGTTTTGATCTTATGCTTGAGTGTCTGTGGTTGCTTGGAAAAGTTAAGGTGAATTGATTTGAGTGGTTTTTGCAAAATGGTGATCTTACCATATGAACTTGATTCAATTTTGAATTGTCCTTTAAATATATTTGAAAATAGTTTATATGAGTTTGTAAAGTGGGCTTGGCTACATTTTTACTTGGTCTAGCATGGGGTGAAAAGAAATGGAGATGTCTCTGTTAGAAATTCTTTACTAGGAACACTCAAAGTGGCCTAGTGGTTAATTTTGGTCAAAATGACCATTTGGTTATTTGATTCATATATGATTTCTTTTTCTTTGGATTTTGTTTGTAATTGGCCTAGATGATGTAGTATTCATCTATAAACCATTTCTTATCATTTGTAACAAACACATATGGCAATTTGACTCAATCATATACTAATGCAAATCACACATAAATTTTATTCAATTTAGTAATAAAAGTTTTTGTTAACCCTAATCTTGGGTGATTAGAACTTGATAATCTTGATTAGTATTTTTGGGGTGTTACACACTCCAGGTGAAAGAGAGAGGGAAAAACTTCTTACAAAGAAGAACCAGAAATAATTACTCAAAACTATCTAGTAACTAAGACTAGCATCTGAACTAATTGGTTTGCAATTGCTGCTAATGCAATGCTCTACAGAAGTAGGTTTTATTGCTAGAGTATCTACTCCTATCTAATCAAGATATTTATCTTCACTTCAGTTGATGAATATGTTGACTTCATTGACTTTATTGAAGAATTTGAGTTGTTGATGATGGCTTCTTGAGCAGAAATTGACGTTAACGTCGTCTTCAACGGCTTAATATCTAGCAAGGGTTAAGAAGGTACGGTTGAGTACGAGCGTAGTCAGCAAGTTCACTAAAAATGAGTGTATGATGCACTATCTCTATAGCCATAGACCATAGGTTGTAGGCAATTTAGGTTTTCGTAAACATTTCTTCAAAGGTTGCTTTTATTCTGAAAACTATGTCCGACAGCCTTCACAAGTTGACTAGAACCTTCATGGGGTTCCTTTGCTGCTGTGTTTGTAGCTCCTTCCCAGAACAGGGAGTAACATGTCACAGTTCTTACACACTACACATGTGCATTGCTTTACCCGTGAGAGACCAAATCCTTGTTGTACAACCGAGCGATCTTTCCCGTCCACACTTCCTATGGTGTGGGGCCTAGTAGATGATCCAAGCCAATCATTGCCCCCTTCGCGACCCCGCATGTCCCCTTGGTGTACGCCATGCCCACATCTTGAATTACTACAATGGTTAGTACAGACCGTCAGATGCTAGAACTATCGTGGAACGCTGAGGGATCCCACCCATATGCTGCACATCCTCTACAAATTACCAATTAATGCACGCTACGAGGATAACAGCCACGACCTGGCCATCCAGATGCATGTGAGAGGAAGAAGATATAGCTGACTTCTCCGTCCCATTCCAAATCTCATGGTTAACGCGTAATATAGGGCGCTAGAATCACTGGCGACATTGGTTGTTAAGTCCTAGATATTATGTTCTTTTACCACTGGAAATTTATCAATAGATTGTTACCATTTGGTAAATAATCTATAATCATATTATTATGAAAATAGTGTTTTCTGACCTTTTTGAAATGTAGGTGATGACAACATTTGTGTTACAAGCATTTGATAGAAAATAATCAAAAGACATGAGCAAGTTGTGAACTTGCCTTTTGTGATTGCAAGATTATACACTCACGGTCTTCGAGATAATAGAAGATCCAAATTCTGTAAATAACTTCATTGGTCCCATAAGGACTAATGTTTAAAGAAGCAATATGCTGTGATGCATACATAACGTAATGCAGTTTGGTGAACCCCGAAGTAATATTCCATATGGTGAATAGGTTAAGTTTGGGTGATTTCTTAAAGATTTAGTTTCTCTATAAGTTTACTTAAACAAATATATAAATATAAGGAACTTAATGTTAACATGATTGATTCAAAGTAAGTATAACAACACATGATTAGAGTTATTTGATATCATACAACTATTATGGAAGTTTATGTTTTAGATTGACAAGAGCTGAAGAACTTATTATGAGATTGTTGTTTGAAGTGGCAAAACAAATAACTTTTGAAGAAAAGGTTTCTTTGATAAGATTTAACAAATCTTTATGGTTAATAGAATATGATCAATGTCATTTGGCTTTGTTTGATAAGTTTGGATTTGACATGTTTTATGACTTAATTTGGAATAGACAAAAGTTAACTATAAAAACATAGTTAAATCTAGGGTGTGATGTGTTTAAAAGTATTAATAAGCTTTAAACTTTCCAACAATCATGTTTGAAGGTATAGGATCATTCACTTTCAGCTTAAGTGAACGATGAGTTTAAATGTGATTTGTTATTATGAATATAATTTGTCTTATTAAGGAAAGTAAATTTAGATGACTTGAATAAATTATTAGAGATAGAATCCTATTTAAGAATAGTTAAGAGATAAATAGCATTTATTTTTATGATGTTCAAAATTTTACTTAAAATTGTCGGTTCAGATTGGACTTATGATAACAGAGTTTTTATAACGTGAATAAGTTATACTTAAGTCTTATTATAGATCCAAGCTATAGTTTTGGACTTAGTATTTAATCATTAGGGATTTAAGGTGTTATACGGAGAATTGTGATTATTGTTATTTAAGAGATGTTTTTTATATAATTTACAAAATAGGTATCTTATAAAATAGATAGGGATTTTTTATTTTAAAATCTTGGAACCTATGGGAATAATATATTGAGTATTTTTCTGATAAAGTATATTTATTTAAGATCTTAAAAATGATTTTTATTTATTTTTAATATTATTTTTTACAAAATTCTATAAAGGATTAAATGTCCTTGACTACTTGTTCCAAGTTTTATTTGGAAAAATTAAGTTAGTATTTTTGTAAAATGGTGGATTTATTCTCATATGCAAAAATGATCTTTATTCATTTTTTGGGATTTTTCCTTATTTTATTAACTTTTAATTAGAGTTTTAATGTCCTTAACATTTATTTTTCTTTTATCTAACTTAAACAAGTAAGGTTTATTATTTACTTATTTGGTTGCTCTACGCTCTTAATAAAAGTTTGCTAATTTCTTTAATTAAAAAGAAAGGTATTACTTAAAGTCTTTGGAGCTTTCATAAACATTATATTTAGTATTTTTTTATATTTAGTATTTTTTTTATAATGACTAGTATTATTTTAAGAGTTTAAACTTGATTTTATTAAGTTTTTAACTCTTTTAAATATTTAACAAAAAACCTTTAAGGAAATAAGACTTTATTTTTATCAAATTAAATTTACCCTTCAAAGAAATACAAACTAGCTTTTTCTATAATAGCACTGCCTATTAGAATTGTAAAAATGAATTTTATTCAATTTTTATGTGTTTGATATATTTTTATAAAATTCCAAAGGAATATATGCCTGAATAATAATAATTTTAAATTTAATTACCTAAAATTCCGTTTGTTATTTTTCTAATATAAAGGACATATCTATGAGTACATTGATATTTTATATATATTTTTATGTTTTTTCTTAGAGCCATTTAAGTCCTAGGGTTATTTTGGTCATTCGACAATTTATTTAGATTTTCCCTTTTAAAACTGGACCTAGCCCATTGGTGTAACATCCCAAAACTTTAATCCAAGTTAATCAAGATCCAAATCACCCAATTTAGGGTTAACAAAACCTTTTTCCGTTTAAAATAATTAAGCATGCATATGAGTCTTGCATTAAATAGGAGTTGTTTTGAAGAGCCATCATTGAGTGATCTATTGGTTGTAAAATGAATCTAAGGTGAATTACACATCATCTAGATCATCCCCAAGAAAATCCCAAAGAAAAAGAAATAAAAAAGAATTAACTAAGGCAAATGCTCACTTTTGCCATTTTAATCAACTAGGACACGTTGGGTGTTCCTAGGACTCAATTTCGAACAGAGAAAATTATGGATCTTTGCACCCCTTGCTAGTACAAGTAGTGATGTGCCAAGGCCTACTTTGTGATCTTCCAAAAACATTCAAACACTAATTTTAAATGGCATTTGAAAATTGAATCTAATGTAGGTATCAAGATCACATTATTTCAAAAACCATCCAAATGAATTCCATTTGGCAAATCCTAGCAACTAGAGATGCTTAAGCATGTGCCAAACAACTCCACCAAATTTTAGCTCAAAATTCAAAAGTTTTCTTCTTGTAGCCATTTGGTCGAACAGGTGGCATGCAAAAATCTTCTGCCTAACAAACACTATTGATTGATCAATGCCTTGTCGAGTGTTTGGCCTCCATTTGGTCCCTTTGTCTCCCCTAACTCTAACCAGCACATAACTAAGCTACTAACCGGCCTAGAGAAGCAGTGCCGCACTGCCCATTTTTGGTCATCGCCGACCGAACGTGGGCAACGCTCCCCAGACCGCGCCGCGCCATTCCAGCACCACCACTAGCTCCGCCCAACCCTAGCGCACTCCCCTATCCACCCCACGATCACTGCCAGCCCGTGGACCACCCCCAAGCAGCGCCGCACTATCCTCTCTGTGCCGCACCAGACCACGCCAGAGCGCCATCAACACCAGCACGCCCAGACCACGCCTAAACCACAGACTGCGCTCGTCGCTCTGCCTTGACCACGTCACCCCGCCAGACACGGCCGTGCACCGCCGCGCGACCCACAGTCGCCAGGAACCCCGTCGAGCACCTTCCCTGTCTCCCAAAGCGTCCGATGCTCCCGACCGCTAGACACCACCCCTAGAATGGCCATAAAGCCGTAGAAGACCACCAGGAGGCAAGCCACCGTCCGCCTACGCCACCCATGCCGATATCCCTCTGTATCGTCGTCACCGACGAGCTCGGCGTCGCCTCCTCGGCCCGTCCTCGAGCCTATATAAGGTGGCCTTCCCCAGCCTCAATCGCCACACCATTCCACTCCCCTCTCACCCCCTGTCCTTCCTCACCTCTTGCCGGAGCTGCTTGAGCAACGGTCCGCCGAAATTTCACCGAAGGCAGCCACATTAGAGGAGGAGACGTTGCCGTTGATTCTGTCCACCCCAGCCTCTGCCGCGACTTCGCCTGAGCCCGCCGTCATCGACTCATTCATTTGCCCACCTAGCCGCACTCGCTGGAGCCCTGGTACACCCCCACTGCATCCCCACCCCGTAGCTAGGTCACCGTCTCACCGGCGACATGTTCGTCATCGACGATGACCGTGTGCCGTTGATCTAGTTCTAATCGTGTGGTCCTTATTGTCCCGTACCGCTTCGGGTGAGATGTACTGCTGACATGTGGACCCCCCTGTTAGCTGTCCTCTACTATGCGGAGTGTACACGGGCCGGCCCATTTAGTTTCCCGCGCGACCCATATGATTCAAATAAATCTTTTTCTATTTTAGTTGAAACTTAATTCTGTCCCTTATTTTAAAAATCAATTCAGAGAGTTTTCAAAATCCAAATTAGATGATTCCAATTTTGTTGAAAAGCTAGTTAAAATCTCTATCTAAGCCTGTTGGATTTAAATCATGTAGAGTTAGAGATCTGTCCTAGTAAAAATAACAAGACAAAAGCTTTTTCACATTCAAACATTTTTCTAAATTCAACCATAATAGATTTGGAGTTGATTCCAACTCTCAAAAATAACATTTAACCATACCTATCTAAATATGTAATAATATTAAGGTTTGCATGCAGTGGCATTGGACTAGTACCAAAATATTAAACTTAAACTTATTAAAATATGATCCAACCTTTAAATCACATTCCCATATATTAGAATATGTGGTGATGACATGTGTCCACATGATCCCATATTTTAATTGGAGAATATTAAATCTTAGTTATTTTCAATGAGTAGAAATTACTTTTCTCAAATAAAAAGAATGAAACTAGTTCATTAAACCTTGTGATGTTTGTGATGAGGCTAGATCATCCAATGTGTGCCTTAGTGTGCTAAATAGACTAGTTTAGTATTGTTTGGTGATTGTGTATCCCATATGTATTTATAGACGGTAGTGCCGACCAAGCTCTCGAAGAGGAGGAGTTCTACCAAGAGGAGGAGGAAGAGAACTTCAACCACTGCACGACACAAGGCAAGCCATCATTAACAATGCAAGCTAACACTTGCAAGTATTATACTTAGCAAGCCTAGCACTTCAAGTAAACTGAGCAAGCTATTGTTAGCTAGCTAGAATTAAGCTAGATGACCTAAGCAAGATGCTTTAGGCATGCTTTGGTTATATTTTGACTTATACCTACACCAAGTTTTCTTACAAGCTTTACCTTGTTTTACTTTACCAAAGTTCTTTACTTTGTTTATAGGTAGCATAAAAAGTATAAAAATTGACCTATCAAGGTAGATTTATATGTCATTCTATGGCATGAGCTTGAAGATTAGTATCCCACCTTAGTGAGCACTCTTAACTTAGCAGTTTAGAGATCAAACCAAACTTGATCACTTTAGATGGGAATACTTGGTGAAAATGACTTGTGAAAACCTTGGAACAATGAGTCATTCTATTGAGATGTTTTGACATGTGTTGAGAAACACAAATGGTTTATGATGATGAAAATATTGAGGCATGAGCCTTAGCCCTTTTATAAAAACTGATGGTTGGGTTCGGATCCGATACCATTCCAAATTTACCATACAACCACAATACCTCAATTGGGTAAGGCTTAGCCGGAAGTTTATATGCATTAGTATAGTTTCCCTCATGGGAGAGGTCTGAGATGAGGCTACCTCTCAATGTTGTCCATCTATGCAGTGCCCAGGATGACAGATGGTCATGGCTGGGAGGCAAAGCTCATATGGGAGGTGATTATACTAGGGTGTGTAATTGAAAAGTTATGTTTGATTATCTGCATACTAAGTATGATGATTCAGGGTTATCCCTAACAGATGTATCGAATCTTGTGGTGAAAGTGTACCACCACTGCAGAGTGTCAAACTATTCGAATAGCCGCGTTCACGGTTATGGACATTTGGAGTGGCCATATTCCGTCGTCATATGTTTTCAAAGACTTATGAAATGAATGGTGATTTTGACTTGACCAGAACAGGGTTGTGACTATGATACTAGCTTCCCAACTTAAGTGATTTTAAAACTTTATTTTATCTTTCTTTGTCTCTAAACTCAGCTTAGGTTTCAAACTTAACTTTACAAGTAAACTTAGAGTTAGCATTCCTACTAGTCAAGGTGAGAATGGGGCAAAGCCCGGACCTAATCGAACCCACACCAAGTGATGCTGACTTAGTTTTTGAAACCACACCGACCCAACGTATTATTTCTCAAAACCGCACCGCACCACACCATGTCAAATTTCCGGCCGCACCCACCTTGCCCCGCAAGGACACTGCAGACTGAACCCGTGGGTTCAGCCCATGGGTTTGTGCAGGTCGCTCGGCAGTTGTTTGTCGCGCGTGGAGAAAGCTATTGAACGCACATTGAGCAAGGCAGTAGCTGCTGGCATGATAGCTGCTCGATCGATCTTTTTTCTCTTATCACAATAACTGGCAAACGCTCACGTCCACGTACGTACTGATACGGCAGTAGAACCGTAGGATCCCGGCAGCGGTGGCGCGAGAACATGGGTCGGTGACTTGGGCGTGTGGTGCTGTAGTGGATTGGAACGACGGGTTGGACCCACGGGTTCACACCATTCAATCTCACACCAGACCACACCGCTCCGGTCCTTTTTTTGCATTAACCCGCACCGCACCGCTCCATTTCTGTCTTCAACCCATTGATGCCCACTCCAAATGGAACCAAGCGAGCAACCGCACCGAAAAGCCCACTTTCAGCCGCACCATTCCCACCTTGACCTACTAGCACTACCTTACTTGTTAGTGATAGTTTGTGAGTACTTAAAGAGTACTCATGTCTTTGTCCCTGGCTATTCTCATGGCCAGACTATGAAGAGGAGTGCCAAGATGAAGGACAACAGGATGGCTATGATAACTAGGATCACCTCCCATCGTCAGCATTGCCTGTGACATTGAAGATGGACCCCACCGCTACGCTTATTATTTTATTCCGTTGCTTGTTGTATTAAGACTGGATCATGAGATCCTTTATACATGTAAGACCTTATTATGGTTTGTAATGGATGATGTACTGTGGTATCCAATCTGTTATGTCTCGCAAAAATGGTAATCCTAGGATTGCGATGTATGGCATAATAGGTATGTGTGACTGAAAATCCGGGTGTTGAAAAGTTGGTATTAGAGCCATCCTAACCATAGGAGACCCTAGTTAGAATGGACGTCCGAACAAAACTTAGTTTCCAAACCAAAGTAAGTACTTATGAAAACTATTTCCTCTATTACCATTGGGATTCTTTTTCTCAAAAAAATACATGTTCCTCCAAATTCTTACGTTACTACATAAAATTTGACACACTTGATCACTTCACTAACTTTCTCATCCTCAATTCTTATAGATGGACACTCAGTTCAGCAAGTTCTACCAGTTGGGAAACAGAGGCCAGCTGATTTTCGAGAGGGATCTTGATGCACTATTGGAGTACTTGGAGCGTCCGCATCGAGAATTCCTTGGATCTCAACTTCATGGACCCCCAGGAGGAGATTTACAATGGCTAGTCACCGCTGATCTTCGAGGCAAGATAGAAGCACCAACGTCCGGGAGGATTCAGTTCTCCATGAGAGAGAACAACTAGCTAGATGGATTAGCCAGGGAAATGCATGAAGCTCTCGCTCGTCTTTGCACACAGAATGTCAACTTGATCCAATGAACCCGCTTTGCTCACTATGCAAGGCGTGATTTTATGGGAATGCCCATGGAGATGCCAAGTCACCCGGAGTTGAAGCGTCAAGTGGAGAACCTTGACTTCTTGTTGTATGACAGACAGAAGGAATTGGAAAATGCTAGAGAGTTCGCCAACCACAACCTCGCGATGCCGCCCAGAAGGCCCAGACTTTCGCCCTGCTCGTCAAGGATCATCAATCACTTCGCCGCCAGCGTGCAAAGAAGGATCGCACCATTGACCGTCTTCACAAGAAGGTGGCCGACCTCGAGAAGACCATCAAGAAGCAAGAAGCTCAGCTTGCAGCAAAAGAAGAAGAAGAGGAAGGTGAAGACATCCAGGGAGATATGGACTCCTACCTCAGCAATGATGATGACTACCTAGAGGATGATACCATGGACTTCTACACCAACGATGATGACTCCGACTTCATCGACGATGAGTAGATGCACTAGAGCACTATCATAGGGTGTGAGATGTATCGGTCCCATTGTATCGTAGCTCACAGAATGGTTCTTAAAACCATCTGTTTTCCCTTGCTGCTGTGGAGTGTGTTTGTTTGTATCGTGTGCTTTGTTTGAATGAATGAAAAGAAGTTAGTTGCAAAACCTAAGTCAAACTCAAAGTTTTAGCTTTGAAACCAAAACCAAGAACCTTAGAACATTCCCTCTTACCCCTTTATCTATCTCAATCTCCAGATGACTCGTGGAAACCAAGGAGGGAGCAGCTCATCACAGGACCCAATGCTGCAGATTTTGTAGACGCTCATTGCAGACCATGAAGCTAGTAGGGCAGAGCGCCAAGCAAATCTGGCAACACTGCAGCAGATCGCCCAGATGGCTCACAACAATCAGAACCAAGGAAATCAGGATCATCAAGGATCCAAACTCAAAAACTTCCAGAATACCAATCCCCCAATCTTTAGCAAGTCTGAAGACCCACTAGATGCATATGACTGGTTGCAAACAATGGAGAACAACTTAGAAGTAGCCAGAGTGGATGACAACGAGAAAGTTCTTTCTGCCACCCACTATTTGGCAGGAGATGTAAAAGCCTGGTGGAATAGCACCCACACAATAAACCATGGTCAAGTGATGACATGGTAAGCCTTCAAGATCAAGTTGAGCCGCACCCATGTGCCGTAGGGATTAGTCACCCGCATGAGAGATGAATTCAGAGAGTTAAAGCAAGGCAGAATGACTATAGTGGAGTACCGTTACAGATTCTTGTCGCTTGCCAGGTATGCACCGGATGAGATCAACACGGGGGCCAAGAAGAAGGAGAGATTCCTGAACGGACTGCATGATGAGATGCAGACTGTTCTCGTCAACATCCGTTTCGAAGATCTCGAAGAGGTAGTCGACTCTGTCATTCAGATGGAAGGGAAGATTAATCAAGCCAATGACAACCGCAAGCGTCGAATGATGCACCAGAGTGGATCCAACCATGTTTGGAAGTACCGTCCCAACCCTTCTGCCGGATATGCCCCGAGAAACAATCGACCCCCAATGTCTCGCCCAAGCTACCCCAACCGTAGCGGAGACAATGTGAAGTCTGGAGGAAACAACAATCACCCCGGCAACTCAAGCAATTTCAACCGTGCACCTCCCAAGAACAACAAAAACAACAACAATACTGCACCCAGAACTGGAAGCAATGTTGTGCCCGTGGCAGCCAAAGACATGTCCCAGATCACTTGTTTTGAGTGTGGAGTGAAGGGTCACTACTCCAATGAGTGCCCCAAGAAGATTGCTGCCAATGGAAATGTGAATGCCCCATCTCAACAACAACATCGTGTTTAGCCAGGAAGATGATTCGCCTAGGGAACCCTCACAAGCGCAACAGCCGTCTCTTCCACATGAATGCCGAAGAAGCCCAAGAAGCGCCAGATGTCGTGCTGGGTATGTTTTCTATCAACTCAGTTTTAGCAAAAGTGTTGTTTGATTCTAGAGCATCGCACTCATTTGTCACCGAAGTATTTGCATGCACTAGTAAGATTCACCCAACCAACTTGAAGCATGTCCTGATAGTTCAAATTCCTGGTTCAACTACAAAACTTAGGAAAATTTGCAAAGCTGTACCTATCAGAATTCATGATATAGATTTTTATGCAAATCTAATAGTACTTGGAACCAAAGGTTTGGAAGTAGTACTAGAAATGGATTGGATGTCAAAGCAAAAAGGATTGATAGACTGTGCTAAGAAAGCCATCACCATGACCAGTAGTTCTGGAGTAATAGTAGAGCATATATCTGAAACCTTACCCCATCAATTCAAGTGCAACAAGAGTCTAGCCCTACCCACCATTGACCAAGTCAGAGTAGTCTGTGAATACCCCAACGTATTCCTAGATGAATTGCCCGGTATGCCCCCGGATCGGGATATTGAGTTCATTATTGAACTAATTCCTGGAACTGGACCCATAGCCTAGAGACCCTATAGCATGAACCCATCAGAGTTAGTGGAACCGAAGAAGCAGCTGGATGCTATGTTGGCAAAGGGTTTGATTCAACCAAGCGCATCGCCATGGAGATCACCAGTTCTGTTTGTCGACAAGAAGGATGGAGGTAACCGTTTGTGCACAGATTACCGAAAGCTGAATGATGTCACCATCAAAAACAAGTACCCACTGCCAAAGATCGAAGATCTATTTGATCAGTTGACCGGTGCCAGCATGTTCTATAAGATCGATCTTAGGACTGGTTATCACCAACTTAAGATTCGTGCAACGGATATTCCAAAGACTGCCTTTACTACCCGTTATGGATTATACAAGTATACGGTCATGTCTTTTGGATTAACCAATGCCCCTGCTTATTTCATGAATCTCATGAATAAGATCTTTATGAATTTCCTGGATAAGTTTGTCGTTGTGTTTATCGACGATATTCTTATCTACTCCAAGTCAGGAGAAGAGCATGAGCAACATCTGGGAATCATCCTGAAAACCTTGAGGGAGCATCGGTTGTATGCCAAGTTTAGCAAATCTAAGTTTTGGCTGAAGGAAGTAGGATTCCTAGGACATATTGTGTCAGCCGGAGGAGTCGCTGTTGACCCCGCCAAGATCAGAGATGTTGAAGAATGGGAAGGCCCAACCACTCAAAACCAAGTCCGTGCATTTCTCGGATTAGCGGGATACTACCGCAAGTTTGTCAAAGGATTCTCAAGCATCGCAAGACCCATGATCCAATTTTTGAAAAAAGATAAGAAGTTTGAATGGACAGACAAATGTGAAGCAAGTTTCCAAGAGCTCAAGAAGAGATTGATTTCAGCGCCAATATTGATGTGTATTGATGCCAGATATCAAGAAGCCGTTTGATGTGTATTGTGATGCATCCAAGATTGGTCTCGGATGTGTATTGATGCAAGAAGGCAAAGTCATCGCATATGTGTCTCGAAAACTGAAGCAGCATGAGCAGAATTACCCTACCCATGATCTAGAACTAGCAGCTGTAGTTCTAGCATTGAAAACATGGTGTCATTACCTTATGGGAAATCGTTGTGAGATTTACTCAGATCACAAAAGGTTGAAGTATATTTTCACTCAGAAGGAGCTGAATATGAGGCAAAGGAGATGGATAGAGTTAATCAAGGATTATGACCTTGATATTCACTATCACCCCGGCAAAGCCAGTGTGGTAGCGGATGCTCTTAGCAGATTACCAGGTAGGTTAACCACCATGATCAAGGAGAAGCAACAAAGTTTGTATGAGGAGTTGGAGCAGTTTAGAACTGAGCTTGTTAGTAAGGGATTCTTAGCTAGCATTGAACTTCAACCCACATTGATCAGTCAAATCAAGGAGGCCCAGAAGGGAAATGAAAGTATTGACGGAATCAAGCATCGTATTGGTACAGGAGAGGTACCGGGATTCAAAAAAGACGAAGAAGGAGTTATGTGGTACAAAGGACGTATCTGTGTGCCAGCAGATTCGGAACTGAAGCAAGTTATCATGCAAGAAGCTCATGATACTCTTTATTCTATCCACCCCGGAGGAACGAAGATGTATCAAGATTTGAAGGAGAAATTTTGGTGGCACAAGATGAAGAGCGACATCGGAAGCTACATCGCCAAGTGTGATATCTGCCAGGCAGTCAAAGCGCAACATCAGATACCCGCAGGACTGTTGCAACCATTGCAGATTCCGGAATGGAAATGGTATTCTATTGGAATGGACTTTATCACCGGTTTGCCTACTTCTAGTAGGGGAAATGACTCCATTTGGGTCATCGTTGATAGATTGTCCAAGGTAACCCACTTTATACCCGTCAAGACAACCTACCTGAGTTTGAAACTAGCCGAGTTGTGCATTGCTAGAATTGTCAGCTTGCATGGAACCCCTAAGACCATAGTGTAAGATCGAGGAACCCAATTTACCTCAAGATTTTGGCAGAAAGTCCAAGAAGGATTAGGAACCAAGTTAAATTTCAGCATAGCTTATCACCCGCAGACTGATGGATAGACTAAAAGAGTCAACCAAATCCTAGAGGATATGTTGAGAGCTTGTGTACTCGAGTACGGATCAAAATGGGAAGACTGTCTGCCTTTCGCAGAATTCTCATACAACAACTTTTATCAAGCCAGTTTTCAAATGGCCCCATTTGAGTTCTTATACGGAAGAAAGTGCCGTACCCCTTTGACTTGGTCGCAAGTAGGAGAGAGTCAGATTTTTGGACCTGACATTCTCCGAGAAGCTGAAGAGAAGGTTCACAAAGTCCGTGAGCACCTCAAGACCGCCCAATCTAGACAGAAGAGTTATGCTAACAAGAGAAGAAGAGACCTGACTTTCAATGTCGGAGATTTTGTGTATCTCAAAGTTTCGACACTGAAGGGAACCCATCGTTTTAGTCTGAAAGGAAAGTTAGCCCCCAGATATATCGGACCGTTCAAGATTCTGAATCACCGAGAAGTATCGTATCAACTGCAACTGCTCAAGGAGATGTCAGCCATCCACAATGTGTTCCATATGTCGTTACTTCGCAAATGTCTAGAAGTACCGGAGAAGACCGAAGTTTTCAAGAACATCGATCACCGGGCCGTTGATATCAACAAGGATCTGACGTATCTTGAAGTGCCCATCCGTATCTTGGAAGAAGCTTACAGAACCAATAGAACCCAGAGTATCAAATTCCTCAAGATCCAATGGAGCAATCGTACCAAAGAAGAAGCCACTTGGGAGCGAGAAGATTACATTAGGACAGAGTTCCCATAACTCTTTAGTTCCTAGTTTTCTTTCTTAAATATCGGGACGAGATTTTGTTTAAGGGGGGAAGGTTTGTAACATCCCAAAACTTTAATCCAAGTTAATCAATATCCAAATCACCCAATTTAGGGTTAACAAAACCTTTTTCCATTTAAAATAATTAAGCATGCATATGAGTGTTGCATTAAATAGGAGTTGTTTTGAAGAGCCATCATTGAGTGATCTATTGGTTGTAACATGACTCTAAGGTGAATGACACATCATCTAGATCATCCCCAAGCAAATCCCAAAGAAAAAGAAATCAAAAAGAATTAAATAAGGCAAATGGTCAAT
Source organism: Avena eriantha (assembly GCA_910589775.1). Lineage (NCBI taxonomy): Eukaryota > Viridiplantae > Streptophyta > Magnoliopsida > Poales > Poaceae > Avena > Avena eriantha. The sequence continues at coordinate 87,074,076 of OU342746.1, read as the reverse complement.
TTTGCCATTTTAATCAACTAGGACACTTTGGGTATTCCTAGGACTCAATTTCCAATAGAGATAATTATGGATCTTTGCACCCCTTGCTAGTAAAAGTAGTGATCTGCCAAGGCCCACTTTGTGATCTTCCAAAAACATTCAAACACTATTTTTAAATGGCATTTTAAAATTGAATCTAGTGTAGGTATCAAGATCACATTATTTCAAAAACCATCCAAATGAAATACATTTGGCAAATCCTAGCAACTACAGATGCTTAAGCATGTGCCAAACAACTCTACCAAATTTCAGCTCAAAATTCAAAAGTTTTCTTCTTGTGGCCATTTGGTCGAATAGGTGGCATGCAAAAATCTTCTGCCTAACAAACACTATTGATTGATCAATGCCTTGTCGAGTGTTTGGCCTCCATTTGGTCCCCTTGTCTCCCCTAACTCTAAGCAGCACATAACTAAGCTACTAACCGGCCTAGAGCAGAAGTGCCACGCCGCCCATTTTTGGTTACCGCTGGTCAAACATGGGCAACGCTCCCTAGACCACGTCGCACCATTCCAGCAACACCACTAGCTCTGCCCAACCCTACCTCACTCCCCTGTCCACCCCACGATCACTACCAGCGCTTGGACCACCCCCGAGCAGCGCCGCACTATCCTCTCTGCGTCGCGCCAGAGCACGCCAAAGCACGCCAGAGCGCGATCACCGCCAGCATGCCACAGACCGCACCTCGACCACAGACCGCGCTCGTCGCTCCGCCTTGACCATCTTCACCCAGCCAGAGACGGCCGTGCACCGCCACGTGACCACAAGTCGCCAGGAACCCCGTTGAGCACCGCCCCTGTCTCCCAGAGCGCGCGACGCTCCCGACCGCTAGCCACTGCCCCTAGCATCGCCATAAAGCCGTAGAATACTGCCAAGAGGCAAGCCACCGCCCCCTACACCGCCCATGCCGATAGCCCTCTGTATCGTCGTCACCGACGAGCTCGACGTTGCCTCCTCGGTCCCCTCCTCGAGCCTATATAAGGAGGCCTTCCTCATCCTCAATCGCCACACCATTCCACTCCCCTCTCACCCCTAGTCCTTCCCCACCTCTCGCCGAAGCATCTCGAGCAGCAGGCCACCGGAATTTCACCAGAGGCAGCCGTAGCAGAGGAGGAGGACTTGCCGTCGATTCCGTCCACCCTAGCCTCTACCGCGACTTCTCCTGAGCCCGCAGTCACTGACTCGTTTGTTTGCCCACCTCGCCGCACTCGCTGGAGCCCTTGTACGCCCCCACTGCACCCCCGCCACGTAGCTAGGTCACCGTCTCGCTGGCGACGTGTTCGTCGTCGACGACGACCGTGCACCGTTGATCTAGTTCTAATCGTGCGGTCCTTATCGCCCCGTACCGCTTTGCGTGAGTTGTACCACTGACATGTGGACCCCCCTGTCAGCTGTCCTCTGCTATGCGGAGTGTACACAGGCCGGCCCATTTAGTTTCCCGCGCGACCCATATGATTCAAATAAATCTTTTTCTATTTTAGCTGAAACTTAATTCTGTTCCTTAATTTAAAAATCAATTCAGAGTGTTTTACAAATCCAAATTAGATGATTCCAATTTTTTTGAAAAGCTAGTTAAAATATCTATCACAGCCCATTGGATTTAAATCATTTAGAGTAAGAGATCGCGCCTAGTAAAAATAACAAGACAGAAGCTTTTTCACATTCAAACATTTTTCTAAATTCAACCATAATAGCTTTTGAGTTGATTCCAACTCTCAAAAACCACATTTAACCATACCTATGTAAATATGTAATAATATTAAGGATTGGATGCAGTGACTTTGGACTAGGACCAAAATAATGCTCTATAGGCATTTCTAGTCACTTTAAATCATTAAATATTAAATTTAAACTTATTAAAATATGACCCAACCTTTAAATCACATTCCCATATATTAGAATATGTGGTGATGACATGTGTCCACATGATCCCATATTTTAATTGGAGAATATTAAATCTTAGTTATTTTCAATGAGTAGAAATTACTTTTCTCAAATAAAAAGAATGAAACTAGTTCATTAAACCTTGTGATGTTTGTGATGAGGCTAGATCATCCAATGTGTGCCTTAGTGTGCTAAATAGACTAGTTTAGTATTGTTTGGTGATTGTGTATCCCGTATGCATTTATAGACGGTAGTGCCGACCAAGTTCTCGAAGAGGAGGAGTTCTACCAAGAGGAGGAAGAAGAGAACTTCAACCACCGCACTACACAAGGCAAGCCATAATTAACAATGCAAGCTAACACTTGCAAGTATTATACTTAGGAAGCCTAGCACTTCAAGTAAACTAAGCAAGCTAGAATTAAGCTAGATGACCTAAGCAAGATGCTTTAGGCATGCTTTGGTTATATTTTGACTTATACCTACCCCAAGTTTTCTTACAAGCTTTACCTTGTTTTACTTTACCAAAGTTCTACACTTTGTTTATAGGTAGCATAAAAAGTATAAAAATTGACCTATCAAGTTAGATTTATATGTCATTCTATGGCATGAGCTTGAAGATTAGTATCCCACCTGAGTGAGCACTCTTAACTTAGTAGTTTAGAGCTAAAACCAAACTTGATCACTTTAGATGGGAATACTTGGTGAAAATGACTTGTGAAAACCTTGGAATGATGACTCATTCTATTGAGATGTTTTGACATGTGTTGAGAAACACAAATGGTTTATAATGATGAAAATGTTGAGGCATGAGCCTTAGCCCCTTTATAAAAACTAATGGTTGGGTTCGGATGCGATACCATTCCAAATTAACCGTACAACCATAATACCTGAATTGGGTAAGGCTTAGCCGAAAGTTTATATGCATTAGTATGAGTTCCCTCATGGGAGAGGTCTGAGCTGAGGCTTCCTCTCAATGTTGTCCACCTATGTCGTGCCCAGGATAACAGATGGTGATGGCTGGGAGGCCAAGCTCATAGGGGAGGTGCTTATACTAAGTATGATGATTCAGGGTTATCCCTGACAGATGTATCGAATCTTGTGGTGAAAGTGTACCACCTCTGCAGAGTGTCAAACTATTCGAATAGCCGCGTTCGCGGTTATGGACAGTTGGAGTGGCCAAACTGTTCCGTCGTCATATGTTTTCAAAATGACTTATGAAATGAATGGTGACTTTGACTTGACCACAACATGGTTGTGACTATGAAACTAGCTTCCCAACTTAAGTGATTTTAGAACTTTATTTTATCTTTCTTTGTCTCTGAACTTAGCTTAGGTTTCAAACTTAACTTTACAAGTAAACTTAGAGTTAACATTCCTACTAGCACTACCTTACTTGTTAGTGATAGCTAGCGAGTACTTAAAGAGTACTCATGGCTTTGTCCCTAGCTATTCTAATGGCCAGACTATGAAGAGGAGTGCCAAGATGAAGAACAACAAGATGGCTATGATAACTAGGATCTCCTCCCATCGTCAGCATTGCCTGTGACACTGAAGATGGACCCCACTGCTACGCTTATTATTTTATTCCGCTGCTTGTTGTATTAAGACTGGATCATGAGATCCTTTATTGGTGTAAGACCTTATTATGGTTTGTAATGGATGATGTACTGTGGTATCTAATCTGTTATGTCTTGCAAAAATGGTAATCCTGGGATTGCGATGTATGGCATAACAGGCATCTGGGATTAAAAATCCGGGTGTTGACAATTGGGCTGGCCTAGCCCTGACCCGACCCAACACGGCTGGTCAACCCTCTCTAGTGAGGGGTACTGGACCACACCAGCCTAGTACGCACCCCCACTACTCTCTCCCTCTCGTGTTCTTCCTCAACTTGCTGCGGTGTGGTGTCGTCGATGCTGTTGCTGCTCGATTACCACTGCCTTGGGCCTCCCGGCTTCCGCCGTGGTGCATGGCGAGGAAGCCGGCACAGCTCCGCCCTCTGGCCCTATTCGATTTGTCTACAAACCTCTCTCGTGTTCATGCTAACTCCACCCCGAACCCTAGGGTTTGGGATTGCCGGCGATGTGGAGTTTCGCCGCCCCTATGGTGCTGTGCTGTGCTTCTGGCGGTCCTGTGGTGCCTCCATTGCTTCCCGTGTAGCTGCGACCGCCGTGCCAAGGCTTGGCGTGGTTGCAGCGCCATCAGGTTTATCCCTCTGTGCACGGCACTAGGGTTGATCCCTCTGTGCTAGGGTTCATCCCTTGATGCCATGTTTATCTAAGGTGGTTTCCTACTGAATCTAGCTGTGTATGATTCACTACTATATTGTGGTTCTTGGTGTTGACAGTTAATTCTGTCAGTAAGATATTAACTGAACTTTTACTTACTGTCCTGTATTATGGTTATTATCTAGCTTGAGATTAATTCTCTTGTTATTTGATATGCTTTGGGATGAAAAAATTTGTAGTTGGATATTTAATCCATTTACTCTCTAATACTTGCATATGATAAGATTCAGATATATCAAATATGATTACTAATTGTTATGTTAGGAAAATGATTAAATGTTCTGTTACAACATTGGATTATGGAATCCCTGGTAGATACTGCTTGGTTAGGATAGGCCCTTGTGACACCCTCATTTGAGTGGTACACAAGTTCATCCAAATACTACACTTTTTTCTATTTGTGTTCTATTGTACCTGAGAGTTCTAGAATATTTTATTGGGTAAATTAGCCTGTGATGTTGGTCTGAGGCAAAGCTACAGAGAAGTAGCTGTTTTCACCTGCTGCTTTACTTCTTTGATGATATGTGACGGATACCTTTAGGTTTCAGATCTACAGTGCTTGTGGAATTTTCTTTGGTAGGCTGTTGTAAGAGTAATAAGGTAGATCCTTACTGTTTAAGATAAAGTTTTAAAATGTGTCGTCTCTGAGGTGCTACCATCCATAGGATGTGCCTAGAAATGTTTATTCAAGATGTCTGTGTATCTAGTTAAGAAACTAGAGATATCTCTCCAAGATCAGTGATGCAAAGGCTGAGATCTTGGTAGTGACTTGTACAGATTTATCATTGCCTTTTTGTCTTTCTTCTACGATGGATATACACCTCACTTGGGTGTTTTCTGAGAAAATCATATAAAACAACACATTCTCTATTTAATCTATGATGATTTGATCATGTGATGGTTTTATGTGTACTCACCTCATTACTTGATGGCTAGTGAGCTTGTGGTGTTGCTTGCTGGCTTGATCTTGTGAACTTGTGCTTGCTGGCTTGATCTGACTATGCACCTCCTAGTGCTGCTCATGTGATCTTGTACTTGATCTTGCTATCTACCTGCTCCACCTTCTCCTTATGTTACCATCTTGTGGTGAACTGGTGGTTGATTTGGTAACTGGCTCATGGTTTTGTTAAGGTTTTGGCAAGCTCAATGAGTTCTGAGTGTATGCTTGAGAAGCAGAAATGGTTTGCCTGTAGCTATGCTTCGACTGAGTGCTTTGTTTGAGTGCTTGCACTGCTGCTGCTGTCTTGAAAGCACACCCCATGCATTTTGGTGGCTGAGCTGTATGTCTATGTGGTCTGGTCGTGTGGATCAGTTCAAGTGAAAGTATATTCACCTGTTACCCTTTTACTAGTTACTATGTTGGTGAAATTTGGCCCTTTCTCCTAGGCTTATGATGTGGTACTGAAGCTTTTTGGCAGACATAGAACATATACTACATAGTGGTGAAACTTGTCCCTTTACCTATACACAATGATGTAAAAAGAACAGTGCACCACACTGTTCACTACTGAGAGTAAAACTAACTAACTAACCCTTTATTTCCTTTTCTTGTTTTATTATTTTTTGTTTTCAGGTACCAAGAGGAAATACAGGAAGATCTCTACTAGATGTAGGAATTTAGTTATAAGTGTTTTCTTTATTCTTTTGTAATTTACTTTTTCCTTTGCAAAAGACCTTGTAATATATATTATTTTGTAATAAAGAATTCTTTTAATTGTTTGGTTTCCTTACTTTAATTTCATTCTCTTATTATAGAAGAACAATAATACTATATGTATTTATGTAATAATAAAGATTATCCTTATCCATTATTAAGTCTTTATAAATTAATCATTTTGTTTATTCATTATAATATTTATATAATATTAATCAATTCAATAACTCATTTCTTTATTTATAACCTAATTCAAATTTCTTTTGAATTCATTTTAATCATTTGTATTCTCAAATATGAAATGATTCCCCTTGAACACAAAGGTACAGTAGAGGTCATGTCGAAATCTGTCGCACTCGCCTAGATGTTTCCATCAGAACAAGAGAGATCCCGATCCCTTGCTAGCTTCTTTAGTTCGCACGAATATTATCGAGATTTTCTATGCATGAATGCAACGCACACACCTCATCTCAGAATATTTCTAATGTCTAATGCTGGGATGTTATAGTGTAACATCTCAAAAATATTAAACAAGATTATCAAGTTCCAATCACCCAAGATTAGGGTTAACAAAAACTTTTATTATTAAGCCATATAAATGCATGTGTGTTTAATACTAATGCATGAATGCTTTCTATGCCATGTTTGATTGCTATAAATGATAAGGATTAGTTTAAAGATGAACACCACATCATCTAGGTCAATTTCAAATAAAATCAAATGAAAAGAAAATCAAATACGAAGCATGTGGTCAAATGGTCACTTTTGCCAAACTTAACCACTATCCTACTTTGGGCATCTCTAGCAAATGTTTTCCAATAGAAACAATTCTACCTCTTTTCACTCCTTGCTAGACTAAGTGAAAATGAGTACAAGCAAACTTTACAAACTTACAGAAACCAATTTCAAATCTATTTGAGAGGTAATTCAAAATTGAATCAAGTATAGGTACCTAGATCATCATTTTGCAAAAACCACTCAAACAAGCACAACTTGACAAATCCTAGCAACCAGAGATACCCAAGAATGTGACCCGCACACCCACCAAAATTTATTTGAAAATTTAAATGTTTAGTTCATGCGGCCATTTGATCGTACACTTAGCAGACAAAGTACAAGTTCAACAACTATTCACTGTTTTGATCAATAAATTGCTCACCAATTGTACTTAAATCATCTCCACTACTCACCCATGATCACTCCGATTACCCAGCCGTGCAGCCAGCACCCCTCACTCATCGTTTGCACCAGTGCGATGTCGTACCCGAGCATGTACATGCCGGTCGATCATGGACATGTCGCCGCACGCCGCACCACCCTCTCCCACGACCCCCAGGAGGTAGGCGTGACCTCACCTCACTTGCCTATCCACCTCTCGACCAATGACAAGGAGCGGAGAAGCCAGTGTAGCCATGCCACTCTTCTCAGTCCTCCATGTCGAGCGCCACCAGAGTGCCAAGCCACTCCCACACAGCCATGCCGCACCCCTCTCTCTCCACGCGTAACTGCACTCGCCGCGTGACTAGTGACCTCCCAGACACGACCGTTCGCTACCGTGTGCCCCATGACCACCGTACGCCATGACAAACACCGCCATACCCGGACAGAGCACGAACGTCACCCGACCATTTAAAACCGTGCCTCGCAGTGCCACTATGCGCATGACGATCGCCGTAGACCACCGTGTCAACCTATGCCCTATGCCATTCCTATAGCAACCTATAGCAATGTTGCCGACAAGCCCGAGCCATGCTGCACTGCCTCTCTTGCCGGTGTAGAAATACCACCCTCCCCCAGCCTCAAACGGCACACCATTCGACTCACCTCTCCCTTAGAAACACCCCTGACCCTTCCCCGGAGCAAGGCGAGCACCACTTCACCAAAATTTCACCAGAGCCTGCCGCTGCAGTGAAGGAAGGGCACCGTTGTTTGGAGCCACACCAGGAGACGCCGTGACCACCAGTCGACTCTCCGTCGTCTACCAGCTCATTCACCCCCATCGCCGGACCTAGCTGGAGCCCTGGTAAGCCTCTGAGGACCCTGATACGTCCATTTTGCATCAGTATTATATATCATAATTTACTGTTATTCATTGATATGGTTGATGACTTTTGGCGCATGGACCGGTGCAGTCAGGATTCTCATGGAAAAGGGGTTGTTTGGAGGTGAAATTCGGGAAGATCAGAAAATCCAGGAAAATACATGGAAAATCCTATTTTTTAGAAGACGAAGATTGCCAGAAGGGGGAGTGGAGATGGGCCACAGGGGGCCCACACCACCCCCTGGTGTGGGCCACCCTAGGCCGCGCCACCAGGTGGTGTGGCCACCTGGCCCAATCCTGGCTCTCCCCTTTGGCGTATATTATCCCCGCAGAACCCTAATACCTGGGGAGAGACCATAGAAATATTTTGCCGCCTTTGCGGGGTGGAAAACTACAGAGAGAGAAAGATCTCTCCGGCAGACAGAATTCTGCTAGGGGAATTCCTTCCCGAAGAGGGGAGATCATTGCCATCAACACCACCATCAAGCTGGACTTCATCGGGATCATCATCACCACCATCATCTCCACGACCACCATCATCACCACTCCATACCACTGTAACAATTGGGTTGAATCTTGCATAGTTCTTAGGGGAAACTTTCCTGGTGTGGATTACTCCTTGTAGTTGATGCTATTAAGTGGAACCATTGAATTATCGTTCATGTTCAGTTTGTTACTTATCATTATTTCATCTCTGATCTTGATCCATATAATGTCTTGTGAGTAGTTCGTTTAGTTCTTAAGGACATGGGAGAAGTCATGTTGTTAGTAGTCGAGTTGTGTTGAGAAAGATTCAATGGTTTGATATTTAAGTTGTGGTGTTATTCTTCTAGTGGTGTCATGTGAACGTCGACTACATGAGACTTCACCTTTATGGGCCTAGGGGAATGCATTGTGTATTTGGCTACTAATTGTAGGGGTTGCCAGAGTGACAGAAACCTGAACCCCTGTTAGGAAACCTTTGCACAAGGGACATCTGGGTCTGAGAGTTTAAAGTTGTGGTTAGGTTTTTATCTTAATTACTTTGTTGTACTTGTGGATGCTTGCAAGGGGTATAATCACAAGTATGTATTAGTCCTAGGAAGGTCGATACATTAGCAAAGGTTCACCCACACAACACTTACCAAACTAAACAGGATTAATCAACTATATGAAGCGAAAGCACTTGACGATATTCTCGTGTGTCCTCGAGAACGTTTGGTCATCTTAAGTAATACAACCGGCTCGTCCTTTGCTGAAGAAAGGATTGGGCCACTTGCTGCATTTATTATTATTGTATTTTATTCACTTGTACTTTATTTTCCTACATTATCAAAAACCCCTAAAAATCCGTTAGCTAAGTATTTATAGAGAATTCCTGCTCCAAGTCACTCGTCAACACCTTCTGCTCCTTGTTGGGTTCGATACTCTTACTTATCGAAAATACTGCGATACACCCCTATACTTGTGGGTCATCAGACCCCCACCGTGGCGCTAGGTTTAGAATCCCCCATGCTCCGTTCACCGGAGACGACGACGCTCAGCCGTCGATCTCGTTATAATCGTGTGGCTTAGAATAGCTAATACCTTTTCATTTAGATAGAGCCGCTGATGCGTGGGACCAGCCTATTAGCAGCTCGCTGCGTGTGTGCTATGCAGTTGGGCCGGCCCATGTTTGTTCCCGCGCATAGCCGATAAATTCAAATATGGATTTTCCATTAAAATCAAAACCCTATTCTGTCAGTAGATTCAAAATTTAATTCAGAGAGTTTTACTTAACCAAAATGCATGATTCAAATTTTGTTTGAAAGGTATTGAAAATATATACAAACTCCCGTTGGATTCAAACAATTTGAGATTATACATCACCAATAGTAAAAATAACAAAACAGAGACTTTTACCGCTTCAAACATTTTTATAAAATCAACCATAAATATTTTTAAGTTGATTCCAACTCTCAAAAATCACATTTTCCATTCTCTATATGAATATGTAAAAAGATTTAGTTTTTCATGCATTGATCATGGACTAGTATTAACAGAATGCTATATAGGCATTTCTAGTCACTTTAATATTCTTAAATAGCAATATTAAAACTTGTAATATAAGACAAACCCTTTAAATCACATTCACAAGTATTGGAATATGTGGTGATGGCATGTGTCAACATGATCCCATATTTTAATTGGAGAATATTAAACCTTAAGTATTTTCAATAAGTAGAAATTACTTTTCCAAAATAAGATAAATAAGAATGTGTAAATATTTCATGTGATGATTGAGATGATGCTAGAGCATCTAGTGTGAGCCCTTGTGTGCTAAATAGAATTAGTTAATTGTTGTTTGGTGATTGTGTAGCTCGTATGTATTTATAGACGCTAGTACCGACCCGGGGTATGACGAGGAGGAGTACTTCGAGGAAGAGGAAGAGAACTTCAACAACTGCACTACTCAAGGCAAGCCCACTATGCAAGCTATGCATGCTAGCTTAGCTATGCAAGCTGACTTGTGCAGATACCGTATGCAAACTTTTGAGATGCAACTTTACCTATTCCCAGTTTTATGCCAAGCTTTACTTTTCCCTTTACTAAAGTTTCTTACCTAGTTAATGAATTGTGATTAGTGGAAAATACGATGGATACCATCAAAATCGTAGAACTAGTCTTGGGTACTTATACTTGAGTAGCGCCCCTCAATATTACTACCCTCAAAAATAGTGGCTAGTGCTAAGCTAAACTTGATAACTTTAGATGGGAATACATGGAGAAAATGATTATGAAAACCCAACGAATGATGAGTCATTCTATTGAAATGTTTTGACATGGATTATGAAACACAATGGTTTGACGATGAAACTGAATGAGGCATGAGCCTTGACTTTGATAAAAACTGATGGTTGGGTTCGGATGCGATACCGTTCCAATTTTACCATACAACCACAATAGCTGAGTTGGGTAGGGATTAACTGGAAGTTTATATGTCTTAGTATGGGTTCCCTTGTGGAAGAGGTTGAGATGAGGCTACCTCGTGAATATGAATGTCCACCTATGTAGTTCCCGGGATGGCAGTTGGCGGCTGGGAGGCCAAGCTCATAGGGGAGGTGACTATACTAGGGTGTGTAATTGAAAGGTTAGGATTGATTATCCGCATACCAAGTATGATGATTCAGGGTTATCCCTGACGGATGTATCGAATCTTGTGGTGAATGTGTACCACCTCTGCAGTGTGTCAAACTATTCGAATAGCCACATCTGCAGTTATGGACAGTTGGAGTGGCCATACTATTCTGTTGTCAGATGTTTTCAAAATGACGTGTGACTTGAACTATTACTTTGACTTCACCACAACAGGGTTGCAGACATGAACTAGGTTCCCACTTAAGTAATCTAGATAACTAAAATAGGCGTTACTATGGAGTACCTATGAAATAAAATTGGCTTGTTGCAAACAAACCTAGAGCTTAAGATTCCTACTAGTATTATCTTACTTGCGTTAGTGATAGTTTGCGAGTACTTAAAGAGTACTCATGGATTTGTCCCTGGCTATTCCCATGGCAAGACTATGAGGAGGACTATCCCGAAGACGGATAGCGGGAGGTCTATGATAACTAGGATCATCTCCCATTGTCAACATTGCCTATGACCATGAAGATGGAGTCTACTATGTTTACTTTCACTGCTCTGATTTGTATTAAGACTTGATCATGATATCAACTATTTGTAAGACTATTATGGTTTGTAATGGATGATGTACTATGGTACCCATTCTGTTATGTCTCGCAAAAATGGTAATCCTAGGATTGCGAGGTATGGCATAACATGCATGTGGACTTAAAAATCCGGGTGTTGACAAGTTGGTATCAGAGCCATCCTGACCATAGGAGACCCTAGTTAGAATGGACGTCTGAAAAACCTAGATTCAAAACAAAGTAATTGAGTATTTATGAAAACCTATTCTCACTCTTACCCTTGAGATTCTTTCCAAAAGGAGTTAACATGTTCCTCAAAATTCTTAGAATTCTACATAAAATTGGACACACTTGATCACCTCACTAACTTACTTATCCTAATTGCTTATAGATGGAGGTCAAAGACAGCAAATTTTACCATCTAGGCAATAGAGGGGAGCTCATCTTTGAGAGGGATCTGGATCAGCTCTCGGAGTATCTTGGACGCCCGCACTCGAAGTTCTTCACAGCGTAGCTCAATGATCAACAAGGTGGTGAACTGTAATGGTTGATAGTGGCGGATCTGAGAGGTAAAATGGAGCCACCTCTTTCGGAGAAGATTCAGTTTAGCGTGAGGGAGAACAATTGGTTGGACAGATTAGCTTGAGCTATGCAGGAGGCACTTGCTCATCTATGTGCACAAAACATCAACCAGATCAACGACACCCGTTTTGCCCACTATGCAAGACGTGACTCTACCAGACAGCCTTTGACCATGCCGTCACATCCGGAGTTGAGGCATCACGTGGATAACCTGGACTTCATGCTGCACGAGACTCAGAAGGAGTTGCACAACGCCCATGCCTATGCCAATCAGAATTATGAGGAAGCCGCTGAAAGGAAGCAAACCCTTGCCATCCTCACCAAGGAGTGGAAGGCACTTCGTCGCCAACGTCACAAGAAGGACCGCATCATTGCTCGTCTTCGGTAGAAGGTGGCAACCCCGGAGGAGACTATCCATGACCAGGAGATCCAGCTGGAGGAGAAGGAGGAGGAAGGTGAAGATATCCGTGGTGATATCTACTCTTACCTCAGTGATGATGATGACTACCGGGAGGACGTCGCCACGGAATTCCACACGGACGATGATGACGCCGACTTCATAGATGATGAAGAAACCCCCGATTCTGATGATGAGTAGTCGCACCTGCGCACCATCGTAGGTGTGAGTGTATCCGGTCCCATTATATCGTAGCTTCACAGAATGGTTCTTAAAACCATCTGCTTTCGTAGTTGTGGTGTGTGTTTGTATTGTGTGCTTGGAATGAATGAATGAGAAGAAGTTGTTAGTTTTCAAACCTTGGTCATACTCAAAGTTTAAAAGCTTTTTGAACCCTACCCATACACCATAGAAAATTTCCCTCTTGTATTATGATCTATCTCATTCTTCAGATGACTCGCGGAAACCCCGGTGGAAGCAGCCCATCCCAGGATCCAATGCTTTAGATTCTGCAAATGCTTGTATCCGACCATGAAGTCGGTAGAGCTGAACGTCAAGCCAATCTTGCCACTCTTCAACAGATAGCCTAGATGGCCCACAACAATCAAGGCCACGGAAACCAAGATCATCATGGACCCAAACTCAAGAACTTCCAAAACACCAATCCTCCTATGTTTAGCAAATCAGAAGAGCCCTTAGATGTTGATGACTAGGTGCAAACCATGGAAAACAACTTAGAAGTGGTAGGAGTAGATGCCAATGAGAAAGTACTGTTTGCCACCCACTATCTGGCAGGTTATGCAAGATCATGGTGGAACAACAACCGTACAATGAATGGAGGAGAGATGATGACTTGGGAGGAATTCAAGCTCAAGTTCAGCATGACCCATGTGCCCCTAGGTTTGATCAAGAGAATGAGGGATGAATTCAAGGACCTGGAGCAGGGAAGAATGACTGTGGTAGAGTACCATGACGAATTCCTGTGTCTGGCTAGGTATGCCCCTTATGAGATCAACACTGAAGCGAATAAGAAGGAGAGATTCCTGAATGGCCTGCATGATGAGATGCAGACTGTGCTAGTCAACGTTCCCTTTGATAACCTAGAAGCTCTAGTGGATTCTGCTATCCAGATGGAAGGAAAGATCAACCAAGCCAGTGAGAACCGTAAGCGTTGTATGATGCACCAACATGGACCCCACAATACCCCAAACTATCGCCCCAACCCGTCTACAGGATTTGCACCAAGGAACAACAAACCCTCTATGACCCATCCGAACTATCCCAATCATGGTGGAGGAAACCCTAGGCCCGAACGCCACCACAACAACAACCCCGGCAATCCCTATACCTTCAACCATGCATCGCCAAGTTCCAACAACAACAACAACAATACTGCCCCAAGGACTGGAAGCAATGATGTGCCTGTCACAGGGAAAGACAAGTCAATGCTAACTTGCTTTGAATGTGGAGTCACGGGTCACTACAACGAGTGCCCCAAGAAGCTTCCCATAGTAACCAATGTCACTGCACCTGCCCAGCAGCAGCGCCGTGTCCAGCTTGGAAAGAGATTTGCCCCAGGAAACCCTCAAAACCGTATCGGCCGTCTTTTCCACATGAATGCTGAAGAAGCCCAGGAAGCGCCATATGTCGTGCTGGGTATGTTTTCTATTAACTCAGAACTTGCAAGAGTGTTGTTTGATTCTGCAGCATCGCACTCATTTGTTACCGAAGAATTTGCATGCACTAGTAAGATTCAACCAACAAATTAGAAGCATGTTATGATAGTTCAAATACCTGGTTCAACCACCCAAGCTAGAAAAATTTTCAGGGCCATGCCTATCAGAATCCATGGGATAGATTTTTATGCAGGTTCATAAATAGTACTAGGAATGGATTGGATGTCGAAACATCAAGGATTAATCGATTGTGCCAAGAAAGTCATAACCATGACTAGTAGCTCCGAAGTATCGGTAGAGCATGTATATGAGACACTACCCCATCAATTCAAATGAAGCGAAAGTTTAGTCAAATCAACCATAGACCAAGTCAGAGTAGTCTGTGAATACCCTGATGTGTTCCCAGATGAATTACCCGGTATGACCCTAGATCAGGATATCGAGTTTATCATTGAACTAGTTCCTGGAACTAGACACATAGCTTAGAGACCCTATAGTATGAACCCATCTGAATTAGTGGAGCTAAATAAGCAACTTGATGATATGTTGGGAAAAGGTCTGATCCAACCAAGTGCATCACCATGGAGATCACATGTTTTGTTTGTGGATAAGAAGGATGGTGCCAACCGTTTGTGTGCGGATTACCGGAAGATGAATGGCGTCACCATCAAGATAGAAGATCTGTTTGACTAACTGAATAGTGCTAGAGTATTTTCTAAGATTGATCTTAGAACTGGTTATCATCAATTGAAGATTCGTGCAATGGACATTCCAAAGACCGCCTTCACCACCAGATATGGATTGTATGAGTACAATGTCATGACTTTTGGATTAACCAATGCCCCCGCTTATTTCATGAACCTCACGAATAAGATTTTTGTGAACTTCCTGGATAAGTTTGTCATTGTTTTTATCGATGACATTCTGATCTACTCCAAGTCAGAAGAAGACCATGAACAACACCTAAGAACAATCCTTGAAACCCTTAGAGAGCATCAGTTGTATGCCAAGTTTAGCAAATGTGAGTTCTGGTTAAAGGAAGTAGGATTCCTAGGACATATCTTGTCGGCAGGCAGATTTGTTGTTGATCCCTCCAAGATTAAGGATGTGGAAGAATGGAAAGCCCCAACCACTTAGACTAAAGTCCTCGCATTTCTTGGATTAGCCAGATATTATCGCAAGTTTGTTGAAGGATTTTCAAGCATCGCCAGGCCGATGACCCAGCTATTGAAGAAAGATAAGAAGTTTGAATGGACTAAAAAATGTGAAGCAAGTTTCTAGGATCTCAAGAAGAGATTGATTTTAGCCCCAATTTTGATCATGCCCGATATCTCGAAGCCTTTTGATGTATATCGTGATGCGGCCAAGATTGGTCTCGGATGTGCATTGATGTAAGAAGGCAAAGTAATATCATATATGTCCCGACAATTGAAGCAACATGAGCAGAACTATCCTACCGATGACTTAGAACTGGCAGCCGTAGTATTAGCCTTGAAGACATGGCATCATTACCTCATGGGTAACCGCTATGAGATTTATTTGGATCACAAGGGTTTGAAGTATATTTTCACCTAGAAGGAGCTGAATATGAGGCAAAGGAGATGGATAGAGTTAATCAAGGATTATGACCTTGGCATTCACTATCACCTCGACAAGGCCAATGTGGTAGCGGATGCTCTTAGTAGATTGCCATCTAGACTAAACACCATGATAAAGGACGCCCAGCCAAGTCTGCATGAGGAGATGGAGAAATTTAGAATAGATCTAGTTAGCGAAGGATTTCTAGCCAGCATTAAACTTCAACCCACTTTGATTGATCAAATAAAGGAAGCTCAGAAAGGAAATGCCAGTATTGATGGAATTAAGCGTTGTATCGGTGTAGGGAAGGTTCCCGGATTCACCGAAGATGAAGAAAGAGTTTTGTGGTATAAAGGACGTATCTGTCTGCCAGTAGATTAAGAGTTGAAACAAGTCATTATGCAGGAACCCAATGATACCCTTTATTCTATCCACTCGGGAGGAACGAAGATGTATCAGGATTTGAAGGATTGATTTTGGTGGCACAACATGAAGAGCGAAGTCAGAAGCTATATATCCAAGTGTGATATTTGTCAAAGAGTCAAGGAGGAACATCAGCGACCCGCGGGACTTTTGCAACCATTGCAGATTTTGGAATGGAAATGGGATTCTGTTGGAATGGATTTCATCACTGGTTTGCCTACATCTAGTAGGGGAAATGATTTGGGTCATAGTAGATAGACTGTCCAAAGTAGCTCATTTCATACCCATCAAGACCACATATCACAGATCGAAGCTAGCGGAGTTGTACATTGTTAGAATAGTCACTCTACATGGAACCCCCAAGGCCATTGTGTTGGACCGAGGAACCCAGTTTACTTCAAGGTTCTGGAAGAAAGTTCAGGAAGGATTTGGAACCAAACTAAACTTCAACATAGCTTATCACCCGCAAACCGACGGACAAACATAAAGAGTAAACCAGATACTAGAAGATATGTTGAGGGCTTGTGTTTTAGAAGAAGCATTTAAATTGAAGAGTTAAGCTAGTAATTATAAAGCTAAGAGAAAGCTAGTAGTACTAAAGTATCAAATGATAATCTTGTTTAGTCAAGTAGGTATAAAGTTAAAGTAAGCTTCCTTAATAAGATGAGCCCTAGAAATAGACTAGCCTAAGTTTACTACTTAGTTGATGGTAGATCTTGATCAGACAATGAGAAGCCTAAGCTTAGTATGATCATAGGATGGTGGTCAATATTATCAAGTCAATTAACAATAAATGACTAGATGATGAAGAAGAGTTGTGAGTATACTAAATTAGGCAAAAACCTTAGTTAGTCGAATCATCTAGCTTGATCTTGAGAAGTCAAGCTAGAGTATGAAGAATTATATAATATGAGTTGTATGGAGTAGTTGAAGGCATAGTAGTTTAACCAAGCTAATACAAGAACATTGTATTATGGGAGTAGTACCATATCTCTTCTAGAGGATCAATATCACATTTGATATAGAGGAGATTGTAATATTGCAAACCTTAGAATCAGATAAAGGGCTAATTTAATAGGAGTAGAATGAAGGAATGTTGTAGAAGGGACATGACCATGTCATCAAAGGAGGATGGCTATGATGGAGCCAGATGACTAGATCAGTTAGACATAAGAGATCTTAGTGAAGCAAAGGAGAGATTTAAATAGAGTATATTTAGGAAAGGAATTCCTTAACTAGAACCAAAACTTAGTGAAGTGTTGGGAATAGGAATTCTAGAGAAATTTGTAATCAATATCATAGTATGAGACCATATCAATATTTCACTCTGGGTGGAGACATCAACTATAATTACTTAGTTAAAAATAAAACCTTAACCTTTAATCCTTAGGGATTATAATATTCTTGGGTGAATAAGTTGGTTTCATATTTAAAAATTAGAAATAATTGAATAAGGTTAGAAAATTTAGAAGTAATTAGTATTTATTTAATTTCCATGACATAATTAGTATACATAATGGACCGATAACATAATTAAGTAAGGATCAACAACATGACAAACTAATAAAAGGAACTATAACTATGAAGTGTGTTAGAATAACCTTAATCTTAAAATTACTGATAATGGCAGGGAGTACATGTAGCAAATAGTGAAAGACAAATGTGAACATAGAAAATTCATCATTGTAAATAATTAAGTAAGGGTCATCAACATGGCTAAGTATGAGAAGAAACTTGAAATAGGAAGTGTGTTGTAATAATCTTAATCTTAAAACTGCTGATGACTGCAGAGAGTACCTATAGGAAATAGTGAAAGATAAACATGATCATAGAAAATTCATCAATGAAAATAATTAAGTAAGGATCATTAATGACATGGCTAATTAAGAAAAGAAACCGCAAATAGGAAGTGTGTTGGAATGACCTTAATCTTAAAATAGATGATGACTACATGGAGTAGATGTGGAAATAGTGAAATATAAACATGAGCATTGAGAAATCATCACTATAAATAGTAAGGATCATTGTCATAGAAAACCAAGCAAAGAAATTGCAAATAGGAAATGTGTTGAAATGACCTTAATCTTAAAATTGTTGATGACTATAGGGAGTACCTGCAGGAAATAGTGAAAGAGAAACATGAACATAGATAATTCGTCACTATAAATAAGCGTACAAAACACCTACTTTCAAAACACAAGTAACTGTAACAAGATAGTTATATAACAATAAATCTTGATTTATATTAACCAATTTTTATGGGAATCAATGTTAATCTTATACTAACCATCCAAGCATGGTAAAATAGGCATGCCATAGAGACTACACAACTATGTTAGGAGACAACGCCTGGATATGTCCAAATACACATTAATTATCATAAAATACACAATAGAAAGTAGAAATAGAAGCACTATAAAATATTGATGACAACATAAGATTAACCAATAGAACTAAAAAACAAAAACACAATTAACAAATAGTATAGTAAAGATGATTTTGTGCTAAAACTAAAATATGGAACTGGAGTTCAAAATTTATGTACTAGTACCAAATGATCATTAGACCTATATTAGGAAAAGATTAATTAATGAATGAACAACATTTCTATAGAAATAATATACAATGACCGAATCCTACGACGGATCTAGGGTTTAGAGGATGTGAGAATTATGGTTCATGATTGCCAATAGAAATCAAACCTAGAATAGCTAAGCTAAAAGTTATGACCGAATCATATGACGGATTTAGGGTTTATAGGTGACTAGGGTTTATAAGGGACTTGGGGATTAGAGTTCATGCGCATGACCAGTGAAGGAACCACACACAAGACATAGGAAATAAAGATTACTTTTGCTAGAAATCGAGGAAAGAAGAGGATGGTAGGAGGAGCTCACATTATCGTCGTTGTCTAGTCGCATGCGTTGTCGGAGCTAGAGTTTTGTCCGAGTCTGGTTGTGGTTGTGGAGGGGACTTACCAGAGTCGGGGAGATGGTTGTGGTTGTGTATTTTAAGGGAGAACAGCGGTGACGCAGACCCACAGAGTTGGGGAGGATGGCCGGTAGCAGCGGCGTGATACTGCGGGAGTGCTAGAGGAGTAGAGGATTTGAGCAGGAAGGGACACTAGAAAATTTGGCTTTCACAACAGACGGTTTTCGTGGTTGAAGGCCAGTTTATCGTGGCCTAAAGTTCTTCCACGAAGGATGGGTACCCGTGGTAAAAGCCCCGTCACCATAGAATCTACCATGGTTTTTCGCGACCTTGGAGGATCGGACACTTCAACCACAGAATTTTGTACTGTGGTAGATCAGTTTTGCCAGCCCTGTTGATTGCTAATGTCATGCAAACTGCCACGTGGCAGGTGGGCTTGTTCGTCTGCGGTACCAAAGTTGGCAGGCCAGCGCATGGAGGTACCTAAGTTGCCTGAAATTACCGCGTTTCGAAAAGTTGGGCCGCCAACTACTGAGAGGGGCCATTTCGAGGCAAACTCATCTCACCCCTACCAAATACAAACATTTCGTTAAACTGCCCCGTGAAGTAGACGGTCGGGACCCACATGTCGGTTATCTGTCCGTGATGCGGGCGCCAACGCGGCAACCTCTTAGGAAAATCGAGCAGCTAAGTGGATTGGATGCGTTGACCAATTTCACAAATCCATTCCCAGCTTTCCCCTAGTACCGGCGGCGTCGGAATCCACCCTCCAGGCAGGACGATCCCTTCGGACATTTGACTTCCGGGGCCAAGTTGCTGCGCCCAGTCGCTGATATCGAGCTCCAATGGCGCATGCCGTAGCCGCCATTGCGAGGCTCTAACCCGCCTCCGCCGCCGACGAGCCGAGCAGTTCGGAGGATGGCAGATCCTACTATCAAGGAAGAAGAAGTTTTGGCTACAAGCGGGTGAGCTACCCTTCTCTTTGCTATTCGCACTAATTACAACTGCTAGCTAGCTACTGAACCTCAAATTGTTCGTTAGCCCAACGCTGACAAACATATTTTGTCCATAGTTTTCTGTCAAGTGGGATCTGCGTGGACCCCCCTTACCTGGTTACGGTAGTCCTCTACAGGTACGACTCTAAGGGCAAGTGGTATGGAAGCCATTGTTTCACGATGGAATAAGCGCCTGTACAGATCTGCACTATATCTGGTATAGTTGCTGCTCTGCGTAATCATGTTGAAGTATGGCCGAAGCAGACTCCAAAGTTCAACTTCATGGATGAACGTGGCATCATGTTTCCTATAACGTGTGACAGTCAGCTAATTGGGTTGATGAAAAGGTATGCTTCGGATTGCATGTTTGAGCTGAATTGTGATGTACTAGATGTGGAAGCTGCTGCAACTGGGAGTCGCCCTTCTATTCTTGGACAGGGTGGTTGCTCGAACCCAATTAGCTCCTGGTAAGCAAAGGTCGCTTGGGGTTCGCATGTTTGTGCCGAATTGTATTTTTTGTTTTATTTACTCTGTAGATATTGGGCAGTTATGCAACAGTCTTGTTTCTTTGACAGGAAGCGCCACAAGGTTAGAAACATGACTGTCGGGTCAGTCATTTTGCTGCCCAAAGAAATTGAAACCAAGTGGAAAGATGATGGTGGACACGATTCTGGTGCCATTGTCCCGGCGATGCAGAGTACGTGAAGCTAAGAAAATTGGCACCGAGGAAGAGGAAGAAGGCAGGAAATCAAGAAGCCAGTGGACGTGAAGGCTTGGCACCTAGGTTGCGGAAGAAGGCTGCTAGGAATGAAGATGCATAGTAATGTGTTGAACTTGAACCTATATATGTAATTCTGTTAAATTCTCGAGCTCTGTGTGTGGCATGTTGCTGGGCGAAACAATCTACCCATGTTCTCTAAGTAAAATGTAGCGCGACTTAGGGTTTGGAAACACCCGAGTCACTAGTTGAATCCAAAATTGTGATTGTGCCACTTCTATCTGAAAACAAGGATCCACCGGTTCCACGATTACTCAGGGGCAGGATGTCTCCAAATACGACAGAATGTAAGTGGCACAGAAATAAATTATTTAAGCTGCCACACTCCACGGCGCAGCAACTTATTTCAGATGCTGCACAACGACGTGGCAACATAAACAGCAATATTCTCACCGATAATGCCCAGATGAGGAGGAAATGGGTACCACTTTCTGGCGTAATCTTGAGCCCATCTATCTCACCGCCTCTTTGCTCCTGCATCCCTTGCATCTGGCGAAGCTCCTGGATCTCCAGTAACCGGGTGTACGTGCTTCCACTTTATAAATTATGGTTGTGCCATTCGCATGCGGCCAAATCCACGTAGATTATGTTTAAACAAACACCAACGTCAGAATACACTAGTAGAAAAGGGGTCTTTGGTCCACGGTCACGTTGCCAATCCGGGACAGAGATCTAAATCGAGGCAGAAATTGATCTAAATCACAAATTCTTCCACAAATTAATCGAGACAGAGATCTAAATCGAGGCATTTCATTAATCCAACCACAAATTCTTCTAAACAAAGGTGTGATTTCACATCCTACATTAATTCAACCACTAGTCAACAATTTCACTTCCACTACCGCTGTCCTCCGAGCCGCCGACTTCCTCGTCTTCTTTGGACGGAACCTCCACGATTTCCGCATTGTACGCGAGACGGAGCCCCTCTTCGCGGCGAGCAGCGGCGATGATGGTGAACTTGGTCCGTCCATGGACGGATCAGAACATCTCCCACCCTTCTCGATTGCAGAGATCCCGGTGCACCACGCGCCCGTAAATGATGCGGTTGCCAATCTTGGCCTTCCGCTCCTTCTTGAACAGCGTCAGCCAGTACGGGCTGGCCGCCGCGTACCGGGGCAGCGCCCTCTTCCACGCGGGCATCTAGCGGCGGCGCGCCGTGATTTCGCTCTCCATCACGGCTCCGCCGGGGACAAGGAGCAGAGCCACCGGCACCCCCGCATAGCTGATGCGCCATCCGTGGGGCACCATCGCGGCCGGTGGCGCGGGGATGTCAAAGTGCGCGAACATCAGTGCCTCGTGGAAGTTCAGCGAGGGCATCTCCATGGCGGCACGGTAGAGATTGGAGAGGGACCGAGGTGGTGGACGACGAAGCAACGACGCGGTGGAGATTGGAGAGGGCGAGGGGATGGGCGCCGAAGCGACGAGCTGTGGAGCCTCCTATTTGTACCCGAGGACGATGAAGCGACGGGCGGAATATTGAAGGGGCATTGGTCAGACAAAAGGAAGTAATGCAAGGTTAAGACAGATTAACGGGCAACCAATTTTGTTACTCCCAGGACTCCGGGGCCAATAGTTCAGACCGCTAGGTCAACAAGTACAACTATTACAACTTAAAAAAGGCACGGAGCTTAAGCTAAATAGAACTAGTTATCACACATCTCCTTGATCTTCCTAATCTTAGCCCTATCCGCATCTTCCTGCGAGAGCAAGGATCGAATCGTCTGCTCCTTCCTTTTAGCATCTTTCTTGCACAGCTTCAATTGTTTCTCTGCATCTTTCCTCATGCACTTGCCAATACTCGTAGTTGTGAACTCCAGGACTTTGGCCTGGTGAAGATCCTTCCTTGCTTGAGTCAGTTCCTGCTCTGCTTTAGCCTTCAGGGCCAACGTCGCGTCCCTCTCCTTCACGACTTTGCTAACCTTGTCTTCCACCCCCATGAGATCTCGCTTATGCTTGGTCATGTCAACTGATTCCCATAGCTTCATCTCAACACTATCAAGAAGTGAGCTGAATGCAGATTCTTTCAACTCAATAGTCATTTCCCATAGTTCGTTTTCTGCATCGATTTGGGCCACTCTAGATCTACCCATTTGACAACACCGCAACTTCCGCCTCGCATCATTGCATGATGTCCTTGACACCGTAGAAACCTCCTGCCTGCGTTTCGTCCTTCGAACGCTACAAATTTAGCGGGTACATATCCATGTTTACATAGTAGAGGACTATCTTCATCCGCAAAACCGTGATAGTCGACGTCATACATCGTCTGGTTGGCCTAACACATCATACGCGCATGAGTAAACGGAGTAGATCTGGCTCAAAAAATAGATAACTGGCCACGGATGATAGAGATAGAGATGAGACGACTCACATTGAAATCACCGTCCCTGTCATCACGACACGTTTCCTCGCCATCTCCCCTTGAACCCATGGCGAGAGGGGAGGGGGTGGCTGCTGGAGAGGGGATTGGGATGGAGGAGCCGTCGGCTTGTGGCTACGGCAGTATGGGAGTGAAGTGGGGAATGTGGCTTCGAGGGGAAGGAAGAGAAGTACGGGGAGGAAGATAAGTAATGGGGACGTGACACTGGGATAAGGCCCGCTCAACTCGTGAGTCGTGACACTCGCAACAGGGGAGCCCCCGGTATTGCCAGTTTGTCCAGAGCAAGCGTGCCCAATAATGCCACAGAACAGACTACTCACGGATCGATCTCACGAAAACCATCCCAATCGTCCAAGCGCCCCGATCGAACGGTATGTAACAATCGTCAAGCAGAACAACTGTGTTAGGGCGTGCCTTCTAGAAGGCTCGGTCTAACGCTAAGGTTAGGGCTCTCCTAAGGTTAATTAGTATCCATATGCAGTTTATGAAAAGAACATGCATCCAATGATACTGGTGGATCTAGCTGTGGTTAATGAGAAGAGCAGACATGCAATGACACTTGTGGATCCATGTGTGGTTAATGAGAAGAACACACATGTAATGACACTGGGTGTGGTTCATGATATGGTTGGTGAGAAGAACACACATGCAATGACTCTAGCTGTGGTTCATGAAAAGAGTAGACATGCGATGACCCTAACTGTGGTTCATGAAAAGAGCAGACATGCGATCCCACCGGTGGATCCATGTGTGGTCTATGAGGGGAACACACATGCAATGACACCGGTGGATCCTTACGTGGTTTGTGAGAATAAGACACATGCAATAACACTGTGGATCCATGTGTGGTTCATGGGAAGAACACACATGCAATGACACTGGTGGATCCATGTGTGTTCTGTGGGAAGAACACACATGCAATGACACTGGTGATAGGTGTTCAGTGAGAAGAACACATATGCAATGACTCTAGCTGTGGTTCATGAAAAGAGCAGACATGCGATGACACTGGTGGATCCATGTGTGGTTCATGGGAAGAACACACATGCAATGACACTGGGTGTGGTTCATGATATGGTTTGTGGGAAGAACACACATGCAATGACTCTCGTGATATGTGGTTTGTGAAAAGAATAGACATGCAATGACTCTAGCTATGGTTAATGAGAAGAGAAGACATGCAATGACACTGGTGGATCCATGTGTGGTTAATGAGAAGAACACACATGCAATGACACTGGGTGTGGTTCATGATATGGTTTGTGAGAAGAACACACATGCAATGACTCTAGCTGTGGTTCATGAAAAGAGCAGACATGTGATGACTCTAACTGTGGTTCATGAAAAGAGCAGACATGCGATGCCACCGGTGGATCCATGTGTGGTCTATAAGAGGAACACACATGCAATGACACCGGTGGATCCTTACGTGGTTTGTGAGAATAACACACATGCAATGACACTGGTGGACTCATGTGTGGTTCATGGGAAGAACACACATGCAATGACACTGGTTGGATCCATGTGTGGTTCATGGGAAGAACACACATGCAATGACTCTAGCTGTGGTATCAATGGCTGGTATGTGGGAAGAACACACATGCAATGACACTGGTGATATGTGTTCTGTGAGAAGAACACACATGCAATGACTATAGCTATGGTTCATGAAAGGAGCAGACATGCGATGACACTGGTGGATCCATGTGTGGTTCATGGGAAGAACACACATGCAATGACACTGGGTGTGGTTCATGATATGGTCCGTGGGAAGAACACACATGCAATGACTCTAGTTGTGGTTAATGAGAAGAGCAGACATGCAAATGACACTGGTGGATCCATGTGTGGTTAGTGAGAAGAACACACATGCAATGACACTGGGTGTGGTTCATGATAGAGTCCATGTGAATTTGTCTGCATTTTTCATTAGCTGATAGAGGGTCAAGGCCTTATCTCCCAACCAACATACAAACCGACTTAACGATGCCAGGCAACCAGTGAACTTTTGCACATCGTTAAGGCATTTTGGCAGTTCCATTCTATCTATGGCCCGAATTTTTGTCGGGTTAGCTTCGATACCTCGTCTAGACACAAAAAAACCGAGTAACTTTCTAGCGGGCACGCCAAAGGTGCACTTCTCCGGGTTAAGCTTCATCCGGAACCTTCTCAAGTTCGCGAACATCTGCTGGATGTCATCAAGGAGCGTATTGCTTTCCTTGGTCTTTATCACCACATCATCCACATAAACTTGCACGTTCCGACCTATTTGGTTGTGTAAGCATTTTTGCATGCATCATTGGTACATTGCTCTAGCATTACGTAGTCCAAACGACATAGTGCGATAGAAATAATCCCCGTACGGGGTAATAAACATAGTCTTTATTGGATCATCAGGATTCAGGGGTATCTGGTGGAAACCAGAATACGCATCAATGAATGATAGTAGTTCACATCCGGCTGTTGAGTCTATGACTTGATCTATTCTAGGGAGTAGGAAGGGATATTTGGGACACGCCTTATTCAGGTTCGTGTAATCAATGCACATGCGCCATACCACAGCCACGTTCAGATCATCTTTCTTCTTCTCCACAAGCACCGGGTTAGAGAGCCAATCCTGATAGAGTACTTCCATGATCAATTCGTCCGCTAGGAGCCTAGCTATTTCATCCGTAATGACTTTCCTTCTATCCTCGGCGAAACGCCTGAGAGGCTGCTTTATCGGCTTAGCCCTGGGTCTTACGTTTAGTAAGTGCTCAGCCAACTCCCTCGGTACACCTTGCAGATCTTGAGTGGACCAAGCAAAGATAGCCCAATTCTCACAGAGGAAGTTGACGAGCTCGCTTTCCTATTTGCTGCTTAACCCGGCACCAATGGTTACGGTGTGCTCTGGGAACTGATCATCAATTGGCACTTTCTTCGTGTCCTTGGATGCTTGGAATGACACGCTCCCGTGTGGATTGGTCAGAGCTGGCATATGCTGTTGCACGGATTGAGCCAGTGCTGCTACTTCTAGTATCTTCCTTTTTTCTTGGGCTATCACGAGTGACTCGGCTAGGTTAGATCCGGCTGAAGCGCACTCGATCGAACGCTGGAAGTCCCCTGATACAGTTATCACACCCCTTCGTCCTGGAAATTTCATCTTAAGGTAGCTGATGTGACTACTTTCCATGAACTTGTTCAGCGCGGGCCTGCCGAGTAACGCGTGATAAGCGCTCTCCAGATTCACCACTTCGAACTCCAAGTTTTCAGTCCGGCCATTACCTCTCATGTCGAATAACACATCAACCCGGACCTTGCCAATTGGCTCACAGGAAATGCCTGGCATAATGCCATGAAATATGGTCCTCGTTGCTTGCAGCATGTTCTCTGTTATTCCCAACTTGTTCATGGTATCATTGTACATAATGTTGATACTACTGCCATTGTCAATCAGTACTTTGGAAAATCTCACATTGAGATTCAGCCCGATGAACGTTGGATCGAGGACCAGTGCATAAGTCCTAGGGCTAGGCATGATATTTGGGTGATCCTTTATACTCCACGTAATCTCCTGTTCCGCCCAGGGCATGTATCTTACTACCGCCGGCATTACTGCGTTCACCTCCATATGCCGGTGCTGCAAGCTTTTCCGGTCATTTTCTTCCATAGTAAACACACAGTAACTTTGATGATGCTCCCTATACTCATTTCGTCCCTCGTTTTCGTGATAACCTTGACCTTGTTGCTGGTTATTATCTACTTGATGTACCACATCCCTTTTTTCCTGATTTTCGTACCTCGGCGGAGGTGGTGGCAACATCAGTTGCTGTCCATTCCCCCTATTAGTAACGGTTGCCGTGGTGTGTCATTCCTGGGTGTTTTGTTCTGAGGTGCCTGAGCATTCCCCGAACTTCCCTTCTCTAACTTCCTCATCCACTCACACTACCGGGTTGTGTGATTTGCCGGACTATTCGGACTTGGCGTATGGAACTTGCAAGGTTGATCCAACATAGACTCGAACGTATACCGCGGTCTATCTTTCTGCTCTTGCCATTGCTTTTTCTGCTCTGGGGTCCAAGTCTTTTTCCCTTCGTTTTTCTGCTGCCAGTTTTTTGGCGCTGGCTGGCACCAGCATTGGGCTGGTCCCGGTCTACTGCTACCACCTGTTGCGAATTATATCGGTAATATGGGCACTCGTCCCTTCTCTTTCCTCGAAAATCATTCCTCCTTGATGACCCGGAGCCATCTCGGTTGTAATATTCCTCGTTTGCCTCGCTTGACATTAGCCGGGGTTGCGTTGGATCTCCCAAGGAACATGAGTCCACGATCCGGATCGTCTTAGCCAAAGTGGTTGGCATATCTCGCTGCAGCCTCTGCCACAACAAACTTCCATATCTGCATCCCTAGGCGAACCACACAATAGCTTGTGATTCAATTACTCCCTCGTATGAGTTACACACGTTGCACCACCGAGTCAAGAAATCCCATTCTGGCTCATTCGGTCTTTGCCAGCATAGTGCCAGAGTCTGTGGCCTGTTTGGCCTCTTGTAGGTGCTCTAAAAGTTGCTAATGAATAACTCCTCAAAATCTAGCCAACAGTCAATACTTCCTGGTGGCAAATTGTTCAGCCAAACTCTCGCTGGTCCTTCCAACATTTGTGGCACATATCTCACTGCCCATCTCAAATTCCCCGTTGCGATCTTGACTGTTGTCGCATAATCAATCAGCCAATCCTCGGGCCTAGTACTACCATCATAGGTTCTAGTTCCTCTAGCCAGCTGAAAGTTCGGCACTGGTGGTTCCTTCATAATCCGGGGCCCAAAGCATGCCAAACCAGGTGGGCCTTGTATTTCGATTAGCTCCGACCTATAAATCCTATCCAGTTTCAACCTCGCATCATCTAGCTACAAGTTCCTGCTTCCCAGCCTCAACCCAACTATGTGGTGATTTGTTCTAGGGTATCTGTCGTTGATCACAGTCGAATAACCATCATTGTATCTTTCCTGATCCGGACAACCATTTTGTTGTTGTGCTGCTTGTCCTGCACTTCCCTCTTGCCGAGGTGCGCGCTGTTGCTACGGCCGAGGTACATTTTGCCCCGTTCCCACGGGATCACGCTGTCCGGCATTGCCTTTGGCAGCATTCCTCTGACCGGCATTGCCTTGGTCGCGGTTACCTCTGCTGGCCACACCTCGGCTGGTACTGTGCCGATCTTCATCAATTTGGACTGCTTTGCCTTTTCCGACCCTCACTAGATCGTAGGGAACCATCTGTTTGTCTCTTCTCCCGGAGTTTACTACTTCCTCTTACCTGGGATTGTGACCCGGAGATGATGCGGCTCCTCCGGATCTTGTTGGGTTATTCCTAGCCAAATGAACCACGTGTGAAGATCCTGGTGGTGCCAGGTTTGCCTTGTTCATTTCTTCATTTTGCTGACAAGCAACTCTCAGCAAGTGATTCACCCTCTCTTGTTGCCTTTGTCAGGCCTCTCCGGTTAAACCTTCTAATTTGGACGTGGCCACATTTGCTTCCCTCGGGTTCTTTGCCGGGTACTGTACCTATCCAGCCCTCTTGTTACTATAGTCACTATCTGACCCAGTCTAGGCTCGTATTCCTTGTCAATCTCAGTAATCAGGTTCCTACCTCGGATTTTCACTCCACTTATGCGGTTTGCCTTTGCATATTCTCTCAAGGTAATGTTCAAAGACTGTTGCAGCTCTGCTACCTTCTTTGCCCCAGCTAACATTTTCCGCCTAGTTTCTTCTAACTCAGCTTGCGCCTGAGCCGGATCTACCACATGTGCTATTGGTGTTGCTAGGCTATCTACTGCTTGCTGGAGCACATTCTCTGGCCTTTCTAGTGGGGGAAACCTAGATCTGGTCTTCTTCGGCGTAACCTCCGGCTCTAGTGCTGGGCCCTTGCTTGCTTCCGCGTTTGGCATGGTCATCAGGACTTCAACGTTGCTAGTGGGGCGAGTGATATGCACACCACGAGCTGCGCTGAGAGGTGGTTCGCCTCCCTCGACGATATGTCGCAGATGAACGGAGGACTCGTCCATGCTGACGTAGATCTTGTGCGTGCCAAGCTTGATGAAGACGTCGTTGCGTGGAGGCGGGTGCCTGCCGAAGCTCCCTACGTTGTCGCTGACGTAGTCCAGCGCTCCAAAGTGCTGAACTAGGCCGGAGATGACGCGCTCGCCGGTGTTGGAGAAGCTTCCCGTCTGGATTTTCACCCCTGCTAGCACTGCTAGCCCCACGGTGGGCACCAACTATCGTGGTGGTGGCACGGCAGATGCCATGGATAGGCTAAAGATGGGGCCAATGAGTGCTAGGGGAATCCAGGGAGGGAGAACATGGTGATTCCATGCACAGGTGTTCTTGTGTTCTCTCTATGAATGGTGTTTACAAGTATTCTTCAAGCTCTTGGTATGAAGGAGACTATGTCTCTTATTCCCTAAAAAACTAGCTCTAGAGTTCTACCTTAGACAGAGAAAATGATTGATCCCCTTCTATGGAGGCCCCGGTGCCCCTTATATAGGGAAGCCCGGGTTACGATGCTAGGGCATACGTGGCAGCATATTCTCCGAATATGCTCCTCGTCTAAAGCTATATGCTTCTTTATTCTCTTTAACAGCTTGTCCGGGCTTTGGACGTAACCCGCAGCATAATCTTTGTCTTTAAGCATCACCAGACACGGGCTACGTCAGCCGACATTGCCCGCGTCACCTTGGTCACCCCTGACCCGCTAGTCCTCCTCTCTTCTTTGCTTCGCTCATGCTACAGCTAATAAAGCCACCTTTTGACCAGCGGGAGATTCCTTCCTTCTCTTGGAAGCCATATGATAGTCCGGCTAGCATGTAGCTAATCTGACTACCTAGATACCTGCAAAACAGATAGACAGACATGGCCGACATATACTTTATGCCGGCCAGGCTACGGTTAAGGAGATGCTCCACGATCTGGGTCACTCCGTGGTTCGGCCTTCCTTGAGGTGACACGGTCAGCACTTGCTTTGACCGCGCCGTACCCCGGCTAACTTGGCCTTTATACCCCGGTGTCACCCTGCCCGAGGGTATCCCCCAATAGAAGAGTTTGAACGGGTACCATAGGATAGCAGAACGATGCTAGGGAGGAAATAATAGCAGGAACTTAGCTCAGGAATAACCAGATAGAGTCAGTTGTGGAGCAGGGAATCTACACTAATATTTTCCAGTGACATTACATTTTGCAAGAACTACACAATAACAGACAATTACTGGTGTACAGAGAAGCTAAGATAAGAACATGTGCATGAAAATATAACAAACATGTGCATGACTTGAAATTTGTAGAGTAGCGAATGCAAACCAACATGTCTAATGACATTGTATCTACTAGCACGAAGAACAGGCGTGCCTAGTGACTTGCATGTACTAGCACGATTACAAAAATGCAGTTCACTCTGACAGGCTTGAACCTGCTATACCGCTGACAAAACAAAAAATGGTTGGAGATTTGGCTACCTTGGTCAGAGAGGCGTCTAAGCATCATCGGTACCATGCGAGTGACATCCAGGTCATCGAGGGTGCTGTTGGTGTCGGGGAAGCAGATCTTGGGCGGTCGATGCTGGTGCAGTCAACGGTGACAACCATGTAGCTGGTCTAGAGTAGTGGATGATACATTGCAAATGTATCTATAATTTTTGATGCTCCATGCTTGGTTTTATCCACTTTCTTGTGTTTTGTCCCACTTTGGAGTACCTTTCATATGATTTCTTGGACTAACCTATTAACAAGAGCCACAATGCCAGCTGCCTGTTTTTTGCTGTTTTTGGTTCTAGGAAAGTCAGAAAATGATTATTCTTCAAATTGGACGGGACAAAAGCCAAAGTGCCTATTTTTTCAGAAGACTCCAGGAGCCAGAATACGAGATGGAGAAGAGCCAGGGGGTGGCCACACCACCTGGTGGCACGGGCCAGGCCAAGCCGCGCCAGGGGGTGTGTGGGCCCACCAGGCACCCCCTCGGTCTCCCTCTTCGCCTATAAGAAGCCTTCTGACCTAAAAAGTCCAGGCGGGTCAACGTTTTTCTAGAAGGAGTTCCGCTCCGCCGCCACCACCAGATTCCACGAAACAGCACCAAAAACTCCGTTCTGGCATCCTGCCGGGACAGGGAATTGGAGGAGATCATCGCCATCATAACCACCATCGCTTCTCGATCGACCATCCATATTTCCCCCATCTATGAGTGAGTAATCCCCCGCTGTAGGCTATGGGGATGGTAGGTATTGGATGACATCGTTCATGTAATGGCATCAGATTGTTAGGGCATGGTGCCTAGTATCTTTTATTAGTGCTTTATGACCTTGTTGCGACTTGTTGTGCTTAATGCTTGTCACTAGGGCCCGAGTGTCATGATTTCAGATCTGAACATGTTATTGATTCATTATGATAGTATTGTCTATGGTCTTATCTACAAGTTGTATACACACGTTGTTGTCCGGAACCAATGGCCCCAGAGTGACAGAAATCGGGATAACCGAAGGAAATGGCTTTTATGTGAGGATCACATGTGTTCGCGGAATGTTAATGCTTTGCTCCGGTGCTTTATTAAAAGGAGCACCTTAATTGCCAGTAGTTCCCTTGAGGCCCCGCTGCAAACGGGCTGGCAGGACAAAAGATGTTGTGCAAGTTCTCATTGCGAGCACGTATGACTATATATGGAACACGTGCCTAGGATTATCTAGTACTTGGATGCTTTATCTTATTTATCTGCAATTGCCCTATGTTTTGATTGCTATGTGAATTATCTTGTCCATGCAACGCCCGTCCATCCATCCCTATGCCTACCACACTCGAATCCCACTGTTACTGCTGTTATCACTGCTATCTTTACTTTACTACTGTTGTTACTTTGCTATTCCTACTACAAAACTGTTGCTACTGATAAACTGCTGTGAGCAAGATTGTTTCCAGGTGCAGCTGAATTGACAACTCAGTTTTTAAGGCTTATAAATATTCTTTGGCTCCCCTTGTGTCGAATCAATAAATTGGGTTTCAGTTCCCTCGAAAATACTGCGATACACCCCTATACTTGTGGGTCATCAAGACTATTTTCTGGCGCCGTTGCCGGGGAGCATAGCTTTATTTATCAAGTCCACTTGGAATCACAATTGTTCAAGATAAGTTTATTTCCGCCTTGTTTGCTTCTTTCTTTATCAAAAATACAAAAAAAATTAGTTCCTACCCTAGTTGTCATTTTCGTTGGTATATTATTGTCTTGCTTTATCATGCTTGTTGTCAATGGTTGGTTTCTTTGAAACTGAATCTTATTGGCAAAGTGGGTTCACGGAAGATCGAAAATATTATTATAAGGAACACCGCTTGTCACAAAAAGGGAAACACTTATGGGAACAAATTGATAAATTGTATACCATTGCTAGAAACGTGTGCTCTACTTATAATGTTACTTATTGCAGTGATAAATCTCGTTGTTGTAGGAGGTACAAACACCTCCCTTTTCAATGTGAGTATAATGATAATGTTACCATATCTTCTTATGTTAAGGGAAATTATGACTTTTATGATGTGGAACAAATTGAGGAATTTATTTCTTGGAAGGGTGCTTTTGAACTTGCTAGTTTGCTTGAAAATATTGATGATTCACCTTACAAATATGAGGTTTATGGTATACTTCAATTTTTCTTTGATAATTACAAGGATGAAAATGGCTATATTCTTGAATATATTAATAGACGCTTTCCACAAATGGAAGAGACTAATGCCTTGCAGGATCCTATGGAAGAAGAAATTGATGAACCTGAAATCTCATTAGATGAAAAAGAGGAGGAGAGTGATGAACAAAAGGAGGAAGAATGGATTAAATACCCATGCCTACCTTCTAATGAGAGTAACTCTTTATCCCTTACATTATTTGATTGTCCTCCATGCTTACTAAAGGAGGATGAATGTCATGTTCCTGAGGATTCTTTGGAAGATGTTTATAATAAAGCTCTAGTGCTTGTAGATAATGAAAAGCATGCTTTATGTGATAGTTATATTGTTGAGTTTATTCATGAGGCTACTGAACATTATTATGAGAGAGGAAAATATGGTTGTAGAAGTTTTCATGGTATTGAAACACCTCTCTATCTGCTGAAAGTTTTGAAGTTACTCTTGTTTTATCTTCCTATGCCTGTCACTTTGTTCTTTGCGAATTTATTTGCATACAAGATTCCTATGCATAGGAAGTGGGTTAGACTTAAATGTGTTTTGGATTTGCTTCTTGATGCTCTCTTTTACTTCAGTTCATATTTCTTATGTGATCATCCTCTCAAACTATTATGCCTAAAGATGATAATATGTCTATTATTCTTGGGAGACCTTTTCTTAAATACTGCAGGATCTGTTATTAATTGCAATCAAGTGAGGTTTATGGTATACTTAAATTTTTCTTTGATAATTACAAGGATGAAAATGGCTATATTCTTGAATATATTAATAGACGCTTTCCACAAATGGAAGAGACTAATGCCTTGCAGGATCCTATGGAAGAAGAAACTGATGAACCTGAAATCTCATTAGATGAAAAAGAGGAGGAGAGTGATGAACAAAAGGAGGAAGAATGGATTAACTACCCATGCCTACCTTCTAATGAGAGTAACTCTTTATCCCTTACATTATTTGATTGTCCTCCATGCTTACTAAAGGAGGATGAATGTCATGTTCCTGAGGATTCTTTTGAAGATGCTTATAATAAAGCTCTAGTGCTTATAGATAATGAAAAGCATGCTTTATGTGATAGTTATATTGTTGAGTTTATTCATGAGGCTGCTGAACATTATTATGAGAGAGGAAAATATGGTTGTAGAAGTTTTCATGGTATTGAAACACCTCTCTATGTGTTGAAAGTTTTGAAGTTACTCTTGTTTTATCTTCCTATGCCCGTCACTTTGTTCTTTGCGAATTTATTTGCATACACGATTCCTATGCATAGGAAGTGGGTTAGACTTAAATGTGTTTTCGATTTGCTTCTTGATGCTCTCTTTTACTTCAATTCATATTTCTTATGTGATCATCCTCTCAAACTATTATGCCTCAAGATGATAATATGTCTATTATTCTTGGGAGACCTTTTCTTAAATACTGCAGGAGCTGTTATTAATTGCAATTAAGTGAGGTTTATGGTATACTTAAATTTTTCTTTGATAATTACAAGGATGAAAATGGCTATATTCTTGAATATATTAATACACGCTTTCCACAAATGGAAGAGACTAATGCCTTGCAGGATCCTATGGAAGAAGAAATTGATGAACTTGAAATCTCATTAGATGAAAAAGAGGAGGAGTGTGATGAACAAAAGGAGGAAGAATGGATTAACTACCCATGCCTACCTTCTAATGAGAGTAACTCTTTATCCCTTACATTATTTGATTGTCCTCCATGCTTACTAAAGGAGGATGAATGTCATGTTCTCGAGGATTCTTTTGAAGATGTTTATAATAAAGCTCTAGTGCTTGTAGATAATGAAAAGCATGCTTTATGTGATAGTTATATTGTTGAGTTTATTCATGAGGCTACTGAACATTATTATGCGAGAGGAAAATATGGTTGTAGAAGTTTTCATGGTATTGAAACACCTCTCTATGTGCTGAAAGTTTTGAAGTTACTCTTGTTTTATCTTCCTATGCCTGTCACTTTGTTCTTTGCGAATTTATTTGCATACAAGATTCCTATGCATAGGAAGTGGGTTAGACTTAAATGTGTTTTGGATTTGCTTCTTGATGCTCTCTTTTACTTCATTTCATATTTCTTATGTGATCATCCTCTCAAACTATTATGCCTAAAGATGATAATATGTCTATTATTCTTGGGAGACCTTTTCTTAAATACTGCAGGATCTGTTATTAATTGCAATCAAGTGAGGTTTATGGTATACTTAAATTTTTCTTTGATAATTACAAGGATGAAAATGGCTATATTCTTGAATATATTAATAGACGCTTTCCACAAATGGAAGAGACTAATGCCTTGCAGGATCCTATGGAAGAAGAAATTGATGAACCTGAAATCTCATTAGATGAAAAAGAGGAGGAGAGTGATGAACAAAAGGAGGAAGAATGGATTAACTACCCATGCCTACCTTCTAATGAGAGTAACTCTTTATCCCTTACATTATTTGATTGTCCTCCATGCTTACTAAAGGAGGATGAATGTCATGTTCCTGAGGATTCTTTTGAAGATGTTTATAATAAAGCTCTAGTGCTTATAGATAATGAAAAGCATGCTTTATGTGATAGTTATATTGTTGAGTTTATTCATGAGGCTACTGAACATTATTATGAGAGAGGAAAATATGGTTGTAGAAGTTTTCATGGTATTGAAACACCTCTCTATGTGCTGAAAGTTTTGAAGTTACTCTTGTTTTATCTTCCTATGCCCGTCACTTTGTTCTTTGCGAATTTATTTGCATACACGATTCCTATGCATAGGAAGTGGGTTAGACTTAAATGTGTTTTCGATTTGCTTCTTGATGCTCTCTTTTACTTCAATTCATATTTCTTATGTGATCATCCTCTCAAACTATTATGCCTCAAGATGATAATATGTCTATTATTCTTGGGAGACCTTTTCTTAAATACTGCAGGAGCTGTTATTAATTGCAATTAAGTGAGGTTTATGGTATACTTAAATTTTTCTTTGATAATTACAAGGATGAAAATGGCTATATTCTTGAATATATTAATACACGCTTTCCACAAATGGAAGAGACTAATGCCTTGCAGGATCCTATGGAAGAAGAAATTGATGAACTTGAAATCTCATTAGATGAAAAAGAGGAGGAGAGTGATGAACAAAAGGAGGAAGAATGGATTAACTACCCATGCCTACCTTCTAATGAGAGTAACTCTTTATCCCTTACATTATTTGATTGTCCTCCATGCTTACTAAAGGAGGATGAATGTCATGTTCTCGAGGATTCTTTTGAAGATGTTTATAATAAAGCTCTAGTGCTTGTAGATAATGAAAAGCATGCTTTATGTGATAGTTATATTGTTGAGTTTATTCATGAGGCTACTGAACATTATTATGCGAGAGGAAAATATGGTTGTAGAAGTTTTCATGGTATTGAAACACCTCTCTATGTGCTGAAAGTTTTGAAGTTACTCTTGTTTTATCTTCCTATGCCTGTCACTTTGTTCTTTGCGAATTTATTTGCATACAAGATTCCTATGCATAGGAAGTGGGTTAGACTTAAATGTGTTTTGGATTTGCTTCTTTATGCTCTCTTTTACTTCAATTCATATTTCTTATGTGATCATCCTCTCAAACTATTATGCCTGAAGATGATAATATGTCTATTATTCTTGGGAGACCTTTTCTTAAATACTGCAGGAGCTGTTATTAATTGTAATCAAGGAAAGGTGACTTTCAATGCATATAACGAGGAACATACTATCTATTTCCCCAAGAAGATTTATAGGACTTATGGTTTGAATTCAATTGAACATTTTGAGGGCATTCAAGTTGGAGAAATATATTGTCCCATACCAAGAGAAAAATGTGAAACTATTATGATTGGGACCATTGCTATCAAAGTTGAGGTAACATAATCATTGGTGGAATACAAAGTTTTGTTTCATATGAAATTTTTTTGGTGACAAGACCAGATCAACCTTGTTAACAAAAGGATTTCATTGAACAAAACAATGTTTTCACTATGATTATCTCCGCTTACTTCTATTCTATCCATTTTAGTTTTTGCTTATGCCTAACTTAAAGGCGTTAAAGAAAAGTACATATTGGGAGATAACCCAAAAGTTTTAGATGATTCTTGGAAGTTATTACTTCTGTAATAACCGCTCCTTATCCTTTTTATTGCTTTTTGTGCCAAGAGTAACCTCTAATGAGAGAGAAGTAATGAATGGGAAAGTTGCTGACCCGAAACAGATTTCTGTGCTTCACTGTAAAAATTCGTGTAAAATCTCTGAATGTCTTTTTGAGGCGTGAATTTTTTGTGCTTCTGCCCTAGGTTGTTATCTAACTTTTGTTAGTTCAACACTTTTTGATTTTAGTAACAGAAGGTCCTCGAACAAATTTGTGTTTACCTAATGGTCTGTTTTGATAGATTTCTGCCATTTACTGCATTTGCTTCTTGTTGGTTCCTTTTTGAGTTCTTTTGGGGAATTGAGATTTTTGAGGGAAGTGCTACAGTAGCTTGTATTTTAATGGAAGTTTTATTGGTGTTAGAACTGAACCTAAAGACTTATTATCTTGAGTGCAATAATGTTGCTAATAAAGATTGTGTGAAGTTTTGTATGAAGAAAAATTTCAGGTGTATGGAAGGAATGAGTAATGAGATGAAGGATGGACTAAAGCTCAAGCTTGGGGATGCCACGCGTGTCACCCCAAGAAATACCCAAGAAGTAAAAGCGTCAAAGCTTGGGGATGCACAAGGCATCCCCCTCTTCATCAATAAAAATCCCAGGTTTCTTCCAAACGCTTCATTTTTATTGTTTCATGCATAGTTGTGTTGTTCTTGGAGCGTCTTCTTTTTCGTTTTCATTTTGGTTTTTCGTTTGCTTTTGTTTGCTTAGTTTTCTTAATAAATTGGTTGGACCCCCTCTTTCATATATTGGTGTTCAAATAGTTTGGTTTGGCTTGGAAAAGAGTAGGAAAGCTCATGCTTAAGTGGTAAAGAGAGTTTGTTTTTGACTGTGGCATATGCTTTGTCATGCCATGCTTGATATTGTTTTGGCTTTATGCTTAGTATTCTTTGCTGTAGCATGACTTGTTATAAACAATTGAGATTGCGTAATGTGCAGTGGATGAATCATGCGTTGTTTTAGCATATTAAAGCATAGTATAGTGGTATTCTCCTTTGATGCTTTATTTGGGTTGACTTGGCACATGCTCACACCATGTTATGAATATCTCAAGTCACCATAAGCCTTTATGATCCTTTAGTTTTCAACTTGCAGTATCACTTTATGCTTTGATCAATGATGTTTTGTCGCTTTGCATGATTTTGGCCATTATTGCTCTCTTAGTTTGTCGCTCCCAGTCTTTTGCTAGCCTCCACAACAAAGTATGAGTTCCACTCATGCATCCAACTCCCTAAACCAAGTTATTCCAAAGAGTCCACCATACCTACCTACTATATTATGCTATTCCAATTATATTCATGCTTTTATTTGCCTTCCAAATTAAACTTGTTATGAGAAAACTAGTGATTAAAGCTCTCACGAACTTGATGGCACACTTTACTTTTCTTGCCCTTAATAAACTTGAACCATTATGTCGTCTATGTTATATATGCTTGCACTTATTCGTTGGGAATTAGCAGAACCATGCTTTCATGGGGAACGCTTTCAACATTGCACTTGGTACTTGTACCTAGTTGATATCATGCTCTTTTGTATATGGATGTCGTCGGTGTGAAATGAAAGGGGAGCTTGTAAGTCCATGGAGTTATGTATATGTCCTAGAGAAACGCCTGGGTCGCTGGTCTAATCCATGCTGACATGGTGGAAACCTGCAGCGTAACCATAATAAGCTATCTATGAAGCATTCTTCTTATAAAAAAAGAGTCCTATATTAAGAAAAAAGAGAAAACAGAAAACAGAAAAGAGAAAAAAAGAGATTATGAAAAGAGGAAAGAGAGAAAAAAGCACCATATTCCCATGGCAAATATGAAGATTGCTGAGATGCTCATTGTCTGCTTGCCTTGTCATTTTGATATGGGGATTCTTCCGTATCATCGGGCAAGGGATACCCCGTTGGCGGTTCTCTATGATACACATGTACTTACGATGACAAGAATTTACCGGTGACTAAACTTGAGTAGCATGAGGAGCGGCCCTCGTATACAAGGGACATGAGATTTCTAACTTATACTTCGTCAAGCATGTACACCATAGTTTGTTCACTTTAACATTAATCACTTCAAGATGCTTATGTTAGGGGCAATGAGATCTTAAAGCTATAAGTACCATAATTTTTGGAAGCTCTTTATGAGACTTGAATCCCTACTTCCTTTTATAAAAAGGCATTTCTTCCACCATTATATTGTGTCTCCACCTTCTACCTTTATGCACCTACTTTGAGAGCATAGTGGCCATTCTTAGTTCTATGTGTATTGTCCCAAGACTAGTTGATTGATGCATAACTTGATATTGCTTGTTTTAAAATTTTGTATCTAGTCACTCTTATGAACTTTGAAGGTGCCCTATGCAATTTATATTTGCTGCTCTATTGAGGGACAAACCGAATACTATTATGCTATGCTTTCTTTATGTGAAACAAATAAACGTCTTGTAAAGCATTGTTGTTCATGAATCTTTTGTTTGTGCCTTTTCATGTTGCATCATAGTTTCTTTGTCTTATTGCTAGAACTTTGTGTTTCATGTTATGATTGAAGTACTATGATCCCAGCTTTGAATGTTTTACAAATACTTTGATCAAGTCTTTGATGGTGCATGTCACCTCAAAAATTATTCTTTCTTTTTATCACTTACCTACTCGAGGACGAGCAAGAGTTAAGCTTGGGGATGTTGATACATTGCAAATGTATCTATAATTTTTGATGCTCCATGCTTGGTTTTATCCACTTTCTTGTGTTTTGTCCACACTTTGGAGTACTTTTCATATGATTTCTTGGACTAACCTATTAACAAGAGCCACAGTTACAGCTGCCTGTTTTCTGCTGTTTTTGGTTTCAGGAAAGTCAGAAAATGAATACTCTCAGAATTGGACGGGACAAAAGCCAAAGTGCCTATTTTTCCAGAAGACTCTAGGAGCCAGAATACGAGACGGAGAAGAGCCAGGGGGTGGCCACACCACCTGGTGGCGTGGGCTAGGCCAGGCCGCGCCAGGGGGTGGTGTGCGCCCACCAGGCACTCCCTCGGTCTCCCTCTTTTATTATAAGAAGCCTTCTGACCTAAAAACTCCGGGGGGTTCGACGCTTTTCTAGAAGGAGTTCCGCTCTGCCTCCACCACCAGATTCCACGAAACAGCACCAGAAACTCCGTTCTGGCACCCTGCCGAGACGGGGAATTGGAGGAGATCATCGCCATCACCATCACTTCTCCATCGACCATCCATGTTTCCCCCATCTATGAGTGAGTAATCCCCCACTTTAGGCTGGGGGATGGTAGGGATTAGATGAGATCATTCATGTAATGGCATCAGATTGTTAGGGCATGGTGCCTAGTATCTTTTATTAGTGCTTTATGACTTTGTTGCAACTTGTTGTGCTTAATGCTTGTCACTAGGGCCCGAGTGTCATGATTTCAGATCTGAATATGTTATTGATTCATTATGATAGTATTGTTTATGGTCTTATTTACAAGTTGTATACACACGTTGTTGTCTGGAACCAATGGTCCCGAAGTGACAGAAATTGGGATAACCGGAGGGAATGGCTTTGATGTGAGGATCACATGTGTTCATGGAGTGTTAATGCTTTGCTCTGGTGCTCTATTAAAAGGAGCATCTTAATTGCCAGTAGTTCCCTTGAGGCCCCACTGCAAACAGGCTGGCATGACAAAAGATGGTGTGCAAGTTCTCATTGCGAGCACGTATGACTATATATGGAACACATGCCTAGGATTATCTAGTACTTGGATGCTTTATCTTATTTATTTGCAATTGCCCTATGTTATGATTGCTATGTGAATTGTCTTGTCCATACAACGCCCGTCCATCCATCCCTATGCCTACCGCACTCGAATCCCACTATTTACTGCTATTGTCACTTCTGTCTTTACTTTACTACTGTTGTTAGTTTGCTATTCCTACTAGAAAACGGTTGCTACTAATAAACTACTGTGAGCAAGATTGTTTCCAAGTGCAGCTGAATTGACAACTCAGTTGTTAAGGCTTATAAATATTCTTTGGCTCCCCTTGTGTCGAATCAATAAATTGAGTTTCACTTCCCTCGAAAATATTGCGATACACCCCCATATACTTGTGGGTCATCAGTGGACATGGAACTTGTTGAACTAGATCCCGTCTGGTGGACAACAGTGAAGATGCTCTAGTACGGTTGGGTACGGTTGGGTGGTCGACGACACCATAGGCACGGTCAGCAAGACTACAACTCTGGTGGAGTGGCAGAGAGACCCGGTGAATTAGATCCAATGGGGTGGTCGTCGATAAAGCGACTCCAGCAGCCGTGAAATTGCCACCAGGCGGTGCGCGCGATGGTCGTGGAGGTGAGGACGTGGGAGAGAAGCCTAGGATTTTGGGAGGGCCAGCTGGAAAAACTGCGCGAATCGGGACTATGGAGGTGAACAGAAAAATAATTACGATCGTGCACCCAAACTACCGACTTTAGCGTGCCAAAGGCGTCGAAACAATGGGTAGAAAGGGAATTTTAACGTCAAAAGTTTTTGAAAAGGAGGGGCGCGAAATGCTTCAAAGTCGGTCTCTGGTTTTGCCGCTCGATTGCGATTTTAAATTTGCCTAATAATAGAAAAAAGGTAATCCCCCGGTGGGAGATTTTGCCTCAAAGTTTTTGAAATGTTGGGGCGGGAAATGCTTCAAGGTTGGTCTGTGATTTTGCCGCTCGACCGAGATTTTGAATTTGGCTACCGGACAAATAATAATAATAGAAAAATGATTCTCCATGGTGGGAGATTTTGCTTCAAAGTTTTTGAAACAGCAGGGCAGGAAACGCTTCAAGGTCGGTGTGTGAATTTGCCGCCCGATTGAGATTTTGAATTTGGCTACCGGACAAATAATAATACTGTAATAGAAAAATGGTACTCCATGATGGGATATTTTGCCTCAAAGTTTTTGAAACGGTGGGGCAGGAAATTCTCAAGGTCGGTGTGTGTTTTGCCACTCGATAGATATTCTGAATATGGTTACAGGACTAATAATAATAGAAAAATGCTACTCCCCGTTTAGAGATTTTGTTCAAAGTTTTTGAAACGGTGGGGCGGGAAATGCTTCAAGGTTGGTGTGTGATTTTGCCACTTGATTGAGATTTTGAATTTGGCAAGAGTCCAAGTAATACTAGAAAAGTGGTATTCCATCGGTGGGAGATTTTGGCTGAAAATGTTTGAAACGGAGGGGCGCGAAATGCATATGAGTGGGTTGGGATTTTGCCGCTCGATTTTACGATTTTGAATTTGGCTAGTGGTGAAGTAATAATAGAAAAAGATAGTTGTAGACTAGTACGCTATCCGGTTAGGAATTGAAGGCCGAGAGTCACATCAACTAACCATCCATTACATAATTGCGCAGAACATTGGTAAATTTTGCCGCTTAACTAAGATTTTGAATTTGGCTAGAGTACAAGTAATAATTTGAAAACAAATGCTACTCCCTATTTTTAGAAATAAAAAATATTCCCACAGAAAAAATAATGTTGACTCCATCTGCGAAATTGTTTGGGCTGTAGGTTTTTACCCTCGATTAAGATTTTGAATTTGGCTATAGTCCTAGTAACAAAATTTACGAGCAAACCCCACAACCCAACCAGCCATTTCACAATCGCCATTGGTCATCAGTACGATAGGTCAAACGGAATTTTCTAGTATATGAAAGATTAAACATGGGGCCCAAATATTTCGTGTAGGCGGGAGCTTTTGCCTCTCGATTCAGAATTTGAATTTGGTGACAATCTAAGTAATAACTGCTAGTAGCCCGTACTTCCCTCTGTTCATGAATCCAAGGCCTGGTCACATCAACTGATCATCTAGGACCTTGCTCAGTAGCCTTTTTCTAGACGGAGGGGTAGAAAATTGGATACCATGATCTCGGATTCAAAAATATTACGGGGGACGACGGGAGGATTTGCGGCTCTAGTATGGTTTTGAATGTGAGTACTCCAAGTAACAGAACAGAAAAATTGTATAAGGTATTTTTTTTATGGGTCGTACTCCATCTTTTCATCAGTCCATTCAGACGTGAAAGAAAATGTTGAGCTCCGATTCAAAAATGTATTTCCATTTATCACATGACACGTATGAATATGGTGTGCAACAAAGGGCTAAGGCATTGTTTTGAGAACCTGAACCTCATGATCAATGATCCAGGACAACAACACTGGTAACATAATGTACTGTATCACACTAGTACATATTGGTGCATCCACCATACAAATTAAAGACATGTCGCAACAAGGAAACAACCCAAGTTCATAACAAGTGTAGACTAGTGCACTAACAAATACTTTCAGCTTCAGGTTCCATTTCACGACAATGGGACTGACCTCAGTTGTTAGTGCTCAACCACAAATACTGAGCATCTTCATGACTTTCTGCATATTTTCTATGGAGTGCTCCAGCCAAATTAAAATTTCTTATAACTTTGCGATCAAAAGTTCATTGTATACACTTAGGGCAGATGATAACAATTGTTCAGCTTGGAGTTGTTCCTCTAGAACTTGAATATGCAAAGAAATGGCCTTGGAGTTGGACTTGGACTTGGAATTTGATGACCTCGCTGGGAACCCAGCATTACACAACAAAATATTTTTGGCTATAGCACCGCGTTGTAGTACCTTGGAAAATAAATCCACACATTCTTTCGGAGTTTTCACTGAACAGCCTTTCCCAGGATTTGCCAGCTCCTCTTTCAATTCAGCCTGGAAAGTTTTCAGTTGATAGACATGTGTAAGAGAAGTGAAGTTACTATAGAGAAACTTGCAAACAGGTTTAACATGTGCGTGAATAGCTATAATTGGCAGTGCAGATAACGCATCTTATACACTTCAGTAAAAAGATCTTTTTTCGTGTATCTTTTTTTGATGTCATTTACTAACAAGACTATAAATGTGGCTTCCTGTGTAAACACTATGAGGTGCGTGATATGCCAAATATTTGTACAATTCATAACTGGAACTGACTTTAGTTGCAAATTATCAAGGAAAATGAAAACAAAACTGAGAAGTAGTCCAAGCAAGGTTGCATATCAAACTTATACGTATAAATCACTTCAAGTGCAACATCACAAAATGCAGAGAAGATTTACAACAACTTTCTTTACAATGACACCATATCTATCCGTCTGGCATCCCTCAAATTTCTCCAGCATAGTCAACTGTTTTTTTGGATCCCCATTAGACTTTGTCTGCATTTGGACGGGCGAAAATAAATTGCATCACATGGTGGAAATAGAGGTTGAAAGATAAGATGCATACATATCCCACGACATCAATTACAT
This sequence comes from Avena eriantha, assembly GCA_910589775.1. Lineage (NCBI taxonomy): Eukaryota > Viridiplantae > Streptophyta > Magnoliopsida > Poales > Poaceae > Avena > Avena eriantha. The sequence continues at coordinate 87,029,632 of OU342746.1, read as the reverse complement.
ACTTATTTAAAATATACAGTACAGAACAACAAGTCCTTACCAATTGGTAGAGGTGCCCAATTATGCTGTGGGATCCGGTGCGACTTAGTACTCGTACTATATTACGGCTAGAATAGTTCCTTTGAGCGATGGCCTACAAAATGAGACTTGTAAAACACATGCATAAATATGAATTGACAATGCGATCTAGTCTCAGTCTTCTCAAAGGATACCTCATTCTTTTGATCAAGCCAGTGGTGGAGAAGATCAGCCCACTGATCGTCAATCATGTGATCCAAAGGAGACATTCTTGTAACATCCTTAAAACACTTGCTAGATAAGTGTTTCTTCTTTAGCCTGTGGCGCTATTGGCGCAAACATGCGGAGAATGTGCTTTTGAGAACAACCTTTACTTCCTTGCTATTGTCATCTAACATGGAAAATCTCTATAGACAACAATGAGAAGCATATATAACAAATGGCAAGCTAAGAAGACAAGGGACAAAGCAATGGAGTATGTCCAAGATACAGAGGACTTACATGTAACTTCTTTAGTAAACCTTCAAAATGCTCAAGGGTATTTCGGTGGTGTTTCCATGAGGGCAAGATGGGAATATAATTTCTCACGAAAACGCCTTTAATCGATGCAATATAAGCAGATTCATGTGGATCCAGTGGCCTTCTGAATCCTTCTATAGATGTGATCAGAAGTCTTGATTTAGTTATTTAAAGCATCTGCTCAAGATTTTTCCCCATCGTTGGCCCCCTTGTTAATCTTCGTCGTAGTGCAACTAAAAAAATTTACATCAAAATATCAATGTATACATATTACATATAAAAGGGCATGCTACTACTAGTCTCTGAACATATAACAAATTTGGTGTCAAGCTCATTTGCAAGGGAGTAATATGTCTCTGTCAGTACTAAAGGTCGTTGGGAGATTATAACCAGTTCGTTGATGAGAAGCTGTTGTTGAAACTGGTTCTGCTGCCAATTCTTCCTGGGTAACCGGATAGGCTACTGGTGGCTGTGGGATGTGTATTTTTCTATTTGCAACCACCAGTGCAACTGGACCAACTGGTGCGGGATTAGGACGGAACTTTTTATGCTGATGTTTTGCATTTTTTTGGCCTAGGTGTCATTTTCAACTAGATTAAGTAGAGTCTGAGACCTTGTTCTGACTCCGTTTCCTGCATTGGAAGCAAATAGCTTTTGAGATTTATCATGGAATCGTGTGAAAAAATAAGAAATTATTAGGAGTTCTTGCAGAGGTTGACGACTCGAAAAGCAATGATTCCCCATCACAACTCTAGTACAGTACTTCCGCTATGAGTATTCTAATCATATGTAACCCTGAGTGAGAAGAAAACACATGAAGTTCCCATACAATCGACTAACCTGCAGGCTTGACTATAATACTGATAACATAACTAGCTAGGCCTGCCTGGTTATACTCTAAACAAGGAGCCATGACATACTAATTCGGCTTAGGACGTCAGCTAGAGTTGACCTATACCAGCTGTGCTATCTATAAACCTGTACGCTCCAACTAGAATCATTTTAGGAGATATTCCACAGATGTCAGAGGAGCTTCATAACGATGGTAATAAAGGCTCTAGCAAACTTTAGTAACGATCGAGTATATGAGCAAGATGCAGTACACTACAACAAACAACGAAGTACTTTTGGTAGTAATAAGGTGCATAATGAAAGTTAGCAGAAACAAGGGAGTGGTGCCTTCGGTCACAACGGTACCTGGTGAGGAGGCAGTGGTAGTGGGGAGGGACGACGCTGTGAGGCCACGTTCGTGGGAGATGCTCCGGCTCTGAGGTCGCGTGAGAGATGTGGGATACGGCATGTTTTATATGTATCACAAGGGCGTCGGTGGTAGGTTCGAATGTTTTGAATTGCGTCGCGCTAGGTAGTTCAAACAAAAACCCGCCAATGTCATTCAAATTTTGGTGATCTCAGTTTAGAACGAGATGAATCCGCCAAAAAAATTGGCGATCTCTACTCTATGATTATTGATACACTAGCTAGGAGCCGAGCTAGAGGAAGTGCATCGAATGCGATGGGAGGTATGAACGCACCAACAACCTGTCCCAGGTGTAGACTCCGTGTAGTCGCTACTGTGAAAAGCTATGCGCAGTCACGAGCAGGGCCTCTACTTCAAGCACTCCTACTCTAGGGTCCGTTTGATTCAAAGGATTTGCCTAGAATTTTGTATACTACCTCCATTACGGTTCATTAGACAAATACGTACTCGAAGAAAATAATTTGACCATAAATTTGGTCACCAATTTATGAATTGTATATCACAATAATTGTACCATTGGAATCGTCTTTCGAATATAAATAAATTGGTTAAAAATTATTAAATATAATTATATATTCTTGACCAGATTTATGGTCAAACTATGTTCTTGAAGTAAGTATTTGCATAATAATTTGCACGTGAGATATGTGCTTTCTCTTGTGAGACTTTTAACTTTGTTCACATGGTTAGTGTTTGTAACAACCTTATCTGATCCGTAAACTGTAGTCGGTACTTGGTTTTTAATAAAAGGGATTTGTGCATCCATTGAGTGCAGAGGCTGCGGTATCCCCATTTTAAAAAAACAAATGTGAGACTCAAATAAAAGACTATCATGTCATCTCTAGCTATGAGATGGAAAGTAAGACATGTCATGACTTATAAAATTATAACAGGTAAAGCTCAAAAGACTAAAGAATTTTGAGCCACATCATATCCATAAATTATTAGGTGTATACTTGGTTCTTGGTACATAATAATACTCAAAAAAATTGTAACATGCTTAGAGAAATGTCAAAGAAGATTCTATAATGGTGGAGAATTGTGTTTTGAAGTTTTAGCATAGCGTTCATTGTGCTAAAGACTATCCATTGAATCTTCTAGATGCTAGAATGGTAAAGATCCAGAGGTTAGATATGTTGCGATTTGACAGTCTTCATCCAACGGTCAACCTTCAAAGTTATTCGTACACTATATATTAGTGATAATATAAGATAAGATAAGAAATTTTGACCTAGTTTCATGACATCGTTTCCTTTTTCTATAGTTTCCTTTTTCTTTTTGCGATAGACTCGCTGCAGTTGAGTCGGTCCAAGAAATACCACATATTTTCTAGGTGTGTGCCAGGGCACAAGGGACACAGTCGTTGTCACATAAAAACTAATACCCACGTATTTTTTTCACTTTTCATGGATTTGTTGTATTGTTCCGTAACAGGGTGACAAATTGTCGGGAAGACCATTGATAGAATATTCATTCATCATCTTATTCTTGCAACTCTCATTTTTTACCTCATATATGTACCTCTCTCCCCTCTTTATTAGATCCTATGTACTCCCTCTATTCCAAAATATAAGATATTTTAGATTTTGAGAAACGAATATATCTAGACACCTTTTAATGTGTAGGCCTCTCTCCTCAAAAGAGAATTATCCCACCAGATTGACACTATGCAGAATAAAGGACATGTCTGTAGCTAACGCATAATCCTACTCCCTTCGTATCAAAATAGATGTCACAAGTTATTCAAAAATTGGAAGAATCTATATAGTACTACTACTAAATAACTAAATAGTGTTTTCTAATTGTCCACCAAATAGCACACACCAAGTTAAAGGTCGAATTAATTTGAGAAAATCACCCGGAACTCTTTTAAATGGCTATAAAAGTGGTTATCCCTTCAATGTATAAATTGTGGAGAGTGTACATATGTTTAGGAGGGATCACCAGCAGTTACCTCTTCCTTCCCCTATAAGCATTGGTGTAATGATTATACTACACTGCAGTTGTACAGAGACAAAGTTGGGGTCCTGATCTAAAGTCACCATCAATGGGATACTAGTGCCACTACCATCAACAGGACCAAAACCAAATATGGCGGAAGAATGGAGGCTCTTTTTTTGGAGTAAAGAAGAATGGAGGCTTGGAGCAAGTGAAGTTGGTGAGATGCAGCATGAAAACGATGGAAAGGTTCCTACCGCTTTGCATGGAAGCGATAATAACTACTAATTACTACTATAGTACAATAGGAAAGATAATCGCACCCAAAATTGGCTCTAGCAACATTGTGGCTGGTGATGCTGATGCATATCACATTCACCAAATAACCAAATATTTTACCAACAAGTACACGATCATACATTCATACTAGTAATAAAGGTTTTTCAATTTACTGGTGCAATATTGCAATCTATATATCCTATCATCAACTAGTCTCTCTGTTCCATAATATATAAGCCTTTTTTGTAAGCTGTTTTAGCTCTGTAAATAGGCTTATATTGTGAAAACAGATGGAGTACTAACTAAGGTGTTCCACATGCTGGCTCATTGATGGAGATCGACAACAGTTTCATGCTTCAGCTATGCCAGCTCGGCCAGGAGCTTGTCCCTCTGGTCCTCGAGGCCCTGGATCTGTTCAAAGCTTCTGCCCAGCATCTCCATCATGCCGATGTTCCGCCGCTTCAGCTCGACATGCTCAATCAAGTATTCCATGGCGAGATTCCTGAGGAGGCTAAGCCCGACCTTGTCAGCGGCAAGTTTAGAGTAAAGTCTAGTGCACTCGTTCACGAGGGCGCTTCTGTCTGCTGTCTTGATGCAAATATCGCCCATCACCTTTTCACCATAAACTCAATCTCTAAGCCAATATTCTGAATGATGAACAAGGAGCCTAAATTCAGAAGTGTACCCAGAGAATTATCAAGGAAGAGAGACACGGAATCAAAATTCGAATGATTTCTTACCTTGCAGTTGTACCGATCGGCCTCCATCGGCAATGGTGAAGATGATTCTGCAGGCAGGAGTGCCGTGGGAATGCGAAGTCCGCCAGACCTAAAGCAACATTGAGAATAAATGTACTAATAGGGAAATGAGCGAATCAAGAAATGGTCAAAGACATAGAAATTTGCCCAAGCACGGAGATTTACCTGAAGGTATCAGTCTCCATCGGTGACGGTGAAGATGATTCTGCAGGCAGGAGTCCTGATGGAATTCGAAGACCGCCCGACCTAAAAACACCATTGAGGAAGAACGTGATTTTTTTAGGTAAACAAGAAATCAAGAAATGGTCAAAGACATGGAAAGTTATGGAAGAACGAGATTTACCTGAAGGTATCTATCCCTAGTAGCGGTGGCTTTGAAGAACCTTGAGTTGAAGACCTCTCGCCTGCAGTCGAGGGATTTGACTGGGACCCTTTGATCATCGCATCGCCTGGTACCGGTAGCAACATAATGGCAGAACGACAAGCCGACTTCTTCTCTTCCGCCAGCTTCGCCATCGTGGCACGAGCCCTTCTGTGGCGGGACTTCTTCCCGGTCATGCGGGTGAAATAGCACAGCAAAAAGGAATGAAAACGGGCAAAGCAATTTGGCAGAGAAGAGATACAGTCACGAAGAGGAGGAGAAAGAAGGTCGAGGCCGTGAGAGGTGGCCTTCTAGTCTCCACGCGACTAAAAAAACAATTTCCATTCAGATACAATACTCGACGCAGAAATCGAAGAGACAGTCGTACGCAGTTGTCACCCCCAGCATGGTATGGAAATCCACTATAAAGTTGAACGTGCCTTGCACGAGATAGGTGAAGCTCAAAAAACAATTTTAATTTCGAGCCACGTCCATAAAGTATCGGGTGTATATTTGGTTCTTCTACTTTGTACTGTATCATGTAGAAATCAACCTAGCTACTCCTACCTAATACTCCACGTGTTCTAGAGAAGATTCTAGAATTATTGAAAAGTGTGTTTTGAGATTTGTGCATAGTGTTCATTGTGCTGAAGACTAACGATAGAATCTTCTAGATGATGCTCCCTCGTTCACAAGTATAAGACATTTTACCTTTGTAAAACGAATGTATCTAGATGTCGGCCTATAGACTAAAAGACATCTAGATACATTCGTTTCACAGAGCTAAAATGTCTTATATTTCTAGATGGAGGGAGTAGAATGTGGATAGAAGATCCAACGGTTAATCAGCAATGTTGAGATTCACGAGTCTAGATCCAATGGTCAATGTTCAAAGTTATTTGTATCATACACTATACAGCGTTATATTCTTTTCTTCTACTACTATAATAGAGCAGTTTTGAATTGGATCCATAGCACAAATCCTGACTGTTGGGATGTTAGATCCAATAATGGTTCAGAATAGCTGGATTCGTGTTGAACAGCTAGTACATACCTAGAGAAAACTCCACCATGTTCTAGAACCATCATGTCAACACCCCCCTCCTAAATTTCATAATAGAGTAGGCTATATTCTGAATATGTGTAGATAGTTATTATTAGTAGCACCAATCCTGACGATTGGGCTATTAGATCTAATGGTTCAGAGCAGCTGGATTTGTGTTTAACAATACCCATAGAGCATACTCCACCATGTACCCCCCCCCCCCAAAAAAAAACTAATCATAACATAGTAGGATGTATTCTCAATGTGTGTAGATAGTTATTATTAATAGAATTAATGTACAATATGCCTTTTTCTCTAACAGGACTATTGGTTAATAATAACAACTTAATGTTTGCTAAATAACATTTCATTCAGCATATACATGTGCGGCTCATGTCTTTTACTTGTAGACTTAATGTATGGCTGGTTTCTCTAACAAGACTATTGGTTAATAATAACAACTTGATGTTTGCTAAATCACATTTCATACAGTATATACGTGTGGCTCATGACTTTTACTATTAGACTTAATCTATGCTCTTTTTTCTCTAACAAGACTATTGGTTAATAATAACAACTTAATGTTTGCTAAATCACATTTCATAAAATATATAACTGTGTGGCACGTGCCTTTTACTAGTCCATTCTAGCTAGCATCTAAATAGAAGATACACTATGGATAGTACATTATTTTACCCACTATAGTGTATGAATAACATAGAATTTTGACCATTGGATCAAGACTCTCGAATCCCAACATTGCCAACTGGTTGGATCTTCTTTTCCATTCTGGCATCTAGTAGATATAATTGATAGTCTTTCTTATCATATCTTACCACTATATTTTTTGCGAAAAGTTTTATTATTGACCGGTTGGCCGGATCAAAACTTGCGAATCCCAACATTGCCAGTTGTTGGATCTATTGTTCCATTGTAGCATCATCTCTAGAAAATACTATTTTTTACCTTATCTTATCTTACCACTATACAGTGTACGAAAAACTTCGAATATATTGATCGTTGGATCAAGACTCGTGAATCCCAACATTGCTAGTTGTTGGATCTTGCTTTCCATTCTACTAGCTAGTATCTCTACTAGAATATATTAGGGATAGTACGTCTTTAGCACAATGAATGCAATGCACAAACCTCAAAAAACACTACTCCATCATTCTACTCCCTTCGATCCAAATTATTGTTCTCAGATTTGTCTAGATTCGGATGTATCTAACACCAAAACATGACTAGATACAACTGAATATAGACAAATATGAGAACAATAATTTGGATTGGAGGGAGTAGAATAATCTTCTCAGGTGTATATTTCGTTCTTGTACTTTGCATATCATGTAGAAGTCAATGATTATTAGTTATCTAAAACTTTAAAATTTTCACAACATGGTCTAGAGAAACGAGAGATAAGATTCTAGAATGATGGAGAAATGTGTTTTGCATTTTGTGCATATCATTCATTATGATGAAGACTACCAATATAATCTTCTAGATGCTAGAATGGAAAAGAAGATCCAATGTCTAGAAATGTTTAGATTTGCTAGTCTTGATCCAACGGTCAATATTCAAAGTTGTCTGTACACTATATAGTGGTAAGATCATGTAGAAGTCAACAATTATTAGCTATCTACTAAAACATGAAATTTTTAGTAACACATGGTCTAGAGAAACGAGCTAGGGAGAAGACTCTAGAATGATGGAGAAGTGTGTTTTGAGTTTTGTGAATAGCATTCATTGTGATGAAGACTATCAATAGAATATTCTAGACCGTTCAAAAAATAGAATCTTCTAGATCCTAGAATGGAAAAGAAGATCTAATATCTAGAAATGTTGGGATTCACAAGTCTTGATCCAACGGTCAATTTTCAAAGTTATTCGTACACTATATGGTGGTAAGATAAGATAAGATAAAATAAGATAAGAATAGAGCAGTTTTGAATTGGATCTATAACACCAATCCTGACCATTGGGCTGTTAGATCCAATGGTCAAAGCAGCTGGATTCATGTTGAATAGTACCTAGAGAAAACTCCGACATGTTCTAGAACCATCATGTCACCACCCCGAAAATTTCATAGCATAGTAGGTTGTATTCTCTCTACTACTTCTAGTAAGTTGCATGTGAGGCTCAAATAATAATAGACATCTGACATATCATCACTATATAAAATTATAGGAGGTAAAGTGGAAAACATATAAATTTGATCAACATCTATAAAGTATGAGTGTATTGTTGGTTCTTATACTTTGTATCATCATGTGTAGAAGTCAAAGATTGTTAGCTACCTAACACTTGAAATGTTTGGTAACATGGTCTAGAGAAATGAGGAAGAGGATTCTAGTATGATGGAGAAGTGTGTTTTGAGAAGTTTATGCATAGTGCATTCATCGTGTTCAAGACTATCAATATAATCTTCTAGATGCTAAAATGGAAAAGAAGATCCAATAATGGCTGGAAATGTTTGGATTCGCGAGTCTCGATCCAATGGTCAATATTCAAAGTTACTCGTACACTATATAGTGGTAAGATAAGATAAGATAGTGGAGCAGTTTTGAATGAATTAGATCCATAGCACCAATCCTGACCGTTGGGCCGTTAGATCCAATGGTTCAGAGTAGCTTGATTCGTGTCGAATAGTACCGACCTAGAGAAAAACTCCACCATGTTCTAGAACCATGATGTCACCACCACCAAAATTTCATAGCACAGTAGGCTATATTCTCATTATGTGTAGATAGTTATTATTAATTATGCAGTTTTCTCTAACAAAACTATTGGTTAGTAACAAGTTAATGTTTGTTAAATCACATTTCATATAGAAATCCAATGGTTTAGAGCAGCTAGATTCATGTTGAATAGTACCTATAGAGCAAACTCTACCATGTTCTAGAACCATCAGCATGTCACCACCCCCAAAATTTCATTGTATAGTAGGCTATATTCTCAATATATGTAGATAGTTATTATTAATATACTTAATGTATGAACTTTTTCTCTAACAAGACTATTGGTTAATAACAACTTAATGTTAAACATTTCATACATTAGAGAAAAAATGCATAAATTAAGTCTATTAATAATAACTATATACACATATTGAGAATATAGCCTACTGTTCTATGAAATTTTGGGGGTGATGACATGATGGTTCTATAGAACATGGTGGAGTTTGCTCTAGGTACTATTCAACACGAATCCAGCTGCTCTGAATCATTGGATCTAATAGCCCAACGTTCAGGATTGGTAATATGGATCTAATCAAAACTGCTTCATTATATCAGTGGAGATCTAAAACATGAAATTTTTGGTAACATGGTCTAGAGAAACGAGAGAGAAGATTCCATAATGATGGAGAAGTGTGTTTTGAGTTTTGTGTATAGCATTCATTGTGATGAAGACTATCAATAGAATCTTCTAGACCGTTCAAAAAAATAGAATCTTTTAGATGCTAGAATGGAAAAGAAGATCCAACGACTAGAAATGTTGGGGTTTGTGAGTCTTGATCCAACGGTCAATATTCAAAGTTATTCGAACACTATATAGTGGTAAGTTAAAATAAGATAAGAATATAGCAATTTTGAATTGGATCCGTGGCACCATACCTGACCGTTGGGCTGTTAGATCCAATGGATCAAAGCAGCTGGATTCGTGTTGAATAGTACCTAGAGCAAACTCCTCCATGTTCTAGAACCATCAAGCATGTCACCACCCCCAAATTTTTATAGCACAGTAGGTTGTATTCTCAATATGTGTAGATAGTTATTATTAATATACTTAATTTATGCATTTTGGGGGTGGTGACATGATGGTTCTAGGTCTGTACTATTTACAGCCTACTATGTTAAGAAATTTTGGGTGTGGTGGCATGATGGTTCTAGAATATGCGTGGTGGAGATTGCTCTTGGTACTATTCAACACGAATCCAGCTTCTCTGAACCATTGAATCAAACAACCCAACGATAAGGATTGGTGCTATGGATCCAATTCAAAACTGCTCCATTATAGTAGTAGAGATAGAGATATTTTATCTTACCTCTTCCCACTATATAGTGTACGAATAACCTTGAATATTGACCATTGGATCAAGACTCGCGAATCCCAACATTTCTAGCCATTGGATCTTTTTTCCATTCTAGCATCTAGAAGATTGTATTGATAGTCTTCAGCATAATGACATGCAAAGTACAAGGACCAAATATACACCCATACTTTATAGATGTTGATAAAATTTATAATTTATTGTGCTTTACCAATTATAATTTTATATATTCATGATATGTCAGACTATCAATTTTATATAATAATTTTATAATTTATTGTGATGAAGACTATGAATCGAATCTTCTAGATGCTAGAATGGAAAAGAAGATAGTTATAATTAATAGACTTAATGTATGCATTTTTCTCTAACAAGACTTAAAGTATGATGGTTCTAGAACATGGTGGAGTTTTCTCTAGGTACAGTTCAACACGAATCGAGATGCTCTGAACCATTGGATCTTATAGCCCAATGGTCAGGATTGGTGCTATGTATCCAATTCAAAACACGCTAGAGACTCTTGTCAAGAAAAAAGAGGAAAAACAGGCCACAAACATAGACACACAGCGCGGCCATACCAAGGCACACGTGTGCGGCGCGACGCAGTGGGACGAGCCCCGGTGCGTGCGGGGCGCTACCCAGGAGGGGGAGAGAGGATGGATGGTGAGAGACAGCGAAGGAGAGAACAAACATAGTAGTACTACTAGTAGTACTGTGCTACTAGTATTAGGTACCTGTACCTCTTGTTAGAAACCCGTCAAACTAGCTTTACCTTGACATCGCACCGCCTTCAACTCCTTCGCTGCTCTCATGCTGCCTCCTGTCAATAATCTCTTCTTTCTCTTTGTTTTTTCTTCCATTTTTTCTTTGGCAGCTTTGGGGTTAATTTTCTGGTGCCCCTGGTTCACTAGAAGTATGGACTACTCAAGTTTTGCACAATATTCCATTTATTTTTTCTAAAAATTGGGTCTGGGGCATTCAGATCCAAAATATTCGTGCGCAAATAATTTCGGTCACTGGGATCTTTTTCTTTTTCTTTCTAACGAGGAATCTGCCCCGAAGTACTAAGAACGTGTGTGTTAAAATCCAATGGTGGGCATAGAAATTACATAGTGGTCCAAAAATAAAACCAAAATACATCTGGGACCTATACTTTTACAACACGGACCCTAAAGACACATCTCGGAAATTTGAATATGTTTTTCCTAATACTAGTTCTAAACTACCACCCCAACATTATTGTATACCATGGCAAGACACACCCATCTACCAAATATGAGAACATTATCATGAAGTATGTTGTAGATATGGCCATGACCTAATCGGTCGTTCCCTTGAGAAACCCTCGAGTGTTCAGGCCATATCTAATGTGACTACGATTTTTTCGAATGTTTCAAATCTCATGTTTACCATTTTTTCATGGCTAGTACTACAAACGAGAGGATGTCATGCAGACCCTTTTTGTTTATTTATTTTCCTTTATATCCTTTCGTTTTTTTAATCTGTGTAAGAGTTGCCAGCATGCAAATTCATGTATTTCAAGATATCGAGTCATTCAGAAATCTCGGCGATTTTCAAGATATTGACCCACAATGTACACTTTCAAAATAGTTTCATAGTATAACTTCAAGAGCAAAGCTGCGATGGGTTCGTGATACGAGGTACAGAATACGGGGAGTAGTAAAATGCAATGAGATGGGGGGAGTAATTTCTAGAGCCCTAGTTATTGCAGCCCCTAATTTCTGGCATCTACCATTTCTCTCTGCATGTGGTAGAGCGCGAGGGAAAAAAATAAACCAATGGGGTGAGAATTATGGTGCAGTAAGAGGCTAGCTCTTATAACGTTCCCAAGATTTTCTCACCGATTTTCAAGGCCACGTCTTGGTACCAACAAAACAGTAGTACTAGCTAGTACTCCCTCCATTCCAAAATAGATTTTTTAGTTTTGTGAAAAGAGTGCATGTAAACCGCTTTTGGTGTATATGTTCATTTAGATTAAACATATACACTAAAAGCGGTCTAGATACACTGTTTTCACTAAACTAAAACATCTTGTATTTTGAAATGGAGGGAGTACATGTTTTTTTGAACAGGCAGTACTAGTACTCCATGTTAAGGCTAGTCATAGTGGGAGTAATCTAGTCCTACTTGTATTGCCAACTAAGCATTTAGATGATATGGCATGCAATTAAATGATGAGAGAGAGGCTTGTGGTAACTACCTATGTTACCATAACATCACACATTTCAAGAAAAAATGAGTCTACATTGCAATAAATGAGACCGTGCATTATACCACACCTATGTTATTTTCCACTATGGAGGTAGTAACTGACTTGTAACATACTCCTATGCATGTTACTACTACTTACTTCACACTATGACTAGCCTAAGTGGGCATTTGGCTATGCGAGAGGCCGCACAATTACCAAGATAAGCATGTAGGCTTGGTTAGGTAGGCACTTAGTACTTGAAGGTCAACTATACCGGTGGTAGTAGCTTTCTACCGTTGATTGCTTGTACGAGTACTACTACTAGTACCACTCTGTAGTACTACTATATATATGTACTACACTTCCAAAAGCAAGAGTACAAAAGTACCTAGATTGAGCAGCGGTGGATTCTGTCGATATCCAGAGAGAGAGAGAGAGAGAGAGAGAGAAGGAAATATGGAGGTTGTGTGGGCGTGCACCATCCATCTGTTAGAGGAAGCCACGGACACCCACCCCCAGGTTGAATCTTTGCAGCGCCTCCGTGTCGTGCTAGCATGCGTCGTGGCATGTACCCATTATGACGCCATCTTTGCAGCCTGGCTCAAGAAGACGGTGGACTCTTTCCTCACTAGCTTTGGCTTTGTCACAGGCACGGTGGACGACCTCACTGCCCGCATTCAGGCCATGCGCCGTGACTCATACCCAACATGTACATTTGCCACAATGCATGCTACCGGCAGGGATATATTTTTCTTCTATGGACTTCATTCATCTAGCCTATCTATAACTGACTTTTAGCCCCAAATTTTGGTCCAGGTGTTCCTCCCCAGGTTGTTGCCATGCTCACCACTTCCCTGGCTGGTCTCTCTGGAGATGATCTGTTCCGTGCACTGATGGCCCTGTAGCTTTCCGAGGCTTTGCCCGCCGCACCTGCGAACGTCTACATGGAGGTATCTGTTATCATGCAGCGTCTTGCCCAGCACGATGAGGTGGACATCTTCATTGCCTCCTTGAGCAGTGTGTATTACAGGGCACGTTGGGCGTGAAAAACGGCTGCACGACCGCCAACCTCTATTGCAGGGATATCCTCGATAGCTTTGCAAAAAAACATGTCAATGTGGCAGGAACCATTGCTCCTTGTGGCGCGGGTAACTGAGGTTAAAGACGAAGGGCATCTAAAAGATTTCGATGTAATTTTATTTTTTGTTGAGGTTCTTTCTACTGTTTGCTGTTTCTTTTAATGTCAGGATCCTTTGCGCAAAAAAGGAGAAGGGAAGACGTATGAAGATTCTCCATGGTCACTGTCACTGTGTCATTTATATGGCCAAACCACGTGTGGGTTTAACAAACATTATGTTTTTATTAACCAACAGTCTTCAAAGAGAAAAAAGGCATACATTAAGTCACTAAGGTTTATACACATCAGGTTATTGCATATGGTTATTGTGTTGGAATTCATTTCTTGTGCTATATATTCTTGCTGATAAAGACATTATTTTTTATCATGTAATGGAAACATTTCCCCCCGATGGTGAAAATATTGTTTTGTTTTATGGAATGCTCTGTAAAATGGTAAAAAATAATTATTAACAATGAAAATATTTTTGGATACTAAAAAAAGATCACAACTCTTTTTTGGTCGTTTCATGCATCATTAGAAATGACGGTAGTTTAATGTAACATTTAGAAAGTAGGGAAAAACGACAAAACTTACACGTAACATTGAGTGTAGACTCCAATCATTGTTCACGGAGAGGTATATGTACATTGTCTGCCTGGACGTCAAATGTGAACAATGCAAAACCAAAATTGTGCATGTCGACAGTCATGCAAAACCATCCATAGTACTACATCCATTAAAAATACACGATATCTTGGTAAGCAAGAAACATGTTTGGGAGTACTTCTAAAATACCCGAGAGATGTTTAGTTCTAATAAGCCGACCAAGTATTGCACCAAAGTTCTAAATTATGTAGGATATTATTATGCTTTAATAAGCTAAGTTACTGGAGTGCACGGAATAAAATAGTCGTGCGAACACGTAGTAGTATACACCAAGGCAGCTAACCAACACGCTGTAGACTCTTGTCAAGAAAAAAAGGAAAAAACAGGCCACACACACAAACACACAGCGCGGCCGTATCAAGGCACACGTGTGCGGCGCGACACAGTGGGATAAGGGCCGGTGCACGCGGGGCGCTGCACAGGATGGGGGAGAGAGGATGGATGGTGAGAGACAGCGAAGGAGAGAGAAAACATAGTAGTACTACTAGTAGTACTGTGCTACTTGTAGTAGGTACATGTACATCGTGTCAGAAACCCGTCAAACTAGCTTTACTCTGACATCGCATCGCCTTCAACACCTTCGCTGCTCTCGCGCTGCCTCCCGTCAATAATCTATTCTTGCTCTTCGTTTTTTTCTTCCGTTTTTTTCTTTGGCAGCTTCGGGGTTAATTTTGTTGTGCCCCTGGTTTAGTAGAAGTACGAACTACTCAAGTTTTGCACAATAGTCCATTTATTTTTTCCGGCAATTGGGTCTGGAGCATTCAGATCCAAAATATTCGTGCGCAACTAATTCTGGTCACTAGGAACTCTTTCTAACGAGCAATCTGCCCCGAAGTACCAAGAACGTGCGTGTTAAAATCCAATGGTGGGCATAAAAATTATATAGTGGTACAAAAAGAAAACCAAAATACATCTGGGACCTATACTTTTATAACACGGACCCTAAAGATACAACTCGGAAATTTGAACATGTTTTTCCTAATACTAGTTCTAAACTACCACCCCAGCATTATTGTATACCATGGCAAGACACACCCATCTACCAAATATGGGAACAATATCATGAACTATGATGTAGATATGGCCATGACGTAATCGGTCGTTCTGCTCGAGAAACCCTCGAGTGTTCAGGCCATATCTAATGTGACTACGACTTTTTCGAATATTTCAAATCTCATGTTTACCATTGTTTCATGGCTAGTACTGCAAACGAGAGGATGTCATGCATACCCTTTTCGTTTATTAATTTTCCTTTATATCCTTCGTTTTTTAATCTGTGTAAGAGTTGCCAGCATGCAAATTCATATATATAAAGATATTGAGTCATTCAAAAATCTCGGTGATTTTCAAGATATTGACCCATAGTGTACACCTTCAAAATAGTTTCATCGTATAACTTCAAGAGCAAAGCTGCGTGAGTCTATATGTGTGTGTGTGCTTCTTCTTCTCGGGGTGTGACATGGAGCAACAAGAGTAGTATATCTTACGACTATCTCATATTTCCATCATCTTACCACTTTTTTATATAGTGTACGAATAACTTTGAATGTTTACCGTTGGATCTTCTTTTCCATTCTAGGCCATTATGTTTGATTCAAAGGATTTACATGGGAAATTTATAGGGTTAAACCCCATAAGATTTTTTCTATAATGGTTGTTTGATTTGTATGATTATTGATTCCTATAGGAAATTTTCCTAGGGAATCCTTTGCACTAGATTGCATAGGAAATCTAACATCGATCCACGCCCAAACCTCTTTCTTAGAATCCTTTTTTTCCTTCGATGGAATCAAACAAACTTTCTTGCATATATATATATATATATATGGGTTCCTATAGGATTAGAGTAGGCATGACATTGTAATCCTATGTTTTGCTATTCCTATGCTTTTCCTATCCTACGAATCAAACAAGCCCCTAGCATCTAGAATATTTTATTGATACTCTTCAGATAAATGAATGCTATGCACAAATCTCAAAACACACTTTTCCATCATACTAGAATCTTCTCCCTCGTTTCTCTTGACCATGTTACCAAAAATTTCAAGTGTCACGTAGCTGATAATCTTTGACTTCTACATGATGATACAAAGTACAAGAACCAAATATACACTCATACTTTTTATCTTATCTTACCACTATATAATATACGAATAACTTTGAATATTGACCGTTAGATCAAGACTCGCGAAGCCCGATATTTCTAGCTGTTGGATCTTCTTTTTCATTCTAGCATCTAGAAGATTCTATTGATAGTCTTCATCACAATGAATGCTATGCACAAAACTCAAAATACACTTCTCCAACACTCTAGAATCTTCTCCCTCATTTCTCTGAACCATGTTTCCAAAAATTTCAAGTTTTAGATAGCTAATAATCGCTGACTTCTACATGATATATGTATATATAGAAACCCTATTCAGCACCCAGGGTGCAAAATAGTTATTTTACACCCCACATATTTTTATGTTCTCACATATAGAAATTTATGTTTTGTATATTAATAATTATGTTTTTGTTGATCAGAAACGTAAAAAAATCGACATAAAATATGATTTATGAGTCATTATAGTGTAAAAACATAGAAAATACACATTTTATGTCGTATTTTTATACGACACGGAAACAAATTTTTTTATGATATGTCTAAATTTTCTTATGTTGTTCTCGACTTCTGAGGTAAGAGAACATTTATGTGACGTAAAAATTTTATACGGTTTGTAATATAGAGGGTGGGTGTAGAATAACTATTCTACACACTTTGTGGTCAAATAGCGCCTCTATATATATATACTGTACAAAGTACAAGAACCAAATTTACACCCATACTTTTTATAGATGTTGATCAAATTTATATATTTTTATGCTTTACCTGTATTATAATTTTATATAATGATGATACGTGTCAGACGTATATTATCAGAGTTTCGTGAAGGGCACGTGTAATTTACAGGTTACATATATATATATATGATAACCAAATTTATAAATTTTTATGCTTTACCTATTATAATTAAGAGCTACGTCCATAATGTACTAGGTGTGTATTTGGTTCTTTATAATTTGTATCATGTAGAAATCAACCTACTATTAGTTACCTAGTACTCGATGATACGGTGCAAACGTATCCATAATTTTTGATGTTCCATGCTTGGTTTTATCTACTTTCTTATGTTTTGTCCACACTTTGGAGTACTTTTCACAAGATTTCTTGGCCTAAACTATTAACAAGAGCCATAGTACCAGCTGCCTGTTTTCTGCTGTTTTTGGTTCTAGAAAGTCAGAAAATGAATATTCTCGGAATTGGACGGGACAAAAGCCAAGTTCAGTGTTTCACTGAGGGACACTAGGAGCCAGAATACGAGACGGAGAGGGGCTGAGGCCTGGCCACACCACCTGGCCACGCCAGGGGGTGGTCTGGCCGCCCCAGGCACCCCCTCGGCCTCCCTCTTCGCTTATAAGTTACCTCCTGACTTAAAAGCCCTAGGGGGTTCAATGTTTTTCCAGAAAGAGTTCTGCTCTGCTGTCACCACCAGATTCGTCAAAACAACACCAGAAACTCTCTTCTGGCACCCTGCCAGGACGAGGAATTGGAGATCATCGCCATCATCACCACCATCGCTTCTCCATCGACCATCCATGTTTGCCCCATCTATGAGTGAGTAATCCCCCACTATAGGCTATGGGGATAGTAGGGATTGGATGAGATTATTCATGTAATGACATCAGATTGTTAGGGCATGGTGCCTAGTATCAATTATTAGTGCTATTTGACGTTTTTGCAACTTGTTAGGCTTAGTGCTTGTCACTAGGGCTCCAGTGCCATGATTTCAGATCTGAACATGTTATTGATTCATTATGATAGTATTGTTTTGGTCTTACCTGCAAGGTGTATACACATGTTATTGTCCGGAACCAATGGCCCTGAAGTGATAGAAATCGGGATAACCGGAGGGAATGGCTTTGATGTGAGGATCACGTGTGTTCACGGAGTATTAATGCTTTGCTCCGGTGCTCTATTAAAAGGAGCACCTTAATTGCCAGTAGTTCCCTTGAGGCCCTGCTACAAACAGGCTGGCAGGACAAAAGATGTTGTGCAAGTTCTCATTGTGAGCACACATGACTATATATGGAATACATGCCTATGATTATCTAGTACTTGGATATTTTATCTTATTTATCTGCAATTTCCCTATGTCTTGATTGCCATGTGAATTGTCTTGTCCATGCAACGCCCATCCATCCATCCCTATGTCTACCCTGCATTAATCCTACTGTTTGCTGCTACTGTCTCTACTGTTTTACTTTTAGTACTGCTATTACTCTGTTGTGACTTTACTATTGCTACCACACAACTGTTGCTAATAAACTATTGTGAGCAAGATTGTTTCCAGGTGCGGCTGAATTGACAACTCAGTTGTTAAGGCTTATAAATATTCTTTGGCTCCCCTTGTGTCGAATCAATAAATTGGGTTTCACTTTCCTCGAAAATATTGCGATACACCCCCTATACTTGTGGATCATCAAGACTATTTTCTGGCGCCGTTGCCGGGGAGCATAGATTTATTTATCAAGTCCACTTGGAATCACTATTGTTCAAGCATAATCATAACCAATATCTTTACTTTGTTATTTTTGTTTTGCTTAGTTTATTTCCGCCTTGTTTGCTTGTTTCTTTATCAAAAATACAAAAACATAGTTCCTACTCTAGTTGTTATTTTCATTGGTCTATTATTGTCTTGTTGTATCATGCTTTCTATCAATGGTTGGTTTCTTGGAAACTGAATCTTATTGGCAAGGTGGGTTCACGGAAGAACAAACATATTATTATAAGGAACACCGCTTGTCACAAAAAGGGAAACACTTATGGGAACAAATTGATAAATTGCATACCATTGCTATAAACTTGTGCTCTATTTATAATGTTACTTATTGCTTTGATAAATCTTGTTGCTGTAGGAGGAACAAACACCTCCCTTTTCAATGTGAGTATAATGATGATGTTACCATATCTTCTTATGTTAAAGGAAATTATGACTTTTATGCTGTGGAACAAATTGAGGAATTTATTGCTTGGAAGGGTGCATTTGAACTTGCTAGTTTGCTTGAAAATATTGATGATTCACCTTATAAATATGAGGTTATGATATACTTAAATTTTGCTTTGATAATTACAAGGAATAAAATGGCTATATTCTTGAATATATTAATAGATGCTTTCCACAAATGGAAGAGACTAATGCCTTGCAGGATCTTATGGAAGAATAAACTGATGAACCTGAAAGCTCATTAGATGAAAAAGAGGAGGAGAGTGATGAACAAAAGGAGGAAGAATGGATTAGCTACCCATGCCTACCTTCTAATGAGAGTATCTCTTTATCCCTTACATTATTTGATTGTCCCCCATGCTTACCAAAGGAGGATGAATGTTATGCTCATGTTATCAGTGATAATCCTTTATTTGTGCCTAACTTCGAGATACATGGTACTAAAGAGTTTTTCTTAGAATTTTTTATGATAAGGCTCTAGACAATGGTCCTATATTGAATGATCAGTCATCTTGTTATAGAATTGTTAAAAGCGGGTTTGAACTTTTTAATCCCACTATTTTTGAGCTTGATAAAAATTATGTTTTTGTAGAACATGAAAAGCATGCTTTACATGATAGTTATATTGTTGAGTTTATTCATGAGGCTACTGAAAAAATTATTATGAGAGAGGAAAATATGGTTGTAGAAGTTTTCATGGTATTGAAACACCTCTCTATGTGCTGAAAGTTTTGAAGTTACTCTTGTTTTATGTTCCTATGCCTGTCACTCTGTTCTTTGCGAATTCATTTGCATAGGAAGTGGGTTAGACTTAAATGTGTTTTGAATTTGCTTCTTGATGCTCTCTTTTACTTCAATTCATATTTCTTATGTGAGCATCCTCTCAAACTATCATGCCTAACTTAAAGGCGTTAAAGAAAAGTACTTATTGAGAGATAACCCAAAAGTTTTAGATGATTCTTGGAAGTTATCAATTCAGCAATAACCGCTCATTATCCTTTTTATTTGGTTTTTTTGCCAAGAGTAACCTCTAATGAGAGAGAAGTAATGGTTGGGAAAGTTGCTGTCCCGAAACAGATTTCTATGCTTCACCGTAAAAATTCGTGTAAAATCGCTGTACGTCCTTTTGAGGCGTGAATTTTTGTGCTTCTGCCCCAGGTTGTTATCTAACTTTCGTTAGTAAAACACTTTTCGATTTGAGCAACAGAAGGTCTTCGAAAAAATTCGTCTTTACCTGCTGCTCTGTTTTGACAGATTTCTGTCTTTATTTGCATTTGCTTCTTGTTGGTTCCTTTTTTAGTTCTTTTGGGGGATTGAGATTTTTGAGGGAAGTGCTACAGTAACTTGTGTTTTAATGGAGTCGGAACTGAAACCAAAGACTTATTATCTTGAGTGCACTAATGTTGCTAATAAAGATTTTGTGAAGTTTTGTATGTAGGAAAAATTTCAGGTGTATGGAAGGAACGAGTAATGAGATGAAGAATGGACTAAACCTCAATCTTGGGGATGCCACCCATGTCACCCCAAGAAATATTCACGAGGTACAAGCGTCAAAGCTTGGGGATGCCCAAGGCATCCCCTTCTTCATCAATAAAAATCACAGGTTTCTTCCAAACACTTCATTTTTATTGTTTCATGCACAGTTCTGTTCTTGGAGCGTCTTCTTTTTCATTTTCATTTTGGTTTTTCCTTTGCTTTGTTTTCTTAGTTTTCTGAATAAATTGGTTGGACCCCTTCTTTCATGCATTGATTTTCAAATACTTTGGTTTGGATTGGAAAAGAGTAGGAAAGTTCATGCTTAAGTGGTAAAGAGAGCTTGTTTTTGACCGTGGCCTATGCTTTGTCATGCCATGCTTGATATTGTTTTGACATTATGCTTAGCATTATTTGCTGTAGTATGACTTGTTATAAAAAATTTATATTGTTTAATGTCCCTTTGAAGAATCATGCGTTGTTTTAGCATATTAAATCATAGTATTGTGGTATTCTCCTTTGATGCTTTATTTGGCTTGACTTGGAACATGCTCACACCATGTTATGACTATCCCAAGTCACCATAGCCTTTATGATCCTTTTGTTTTCAACTTGTAGTATCACTTTATGCTTTGATTAATGATGTTTTGTCACTCTGCAAGATTATGGCCATTATATCTCTCTTAGTTGATCGCTCCTAGTCTTTTGCCAGCCTCCATAACCGAGTATGAGTTCCATCATGCATCCAATTCCTGAAACCAAGTTATTCCAAAGAGTCCACCATACCTACCTATTAGGATTTGCTATTCCAAGTATATTCATGTTTTTATCTACCTTCCGAATTAAACTTATTATGAGAAAACTAGTGATTAAAGCTCTCACGAACTTGATGGCACACTTTACTTTTCTTTCCCTTAATAAACTTGAACCATTGTGTCGTCAATGCTGTATATGATTTGCACTTATACGTTAGGGATTAGCAGAACCATGTTGTCATGGGGAACGCTTTCAACATCGCACTTGTACTTTGTACCTAGTTGATATCATGCTCTTTTCTCTATGGATGTCATCGGTGTGAAATGAAAGGGGAGCTTGTAAGTCCATGGAGTTATGTATGTGTGTTAGAGAAATGCCTGGGCCGCTGGTCTAATCCATGCTGTCATGGTGGAAACCTGCAACATAACCATAATGAGCTGTCTATGAAGCATTCTTCTTATAAAAGAAAAGAGAGTCAGATATTGAGAAAAAAGAGAAAAAGAAAAAAAAGAGATATGAGAAAAGAGGAAAGAGAGAAAAAAGCACCATATTCCCATGGTAAAGAAGAAGATTGATGAGATGCTCGTTGCCTGCTTGCCTTGTCATTTTGATATGGGGATTCTTCCATATCATCGGGTAAGGGTACCCCCTTGGAAGTTCTCTATGATACAAACGTACTTACTATGACAAGAACTTACCGGTAACTAAACTTGAGTAGCATGAGGAGCGACCCTCGTATTCAAGGGACATGAGATTTCAAACTTATACTTCGTCAAGCATATACTTCATATTTTGTTCACTTTAACCTTAACCACTTCAAGATGCTTATGATAGGGGAAATGAGAGCTGAAAGCTAATAAGTACCATAATTTTTGGAAGCTCTTTATGAAACTTGAGTCTTTACTTCCTTCTTTGAAGGCCTTTCTTTTACTTTTATGTTGAATCTCCACCTTCTATCTTTATGCACCTACTTTGAGAGCATAGTGACCATTCTTAGTTCTATGTGCATTTTCCCAAGACTTGTTGATTGATGCATAGCTTTGATATTGCTTATTTTAAACTATTTGTATATAGTCACTCTTATGAACTTTGTAGGTGTCCTATGCATTTATGTTTGCTACTCTATGAGGGACAAGTTGAATGCCACTATGCTATGTTTTCTTTATGTAAAACAAATAAACGTCTTGCAAAGCATTGTTATTCATGAATCTTTTGTTTGTGCCTTTTCATGTTGCAACATGATACATTGCAAATGTATCTATAATTTTTGATGTTCCATGCTTGGTTTTATCTACTTTCTTGTGTTTTGTCCACAGTTTGGAGTACTTTTCATATGATTTCTTGGACTAACCTATTAACAAGAGCCATAGTGCCAGTTGCCTGTTTTCTGCTATTTTTGGTTCCAGGAAGTCAGAAAATCAATATTCTCGGAATTGGATGGGACAAAAGCCAAAGTGCCTATTTTACCGGAAGACTCACGGAGCCAGAAGACGAGACGGAGAGGGGCCACAGGGCAGCCACACCATGTGGTGGCGCGGGCTAGCCCTGGCCGCGCCACCAGGTGGTGTGGGCCCCTTGGCCGCCCACCGACCTTACCCTCTGGCCTATAAGAAGCCTCCCGAGGCATAAACCCTAGATCATTAAGCCTCCAGCCACGAAAAGTTCCGCAGCACCGCCGCCACCAAAAGGGAGATTCGGAGGACAGAAAGTCTCTGTTCCGGCACCTTGCCGGGACGGGGAAGTGCCCTCGGAGCCATCTCCATCGATCTCCACCACCATCTCCATCACCGTTGTTGATTCCCATGATGAGGAGGGAGTAGTTCTCTCTCGAGGATAAGGGTTCTACTGGTAGCTATTCATCTCTCTCTCTATGCATGATCATATTGTGATCATGAGCTTGTAATCTATAGATCTACCTTGCTACTCAAGTGCTTTAATGAATCTCTACTCTCCCCATGTGTGTGAAAGTGACAGCGTGCTCACCATGGTGGCACTTAGGCTAGAGATTACAAATACTTGTTATGAGTTATATTTGGAGTTGGATGTCTTTATGAAATTGTGGTGTTTGTTGGACTCATCTAGTACTCAAGGTGACAGTGTGGGGTTTTCTAGATGGGAAAGATGGACTTTGAGGTGTGCTGTTATAGCCCTATCATCGATTAGAGTATCCAACCGGAGAGTAGTTAAGAGTAGTATCATAAAGAGAAGATATTTATATGAGAGTGTTCACTAGTGAAAGTATGATCCCTAGGCCTTGTTTCTAAGCATTGATACACCGTTTGCTACTAGATCTATTACATGTTTGCTTGCTTCCATCTTTATTTCAGTTTGCTTTTAGTCTCTTCCACGCCATCAAGTTATTTTCTAGCACCGTTACCACTTATAATTATCCATACCACTTGTATTTCACTATCTCTTCGCCGAACTAGTGCACCTATACACCTGACAAGTGTATTGGGTGTGTTGGGGACACAAGAGACTTCTTGTATCTTGATTGCAGGGTTGCTTGAGAGGGGATACCTTTGACCACTTCCTCCCTGAGTTCGATAAACCTTGGGTGATCCACTTAAGGGAAAACTTGCTGCTGTTCTACAAACCTCTGCACTTGGAGGCGCAACAACTTTCTACAAGAATAGAAGTGCCTAGACATCACAACATAGTTGCTTTGTCTTATTGTTAGAACTTTATCTTTCATGTTATGTTGAAGTACAATGATGCCAGCTATGAATGTTTTACGAATACTTTGATCAAGTTTATGATGGTGCATGTCACCTCAAAAATTATTCTTTCTTTTTATCACTTACCTACTCGAGGACGAGCAAGAGTTAAGCTTGGCTATGTTGATACATTGCAAATGTATCCATAATTTTTGATGTTCCATGCTTGGTTTTATCTACTTTCTTATGTTTTGTCCACACTTTCGAGTACTTTTCATATGATTTCTTGGACTAACCTATTAACAAGAGCCATAGTGCCAGCTGCCTGTTTTCTGGTGTTTTTGGTTCCAGGAAACTCAGAAAATGAATATTCTCGGAATTGGACGGGACAAAAGCCAAAGTCACTTTTTCACCGAGGGACACCAGGAGACAGAATACGAGACAGAGAGGGGCTGGGGCCCAGCCATACCACCTGGCCACGCTAGGGGGTGGTCTGGCCACCCCAGGCACCCCCTCAGCCTCCCTCTTCGCCGATAAGTTGCCTCCTGGCCTAAAATCGCTGGGGGGGGGGGGGGGGGTTCGACGTTTTTCCAAAAAGAGTTCCGCTCCGCCGCCACCACTAGATTCCACGAGAGAGCACCAGAAACTCCGTTCTGGCACCCTACCGGGATAAGGAATTGGAGGAGATCATCGCCACCATCGCTTCTCCATCGACCATCCATGTTCCCCCCCATCTATGAGCGAGTAATCCCCCGCTGTAGGCTATGGGGATGGTAGGGATTGGATGAGATTATTCATGTAATGGCATTAGATTGTTAGGGCATGGTGCCTAGTATCTATTATTAGTGCTATTTGACTTTGTTGCAACTTGTTATGCTTAATGCTTTTCACTAGGGCCCGAGTGCCATGATTTCAGATCTGAACATGTTATTGATTCATTATGATAGTATTGTTTTTGGTCTTACCTGCAAGTTGTATACACACCTTATTGTCTGGAACCAATGGCCCCGAAGTGACAGAAATCGAGATAACCGGAGGGAATGGCTTTGATGTGAGGATCACATGTGTTCATGGAGTGTTAATGCTTTGCTTTGGTGCTCTATTAAAAGGAGCACCTTAATTGCCAGTAGTTCCCTTGAGGCCCTGCTGCAAACGGGCTGGCAGGACAAAAGATGTTATGCAAGTTTTCATTGCGAACACGTATGACTATATATTGAACACATGCCTATGATTATCTAGTACTTGGCTGCTTTATCTTATTTATCTTCAATTGCCCTATGTCTTGATTGCCATGTGAATTTTCTTGTCCATGCAACGCCCATCCATCCATCCCTATGCCTACCGCGCTCTAATCCTACCGTTTGCTGCCACTGTCACTACTGTTTTACTTTTACTACTGCTATTACTCTGTTGTTACTTTACTATTTCTACCACAAAATTGTTTCTACTAATAAACTGCTATGAGCAAGATTGTTTCCAGGTGCAGCTGAACTGACAATTCAGTTGTTAAGGCTAAATATTCTTTGGCTCCCCTTGTGTCGAATCAATAAATTGGGTTTCACTTCTGACATGGGTATACCCTACAGGTACTCGAGCTTGGTATATACGGCCTGAATATGTAGAGTCCCATGGTGTCGCCAAGGCCCAAATGAAGAACTCGAGTAACCTACGGACTCTTGATTGCTTGAAGAACAAGAAGAAGCTAAAGATAGAAAGTTCAAAGGGAAAACCCTAACCTATAACCGACTCGACCTGCTACCCGAGACCTAGCCTATCTATATAAAGGATAGGAGGGGGCGGCGATGAGGACACATGCAACCCTACTTTCCACAACTCTTGCTAGATTGCATCTGTGCACCATTGTAATCCTCGATTCCTTTGATAATTCTACGAGCAGACAAGCAGGAGTAGGGACCTCTGCGAGGCCTGAACCTGGGTAAATCTTCGAGTCCCCTGTGTGCTTGTTTGCTAGCCGATAGATGTCTCCAGCGCTCCCTCCTTCTCCAAAACCCAAGTCCATAACAATGGGCATTGATGAGTTAAACCCTCGTCAATTGGCGCCGTCTGTGGGAATTGGGAGTGCTGATGTTGCGGCTTCTTCGGCCCCATCAACTGTGATCTACAACATCCTGCAACAGCAGAGATTCGCCAGCTCTTCGGCACGTTCGACTTCACCGTCCACACGCCGGCCACTCGCCTGGCTTTCGAGACCGTAGGCGACGGAATCAGCTTGGCGATCGGGAGCTTCCGCTTCTAAGTTGGTCAGATGGGCACGCTTCGCATGCCTGACCAGCCGATGGCACCATCGATTGCTCCAGCATTGTGGTTCCCTCCATCGATCAGCACCCACAGCGAGCGCAACGCCTCGACAACAGTCGAGAATATGGTCAGCGACAGCAGTCGCAAATCCAATCTGAGTGATCTAGCAACTGAATATGGAGCCTATGGTTCCATATCAGAAAGTTGCGGGAGCAGCAGCTTCCCCAACCACTTCATGTGCGCCTTCATCAACGCGGGCGAAACCTCCGCCAACAGCGACAACACGGGTAACCGTGGCAATGAAACCAACCCGCCTAATGGTGGCACACCCAATGGTGGACCACCGCCCAACGGCGGCAACGGCGGCAATGGCGCTCCCATCAACAACAGAGGAGCAATCGAACCTCCAACTATAATAAACGAGTAGACCGGCGAACATGTCGTGATCAGGCTCAACGAACAAGAATGGGCTCGCTGCCGCGATGCCCTACGAGGCAACCCTCTACCCTTTCGATCTCCGCAAGAACTGCTAATGGGCTACCATTGGCTCCTAAAGTAGGAATTCAAGTGCCAAGTACAAACAATCGCGCAACTCGAGGCGTGCAAAAAGGCGGCAGACGAATCGAGCCTTCATCGTGCTAGGCTCTACTCCCACGGAGGATCCTCCTCAAAAGGCAACGAACACATCGCAAACAAGAGGCGATCCCGGATGGGCCATCTCACCAAGCAAGAATGCATAGAAGCTGCAAATGTCCTCGACTTCAGCTCTAATCCAGTCGACACACAGGGCAACATGGTCCCCAAGACTCCGCAGGCTGCGGTGACAGCAGCCACCATGTACCTCCTCAACAACCAGCTGCCAGCTGGAGATCCCCGAGCCGCCATGCACCGATCTACGATCGCGGGCTTGGGACTAATCGAGGCCGCCCTCGACAAGGAGCCAACAGCGAAGCCAAAAAAAAGGCAAAGCGCTACTCCTCGCCCTCCTAAAGTGATGACAGTCATGGTCTATCTCGACGCCGCCGATCACGACGACGTGACCACGACTACTATGCGCGTGATGACATCACATAGCGCAAGATCGACAAGTCAAGGGCGTGACGTGCCCGATCGACTGACTTAGAAGATGAAGATGTGGAGCTCTGTGGCGCCAGATGCTTCAGCAGGGCCATCAGGCAAAAGCGAATGCCCAAGGGGTTCGAGCTCCCATCGGAGAAACCCAAAGTTTGACGGTCTGCAGGACCCAAAAATCTGGCTAGAGTACCACATCTCCTCTGTCAGGCTCCACGGAGGGAGTCGAAGCACGGCCATGCAATGCCTGCAGCTGCAGCTGCAGGGGGCCGCCCGAGCCTGGCTCAACAACCTCCCACGCGGATCCATTCGCAGTTGGGAAGAGCTGGTCTATAGCTTCGTTCGCAACTTCAAGGGCACCTACAAAAGGCCTACGTCAATCGAAGAGCTGAGATGGTGCCAGCAAAGATCGGGCGAATGCCGAAGCAAACGCCGCATGCGCATCTACGATGACCGCGACGACGTCAACATGGTCGCAGCCGGCTACGCCGACAGACGCGACGACAACCGCAACAGCGGCTACCGCAGCGGCGGATACCGCGACTCCGGGAAAACCACGCAAGTATGGCAGCGCTACAATCGCGATGAGGCACCCGCAACATCCATTGAAGACAAGCTATCCAGACCATGCACTGTGCACTTCTACATCGACAAGCATGACGGAAAAAAGAAGTCCAGCCACCTCCTCAAGGACTGTCACGAGTTCCTCAAACTACACGAGGGATTGGCTTGGATGAATCGCAACACAGTCGAAAGGGGCTACGGGGCCGCCCCAGGCGCCGTGGCACATGGCGCTCCGCCACCACCACCTGGACTACCCCCAAATGCAGCTGCGCCGGACCAGCACCAGGGAGGTGAACCATACCCGCGAGCCATGGGCACCATGATGATCCAATAGGGATGCCCCTCGAATCGGGTGTAGAAGGCCATTACTCGCCAAGTAAACTTGGCCACAAACTCGGCACCATCTACCACTAAGTACCTCAGCGGGAGCGACTCCTGTATCACCTTTGACAAGCGCGACCATCCGCCCCAAGTACCTCGTCCAGGCCATTGTCCCCTCGTACTTGAGGCGCAAATTGGAGGTTTCGACATGAGCCGCGTCTTCATGGACGGCGGAAGCAGCATCACCTTATATTCACGAGTACGTTGTGAGCAATGAGGATCCCTCTGAATTGCTTAGAAGCTTCATACACAATATTCCACGACATCGTCCCAGGCAAGGGCGTGTATCCCCTTGGCAAAATCAACCTCGACGTCATCTTCGGCACACCGAAAAACTTTTGGCGCGAGCGCATCGACTTCGAGGTCGTCGACTGGCCCTCGCAGTACCACTGCATCCTCGGACGTGTCGCGTTCGCTAGGTTCATGGCAGTGCCACACTACGCCTATCTACAGATGAAGATGCCAGGCCCTAATGGTGTCATCATAGTCAACAGGAACTTCGAGAGATCCGACAGTTGCGACAGGGAATTCCACAGAATTTCCTAGTCCTTTGGCATGCAGGAAGAACTCGCGAGACTAAAGGAGTCGACAGACAACAGTCCGCCTCCCCTGAGCCGGCCAAGTTTGCCCGATCTATCTTTCGACTCATCGGTGCACACAAAGAAAGTTCAGGTCCACCCATCGGATCCTGCAAAGATGGCCCTCATCGCCAACAACTTGAGTCCCGCATAGGAACTCGCGCTCGTCGAATTCCTCCGTGAGCACTGGGAAATTTTCGCCTAGGATCCAACGGACATGCCAGGAGTTCCCAGGGAATTCACTGAGCACGCACTAAATGTCAACCCAGACGCAAGGCTAGTCAAACAAACAATTCGGCGATTGTCTGAATCAAGGGCAAAGGCAGTTGGAATGGAGATCAACAGACTACTCGACGCCAAATTTATACGCGAGATCAAGGAAAGCACTTGGCTCGCCAACACGGTGGTGGTACCAAAAAATGACATGGATATACTGCGGATGTGCGTGGACTTCACCTCTCTGAATAAGCACTATCCAAAGGATCACTTCCCGCTACCGCGAATCGACCAGATCATCGACTCCACCGTGGGATGCGAGTGCCTCTGCTTCCTCGACGCCTACTCATGCTATAACCAAATTCGAATGAAGGAGGAAGATCAAGAAAAAACAGCATTCACAATGCCCTTTGGTGTGTCCTGCTACAACACAATGCCCTTTGGGCTAAAGAATGCAGGAGCCACCTACCAGCGGTGCATGCATCTTGCCTCAAGAACCAACTTGGTCGCAACATTCAAGTCTATGTCGACGACATAGTAATCAAGACCAAAGAGGAAGCCTCACTAATCGACGATTTGCGCAAAACCTTCGCCAACCTCGACCTCTACCGGATCAAGCTCAATCCGGACAAATGCGCCTTCGGCGTACCATCTAGGCAACTACTCGGGTATCTTATCTCCGCGAGAGGGATCGAGGCAAACCTGAAGAAAATAAAAGCCATACTGGCCATGGAGAAGCAGAAGAACGTCCGAGGCATCTAGCAGCTGGCTGGGCAAATTGCGGCGCTCAGTCGATTCATCAGTCGAATGGGCGAAAAGGCACTACCCTTCTACCAACTCCTCCACAAAGCTGACAAGTTCGAGTGGACCAACGAGGCGCAAGAAGCATTCGAAGACCTCAAGCGCCTACTATCCACCTCGCTAGTACTGGTGACCCCACACGAAATGGAACCATTGCTGCTGTACATCTCCGCCACCAACCAGGTGGTTAGCACAGTGCTCGTAGTCGAACGAGCCGAGGAAAACAAGGTCCATGGAGTACAGTGCCCAGTATACTACCTCAGCGAGGTACTCATGCCAAGAAAACAGCGGTACCCGCACTACCATAAGCTGGTGTACGGCGTCTTCATGACCACCCAGCGACTGCGCCACTACTTCCAGGAACACCCAATCGTGGTGGTCAACGACGCCCCGCTGGGACATATCCTCAATAACCCCGACGCCACTGGGCGAGTCGCGCTTTGGGGAATCAAATTGTCTCCACGAGACATCACATACGAAAAGCGCGACGCAATCAAGTCACAAGTTCTCCCTGACTTTCTCGTGCACTGGATGGAACCAGCTCCCCGAAAAACCAGATATGTCCTACCTCTAGACAATGCACTTCGACGGATCAAAGCGGAAGGATGGAGCTGGCGCAGGTGTCATACTGACATTGCCCCAGCGAGACAAGGTGAAATATATCCTGCGAATGCAGTTCACCGCCTCCAACAACGAAGCTGAATACGAGGCCCTGCTACACGGGATGAGGATGGAGAAAGCCCGCGGCGCCAAAAGGCTCATAATATATGGCGACTCCAAGCTGGTCGTCAACCAGACAATTGTAACATCCCAAAACTTCAATCTAAGCTTATCAAGATCTAAATCATAAAAATTGGGGTTAACAAAAACTTTTTCAATTTAAAAATAAAGGCATTCATGTGTATGTGCATTTAAATTAGGAATTGATTTGAATTGCCATGGTTCTGTGATCCATTGCTTGTAAAATGTTCAATAGGTGATTTAAACATCATCTACATCATTCCCAAACTTTTCCCAAAGAAAATCAAATAAAAAACAATTAAAAAGAAAGAATGGTCATTTTGGCCATTTTAATCCACTACACTACTTTAAGTGTTCCGAGCACTCATTTCTTAATAGAAACAATTCATGATCTTTGCACCCCTTGCTAGTACACATAATGAGGTACCAAGGCCCACCTTTTGATCTGCTAAAAACATTCTTTTTCTTATTTTAAATGGCATGTGAAAATTGAATTCAATGCATATGCATAGATCACCCCTATTTCAAAAACCATCTATTTGAGCTCCACATTCGAAACCCTTGCAACCAGAGACTACCTAGCACTAGTGTAGATCACCCAAAAAATTTGAACTCAAAATTCAAAAGTTTTTCTCTTTCGGCCATTCCATCAAACACCTTGTGGGCACAAATCTGGCCAAACTCAAAACACTATTTTGAGCAGTGCTCTTGGTCACCATTTGGGCCTAACCCTGTCCCCTAGTTCCCCCAGTGCAAACCCTACCCTTTGCTAGCCTGGCCAAACCCTGTGCACACGACCAAATGGTCATGGCCATTAAGGCCGAGCACCTTGAGCACCCCTACCGGCGACATCGCGCCACAGCAGCCGCCAGCCTCTCTTGTCATGTCTACACGCTCACCTGTGGTCCACCACCACCGTCCAACCAGCCCCAACCCAGAGACAGAGAGCAGAACGGCCAGGAACCGCCGCGCCCGGAGTCGGTCGACCATGGCGACGCCGCTCGCAGACCACCCCCTGTCCCCGAGTGCACAGACCACCAGTCGGCCGTAGCTCGCGCCTATCGCTCCGCCATGACCTACGGAACACCCCAGACACCCCCGCTGGCCGCCCAACACACCCTAGCCACCGCTCACCGTCGGACTGGCCGCCTCTATCGCCTAGAGCGCGTAACGCGGCTGACCAGCACAGAGCTCGCCCTGCTGCGCATTTAAGCCTCAACGCACCACCAGGAGACAGGCCACCGTCCCCTACCCCGAGCCACGCCGCTAGCCCCTGTGCCGCCCTTGCCGGAGTCGCCTGCCCACACCGCTCGATCTCACCGTCGGGCCTATATAAGCCGGCCTCCCCAGCACCATTTCTCCACACTGCCACACTCCCCACCTCTCACTGAACCTCACCCACCTCTCGCCGATGCCGCTCGAGCTCTTCCTCGCCGGAATTGGAGCCAGAGCCGCTGCAGCAGGAGGAGAAGGGCATCTGCGATTTAGGGCACCCCAAGCTCCGCTGCAACCGCGCCTCGCCTCGACGTCGTCTTCCAGTTCATTTTCCCACCTCGCCGTCGTCGCTGGAGCCCTGGTACGTCTCCGGTAGACCCCCACCGAGCCGCTAGGGCAAACTCTCGCCGGCAACCTGTTCGTCGTTGATGACGACTCTCAACCGTAGATCCCACTTCTAATCCTACGGCCCACAGCGCGCGTACCGTTTCGCGTGTTATGTGCTGCTGACCAGTGGGACCCCCTGTCAGCTGAGCCCGGCGCCGCGGAGCGCCACTGGGCCGGCCCATGTTCTTTCCCGCGCTAGCCCAACCGTTCAAAATTGGATTTTTCTTTTTTAAGTTGAATCTAGTTTCTGTCCATGTAACAACCTCAGACCCTACGCTCTAAGTTCAAGCCTGGATGAACCAAAAGTGGTTAAGAGTTTTACAGCGGAGGCCTAGGGCCACCCACGTGTAGGCCCGTCGGCCAACCTAACCACTTCCAAGAACATCGGGACAAGAGCAAGCGGCGTAGGCAACATGCGAAGAGATCAAATACATACACAAGTGAGTATGTATGCAAGCTACCTTACAACAGTTCTCAGAGCCACACCATCTAAAAGAAATAGAAATATTGCAACGCCATACAGCAAGATCCAAATATCCTAGATAGAGATAATAGTGTAGGATAACTCCTCATACATCAATCAAAAGAGTATCAAGCGGAAGTGGGAAACAAGATCCGAGTACGGATAAGAAGGAAATCGGCATAAGATGCCACATAAATAAGCACATCCCACCCACATATCTCACGGATCCCCATCCCCGAAATCTCTACACACAGTGATCGTTGCCAACATCATCTGTCTCCTCCACCCAGTATCCATCTTGCGAATACACCTATTCATCTGAATCAAACAATTTATCGTGTGAGACCCTAGGGGTACTCAGCAAGTCTTTATGCCTCTAAAGGGGACATATACCTGGGGTGACACAATTGCAGCAGAAGATAATAACTAACAAGCCTATAGATACTCGCTAACCATCAGCCTAACCAATGATAGGTGGATGTTTGTTAATTAGAAACAACAGTTATAACACTATAAAGTAACAGATCCATCCTCCTTCTCGCTTACCAACGAGAAAGCGGACGAACAACCCCTCCATTTGTAGTTTTATTAGCCATTCCATGAGTATTGCACTATTTACTAGTCAGATATTTATTCATATTAAAAGCGGTACTTTAGTTATACTTGTCTATGATCGAGAAAATGTGCTCCAAGTCGTCCATAACCGTGGACATGGCTTTCAGAAAGATTTACCCTGCAGGGGTCCACAAATAGCAACACACACATGATCGACCTCGGAAAAACCAAATCACAAACCAACAAGGCTTTCACGACAAGGCATCCACAGGATTCATAAAATATTTCAGTGGGCCACCCGATTAAGCTACCCGCAACGAAGTTGGCCGGCTCCGAGGCGGACCCAAGGTTTCTGTCAATGGCTATAAACAACTGGGAACCCGAAAGTGTGACTAGGCTTGTCGATACCGCGAAAACATTCCACGATCCAAAACAGTACAGGTGCTCCATGCACAATCTTAAATAAAATAGTAAAGCATGGCATAGGTACAAGATAGTAATTAAGCCCCAAACCACTTTGTGGCCCCAAGAAATAAAGTACAAACCAAGCTCATGCAAAGGGGGATTCATAGAGTCTCCCGTATGTGGATAGTGCGAATAGTCAAGGAACAGGAATCAAGTACTCGGGTACCTACGGGACACAAGTGAGCATGAAAAACCAAATAACAGATATTGCCCACCGGTGCCTCTTTCATTAGTTATCCCGTACTACTCAGGTTAAGTTGTTTAGGTACCTCGTTATCTATCAGACTCTCACATACCCTACACATGCTGTTCTACGACTCGCATGGCTCAAACAACTCCTATAGTAATAGCTCATGGGTTGGAGGAACAAGCTCGGTGGGGTTTAAAGTAAAGGCTATGCAGTACTTGGGATTCAATTTAATGCATTCGCGACTCAATGATGCAAGAATAAGATAGAGGCAATAGGTACTATATGTATGCAAGCATTTGGTAGTCCTTGCCTGGCAGATCAGTTGAAGCGAAAGATGGGTATGGGTAGTACTCCTGGGATTCTTGATAATTCCCTTGCTTGGCGTCTATTCGAAAGAAGAACCAAACGAACAAGGGCCAACATAAATAAAGTGCACAAGCATATGATTAAAATGCGACAAGCAAACAAGCATGCCATGATAAATGATGCACAATTTACATGGCAATAATGTAGCATGGCAAGGGTGAGGTGTGGGGACAAGAATAAGTCATTTTATTAATTATTTGGTCCAGTTTTATTACCATGAACAGTTCTGATTTTTAATATTGATATGATGCATGCTTCAACTCATATCATGGAATGCATAAACAGAACGGGCTCGTCGCGCTGATCGATTTAGACATATTATTTGCCAAATTTGGAGTTATAGAATTAAAGTTATTAATTAATGAAGAAAAGGCATTTTATTGTAATTAAACAATTTCGAAAATTTAATTCAGCCAAACATTATTTTGGATAGTATATTCGAAATCCTCAAATTTTTCTAATTCAAAAACATATATTATTTGTATTATTTGGAAATGTCAATAAAAAGTTATTAATTTCTGGATATTAAAAACATATTTGCAATTTCTGGATTATTTTTATTATTTAGAAAAGATCACAGAGACTTTTCGTACTCAGGAAAAATTAGCCCGATACGCTGACGGGTGGGGCCGTCGCTGCCTCAGCAGAAGGTGGGGCAGCGGCTCTACACGGGGCTTTTCTCATCGCGGGTCCACCCAGCCGCAGAGACGGACGGGTGTGCCAACGTATCGCGGGGCCACTGCGTGGGTGCGCCAGCCGGGGTCGGACACATGGAGGATCCGGGGGAGCACGGGGGGCCTGTCCGTTACGGACATAATCTGCCAGGGGGTTTTATGCAAAAAGGACAACGAATCTGAAATCGATCCACTAAGACGAGCTAGCTTGTCTGATCTTCGGTTGACGATGGAGAGAAATCCTTTGGGAATTTTGTGGTGTCTCAAAAAGGAAAGTTATGGAGAAAACCAAGATCTACAAGTACCGTGTTTGGTGTTTCAGCGGGGGAGGGCTGTAACGATGGTAAAAACATGATGAATAGAGGGTGTCTCTACGGTTTAAAACTGACGGAAAAGTTTCAGAAAACAGGTGGAGATCGGGCTAGGTTGCGACGACGATTGTGACCGAACGGCGGCGAATTTCGCCCTGCCGTAAAAAGGAAAACTGAAGAGGATTGATCGGGCTTCAACTTCCGTTCAGCAAGTTCGCACGGGGGCGGACCACGTCGACCGAAATCTGCGGAAGAACAGATGGTGCGCGCGGGGTTCTCTGCTGCTGTTGCTGCGCGACGCGAGCGACGAGCGGCGGGGCTTGCAGCGGAGTCGCGAGCGCGGCTAGGCAGGCGACGAGGCGCGACCAGAGGGAGGAGGAGGCATGTCCAGGGTGCCAAGGGACTCACCGGGGAGGTACCGAAGACGATGGTGAACAACGAGGAAGGAGAGCAGCGAGTCCTGGGCAGTGTGCGGCGATCAGTGGCGATGGTGTCCGTGTCCAGTAGTTCCGGCGTCCTGGGCGTGCCCGGCGGCGTCGGCTGCTACGCTGAAGATCCTGGATCGATGCAGAGTTCTGGGCTTGTAGCCAATGGTGGCGAGGCAGCGATCTGGGGAAGCTTCTCTGCTGCGTGGGCTGTTTTGCTTGGAGGAAAAGAAGTAGAGCAGAGAGGCAAACTGGGGTAGGTGCGATGCTGGGAAGAGGGGAGGCTGCTGCTGCTGCTTTATGCCAAAGCGGAGAGGTAAAAGGCCACGGCTTAGCATGGGCGATCGATAGCCAGGGAGTGGTGATCACGTGCCAGGGGAACGAAGAGAAACCGGAGCCTCGCTGTCTACTTGGCGCTAGTGAGGGGTTGCACCGGAACAAGAGGAAGGGGGACTCAGTCAGTGGTGCACCTGGGAAAGGGTTCGGTTTGGGTTTAGCGATAGAGGGAGGGCTCGACGCAGTGGCCTGGGCTGGTGCATGTGAGCCGGAAGGGGCGCCTGGTTAGAGAGGGCTCGCTGGTTGCTTTGCATGCTCAAGCAAGAACCGGCCCAAGTCAAAACTCCAATATCAAAACAAACAAGGCAAAAAAAAACGAAAAGAAGGGAAGCATGCATGGGTGGTCTTATTATTTCATGTGCCTTGAGGATCTTGATATTGCATGTGTCACATACACATGTATGTGGGGCTTATTTTGTGAAAACAAAATAATACATGCATACACCCTACCAAAAGAGAAAAGGCATCAAAGAGTTGGACAAGGATTGATTTAAGAGCTGGTTTGGGGGTTGATTTGAATTCATTCAAATGAGCAAAATTCCATATGCATCCAAGGAAAACAAGAGATCAAGCAAAAAATGGTTATCTTGCATGGGCCATGCATGAACCTTGGATAGGCCAAATTATATTTGTGAAAACAAATACAAACTCAAATGACCCCATTTAGCCCCATGCACTCAAATTTGAATAAAGCCCAAGCAAAAAGGTTGGAAGAGGTTGAATAGAAACATCAAATAGAAGAACTAGAATAAGATGGGGATGTGGGGCTTATATTTCATGCGACATGAAATAATGGTACCACACATAGCATACATGCACAAGGAATTAACACATGGTTGGAATTCAACCCATATGTTCAAGAATTGATGAAATAAGCATGAATAAATATAATGGAAATGCTAGTGTGTGTATGCCACTAGATAATTATATGGTTCCATTTATATTTAGATATGCCCACTCATTTAGAAGTAAACCATATGAAGATGTAGAAGTATTCCCACATGTAGACCCACATCATTTATATTGTGAAAACAATAGTAAACACCCTTGGGGCATGTGGTATAGAAGGGGATCCATCTTTATATATGTGAGCTAGACAATACCCAAAATAGAAGATGCAAAAGCCCACAAGTATTTTGGGATGGTGGAATATAAGGTGGTGGCAAAGAAAAGGTGGTGGAGTTGTAAGGGACATGCCCACTAACTCAACTTGGGCATCAAGAATTTATCAAGAACCAAAGACAATATATCAAGAGGCAAATACAATTAATAAATGCATATGAGACAAGATCCAAGAGAAAAGGGTTTTATATGATGCTCACATGCAAGGTGGCATGATGACATGAGCATGATATAATTATGATGCAACAATTATATGAGGAAGTAGCATCTTATTATTAGACCATGTAGCATTACAGATGTTAGACAGATGGGATGCTACAGTCCACTAGTTTAAAATTCAATTCTGGGAGTTTTACAAATCCAAATAGCATGAAACCAATTTTGCCCGAAAGGTATTGAAATGATCTATCGAAGCCCATTTGATTTAATCCAATTAGAGTTATAGATCTCTTCTAGTAAAAATAACAAAACATAAGCTTTTGCAACTTGCAACATTTTTATAAAATCAACTAAGATAGGTTTGGAGTTGATTCCAACTCTCAAAAATCACATTTCACCATACCTATCTGAATATGTAATAATATTAATGTTTACATGTAGTGACTTTGGACTAGTACCAAAACAATGCTATATAGGCATTTCTAGTCACTTTAAATCATTAAATAATAAACTTAAACCAAATTAATATTGATCCAACCTTTAATTCTTATTCCCATGTGTTAAGATATGTGGTGATGGCATGTGTCAATATGATCCCATATTTTAAGTGGTGATTATTAAATCTTAGTTAATTTTTCAATGAGTAGAAATTACTTTTCTAAATTTAAAAGGATGAAACTATTGAATTAAACTTGTGATGCTTGTGATAAGAATAGATTATCAAATGTGTGCCTTAGAACGCTATTTAGCCTAGTTAAGTATTGTTTGGTGATTGTGTACTCCGTATGTATTTATAGACGATAGTACCGACCAAGCTTTCGAGGAGGTGGAGTTCTACCAAGAAGAAGAAGAAGAAAACTTCAACCACTGCACTTCACAAGGCAAGCCACCATTAACAATGCAAGCTAACACTTGCAAATTTAGTGCTTAGCAAGCTAGGATCAAACTAGATGGTTTAGCAAAGATGCCTTAGGCATGCTTTGATCACCCCCCTTTTTGACTGTTAGTACCCTAAGTCTTATTTACAGGTTTTACCTCCCTTAGTTTACACAAAGTTCTTTACTTGTTTTGAAGGTAGCATAAAAAGTATAAAACTTGACCTATTTAGAAACCTTTAGATGTTATTCTATGGCATGAGATTGAACCCATCTTTACCATCTTAGTGAACACCCTTAGCTTAGTAGTTTAGAGTAGATCAAAAACTTGAGTCACTTTAGATGGGAACACTTGGTGAAAATGAATTATGAAAACCTTGGAATGATGAGTCATTTTATTGAGATGTTTTGACATGTGTTGAGAAACACAAAT
Source organism: Avena eriantha (assembly GCA_910589775.1). NCBI lineage: Eukaryota > Viridiplantae > Streptophyta > Magnoliopsida > Poales > Poaceae > Avena > Avena eriantha. The sequence goes on along the minus strand of OU342746.1, from coordinate 86,990,886 downwards.
GGTTGATGATGATGAAAATGTTGAGGCATGAGCCTTAACCCTTTTATAAAACTGATGGTTGGATTCGGATGCGATACCATTCCAAATTTACTGTACAAAAACACTACCTGAATTGGGTAAGGCTTAGCTGGAAATTTATATGCATTAGTATTAGTTCCCTCGCGGGAGAGGTTTCAGCTGAGGCTACCTCTCATGATGTCCACCTATGCAGTGCCCAAGATGACAGATGGTGATGGTTGGGAGGCCATGCTCATAGGAGAGGTGCTTATACTAGGGTGTGTAAAGGGAAGGTTATGTTCGATTACTGCATACCAAGTATGATGATTCAGGGTTATCCCTGACAGATGTATTGAATCTTGTGGTGAAAGTGTAGCACCTCTGCAGAGTGTCAAACTATTCGAATAGCCGCGTCCGCGGTTATGGACAGTTGGAATGGCCATACTGTTTCGTTGTCAGATGTTTTCCAAATAACTTGAAATGAATGATGAATCTTGACTTGACCACAACAGGGTTGTGTTTATGACAATAGCTTCCCAAGTTATGTGATTCTAGAATTTTACTTTATCTTTCTTTGCTTCAGAACTCAGCTTAGGTTTCAAACTTAACTGTATAGGTAAACTTAGAATTAGCACTTTAACTTAGAACTATAATACTTATTAGTGGTAGTTTGCGAGTACCTAAAGAGTACTCATGGCTTTTCTCCCTGGCCATTATCATGGCCAAACTATGAAGGAGACTATCAAGATGATGGCCAGCAGGACGGCTATGATAACTAGGACTATCTGCCTTTGTCAGCATTTCTTGTGCCCCTGAAGATGGACCCCACTGCTACGCTTATATTTTATTTCTGCTGCTTGTTGTATTAAGACTGGATCATGAGATCCTTATTTGTGTAAGACCTTATGTATGGTTTGTAATGGATGATGTACTATGATATCCAGTCTGTTATGTCTCATAAAAATGGTAATCCTGGGATTGCGAGGTATGGCATAACGGGCATCTGGGATTAAAAATCCGGGTGTTGACAAGTTGGTATTAGAGCCATCCTAACCATAGGAGACCCTAGTTAGAATGGACGTTCAAACAAAAATTTAGTTTCAAAACCAAAGTGAGTATTTATGAAAAACTATCTCCTCTCTTACCCTTGTGAGTTCTTTCTTTCTCAAAAATTCATGTTCCTCAAAATTCTTACACTACTACTTAAAATTTGACACACTTTATCACTTCACTAACTTCCTCATCCTTAATTCTTGTAGATGGAGACTCAGTTCAGCAAGTTTTACCAGTTGGGAAACGGAGGTCAGCTGATCTTCGAGAGGGATCTAGACTCACTGTCAGAGTTACTAGGACGCCCACATCCGGAGTTTCTTGGAGCTCAACTTCCAGGACCCCTAGGAGGAGACCTACAATGGCTAGTCACCGCAGATCTTAGAGGAAGCATTGAACTTTTTCTTCCAAGAGAAGGGTTGCCAGAAGATTCAGAAGATACCCTTGATCCACAATTTCAAGGTTGAGCTGGCGGAATTCCTCGCATAAGAGAGGATGTTGTTGTTCCACCATGAGGTTGTTGACATAAGCTTTTCGGCTGAGAGCATCGGCCATCACATTAGCTTTGCCCGGAGTGTAGTTGATGGTCAGATCAAAATCATTAATTTCTTCAGTCCACCTCCTTTGGTGAAGGTTGAGGTCAGGTTGTGTGAAGATATAATTCAGGCTTTTGTGGTCAGAAAAGATCTCACAACGGTTCCCAAGCAAGTAGTGCCTCCATACTTTTAAAGCAAAGACAACTACTGCGAGTTCAAGATCATGTGTTGGATAGTTGAGCTCATGAGTTTTCAACTGACGGGAAGCATAAGCAATGACTTGCTTTTCTTGCGTGAGGACCGCACCCAATCCTTGCAAGGAGGTGTCACAGAATATTTGGAAAGGCTTTGATGTATCTGGAGGAATCAAGACTGGTGTGGAAGTGAGATTCTCTTTGAGTGTTTCAAAGCTAGCTTGACATGCAGGAGACCAAAGGTATTTCTTGCCTTTCTTGAGGAGATCGGTAAGAGGCTTCACAATCTTCCAGAAGTTCTGAACAAAGCGACGGCAATAACTAGCCAAACCAAGGAAACTCCGGACTTCTTTGAAATTTTTGGTGGAAGCCACTCAACAATTGTCCGAACAGTGTCTGGGTTGACGGCAATGCCCTTAGCAGAGATGACGTGACCAAGATAGGTGACTTCAGGCAGCCAGAACTCACACTTGGAGAACTTTGCATCCAGGCGATTCTCACGAATCTTGTTTAGGACACACCGAAGGTGTTCTTCATGTTCTTCCTTTGACTTAGAATAGACTAAAATGTCATCCAGATAGACCATGACGAACTTAACAAGATACTCCATGAAAACCGAGTTCCTAAGCCTCGAGAAGGTGGAAGGTGCGTTGGTGAGACCGAAGGACATGGCCGTGTACTCGTACAGGCCATAGCGGGTGGTGAAAGCTGTTTTGGGAACATCTTCCTTGCGAATCTTGATTTGATGATATCCACTTCTCAAGTCAAGCTTAGAGAATACCATAGCTCCGGCTAGCTGATCGAAGAGATCATTAATCCGCGAAAGGGGATATTTATTCTTGATGGTTTTAGCATTGAGAGCCCGATAGTCAACACAAAGTTTATCAGTCCGGTCTCGCTTCTTCACAAAGATTGTTGGGCTGCCCCAAGAGGAAGTGCTATGCTGAATGAAACCCAACTTCTCTTGTTCATCAAGCTGACGTTTGAGTTCAGCCAACTCAGCAGGACCCATTTTATAAGGCCGCTTGGAGATAGGAGCGATACCAGGTTCAAGCTCAATCACAAACTCGACCTCTCCGACAGGAGGCATACCTGGTAACTCTTCGAGAAAAACATCTAGGAACTCACAAACCACCGGAACACTCTGAATAGCATCCATAGCATCATCATTCAGAGCCGCCAAAGAGAAAAGCTGAATTGCAAGAGTCAGACTTGGAGAATAGACTATATGGCCTTCAAGAATTTTCAGAGAAACCGAGCGTTTAGCACAATCAATCACAGCTGCATTTGCTGGTAACCAATCCATGCCCAAGATAACATCAATGTCAGAATTGCCTAGAATAATTAAGGAAGCCAGGAACGAAGAACCACCAATTAGAATTTGATTGCCATGACTGATCTTGGTAGATAGCATTCTTGCCCCGGGAGAAAGAACCATTAACTTTTTATCCAGTTGGTCTATAATTAGCTCATGCTCATTTGCAAACTTGTGAGAAACAAAAGAATGCGAAGCACCAGAATCAAACAAAACTCGTGCAGGGACTGAGTTAACGGGAAGCATACCCATCACAACTCCAGGTGCATGTTCAGCTTGAGCAACGTTGACATAGTTGGCACGAGCAACAGTGGACCCGGGCTTGGTGTTGATGTTGAGAGCCCGAGGTGGAGGTGCACGAACCATAGAAGAACTTGCTGCAGGTCTTGGAGGTGGTGGAGGAAGAGCTTTGTTGTTCATGGGACAACTCCAGTGTTGATGCCCAGTGTTCCCACAAGTGTAACAAGCACTAGGTGGACGTGGAGCAGCGTAGCCAGGGACTCCGCCAGGCGCTCTAGGGTAGTTCTGGTTGTAGCCCCTAGGAGCAGCGGTGAAGGAGTTTGATGGCCTTGCTACGTAGCTTGGAGGTCTTTGTGGAGCCAGGAGCGGCGGTGCGGTATTAGGAACCCACACACGGCTCTTAGAAGGAGCTGTCATAGCTGAAGAGCTTGCTGCGTCACGACTGTGTTTCTTGGACTCCTCGAACACTTGCCTACTGGCTTCTTCCTGTAGAGCTGTATGTTGGAGTTCCAGAAAAGACCCCGGCCTTGCATGAGTGATTGCATATTTGATAGATGCATTGAGCCCTTGCCTGAACCTCTTTTGCTTCTTCTTGTCATCAGAGATCTCATCGCCACCATACCAAGAAAGATTCATGAAGTTTTTGATATAGGTGTTGACATTGTCGTTGCCCTAATTGAGGTTGAGAAACACTTCCTTCATCCTTTCCATGACAATTTCTGACAGGTATTGCTCTTTGAAAGCCCTAGTGAACTGCTCCCAAGTAGGCTGAAAACCAGAGTGGTTTGCCTTCAGGTAATTCTCCCACCATAGAGCTGCGTCTCCCTTCAGAAGGTGAGTGGCACATTTTACCCATTCTTGCTCAGGAACATCAGCAGTCATCAGCAACCTTGACATCTCACGAAGCCAATCATCAGCATCCAGTGGCTGATCAGACACCTCAAAGTGGCATGGGTTAAACTTTAGGAAGCCCTTGATGTCTCCTCGCTTGGGGAGTGGAGGTAGCGGAACAAACGCATTCCTCCTGACACTTTCTTCAAAGCGTTGCTGGTTTTGTTGCATTGTTCCCAAGGAATTAGCAATAGTTGCCAACGCAGCCCCCAGTTCAGGTGGTATGTCCTCGTCAGTGCGGCGTGGTGGTGCCATCCTGGGATTGATATAGAACTCAAGTCAGTACCATAATGGAGAATAATAATAATCCAAAATAGTACCAAAATGGAATTAACCAAGATTAAAGGATACAAATCACTAAGATGATATTAAAATATCAACAAAGTTCAAAGCACCTAGAAGATATTAAGCATATCGCACACGACTGAACAAGGAGTGTGGTACACAAAGCTATCAAAGAAAAAATTTCCGCAAATTTCGGCATTAAAATACCACTATATGCGCAAAACCACTTAACGAATCAAGATTAGTAACTCTACCAATTCAATACACAAGAGCGAATGATAAAAGTAGTGGTATGGTCGCGACTCCAGCCCGCACCCAAATCATTACTCCGCACATGAATGAGTAAAACACATATCCCAACCCCTTTCCTTCTTAAGATGAACCTAGAGATTAGCAACTATGGAAAACAAACACCCCAAACAAGATAGCGTCGGATAACAAAGAGTAAGACAGATCGCGTCGGTTTACAATGAATCAGATAGATCGCGTCGGTTTACAATAGCCTGTCAGTATGGAATGTACCAACAGTTGATAACCGAAAGGCAGATAGCGATAACAAGTTGGATGCAACAGATAGACAAGGAATTACACACGCCCACACACTCACACAACCTATGGTACTACGGAACCCAGAACACGTGAATCCTAGTTTGAATTTTAGAAGAGGATTGAAAACGTTACACTTCCTTACCAGAAAAAGGGTGGGTGGGTGGGTAAGAAGAAAAATGGAAGCAGTCCTACTCTCGCATTTTGTTTTTCCCTAATATACATAACTACCAAAATATTTTCTAGACTGACAACGACCATTTGGCTGAGACCCTGAAGGGCCGGATGGCTCTAATACCAATTGTAACAACCTCGGACCCTACGCTCTAAGTTTAAGCCTGGATGAACCAAAAGTGGTTAAGGGTTTTACAGCGGAGGCCTAGGGCCACCCACGTGTAGGCCGGTCGGCCAACCTAACCACTTCCAAGAACATCGGGACAAGAGCGAGCGGCGTAGGCAACAGGCAAAGAGATCAAATACATACACAAGTGAGTATGTATGCAAGCTACCTTACAACAGTTCTCAGAGCCATTCCATCTAAAAGAAATAGAAATATTGCAACGCCATATGACAAGATACAAATATCCTAGATAGAGATAATAGTGTAGGATAACTCCTCATACATCAATCAACAGAATATCAAGTAGAAGTGGGAAACAAGATCCGAGTACGGATAAGAAGGAAATCGGCATAAGATGCCACATAGATAAGCACATCCCGCCCACAGATCTCACGGATCCCCATCCCCGGAATCTCTACACCGAGTGATCGTTGCCAACATCATCTGTCTCCTCCACCCATTATCCATCTTGCGAATACACCTGTTCATCTGAATCAAACAATTTATCCTGTGAGACCCTAGGGGTACTCAGCAAGTCTTTATGCCTCTAAAGGGGACATATACCTGGGGTGACGCAATTGCAGCAGAAGATAATAACTAACAAGCCTATCAATACTCGCTAACCATCAGCCTAACCAATGATAGGTGGATGTTTGTTAATTAGAAACAACAGTTATAACACTATAAAGTAACAGATCCATCCTCCTTCTCGCTTACCAACGAGAAAGCGGACGAACAACCCCTCCATTTGTAGTTTTATTAGCCATTCCATGAGTATTGCACTATTTACTAGTCAGATATTTATTCAAATTAAAAGCGGTACTTTAGTTGTACTTGTCTATGATTGAGAAACTGCGCTCCAAGTCGTCCATAACCGCGGACACGGCTTTCAGAAAGATTTACCCTGTAGGGGTGCACAAATAGCAAAACACACACGATCGACCTCGGAAAAACCAAATCAAAACCCAACGAGGCTTTCACGACAAGGCATCCACAGGATTCATAAAATATTTCAAGGGGCCACCCCATTAAGCTACCCGCAACGAAGTTGGCCGGCTCTGAGGCGGACCCAAGGTTTCTGTCAATGGCTATAAACAACTGGGAACCCGAAAGTGTGACTAGGCTTGTCGATACCGCGAAAACATTCCACGATCCAAAACAGTACAGGTGCTCCATGCACAATCTTAAATAAAATAGTAAAGCATGGCATAGGTACAAGATAGTAATTAAGCCCCAAACCACTTTGTGGCCCCAAGAAATAAAGTACAAACCAAGCTCATGCAAAGGGGGATTCATAGAGTCTCCCGTATGTGGATAGTGCGAATAGTCAAGGAACAGGAATCAAGTACTCGGGTACCTACGGGACACAAGTGAGCATGAAAAACCAAATAACAGATATTGCCCACCGGTGCCTCTTTCATTAGTTATCCCGTACTACTCAGGTTAAGTTGTTTAGGTACCTCGTTATCTATCAGACTCTCACATACCCTACACATGCTGTTCTACGACTCGCATGGCTCAAACAACTCCTATAGTAATAGCTCATGGGTTGGAGGAACAAGCTCGGTGGGGTTTAAAGTAAAGGCTATGCAGTACTTGGGATTCAATTTAATGCATTCGCGACTCAATGATGCAAGAATAAGATAGAGGCAATAGGTACTATATGTATGCAAGCATTTGGTAGTGCTTGCCTGGCAGATCAGTTGAAGCGAAAGATGGGTATGGGTAGTACTCCTGGGATTCTTGATAATTCCCTTACTCGGCGTCTATTCAAAAGAAGAACCAAACGAACAAGGGCCAACATAAATAAAGTGCACAAGCATATGAATAAAATGCGACAAGCAAACAAGCATGCCATGATGAATGATGCACAATTTACATGGCAATAATGTAGCATGGCAAGGGTGAGGTGTGGGGACAAGAATAAGTCATTTTATTAATTATTTGGTCCAGTTTTATTACCATGAACAGTTCTGATTTTTAATATTGATATGATGCATGCTTAAACTCATATCATGGAATGCATAAACAGAACGGGCTCGTCGCGCTGATCGATTTAGACATATGATTTGCCAAATTTGGAGTTATAGAATTAAAGTTATTAATTAATGAAGAAAAGGCATTTTATTGTAATTAAACAATTTCGAAAATTTAATTCAGCCAAACATTATTTTGGATGGTATATTCGAAATCCTCACATTTTTCTAATTCAAAAACATATATTATTTGTATTATTTGGAAATGTCAATAAAAAGTTATTAATTTCTGGATATTAAAAACATATTTGCAATTTCTGGATTATTTTTATTATTTAGAAAAGATCACAGAGACTTTTCGTACTCAGGAGAAATTAACCCGAGACGCTGACGGGTGGGGCCGTCGCTGACTCAGCACAAGGTGGGGCAGCGGCTCTACACGGGGCTTTTCTCATCGCGGGTCCACCCAGCCGCAGAGACGGACGGGTGTGCCAACGTATCGCGGGGCCACTGCGTGGGTGCGCCAGCCGGGGTCGGACACATGCAGGATCCGGGGGAGTGCGGGGGGCCTGTCCGTGACCGACAGAATTTTCCAGGGGGTTTTATGCAAAAAGAACAACGAATCTGAAATCGATCCACTAACACGAGCTAGGTCGTCTGATCTTCGGTTGACGATGGAGAGAAATCCTTTGGGAATTTTGTGGTGTCTCAAAAAGGAAAGTTACGGAGAAAACCAAGATCTACAAGTACCGTGTTTGGTGTTTCGGCGGGGGAGGGCTGTAACGACGGTAAAAACATGATAAACAGAGGGTGTCTCTACGGTTTAAAACTGACGGAAAAGTTTCAGAAAACAGGCTGAGATCGGGCTGGGTTGCGATGACGATTGCGACTGAACGGCGGTGAATTTCACCCTGCCGTAAAAAGGAAAACTGAAGAGGATTGATCGGGCTTCAACTTCCGTTCAGCAAGTTCACACGAAGGCGGACCACGTCGACCAAAATCAGCGGAAGAATAGAGGGTGCGCGCGGGGTTCTCTGCTGCTGTTGCTGCGCGACGCGAGCGACGAGCGGCGGGGCTTGCAGCGGCGTCACGAGCGCGGCTAGACAGGCGACGAGGCGCGACCAGAGGGAGGAGGAGGCATGTCCAGGGTGCCAAGGGACTCACAGGGGAGGTACCGAAGACGATGGTGAACAACGAGGAAGGAGACAGCGAGTCCTAGGCAGTGTGCGGTGATCAGCGGCGATGGTGTCCGTGTCCAGCAGTTCCGGCGTCCTGGGCATGCCCGGCGGCGTCGGCTGCTATGCTGAAGATCCTGGATCAATGCAGAATGCTGGGCTTGTAGCCAATGGTGGCGAGGCGGCGATCTGTGGAAGCTTCTCTGCTGCGTGGGCTGTTTTGCTTGGAGGAAAAGAAGTAGAGCAAAGAGGCAAACTGGGGTAGGTGCGATGCTGGGAAGAGGGGAGGCTGCTGCTGCTGCTTTATGCCAAAGCGGAGAGGTAAAAGGCCGCGGCTCAGCGTGGGCGATCGATAGCCAGGGAGTGGTGATCACGTGCCAGGGGAAGGAAGAGAAACAGGAGCCTCGCTGTCTACTTGGCGCTAGCGAGGGGTTGCACCTGAACAAGAGGAAGGGGGACTCAGTCAGAGGTGCACCTGGGAAAGGGTTCGATTTGGGTTTAGCGATAGAGGAAGGGCTCGACGCAGCGGCCTGGGCTGGTGCATCTGAGCCGGAAGGGGTGCCTGGTTAGAGAGGGCTCGCTGGTTGCTTTGCATGCTCAAGCAAGAACCGGCCCAAGTCAAAACTCCAAGATCAAAACAAAGAAAGCAAAAAAAAAACAAAAAGAAGGGAAGCATGCATGGGTGGTCTTATTATTTCATGTGCCTAGAGGATCTTGATATTGTGTCACATACACATGTATGTGGGGCTTATTTTGTGAAAACAAAATAATACATGCATACACCCTACCAAAAGAGAAAATGCATCAAAGAGTTGGACAAGGATTGATCTAAGAGATGGTTTGGGGGTTGATTTGAATTCATTCAAATGAGTTCCTCAAATGAGCAAAATTCCATATGCATCCAAGGAAAACAAGAGATCAAGCGAAGAATGGTTATCTTGCATGGGCCATGCATGAATCTTGGATAGGCCAAATTATATTTGTGAAAACAAATACAAGCTCAAATGACCCCATTTAGCCCCATGCATTCAAATTTGAATAAAGCCCAAGCAAAAAGGTTTGAAGAGGTTGAATAGAAACATCAAATAGAAGAACTAGAATAAGATGGGGATGTGGGGCTTATATTTCATGCGACATGAAATAATGGTACTACACATAGCATACATGCACAAGGAATTAACACATGGTTGGAGTTAAACGCATATGTCCAAGAATTGATGAAATAAGCATGAATAAATATAATGGAAATGCTAGTGTGTGTATGCCACTATATAATTATATGGTTCCATTTATATTTAGATATGCCCACTCATTTAGAAGTAAACCATATGAAGATGTAGAAGTATTCCCACATGTAGACCCACATCATTTATATTGTGAAAACAATAGTAAACACCCTTGGGGCATGTGGTATAGAAGGGGATCCATCTTTATATATGTGAGCTAGACAATACCCAAAAGAGAAGATGCAAAAGCCCACAAGTATTTTGGGATGGTGGAATATAAGGTGGTGACAAAGAAAAGGTGGTGGAGTTGTAAGAGACATGCCCACCAACTCAACTTGGGCATCAAGCATTTATCAAGAACCAAATACAATATATCAAGAGGCAAATACAATTAATAAATGCATATGAGACAAGATCCAAGAGAAAAGGGTTTTATATGATGCTCAGATGCAAGGTGGCATGATGACATGAGCATGATATAATTATGATGCAACAATTATATGTAGGAAGTAGCATCTTATTATTAGACCATGTAGCATTACAGATGTTAGACAGATGGGATGCTATAGTCCACTAGTTTAAAATTCAATTCTGGGAGTTTTACAAATCCGAATTGCATGAAACCAATTTTGCCTGAAAGGTATTAAAATGATCTATCGAAGCCCATTTGGTTTAATCCAATTAGAGTTATAGATCTCTCCTAGTAAAAATAACTAAACAGAAGCTTTTGCAACTTGCAACATTTTTATAAAATCAACTAAGATAGGTTTGGAGTTGATTCCAACTCTCAAAAATCACATTTCACCATACCTATCTGAATATGTAATAATATTAATGTTTACATGCAGTGACTTTGGACTAGTACCAAAACAATGCTATATAGGAATTTCTAGTCACTTTAAATCATTAAATAATAAACTTAAACCAAAGTAATATCGATCCAACCTTTAATTCTTATTCCCATGTGTTAATATATGTGGTGATGGCATGAGTCAATATGATCCCATATTTTAAGTGGTGAGTATTAAATCTTAGTTAATTTTTCAATGAGTAGAAATTACTTTTCTAAATTTAAAAGGATGAAACTATTGAATTAAACTTGTGATGCTTTTGATAAGAATAGATCATCAAATGTGTGTCTTAGAACGCTATTTAGCCTAGTTAAGTATTGTTTGGTGATTGAGTACTCTGTATGTATTTATAGACGATAGTACCGACCAAGCTTTTGAGGAGGAGGAGTTCTACCAAGAAGAAGAAGAAGAAGAAAACATCAACCACTGCACTTCACAAGGCAAGCCACCATTAATAATGCAAGCTAACACTTGCAAATTTAGTGCTTAGCAAGCTAGGATCAAACTAGATGGTTTAGCAAAGATGCCTTAGGCATGCTTTCATCACCCCCCCTTTTTGACTATTAGTACCCTAAGTCTTATTTACAGGTTTTACCTCCCTTAGTTTACACAAAGTTCTTTACTTGTTTTGAAGGTAGCATAAAAAGTATATAAAACTTGACCTATTTAGAAACCTTTAGATGTTATTCTATGGCATGAGATTGAACCCATCTTTTCCATCTTAGTGAACACCCTTAGCTTAGTAGTTTAGAGTAGATCAAAAACTTGAGTCACTTTAGATGGGAACACTTGGTGAAAATGAATTATGAAAACCTTGGAATGATGAGTCATTCTATTGAGATGTTTTGACATGTGTTGAGAAACACAAATGGTTGATGATGATGAAAATTTTGAGGCATGAGCCTTAACCCTTTTATAAAACTGATGGTTGGATTCGGATGCGATACCATTCCAAATTTATCGTACAAAAACACCACCTGAATTGGGTAAGGCTTAGCTGGAAATTTATATGCATTAGTATTAGTTCCCTCGCGGGAGAGGTTTCAGCTGAGGCTACCTCTCATGATGTCCACCTATGCAGTGCCCAAGATGACAGATGGTCATGGTTGGGAGGCCATGCTCATAGGAGAGGTGCTTATACTAGATTGTGTAAAGGGAAGGTTATGTTCGATTATCTGCATACCAAGTATGATGATTCAGGGTTATCCCTGACAGATGTATTGAATCTTGTGGTGAAAGTGTAGCACCTCTGCAGAGTGTCAAACTATTCGAATAGCCGCGTCCGCGGTTATGGACAGTTGGAATGGCCATACTGTTTCGTTGTCAGATGTTTTCCAAATAACTTGAAATGAATGATGAATCTTGACTTGACCACAACAGGGTTGTGTTTATGACAATAGCTTCCCAAGTTATGTGATTCTAGAATTTTACTTTATCTTTCTTTGCTTCAGAACTCAGCTTAGGTTTCAAACTTAACTGTATAGGTAAACTTAGAATTAGCACTTTAACTTAGAACTATAATACTTATTAGTGGTAGTTTGCGAGTACTTAAACAGTACTCATGGCTTTTCTCCCTGGCCATTATCATGGCCAGACTATGAAGGAGACTATCAAGATGATGGCCAGCAGGATGGCTATGATAACTAGGACTATCTGCCTTCGTCAGCATTTCTTGTGCCCCTGAAGATGGACCCCACCGCTACGCTTATATTTATTTCCGCTGCTTGTTGTATTAAGACTGGATCATGAGATCCTTATTTGTGTAAGACCTTATGTATGGTTTGTAATGGATGATGTACTATGATATCCAGTCCGTTATGTCTCGCAAAAATGGTAATCCTGGGATTGCGAGGTATGGCATAACGGGCATCTGGGATTAAAAATCCGGGTGTTGACAAGTTGGTATCAGAGCCATCCTGACCATAGGAGACCCTAGTTAGAATGGACGTTCAAACAAAAATTTAGTTTCAAAACCAAAGTGAGTATTTATGAAAAACTATCTCCTCTCTTACCCTTGTGAATTCTTTCTTTCTCAAAAATTCATGTTCCTCAAAATTCTTACACTACTACTTAAAATTTGACACACTTGATCACTTCACTAACTTCCTCATCCTTAATTCTTGTAGATGGAGACTCAGTTCAGCAAGTTTTACCAGTTGGGAAACGGAGGTCAGCTGATCTTCGAGAGGGATCTAGACTCACTGTCACAGTTACTAGGACGCCCACATCCGGAGTTTCTTGGAGCTCAACTTCCAGGACCCCCAGGAGGAGACATACAATGGCTAGTCACCGCAGATCTTAGAGGAAGCATTGAAGCACCAACTTCTGGGAGAATTCAGTTCTCCGTGAGAGAGAACAACTGGCTAGATGGATTAGCCAGGGAAATGCATGAAGCTCTCGCACGTCTATGTGCCCTCAGCGTCAACAAGATCCAAGGAACTCGTTTTGCCCACTATGCAAGACGTGACTTCATGGGAATGCCAATGGAGATGCCAAGTCACCCCGAGTTGAGGCGTCAAGTGGAGAACCTTGACTTCCTGCTTCATGACAGACAGCAGGAACTAGACAATGCCAGAGAATTAGCCAATCAGAACCGTGCCATTGCCGATCAAAAGGCTCAGACTTTCGCACTGCTCGTCTAGGACCGCCAGTCTCTTCGTCGCCAGCGTGCCAAGAAGGATCGCACCATCGCCCATCTTTGCAACAAGGTGGCCGACCTTGAGAAGACTGTCAAGGAGCAGGAAGCTCAGCTTGCCGCCAAGGAAGAAGAAGATGAGGGTGAAGGCATCCAGGGAGACATGGACTCTTACCTCAGCAACGATGATTACTTTCTGGAGGAGGATGTCGTGGACTTCTACACTGATGATGAGGACTCCGACTTCATCGGCGATGAGTAGAGGCACTAGAGCACTATCGTAGCATGAGATGTATCGATCTCACTATATCGTAGCTTGCAGAATGGTTCTTCAAACCATCTGTTTTCCCTTTGATTGTTGTGGTGTGTGTTGTATCGTGTGCTTGCTTGCATGAATGAAAATGGAGTTAGTTGAAAAACCTAAGTCTAACTCAAAGTTTTAGCTTTGAAAACCCAAAACCATGAACCTTAGAATTTCCCTGTTACCCCTACATCCATCTCAATCTTCAGATGACTCGTGGAAACCAAGGAGGGAGAAACTTGTCACAAGACCCAATGCTGCAGATCTTGCAGAATCTCATCGCCCACCGTGAAGCAAGCAGGGAAGAATGCCAAGCCAACTTAGAAACACTTCAACAGATCGCCCAGATGGCTCTCAACAACCAAGGGCATGGAAATCAAGATCACCAGGGATCCAAACTCAAAAACATTCAGAATACCAATCCCCCAACCTTTAGCACTTCTGAAAACCCATTAGATGCTGATGACTGGTTACAAACCATGGAAAACAACCTCGAAGTTGCAGGAGTTGATGAAAATGAGAAAGTTCTCTTCACCACCCACTATCTGGCAGGAGATGCAAGAGCTTGGTGGAATAACATCCGCAATATGAACCATGGTCAAGTTATGACATGGGAAGCATTCAAAGTCAAGTTCAGCCGCACCCACGTGCCGAAGGGACTAGTCAACAGAATGAGATATGAGTTCCGCGAATTGAAGCAAGGAAGAATGACCATGGTGGAGTACCGTGACAGATTCATGTCACTTGCCCGATATGCACCTGAGGAGATCAACACGGAGGCCAAGAAGAAGGAGAGATTCTTGAACGGACTGCATGATGAGATGCAGACTGTCCTCGTCAACATCCATTTTCAGGATCTTGAAGAGCTAGTCGACTCTGCCATTCAGATGGAACGGAAGATTAACCAGGAAAACGACAACCGCAAGCGTCGTATGATGTAGCAGTCTGGATCTAGTAGTCACTAGAAGTACCGTCCCATCCCTTCACACGGATATGCACCAAGGAACAACCGACCCCCAATGACTCGCCCAAGCTACCCCAACCGTAGCAGAGGCAATGTGAAGTCCGAAGGAAACAATCACAACTCCGGTAATGCCAACAATTTCAACCGTGCACCTCCTAAGAACAACAGCAACAACAACAACAACAACAACAACACTGCACCCAGAACTGGCAGCAATGCTGTGACTGTCGCAGTCAAGGACAAGTCCCAGATCACTTGTTTCGAGTGTGGAGTGAAGGGTCACTACTCCAATGAGTGTCCCAAGAAGACTGCAGCCAATGCCAATGTGAATGCCCCAGCTCAGCAGCAGCGTCGTGTTCAACTAGGAAGAAGATTTGCCCTAGGGAACCCTCACAACCGCAATGGCCGCCTCTTCCACATGAACGCAGAAGAAGCCCAGGAAGCGCCAAATGTAGTGCTAGGTATGTTTTCTGTCAACTCAGTTTTAGCAAGAGTATTGTTTGATTCTGGAGCATCTCATTCATTTGTCACCGAAGAATTTGCATGCACTAGTAAGATTCGCCCAACCAACCTGAAGCATGTCATGATAGTTCAAATCCCCGGTTCAACAACCAAAGCTAGAAAAATTTGCAAAGCTGTACCTATCAGAATACATGGGATAGATTTTTATGCCAACCTAATTGTACTTGGAACCAAAGGATTGGAAGTAGTACTAGGTATGGACTGGATGTCAAGGCATAAAGGACTGATAGACTGTTCTAAGAAAGCCATCACCATGACCAATAGATCTGGAGTAACAGTAGAACATATCTCTGAAACCTTACCCCGTCAATTCAAGTGCAACAAGAGTGTAGCCCTGCCCACCATTGACCAAGTCAGAGTAGTCTCTGAATACCCCGACGTATTCCCAGATGAATTGCCAGGTATGCCCCCGGATAGGGATATTGAGTTCAATATCGAACTAATCCCTGGAACTGGACCTATAGCCTAGAGACCCTATAGCATGAACCCCTCAGAGTTAGTGGAGCTGAAGAAACAGTTAGATGCCATGTTAGAGAAAGGCTTGATTCAACCAAGCGCATCGCCATGGAGATCACCTGTGTTATTCGTCGACAAGAAAGATGGAGGCAACCGTCTGTGCACAGATTACAGAAAGTTGAATGATGTCACCATCAAGAACAAGTACCCTTTGCCAAAGATAGATGATCTATTTGATCAGTTGATCGGAGCTCAGGTATTCTCAAAGATTGATCTTAGGAATGGTTATCAGCAACTTAAGATTCGTGCAACGGATATTCCGAAGACCGCCTTTACTACTCGCTATGGTTTATACGAGTATATGGTTATGTCTTTTTGATTAACCAATGCCCTTGCTTATTTCATGAATCTCATGAATAAGATCTTTATGAATTTCCTAGATAAGTTTGTAGTTGTGTTCATCGACGACATTCTTATCTACTCCAAGTAGAAGAAGAGCATGAGAAACATCTTAGAGTTATCCTAGAAACCCTAAGAGAGCATCAATTATATGCCAAGTTCAGCAAGTGTGAGTTTTGGCTGAAGGAAGTAGGATTCCTAGGACATATTGTGTCTGCCGGAGGAGTCTCTTTTGATCCCGCCAAGATCAAAGATGTCGAAGAATGGGAAGCCCCAACCACTCAAACCCAAGTCCGTGCATTTCTTGGATTAGCGGGATATTACTGCAAGTTCGTAGAAGGATTCTCAAGCATCGCCCGACCCATGACCCAATTGTTGAAAAAGGACAAGAAGTTTGAATGGATAGACAAATGTGAAGCCAGTTTCCAGGAGCTGAAGAAGAGATTGATATCAGCCCCAATATTGGTCATGCCAGAAATCAAGAAGCCGTTTGATGTGTATTGTGACGCATCCAAGATTGGTCTCGGATGTGTGTGGATGCAAGAAGGCAAAGTTATCACGTATCTGTCTCGACGACTGAAGCAGCATGAGCAGAACTATCCAACCCATGATCTTGAGCTAGCAGTCGTGGTTCTAGCATTGAAGACATGGCGTCATTATCTGATGGGTAATCGCTGTGAGATTTACTCATATCACAAGAGCTTAAAATATATCTTCACTCCGAAAGAGCTGAATATGAGACAAAGGAGATGGATAGAGTTAATCAAGAACTATGACCTTGACATTCACTATCACCCCGGCAAAGACAATGTGGTAGCGGATGCTCTTAGCAGATTGCCGTGTAGGCTAAACACCATGATCAATGAGAAGCAACCAAGTTTGTATGAAGAGTTGGAGCAGTTCAGGACTGAATTAGTTAGCAAAGGATTCTTAGCTAGCATTGAACTTCAACCCACTTTGATTAGCCAAATCAAGGAAGCCTAGAAGGGGAATGAAAGTATCGACGGAATCAAACGTCGTATTGGTACATGAAAAGTACCTGGATTCACTGAAGACGAAGAATGTGTACTGTGGTACAAAGGACGTATCTGTGTGCTAGCAGATTCGGAGCTGAAGGAAGATATCATGAAGGAAGCTCATGATACTTTTTATTCTATCCACCCCGGAGGAACAAAGATGTATCAGGATTTGAAAGAGCAATTTTGGTGGCACAAGATGAAGAGAGAAATCGGAAGCTACATCGCCAAATGTGACATCTATCAATAAGTCAAAGCAGAGCATCAGAGACCTGTAGGATTGTTACAACCACTGCAGATTCCGGAATGGAAATGGGATTCCGTCGGAATAGACTTTATCACCGGTTTGCCTACTTCTAGTAAGGGAAATGACTCAATCTGGGTCATAGTTGATAGACTGTCCAAGGTAGCCCACTTTATACCTGTCAAGACTACCTACCAGAGTGTGAAGCTAGCAGAGCTATACATTGCTAGGATTGTTAGTCTGCATGGAACCCCCAAGACCATAGTATCAGATCGAGGAACCCAGTTTACCTCGAGATTTTGGCAGAAAGTTCAGGAAGGATTAGGAACCAAGTTGAACTTTAGCACCGCGTATCACCCGCAAACTGATGGACAGAGTGAGAGAGTCAACCAGATCCTAGAGGATATGCTTAGAGCCTGTGTGTTGGAATACAGATCAAAATGGGAAGACTGTCTGCCTTTCGCAGAATTCTCATATAACAATAGTTATCAAGCTAGTTTGCAGATGGCACCCTTTGAATTCCTATACGGAAGAAAGTGTCGTACCCCTTTGAATTGGTCGCAAGTAGGAGAGAGTTAGATCTTTGGACCCGACATTCTCCGAGAAGCAGAAGAGAAAGTTCACAAAGTCCGTGAGCACCTCAAGACCGCCCAATCTAGACAGAAGAGTTATGCTGACAAGAGAAAGAGATACCTGACTTTCAATGTAGGATATTTTGTGTATCTCAAAGTTTCGCCATTGAAAGGAACTCAACGCTCTAGTCTGAAAGGAAAGTTAGCCCCTAGATATATCGGGCCCTTCAAGATTATGAACCGTCGAGGAGAAGTATCGTATCAACTGGAACTGCCTGAAAAGATGTCAGCCATCCACAATGTGTTCCATATCTCGTTACTTCGCAAATGTTTGGAAGTGCCCAAGAAGACCGAAGTTTTCAAGAACATCGATCACAGAGCTATGGAAATCAACAATGACTTGACCTATAGAGAAGTACCCATCCGTATCTTAGAAGAAGCCTACAAAACCACCAGGACCAGGAGCATCAAGTTTCTCAAGATTAAGTGGAGCAACCATACCGAGGAGGAAGCCACTTGGGAGCGAGAAGATTACATCCGGACAGAGTTCCCAAATCTCTTTAGTTCCTAGTTTTCTTGTAAATCTCGAGACGAGATTTTGTTTAAAGGGGGAAGGTTTGTAACATCCCAAATCTTCAATCCAAGCTTATCAAGATCTAAATCATAAAAATTGGGGTTAACAAAACCTTTTTCAATTTAAAAATAAAGGCATTCATGTGTATCTGCATTTAAATTAGGAATTGATTTGAATTTCCATGGTTCTGTGATCCATTGCTTGTAAAATGTTTCATAGGTGATTTAAACATCATGTACATCATTCCCAAACTTTTCCCAAAGAAAATCAAATAAAAAACAATTAAAAATGAAGAATGGTCATTTTGGCCATTTTAATCCACTACACTACTTTGAGTGTTCCTAGCACTCATTTCTTAACAGAAACAATTCATGATCTTTGCACCCCTTGCTAGTACACATAATGAGGTATCAAGGCCCACCTTTTGATCTGCTAAAAACATTCTTTTACTTATTTTAAATGGCATGTGAAAATTGAATTCAATGCATATGCATAGATCACTCCTATTTCAAAAACCATCTATTTGAGCTCCACTTTCAAAACCCTTGCAACCAGAGACTACCTAGCACTAGTGTAGATCACCCAAAAAATTTGAACTCAAAATTCAAAAGTTTTTCTCTGTCGGCCATTCCATCAAACACCTTGTGGGCACAAATCTGGCCAAATTCAAAACACTGTTTTGAGCAGTGCTCTTGGTCACCATTTGGGCCTAACCCTGTCCCCTTGTTCCCCAAGTGCAAACCCTACCCTTTGCTAGCCCGACCAAACCCTGTGCTCATGACCAAATGGTCATGGCCATTAAGGCCGAGCACCTTGAGCACTCCCACCGGCGACATCGCGCCACAGCAGCCGCCAGCCTCTCTCGCCATGTCTACAAGCTCGCATGTGGTCCACCGCCACCATCCAACCAGCCCTAGCCTAGAGACAGAGAGCAGAACGGCCAGGAACCGCCGCGCCCAGAGCTGGTCGACCATGCCGACGCCGCCCGAAGAGCACGCCCTGTCCCCGCGTGCACAGATGTAGCATCCCATCTGTCTAACATCTGTAATGCTACATGGTCTAATAATAAAATGCTACTTCCTACATATAATTGTTGCATCATAATTATATCATGCTCATGTCATCATGCCACCTTGCATTTGAGCATCATATAAAACCCCTTTCATTTGGTTCTTATCCCATATGCATTTGTATCACTTGTATTTACCTCTTGATATATTGTATTTGCTTCTTGATAAATTGCTTCATGCCCAACTTGAGTTGTGGGAATATCTCTTTTGACTCCACCACCTTAACCTTTTCACCACCTTATAATTCCACCATCCAAACTATATGTCGGCATTTGCATTTATTTTGGCTTTTGTCTAGCTCACATATATAAAGATGGATCCTCTTGCCTTTCTACATGCTCCCATACATGATCTATTTTGTTTTCACATTATTGGTATATGAGAACCACATGGCCACTTTTGCATGCTATGTGAGTGCAATCCCTTGTCAAGCTTCCATATGGGTTAAATTTGAATATAAGCTCATGTAGGAATACCATTGTGGTTCATGTTGGCTAGTGGCACATACACACAAGCTTGGCCACCTTATATTCATGCATGATCTTCTATTTAATCCATGTTGTAATCCAGTTTCCATTCCTTTGGTTGGGCCCAATTCAAAATATTGAAACCTTGTTTTCATAAATGCCATGAGATATTCTAATGGTTTTCACCACTAGAGGGAGCATTTATTATTATGCATGGGCCATGCAAGATCACCACCATCTTATTTTCTCTTTTGGTTTTCCTTCGATTTTGAGTGTATCTTTTCTTTTGTTGAGCTCCCCTTTTTCTCTTACTCGACGTCCTCATCTTAATCCTTGTCTTTCCTTGCCATGTGCATCAAGATCCTCACCTCACTCCATATCCATCTTCCCCCCTTATGCTTGATCATGCAACACCTAAAACCCTAACCCTACCACCTTACCCTACCCTAAACCGTCATCTTCCTTTCTCTCTACCTAACCCTACCACCCTAACCACCCCATGCCGAGGCACCACCCTAGCCCTAGTCTAACCATCTAACCTAACCTAACCCGAGCCACCCCCTCTCCAACCCTAACCTAAGCTAACCCCAACCCTAGCTCCATGCCACCCCGAGCCTCCCCCTCTCGGCCCCTCTTTCTCTCTCGTTGCCAGGCAGGCCCCACACCATGCCACCCCACCCCATCCTCGCGGTCGGGCCCAGTTGCAGCCTCCCTGCCCTCCCTAACCTACCGAGCACGTGAGCCTGAGGAGGAGAGAAGGGAAAAGGTGGCCGAAGCCACCTTTTTCTCCACCCGAGCCCACGGCACCCCCTCTCTCACCCCGTCCTTATCTCCACCCCCTCCTGTCTTTCTCTGCCGTGCCGCAACCCCATCCCCAGGCCTTGCGCCTCCCTTTTCCCTCACCTGCCACCACTTCTCTATCGCTGCCCACCGTCGGCCTCCACCTCCATCTCCTCGAAACAAGGCGGCGGGTGTGGCGTGTTGGTGCCGGGGAAGGTCACGGAGCGCCCTGGACCGTCCTGGACCGTCCCTGTGCACCGCAGCGAGGAGGAGGCGTCGTCCCTGTGCCGCCGATCGCCGACGACACCGAAACCCTAGCCCACACCGGCCGTCTGCATCGCCGGCAATCCGCCCCTCCCCGGCCTGATCCAACTCCTCCAACCACACCGCGGTGAGCCCTCGAAAACCCCAGACAACCTCCCGCTCGTCTTTGCTTCCTATACGCGCCAAACCGCCGGACGAACGCCTTCTATGCAACGCGCTCGCCATCGTCAAGGACCGTCCTCTCGCCATTTTCGCCTTATCTGGCCGCGCCTGCGTTTCCTCTCACCAAATCAGCCCCACCGCAGCGGTAGCCGCCACCGTGTACAAGCGCCAGGTCACGGGGTTGATCCCCCGTCCCGCCAGCCGCGCGTTCTCTGTCAGTTTCGTCAGACAAACAGAGGAAGAAAAACAGTGTCGCGGGCACTTTTGCATATAACCCCTGCGCCTTTTTGTTTTCTTAACCCGCGCTCCACCCTGGCCAACATGTCTGCGTCGGTGCAAATCTTACAGAGAGGCCCCTGGATATAATGTGCCAGCACGAGCAAGCCCATGTCCCTGCCACGTGCCACGCTCTGGCTGGACCGCGCGCGTAGTGGCCCGCTTGTCAGCGGCTGTGGCTAGCTAGACGACAGGTAAGAAAAGTAGACCGCGCGCAGTTTGCGCCAGCTCATCCCAGGCCCCACCTGTCGGTGACGTGGGCTAGCTTCGGATGCGTATAAAAAGTTTGTGACCCTTTTTCGGTTTAATAAAAATGTTTTCAGAAATGTTTAATATGATTTTAACTCCAGAAATTAATAACTTATAATTGGTAATTCCAAATTTGACAAATAATATATGTTTTTGAATCAGAAAAATGTGAGGATTTCAAATCTACCATCCAAATTAATGTTTGACTAATTTAAATTTTCGAAATTGTTTAAATGTAATAAAAATGCCTTTTCTTACTTAATTAATAACTTAAATCTACAACTCCAAATTTGACAAATAATATGTCTAAATCGATCAGCGCGACGAGCCCGTTCTGTTTATGCAGTCCATGTTCTGAATTGCAGCATGCATCATCTAAATATTAAGTGGACAGCAAGTTATATGGGAGCAAAACATGACTAAAACTTAATAAAATGCTTTATTCTTGTACCCCACACCTCATCCATGCCATGCTACATTATTGCCATGTAAATTTTGCATCATTCATCATGGCATGATTGTTTGCTTGTCGCATTTTATTCATATGCTTGTGCACTTTATTTATGTTGGCCCTTGTTTGTTTGGTTCTTCTTCGAATAGACGCCGAGCAGGGGAAATATCAGAATCCCAGGAGTACTACCCAGATCCGTCTCTCGCTTCAACTAAGCTGCCAGGCAAGCACTACCACATGCTTGCATACATATAGTACCTATTGCCTCTATCATATTCTTGCATCATTGAGTCGCGATTGCATTAAATGGAATCCCAAGTACTGCATAGCCTTTACTTTTAAACCCCACCGAAACTTGTTCCTCCATCCCATGAGCCATTACTACAGGAGTTGTTTGAGCCATGCGAGTCATAGAACAGCATGTGTAGGGTATGTGAGTGTCTGATGGATAACGAGGTACCTAAACAAGTTAACCGGAGTAGTAATGGGATAACTAATGAAAGAGGCACCGGTGGGCAATATCTACTATTTGGTTTTTCATGCTCACTTGTGTCCCGTAGGACCGCGAGTACTTGATTCCTGTTCCTTGACTATTCGCACTATCCACATCCGGGAGGCCGTGGACCCCCCTGAGCTAGAGCTTGATTCATTTCTATTTCTTGGGGCCACAAACTAGTTTGAGGTTTTACTACTATCCTGTACTTATGCCATGCTTTACTGTTTTATTTACGATTGTGCGTGGAGCAGCAATAATGTTTTGGATCGTGACACGTTTTCGCTGTATCGACAACCCAGTCACACTTTCGGGTTCCCCGTCATTTACCGCCATCCACACAAACCCTGGGTCCATTCCGGAGCCGGTCAACTTTGTTGCGGGTAGCTTAGTGGGGTGGCCCCCTGAAATATTTTATGAATCCTGTGATCGCTTTGTCGTGAATGCCTCGTTGGGTTTTGAGTTGGTTTTTCCGAGGTTGATCGAGTGTGTGTTGCTATTTGTGCACCCCTGCAGGGTAAATCTTTCTGAAAGCCATGTCCGCAGTTATGGACGACTTGGAGCACAGTTTCTCGATCATAGACAAGTATAACTAAAGTACCGCTTTAAATCTGACTAAATACCTGACTAGTAAATAATGCAATACTCATGGAATGGTTAATAAAACTGCCAACGGATGGGTTGTTCGTCCGCTTTCTCGTTGGTAAGCGAGAAGGAGGATGGATCTGTTACTTTATACTGTTATAACTGTTGTTACTAATTAACGTACATCCGTGTATCATTGGTTAGGCGGATGGTTAGCGAGTATCTATAGACTTGTTAGTTATTATCTTTTGCGGCAATTGCGTCACCCCAGGTACATGTCCCCTTTAGAGGCATAAAGACTTGCTGAGTACCCCTAGGGTCTCACACGATAATTTGTTTGATTCATATGAACAGGTGTATTCGCAAGATGGATACTGGGTGGAGGAGACAGATGATGTTGGCAACGATCACTCGGTGTAGAGATTCCGGGGATGGGGATCCGCGAGATCTGTGGGTGGGATGTGTTTATTTATGTGGCATCTTATGCTGATTTGCTTCTTATCCCTACTCGGATCTTGTTTTCTGCTTCCGGCTGATACTCTGAGGTTTGATGTATGAGGAGTTATCCTAAACTATTATCTATATCTAGGATATTTGGATCTTGCCATATGGCGTTGCAATATTTATATTTCTTTTAGATGGAATGGATCTGAGAACTGTTGTAAGGTAGCTTGCATACAAACTCACTTGTGTATGTATTTTATCTCTTCGCCTGTTGCCTACGCCGCTCGCTCTTGTCCCGATGTCTTGCAAGTGGTTAGGACGGCCGACGGGTCCACACGTGGGCAGTCCCCTGGGCCCCCACTGTACTATTTTAACCACTTCCTTTTCATCCAGGCTTGAACTTAGAGCGTAGGGTCCGAGGTTGTTATAATTGGTATCAGAGCCATCCTGCCCTTCAGGGTCTCAGCCAAATGGTCGTTGTCAATCTAGCAAATGTTTTTTTGGTAGTTATGTATACTAGAGAAAAACAAAACGTGAGAGTAGGACTGCTTCCACTTTTCTTCTTACCCACCCACCCACCCTTTTCTGGTAAGGAAGTGTAACGTTTCAATTCTCTTCTAAAAATTCAAACTAGGATTCACGTGTTCTGGGTTCCGTAGTACCATAGGTTGTGTGTGTGTGAATTCCTTGTCTATCTGTTGCATCCAACTAGTTATCGCTATCTGCCTTTTGGTTATCAACTGTTGGTACATTCCATACCGGCAGGCCTTTGTAAACCGACACGATTTATCTGATTCGTTGTATCCTGGCGTGATCTGTCTTACTCTTTGTTAGCCGACGCTGTCTTGTTTGGGGTGTTTGTTTCCGTAGTTGCGAATCTTTAGGTTTATCTTTAGAAAGAACGTGTTGGGATATGTGTTTTAATTATTCATGTGCGAAGTAATGATTTGAGTGCGGGATGGAGTCGCAACCATATCACTACTTTTATCATTCGCTCTTGTATATTGAATTGGTAGAGTACTAATCTTGATTCGTTAAGTGGTTTTGCGCATATAGTGGTATTTTAATGCTGAAATTTGCGGAATTTTTTTCTTGGATAGCTTTGTGTACCACACTCCTTGTTCAGTCGTGTGTGATATGCTTACTATCTTCTAGGTGCTTTGAACTTTGTTGATATTTTAATATCATCTTAGCAATTTGTATCCTTTAATCTTGGTTAATTCCATTTTGGTACTATTTTGGATTATCATATTCTCCATTATGGTACTGACTTGAGTTTTATATCAATCATAGGATGGCACCACCACGCCGTTCTGAGGAGGACATATCACCTGAACTGGGGGCTGCGTTGGCAAGTATTGCTAATGCCTTGGGAGCAATGCAGCAGAACCAGCAGCGATTTGAAGAAAGTGTTAGGAGGAATGAGTTTGTTCCGCTACCTCCACCTCCCAAGCGAGGAGACATCAAGAGTTTTCTGAAGTTCAACTCGCGCCACTTTGAGGTGTTTGATCAGCCACTAGATGTTGATGATTGGTTGTGTGAGATGTCAAGGTTGCTAATGACTGCTGATGTTCCTGAGCAAGGATGGGTAAAATGTGCCACTCACCTTTTGAAGGGAGACGCAACTCTGTGGTGGGAAAATTACCAGAAGGCAAACCACTCTGGTTTTCAGCCTACTTGGGAGCAGTTCACTTGGGCCTTCAAAGAGCAATACCTGTCAGAAGTTGTCATGGAAAGGATGAAGGAAGTATTTCTCAACCTCAAGCAGGGCAATGACAATGTCAATACCTATATCAGAAACTTGATGAACCTTTCTCGGTATGGTGGCGATGAGATCTCTGATGACAACAAGAAGCAAAAGAGGTTCAGGCAAGGGCTCAATGCATCTATCAAATATGCAATCACTCATGCAAGGCCGGGGTCTTTTCTGGAACTCCAACATACATCTCTACAGGAAGAAGCAAGTAGGCAAGTGTTTGAGGAGTCCAAGAAACATAGCCGAGACGCGGCAAGCTCTTCAGCTATGTCAGCTCCTTCTAAGCGCCGTGTGTGAGTTCCTAACACCCCACCGTCGCTCTCTGCTCCACCAAGACCGTCAAGCTACGCGGCAAGGCCACCAAACTCCTTCACCGCGGCTCCTAGGGGCTACAACCACAACTACCCTGGAGCACCTGGTGGAGTCCCTGGCTACGCTGCTCCACGTCCACCTGGTGCCTGTTACACCTGTGGGAACACTAGGCATCAACACTGGAGTTGTCCCATGAACAACAAAGATCTTCCTACACCACCTCCAAGACCTGCGGCAAGTTCTTCCATGGTTCGTGCACCTCCACCTCGGGCTCTCAACATCAACACCAAGCCCGGGTCTACGGTTGCTCGTGCCAACTGTGTCAACGTCGCTCAAGCTGAGCATGCACCTGGAGTTGTGATGGGTATGCTTCCTGTTAACTCAGTCCCTGCACGAGTTTTGTTTGATTCTGGTGCTTCACATTCTTTTGTTTCTCACAAGTTTGCACACGAGCATGATCTGGCTATGGGTCCTCTATTGCATCGTCTTGTGGTACAATCTCCTGGGTCAAACATGAGGGCTGCTCACATCGGCCATGGAAATCAAATTGAGATTGGTGGCTCTTCGTTCCCGGCTTCCTTAATTATTCTGGGTAATTCTGACATTGATGTTATCTTGGGCATGGATTGGTTAACAGCAAATGCAGCTATGATTGATTGTGCTGAACGCTCGGTTTCTCTAAAAATCCCTGAAGGCCATATAGTCTATTCTCCAAGTCTGACTCCTGCTATTCAACTTTTCTCTTTGGTTGCTCTGAATGATGATGCTATGGAAGCTATTCAGAGTGTTCCGGTGGTCTGTGAGTTCCCAGATGTTTTTCCTAAAGAGTTACCAGGTATGCCTCCTGATCGAGAGGTCGAGTTTGTGATTGAGCTTGAACCTGGAACCGCTCCTATCTCCAAGCGGCCTTATAAAATGGGTCCTGCTAAATTGGCTGAACTCAAACGTCAGCTTGATGAACAAGAGAAGTTGGGTCTTATTCAGCACAATACTTCTTCTTGGGGTAGCCCAACTATCTTTGTGAAGAAGCGAGACAAGACTGATATACTTGTGTTGACCATCAGGCTCTCAATGCTAAAACCATCAAGAATCAATATCCCCTTCCGTGGATTAATGATCTCTTCGATTAGCTAGCTGGAGCTGTTGTATTCTCTAAGCTTGACTTGAGAAGTGGATATCATCAAATCAAGATTCGCAAAGAAGATATTCCCAAAACAGCTTTCACCACCCGCTATGGCTTGTATGACTACACGGTCATGTCTTTTGGTCTCACCAACGCACCTGCCACCTTCTCGAGGCTTATGAACTCGGTTTTCATGGAGTATCTTGATAAGTTCGTTGTGATCTATCTGGATGACATCCTAGTCTATTCTAAGTCAAAGGAAGAACATGAAGAACACCTTCGGTGTGTCCTAAACAAGCTTCGTGAGAACCGCATGTATGCAAAGTTCTCCAAGTGTGAGTTCTGGCTGCCTAAAGTCACCTATCTGGGTCACGTCATCTCTGCCAAGGGCATTTCCGTCAACCCAGAAACTGTTCGGACAATTTTTGACTGGCTTCCACCCAAAAATGTCAAAAGTCCGGAGTTTTCTTGGTTTGGCTAGTTACTATCATCGCTTCTTTCAGAACTTCTTGAAGATTGCGAAGCCTCTTACCGATCTCCTCAAGAAAGGCAAGAAATACCTTTGGTCTCCTCCATGTCAAGCAAGCTTTGAAACACTCAAAGAGAAGCTCACTTCCACACCAGTCTTGATTCCTCCATACACATCCAAGGCTTTCCAGATATTCTGTGATGCCTCCTTGCAAGGATTGGGTGCGGTCCTTATGCAAGAAAAACAAGTTGTTGCTTATGCCTCTCGACAGTTCAAGACGCATGAGATCAACTATCCTACACATGACCTCGAACTCGCAGTAGTTGTCTTTGCTTTGAAAGTACGGAGGCACTACTTGCTTGGCAACCGTTGTGAGATCTTTTCTGATCACAAGAGTCTGAAGTATAACTTCACACAACCAGATCTCAACCTTCGTCAGAGCAGGTGGATTGAAGCAATTAATGATTTTGATTTGACCATCAACTACACTCCAGGCAAATCTAATGTCATGGCCGATGCTCTCAGCCGAAAAGTTTATGTCAACAACCTCATGGTGGAAGAACAACAGTCTCTCTTGTGCGAGGAATTCCGCCAACTCAACCTTGAAATTGTGGATCAAGGGTATCTTCTGAATCTTCTGGCAACCCCTCTCTTGGAAGAAAAGATTCGTGCTAGTCAGCGAGGTGATGCTTACGCCAAAAACATCATCTCCAACATTCAACTGCCAAGGTATGAGTCCTTCCACATCGATGATCAAGGAGCTCTATTCTTTGAACACCGGATGTTCGTTCCAAACAACCCGGGTTTGAGAGAGCAAGTTCTTAAGGAGGCGCATGATTCTGTTCTTTCTATCCACCCTGGCGGCACTAAGATGTACATGGACTTGAAAACACAATATTGGTGGCCTGGGTTGAAACAATGTTGTGCCAAGTATGTCTCGGAGTGTGATGTCTGCCGCAGAGTTAAAGCTGTCCATCAGAAACCTTCCGGTCTTCTACAGCCATTGAAGCCTCCGGAATGGAAATGGGAGAAAGTAGAGATGGACTTCATAACTGGTTTTCCAAGGTCGCAGAAGGACAACAATGCAATCTTTGTTGTCATCGACAGGCTTTCTAAAGTGGCTCACTTCTTTCCCGTCAAGGAAACAATTTCTGCAATTCAGTTGGCTGAGCTCTATATCAACAGAATTGTCTCTCTGTATGGGGTTCCTCTTGAGATCAGTTTAGACCGTGGAAGCATCTTCACTTCCAAGTTCTGGGGAAGTTTCCAAAATACTTTGGGGACAAAGTTGAACTTCAGCACAACTTACCATCCTCAGTCGCAAGGACAAGTTGAAACGATCAATAAGATTCTGGAAGATATGCTCCGTGCTTGCGTTATCTCTTTCAGCATGAAGTGGGAAGAATGCCTTCCTTATGCTGAATTCTCGTACAACAACAGCTTCCAAAAAAGTCTAAAGATGGCACCATTTGATGTTCTCTACGGACGCAAGTGCAGAACTCCGATTGGTTGGTTGGGCGCATGTGAAAGAACATTGTTTGGCCCCGACATTGTAACTCAAGCGGAGAAGAAGGTTCACATCATTCTTGAAAACCTGAAGGTTGCTCAAAGTCGCCAGAAGAGCAACTATGACAGAAAGCACACGGACATGGAGTATGTCCCTAGTGATTTCGTTTACCTTCGTGTCACTCCCATGAGAGGCACGCACCGTTTTGGTATCAAAGGAAAGCTGGCTCCTAGATACATCGGTCCTTTCAAAGTTTGTGGAAGAAGAGGAGAAGTCGCTTATGCTCTTGAGCTCCCTGAAAAACTCAAGGTCCATGATGTTTTCCATATCTCTCAACTCAAGAAGTGCTTCAAGGATCCCGGCAGGACCGTGGACCATGAACTCATCAATCTCCTAGAAGATCTGTCTTATCAAGAACACCCCATAAAAATCCTAGAAGTCGTAGAAAGAAGGACTCGCAACAAGTCCATCAAGTTCTGCAAGGTGCAGTGGTCACACCATTCCGCTGATGAAGCCACTTGGGAACACGAGGATGAGCTCCATGCCAAGTATCCTACCCTCTTCGTGTCTTCTTCTCCTTCCTAGAATCTCGGGGCGAGATTCCTGTTTAGTGGGGGGAGAGTTGTAGCATCCCATCTGTCTAACATCTGTATTGCTACATGGTCTAATAATAAAATGCTACTTCCTACATATAATTTTTTCATCATAATTATATCGTGCTCATGTCATCGTGCCACCTTGCATTTGAGCATCATATAAAACCCCTTTCATTTGGTTCTTATCCCATATGCATTTGTATCACTTGTATTTGCCTCTTGATATATTGTATTTGCTTTTTGATAAATTGCTTCATGCCCAAGTTGAGTTGTGGGCATATCTCTTTTGACTCCACCACCTTAACCTTGTCACCACCTTATAATTCCACCATCCAAACTATATGTGGGCATTTGCATTTATTTTGGCTTTTGCCTAGCTCACATATATAAAGATGGATCCTCTTGCCTTTCTACATGCTCCCATACATGATCTATTTTGTTTTCACATTATTGGTATGTGAGAGCCACATGGCCACTTTTGCATACTATGTGAGTGGAATCCCTTGTCAAGCTTCCATATGGGTTAAATTTGAATATAAGCTCATGTAGGAATACCATTGTGGTTCATGTTGGCTACTGGCACATACACACAAGCTTGGCCACCTTATATTCATGCATGATCTTCTATTTAATCCATGTGGTAATCAAGTTTCCATTCCTTTGGTTGGGCCCTATTCAAAATATTGAAACCTTGTTTTCATAAATGCCATGAGATATTCTAATGGTATTCACCACTAGAGGGAGCATTTATTATTATGCATGGGCCATGCAAGATCACCACCATCTTATTTTCTCTTTTGGTTTTCCTTCGATTTTGAGTGTATCTTTTCTTTTGTTGAGCTCCCCTTTTTCTCTTACTCGACTTCCTCATCTTGATCCTTGTCTTTCCTTGCCATGTGCATCAAGATCCTCACCTCACTCCATATCCATCTTTCCCCCTTATGCTTGATCATGCACATGATCATGCAACACCTAAAACCCTAACCCTACCACCTTACCCTACCCTAAACCCTCATCTCCCTTTCTCTCTACCTAACCTTACCACCCTAACCCCCCATGCCGAGGCACCACCCCAGCCCTAGTCTAACCATCAACCCTAACCTAACCCGAGCCACCCCCTCTCCAACCCTAACCCGAGCTACCCCCAACCCTAGCTCCATGCCACCCCGAGCCTCCCCCTCTCGGCCCCTCTTTCTCTCTCACTGCCAGGCAGGCCTCACACCGTGCCACCCCACCCCATCCTCGCGGTCGGGCCCAGCTGCAGCCTCCCTGCCCTCCCTAACCTACCGAGCACGTGAGCATGAGGAGGAGAGAAGGGAAAAGTTGGCCGAAGCCACCTTTTTCTCCACCCGAGCCAACGGCACCCCCTCTCTCACCCCGTCCTTATCTCCACCCCCTCCCGTCTCTCTCTACCGTGCCGCAGCCCCATCCCTAGGACCTGCGCATCCCTTTTCCCTCACCTGCCACCACTTCTCCATCGCCGACCACCGTCGGCCTCCACCTCCATCTCCTCGAAACAAGGCGGTGGGCGTGGCGTGTTGGTGCCGGGGAAGGTCACGGAGCACCCTGGACCATCCCTGTGCACCGCAGCGAGGAGGAGGCACCGTCCCTGTGCCGCCGATCGCCGACGACACCGAAACCCTAGCCCACACCGGCTGTCTGCATCGCCGGCAATCCGCCGCTCCCCGGCCTGTTCCAACTCCTCCAACCACACCGCGGTGAGCCCTTGAAAACCCCAGACAACCTCCCGCTCGTCTTTGCTTCCTGTATGCACCAAACCGCCGGACGAACGCCTTCTGTGCGACGCGCTCGCCGTCGTCAAGGACCGTCCTCTCGCCGTTTTCGCCTTATCTGGCCGCGCATGTTTTTCCTCTCACCAAACCAGCTCCACCGTAGCGGGATCGATCCCCCGTCCTGCCAGCCGCGCGTTCTCTGTCAGTTTCGTCAAACAAACAGAGGAAGAAAAACAGTGTCGTGGGCACTTTTGCATATAACCCCTGCGCCTTTTGGTTTTCTTAACCCGCGCTCCACCCTAGCCCACTCTCTGCCTCGGTGCAAATCTTACAGAGAGGCCCCTGGATATAATGCACCAGCACGAGCAAGCCCCTGTCCCTGCCGCGTGGCACGCCCTGGCTGGACCGCGCGCAGTCGCCCCTTGGCAGCCGTGGCCCGCTTGTCAGCGGCTGTGGCTAGCTAGACGAGCGGTGAGAAAAGTAGACCGCACGCAGTTTGCGCCAGCTCAGCCCAGGCCCCACCTGTCGGCGACGTGGGCTAGCTTCGGATGCGTATAAAAAGTCTGTGACCCTTTTTCGGTTTAATAAAAATGTTTTCAGAAATGTTTAATATGATTTTAACTCCAGAAATTAATAACTTATAATTGGTAATTCCAAATTTGACAAATAATATATGTTTTTGAATCAGAAAAATGTGAGGATTTCAAATCTGCCGTCCAAATTAATGTCTGACTAATTTAAATTTTCGAAATTGTTTAAATGTAATAAAAATGCCTTTTCTTACTTAATTAATAACTTTAAATCTACAACTCCAAATTTGACAAATAATATATCTAAATCGATTAGCGAGACGAGCCCGTTCTATTTATGCAGTCTGTGTTCTGAATTGCAGCATGCATCATCTAAATATTAAGTGGACAACAAGTTATATGGGAGCAAAACATGACTAAAACTTAATAAAATGCTTTATTCTTGTACCCCACACCTCATCCATGCCATGCTACATTATTACCATGTAAATTGTGCATCATTCATCATGGCATGCTTGTTTGCTTGTCGCATTTTATTCATATGCTTGTGCACTTTATTTATGTTGGCCCTTGTTTGTTTGGTTCTTCTTCGAATAGACGCCGAGTAGGGGAAATATAAGGAATCCCAGGAGTACTACCCAGATCCGTCTCTCGCTTCAACTGAGCTGCCAGGCAAGCACCCCCACATGCTTGCATACATATAGTACCTATTGCCTCTATCTTATTCTTGCATCATTGGGATTGCATTAAATGGAATCCCAAGTACTGCATAGCCTTTACTTTTAAACCCACCGAAACTTGTTCCTCCATCCCATGAGCCATTACTACAGGAGTTGTTTGAGCCATGCGAGTCGTAGAACAACATGTGTAGGGTATGTGAGTGTCTGATGGATAACGAGGTACCTAAACAACTTAACCGGAGTAGTAATGGGATAACTAATGAAAGAGGCATCGGTGGGCAATATCTGCTATTTGGTTTTTCATGCTCACTTGTGTCCCGTAGGACCCCGAGTACTTGATTCCTGTTCCTTGACTATTCGCACTATCCACATCCGAGAGGCCGTGGACCCCCCTGAGCCAGAGCTTGATTCATTTCTATTTCTTGGGGCCACAAACTAGTTTGGGGTTTTATTACTATCCTGTACTTATGCCATGCTTTACTGTTTTATTTACGATTGTGCGTGGAGCACCTGTACTATTTTGGATCGTGACACGTTTTCGCTGTATCGACAGCCCAGTCACATTTTCGGGTTCCCCGTCATTTACCGCCATCCACACAAACCCTGGGTCCATTCCGGAGCCGGTCAACTTCGTTGCGGGTAGCTTAGTGGGGTGGCCCCCTGAAATATTTTATGAATCCTGTGATCGCTTTGTCGTGAATGCCTCGTTGGGTTTTGAGTTGGTTTTTCCGAGGTTGATCGAGTGTGTGTTGCTATTTGTGCACCCCTGCAGGGTAAATCTTTCTGAAAGCCGTGTCCGCAGTTATGGACGACTTGGAGCTCAGTTTCTCGATCATAGACAAGTATAACTAAAGTACCGCTTTAAATCTGACTAAATACCTGACTAGTAAATAATGCAATACTCATGGAATGGTTAATAAAACTGCCAACGGATGGGTTGTTCGTCCGCTTTCTCGTTGGTAAGCGAGAAGGAGGATGGATCTGTTACTTTATACTGTTATAACTGTTGTTACTAATTAACGTACATCCGTCTATCATTGGTTAGGCGGATGGTTAGCGAGTATCTATAGACTTGTTAGTTATTATCTTTTGCGGCAATTGCGTCACCCCAGGTATATGTCCCCTTTAGAGGCATAAAGACTTGCTGAGTACCCCTAGGGTCTCACACGATAATTTGTTTGATTCATATGAACAGGTGTATTCGCAAGATGGATACTGGGTGGAGGAGACAGATGATGTTGGCAACGATCACTCGGTGTAGAGATTCCGGGGATGGGGATCCGCGAGATCTGTGGGTGGGATGTGTTTATTTATGTGGCATCTTATGCTGATTTGCTTCTTATCCGTACTCGGATCTTGTTTTCTGCTTCCGGCTGATACTCTGAGGTTTGATGTATGAGGAGTTATCCTAAACTATTATCTATATCTAGGATATTTGGATCTTGCCGTATGGTGTTGCAATATTTATATTTCTTTTAGATGGAATGGATCTGAGAACTATTGTAAGGTAGCTTGCATACAAACTCACTTGTGTATGTATTTTATCTCTTCGCCTGTTGCCTACGCCGCTCGCTCTTGTCCCGATGTCTTGGAAGTGGTTAGGACGGCCGACGGGTCCACACGTGGGCGGTCCCCTGGGCCCCCACTGTACTATTTTAACCACTTCCGTTTCATCCAGGCTTGAACTTAGAGAGTAGGGTCCGAGGTTGTTACAACAAACCACCCCTCGGCCGCAGCCCGCGCCTATCTCTCTGCCATGACCTAGGGAACACCCTAGACACCCCCGCTGGCCACCCAATGCAACCCAGCTACCGCTCGCCGTCGGACCCGCCGCCTCTACCACCCAGAGTGCGTGACGCGCCCGACCAGCACAGAGCTCGCCCTGCCGTGCATTTAATCCTCAGTGCACCGCCAGGAGACAGGCCACCGTCCCCTACCTCGAGCCACGTTGCTAGCCCCCTGTGCCGCCCTCGCTGGAGTTGCCTACCCACACCGCTGGGTCTCACCGTCGGGCCTATATAAGCCGGCCTCCCCAGCACCATTTCTCCACACTCCCACACTCCCCACCTATCACTGAACCTCACCCACCTATTGCCGACGCCGCTCGAGCTCTGCCTCGCCGGAATTGGAGCCGGAGCCGCCGCAGCAGGAGGAGAAGGGCGCCTGCGATTTAGGGCACCCCAAGCTCCACCACAACCGCGCCTCGCCGTCGTCTTGCAGTTCATTTGCCCGCCTCGCCATCGTCGTTGGAGCCCTGGTACGTCTCCGGTAGACCCCCACCGAGCCGCTAGGACAAACTCTCGTCGGCGACCTGTTCGTCGTCGACGACGACTCTCAACCGTAGATCCCACTTCTAATCCTACGGCCCACAGCGCATGTACCGTTTCGCGTGTTAAGTGCCGCTGACCAGCGGGACCCCCTATCAGCTGAGCCCTGCGCCGCGGAGCGCCACTGGGCTGGCCCATGTTCTTTCCCGCGTTAGCCCAACCGTTCAAAATTGGATTTTTCTTTTTAAGTTGAATCTAGTTTCTGTCCACTAGTTTAAAATTCAATTCTGGGAGTTTTACAAATCCAAATTGCATGAAACCAATTTTGTCTGAAAGGCAGTGAAATGATCTATCCAAGACCGTTGGGTTTAATCTAATTAGAGTTATAGCTTTCTCCTAGTAGAAATAACAAAATAGAAGCTTTTGCAACTTGCAACATTTTTATAAAATCAACTAAGATAGGTTTGGAGTTGATTCCAACTCTCAAAAATCACATTTCACCATACCTATCTGAATATGCAATAATATTAAGGTTTACATGCAGTGACTTTGGACTAGTACCAAAATAATGCTATATAGGCATTTCTATTCACTTTAAATCATTAAATAATAAACTTAAACCAAAGTAATATTGATCCAACCTTTAATTCTTATTCCCATGTGTTAGGATATGTGGTCATAGCATGTGTCAATATGATCCCATATTTTAAGTGGTGAATATTAAATCTTAGTTAATTTTTCAATGACTAGAAATTACTTTTCTAAATTTAAAAGGATGAAACTATTGAATTAAACTTTTGATGCTTGTGATAAGAATAGATCATCAAATGTGTGTCTTAGAATGCTATTTAGCCTAGTTAAGTATTGTTTGGTGATTGTGTACTCCGTATGTATTTATAGACGATAGTACCGACCAAGCTTTCGAGGAGGAGGAGTTCTACCAAGAAGAAGAAGAAGAAAGCTTCAACCACTGCACTTCACAAGGCAAGCCACCATTAACAATGAAAGCTAACACTTGCAAGTTTAGTGCTTAGCAAGCTAGGATCAAACTAGATGGTTTAGCAAAGATGCCTTAGGCATGCTTTGATCAGCCCCCCTTTTTGACTATTACTACCCTAAGTCTTATTTACAGGTTTTACCTCGCTTAGTTTACACAAAGTTCTTTACTTGTTTTGAAGGTAGCATAAAAAGTATAAAACTTGACCTATTTAGAAACCTTTAGATGTCATTTTATGGCATGAGATTGAATCCATCTTTTCCATCTTAGTGAACACCCTTAACTTAGTAGTTTATAGTAGATGAAAAACTTGAGTCACTTTAGATGGGAACACTTGGTGAAAATGAATTATGAAAACCTTGGAATGATGAGTCATTCTATTGAGATGTTTTGACATGTGTTGAGAAACACAAATGGTTGATGATGATGAAAATGTTGAGGCATGAGCCTTAACCCTTTTATAAAATTGATGGTTGGATTCGGATGCGATACCATTCCAAATTTACCGTACAACCACACTACCTGAATTGTGTAAGGCTTAGCTGGAAATTTATATGCA
Organism: Avena eriantha; assembly: GCA_910589775.1. Lineage (NCBI taxonomy): Eukaryota > Viridiplantae > Streptophyta > Magnoliopsida > Poales > Poaceae > Avena > Avena eriantha. Next base: position 86,954,811 of record OU342746.1, on the reverse strand, counting down.
TTAGTATTAGTTCCCTCGCAGGAGGGCTTTGAGCTGAGGCTACCTCTCATGATGTCCACCTATGAAGTGCCCAAGATGACAAATGGTCATGGTTGGGAGGCCATACTCATAGGAGAGGTGCTTATACTAGGGTGTGTAAAGGGAAGGTTATGTTTGATTATCTGCATACTAAGTATGATGATTCAGGGTTATCCCTGATAGATGTATCGAATCTTGTGGTGAAAGTGTACCAGCTCTACAGAGTGTCAAACTATTCGAATAGCCGCGTCCGCGGTTATGGACAGTTGGAATGGCCATACTGTTTCGTTGTTAGATGTTTTCCAAATAACTTGAAATGAATGATGAATCTTGACTTGACCACAACAGGGTTGTGTTTATGACAATAGCTTCCCAACTTAAGTGATTCTAGAATTTTACTTTATCTTTCTTTGCTTCAGAACTTAGCTTAGGTTTCAAACTTAACTATATAGTTAAATTTAGATTTAGCACTTTAAATTAGAACTATAATACTTGTTAGTGGTAGTTTGCGAGTACTTAAAGAGTACTCATGGCTTTTGTCCCTGGCTATTATCATGGCCATACTATGAAGGAGACTATCAAGATGATGGCCAGCAGGACGGCTATGATAACTAGGACTATCTTCCTTCGTCAGCATTGCCTGTGCCCCTGAAGATGGACCCCACCGCTACGCTTATCTTTTATTTCTGCTGCTTGTTGTATTAAGACTAGATCATGAGATCCTTATTTGTGTAATACCTTATGTATGATTTGTAATGGATGATGTACTGTGATATCCAATCCGTTATTTCTCGCAAAAATGGTAATCTTGGGATTCTGAGGTATGGCATAACGGGCATCTGGGATTAAAAATCCGGGTGTTGACAACAATGCACGAGTGCGACGCACTGAACGACAACATGATAGCCTACCGTGACCTCTACGACACACTCAACGGGGATTTCGATGGTTGCGAGCTGCGGCACATAGGTCTTGAAATCAATGAAGAGGCAGACGCACTCGCCAACATAGGCTCCACCTGCGCCCTCATTCCACATGGGGTATTTCTCGAGCGCATTTGCGAATGCTCCATCAAGCCAAAGGCCGCAGAGAAGAAAACAAGTGCAGCAACGGACTCGGGGGCTACGCCACCCAATGAGCAATGGCACTCGACGACGTGGAGCTGGATACAGGACTCGAAGGACCAATGAGCGTCATGATGATTGAGCCATCCTGGACTCAACCGTACATCACGCACCTCCTCAGCAAAAGGCTACCGGATGATCCGAATGACGCCCGGCACATCGCACGGCGCTCCAAGGCATTCGATGTTATCGACGGCGAACTATACAAGCACAACATCATAGGAGTATTCCAACGATGCTTCTCCATGGCTGATGGAAGAGTTGTTCTCCTCGACATCCATGAGGGGACCTGCGGGCACCACGCCGGTAGTCGCGCCCTCGTCGCCAAAGCTCTACAAGCTAAATTCCACTGGCCCACGGCCATGCGTGATGCCAAGGACATCGTCCCAAAATGCAACACCTGCCAGCGATTCGCGGACAAGCCGCACGCACCTGGCGCAGAGCTCCGGCCAATTCCATTGGCCTGGCCCTTTGCGCAATGGGGACTCGACATGGTCGGAAAACTCCCAAGATCCTCACGAGGAGGCTACGTGTACCTCTTGGTCGCAGTCGACAAATTCACCAAGTGGATAGAGGCCATGCTAGTGACTAATCAGTCAAGATACAGCGCAGTCAAATTCTTCGAGTCCGTCGTCTACCTTTTCGGAGTGCCACACAACATCATCATGGACAACGAGACAAACTTCACATCCAAGGAGTTCCAAGAATTTTGCGAGAATCTGGGAATAATTGTTAGCTATGCCTCTGTGGCACATCCTCAGACCAACGGTCAAGTCGAACAAGCTAACGGGCTCGTCTGTGGTGGCATCAAGAAGGGACTCCTCATGCCACTCGATCAGGCCATAGGTTGCTGGACAAATGAGCTGCAATCGGTACTCTGGAGCATGCGCACAACTCCAACAGCGCCAGAGGGTACACCCCGTTCTTCATGCTGCACAAGGCTGAAGAGGTGCTACCCGCGGAAGTACAATACAAAGCACCACGTGTGGTCGCTTACAGCAAGCAGGAGTCAACCCTGGCACTCGAAGACTCCATCGACCTCCTTGACGAGGCAAGGGAAATCGCCGCGGAAAGATCAACGATCTACCAGCAGAACCTGCGCAACTACCACAGTAGGAGGCTATGCCCCAGATCCTTCGTCGAAGGCGACCTGGTCCTGCGACTGAAGCAACAAGGGCATCTCAAGCAGGAGTCCCCCTGGGAGGGACCATACGTGATTACAGAAGTAATCCCAGGTGGTGCCTATCGCCTTCAAGATTTAGAGACAGGAGTCGCATACTCCAATCCTTAGAACATCACGCAGCTGCGATGCTTCTACACTAAGTCGCTTTTTTACTTTTAAATTGCAAATAAGGCTACTCAGCCAAGGCTACTTAGCCACACATTGTACTTCGTACTATCCCGCAAATAAATAAAGCTAAGTGCCCCCAAAACTCTGTGTTTTCCTTTATTTTTCACAAATTATCCACTCGGGGGCTGCGCCACCCTACACACATCTGTTCTACGAACTAAAACGCGATATCCTGAGTAGCTGGCACACCAATCAAAACCCTTGAAAAATATCAACCTAGTTTCAACGCACCTGACAGGTTGACAAGGGACTGAGATAAACACATAGCTAGGCTAACGAAAAGGAGTCGCATAGTGCAACACACTCACAAAACATACACGCCAACAAGCTCTTTTATACATCATCGACAATCAGTTATACACATAATATATATGAACTTTACAACACTAGTACAATTATGTGCAGGATACAAACTAAACTACTATTGCAGCAAGAGAACATTGGTTTGCTCCTCGAAGAAGTCGACGATCTCCTCTGCTGGGCGATCCACTTCCTGGCAGTGCGACACCATGTTCCAAGCAGAACTCGCTGGCGACATAGGTGGTCCAACCGCAATTGCTGCAATGTCTACATCAGCCCTATGCAGTCGCACCAGCGACAGAGCAGCCTTGGCACTAGCCACTAACTGTTGCCAGACACACTCGCGGACCGCACTCAAATCATGAAATTTAGCGAGAAGGGCCAGCAGGCTCGATGGAACGACGTCCAATGGGAACATCGTCCGGTAAATATTCTTCAAGCATGACTGCGACTTCTTCAAAAAATGAAGCACTCGCAACGCACGACCCTGCAGGGTCGCCAACACGATTGCGCGATCATGATCTACCCAGAAGTACCCACTCACCTGAAGCCGCTCTTGGTTCAGGTCATTCATGCGAATGGCAATTTGATCCTTCTCATCCTGCGGATGACGCGCGCTGACAACTATACAAAGCAAAAACGGAAGTATGAAGACAGCAAACCACTGCGAGTGACTACAAGGAAAAAAATAAGAGTAAGAAAGCTAACATTTAAATTGGTCGCCCAGCTGCGTCACCTCCCCCAACAGATATTGTTCGTGGGCGGTGGCAATAAGAAGACTAAAGAAAGAAGCAATAAGAAGACTAAAGCGATGCACAGACAAAAGATTTGAGTGCATTCAAGATTAGCAAAAGTATCAGCAGACACACTCGCCAAAAGGCATGTTTTTCGACAGAAGACATAAGCTATCTAACTATTACAAGACTACTGAGGAGCAACTGTTTTCTTCGACTTGGACTTTGGCTTTAGGGGCCTCATCGAGTCCGTGGATGTATCAGATGCCACTAACTTTCTGCCGGCCCCTGACGCCGCAGCCTTCGCCTCCTTCTTGGCTCGCTGCAGCTCCTCAGAGTACTTTGCCACTGTGTTGATCAGCTGTGGCCCATACTTGCGACAAGCAGTCGCGAAAGGGGCAAAGACTACCTGCTCGCCGTCCGCGCTGACAAGCATTGCCCTTGAGACTGCTGCAGGATCAACTTCGACTCCATGGGCTTGCACCATTGCGAGTGACATTGACGCACCAGCCGCACGGAGCGAGTTCTTGAAGCTCGCAGGAACGCCTCTGGCAAGATATTCCACCAGCTCATCCAGATTTTCGATCAATTCAGCCTTGGGTGTCATCTCCTCCCGAAGACGGTTGAGCACGCCTTTAGCCTTGGCGAGCGTACCCTGCACGGTAGCGCTGCGGTCTTCGACTGTAGAGATAGCACCCGCCAATGTGTCATCATGGCAGAGCGCCTGTGCGTCAAAGCTCAGACCGCTGGCATCTACACAAGAATAAAGCATTGGCACAATGTCAGCAGCAAATAGCAACATCTAAGGCAATCGAAAAAGAGGCAGTTGGTGAAATGGCAGACCAGCAAATACCTGAGAGAGCCTTGGCAATCGAAAAAAGATGTTCTTCGAACATCTTCTCCCTAGCTGCGATGGAGGCGCGCAGATCCTCTTCGCGCTTTTGCGACTCGTCATGCGCTGCGATTGCCTCATCGCGACTCTTCACAGCCGCGGCGAGCGTGTTTTCCATGGTGGTGGCATTGTGAAGAAGGGCATTATGTTCGGCTGAAAAACAAAACAAAAGGGATAGACTATCAGTTGATTACATAACAACGATGTAGAAGAATAAGAAGTAAAAGGCACTTACTTTCCACTCCGCGATAGTGCTTATCCAGCATTGCATGCTGGCGACCCATCACAAGCACCTGCTCCACCAGGTGAGCGGCTTCCTTCACAAGGAGCTGTCGTAAAAGGAAAACAACAAAGGATCAGCAGATGACATAGATAAAATCGACTACAACATCAGAAGAAGATATACTACACTTACATGATCCTCCAATGACTCCGAGGTCGATTGATGAGCAGTCATCCGAGCAACCATCTGATGCTCCCCATCGTGTGGAGAGCTTGATGAATTATGCCTAGAGTGGGCCGCCACTAGAGGGGAAGGAACACGCTCAACCTCTTTCTTGGCCCTCGAGGTCGCAACTCCAGATTCTTTCAGAAATTGGATGTCGTCAGAAGATGACGACGCCTGCTGACTGCAAGACCAAACCAACATCAAGAAAAAGCAACTCCAAGGAAGAACCAACAGAAAGACTTGTATACTTACCAATCAAAATTGTCAAAATCCAAGGAAGGGTTCCCCGACTCTAACGACGACTCCTTTGGCAGCCGCATCTTCTTGCGAGAGGATGACGCCATGGCACTCACAGGAACGGCAGGGATCGGTGACTCTGCACCAACACCCGCACCTTCTGGAGTCGAAGGAGACGACGCATCCGAATCCTCGCCGCGCGAACGCTTGCGAGTGTCTAGACCACTCGACTCGGGGGCTTCCTCCTCCACATCAGATGAGACGGTCGACTCCAACTCGTCCTCTTCCAAGGCTTCACGAGGAATAACCCTCTGCATAGAGAAAAAAATTTAACACAAAGTCAAGAAACGGTAAAGAAGCAATCGACAAACAAAGCTACTACGTCGCACAACTGTACCTCAGGAGGAGGGTTAGCTGCATCGAACGGAGGGACATCTGGTTCACTGGGGAGCACATCCTTGACGGTGTACTTAGTGACCAGTCGCACCCTTTTGTCTACCTCACTCGCGGACATGCCATCGGCAGACACACGAGTGACATCATTCGCGCCAGTCCACTTGAACATAGGGTGGACTCTGGCCTACAAGGTCTGGATGCGACGGCGCAGCCACGTGCGAATGAGGGCGCAAGCTCCCTCCTCTTTACCCATGCGACTCTCGAGGTCGTAGACGCGCTCGTATAGCACATCTTTCTCCTGGACTCGCCGGGCATAATCACGTTCTTCTAGGAGCGCATCCTCTTGCACGGCGTCGTGGGATCAAAGGGTGCGAGTCCATAGTGGTCTTCGTCGGCCTTCAGGTCGTGGATGTACACTTGTCCCTCCACCCTTGGACGGAAGCCGTGAGTTTGATATCGAAGTATTTGGCAGAGGGATCGATGTGGATACCGCAGCCGCCTACATCATAGACTACGGAGCCAGACGCCAATTGGCGCTTCAACTTGAAGAGACGCTTGAAGAGGCTGAAGTGCGGCTCGATTCCGAGCCAGCACTCGCAGAGAGTAATTTAGCAAGCTACGTGGAGGATAGAATTGGGGGACAACTGATGGAGCTGGAGCTCGTAAAAATAGAGAAGGCCCCTGAAGAAAGGATGCAGGGGCAACGAGAGGCCGCGGATGATGAATGCTAGGAACATCACCCGAAAGCCGGCAGGAGGAGAGGGGATTACCTCGCTGCCAGGGACACGCGCGTCAGCGACTGTGGACGACAAAACTCCATCTTGGCGAAGAAGACGGAGCTCTGAGCACTTGATCACAGATGCACGCCACGCACCATTTGTGACGCGAGTGCCTGTGCCCTTCTTCTTTCCGCCAGCGGCGGTGCTGGTGCCCGCAGCGGTGGAGCCGCCCTTCTTCTTCGTAGCAGCCGCGGCAACAGCGGAATCGGCTGCAGCACCTCCCTTTTTCTTCCCCATTCCGCGGCGGCGGTGTGACGGGAGGAAGTAGGTGGGAAATATGTGGAGCTGGTCCTGTGCCATGAAGGAAAGGAGTGCAAAGAAGCAGAGGAATAGAGGCAATGGCGATGGAGGCAAAGGCAGAAAAGAAGTAGATGTGAAATTTACCGTCACCGCATCGCTACTTAACCCCCTGGAAGATGCAATCCAACGGCTAAGAAAAACCCTATCAGACATGTGGCGTTCATCACGCTCGACACGTGGAGGACCTGAAGCAAGAACCGTCCCCCACTACTCCCATTACACGCGGAAATCGAGGAGGCACAGTTAAAATAAAGATTACGCATGCTCGGTCAAATCAGAGTCAGGAAATGGGACCCACCGCTCGTCACGTCCTGTCAAACTCGCTCACGCAGGCAACTGAGGTCATGGAATCGTCAGCAGTAACATCATCCACAATTACGCAGCAGAAGGTTTCGTCTACTTTAGTCCTTGCTCGAGTCTTGACTCCACCAAGCACTCGGGGGCTACTCCCATAGGGAGATCTAGTCGCGCACCCTACGATTTTTCTTCTTCTTGTTGCAGGAACATGGACAATCAAAGAAAACCCAACCACTCGAAAGACGATTCGACTATGAACATGGGTTACCCCCATAGGGGGCGCCGGAAGCAAATATGACTGAAACAAGCAAACAAAAGACGACAGCAGTCGCAAAAGTTCTTTAGTCCCTACCTGAGTCTTCGAATCAACCAGGCACTCGGGGGCTACTCCCATAGGGACCGCTGCTCATGCACCCTATGATTATTTGTACAATCTGTTGTGTGTTGATAACATCCACACTCGAAGCTTACGGCGACACCGCCTCATATTTTCCCTGCAAAGAGACTGCGTCTCCTAGGTCACCCGAATTATCTCCGCGATGACAAAAATTCGGATGCCGCGCTTACAGCGTGAAGATAAGACCTGAATAAGGCTTGGCAATGCATTTGCTGCGCACTACCAGAAATATATCCGTGCCTACAAGTGCTCACACCTATATACTAGAATTCGACTCATGTAAGACCTCTGCAGCTTGAGTCGAATTACACCAGCACTTTTCTGGATTCGAGTCCAAGGACTTGAGTTCGAGTAGATGGCGTTGTTTTACCCTAAGGTAGTTAACTGATAATGATACATCGGTTAAATCAGGCACGCACATCAACAATCCCTATGACACAAACAGGACAGCCAAAAAACATACTCAGTCATGCACTCAAAAGGATTCATAAAGTCTCTAGTCGAATCTACGATTCCACTGGACACTCGAGGGCTACTGACATGGGTATACCCTATAGGTACTTGAGCTTCGTATATACGACATGCATATGTAGAGGCCCACGGTGTCGCCAAGGCCCAAATGAAGAACTCGAGTAACCTATTGACTCTCGATTTCTTGAAGAACAAGAAGAAGCTAAAGATAGAAAGTTCAAAGGGAAAACCCTAACCTGTAACCGACTCGACCTGCTACCCAAGACCTAGCCTATCTATATAAAGGCTAGGAGGGGGCAGCGAGGAGGACACACGCAACCCTAGTTTCAACAGCTCTCACCAGATTGCATCTGTGCACCATTGTAATCCTCGATTCCTTTGATAATTCCACGAGCAGACAAGCAGGAGTAGGGACCTCTGCGAGGCCTGAACCTGGGTAAATCTTCGAGTCCCCTGTGTGCTTGTTTGCTAGCCGATAGATGTCTCTAGCGCTCCCTCCTTCTCCAAAACCCAAGTCCATAACAATGGGCATTGATGAGTTAAACCCTTGTCAACTTCCCTCGAAAATACTGCGATACACCCCCTATACTTATGGGTCATCACTCGACATGCTCTAGAGAAATGATGAAGATGATTCTAGAATTACCAAGAAGTGTGTTTTGAAGTTTGTGCATAACATTCAGTGCACTAAAGAACATCAATAGAGAATCTTCGAGATGCTAGAATGGATTGAAGATCCAACTTAATTCTATTTAGCAGTGTTGGGTTTTTCCAGTCTTGATCCAATGGTCAAAGTTCAAAATTATTTGTACACTATATATAGTGGTAAGATATGATTATATAATAGGTTAAGCTCAAAAAGTTTTAAATTTGATGGACATCTATAAAGTATGGGTGTATATTTGGTTCTTGTACTTTGTATCATGTTGAAGTCAACATAGAAGTAAATTTTTGTTAGCTATACCTAATACTTCCAATTTTGGTAACATGGTCTATAGAAATGTCTGAAAGATTATAGAATGATAGGTAAGTGTTTTAAGATAAGAAGTATGGGTATATATTTAGTCCTTGTACGTTGTATGTCACGTAGAAGTCAACGATTGTTAGCTACCAAACACATTCAATTTTTGATAACATGGTCTAGAGAAATAAGGGAGAAGATTCTAGTATGATGGAGAAGTGTTTTTTGAGGTTTCTTCATAGCATTCATTATGACGAAGACTATATATCAATATAATCTTCTAGATGCTAGAATGGAAAACAAGATCAACGGCTAGAAATGTTGGATTCGCGAATCTTGATCCAACGGTCAACATTGAAAGTTATTCGTACACTATAGAGTGGTAAGATAAGATAAGATAAGATAAGATAAGATCATGCAGAATTCAACAATTATTAGCTATGAGGGAGAAGATTCTAGTATGACAGAGAAGTGTGTTTTGAGGTTTGTGCATAACAGTCATGCTGAAGACTATCAATAGAATCTTCTAGATGCTAGAATGGAAAAGAGGACCCAATGGCTGGAAATGTTGGGATTCGCGAGTCTTAATCCAACAGTCAATATTCAAAGTTATTCATACACTATATAGTGGTAAGATAAGATGGTAATATAAGATAAGATATAGAAATCACAATGTTTTTTTGTGTTCTAATGGGCTGGGTGAGTATGTCATACATACAACACAATATCACATACTCTAGATATATACGGATGTATCTAGCACTAAAACTTGACTAGATACATCTGTATCTAGATGAATCTAAAACAACAAATATGGGTCAGAGGGATTAGATGTTTGTAGCACAACTCACTCTCATATATATACTTATACTAAAACATGCCTTGTATATGGAAATGTATATGTACACGCCTACAGATACTTGGCCACTCACATGTCACACACACGCGCAAATAGCTACATGTATACATGTACATTGCCGCACACCACACACACATACACCGACACGTACAAATACATGTACACATGGCCACACATGTACACATGGCAAGACACATGTACAAAAATATAAGCTTTAATTAATAAGCTTTAGGGTGGAGGTAGTACAAATTAATTTTACGACATTTAGGCCTTAATATTGTATTGTTTGGAAGAAGGAAAGTTAGTGTCCTACGACTTCTCTAGGTTTTCTTCTACAGTATAAGTTAGAGGATCTATATAACTTGTTGCTTGCCAAAGATTGTGGTAAACATAGTTTTAGTCCAACTTCTCGCATTCGGGGTACAAATTAGCCCCATATATTGCAGAATGGACAAAATCAATCCCAAAGCATGCATCCCTGGTGCAAATCAGTCCATTTCAAACAAAATTGAGTGTATTTGATCAAATTTGTACACATTTAGCTGTCCTGATCGTGCCTTTTTGCGATTGAGACAGTAAAATAGTACCAGCCTAGAAGTGGTGTCCTTCCACGAATTCTATTGCTTTTGAAAGCTCATGTAGAATTTTTGCGTAGATTGATGTCGTTTTAGCTTGGTTGAACACTGTCCTCTGCAAATTCTCAAGTTAACTAAAACTACACATGTGTGCATTTCACTCAATATTTCATTGTTAGTTTCAAGTTAGTTGAAATCTAACCAAATTTGATTCTTTTCTTATACACTTCACAATCCATATGCATCAATTGTTTTATATGTGATGATTCAACTTGAGCATTGCAACATACGTTGGATGAGCACATGGACATATGTTGTTCGCCTATCATGTCAAATTCCCAAGATTTTAGCTTCAGCACATGGGCTTTTCTATAAACAACGATGCCTTGCGTGGGCCCATAAATTACCCTCGCCTCGCTTTTCTTATCTTATCTTACATCTTACAACTATATGGTGTATGGAGAACTTTGAACATTGGTCGTTGAATCAAGATTGTCAAATCCCAACATTGCTAGCAGTTGTATCTTCTTTTCCATTATGAGATCTAGAAGATTCTATTGATAGTGTTTAGCACAATGAAATTTATGCACAAACCTCAAATACACTGTGAGGGTAGTTCCATATTTGCTTCATGTGTTGTTTTATCTAGATGGTGGGACCCACGTTATAAATATTTGCAACTAGTACATTGTGGAGCCCTTGCTATATTTTATACCAAAGCCAAATTTACCTTTACGTCAGATTTGGCAATGGTAACATTGTGGGTGCCCTTGGACAAGCCACAAGCTTATGGGTCACCCTTAAGAAAATTTCCTTAAGGTGAATCTCTACTATGTATATATATATGTGGTCATCCATAAGGACTACTTTTTTGCTTGTGGACACCTTATGGACAAGATAGTGGATGCCCTAGGTGAACTTTTGCCATAAGGTGGGTCCCACACAACTTATGGAAGTAGCTATAACATCACCTATATATAAGGTGAACTTTTTCTATAAGATGGTACCCACATAGCTTATATAAATAGCTAGTACAATGTATAAGGTCGAGTTCACCTTAAGCTAGGACCCACATGTTTGTTAAAAATACAAACATCAAAGAGAGAGAGAGGGGAAAGTAAAATAATTGTTTATTGCTAATGGAGGACAACTAAGCTTGTAGGTCACCCTTAAGGAAATTCCACTAAAGTGAACCTCTACTATTTATATGGATAGGCTTATGGACTACTTTTTGGCTTGTGGGTAGACAACATAGTGGATGCCCTGGGCATCCACAATGTATAGCCAAATCTAGTTCCAAAATAGATATTTGGCTTTTGGAACTAGTTCCATACGTTGAAGGGTTAGTTCCAAATCTGAGAAACTAGGGAATCGGAGCAACTCCGTGCGCCGATGCCAAATTCCAAGTACTACTCTATCTGATCATGTGGCGGTGCACTGCTTCTCTCTCGTGCGATGGGGAAAGAGAACACCCTTTACTATGTGTTGTTTTGTGAACTTATCTATAAGCTGGGACCCATATGTCTACAAAGAGTATACATGTGTAAGAGAGAGAGAGGAGAGAGTAAATAATTTTATATTGCTTATGGACAAGCCACAGGCTTAGGTGAAGCTCTACTATGTATGTGGTCCCATCCATAAGGACTACTTTTTTGCTTATGGACAACATAGTGGATGCCCTAATACTTTTTGCTTATGGACAACATAATACTTTTTTCTTATGGACAATATAGGGAGTAGGGAGTCGGCGGCTCACGGTCTCCTCGAAATGTAGCTGAGGAGCGCATGCTCGTATTGATTAATCCAACTTTTTCCCCCTTGCCTATTCCCCCGCCCCCTCTAGGGCGTCTTCCCTTTCTCTTCCCGGCGTCTTCCCCTTCCGCACCACGCGTCGCCGCTGCCGCCATATGCCGCTTTCAGATTCTCTTCCTCGTCTCACTCAGGTAGTTGCCACCCTCGATTCCTCCTCTCTTCCGAAACCCCAATCAATGAAATACAGACGCTGCCTTGCGATGGCGTCAGCGAGCAAGAACAGTGAGCATGATTCAGAGCTTTTTCACGACATGTTTACTGAAGGCCCCTTTGAAGAACTCATAACCCGATGCGACGTCATCACCGCCACCAGCCTAATCGGTCCGTCCAAACTTTTTCTTGAATCTGCGAAAGCTAGTGCAACTCTGGATGCTTCAATGCCATTTGGCCTCCCATGTGGTCTTCATTCCCCCCTGACCAAGGGACCTCTAGATTTCTTGCATTACTTCAAAATTGATAGCCTCCCGTGCATGCAAGATGTCGCCGCTGGACAGGATCTCCTCTGATGCTATGGTACCAGACTATACTTCTAGGCAGTGGGTAGGCACCAATGGAGATTGGATTGCCATGGCTAGCTTCAGAGGCAAGTTGGAGCTTTAGAACGTGTACAATCATCGCGAGATTCCTCTCCTAGCATTGTCGTTCCAAGCAACCGACCAGCCAAACATGTTCTTGTTGGATAATGATCTTCCAGTTGTAATGCAGAAGATTGCTATTTGCCAAGTTCCCACAGCTGTTGGGAGATATAAAGATTTCTCGCTTGTTGCAGTCTTCAACGTCAAAATTGCCATCCTTCAGGGCGGTGATGATGGATGGACAGTTCTTCCACTTCCTCTTAACCACACCCTGATCCCTTATAGTTGCAATGATGGAATTACCCACGACGGACTGGTGTTCGCCACAGCTCTATATGGCAACGTTCATGTTTTGGATCCTCTGCATCCTGGTAATTATTCCTTATATGTAGTGTACTGGCTTAATTACTCATGTGCCCAAGCTATTGTACTGAATTGACATAGGGAGTGTTTCATTTAAATAAAAATATGAGTAGTTATTTTAGACTCTATGAACTATACGAATCATAGTTTTTCTATAGGATTTTTTCTTATAGCAGTCGTTTGATTCATCGGATTGAATTATGCACAGTAGATTTATCCGAATATCTTTAATTCATTCGATAGGAATTTAAGATATACTTGAAGCTCCTGAAAAGAATTCGTTCAATGGTTTTTCCGTGCAATGTAATCTAACCCAACCGCAATCCTGCAGGAGTATAAATGGACATGCAAATGTAAAATCCTGTGTCTTTCCTATCCTATGTTTTCTGCATTTGCACGGGTTTTCGGCAAGTTCCCCTGCAAATGAACCGGTCAATTATGTTTGCCTTTTTTAGACAAAACGAGCCAAAAATTGCTCGTCTTCTTCAAAAAAAAGATGAGTCCGTTCTCTAGGAAATTTCCCTATTATATAATGCTTTGTTTCCTTTGTATGATTCTAGACCGTAGATGTTTTTCCTATGTTCGAGCTACTTTGCATGTAGTTTAATTGGAAGGAAAATTTTCAGTAGGATTCACTATATCATGCTGCCGGAATCATAAGTTAACGCATTCTACTACCTTTTCAAGGTCCTGCGCTGGTCTTGGCGCGACCAGCTGCCACGGACGAGTTGGTGGATTCATTTCTTAATGCTACTAGAGACGAGCATGACTACTTTTTTGGTTTTTGGTGGTTAGCAAGATCTGCAGATGGTTCTATACTTCTTCATATATATACGATTGGCGCTTCTTATGATCCTAGCTGTCTTACTTGTCATTGGCGCCATCGTACTAGTGCTGCTCATCATCGTGTTGTACACTGCGGTCGCACTATCTCCACTTATACTTTCGGGTTTGGCTGCTTGGTGTTCTCAATGAACACTGGTCAGGTTGATGAAGCTAATGCATGGGAAATGATTGCTAACCTTGGATCATATTCTCTTTTCCTTTTAGTGAACTATCTGATTATCATGCGCGTAGGTGCAGATCTTACCTCAGGTTATCTGATGAGTAGCAACTTTGTCTACATCTTACCAACTGTAGCATGGCTTTCCAAAGAGGCGCAACCTGAATTATGCCACTTCAGTCTTAGTGGTAAAGGCTGCGGTGTTACTTCTGAAATCAATGTCCTTGAGGGAATTAGTAACCCTCACTTGTGGACAGGAACAATGAACCATCTGCTTTGGTTCGTACCAACCTTCGCGAACGCCGTCGATTGGAACCGTCCTCATGCTTAACTAAGAAACAAGACATGTTGCCACAGTACATAATGATGCAATCCATATGTAATAGTTGGTACTACAAGTAGAGAAACAGTTATGTACCATGTTGAACTGTTTATTTTGTTTGGTTGTCTGAAGTCATCGGCTTTCAACTTGTTGGTCTCCTCCCTTTTGAAACATGTCCTTGTATCGGTACTATGTTTATTTACTCGTATGAAGTTGACAATATTTTTTTTGGACCTTTAGCATAATGCACTTTAGTCTGCTGATTCTAGAGTTCTTTTAGTAATTATGGAAATTTTAGCATCAACAGAATGTTACGAACCACATGCCATACACATGAACAATCACCTCAATGCTTGTGTAAGGGTCGTACTCTATGAAAACAACCTTGGCTTGAACGATTATATATCCTCATGCACTAGTCTTTGGATAAGCTGATATGACGAGACCATATTTTTTAGAGATTTATCTTATCTTATCTTACCACTATATAGTGTACAGTTAACTTTCAACATTAACCGTTGTATAAAGACTAGCAAATTCTAACGTTGCTAACCCTCGAATATTCTTTTCCATTCTAGCATCTACTCACTCCGTTCCATAATATAAAATGTTTTAACTTATGTGAAACGAATGTATCTAGACGACTTTTAGTGTGTGGTTCACTCCGAACATACACACTACTTTTAGTGTGTAGTCAAAAATGTCTAGATACATTTTTTCACAAAAGCTAAACCATATTAAATTTTGAAACGGAGGAAGTAGGACATTCTATTGATACAGTACTAGACTTTAGCACAATGAACGCTATGCACAAGTACAAGAACCAAATATACACCTGATACTTTATGGAAGCGGCTTGAAAATATAATTATTTTCTCAGCTTTACCTATTACTACTTTATGGAGTAGTAAAATTTTATATTGTGATGATATGGCATTCATTCTACTAGGGTGTGTTCGGTTTGATAGTTAGGTGGAATGGAACAGAACCATTCTGTACCTAGAGGCAATTCCAGTGTTCGGTTTTGGAATAGAACGGAACCAACTAGTTCCATGAAACCAAATATTCTTTGAAGATGTGTAACCAACTGATGCAACCGAATCAGTGGAATCGTGAGGAATGAGGCACTAACCATCACCCAAACCGCTCTGGAAAAAGATAGGCCTATTCTCACCCGTCGGGCGACCACCCACCCCGCAACCCTATCTACCCCTCCCTCCTCTCTCTCACTACCGGCGGCGGCGCCCTACTCCCACTCCCTCCCCGGCGGCCCTCCCTTGTCTCTCCCACGCCTCTCCCTCTCTTCGTGGCAAGCAGCAGCGGTGGCAGGGCAAGCGACGACGGCACGGCAAGCAAACAACAATGAGATATACTCATCTATGTGCCCTATCCACTTTAATTTGGACCCAATATTGCAAGTTTTGTTGATTCCTTGATCAAATCTATGATATATGCTTGATCAAATATATTTGTTCTTCTTACTTCTTAAAATAC
Organism: Avena eriantha; assembly: GCA_910589775.1. NCBI lineage: Eukaryota > Viridiplantae > Streptophyta > Magnoliopsida > Poales > Poaceae > Avena > Avena eriantha. The sequence goes on along the minus strand of OU342746.1, from coordinate 86,939,103 downwards.
AAACAATACGCTGCTGAATTTTTTCTTAGTTTGTGTTACATCTAGGAGGTATCATCACCATAGGTATGAATGAGGTGGGCTGAACCCAATCCTAGACATTCCATTCCATCCAACCGAACAAAATATAACCATTCCGTTCCTCACTTTTGGTTGAACTGAACACTGGGATGGAACCATTCCGTGCCTGGAGAATGGAAACATTCTATTCCATGCTACTACTACATTCCAGAGCTGAACACGCCCCTAGACAGTGTTGGCGTGCTAGACTAGCTAGCTAATTACTAGTAAAGTTTCCTCGATGCTAGTACTACTACTATAGTAGTACTACTAGACAGCGTTGGCGTGCTACACTAGCTAGCTAATAATTAAAGTCTCCTCGATGTAGTTGCGCCCTGGAGCAGAAGACCGATGAAGGAACACGCAAAAACTTCTCATTCAAAGAGCCATATCGTCTTCCCCATCTCCGGCAGTATTTGGTATCGTATCCAACGCGCGCATCACTAATTTTCCTCGCCATCTTGCCCGCATCATTGGTCCTTCCAGTCCGCCACCCATCTCCTCCGAAACCTCCCAATAGTCATAGATTGATCCGCCTCGCCCCCAAACCATCGAGACACGATGGCGGATTCTGGGCCCAACCGGTGCTACGGCGGATGGAGAAACGTCGGTGCCGACGTGTTCGACAAGATTGCTATGCGTATGGACACTACCAGCACCGTATGGCAAGCCGCATGCTCCAAGGAGTTGACCCTCCGATTCACCAGCGGAAAAGGTAGTAGACGCCCCAACGATGGTTGTGGGACATTGGTTGCGTACCGTCAGGTCCACAACCACAAGATTGCGTGCGCGCACGGCCCTTGCAACTGCATGGAGGATGGCTGCATTTTCGCCGCCTCGCTGGTGGTGCTCCTCGCCCACCTCTGTGAAGCTCACCCGATGAGGGTGCACAGTTTCCGCTACGATAAAACAAGCATGTACTCCTCTAAGCCTCTGCAGGCAATAGGCCTGCCGACAGTAGATATCATCGGATCCGGAGACGATGGTATTGTGTTCACGGTGCGATTTGGCACGCGCCAAATGCTACACGTCATATCCGTCGTATGCGTCAGGTCGGTGGCGTGCTTGTCGCTGTGGTACATGGTAAAGTTTTGGTCATCGACTGTGATTGAGGGGAGAAGGATAAAAAAGTCCGGGCTATGCGTGCCGGAGAGCACCGCGTCGCCCGACAGCATCCCGTTAGAAGAGCTGCAGTGGCTCCTGCTGGTGCCGATGTCGCACCTAGTCGCTCGTCAACCGTCGGTGTTCACCCTGGAATACTGTCTTCGGATTAACAGGATTCATGAGTGAGATAAACACATCTTAATGTTCGTCGGAGTAATTGAACTGCTAGAAAGACTTACTACCTATTCTTAGTAGTTGTTCTTAGGAGTATTTTTATGGATTTCAACTACCGCTAATGTATTTTGTAGTAATACCTACTGTATGTACTGGTACTTATCATTTTGGGAGAGATGGTTCCTAGCTTAAGGTACTTCTGAGTATTTTCTATGGAGTTCTTCCTCTGCTAATCTATTTTGCAATAATAACTATGTACTGGTGCTTGTTCAGATTGACCGATGAAGTGCAGAGTATGGTCTCGCTCTACTTTTGAATCAGGCCTAGCTACATCTATTGAATTTCAATGTGTGCATTGCTGAAGTTGTCTATTATTGTCTATGTACTGCTAATTCGGTCAGTTTGAAATGCTGCTGAATCTATCAAGTGCTGCTGAATATGAACTAGGAATCTGTCAAGTGTTGTTGAATATGAGCTGGGAATTTGTCGATATTTTTTGGTCATATTCTGTACTGCTGAATCTTTTAAATGCTACTAAATTTATCAAATGTTTATATTGTTACTATTAGTACGTACAATACAATATTTTGTAGAACTAACTGTGATGTACGTGTACTTGTTTAGATCAAGTGCAGCAGATTGTCTTGCTTTTCTTTTGAAACTTGGTATTTTATAGAACTAATACTGATGTACTGCTACTTGTTTAGACCAAGTGCAGTACATTGTCTTGCTTTTCTTTTGGAACTTGGCATTTTATAGAACTAATACTGATGTACTGCTACTTGTTTAGATCAAGCGCAGTAGATGGTCTTGCTTTTCTTTTGTAACTTGGCCTTGTCATAAACTCATAACCTTGACCAGGCTTTGCATGGATGCGATATGGAGGCATGCTCAGAAAAGTAGACTTGATTGTCAGTTTTGCTTGCTCTAATGATCGTGTGTATTAGGAGAACAAGCCAAACTGATCGTGTGCCAAGGTTTGTTTAGATGGAACAAGAACTGATTCTCTTTGTACTACTATTGAATTTCAAGCAAGAAAGCTACTGAATCTCCCAAATATTATATCATTGATATTACTAAAGCATTTGTGCAACTAATATTGATGTACTGGTATTGTATTTCATTGTTTGTATTGCTGCATTGGTCACTTTTGAAATGCTGCTGAATTGGTCAAGTGCTCCCGAATATTAACTTCGAATCTGTTGATAATTTTTCTACCTTATTCTGTACTACTGAATTTTGCCATGAATATCTGCCAAAAATAATTCTCGCTTTTCCCCCGCCCTCGCTGAGGTCTTTGTTTTGAATCCGGCAGAGCACATCACAATGCAGTTTTTATTAACCAGGAGAAGAAATCTAGTACTCCCTCTGATCCAAATTAATGTTCTTACATTTGTCTAGATTCTGACATATCTAGTCATGTTTTAGTGCTAGATAAGTCTGAATCTAGCCAAATCCGAGAACATTAATTTGGATCGGAAGGAGTAGGTCATTCGGCCCCTCTTTAGCCCAGAACATTTTATTTTAGTCTTTTAGGGGTCAGGTACTGCTGACCATAGCCCAACAAAATTGTAGAAAGGATTCCATAGAGCATAGCCGAGAACATATTAGTTCGGCCTTTTACGGGTCAGCGGACTGCTGAGCACAGCCCAGTGAAATTTGATAATGAAGCCCATGGAGCATATCCCATGGAATATAACCCACATAGAGCAATAGCCAAACTCTTTTTAATTCGGCCTTTTGGGCATTGCCCCCACCTCTCATAATAAAAGAACTCTGCCTACCCATGTTTTTAAGAAAATACCCCATTATGTGGCATTTTATAAATTGAGATGCCAGGAGCGCTGCCCTTTTATATTTTAAAATAGATAAACATAGACACAAAAAATATTTTAAGAAAACTAATATAGAAGTTGTAGTATTAATAAAAGTTTAATGATATTTTTTTATAAATATATTTGTTGTATATGGCACTCAGTTTAAATTTATTTGATTTGAAGGTCTTTTGTTCGAAACGCCTTTTTGTGCGTGTGTATCTTAGGTTTACATTTTTTCTCCTAGCAATATAGCATTACGGAGAGGCTGACATCACGGACCCACCAGCATGCAGCGTCCCTGGAGTTTGTTTTGAGGGTGGGTTCGAAAAAAAAGTTTAAATACTAGTATAGAGAGGCTCGCATTAGGGACCCACCAGACAGAACATACAAGACTGCATCGGGGAACCACAAGCCAGAACATGCTAGAGAGGCTCACATAAGGGCCCCAGCAGTAAGACCATACACGGCTGCCACGGTGAAAACAGCAGACGTGGCTGAAAAGAGTCCATCATACACACACTTACAGAGAAGCTGACATGTCTGACCCAGCAGGCCCAAGCATAGCCCATGAAATTAGCCTATCAGCCCCACGCATAACCCAATACCTTTTAATTCGGCCTTTTCATGGTCTTCTGGCCACCGACCATAGCCCATTCAATTTAGGAGTTAGCCCATGGAATATAAGCCATGATGAATAGGGCATCCGCCCCGAGTTAGCCTAGAATCTTTTTAATTCGGCCTTTCTGAGCATTTTTTGTACTCTGAGGCTAACATCCCGGACCCGAAAAAATAGTCCGACATACACACGTTTCTTTCAAATAGAGGTTGTCAGTTGGGACCCAGAATAGACACGTTTCTGGCATAGAGGTGGTTGACATCTTGGACCCACCAAGTTTCCAAGGTCAAAACAGCGAACATGGCCAAGAAAAAGTCCATCATATGCATGTTTCATTTATAGAGAGGCTGATATGTGAAAAGACCCAGCAACGCGACCTATACAGATGCTGCATCGAGCAACATTGCCAGTTCGAAACAGGGAGGCGCGACAGAGAAAAAAGTTTAGCATGTACATGTTTCTTTTAATAAGAGGCTGAAATGTGGGACCCAACAGCGCAACCTTATATAGATGCTGCATCGAGCAATGTTGCCAGTTCGAAACAGGGAGCCCGAGCGAGAAAAAAGTTCAGCATGCACACATTTCTTGTAATGAGAGGCTGAAATGGGGGACCGAACAGCGTGAGCAAACGGCAGATTCGTCGAGCAATGCTATCTAGTTCGGAACAGGGTAGCGCTAGAGAAGAAAAAAATCCATCATACCGACGATGTTTCTAATGTCTGGCTGACATAAGGGACCCACCAGCCTGAATAAACAGCTGATGAAGGAAGCAACGCTATCAAGTTCGGAACACGAAGGCGTGACAGAGGGTAAAAAATCCATCATACACATGTTTCTTCTAATGAGAGGATGACATGTGGGTCCAAGCATCGTGACTAAACGGTAGATGCATCGAACAGCGCTATCATGTTCGGAACAGGGTAGCACGAGCCAAGGAAAAAATACATCATACACATGTTTCTTCTAATGAGAGTATGACATGTGGGGCTCAGGAGGTTGGTTAAACGGTAGATGCGTCGAGCATCGCTATGAACTCGGAACGGGGTAGCGCTAGCGAAGGAAAAAAATCCATCATACACACGTTTCTTCTAATGAGAGGATGACATGTGGGGCCCAGCATCATGATTAAATGGTAGATGTATCAAACAACACCATCAAGTTTGGAATAGGGTAGCGTGACCAAGGAAAAAAATCCATCATACACACGTTTCTTCTAATGAGAGGATGACATATGGGGCTCAAGGGGTTGGTTAAACATATATGCGTCATGCAGCGCTATCAGCTCGGAAAGGGGTAGCGCGAGCCAAGGAAATAAATTCCATCATACACATGATCCTTCTAATGAGAGGCTGACATGTGGGACCTAGCTGCCGGACTAAATGGCAGACGCCTCGAGCTACGTTATCGAGTTCAAATCAGGGAGACGTGACCGAAAAGTATAGTCCGCTAGAGACACTGACGTCTGGAACCCACACGCCTCAAAAGACTTTGGCGAGTCAACATCACGCGAGGAAACAAAAATCTTGCTTCTGCCACGCGCTGGCCGAGCTTCCTCCATGTTTTTAGCAAATCCCTCATAGTATAGGGCCGCGAAACCAGAAAAAAAGTTTTCCATTGGCCACGGCCGAGCCTAGAATTTCGTCGCGGAAGACGCACCTTCTACGACGACCGTCAGGCCAATTCATTGCGGAAGGAAACTTTTCTTGCACTGTATTATTATTATTTTATGGCAAAAGAAATAATTTGTTGTGAAGGAAATAGTACTGATGACGACCATCGGTACGGGAGGATCCTCCCATACTGTCCGGTCATACCGTATTGCAAAAATCAGAGCCGTGATGGGTTCGTAGCAGGGAAAACAAAAAATTTCTACCGCAAGAACGAACAAAACCCAGATCTAATCTAGATAAAAGCCAAGATCTAATCAATTAGACATGTGCAACGAGATAGATCTGTACTAACCCTTGTAGATCCGAAAGCGTTATGAGATTGGATCTCGTGGTTGATGTAGTCGATCACTAGCCGATCTCAAGATCGAGTGGACGATCCTTCCGGCGCCATGTTCCGGTAGCGCTACCGCAGTCGGTCACACGTGCGGAGTCGAAGCAGACCTTCCTCTCCCCGTTCCAGCGAGCAGATCTCTCCACGGAATCCCAGCAGCACGAGGGCGTGGTGGTGGTGGTGGAGTAGAGAATTCTGCAGGGCTTTGCCTAAGCCTGAGCAGAAGAAAGGAGGAGGAGAGAGGCGGCTAGGGCAAGAGTGGAGTGGGCTAGGGGGTGGCGCCTCCACCCCTCTATTTAAAGGAGGGAGGCGCCATGGGGAGGTGGAGTCCTTGTAGGACTCCCCTCTCCCTTGGACGGCGGATCAAGGAGGTGGGGGGAGAGTCCTTCTCCCCCACGAATCCTTGTCTTACCCCACAAGGATTCCTTGATCCTTTCTTGGTTTTCAAGTAAACTCCAAGAAATCTTCCAGAACCTTCCAGAACATTCGAAACCTTCTAGAATCCCCATACAAATACTCCGAAACATTTCCTAACTTAGAAAATGATCCCCAATATATGAATCTTATTCTCCGGACAATTTTGGATCTCCTCATGATCTCCCGAATCCAATCCGAGACTCTGAACAACATTCGGTCTCCAACGCACATTCCATATCTACTTAAAACAACTTCGAACCTTAAGTGTGTCACCCTACGGTTCGTGAATATGCAGACATGATGGAGACACCACTCCGATCAATAACCATCAGCGGGATCTGGAGATCCATAACGGCTCCCACATACTCAACGATGACTTCGTGATCAATAGAACCATTAACATACGAAACCAATTCCCTTTGTCACGCGATACTCTACTTATGTGAGGTTTGATCGTCGGTATCTCCATACCTAGTTCTACCTCGTTACTGATAAGTACTCTTTACTCGTTCCATGTTATGTCATCCTTGTGACCCAGTCACATGCTTGCAAGCTAATTAGAGGACATTCCACCGAGAGGGCCCAGAGCATATCTATCCGTCATATGGATGGACAAATCCCAATCTTGGTCCATGCGCTTCAACACATACTTTCAAAATACCGAATGACACCTTTATGACCACCCAGTTACGAAGCGGTGTTTGATGTCATCAAAGCACCCACCCGGTGATGGTGATTAACATAACCTCATGGTCAAAGGATTAGGTTACTATGTATTTTAAAGCTTATAGCAAACGAACTTAATGACTTGATCTTATGCTATGCTTACTACGGGTGTGTGTCCATCACATCATTCTCCTAATGATATGATCTTGTTATTAACGACATCCAATGTCCATGATCAGGAAACCATGATCATCCATTAATCAACAAGCTAGTTTAACAAGAGGCTTACTAGGGACTCTTTTATGTTTACAAAACACACAAGTATTAATGTTTCCGGTTAATACAATTATAGCATGTGATGTATACATTTATCATAAACATAAAGATATAATAATAACCACTTTATTATTGCCTCTTGGGCATATCTCCAACAGTCTCCCACTTGCACTAGAGTCAATAATCTAGTTAAAAACTTGTGCATTCAACACCTATGGCTTTCTGGTGTTGTATAGACACTATTGCTAGTGGTAAACATAATCTTCGGATCTGACACTTCCAGGTCCGTGTGTATTTGCATGTCCTTGCGTCTCTACGCATTACTCATTCTCCAATGAGATGGCATTGTATAAATTTGGTCCTTTGGTGAGACCTTTAGTTCCTTGGGATTAAATTATGTTGATACAATTGTCATACAATGTATCTTCATAGTATTATCCTGCTTGAACCACACCTAGTTTGATAAGAAACTACTTAACACAAATGCCCTCCTTTGCTGCTACTATAGCAGTTATATACTTAGCCTTTTGTTGTAGTATCCGTCACAATATCTCAACTTTGGAACTCATCCAAATCCATCATGGAACATCCTTTCCATTATATTGTGCCACCCATAGTCTAAATTGAGATAAATTTAATTTGTATCTTGTGACAAAACTAGTATCAATGTAACACTTTACAATGAACTACCTTTAACTATTTGTCACTTATACATGATATATTCTTAGTTCTTCCAAAGCTCATAAGAATATCTTTACTATTGTCCAATGATCATCTTATGAATCATTCTGGTATATGCTCATAACATTTAGAGCATAGGACATATATGGATGTGTACATCTCAAAGAATGATTGGTCAAAATATTCTTGTGATTTCACCAAGTGTCAAAACACTTGAATCTCGTGTCAACACACTTGAATCTTGATTTAGTCCTTTCCGTGCGTCAAGAACCTTTCTTGTTGTTTCCATATTGAACTCATTCAACATCTTATCTATGTACATTTGGCAAAACCATATTAGCGCCTCAATCTATTCATATAGACATTGATGCCTAATTCTAGAGTTATGCCTAAGTCTTTCATCGAAATGAAATTCTTAACCTGTGTCAATAAAAGATACATTATTTCTAATCAACAATATGTCTTTCACATAATTTATTAGAAATATGTCTTAGCGCTCCCACTTAATTTCTTGCAAAATGCAAACATCTTCATCGTCTCTGATGAAATTAAACCTTTTAATGGTTTCATCACGGTGAAGATTCCAACTCCGCGATGCTCACTTCAACCATTGAAGTTTTGCATACTCTTTTAGCATCCTTTGAATTAACAAAACCCTTTGGATCGTGTTATGTACACGTCCTAGGTAACCATTCTTTTAGAAGGACTTGTTTTGTTTGCTCAACTACCATATACCAAAATATATGTAGTGGTTGCTACATTAATCCGTCCAGACTAAATATCGCTATGAAAGATCAAATCTTATCATAGTCAATTCCTTGAACATTGTCGTAAACTCTTTCCGACATGTCGACTATTTCATAGATTTGAAATATCCATGTCTATTTCTTTATAGATCCAAACACGACCAATAGGCTTCACGCCTTTCCTGAGGGTCTTCTAAGTTCAGAAACTTGATTTCTCGTGTATGGATACTATCACGGATTCCATGACTTCTACTCATTTTATGGAGTCAGGGCCCATCATCGCTTCTTTGCATGTAGTCGGTTCATCACTGTCAAAACAATAACAACTTGCTTATCAAATCTTACTATTTTATTCTTACCGACCCACACGGTTCTATAGGAACTCTAATCTCCAAGATCACACCTTTTGTAATCACGAGAGCCATGAGCATTGTGGCCGCCACCGGGACACTTTCTGGCGCTGCGCTACTTAGCACATATAGCTAAGGTTCAACAACCTTATCAAAGTTCTATTGTCCTCCCACTTAACTTTTCAGTGTAAAAGCGGTAGTCACTAAAGCTTAATCTTTAAAATATAATGGCAGTTTTATAAATGACACCTTTGATCTTACCATGTAAAACAAGGTTTCATTACATATCTCGAACACTCCATACTCCTATGGTGTTTTGGGAAATGCAAATCCATGGAACGATTCCTCAAATCTTAGGTGTTTTGCTAAACTTGTAACTCAAACATCTTTCTTTATGATCCAATCATAAACTCTTTTATTTTCTTGTTACAATGATTTTCCACTTCATCTTGAAAGTCTTTGAACATTTTTCAAATGTTTCATACTTCTTCCTTATTGAGTAAGTATATACATATACTCACTCAAATCTTCGGAGAAAGCATATGAAGTTGAAATCCATCGCCCATGGCTACACATAATGGACTATATACATCAATATGTACAAATTCCAATCAGTTAGTCGTTCGTTCCTCTTTTGGCCTACGAACAGAGTTTTAATTATCTCCAGGAAAGTATCACAAGCGTCATTTGACCCAAATCAAAGACTCCAAAAATCCATCAACATGGAGTTTCTTCATGTATCCCTTTCAATATAATTTAAACGGCGATGTCACTTCGCAAGTGATCTTTCAATCATTTGTCTTGCGACATTTTAGCATTAGTTTTATGGTCATTATTTCTCCTACCAGACTTGTATATTATCCATCTATTATGGAATACGGTAATTATTTGAACAACCTTTTGTCATCATAATACCTGATCAAAATAACAATTATTGAAACAAATCTTGAAGGCAAGATTTGATGTTAACGAGCAATACAACAACCCTTTGTTTGTTTTCGATGAACATGATCATATTTTCTCTTGCTAGTTACTTAGGCCATTGAAGTTCATGAATTGTGTTGTCCTGTATGACACTTCATACCAACCAATTCGGTATCCAATACCAGAGAACCACATTGTTTAACAAGCAAGGAATACAACCATAACATGTATATCTTCTATATGCCTAAGTTGGACATCTCCAACCTTTTATCTTCTGCAAAATATTTTATAGATTCTCTTTCAGCAATTCCTTTTCTTTTAAAAGAATCTATCAACATCAATAGTGGTGTCATCAACATGACACATGGTACAAAGCGTATATAGTCAACCACTAATACCTTTGGACTTGCACTTTGAGGTGGATCACCATCATCAAATGTTTGGTGTTCTTTCAAAAATCCATTCTTTAGTAATCTTTTAGTGTAGTAAACATTTTACTTACATCTTCTATTCATCCTTATCATGACAACTTTCATGATCAAACTGTTATAGCTTATAAAGGTGAATTGCGAGTATAATGTTTCTTTTTCAAAACCTTTGGAGGATTAGGACGACTAGCGTCTCCAACCTTCACAAATTCTCATCAAATATGAGGACGTATACTCTATCATGTTGTAACCAACACATTGTTTTAGATATCGCAATACCTTTCACATATGATGGTTTCTGAAACATTGCTTTCAGCTCTTAGATAAACTTGATATTAAAAAAAATCTTTTGAGTATCAAGAATCATGGAGGCAAACATGATACATTAGATACTAACACTGGAATTGTTACTCTTGATTTAATACTACTTATTAAACTTCATGGAGCAAATAGAGTTTGGTGAAAGTTTGCAATAGGACTTATAAACTTTAAATTGACATTCAAAACAATACGATACCAGTTCGTAAAGTAAATATCCAGAATTTCTATAGTTCCACTATCTCAACTATAACTAAGCGTAAGGTGGTGAACGGATGCCAGTGACTACAGCAAACTACGCAAATTCACTTTGATTGTGTTTATGATAAATTGAGTTCGACTAATCCAAATTACAAATGAACTCCAACTCAAAACAACATCCCTCGAGTTGTTTTAGTGATTACACGAACCAAATCCACTACACCAAGTCCGATCATCACGTGAGATGATGTAGCTTTAAAGGCGAACAATCAACATGTTCATCATATCATCGATATGACTCATGCTTTACCTTTCGGTATTTCGTGTTCCGAGACCATGTCTGTACATGCTAGGCTCATTAAGGTTAACCTTAGTTTCCGCATGTGCAAATCTGGCTTGCACCCGTTGTATGCACACGTAGAGTCTATCACACCCGGTCATCACGAAATGCTTCAAAACGACGAGTCTTAGCAACCGTGCCAACTAAGGACGAACACTTTATTACTTGATATTTAGTGAGAGGGATCATCTTATAATGCTACCATCGTGATCTAAGCAATACAAGATGCATAAAGGATTAACATCACAGGAAATTCATAATTAGTGTGATATGATATGGCCCTTTCTTCTTGCACCTTTGATCTCCATCTCCAAAGCACGGACATGATCTCCATCGTCACCAGCATGGCGTCAAGGTCAGTGGCGCCGCTTCATGGTTGTCCATCATCACTAGCAACTTACAACTACTTGGAAATATAATTGAAGACAACCATTAGGCTCCTGCCGATTGCCATATTACAACAAGGATCATTGCATACATCAAATATAATCACAATCACATGATGGCCATATCACATCACAAAACCCCTACAAAAACAAGTTAGACGCCTCTAATTTTCTTTGCATGTTTTACGTGGTTTGGGGCTTTCGAATAAGAACGGATCTTACCTACGAAACTAAACCACAACGTTGATACAAGTGCTATCAAGTGCAAAGTGTAAATTGGATCTATACTATGGTGAGAGAGACAGACACCCGCAAAGCCACTTGTGCAAAGCAAGTTACACGTCAAGCGTGGAGCAAGTCTCATGTGCGATGACATGTGAGGTTAGCCCAAGCCGCTTCATCCCACCATACCGCAAGATGCAAAGTACACAAAGCAAAAGACGGCACGAGCACGAACGCCCACAAAACCATTGTGTTCTACTCGTGCAACAGATCTACGCATAGACACGGCTCTAATACCACTGATGGGTTCGTAGCAGGGAAAACAAAAAAATTCTACCGCAAGAACAAACAAAACCCAGATCTAATCTAGATAAAAGCCAAGATGTAATCTATTAGACATGTGCAACAAGATAGATCTGTACTAACCCTTGTAGATCCGAAAGCGTTACGAGATTGGATCTTGTGGTTGATGTAGTCGATCACTTGCCGATCTCAAGATCGAGTGGACGATCCTTCCGGCGCCGCGTTCCGGCAGCGCTACCGCAGTCGGTCACACGTGCGGAGTCGAAGCAGACCTTCCTCTCCCCGTTCCAGCGAGCAGCGGAGGTAGTAGATCTCTCCACGGAATCCCAGCAGCACGACGGCGTGGTGGTGGTGGTGGAGTAGAGAATTCTGCAGGGCTTTGCCTAAGCCTGAGTAGAAGAAAGGAGGAGGAGAGAGGTGGCTAGGGCAAGAGTGGAGTGGGCTAGGGGGTGGTGCCTCCACCCATGTATTTAAAGGAGGGAGGCGCCATGGGGAGGTGGAGTCCTTGTAGGACTCCCCTCTCCCTTGGCCGGCGGATCAAGGAGGTGGGGGGAGAGTGCTTCTCCCCCACGAATCCTTGTCTTACCCCACAAGGATTCCTTGATCCTTTCTTGGTTTTCAAGTAAACTCCAAGAATTCTTCCAAAACCTTCCGGAACCTTCTAGAATCCCCATACAAATACTCCGGAACATTTCCTAACTTAGAAAATGATCCCCAATATATGAATCTTATTCTCCGGACAATTCCGGATCTCCTCGTGATGTCCCGGATCCAATCCGAGACTCCGAACAACATTCGGTCTCCAACGCACATTCCATATCTACTTAAAACAACTTAAAACCTTAAGTGTGTCACCCTACGGTTCGTGAATATGCAGACATGATGGAGACACCTCTCCGATCAATAACCATCAGCGGGATCTGGAGATCCATAACAGCTCCCACATACTCAACGATGACTTCGTGATTGATAGAACCATTAACATACGAAACCAATTCCCTTTGTCACGTGATACTCTATTTATCCGAGGTTTGATCGTCGGTATCTCCATACCTAGTTCTACCTCGTTACTGATAAGTACTCTTTACTCGTTCCATGTTAGGTCATCCCTTGTGACCCAGTCACATGCTTGCAAGCTAATTAGATGACATTCCACCGAGAGGGCCCAGAGCATATCTATCCGTCATATGGATGGACAAATCCCAATCTTGGTCTATGCGCTTCAACACATACTTTCAAAATACCGAATGACACCTTTATGACCACCCAGTTACGAAGCGGTGTTTGATGTCATCAAAGTATCCATCCGGTGATGGTGATTAACATAACCTCATGGTCGAAGGATTAGGTTACTATGTATTTTAAAGCTTATAGCAAACGAACTTAATGACTTGATCTTATGCTATGCTTACTATGGGTGTGTGTCCATCACATCATTCTCCTAATAATATGATCTTGCTATTAACGACATCCAATGTCCATGATCAGGAAACCATGATCATCCATTAATCAACAAGCTAGTTTAACAAGAGGCTTACTAGGGACTCTTTTATGTTTACAAAACACACAAGTATTAATGTTTCCGGTTAATACAATTATAGCATGGGATGTAAACATTTATCATAAACATAAAGATATAGTAATAACCACTTTATTATTGCCTCTTGGGCATATCTCCAACGACCATACGGTACTCTTAACGGTTAACGACCAGTGGTACGGGCGCATCCGATCATACGGTCCGCCCGTACCAGGTCAAAAAACCATTCAGAATTACCAAAAAAACTAGACGAGTTCAGAACGGAAAATAGAATAATCGAAAAAGGTTTCAAAGAAATAGAACTTAAGTAATTAATGATTTGTTACCTAGCTTTTGATTGTTATGTTCTTTAGCTGGGATCACGGAGATCAATTCCACAATGTTTACTTCGCCAACTCTATAATGCTTTAGTCGCTGCTCATTAACAATCCAAGATGAGGAAGAGGGTGTAGTATTTTTCAATCTCACCGCTCCCGATGGATATGCTTCTTCAACATCGTATGGTCCTTCCCACCTAGATTTCAACTTTCCTGCAAAAATCTTAAGCCTAGAGTTGTAAAGTAAAACTTTATCTCCGGTTTTAAATTCCTTGCCTTCTAACTTTCTATCATGCCATTTCTCAACTTTTTCTTTAAATATTCTAGCATTTTCATAAGCCTCATTCCTTAGTTCATCTAAAGCATGAATGTCTAAGATTCATTTTTCACCTATAGTTTTAAAGTCAAAATTCATAGTTTTGATAGCCCACCGAGCCTTATGCTCGAGTTCTAGTGGAAGATGAATTTTTTTAGCATAAACCATTTTGCATGGTGCCATTCCCATAGGGTTCTTGAATGTTGTTTGATACGCCCACAGTGCATCATTAAGCTTTAGAGACCAGTCTTTTCTTGATCTGTTCACCATTTTCTGGAGTATGGTCTTGATTTCTTTGTTTGATAATTCCACTTGCCCACTAGTTTAAGGATCGTAAGTCGAAGATACCCGGTGGTCTACTCCATATTTTTGAAGTATCTTATCAAAATTTCCTTTCATAAAATGAGTTCCACCGTCAGCAATCAAAAAATCGAGGTACTCCAAACCTGGGAAGGATGATGTCCTTGACCATCTTGATAGAGGTGGTTGCATCTACATGAGCTGTAGGTATAGCTTCAACCCATTTAGTAACATAATCAACATCAACAAGAATATGGGTATAACCGTTAGAGGGAACAAATGGTCCCATAAAATCCATTCCCCAAACATCGAATGGCTCTATTACTAGGTTATACTTCATATTCATCTCTTTTCTTTTTCCTATATTACTCATACGTTGACAGGCATCACAGTTTTTAACATATTCATGAGAATCTTCGACTAAGGTAGGCCAGTAGAAACCTGACTGTAAAACTTTACCCGCGGTGCAATTACCACTGTGATGCCCACCGTAAGGACTATCATGACAGGCTTTAAGGATGTCTTTAATCTCATGCTCGGACACGCATTTACGGATTACCCCGTCTAGACCATGTCTATATAAGTATGGATCATCCAAAAAGTAATGTTTTAAATCACTGAAGAATTTCTTCCTTTGATTGTAATCCATTCCTTTTGGTAGGAACTTACCTACAAGGAAATTAGCATAATCTGCAAACCAAGGATCATGAGTTTCAACAACTACAAGATATTCACCGGCATAGATTCGTTAATAGGAATAGGATCTTCCATGATTCCTTCCATTCGTGATAAATGATCGGCCACAGGGTTATCCTTTCCCCTCCTATCTACTATTTGTAAATCGTACACCTGGAATAACAAGACCCATTTGATTAGACGGGGTTTAGCATCCTTTTTAGCTAGAAGATTTCTTAGAGCTTGATGATCGGTGTGAACTATTACTTTCGAGTTGATGATATAATGTCTAAACTTATCGCAAGAAAAAACAATGGCAAGGAATTCTTTCTCAATTGTTGCATAGTACCTTTGATCATCATTAAAGATTCGATTGGCATACTGAATAACATTAAGGTTAGGGCCATCTCTTTGTCCTAAAAGATCCCCAATAGCATAATCACTAGCATCACACATAATTTCGAATGGTTCGTCCCAATTAGGTGCTTGAATAACCAGTGTAGAAACTAAAGCATTCTTTAATTGTTCAAAAGAATCATGGCAATCTCTGTCAAAAGAGAAAAGAGTATCTTTATCAAGTAGACGAGTTAAGGGGGCAACTATTTTAGCAAAATGTTTGATAAAGCGCCTATAAAAACCAGCATGCCCAAGGAATTTTTTACTCCTTTTATATCTTGCGGAATGGGAAGTGTTTCTAAAGTAATGAAGTTTGAACTATCGATCTTAATATGTTTCTCAGAAACTTTATACCCAAAAACTATACCTTCTCTTACCATGAAGCGGCAATGTTCCTAGTTTAGAACCATCTTGGTTTGTTTACACCTCTGCAAAACTCTATTAAGATTATATAGACATTGTTCAAAGGTAGATCCATAAACAACAAAGTTATCCATAAGAACTTCCATGGAACTCTCCACAAAATTATCAAAGATTTGTAAAACACATTCTTGAATAGTAGCAGCTGCGTTACACAATCCAAAAGGCATTAATCGATAAGGATAGGTTCCATAGGGGCACATGAAAGTAGTTTTTTCTTGATCTTTAGGTTCGATGGCTATTTGAGAATAACCGTAGTATCCGTCAAGAAAACAAAAGTAAGAATTAGCGGACATCCTATCCATAATATCATTAATAAGGGGAAGTTGCTTATGCATTTTTATGGTTTCTTTGTTCAACTTCCTAAAGTCAATACACATTCTATATCCTGCTATCGTTCTAGCTGGAATCAATTCATCCTTATGATTCTTAATTATTGTTATGCATCCTTCCTTAGGTATGCAATGAGTCAGACTCACCCATTTGCTATCTGAAATTGGATAAATAATACCACTATCTAACACACGGATTACTTCCTTTCTCACTACCTCTTTCATTTTTGGATTAATCTTTTTTGTTTATCAACAAATGGTTTAGCATCTTCAACCATGGGAATTTTGTGAGTTACTATGGTTGGATCTATACCTTTTATGTCATTCAGAGTATATCCAAAAGTTTCTCGTTGTTTGACAAGTACTTCTAACAACTTTTTGCTTTCATCTAGAGAGAGATTATTGTCAAGAATTACTAGACATTTACCTTTCTTGTCTAAGAATTCATACCCGAGCCTGGAGAGAGAGGTTTTAGAACAATAGGCGGCGGATCCTTGCCCCTTTTCTTTCAAGCTCTTCATATTCATCCTTGAGCCCTTGTTTAGCCTCCGATGTGGTGTTGAGGATTTTATCCAAATCTTCTTTTGTAGAGTCGTTGGCAAGAGAAACATCGATTGTCAAGCTTCTCTCAAATTCGGATTGTGGGGGTGCAAAAATAGAGTGCTGCCAATTCTTCAATAGTATTCTCCTCCTTAATCTCTATTTTCTTCTCATAAGGTAGTCTCGTGAATTGGCTGTAGCTTATTTCTACAGTTTCTTCACCAAGCTATAAAGATAAAGCCTGCTTTTTCTTGTCAATATAAATAGTCATAGAATTGTAAAATAATTACCAAAGATAACTGGGCAACTCAAGTTCAAAGGTATTTCGATAATATGAAAATCAACTGGATACACAAAAGGCCCAACAAAGATGCAAACATTGCGAAGTACTCCATGAGTAGGATGCAAAGTTAAATCAGAGAACATAAAAGTTAACTCTGACGGCTCAACGTAAGAGTCATCAAGGTGATCACACAAATCTTTATAAATGGTATAAGGCATTATGTTTATAGAAGAACTTAAGTAACAGAATCCTACATAAGTATTCCCTCCTAAACAAAAAGGAATTTTATGTTGACTTTTATTCCTACTGTTAAAATTTCCTCCTATGATTTTAGAGGATTCTTTACTTACCATAATAACCTCTTCCTTGAACAATTCAGTTTCCAAAAGTTCTTTTACTAACCCAATGTTTTCTTTAATAGCTCCTAAATTTCTAGTTAATCATCCTATTCTTTTATTTCCTTCTGCCCCACTATCCATTACCTTAGTAAGAATAGTTTCCTCTTCAGCTAACATTTTCTTTTGCACTTTTGAGTATTTATCGTTGGGGCTAGTTTTAGATGTTTTTTCTTCCATAGGTTGTGTATAACGTTCCTAATATTTTGGAATTTGCAGGTAGTCAGCATAGGATCTAACAATTTGAATGATCATCCGATGGTCAAGGCTAAATTCCCAAGCAGTTTTTATACCTTTCCAGAGGCTAGAAAGCTCTTTAAACAATTATACTCTATGGGGTTTTCCTTTTTAAATTCTGCCTCACGATAGGCTTCCTCTTTCCTATTCACTGTATCTAATAAATTCCATGCCCTCAAAAATACTAAATTCGGTGAACGATCCATTGGTAAGGGAATCGAGTTCAATTATATTATCATCATCCAAACCTGCATAGAAGGTATGTATTACTAGCCAAGGTGGGAAATTATGATGGAGCAGCGGTCAAGAAAACCCTGAAATCTTGTATACCCCTCATGCAGGCTTTCTCCAGGTCTTCCTTTAAAATTTGCAATCATGCGCCTTGTGCCAAGAGTTTTTGTCCTGGGAAAGAAATCACCTAAAAATGAGGAGGCTACGATCTCCCAGGAATTAGTAATCTTTGCAGAACTCTGAATATACCAAGAACAAGCTTCATCAATGAGGGTTTGGGCAAAGAGAGCAAACTTAACCTCATCCTCAGTTTGTATATTAAGATGGAAAGTCCCAAAAATATCTTCAAAGAACCCTACATGCTCATACGGATCCTCCATACCATCTCCTACAAAAAAAATTGCGTGCAAAAGATCTAAAAGCATGGGGTTAATATCATACCCTCTTAGGTTATTGGATTTTAAATATGCGTCCATGGGCGGACCGGAATTCCTCATAGCCTCAAGCTGAATTATATGCTGATACTCGCCCATAATATATCACCTGAAATTAATAAACAACTTTAGTAAAACAATGGGTAAAATAAGTAACTAAGAATAAAGACCAAAAGCTCTTAGCTTCCCGGCAACGGCGCTAGAAAATAGCTTGATGATGCAAGTGCACAAATTAATTCTAGCTAGTTTCAAAGTAAAGATATCGAACCACAGAGAGCTATTGGTAAAGGTCTTTATGCCCCTTGTTACTATCTACCAAAGAATACTTGAAAGTTGTCTTTGATCTCAAGTAAAGGGTGTTTGGATGGTTTATAGTTGTTTGCAGAAAAGTAATTAAAACAAGTAAAAGAAAACAAGTAACAAGATTGTATGAAAGTGTGGTTCAACTCAATAGGGCTAAAACGTTCTCGGGGATGTAGGATACACCACTAGCATAGTACTATTATTATATGTAATCAAGATAACATAATTCTTATGTCATGATATGTGTAGAGAGATCCCAATAATAAGATGTTCATGACAAGCCTCGTAGGAAGCCACTTTGTTGAGCCAAGTGTGAGTTCACCTCTAAATAACCACTTCAATGCCTGAGAGCAATCACCCATACAGGTCATCGCAATTAAGGGTTTCCCCATGGATATCGTAATTAGTTTAGGGAGTCCCTCTTAATCCCCCTTTGACCGTGTGGGTTGTGAGCCGGCGTTCTGGGTATGCTTCCACAACACGTCCAAAGGGTTTCTTCCTCACTTTAGTCCCAAAGGCAAATGATAGATGGTCAACTTCACATATCATATGAAGAGAGAAATCAAACACAAGTCATAATTATATCATAGACAAGCAAGTCATACAGACATAAGAATATATCATCTTCATTACAAGTGCATAGTGGTGCTAGGGTTTCTCCATCTCCCCAAGAACAAAGGAACTACTCACACATGGAAGCAATCAACAACATCATCATAATCAAATGGATGGATTAAAGTACAAGGGTAGATCTAATGCAAACCACAATTGGATATGGAATTACAAATAGATCTAATAGATGAAAGATGGATTAATGGTGGTGATGAAGATACAACGGTTGACGGTGAAGGGGATGATGCGTTGTCCTCAAATGATCCGAGGGGCAGCTAGGATTTTACCCCAGCCAAGTTCCTCCTCCAGATCCCTCTCGGATGTGGTGTTTCATGGTTTCTAGTGGCTGTGAATGTCAGATATGCCTCTCGTCTTCGCCGGGAGAAACTAATTGACGAGGCGGTCCTGATGGATCTTGATACAGGCGGACGGTACGGGCAGGCTCCGCCCGTACCAGTGGTCATTATCGGTGCTGATGCCTCCTCCTTGATTGTTATTTTTCTACGTGCGAAGGTAAATTCATAAAATGGCTTTTATCACTTAGAAATATCATATAATTACACAATATGATAGCTCTAATTGATAAGTTCATCTATGACTCCATGATTTGGGATCCTGTTGAAACAAGAACAAAATAACGCTCGTAGGCACAGTGAAATACAAAAATCCCTACTCTATTTATGCAAAAACAAGAGGTAAAAATGCTTCGATTTTGGACTCATCAGAGAACATGGTGTATGCCTAAGTCAACGGGAATCATTATTCCCAAGGCTATAAGCTTATTGGTGTACGCACACATTGTGAGTACGTGCTCACTAACGGAGCTGTTCTCCTCCATCATGTAGCTAAAGACCTTATCTGAAGCTTCATAACACTCCATAACAGCATGGGAATCGAAAATCATTTTCAATTCACCCATGGTATGAATGCATTTCCATTCTCGAAACGCTTTCAGAGTTCTAGCTCTAGCCCATACAGTATGCCATAATGGACCATGTTGTGGTCCTCCTGACGACTTAAGTAAACATTCTTTACATCATCAGGAGCAGCATCAGGTGGTGGGGTCCTAGTAGCGCTTCTAGCACATATTGCTTTTGTGCAACAGTGAGGAGAACCCTCAAGTTCATGGCCCAGTTGGTAAAGTTGCTACCATTCATTGCAAGTTTCTCTTTCTGCATGAACACATTGAAATTAAAAGAAGGTGGTCCATCTAGAATATAATTTGCAAAGTTTATTTAGTCTAAGCTTATGATAGATTTAGTTCAGCTAATCCATAATTACAAATGAACTCCCACTCAAAAACAACATCCCTCGTGTCTTTTTGGTGATCACATGAACCAGATCCACTACACTAAGACCAATCATCACGTGAATTGGTTAAGCTTCAAAGGCGAGCATCCAGATGGTCATCATATCAACCATATGGCTCATGCTCTACCTTTCGGTTTGTGTTCCGAGGCCATATATGTACACTCTAGTCTTGCCAAGTAAGAACCTTAGTACCCACATGTGTAAAACTTTCTTACACCTGCTGTATGGGAACATAGAGTTTATCACACCCGATCATCCCGTGGTGTCTCGAAATGATGAAATTTCTTAACAGTGCATACTAAAGTAAGAACACATATTATCTTGATATTTAAATGAGGGGTCGTCTTATAATGCTACTAAAGCACCATACAAGCAAAATAAGATGCAAACATCATATGCAAAAAGTGGTATGATATAGTTCTTGTACTTGATCACTATCTTGTGCATCGTGGTATGTTCTTTATCATTGCTATTTGTGTAAGACCAAGGTATATGGAACTTAGACTTTGGTATGTTATAATTTCCAAGAGTATCAAACCATACTTCAAATTATTACATCACCTTATCATAACACTAGCCCAACAAAAACAAAACTAGAAGCTTCTAATATATCTTTTGCACGTTTTTTGTGGCTTAGGGCTTTTGGAGATAGAACCGTTCTTAACTAAGCACATGGAACTACAAAGATGATAATCAAATTATTATCAACCAGTGGTAAATCATACATTTACTATAGTAGGAGATACAGACACCCATTAGCCACTTACGCAAAACTAGTTACATGGCAAGCGTGAAACAGGTCAAATGTGCGAGAACATGTAAAGTTAGTTCGGGCCACTTGATCCCACTATGCCACCAATATCCAAAATACATAAAGGATACAATAACATGATCATCAGTGCCGCATATTAAAATGTGTTCTACATGTGCAAAGCATAGATCCGTATCTAATAGCACTGTTGGGTTCGCAGCTTAGAAAACAAAAAAATCCTACGATATGAACAACTAAGCACAAAGATCTATCTACCTAGAAACAATAAACGGGTGGATACATCCATAGAGAAATTACCCTCAAATATCGACAAAGCTTTACAAGATTTAATCTCGTGGATGATGTAGTCGTTCACTTGTCGATCTCAAGATCGTAATGAAGTCTAGCACCGCAAAGCAGCAATGCGTCCATGATCGCACACACGTACAGTACCCCGACAACCTCCGAGTCCTTGCTCCAGCAAACCATCGGAAGCATCAAATCCTTCCAGAGAAACCATCGAGAAAATATTCTTCGCTAGTCCGAAGCCATGGGGAATAATCAAGAGGGGAGAGAGATCCTTCACGAGGAGGTCTGAGAATGAAGGAGGAGGAGGCCTTTCATAGAGGGAGGGACATCCCACCCAATTGTTGGTGTCCAAAGGTGGTGCCCCCACCTCTCCCTCTTTAATGTGGGTGGAGCCTCCACTCATATAAATACACCTCCACTCCAAATTACATTCACATGCATTAATTTTCCACCAAAATTAATGCATATCTCATTTAATAACACTATATTATTTATTTTGCGAAGATTTTTTTAATTAATTTAATTAACAAACATTTGCATAAACCCCTTGCATTACTTCAATATTACATCTGAAACCATTTTTAGCAATTTGACCCGAAACAATTTTGGTGTCCATCAAAATAATTCTAACGCTTTCAAATTCTTTCTCTGGTATTATATTTTCTCCAATTGGTGTCGGTATCCCTTAAGTGTGTCACCCTATAGTTCGCGAATAATGTAGACATGATCGAGACCCCTCTTCGATCAATAATCAGCAGCGGGACCTAGAGATCCGTACTGACTGCCACACATTCAACAATGACTCTAGTGATCATGAGAACATTTAACGTTGTAACTAAATCTCTTTGTCTCACAATATACTACATGTCCGATATTCGATCATCGATATCCCCATACCTAGTTTGATCTCATTACTGACAAGTACTCTTTCCTTTTTCCTGTGATATAACACTCTTAGTGATCTTATCACTTGCTTGCAAGCTATGTCAATGTGATATCACCGAGAGTGCCCTAAGTATATCTCTCCGTCATCGGGATGGATAAATCCCACTCTTGATCCATGTGCCTCAACATAACACTTTTAGAGTATCCAAACCCACCTTGATAGTCACCCTGTTATGGTGTGACACTTGATGTTATCAAAGTGCTCTTTCGGTGTGAGCAATTAACATGATCTCATGGTCTAAGGATTAAGGTTACTTTGTATGATGTTATAGCAATTCAAACATAATGAATTTGATCATATTACTATATTTTGGATGAGTTCTCATCACATCATTCCACCAATGTTGTGACCTCATTATTAACAACATCCAATGTCCGTGATCAAGAAACCTTGATCATCTTGTTAATCAATGAGCTAGTTTATATGATAGGCATAACTAGGAACTCTATATATTTGTTTATTAAACACACATGTCTTAACGTTTCCAATTAACGCAATTATAGAATGCAAAATAAACATCTATCATATACTTGGAATAAGATAATAACAACTTTATTATTGCCTCTCGGGCATATTCCCTTCACTTTCAAGGTACCCACCACCGGGCAGCCAATATATGAGAATGACTAAGGGTTTTTAAAGATTCAACTTCTTACTCATAATTTGCGTACTGACAAAGTTGACCGTGTTATGAAAACTATAGAATAAAAATAAAGAATGAATTACTCATAACGTCCTTTTACATGTACCACCTGCCATGCATGAAAAATGATAAACATGAGTTTTGACAACTTCTAGAAAACCTGCTTCACGGAATCGGCCTACCATGTGTGAATAGGTTTCAAGCCAAATGGCCAAGTTCATGACCCTATCGACATCATAGTATATGATAATTTTACCATATTAGGTACTCCTTCCGATACAAATTAGTTGAATTGGTTTTGTCTAGATTCATTTGAATCTAGAAAAAATCTAAGTCAACTAATTTGGATCGGAGGGAGTAGTAGATTGGTGCATCTTGGCATGGTAAACAATGTCACAAAGGGGAGTTTCCAACAAGTATTAGATAAAGATACAATATCAATTTTCCAAGTGACATGAGTTTTTCTTCTATAGTAAAAAGCAAATACAGTACTACTACAACGAAGGATATGGCTAGAAATAGAGGGGAAAACCGAAGAGCGAGAGGAGACTACAAGCTCAGAGAATAAAAGGAACGCAGTGCAAGAGGTAAGCAACGAGGAGGAGTTGAAGTGGTGCAATGTCAGAGCATAGTTATGATGGCTTCCTGACATGAGGTACTATACTACTACATCATATACATCATACACACTCTACTACTAGTAATAAATTCCAAGACCTATATGCACACAAAACAAATTTGTTTTCTCTTCTCACCATCCATCTCTCCTCGGCAACCCCGCGCGCACCGGCCGACTGATCTGTCCCTCATCCATAGCCAGGCGCTGCGCGACACACGTGTTCCTTGGTATGATGGCTATGTGCTCTCTAGCATGTTTGTGAGCTGCGTTGGCAAACTAGCTAGGAAGGAACCACTTTGGGCCTTTGCGGTAAAGATTAGTAGAATTAAAACTTTTTCGCTTTGAATAGCGTACGAATAATTTGAATATTGAACGTTGGATCAAGACTCGCAACCCCCAACATTGCCAACCATTGGATCTTATTTTCCATTCTAGTAGTACAAGATTCTATGAACAAACTTCACAACACACTTATCCATCATTCTAGAATCTTCTCTGTCGTTTCTCTAGACCATGGTACCAAAATTTTCAAGTATTAGGTAGCTAATTGATACATTGCAAATGTATCCATAATTTTTGATGTTCCATGCTTGGTTTTATGCACTTTCTTGTGTTTTGTCCACACTTTGGAGTACTTTTCATATGATTTCTTGGACTAACCTATTAACAAGAGCCATAGTGCCAGCTGCCTGTTTTCTGTTGTTTTTGGTTCCAGGAAAGTTAGAAAATGAATATTCTCGGAATTGGACGGGACAAAAGCCAAAGTGCCTATTTTTCTGGAAGACTCATGGAGCCAGAATACGAGACGGAGGAGGGCCAGGGGATGGCCCCCCCCCCCCCCAGGCGCGGGCTGGGCCTAGCCGCACCAGGGCATGGTCTGGCCGCCCCAGGCATCCCCTCGGTCTCCCTCTTTGCCTATAAGAAGCCTTCTGACCTAAAAACTCAGGGGGGGTTCGACGTTTTTCCAGAAGGAGTTCCACTCCGCCGCCACCACTAGATTCCATGAAACAGCACCAGAAACTCCGTTCTAGCACCCTACCGGGAGGGGGAATTGGAGGAGATCATCACCATCATCATCACCATCGCTTCTCCATCGACCATCCATGTTTCCCCCATCTATGAGTGAGTAATCCCCCGCTGTAGGCTATGGGGATGGTAGGGATTGGATGAGATCGTTCATGTAATGGCATCAGATTGTTAGGGCATGGTGCCTAGTATCTTTTATTAGTGCTTTATGACTTTTTTGCGACTTGTTGGGCTTAATGCTTGTCACTAGGGCCCGAGTGCCATGATTTCAGGTCTGAACATGTTATTGTGTCATTATGATAGTATTGTTTATGGTCTTATCTGCAAGTTGTATACACACGTTGTTGTCCGGAACCAATGGCCCCGAAGTGACAGAAATCGGGATAACCGGAGGGAATCGATTTGATGTGAGGATCACATGTGTTTATGGAGTATTAATGCTTTGCTCCGGTGCTCTATTAAAAGGAGCACCTTAATTGCCAGTAGTTCCCTTGAGGCCCCGCTGCAAACGGGCTGGCAGGACAAAATATGTTGTGCAAGTTCTCATTGCGAGCACGTATGACTATATATGGAACACATGCCTAGGATTATCTAGTACTTGGATGCTTTATCTTATTGATCTACAATTGCCATATGTTATGATTGCTATGTGAATTGTCTTGTCCATGCAACGCCCGTCCATCCATCCCTATGCCTACCGCACTCGAATCCTATTGTTACTGCTATTGTTACTACTGTCTTTACTTTACTACTGCTGCTACTTCACTATTCCTACTACAAAACTGTTGCTACTGATAAACTGATGTGAGCAAGATTGTATCCAGGTGCAGCTGAATTGACAACTCAGTTGTTAAGGCTTATAAATATTCTTTGGCTCCCCTTGTGTCGAATCAATAAATTGGGTTTCACTTCCCTCGAAAATACTGCGATACACCCCCTACACTTGTGGGTCATCAAGACTATTTTCTGGCAGCGTTGCCCGGGAGCATAGCTTTATTTATCAAGTCCACTGGAATCACTATTGTTCAAGCTAAGTTTATTTTCGCCTTGTTTTCTTGTTTCGTTATCAAAAATACAAAAAAAAGTAGTTCCTACTCTAGTTGTTATTTTCGTTAGTCTGTTATTGTCTTGCTTTATCATGCTTGTTGTCAATGGTTGGTTTCTTTGAAACTGAATCTTATTGGCAAGGTGGGTTCACAGAAGATCCAAAATATTACTATAAGGAACACTGCTTGTCACAAAAAGGGAAACACTTATGGGAACAAATTGATCAATTGTATACCATTGCTAGAAACGTGTGATCTACTTATAATGTTAATTATTACTGTGATAAATCTCGTTGCAGAAAGAGGTATAAACACCTCCCTTTTCAATGTGAGTATAATGATAATGATACCATATCTTCTTATGCTAAAGGAATTTATGACTTTTATGATGCGGAACAAATTGAAGAATTTATTGCTTGGAAGGGTACTTTTGAACTTGATAGTTTGCTTGGAAATATTGTTCACCTTACAAATATGAGGTTTATGGTATACTTAAATTTTGCTTTGATAATTACAAGGACGAAAATGGCTATATTCTTGAATATTTTAATAGATGCTTCCACAATGGAAGAGACTAATGCCTTGCAGGATCCTATGGAAGAAGAAATTGATGAACCTGAAATCTCATTAGATAAAAAAGAGGAGGAGAGTGATGAACAAAAGGAGGAAGAATGGATTAACTACCCATGCCTACCTTCTAATGAGAGTAACTCTTTATCCCTTACATTATTTGATTATCCTCCATGCTTACTAAAGGAGGATGAATGTTATGTTCCTGAGGATTCTTTTGAAAATGTTTATAATAAAGCTCTAGTGCTTGTAGATCATTAAAAGCATGCTTTATGTGATAGTTATATTGTTGAGTTTATTCATGAGGCTACTGAAAATTATTATGAGAGAGGAAAATATGGTTGTAGAAGTTTTCATGGCATTGAAACACCTCTCTATGTGCTGAAAGTTTTGAAGTTACTCTTGTCGTGGTGGTGTCAGGGCAGATGCCATGTATAGGCTAAAGGTGGGGACTAATACTCGCTAGGGGAATCAAGGGAGGGATAGTGAAGTGATTCTCCACACAAGAGCTTGTATTGATTTACTTCCAAGGTTACAAGTGCTCCTAGAGCTGTATTGGCGAGAGGAGGAAGAAGGAGCTCTCTTACTCTCACCCACAGATCTCACATGAAACCCTTGACCTAAACAGAATCGTAGAGAGACCAAACCCTTTAGCAGAAGCCCTAGCCCCCCTTTTATAGGGGAGGCTCGGTTTCTGCCTAGGGCATACGTGGAGGCATATTCGTAAGAATATGCCTCCTCCCAAAGTGGTAAGCCGACCGGGGTGCTTTTTCCCCGCGTCACACATGCTTTAGCTACGTGAGCCTCTGACGGCGCCCTCGTCAGCCGACACGGGTGTCGTCACGCTTGTCGGCCACGCCCCGGTGGTCCTGTCCTTGCTCGCTTCGCTCAGGCAGTGCGTACCGGGGCTCCTTTTGACCAGCGAGATTCCTTCCTTCTCCTAGAAGCTTGCCATGACCCGGATGATGGTTCATCCGGCCACACCCGTTCCTGCATACAGGTAAAACATACACTTCTGACTTACCGCTTAAGTCGGATGAGGCCTAGTTAGGCGAACGCCCCCAGGTCCGGATTACCCCGTGATTCGGCCTGCCTTGAGGTGACCCGGCCAGCATCTGCTTTGGCCTTGCCGAACCTCGGCTAACTCGGCCTTTATACCCCGGCGTGACCCTACCCAGGGGTATCCCCCCAACATTAGTCCCCGAAGCTGGTGCGGTCCTAGCTGCCTTGGCCGCAAAGGCCACACCAGGTTCAATTTTGTGCCCCTGTCGTTGTTGCCGAGTTACCTATGTACCTCGGACTGCTTGGATTTACGTTCCCTTCGCACATTTCAAGTTTTCACTTGCCGGCCGGGTTACCACAGTTCCATCCGGGTCTTACTTACTTCTCTCGTACGCTAACCCATGTGAAGGGTAATCATTTTGTCGTCTTATTTTAAGGGACGGTACAGTAACCGCCGCAGTAATTGTCAGTTATCACTGTGCGCGGGTCACGTCACGCCTGCCTCCTCGTTTACCGCATCAGCGCGTCACGTCACAGGACTTTCTCTGCCCTGTGGCCCTCCGTCTGGCTCCTCACTTATTGGTCCGGACAAGTGATACACGGCCACAGCGTGTGGCCGGTCCACAGGGCGCGATCCCACTCACCCTTGACGGGAGTGGTTAAATAGCGGAGGGGTGCGTCCCTTAGGATTTTTCCCCCTCCGCACCCCTCTGCCCGCTACTATTCTTCTTCGTCTTCCTCACGTCCGCGCCGCCGCCAGCATCGCCAATTAGCAGCGTCGCCGCCGCGCTTCTCCGTCGCACCTCCGCGTCGCCGCCACCGCGACGCGAATTTCTCGCCACGGGTCCGCGCTAGTCACGGCCACTGTCCCCCGCCGCCTCCAGTGCCAGCGAGGGCCTCGAGGACCAGATGACTGAAGAGGAACTCATTGTTGCTGAGAAGGAGATGGAAGAAGACGCCGGGGTGGCGGACCGCGGCGTGTGGGCCGGCTCCTGGGTCTACCAGGATGACCTGGACTGGCTTTACCGGACAAGACGCATCCCTGCCGGCATCGCCGCGCGTCTTCCTTCCAACGAACTGGCCCCCTCACCCAATCCGGGCGAGTTCGTCGTGTTTCTGTCCCATTTCCAACGGGGCTTCGGCTTGCCGGTGAGTGATTTTTTCCAGGACTGGCTCGGTACGTACCAACTCCAGCCACACCACCTCCCAGCCAATGCCATCACCTCTCTTTCTGCCTTTGCTTCTACGATCGAAGGCTATGCCGGACTATGGCCCACGAAAGAGCTATGGATCCGGTTCTTCGGCCTTCGCCGCAACGTCATTCCCAACATCCACGCTGATCCGGAGGACAAGCGGCTCACTCAATTTGGAGCGGCCTCCATTTCACCCCGGCGATTTTCTGTTTTTCCCCGAGTCACCGGGCTAGAGTCCTGCAAAGGATGGACTCGGACCTTCTTCTATGTCCGGAATACGGGCACCAAAGACTTGATCCGGTTGCTTCCCTACACTCCGGGTCCACCTAACCCAGACCTGTGGGATGTGATCCCCAAGAAGCCCACAGCCTTGGCCAACCAAGTGAGCAAAAGGTTCACAGAACTGAAGGAGCTCGGGCTATGCAACGAGGATGCCATGATCACCTTTGTGCGTAACCAAATCTCACCCCTCTAGAAGCGCACCCACAAGGTGTGCCACATGAGCTACGGCCGCGATCCTAACCGGACCTCATCCTTCGAGCTGACCAACTCGGAGATTTATCGCTGGGTTAAGGCTCTCTTCACCACTCACAAGGATTTTTCCACTGATTGGCCTTGGGGGATCGAGCATTTCTGCTGTGACCGGCCTCCTCCCATGGTAAGTTTCATGCTGCCAACTTAACCCGGACTAATTACATGTCAGCTATTGTTGCAATTTTTGACTCTTTTGTTCGCTCTTTTCCTCCGCAATTCCTTCAGCATACCCTTGAGGATGGCACCGATCAGTCTCTTAAGTGGGCGCCAGACCGGGAGACTCCGGACGAAGAAGAGCCAGACCAGGTGATGTTCCTCCCTATGACCGACGCCACGAAACGACCCACGGGTAAATCCTCTTCTATTAGAGATTGGCCCGATGATGAAGATGACTCGAAAATCGAGGTGACTGAACCTTTTGAGGCTGTCCCCCTTTCTTTTGCTTTTCCGCCATCAGCTCACCCCGGCGGTCATATTCACGAGGATCCCCCTCTTGCTACTGGCGAGCCTGTTCTGGTGGCCACGAAGAAGAAACGTGGGGCTTCTTCGAGTTCTTCCTCCGGACCCTCTCAGCCTGTTAAAAGGCGAAAGAAGTCCGGGGACAAGACAGCCCCCAAACCATCAGGCAAGGCCCTAGCACGAAGGGCTCGGAAACCCAAAGCGGCCGAAACCTCGGATGCGTAAGTCCTTCTTTCATCTGTAACTCGTTCTTCCTTATTTCATCGTAATTTTTCTTCTGACGTTATTTGATTTCGCAGGGCTCCGGTGGAGGTCCCTCAAAGTGGATCTAGCATTTCTTCCCCTCACCGAGCTAGCCCTTCTCCCCATCGTGACGACGAGTCACGTCCGCTGAACCCTATCCCAGAGGGTTCTGCGGCCGCTCCGGGTTCAGCTCCACCTCGGCAAGGGGAGGGTAACCTTGGAGTGGGGGAGACCGGCCTAGCCAGAGCAACGGCATCCACCGCCTCGATAACACCTCAACCAACAGCCACTGAGGCTACTTCGGCCCTAGCACCAATTCCCGTACCAGCAAGCAGACCAGCACCAACTCCAACCTCGGCATCAGCATCAACTCCGGCAGCGAAAACTTCAGCGCCGGCACCAAGCCTAGCCACGAGAGTACCAGCACCTAGTTCCTCTGCATCTTCCGAGTCCTGTCAACCTCGGCAGGGGAAAACCGCTGCTATAGCTTCCTCTACACAGCAAGCCAAAGGCAAGAAAGCTGCAGACGCTACCAAGCCCACCGCCGTCAAGTCTGGGCAGCGCACCCTTGAGTCAATGCTCCCCAAGGAGACATCAGCGGCAAAGGACGCGCCTGCCGAGCCAACCGAAGCCCAGCAGTTGGTTCTGCACACCAGCCCCGCCCTTGCCTTGGTGGAGAGGAAGGAAGCACATGCAAAGGGCTTGGTGACGCCCCATATGCCCACGGGAGAACGGTACCCTTCGAGCCTGATGGAATTTGTTATGAATTGGAACAAGGCCGAGGTAGTCCAGGAATTTGATCTCCCGGAAAAGTTCGGTCCTGCCGAGTTTTCCGCTCAGATGAACACGGCCGCAAAAGCTATTAATCTCGCTGGGCGAATGATGGAGGTACGTTACTTCTCCTTGACAAAGTTGTAGATGATAACCATTAGTCCCCGAGCCTCCGGGGAAGTGACTTGTTACTCGGCCGGATGCTCTTTTAGAACACTAACGTAGCTCCGTGATAACTTCAAATATGCACACACCTAGAGCCGGGTTAAGTTCCACTTGGCCCGGATTTTAGTACACTTCGAACATGCACACACCTAGAGCCGGGTTAAGTTCCACTTGGCCCAGATTTTAGTACACTTCGAACATGCACACACCTAGAGCGGGGTTAAGTTCCACTTGGCCCGGATTTTAGTGCACTTCGAACATGCACACACCTAGAGCCGGATTAAGTTCCACTTGGCCCGGATTTTAGTACACTTCGAACATGCACACACCTAGAGCCGGGTTAGGTTCCACTTGGCCCTGATTTTAGTACACTTCGAACATGCACACACCTAGAGCCGGGTTAGGTTCCACTTGGCCCGGATTTTAGTACACTTCGAACATGCACTAGGCTGACTTAAGTTTCTGTATCTCTTTTAGGTAACCACTAACCGCCGGAGTGCTGAATTCCAACACTTGCTGGATATGCACAAGAATCTTCGTGCAAAACAGGCTACACTTATCGCGGAGTACGAGAAAAGGGGTAAAATTTCGTTCTCATCCTTTCCTCAATTTTCTTCAACTTCGTTTGCCGAACCAATCTGATTGTTCGGTTTCCGCGGCTGGGGTGGAAGCTGAAAATAAGATAATGCGGAAGAACTTGGAGAAGATCAAGGGTACGTCCTTCTTGTCTGCCTTTACCGCGGTTTCCATCGGCTTTCCTCCTTGGCTCGGCAAACATTCATTCCTCAGCACTGCCCGGCCAACGCACTATTTCAGCATCGCTTGAAGATAGTGTGCCTGTGCCTGACGTGATGCTACATTTTCTCGAACAAGCAGGGCAGCACCAAGCCGAACTAAAGAAGAAAGATGATGAGCTCGCGCTCCTCCGGACCAAAGACGATGAGACATCCAAGCTCAAGGCTGAGATGGTGAAAATGAAGGCGCATCACCAAACCGAGCTACAAAAGGCTGGCCAGGAGTACACCAAAGAACGTGAGCGCCTCAAGCTCCAAAATGCTAAGGACCGTGAGCTTCTTCAGGAAACCGAGGTCAAACTTGAGTCGGCAAATGCTGACCTCGAGCAGCTTCGGAATAGGCGTGATGCTTGCATCAACGAATTGACCCGGATTCACAGTCACATCTCACGTAATTTCTTTTCCTTTATCTGCCTTATTTCTCCGGGTTACTTCATATGCCTTGTTTTCTCAACTTTGTCCTTTGCCTTGTTTCCCAGGCCACTTTCCAGAGGGTACTGCCATTGCAAGTGCTGCTGTCGCCAATTTCTGCCGAGAAAGGGGTACTCCGGTCGCTCCTGAGGGTGAGAGCATTCCCTTTGACATGGAGGACCTGTTGGTCAGCTTGTCGTCTCGCGTGGAAATCATTAAGAACTACGGCAGGGACCTCCTCGATGTTTTGGTCCGGGTCTTCAATGCCTTCTAGCCTGCCAATGATGCTCCGGAAAGAGTCACACAGCTCGCTGAAAGGCTTTTGGAAATCGAGACCCAGCTCGACCTCTGGCGCGAATCCACTGGACGTGCTGCAGCCGATACCATCCTTCACCACATTCTGACGTGGTATGAGAAGATAGATCTCAGCCTCCTCACACGCCTGCGCACTGGATCCAAATGGACGGATGACCCGGAGTGGGTAGCTCAGTGCCAGGCTTGCGCCCACAGCCTCATCAAATATGCCCCCATTCACGAATGGACTGAGGGTCCGAGCTTCCTGGAGGTCACAGGTGAAGAGGAAGTTGAGAACGTTGAAGATGACTGGGTGAAGACGAAGAGGACACTGCCTCGGATATCGAAGAGGGCGACGATGATGCCGAACTTCCTCCCGCTGCTCCTTAAGTAAAAACACTTGAAAATTTATGAGATCCCCGGTATGCCGGGTGGAATTGTATTCCAAACACATGTGATATTTTTCTACTGAGTACTTATGCCGGATTAACTTGGGCGTAGTCCCCGAGTTTCTTTTTCTTGTTCGTTCAATCTTTTGGCTCGGATCGTGTCTACCTTGATTCGGTTTTACAACTCACGAATCCGAGCTTGAAAGATTGTCTTAACAATACTGGGAAACTTTTAGACTTAGCTCATAAATAATACTTTATAACAATTTGAAAATGAATACGAGGTTAGTCCAAAACATAAACGTCAGCTCGAATAAATTCTTTTCCTTAGTCGTTTTTCATGTGCTACGCAATTCCAAACTTGTTCTCTTGCTTGCCATGAAGCCAATTCTTGTTGGACAGCAGCAAGTCGAAGGTTGGGTTTTTGGTGCTCACACACTACTAATCCGAGTTAAGTAGAATAACTTACTCCAGTTGACACGTAGAAAATAACAAACATTATTAGGCAGTCCCCGAGTTACTGCTCGAGGTGCCAACATTTCATTGATAAGCTTATTGCCGACATACATACCGACATATGAGATGACTCGGATACATACACTTCTTAGCTAAGTGTAGAAAGGATGGAGTAGCGCTACATTTCACGGTCGCTTGGATTCCTCTCCGGCCCTGTCTGCCTTGTTCTTTTCCTATGGCTTTCCATCTATAAGATAATAAGAATCGTTGTGCAATGCTTTGCTCACGATGAACAACCCTTCCCATGGGAGGATAGTTTATGCATTCCAGTAGTACGTTGTACCAACCGGAGCACCAGATCACCTTCCCGAAAGACTCGGGGGCACACTTTCCGGCTATGATAGCGTCGGAGATTTTGCTGATATATGGTGGATCTGGACAGTGCTAGTTCTCTCGCTTCTTCCAGCAGATCAACATCATTTTGCCGGGCTTCTTGCACTTCGGCTTCTGTGTATTGGGTGACCCTAGGCGAATCATGCTCTATGTCGGCTGGTAATACAGCTTCTGCCCCATATAATAGAAAGAACGGTGTGTAGCCTGTTGATCGATTCGGAGTTGTTCTTAAACTCCATAGTACCGCTGGTAGTTCTTCTATCCAGCACCCCGCTGATCTTTGCAGCGGCTCAATGAGCCGGGGTTTTATCCCGGATAATACTAATCTGTTGGATCTTTCCACTTGTCCGTTTGATGCGGGGTGGGCTACCGAAGCTACGTCGAGCCGGATCCTCTTATCCCGGCAAAAACGAGCAAAAGCTCCTTCCACAAAATTTGTGCCATTATCAGTTATGATACTGTGGGGATAACCGTACCTCAAGATGATATCTTTTAGAAACGTTCGGCCATAGCTCCATCACATTTTCTTATAGGCTTTACCTCAATCCACTTTGTAAATTTGTCCACCAGTACCAGAATGTGAGTCATATTTCCCTTTGCTGGTTTGAACGGGCCAACCATATCCAAGCACCATACGGCAAATGGCCAAGTGATTGGAATGGTCTTTAGTTCCGACATTGGCATATGTGTCTTGGTAGCGTACCTCTGACAACCATTACATTTTCTCACCAGGTCTTCTGCTTGCTCTAAGGCATTTGGCCAGTAGAATCCGTGTCGGAAAGCTTTTGCTACCAAGGCTCACGATGAGGCGTGATGCCCGCATTCCCCCTAATGTATATCTCGGATGATTTCAATCCCTTCTTCCGGGTCAACACACCGTTGGAGGACATTGGTCACACTTCTTTTGTATAACTCGGAATTGATGATCGTGTAGGCCTTTGCCCTCCTCTGTGTTTGCCTGGACAGCACCTCCTCAGTGGGTAACGTTCCATCCTTCAGGAATTGAAATATAGACAGTGCCCAAGCCGGTACTGGCCGCATGGGGAACACGTCCTCGTCTATCTCCATCTGATCCATCGGCATAACTTCGACCGGACCGTGCTGAGCAGTCCCCGGGTCTTGCAAAGCAGTTCCCGGGTTTGCCGAAGCAGTCCCCGGATTTTGCGCACCACTTCCCGTGTCAACGTCCATGGGCACAGCTCCGGATTTGGTGTCTTCTGGGACATAGATTGACTCGGATTCCGGGGATGCCTGATGGATGGTTTCTTGAGGTGCTCTAATGCTACACCCGGTCGTATTGCTTGTCTGGTTGACCCGAGCTTTGACAGCATGTCGGCAGCCTCATTTTCCACCTGGGGTACATGATGAAATTCGCATCCCTCAAAGTAACCAAAAATCTTCTGCACATGAAATCTGTATAGTGCCATGTTTGGATCAAGGGCGTCCCACAGTCCGGACACTTGCTGCACCACCAAATCTGAGTCGCCAAAGCATATAATCCGACGTATTCCAATTTCTTTTGCTACCTTGAGCCCATGCACAAGTGCTTCATACTCAACGACATTGTTTGATGCGGTGAAGTGGATCTGCAGCACATATCTCAACTGGTCCTTCTTCGGCGATGTGAGCACAACTCCGGCACCTAGCCCGGTTTTGGTTTTTGATCCGTCAAAGTGCATTCGCCAATAGTTCGGATCAGGAAGCGGTGGTTCGTACTGCACCTCGGCGCAATCCACGAAAAAGTCCGCCACAGCTTGAGATTTGATGTCTTATCGCCTGTCATATTGGGGAGCATAGGGAGCTAGCTCAATTGCCCATTTTGTAATTCTGCCGCTTGCATCCTTGTTACTCATTATCTCGGATATGGGGGCCTCACATATGACTCGGATGGGATGCTCCTCAAAGTAGTGCTTCAGTTTCTTGGCGGCCATGTACACGCCATATGCCACTTTTTGATAATGTGGATAGTTCTGCTTTGAGGCTGACAACACTTCGCTCAAATAATACACCGGCCTTTGCACCGACTTACCTTCCTCATCGCGTTCCACCGCTATCACTTCACTTACAACTCGGTTGGTTGCGGCTATATAGAGTAACATTGGGTCCTTTGATAGTGGTGAGGCTAGCACTGGTGCCGTGGCTAACATTTTCTTTAGGTGGGTAAAGGCTTCATCGGCCTGCGGTGTCCAAATGAACTTATCCGACTTTTTCATGAGTTGGTAAAGAGGCAAAGCCTTTTCTCCCAACCGACATACAAACCGACTTAACGAGGCCAGGCAACCTGTGCACTTCTGGACATCGTTAAGACACTTCGGCAGTTCCATTCGCTCGATGGCCCGGATTTTGGTTGGATTAACCTTGATACCATGGCTGGAGACGAGAAAACCGAGCAATTTTCTAGCCGGGACAGCGAAGGTGCATTTTTTCGGGTTAAGTTTCATCTGGAACCTTCTTAGGTTTGCAAATGTTTACCTGATATCGTCAAGGAGCATTTTGCTTTCCTTGGTCTTGATAACCACATCATCCACGTACACCTGTACATTTTGACCTATTTGGTCGTGCAAACATTTTTGCATACACCTCTGGTACGTTGCCCCTGCATTACGTAAACCAAATGGTGCGATAGCAATAAGCCCCATACTGGGTAATAAACGCAGTCTTTATTTGATCATCGGGATTCAGAGGTATCTAGTGGAAACCAGAATAAGCATCAATGAAAGACAACAATTCACATCCAGCAGTTGAGTCTATGACCTGATCTATTCTTGGCAGCGGAAACGGATCTTTCGGACACGCCTTGTTCAGGTTCGTGTAATCGATACACATGCGCCAAACCACTGCCACATTCGGGTCATCCTTCTTCTTTTCCACCAGCACCGGATTAGACAGCATTTCCGGGTAAAGACCTTCCATGATAAATCCTACAGCTAGCAACCGAGCTATCTCATCTCCAATGACTTTTCTCCTATCTTCGGCGAAGCGGCGGAGAGGTTGCTTCACCGGCTTGGCTCTGGGTCTCACATTCAAAGAGTGCTCGGCCAACTCCCTCGGAACACCTTGCAAGTCCTGTGTGGACCAAGAAAAAATGTCCCGATTCTCACGGAGGAAGCTGACGAGCTCGCTTTCCTATTTATCACTTAGCCCGACACCAATTGTTACGGTGCGCTGTGGGAACATGTCATCAACGGGAACCTGCTTGGTATCTTTCGTGGCCTGGAAAGAGACAGTTCCATGCGGGTTACTCAGCGCCGGCATATACTGCTGCGCGGACTGAGCCAATGCCACCACCTCTCGAATTTTTCTCTTTTCCTGCACGATCACAAGTGACTCGGCTAAGTTTGATCCGGCTGACGCACACTCCATGGAACGTCGGAAGTCCCCCGCAATGGTAATCACTCCGTTTGGTCCGGGCAATTTCATCTTCAAGTAGCTGATATGACAACTTGCCATGAACTTGTTTAGCACTGGCCTTCCGAGCAACGCATCATACGCGCTTTCTAAGTTCACCACTTCGAACTCCAGATTTTCAGTTCGGCAATTATCCCTCGTGCCGAACAAGACGTCGACCCGGACCTTGCCTATGGGCTCGCAAGAAATGCCAGGCACAATGCCATGGAAAGTTGTCCTCGTGGCCTGGAGCATGTTCTCCGAGATACCCAACTTGCGCATTGTGTCCGCATACATGATATTTATGCTACTGCCGTTGTCGATCAGTACCTTGGAGAACCTTACATTAATGCTAGGTCCAATGAATGTAGGATCCAGCACCAACGCATACGATCCAGGGCTCGGCATGAGCTTGGGATGATCCCTAATGCTCCAGGTGATTTCCTGATCGGACCAAGGCATGTACCTCGTCACTGCAGGCATTACTGCATTCACCTCCATATGCCTACGCTGCAAGCTTTTTCTATCAGTTTCTTCTGTGGTGAATACACAGTAGCTCTAGTGATGCTCCCTGTACTCATTTCTCCCCTCATTTTTGGGGTTCCTCTGATCCGACTGTTGCTGATTTTCTACCTGGTGCACTGCATCCCTTCTTTCATTGTTATCATACCTCGGTGGAGGAGGAGGCAACTTTAGCTGTTGTGTGTTCGCTCCGGAAAGCAATTGCTGCCAGGGTAACTCCTGTTGAGGCTGATCATTCCAGGGTGCCTGAGCATTCCCCGAACCACCTTGCTCGATCTTGCGCATCCACTCGCATTGTCTCGTCGTATGACCCGCTGGGTTGTTCGGATTTGGCGTGTGAAACTTACACGGCTGGTCCAACATCGACTCGTAAGTATACATCGGACGGTTTTTCCTTTCTTGCCACTGCTTCTTTTGTTCCGGTGTCCAAGTTTTCTTCCCATCGTTCCTTGGAGCCCATTGACCTCCAGTTTTCTGGCGCTGGCTACCCCCTGCTCCGGGTTGATCTTGATTCACAGCTGCAACCTGGTGCGAACCGTACTTGTGGTCCGGTCTATCATCTCTCCTTTTTCCTCTATAATCATTCCTCCGGGATGATCCGGATCCATCCCTCTGATAGTACTCATCGCTTGACTCGTTTGAGGCGAGCCTTGGTTGGGTCGGGTCACCCAACGCATATGAATCTGCAATCCGGATCATTTCTGCCAACGTAGCTGGCATTTTCTGTTGCAACTTCATCCACAGCTCGCTCCCATATTTGCACCCCTGTGCAAACCATGCTATGGCCTGTGATTCTATCACACCCTCACATGAGTTTCTCACGGTACACCACCGGGTCAAGAACTCCCGGTCTGTCTCATTGGGTCTTTGCTTGCACATAGCTAGGGTCTGTGGCCTATTTGGCCTTTGATACGTACTCGAAAAATTGCTGATGAACATCTCCTCGAAATCTATCTAGTAGTTGATTCTTCCTGGTGGCAAATTGTTCAACCACACCCTTGCCGGGCCTTCCAACATCTGGGGTACATACCGTACAGCCCATCTCAGGTTGCCTGTGGCAATTTTCACAGCCGTAGCATAGTTTATCAGCCAATCCTCTGGCTTGGTACTACCGTCATAGGTGTTGGTGCCCCTGGGCAGCTGAAAGTTCGGTACTGGTGGCTCTTTCATGATCCGGGGTCCAAAACATGCTGGACCCGGTGGACCTTGACATTCAATCTGTTCCGACCGATACAGTCGATCCAGTTTCAACCTTGCATCGTCCGGCATCAAATCCCTACTTCCCAATCTCGACCCTATCACATGATAGTCCGGTTTCGGGTATCCCGCATTTGCCATTTCCGAATCACCGTCGTTATACCGGTTTTGCTCTTGCGGCGCACCTTTCTGTTGCACACCTCGGCCGGCACTGTGCTCTTGCCTTGGCATGTTCCGCTGGTGCGGTTGTCTTGCTCCAGCTGAGTTTTGCTACCTGGCATTGCCGTTGACAACGTTCCCTTGACCGGCATTGCCTTGGTCACGGTTACCTCGGCCAGCTTCGCCTCGGCTCACACTCTGTCGATCATCATTTTTCTGCGCTTCTTTTTCTTTCCCTGCCCGTATCGGGTCATACGGGACAATCTGTTTGTTCCGTCTGGCCGAGGTTACCACCTCCTCCCTCCTTGGACCACCATGAGGGGACGATGCGGCTTCAGCGGATTTCTCCGGGTTACCCACCGCCGAATGGACGATCTTGGAGGCTCCAGCTCTCTCCGAGTTAGCCCTGAGCAGTTCCTCGTTTTGCCTATTTGCAATCCGAACCAGCTCGTTAACCCGATCTTGCTGCCTTTGCCGGGCTTCACCCGTCAGTCCCTGTAACTCGGACGCAGCTGCATTCGCTGCTCTGAGGTGCTTGGCCAGGGTACTATACCTCGGCAACCCCACAGATAAACAGTTTTCTGACTCCTCATTTCCGGCATTACCTTCTCTGTTCATCTCGCTCATGAGATTTCTCCCTTTGACTTTTACATTATCAACCTTGTTCGCCTTAGTGTACTCACGTAGCGTCATGTTCAACGACTGCTGGGCCGCGGCTATTTTCTTTGCACCCTCTAGTATTTTCTGCCTAGTTTCTTCCAGCTCGGCCTGCGCAAGAGCCGGATCTACCGCTGCTACTACAGGGTTTTCCAAGCTATCCATTGCCTCTCTCAACACGTTTTCCAGTCTCTCTAGCGGAGGACCTCTACCTTTCCTTGGTGCTTTGGGCGTTGCCTCCGGATCTGGCGCCGGATCTTTGCTCGCAGCCGCACCTGGCGCTATCATCATTACCTCTGCATGGTCCGGGGAACGAGCGATACGCTCCCTGCGAGCCACAGTGAGGGGCGGTTCGCCTGCTTCGACGACGTGGCGCGGATGAACACAGGATACATCCACCGCAACGTAGACCTTGTGCGCGCCGAGCTTGACGAAGATGCCGTTGCGCGGGAGAGGGCGCGTGCCGAAGCAGCCTGCGTTGTCCCTGACGAAGTCCCGCGCTCCAAAGCGTTGAACGAGCCCGGAGACGATGCGCTCACCGGTGGCGATGAAGTTTCCCATCCGGATTTTGACCCATGCTAGTGCCGCTTGCCCCACGGTGGGCGCCAACTATCGTGGTGGTGTCACGGCAGATGCCATGTATAGGCTAAAGTTGAGTTTATTCATGAGGCTACTGAAAATTATTATGAGAGAGGAAAATATGGTTGTAGAAGTTTTCGTGGCATTGAAACACCTCTCTATGTGCTGAAAGTTTTGAAGTTACTCTTGTCGTGGTGGTGTCAGGGCAGATGCCACGTATAGGCTAAAGGTGGGGACTAATACTCGCTAGGGGAATCCAGGGAGGGATAGTGAAGTGATTCTCCACACAAGAGCTTGTATTGATTTACTTCCAAGGTTACAAGTGCTCCTAGAGCTGTATTGGCGAGAGGAGGAAGAAGGAGCTCTCTTACTCTCACCCACAGATCTCACATGAAACCCTTGACCTAAACAGAATCGTAGAGAGACCAAACCCTTCAGCAGAAGCCCTAGCCCCCCATTTATAGGGGAGGCTCGGTTTATGCCTAGGGCATACGTGGAGGCATATTCGTAAGAATATGCCTCCTCCCAAAGTGGTAAGCCGACCGGGGTGCTTTTTCCCCGCGTCACACATGCTTTAGCTACGTGAGCCTCTGACGGTGCCCTCGTCAGCCGACACGGGCGTCGTCACGCTTGTCGGCCACGCCCCGGTGGTCCTGTCCTTGCTCGCTTCGCTCAGGCAGTGCGTACCGGGACTCCTTTTGACCAGCGAGATTCCTTCCTTCTCCTAGAAGCTTGCCATGACCCGGATGATGGTTCATCCGGCCATACCCGTTCCTGCATATAGGTAAAACATACACTTCTGACTTATCGCTTAAGTCGGATGAGGCCTAGTTAGGCGAACGCCCCCAGGTCCGGATTACCCCGTGATTTGGCCTACCTTGAGGTGACCCGGCCAGCATCTGCTTTGGCCTTGCCGAACCTCGGCTAACTCGGCCTTTATAGCCCGGCGTGACCCTAC
Source organism: Avena eriantha (assembly GCA_910589775.1). Taxonomy (NCBI): domain Eukaryota; kingdom Viridiplantae; phylum Streptophyta; class Magnoliopsida; order Poales; family Poaceae; genus Avena; species Avena eriantha. Next base: position 86,897,961 of record OU342746.1, on the reverse strand, counting down.
CCGGGGTATCCCCCCAACAACTCTTGTTTTATCATCCTATGCCTCTCACTTTGTTCTTTGCGAATTTATTTGCATACACGATTCCTATGCATAGGAAGTGGGTTAGACTTAAATGTGTTTTTAATTTTCTTCTTGATGCTCTCTTTTACTTCAACTCATTTTTCTTATGTGAGCATCCTCTCAAACTATTATGCCTAAAGATGATAATATGTCTATTATTCTTGGGAGACCTTTTTTTAAATACTGCAGGAGCTGTTATTAATTGTAATCAAGGGAAGGTGACCTTCATTGTTAATGACAAGGAACATACTATATATTTCCCCAAGAAGATTGATAGGACTTATTGTAACATCCCAATTTCTGCAACCCTCATTAGTTGTCCAGAATGCAAAAATCAGGGGGAACAAAAACTTTTTCCTGTTCATTGGTGTAGTGTTTGCTCGTTGTTTGTTTGTGCGTGTGCATGTGAGTATATACCATATTATACTCCATACTTAACACCAGTTGACAAAAGCTACTTCCCAAAACATTCTTGGATTAATTTCCATATTCTCAAATGTTCTGGCATTTCAAAACATGAGCCAAGATGCTTATGTAACCAAAACTATTTTAGTAGCTTCTATTGACCAAACTATGGAGAGCTATATAACATAATCTCCTTATGTTTTCAAGACAGAACCTTCTCCTATTCTCAAATGTCCTTATGAAGCATTTGAACTCTACTCTTGGTAGAGATACCAAGGACCTTACCTTGTTCAGCTCCAACCTATTCAAAACACCCATCCTTACCTCAAGCTAAGCTTGATGGTAACCCTAGTAGTAGTTGATTTGTTTGTAAAATGAGTTGCCTTGATCTGCTGCTTGAATTGCCTACTTAGGAGATAGTATGAGCTACTCTAGGAGATCATCACTAGGATCAGGATGTTTCCAAACCATCACTCCCTCAGGAAGAATATAAAGCATGATCTGACCCCTAGATACTAGGTGGTCAGCTAAAGCCCTTAACCAGAGCAATTCTGCAGAGATCCATTCTAGAAGTTTCCAAGTCAATGAAGACCAATATCAAGCATGGATCCCTTCTACTCAATCTACTCTACAACCACATTCACTTGATGATGATTTGGTACTTTGCAACCCATCAAAATCATCTCCACCAACATTCTAGTCAAAAACCCTAAATCTGCCAAATTTGGCTAAGTCTGGAAATCTGTTTCCAACATCATCTTTTTGAATTCCTGTGCATTATTGGAAATGCACCTGAACCATCTTGTTAACCATCCTAAGGACTACCAAGTCCCACTCTTTCCCTTGGTTAGATCATTCTCCAACCCACTTGTTCTTGATAATTTGGCAGGCAAGAAAATAACTATTCCTGCAAATCTAGTCAACATGCCTACTTTGACAGAAGCTCACACCACCATCCAACCTTCTATGGACCAACTATTTGCTTGGTTGTGTTCTACTATCATAGGCCTATCAATATCTACTTCACTTGTTCCAATTGGATCTTTGTGCTTCCTAAACCCACAAGGTTTTGAATGCTAGTTGATAATCTACTTTGGCTGGCTTATTTTATTGAAAGTTTGTAAGCATGTCTTGGTGAGCTCAAGCAGGATCTAGATCAAACCTCTACACCATTGTGATCTACATCATTTGTTATATCCATCCCCATACCCCATTCCCCAAGGGGAGCTCTGAGCTCCAAGATCCAACCTTGTTTTTATGGTATGGAATTAACATCACCTTAGATCCTTAATCTAGGGTATTCCACCAAAATCAACTTGGATTATCCAATTACAAGGTTGCAAATGTTTGCTATACCTTGACTACATCATCTACCTTGATCATCAAGATTTATCAAATATTCTCCATAATTATTAGGGCTGCAAATCTAATAAATCTCTTTAATAGTCAAAATCTCCAGAACTCCTCTCCCAAAGGAAGGTTTGGTTTTTGCCAAAACATTTCCACAACTCTAAGCACTTTTGATTCCTATATATCTTACCCCATCTTCCCACTTCAAAAATAAATATTTTTGAAGAGCTTGATTAATTCTTTTTGCCTATTTTCCTAAATGGTAGAAATGGAATAATAAATGTTTTAAATACTTTTAATCCCCAATAAATCTCGGGAAATTTCCCCTAAGTGTGTATTCACATCTGGGACCATCCTACATCAAAAACTCCTCTTTTCCAATGTAAAATTATCGGATGAACTCCAAGAATTCAGTTCTGAAGTTTCTAAATAAATGGTTTTTAGTGAACTTTAAATGGTCTGAAAAAACTCAAACAATTCCTAGGGGTGGACCTTAACCCTATCTAGCTACCAGCACCTTTATCTCATCTTGCCCAGATCAAGTTTTGGAAACTTATTTGATGATAGTCATTAGATAAAGGATTTAACAAATCCAAAACCAAGATCTAAACTCCACCAAACCTACCTCAAACCTAGTCCAGCAAGCTTGTACAGCACACCACCTCCCTGGTCGAGGCTACTATAGCCCTAGCACTGTAGCAGCATCACTCCTCTTGTCTTCTAGCTCTTGGAGCTAGTCCTAGAGAGAGATGGACATATCTTGCAATATCTTGAGAGTTAAATGCCACAGCAGCTGCAACACGCCTCATCCCCTCTCTAGTCATTGCACTATGCCCCACACGACCACTCCACCACCCCCATTAGCCGATCCCTGGCTAGCTCCTCCTCTCAAGCCTCCCCATGGACATGGTCCATCATAGCTCGCTCCTCTCGGTTCTTAAAGGCCAGAGGCTCTCCCAGCATGCCTCTGCCCCTCATTTCTCCCCCTCCCACTCCTCTTACCTCCGCCGAGAGCTCCAGATCCAGCCCAAAGCTCCCCACCTCCATAGGCAAGAGAAAGCTCTCCTCTCGGCCTGCACCAAAAGGAAAGATGGAGACCGCCGCCCTCACTTTTTCCCCGGGGTGGATATCGTTCCGAGGGTGGTGACCCTGAGCACCTGCAGCATTTCTACAGCCACCCTGGGCCGACGTCAATACCTCCGCATCTCCCCCAGCCAACTCACCCTCGGCATGTAGCACGCTGGACCTGCCCCGATGAACTCCAGATCGGCTCCGCTGGTGGTATCGCGCGCGCCACAAGATCTTCACCAAAAATGCCACTGTCGCCCCTTGTTGAGGTTGTCGTTGTCCCCCGTGTCCTTCCATCTCCTCCTCCTCGCCAGAAAAGGTCTCAGGTGAGCCCCAGCGTCGCCAGGAAACCTTGCTAGGGTTTCCTCATCCGTCTTCTCGACGGGAGGTGGACGATGACCCGGGGCCATCGGATCCCAATTGATCTAGTGGCCCAGATCCTCAGATACCTCTTCGGGGCCCTTTATCACTGATAGTCGGGCCCCTCCTGGAGGGTTTGAACCAGGAATTTCCAGCCCCGCTGAGACGCCCGGCTGGGCCGGCCCAACGTAGGGTGGCCCAGACTCGTGCGGATCCAGCCCTGGGCTGGCCTTTATTTATTTTTGTTTCTAATTTAAATCTGGATTTGAAAATTGTCTATAGGTTTAATTAGATTTGAAAATGAAAACTGCCAGGTTTTGTGCAAATAAAATTATAGACCTGTAAGCAAAGGTTTTATCCAACATGCAGTAACCCTGGTTAGGCCATATCTATCCTAGGTTAACAATAGTAAATTAAACCCCAAAATATGTTCCATACACCCTTAAATTCCTTCTGGGAGATTTACAACTCCAAATTGAGTAAATCCAATTGTATCTGGTAGGTGTTGCATGTATCTATCTCATGGAATTGGCCACATGCCAATTGGAGCATCTTTTTTCCTGTAGTAAAAATAACAAAAACAGGGTATTTCTGACTTTAGAAAATTCCCTACACCAAACCATGAGTCCAATTGATCCAAGTCCAATTATCCTGGATGTGTTACACCCCTACCTATCCAAATCCAGGAGATCATGATTTAGTGAGCCTTGGATGTTTTTCTGTGAATTAAACTATTCTGTGCATGGTTTATTCACCTCTAAATTCACTACAGTAGCTATACAGCTCCAAAAAGGTTGATTCTAATTTCTACAGAAAGGTATTTCAACTACCTACCATGTGTCCATGGAATCAAATCAAAAGTTACTACAGATTTAATTTGGTGAAAAAGACAAAAACCCTACATAACTACCTTTAGGAAATTCCTGGGGCATTCTAGTAATTGTCTTGACATGATTCTGACTCCCAGTGAACAAGTACATCAAACCCTACAAAATCATCCAAGGAAATAATTTTTGGAGCTCCAGAACTTTTCTGGTAAATTATTCCCTAAAACTAGAGCTTTTACCACTAGAATATTCATAGGAAATTAAAGAAAAGTGATAAAATAGTGAAACTACTTTTGTTGGTTTCATCTTATCAATACCTATCTGTTGGTATCATGTTTTTACAATGGTACCATACAGAATATGGTATTGTCCAAAAATCCATCTCTTAGGTAGTTTCTAGACTATAAACCCTAAGGGGTGTTCATCCCCTTCTCCAAGGCCAATCTTATTAAATCCACTCTTCCTAAGAACTACTGATTTGTAAACTTGTATTGTGCATTTCTTGATGTATGTATTGATGTTGCCTTGCTTTATGTTGATTGTGCCCTTTTGTTTGTTTGCATGTGTTCCCTATCGATGATAGTTGCGATTAAATCAGAGAGCAGAAGAAGATGTTTATTATTGTATATTTGGGTATTCTAAAGAAGAAGTCCAGGGACATTTATGCCATTTTGCTGATCTCAGGAAAGCCACCTTCTTGCTCATAAGCCTTGTCCTACTATTTTACTTATGCATGTTTTATCTACTATTTATGAAACTGCATTGTTTTATTATATGTTGTTGTATATATGGTAGTGGTTTGTCTCCTCCAAACTATTACACTTTGGTACTACTAAGTACAACCCCCTTGGTGACACCTACTGGACCGTAGTGGAATAGATGGTGTATATCACCATAACCCTTTGGAGACCCTCGATTTAGCCGAAGCAAAACTAAAGGATGGGAAGACCTCGGAAAAAGTTTTACTAAATGATTTCTGATAAAACCTTGGCGAGGTGGGACCTCCCAAGAGATGTTGAAAAAAAGAAGGTTTTGTTTTACAAGATGCTGAAGGAAAGATGGAGGAACAAGGTTTACGAAAACGCACCCGGTTCTTTGCAGTTTTGCTAGAACAATTAACCCTGTGTAACCACATTACTCTGGTATGGGACAGGGCTGGATTTGATGTTTGTCTATTCTGGTATAAGCTTCCTCGCAACAACTACAGGGGAACAAAAATCCCTGGAGGGTGGGCCTTCTCACGTAAGGGTCCATGTGGGACATCAACCTAGAGATGGAACGAAGGGCCTGCGCGCCTCCACGCGTTACTATGAGCCCCTCATTGGAAGTGCAACACTTGGGAAGTGCAAAAATGTGCTCCGGTTGGTCCTATGTACCCGACGTCCCAGTTTTGAGGGGAATAACACTCATAGGGTAGGCACTTATATTGGAGTGGGAATCCGGAGAGTCTTGATCTGTTACTCGACCCACGATCGGTGAAGATCAGGGTACTGTACCCGGATGGTGTGGGTAAAGTGTACAACCTCTGTAGAGTGTAAATCCATTCGAATAGCCGCGTCCACGGTCATGGACGGTTGGGAAGGTTGCTGTAGAGCGGTGCTGGTTTTGATTTCAAAAAGGATTTCAGAAAAGAAATGGTTTTTGGAAATGTTTTGACCATGGGATGGTCGCGAAGGATACCTGTTGTGACCATGGGATGGTCAGAGAGGTATGGAAGGAGTTTGGTCGTGGGACGACCTGAAAACGGGAACAAATGGGTGACACGGTCCTGATGTTTTCCAAAACTTTTCAAAACGGTTTCCAAAATGGTTTACAAAAGTTTTCAACAAAGATATGTAGATGCTATATCTACATGAGAAACTATTTAGGAAAGAACCCCTCTTGGAGCCCTCCTACTACTATAGCCATATCGCATATCCCCTTGTTATTACTATTCTCTTAAGGTGGTTTGCGAGTACATTCAAAGTACTCACTGGCATTGTCCCTGTCTATTAACGTGGTCAGATATCAAGATGAAGGTGGAGTGGATGACTATGCGAGCTATGACGTTCTCCCAGTCAGTTGCCTGTAGGTTAAGGCATGGCTCGGTCTCTGCACTTGATGAAGTTCCCCTGATGACTATTGATGTAGGCATAATGGCATTTATGTAAGTCTTGTAATTTGGTATATTCTCGGATGATGTAATGATACTTGTCGGTTATGTGCCACAACTAACTGATCATGGGATCGTGGTTGTATGCATAACAGGGATTCTTGGAGGGTTAATCTGGGGGCCCCACAGACTTGGTATCAGAGCCATCCTGACTGTAGGAGAACCTTAGTTAGCATGGTCGCTAGACAGGCAACTTATTTCAAAAAAATTATACTTATTCTCTTGCTCTAAGTAAATGCTTTCGAAAATGGTTTCCTCTAACTCTCGTCCAAAACTTCAAACCTACGGATTTTAAATAACTAGGATCTAGAATCTGGTGAACACAATGAGAACAAGATAAAGACAAGCAACTACTAGCAAACACAAGGAGACTACAATATCGCTCTACCAGCAGAATCCTCATAATCAGAAGACATCAGGTGTTGCACTATCAAGAAGCGTCCAAGATACGATCAAGGCTTCATCTACAAGATAGTGACTCCGACCTGAAGAAAAGACAGTATCTAGGGTCAATAGTCCTAAGAATAGGATTCTCCTACCCCACGATTAGTTAACTCCTTGGTCCCTAGCGTTGACCGTGTTTGCTTGCCTAGGTGCATCCTGTGTTGCTTGATGTGTGTTGTTTGCCGAGGACATTGCGATCCCCTCGCTCTATTTGCCTTGTTCGTATGCTCTGGTTTGGTTTGACCTCCCTAAAAATGTGACTCGAGGAGCGATAACCCACCTAGTAACTCAGGAAACCCTTGTGTTAGCTGTCGGTTTAGAGACCCCGACTAACCTCGAGAGCATATGAGAGGAAAAGCATCATAAGAATCAGGAGTTCGACATCGTCAAGACAGAATCAACTCAGAGATTTCACCTCCGCAGGAAGGCATACCTCGTCATACTCACCTCAAAAGACTCGGCAATAGCACCACACTCCCTTGCTCCTCAGTCTACTACAGCAAGAATCCCGTTGAAGCCAGTAGTCGAGCACTAAAGGATCCCCAATATCCACAGGAAACCACCAGATAAGCCAACCAAGACTAGAAGTGAAGACCTAACCACACCAACCTATAGTGTATTATAACTTCCGACCACCTCAGGAGAATACCTATTATAGTCGACCCTACCCAAACCGACGGGAAGTTTCTCCCTAGAAGGTTAGAACTACCCCTGAAGCCAGATGATAAGGAGCATGAAGACAACTAGTCTACTCCGTCTTCGAGCAGAACCAACGCCAAGTGTTCAAGAAACGACAACCTCTCTAAAACTAGATGACTCTACCCGGAGGAAGCACTACCAAGAAGAGTCGTAAACCGCTATTTTACCTTGAGCTAACCACCCTAAAGGCTTCGTTAGGAAACCACCCCGCCAAGGTTGATAAAATAAGGCATCACTCGACGACCCCAGCTCAAGACTCCGAGAAGATACAGCTTTCCGCTAAACATCAGATCAGCCCTCCAAGACAGAAGATCCGCACCCTTCTTGATGAACCTTAGTGGAAAGACTGAGTCTCTCCACTAAAATCTTCAGAAGACCGTCTACCGGAGGAAACTTCAGAAGACCTCCAGAATTGGACGCCTTCCCTCCAAACAACAACCTGGAAGTTATCAGAGGAGGAACTAACCAAAGATCCTACGAAGTCCCTCTGCCGTTCCAGCTGAAGACCCACCAGAAGAGCCCCAGGATCGCTAAACGCTCAGTTCTAATCGCTTAGAAGACGTGAGACTCCAACAGCTCCAATACTCTAAGTACGAATAATAGTAGTATATAAGCCCCGTAGGCCATAGCTTCACGGACGCCCTCTTGAGATCTCGACTCTAGGAGAAAGATGGACGACAGTCTTCCAAACTTCCTCCGTTGACTTCAAGAAGGAAGGACTTGTTATCCCCTAGCTAACCTAGTCTAATCCTAAGGGGGAAAGACTGCGTCTTTCCCACAAAAATAGGGTAACCCTTCGCTGAAGCAAACTCAGGAGTTCCGGCCCTAAACTCGTTAGTTAGGAAACGCTCCGACCCTAAGGAATAGCTATGAATCCTTAGAGAGAGGTACCCCCAGCCGTAGATTCTACCCTCTGACGAGCACTCCGGAAAGTTCAGCATCGAGATGGTATGCCCAGTCTAAGCCCTCGAGATATAGAGTCTAGAAGGAAAAGAAGGTCGTCCCTCGCAATCATGACTAGACTCTGCTCAAATCTCCGTGCATCCTGGAAGACTAAAGCTCAACTTCATCGATGTAGTAACCACTTCCAAAGACGGAGTCTGTAAGGTACGACACGTAAGACACCTAATATCAACCTGACTCAAAATCCCCTAACCCTACCCTCCTGAATCTCGGGACGTGATTCTTTTAAGGGGGAAAGATCTGTAACATCCTAATTTCTGCAACCATGATTAGTTGTCCAGAATGCAAAAACCAGGGGGAACAAAAAAAAATTCCTGTTCATTGGTGCAGTGTTTGCTCGTTGTTTGTTTATGCTTGTGCATGTGAGTATATACCATATTATACTCCTTACCTTAACACCAGTAGACAAAAGCAACTTCCCAAAACAGTCTTGGCTTAATTTCCATATTCTCAAATGTTCTGGCATTTCAAAACATTAGCCAAGATGCTTATGTAACCAAAACTATTTTAGTATCTTCTATTGACCAAACTATGGAGAGCTATATAACATAATCTCCTTATGTTTTCAAGATATAACCTTCTCCTATTCATCCCTAGATCTAACAAAAACCTTTTTATGAAGCATTTGAACTCTACTCTTGGTAGAGATACCAAGGACCTTACCTTGTTCAGCTCCAACCTATTCAAAACACCCATCCTTACCTCAAGCTAAGCTTGATGGTAACCCTAGTAGTAGTTGATTTGTTTGTAAAATGAGTTGCCTTGATCTGCTGCTTGAATTGTCTACTTAGGAGATAGTATGAGCTACTCTAGGAGATCATCACTAGGATCAGGATGATGTTTCCAAACCATCACTCCCTAAGGAAGAATATAAAGCATGATCTGACCCCTAGATACTAGGTGATCAGCTAAAGCCCTTAACCAGAGCAATTCTGTAGAGATCCATTCTAGAAGTTTCCAAGTCAATGAAGACCAATATCAATCATGGATCCCTTCTACTCAATCTACTCTGTAACCACATTCACTTTATGATGCTTTGGTACTTTGCAACCCATCAAAATCATCTCCACCAACATTCTAGTCAAAAACCCTAAATCTGCCAAATTTGGCCGAGTCTGGAAATCTGTTTCCAACATCTCCTTTTTGAATGCCTCCTTTTCCCAACCCTTGTGCATTATTGGAAATGAACCTGAACCATATTTTTAACCATACTAAGGACTACCAAGTCCCACTATTGCCCTTGGTTAGATCATTCTCCAAACCACTTGTTCTTGATGATTTGGCAGGCAAGAAAATAACTATTCCAGCAAATCTAGTCAACATGCCTACTTTGACAGAAGCTCACACCACCATCCAAACTTCAATGGACCAAATCTTTGCATGGTTGTGTTATACTAATATAGGTCTATAAATATATACTTCACTTGTTCCAAGTGGATCTTTGTGCTTCCTAAACCCACATGGTTTTGAAGGCTAGTTGATAATCTGCTTTGGCAGGCTTATTTTATTCAAAGTTTGTAAGCATGTCTTGGTGAGCTCAAGCATGATCAAGCTCAAACCTCTACACCCTTGTTATCTACATCATTTGGTCTATCCATCCAAACACCCCATTCCCCAAGGGGAGCTCTTAGCTCCAAGATCCAACCTAGGTTTTATGGTATGGAATTAGCATCACCCTAGATCCTTAATCTAGGGTATTCCACCAAAATCAACTTGGATTATCCAATCCCAAGGTTGAAAATGATTGCTACACCTTGACTACATCATCTAACTTGATCATCAAGATTTATCAAATATTCTCCATAATTATTAGGGCTCCAAATCTAATAAATATCTTTAATAGTCAAAATCTCCAGAACTCCTCTCCCGAAGGAAGGTTTGGTTTTTGCCAAAACACTTCCCCAACTCTAAGAACTTTTGAGTCATATATATCATACCCCATCTTCCCACTTCAAAAATAAATATTTTTAAAGAGATTTATTAATTCTTTTTGCCTATTTTCCTAAATGGGAGAAATGGAATAATAAATGTTTTAAATACTTTTAATCCCCAATAAATCTCGGGAAATTAAACCCTAAGTGTGTATTCACATTTAGGACCATCCCACATCAAAAAATCCTCTTGCCCAGTGTAAAAATATCAGATGAACTCCAAGAATTCACTTATGTAGTTTCTAAATAAATGGTTTTTAGTGAACTTTAAATGGTCTGAAAAATCTCAAACAATTCCTAGGGGTGGACCTTAACCCTATCTAGCTACCAGCACCTTTATCTCATCTTGCCCAGATCAAGTTTTGGAAACTTCTTTGATGATACTCATTAGAGCAAGGATTTAACAAATCCAAAACCAAGATCTAAACTCCACCAAACCTGCCTCAATCCTAGTCCACCAAGCTTGTATAGAACACCACCGCCCTGGTCGAGGCTACTATAGCCCTAGCACTATAGAAGCATCACTCCTCTTGTCCTCTAGCTCTTGGAGCTAGTCCTAGAGAGATGGACATATCTTGCAATATCTTGAGAGTTAAATGCCACAACAGTTGCAGCACGCCTCACCCCCTCTCTGGTCATTACATTATGCCCCACACGACCACTCCACCACCCCCATTAGCCAATCCCTGGCCAGCTCCTCCTCTCAAGCCTCCCCATGGACATGGTCCATCATAGCTCACTCCTATCCATTCTTAAAGGCCAGAGGCTCTCCCAGCATGCCTCTGCCCCTCATTTCTCCCCCTCCCACTCCACTTACCTCCCCCGACAGCTCCAGATCTAGCCCAAAGCTCCCCACCTCCATAGGAAAGAGAAAGCTCTCCTCTCGGCCTTCACCAAAAGGAAAGATGGAGACCGCCACCCTCACATTTCCCCGGGGTGGATATCATTCCGAGGCTGGTGACCCTGAGCACCTGCAGCATTTCTACAGCCACCCTGGGCCCACGTCAATACCTCCGCATCTCCCCCAGCCAACTCACCCTCGGCATGCAGCGCGCGGGACCTGCCCCGATGAACTCCAGATCGGCTCCCTTGGTGGTATCGCGCGTGCCACAAGATCTTCACCAAAAATGCCACTGTCGCCGCTCGTTGAGGTTGTAGTCGTCCCCTGCGTCCTTCCATCTCCTCCTCCTCTCCAGAAAAGGTCTCAGGTGAGCCTCAGTGCCGCCAAGAAACCTCGCTAGGGTTTCCTCGTCCGTCTTCTCGACGGGAGTGGACGATGACCCGGGGCCATCGGATCCCACTTGATCTAGTGGCCCAAATCCTCAGATACCTCTTTGGGGCCCTTTATCACTGACAGTCGGGCCCCTCCAGGAGGGTTTGAACCAGGCATTTCCAGCCCCACTGAGACGCCCGCCTGGGCCGGCCCAGCATAGGGTGGCCCATACTGGTGCGGATCCAGCCCTAGGCTGGCCTTTATTTATTTTTGTTTCTAATTTAAATCTAGATTTGAAAGTTGTCTGTAGGTTTAATTAGATTTGAAAATGAAAACTGCCAGGTTTTGTCCAAATAAAATGATAGACCTGTAAGCACATGTTTTATCCAACATGCAGTAACCCTGGTTAGGCCATATCTATCCTAGGTTAACAATAGTAAATTAAACCCCAATATGTGTTCCATTGTTGGGACCTCGGATCGTTAAGGATCCTAAGTCCCTGTGATTAACATGCTAGTCCCTAGATCAATAGCTAGCACTTCACAGTCGATGAATATCATGTAAAACACAAGTCATTATTACACGAATAATCCAGAGTATAATTATTACAATTTGCATTGCTCGTAGCTAGCTCAAATAAAACAACGGAAACAAAATAAAACTTGAGTCCATCAACGCCTCAGGCTAGTTGCGTGAAGACCCGCGATCCCTACGCACCTTTCAATCTTCGGATTCTGCACATAAGACGTGCAGCCAACAAGTTGGGTCAATACTTTTAATGTATTGGCAAATTACACCAAGGAAAGAGTAAGACTATCTCTACATGCAAGGCTAAGAGTAGGCTCTTGGGTTCATTTACGTAAAGCCAATTTTATCAGTGTAATAAGAAAAGAGGAAGAAAGTTTTCCCTACTTTGTAAACTTTGATAAAAAGTATAGGGTCAAATGGAACACGAGGATATTACTCACCAAGTGCCCAATCAACCTAACACTTGGATATTACACACCAGGTGGCACTTGGATATTACGCACCAAGTTACTTGGATATGACACACCAAGTTCCCAAAATCCCACCCAATGGCGATATTACTCACGCCCTGGGGTTTATAAAATGTTAAGTTTGGAAAAGAGAGAGGGGAAGATCTTCTAGAGGCTCCATCCTTCAGATGCTCAACGTTGTTCTGTTTCCGTGAACACGGCTGATCGATCAGATTGCAATACTCTCAAGAGGTTGTGCACTTTCCCCACAATCCACGATCAAGTTCTTTTACAGACAAGACCATGGCGAAGCCTTCCCTTAGTAGCCCCTCTACCAGCTGGATCCAACCGTGCCAAGAACCTCCAAATGTTGGTACCCCGGTGAGGTTTCCCACTAAGTACTAAGCCAAGACAGAGCCCATATGTATTGTGGTTGCACGGGAAGCTTCTGAATTCTGAAACATGGCAGACTTCTTTGATTCCTGGGTGGCCGTCCTCCACCAAAATCTCACTCGTTGTCCCGACAACCATTCGGCCCAGAAGAAAACTTAGTTTTATTTTGAAGGGGTTTTGGGGAAGAAAAGTTCGCTCGAGATAGCTCTCGTACTTAGAAAATTTTGAGTCTTTCGAACCCTCCCAACGATACTTAGTGTATATGTAGCATAGCAAGCAATACTTAGCAAAAACAGAGGAACTAATAGGACAGAAATTCCTAAGTATAAAGCTACTCGTGGCATACTACAAAATCATCGCACTTGCAAAAATATTTTCAAGTAAATCTACCAAAACAATCCTACACATGCATACTACTATTTTGAAGAGAAAAACATGCATAGTATTCAAAACTGGGACATTAATATGAACAAGTGGTGTAACTTGCCTTGATCCGAGCAGCAATCTACACAACAATACTCCTCAGCGCACTCCGAGCAATCTAACGAAACAAACATGGATCCAATCACAATTTGCACAAAACAATCCACGAAGTCAAATATACATGCATGCAACATGGTAATATGCAAGGATGGATTTGATTTCGACCAAGGGTTTTAACCAGGGGTGTTGTTGAGTTGGGGATGTCTTTAGAATTGATTTCCCACAGATTTTAAGTATTTTGAGTTAAACCCTAATTAACCAAGCTCAAAACTAGATCTATAACTCTAATCTTCCTCGAGACAGATTTGAACACCCTAAACAAGATATGACAATTTTCTATAGAAGATCTCGATGATACAAAGCCCACGCAACAAGAATCAACTAAAACGGAGCTACGGATAATTTTCTACATTAAAATACTTCAATCTAAACTTTTAATTCTACTTCAAGATTGCTGTGGCAAAACAGTAATATTATTGTAGATCTGTTTTCTACTAGAAAATATGAATCCAACGGTATATTATACGCAATTTTTGGACTAATATTTGAATTTCTATGAATTTTACAAGATTGGGGCTATTTCTGCCTATTTAAAAGAAAAAGGAAAAAGGGGCCAGTGACGCGGCAACACGTGGCGCAACGTGAGTGGGCCAGCGAGGCACGCGTGATGCGACGCGGCATCGACGTGGCGCTGCCACGCGGCGCGACGCGGTTGGCCGGGTCGGTTGACAGGTTGTGGGCCGTCAGATCTAGATCTGATGGTCGAAGACGAAGGAGGGCGACGCGGCTTACCGAGGCGGCGGCGGCTGGTGGCGGCGGACGGCGGCGAGCGGCAGCGGGGCTCCGGCGATGGCCGGCGGTGGCGGCGGTGCCCCTCCGGCCCGGAGAGTTAGACGACGGGGACCGGCTCCTCGTCGCGGTCACGTTCCCGGGGACGGCGGCGGCCCTCTCTTCCCGAGGCGACGGCAGGCGGCAGCGCTCCGGCGAGCAATCCGGCGGCGCTCGGTGGCGGTGGTGGCGGCGGAAAAAAGGCTAGGGTTTGCTTTGGGAGGCGTGCCCAGTTATATAAAGGCGGATTCTTGGCGCGAAAGTCGCGGAATCCGTCCCGGAATCGGCGGGCGGCGGTTGCGCTGGCGGCGGTGGCGTCGGGCTCGACCGGACTTGGGGAGGAGGCGGCCGACAGGCGGGCCCCGCCTGTCAGTGGCTGTGGGCGCGGGGCGGCTATTGGCGGGCTGCTGGCGGGCTGGCGGGCTGGGCCGGCCTGGGCGGCGGCTGCGCTGCGCGCCGCTCGCTCGCTCGCTGGCGCGTGGTAGATAGGTACCCGGGCTGGCTCGGCCGGCCCGGTTAGGTTAGTTTTTTTTAATCTTTTAATAATTTCTGAATTGCTATTTGTTTGATAACTTGTGCAAACGGACTCCGAATTAGACGAAATTGGTCTCTAAAAATTTGTAAAAAGGAGAGAGTTAGAATGGAACTATAAAATAACCCGTTTGCAACATTTTTGGTGGTTGAAAAGGTTAAAAGCTTTTTACCCCCTTTTTCCTATAATTGACTATGGGGTTTGAGAAAATACCTGATGCAAATTTTTTGATATGTGATGCCATGATGCAATGATATGATGCATGCTTACTAGTAACATCTGAATTTACAAAATTTGGGATGTTACAAACCTACCCCCCCTTAAGAAGAATCTCGTCCCCGAGATTCAGGTTGGTTAGCAAATAGGTGTGGGTTTTCTTTCTTCAGGTCCTCTTCACGTTCCCACGTGGCCTCTTCCTCGGAATGGTGATTCCATTGAACTTTGCACAATCTGATAGTCTTGGTACGAGTGATTCTCTCGGCTGTTCTAAAATCCTGGTGGGTTTTTCCTCATAGGTGAGATCGTTTTCCAATTGAACTTCTTCCAATGGAACTGTATCCTTTAGTGGGGTTTCAGCCATTTCTGGGTGACACTTCTTTAGTTGCGACACATGGAAAACATCGTGAACTGTCAACATTTCGGGTAATTCCAACTGATAGGCAACCTCCCCTCTGTGACCCAAGCTTTTGTAGGGCCCTATGAATCGGGGTGCTAACTTACCCTTGATTCCGAATCTCTTAACTCCTCGTAGTGGTGAAACTCGGAGGTACGCGCGGTCTCCCACTTCATAAGTCACATCCCTCCGCTTGGAGTCAGCATAACTCTTTTGTTTGGATTGGGCTATTTTAACCTGTCTTGAATCTGCCTCACCTTCTCTTCGGCATCCTTGATCAGCTCAGGTCCAAACAAACTCCGTTCACCAACCCCACTCCATAGTAGCGGAGTCCTACACTTTCTGCCATATAGAACTTCAAGTTATCATCCCAACTAGTTTGGTAGTTTGGTAGCTGTTATTGTATGAGAATTCCGCGTATGGCAAGTTATCATCCCAACTAGACCCATAGTCTAGCGCACAGGCTCTTAACATGTCCTCCAAGATCTGATTAACTCTTTCCGTTTGCCCATCGGTTTGTGGGTGGAAGGCAGTACTAAACTCCAGTCGTGTCCCTAGAGACTCATGTAGCTGTCGCCAAAACTTAGAGGTGAATTGGGTACCTCTATCAGAGACAATTCCTTTGGGTACCCCATGAAGGCTTACGATCCTTGACATGTACATCTTGGCAAGTTTAGCACTCGTATAGGTGGTCTTTACGAGAATAAAGTGGGCCACTTTTGTGAAGTGGTCGACCACTACCCAGATGGAGTCATACCCAAATCGAGTCCGAGGTAGTCCGGTGATAAAATCCATGCCTACTTTGTCCCACTTCCATTCGGGCACAGGTAATGGCTGCAGCAGTCCTGCTGGTTTTTGATGTTCGGCCTTGACTCTGTTGCACACGTCACACAAGGAGATATATTCAGCAATTTCTCTTTTCATGTTGTTCCACTAGAACCTATCTTTCACATCCATGTACATCTTTGTATTACCGGGATGAATTGAGTAAGGCGAATCGTGAGCTTCTTGAAGGATTAACTTTCTGATGTCAGGGTTATCGGGAATGCACAGACGTTTCTCATACCAAAGTGTTCCTTGTTCATCCGTGTGAAACCCTTTTGCTTTACCCTTGCTTATATTAGCTCTTATTTCTTCCAACTCTTTGCCCCCCTTCTGGGCCTCTTTGATTTGGTCCAAAAGCGTTGGCACTATCTCCATAGTGGCTAAGTATCCTTCCGGGACTATTTCCAACCTAAGGTCCTTGAATTGTTCACACAAATCTTTTGGAAGTTCTCCCACGGTAAGCCCATTTACATAGCCTTTCCGGCTTAAGGCGTCAGCCACAACGTTGGCCTTTCCAGGATGGTACTGCGGGTCCAAGTCATAGTCCTTGATGAGCTCAAGCCATCTCCTTTACCTCATATTTAACTCCTTTTGAGTGAAGATATACTTGAGACTCTTGTGATCTGTGAACACATCACAATGTTTGCCCATTAGGTAGTGTCTCCATACCTTGAGCGCATGCACAACTGAAGCTAGTTCCAAATCATGCGTGGGGTAGTTATTCTCATGGTTCTTAAGTTGCCGAGAGGCGTAAGACACTACTTTTCCATCTTGCATCAGAACACTACCCAGTCCCTGCCGGGAAGCGTCGCAATAGACCTGGAAGTCCTTTTGGATGTCAGGGAGACACAAAACTGGTGTTGTTACTAGACGCTTCTTTAATTCCTGAAAGCTTGCTTCACAAGCCTCGGTCCATTGGAACTTCTTCTCTTTCTTCAGCAACTCTGTCATGGGCTTTGCTATCTTGGAAATGTTTTCAATGAATCTTCGGTAATACCCCGCAAGGCCTAGGAAACTCCTAATGTCACCCACATTCTTAGGAGACTCCCATTCTGTCATGGAAGCTACCTTACTTGGGTCCACGGCAACTCCTTTAGCCGACACAATATGGCCAAGGAAACCCAATTCTTTCAACCAGAACTCACATTTGCTAAATTTAGCATACAACTTGTGTTCCCTTAACTTTTCCATGATTAGGCGCAGGTGCCTCTCATGTTCCTTCTCGTCCTTGGAGTATATGAGTATGTCATCAATGAATACCACAATAAACTTATCCAAGTACTCCATGAACACCTTGTTCATCATAGTCATGAAGTATGCTGGGGCATTGGTTAAGCCAAACGACATCACGGTGTACTCATACAATCCGTATCTTGTGGTGAAGGTTGTCTTGGGTACATCCTGCTCTCGGATCTTCAACTGAAAATAACCTGATCGGAGATCAATCTTAGAGAACACACTAGCTCCCTTTAATTGGTCAAACAGGTCGTTAATATTGGGTAGAGGGTACTTGTTCTTGATTGTTACTTCGTTCAATGACCGGTAGTCCACGACTAGTCTCTTGGTTTTATCCTTCTTCTCCATGAATAAGACAGGTGCTCCCCAAGATGACGAACTTAGTTGAATGAAGCCTTTGTCCAATTGTTCTCTAAGCTGTTTCTTAAGTTCCTTCAACTCATCCACATCCATCTTGTATGGTCTCTTTGCTATTGGTCCAGTTCCTGGCATCAAGTCAATGAGAAACTCGATGTCACGGTCGGGAGGCATCCCTGGCAATTCTTCCGGAAACACATATGGATACTCCTTTACAATTGGCACATCCTCCAAACTAACCCCCTTAAGAGAGTTCACCATGCTTCCTTCGAGTGCGAAAGCTGACTTAAAGCGGATCCTTTTCTTTTCCGGAGTCGTGAGTGCGATAGTCCTTTTGGCACAATCTATGACTCCCTCATACTCGGTCATCCAATTCATGCCCAAAATTATGTCTAAGCCTTGTGATTCCAGAACGACTAGGCTGGTGGGAAAGGCGTGCGCCCCAATTTTTAGTTCTAACCCACGGCATCCAGAGTTTGCCACTATTTCTCCTCCAGGAGAACTTACCCTTAGGGGAGTACTAATAGTCTCCGTAGGTATCTTGCCTCTATCCACAAATACCCTTTATATGAATGAATGTGATGCACCAGTATCAAAAAGAACAACTGCAGGTGTGGAGTTAAGCTTGAACTTACCGATCACGGAGTCAGGTGCCTCACGAGCATCCTCCATGGAGACATGATTCACCGTGGCTTTGACGAATGGATTCGGCTTCTTCCCATTACCATTGCTATGGTTGTGTCCGTTGCCGTTTCCATTGCCATTCCCATTCTTCGCCTTTTCGGGGCAAGGGTCGCATAGTGCCCTGTCTTGTTACACTTGAAGCAGGTCACTTCACTCAGATCCTTCTCATTGCCATTTCCATTGCGGTGCTTATGGCCATTGTGGTTATGTCCTCCAAGACGATGACCATTATGGTTGTGGCCATTGTGGTTGTGGGGTGGTGGTGATGAAGTGTGTTGCTTCTGATATGGGGCAGAGTTGTGCTTTTGTGAGGTCGACTTTCTCTTCCAGTTCTCTATACTCCTTTGCTTTGCTTCAACTACGACTGCCCTGTCCAGAAGTTCCTGATAGTTATCAAACTTCAGAGACACAAGCTGAATAGATATTTCATCATTAAGTCCCCTTAAGAACTCCTCCTGTCTCTTGGCATCAGTGGATACATCATCAGGTGCATAACGTGCCAGCTTGTTGAAAAGGTCCCCATACTCGGAGACAGAGCGGTGTAGTTGTTTGAAGTCGTGGAACTCACGTCTCTTAAGTGACATGACTCCCGCGGCTACGTGATGGGTACGAAAGGCCGCTTCAAACTGGTTCCAGGTGATAGCTTCAATATCGGGGTGGGTGACCTGGTAGTTATCCCACCATTCAGCAGCTGGTCCCTCAAGTTGGTGCGCGGCAAAGAGCACCCTATTAGCTCCAACAACTTGGACGGTGTCTAACTTCTTGTTGATGGTGCGGAGCCAGTCGTCTGCCACAATTGGCTCAGCACTACTTGAGAAGGTTGGAGGGTTCAACCTCAAGAACCGAGTCAAGCGATCCTGTTGAGGCGGTGGGGGTGGCGGAGGCGGCGGGTTGTTGTTGTTGTTTTGCATGTTTTGAGTGAGGAGTTGGATCAACTGATTCTGGGAGTTCAGAAGTTGTGCTATCTCTAGGGGCATGTTGTTATTGTTGTTTCCGCGTCTCGCCATCTGTTGGGTTTGGGAGACAAGTTAAGAAATAGATAGAAAGTCTAAGGAATAAACTCCTACCCTTATGTAAACAAGAAAAAAACACACGCAAGGCACACATGTCACAAAAATCCACACACTCAACCAAGTTTAACTATCCAGTATAAGATTTTTGGTACTCATTACAATCGGGGATAACGTTCGACTATAGAACTAATGGTGGTCCAACTGCTCTACTCATCATCCACTTCCTCATCCTCAATGATGAAGCCTTCCTTTTCCAGCAGTGATTTGTATAGCTCCATGTCCCTCGTCGTGGCTTCAAGCTTCTCTTTAAGTTCCTTCATCTCCTGTGGCTCTGGTGTTGCAGCTTCAAGCCTTCCTTGAAGTTCCTTCACCTCTTACAGTTCCTGGGTAGCAGCTTCCAGTTTCGCTCGGAGTTCCTTCTTCTCCTTCTATAGCTTCTTGATCAAACTTGACCCCATAGTCATGGGCGTGATCTTCTCCTCCAAGATCCTCTTGGCTGCTCGCAGGTCCTTCAACATGGTGGCAAGGTTCTTGAACTCCATCTCGTTCTTTGCGAGCACTAGACTATGTTCTCTAATCTTCTTGTTCTTATCTTGCACCCTCTTCTCTTGATTAGTGAACCTTTTGTCTTGGGCGGTGAGCTCCCCTCCTAGGGACTTGATCTTCTCTTCCAGCTCTTTGATCTTCTCGTCCTTCTCCTTGACTAGGGCACAAAGCTCTTCATTCCTCACGATCTCAGGGCAGCTCCCCTTCTGAAGGTCATTGATGTGGAACTCCAAGTCTTGATATTGGATTCTTCGACGCTTGCATGTCTTCCTTTCCTTCGAGGTTAACTCGATTGGAACTCCCTTCTCATCACGTCTTCCAAAGAGTTTGATGTAGTTGCCTTCAACCTCTTCATGGTGGCGTCCGCAAAGGCGTCCAATGAGCTCCTGCAAGCAAATGCTAAGTCCTTTCTCCTTGGAGTCACTGGTGACGTTGAGTACAATGGCCTCCGTCTTGGGTTCTATCTGACTGCGCCCTGGTTGGATGACTTCAATTGCCCAGCATCCTTCCTTGTACATCTTCCTCAACTCGCTTCCCTTGATTGATGGCATGGGTAACCGCAGTGTCTTGATGATGTCCAGAAGGCATTCCCCGAAGCGCAGGCACTTGATGTCTTCGGCGGTGTCGTAGTAGAAGGCCGTCATCTTTAGGTTAGGAGATAAAAATTAGGCACAGGGTGATAAGGAACAGAAATACTAGAAGAGTACAAATAACTTAGAAGAATATAGAACGCATAACACACATGGTAAAGGTGGTTTCCAATCCTAGGGGTCACGTCCTACAGGCAACTTTGTGCTCTGATACCATCTGTTGCGACCTCGGATCGTTAAGGATCCTAAGTCCCTGTGATTAACATGCTAGTCCCTGGATCAATAGCTAGCACTTCACAGTCGATGAATATCATGTAAAACACAAGTCATTATTACACGAATAATCCAGAGTATAATTAGTACAACTTGCATAGCTCGTAGCTAGCTCAAATAAAACAGCGGAAACAAAATAAAACTTGAGTCCATCAACGCCTCAGGCTAGTTGCGTGAAGACCCGCGATCCCTACACACCTTTCAATCTTCGGATTCTGCACACAAGACGTGCAGCCAACAAGTTGGGTCAATACTTTGAATGTATTGGCAAATTACACCAAGGAAAGAGTAAGACTATCTCTACATGCAAGGCTAAGAGTAGGCTCTGGGGTTCATTTGCGTAAAGCCAATTTTATCAGTGTAATAAGAAAAGAGGAAGAAAGTTTTCCCTACTTTGTAAACTTTGATAAATAGTATAGGGTCAAATGGAACACGAGGATATTACTCACCAAGTGCCCAATCAACCTAACACTTGGATATTACACACCAGGTGGCACTTGGATATTACGCACCAAGTTACTTGGATATGACACACCAAGTTCCCAAAATCCCACCCAATGGTGATATTACTCACGCCCTGGGGTTTATAAAACGTTAAGTTTGGAAAAGAGAGAGGGGAAGATCTTCCAGAGGCTCCATCCTTCAGATGCTCAACGTTGTTCTGTTTCCATGAACACGGCTGATCGATCAGATTGCAATACTCTCGAGAGGTTGTGCACTTTCCCCACAATCCACGATCAAGTCCTTTTACAGACAAGACCATGGCGAAGCCTTCCCTTAGTAGCCCCTCTACCAGCTGGATCCAACCGTGCCAAGAACCTCCAAATGTTGGTACCCCGGTGAGGTTTCCCACTAAGTACTAAGCCAAGACAGAGCCCATATGTATTGTGGTTGCACGGGAAGCTTCTGAATTCTGAAACATGGCAGACTTCTTTGATTCCTGGGCGGCCGTCCTCCACCAAAATGTCACTCGTTGTCTCGACAACCATTCCGCCTAGAAGAAAACTTAGTTTTATTTTGAAGGGGTTTTGGAGAAGAAAAGTTCGCTCGAGAGAGCTCTCGTACTTAGAAAATTTTGAGTCTTTCGAACCCTCCCAATGATACTTAGTGTATATGTAGCATAGCAAGCAATACTTAGCAAAAACAGAAGAACCTAATAGGACAGAAATTCCTAAGTATAAAGCTACTCATGGCATACTACAAAATCATCGCACTTGGAAAAATATTTTCAAGTAGATCTACCAAAACAATCCTACACATGCATACTACTATTTTGAAGAGAAAAACATGCATAGTATTTAGAATTGGGACATTAATATGAACAAGTGGTGTAACTTGCCTGGATCCGAGCAGCAATCTACATAACAATACTCCTCAGCGCACTCCGAGCAATCTAACGAAGTCAAATATACATGCATGCAACATGGTAATATGCAAGGATGGATTTGATTTCGACCAAGGGTTTTAACCAGGGGTGTTTTTGAGTTGGGGATGTCTTTAGAATTGATTTCCCATAGATTTTAAGTATTTTGAGTTAAACCCTAATTTACCAAGCTCAAAACTAGATCTATAACTCTAATCTTTCTCGAGACAGATTTGAACACCCTAAACAAGATATGACAATTTTCTACAGAAGATCTCGACGATACAAAGCCAACGCAACAAGAATCAACTAAAACGGAGCTACATATAATTTTCTAGGATTAAAATACTCCAATCTAAACTTTTAATTCTACTTCCAGATTGCTGTGGCAAAACAGTAATATTATTGTAGATCTGTGTTATACTCGAAAATATGAATCCAACGGTATATTATATGCAATTTTTGGACTAATATTCGAATTTCTATGAATTTTACAAGATTGGGGCTATTTCTGCCTATTTAAAAGAAAAAGGAAAAAGGGACCAGTGACGCGGCGACACGTGGCACAACGTGAGTGGGCCAGCAAGGTGTGCGTGACGCGACGAGGGGGCGACGCGGCGTCGACGTGGCGCTGCCACGCGGCGCGACGCGGTTGGCCGGGCCGGTTGACCGGTTGTGGGCCGTCAGATCTAGATCTGACGGTCGGAGACGAAGGGGGACGACGCGGCTGGTGGCGGCGTACGGCGGCGAGCGGCGGCGGGGCTCCGGCGATGGCCGGCGGCGGCGGCGGTGCTCCTCCGTCCCGTAGAGTTAGACGAAGGGGACCGGCTCCTCGTCGCGGTCACGTTCCTGGGGCGGCGGCGGCCCTCTCTTCCTGAGGCGACGGCGGGCGGCGGCTGCTGGCGGTGGAGGCGGCGAGCAATCCGGCGGTGCTCGGTGGCGGTGGCGGCGGAAAAAGGCTAGGGTTTGCTTGGGGAGGCGTGCCCGGCTATATAAAGGCGGATTCTTGGCGCGGAAGTCGCGGAATCCGTCTCGGAATCGGCGGCGGCGGTTGCGCTGGCGGCGGCGGCGTCGGGCTCGACTCGGACTCGGGGAGGAGGCGGCCGACAGGCGGGCCCCGCGTGTCAGTGGCTGCGGGCGCGGGGCGGCTGCTGGCGGGCTGGCGGGTTGGGCCGGCCTGGGCGGCGGCTGCGCTGCGCGCCGCCCGCTCGCTCGCTGGCGCGCGGTAGATAGGTCCCCGGGCTGGCTCGGCCGTCCCGGTTAGGTTAGTTTTTTTTAATCTTTTAATAATTTCTGAATTGCTATTTGTTTGGTAACTTTTGCAAACGGACTCCGAATTAGACGAAATTGGTCTCTAAAAATTTGTAAAAAGGAGAGGCTTAGAATGGAACGATAAAATAACCTGTTTGCAAGATTTTTGGTGGTTGAAAAGGTTAAAAGATTTTTACCCCCTTTTTTGTATAATTGACTATGGGGTTTGAGAAAATACCTAATGTAAATTTTTTGATATGTGATGCCATGATGCAATGATATGATGCATGCTTACTAGTAACATCTAAATTTACAAAGTTTGGGATGTTACATCAATACACCCTTAAATTTCTTCTAGGAGATTTACAACTCCAAATTGAGTAAATCCAATTGTATCTAGTAGGTGTTGCACGTATCTATCTATGGATTTGGCCTCATGCCAAGTGGAGCATTTGTTTTCCTGTAGTAAAAATAACAAAAACAGGGTATTTCTGACTTTAGAAAATTCCCTACACCAAACCATGAGTCCAATTGACACAAGTCTAATTATCCTGGATGTGTTACACCCCTACCTATCCAAATCCAGGAGCTCATGATTTACTGAGCCTTGGATGTTTTTCTGTGAATTAAACTATTTTGTGCATGGTTTATTCACCTCTAAATTCACTACAGTAGCTATACAGCTCGAAAAAGGTTGATTCCAATTTCTATAGAAAGGTATTTCAGCTACCTACCATGTGTCCTTGGAATCAAATCAAAAGCTACTGCAGATTTAATTTGGTGAAAAAGACAAAAACCCTACAGAACTACCTTTAGGAAATTCCTGAGGGCATTCTGTTAATTGTCTTGACATGATTCCAACTCCCAGTGAACAAGTACATCAAACCCTACAAAATAATACAAGGAAATAATTTTTGGAGCTCAGAAATTTTTTGGTAAATTATTCCCTAAACCTTGAGCTTTTACCACTAGAATATTCATAGGAAATTGAAGAAAAGTGATAAAATAGTGAAACTACTTTTGTTGGTTTCATATTATCAATACCTATTTGTTGGTATCATGTTTTTACAATGGTACCATACAGAATATGGTATTGTCGAAAAATCCATCTCTTAGGTAGTTTCCAGACTATAAACCCTAAGGGGTGTCCATCCCCTTCTCCAAGGCCAATCTTATTAAATCCACTCTTCCTAAGAACTACTGATTTGTAAACTTGTATTGTGCATTTCTTGATGTATGTCTTGATGTTGCCTTGCTTTATGTTAATTGTGCCCTTTTGTTTGTTTGCATGTGTTCCCTATCGATGATAGTTGCGATTAAATCAGAGAGCAGAAGAAGATGGTTATTATTGTATATTTGGGTATTCTAAAGAAGAAGTCTAGGGACATTTATGCCATTTTGCTGATCTCAGGCAAGCCACCTTCTTTCTCATAAGCCTTGTCCTACTATTTTACTTATGCATGTTTTATCTACTATTCATGAAACTGCATTGTTTTATTATATGTTGTTGTATATATGGTAGTGGTTTGGCTCCTCCAAACTATTACACTTCGGTACTACTAAGTACAACCCCCTTGGTGACACCTACTTCACCGTAGTGGAATATATGGTGTATATCACCATAACCCTTTGGAGACCCTTGATTTAGCGGAAGCAAAACTAAAGGATGGGAAGACCCCGGAATAAGTTTTACTAAATGATTTCTGATAAAACCTTGGCGAGGTGTGACCTCCCAAGAGATTTTGAAAAAAGAGAAGGTTTTGTTTTACAAAATGCTGAAGGAAAGATGGAGGAAAAAGGTTTACAAAAACGCACCTGGTTCTTTGCAGTTTTGCTAGAACAATTAACCCTGTGCAACCACATTACTCTAGTATGGGACAGGGTTGCATTTGATGTTTGTCTATTCTGGTATAAGCTTCCTCGCAACAACTACAGGGGACCAAAAATCCCTGGAGGGTGGGCCTTCTCACGTAAGGGTCCATGTGGGACATCGACCTGGAAAAGGAACGAAGGGCCTGCACGCCTCCACAAGTTACTATGAGCCCCTCGTTGAAAGCGCAACACTTGGGAAGTGCAAAAATGTGCTCTGGTTGGTCCTAGGTACCCGACGTCCCGGTTTTGAGGGGAATAACACGCATAGGGTAGGCACTTACATTGGAGTGGGCATCCGGAGAGTCTTGATCGGTTACTCGACCCACAATCGGTGAATATCAGTGTAGTGTACCCGGATAGTGTGGGTAAAGTGTACAACCTCTGTAGAGTGTAAATCCATTCAAATAGCCGCGTCCGCGGTCATGGATGGTTGGGAAGGTTGTTGTAGAGTGGTGCTGGTTTTGATTTCAAAAAGATTTCGGAAAAGAAATGGTTTTTGGAAATGTTTTGACCATGGGATGGTCGGGAAGGATACCTGCTTTGACCATGGGATGGTCAGAGAGGTATGGAAGGAGTTTGTTCGTGGGACGACCTGAAAATGGGAACAAATGGGTGAACCAGTCCTGATCTTTTCCAAAACTTTTCAAAACGGTTTCCAAAATGGTTTACAAAAGTTTTCAACAAAGATATGTAGATGCTATATCTACAAGAGAAACTATTTAGGAAAGAACCCCTCTTGGAGCCCTCCTACTACTACAGCCATATCGCATATCCCCTTGTTATTACTATTCTCTTAAGGTGGTTTGCGAGTACATTCAAAGTACTCACTAGCATTGTCCCTGGCTATTAACGTGGTCAGATATCAAGACAAAGGTGGAGTGGACGACTATGCGAGCTATGACGTTCTCCCAGTCAGTTGCCTGTAGGTTAAGGCATGGCTCAGGCTCTGCACTTGATGAAGTTCCGCTGATGACTATTGATGTAGCCATAACGGCATTTATGTAAGTCTTGTAATTCAGTATATTCTCGGATGATGTAATGATACTTGTCGGTTATGTGCCACGACTAACTGATCATGGGATCGTGGTTGTATGCATAACAGGGATTCTCGGAGGACTAATCCGGGGGGCCCACACTTATGGTTTTGAATTCTATTGAACATGTTGAGGGCATTCAAGTTGGAGAAATATATTGTCCCATACCAAGAGAAAATTTTGAAACTATTATGATTGGGACCATTGCTATCAAGGTTAAGGTAACATAATCATTAGTGGAATTCAAAGTTTCGTCTCATATGAAATTGTTTTGGTAACAAGACCTGATCAACCTTATTAACAAAATAATTTCATTGAACAAAACAATGTTTTCACCATGATTATCTCCGCTTACTTCTATTCTATCCATTTTAGTTTTTGCTTATGCCTAACTTAAAGGCGTTAAAGAAAAGTACTTATTGGGAGATAACCCAAAAGTTTTAGATGAGTCTTGAAACTTATTACTTTAGTAATAACCGCTCCTTATCCTTTTTATTTTCTTTTTGTACCAAGAGTAACCTCTAATGAGAGAGAAGTAAAGGGAAAGTTGTTGTCCCGAAACAGATTTCTGTGCTTCACCGTACAAATTCGTGTAAAATCTCTGAAAGTCTTTTTGAGGCGTGAATGTTTGTGCTTCTGCCCCAGGTTGTTATCTAACTTTCGTTAGTTCAACACTTTTTGATTTGAGCAACATAAGGTCTTCGAAAAAATTTGTCTTTTCCTGCTGGTCTGTTTTGATAGATTTCTACCATTTTCTGCATTTGCTTCTTGTTGGTTCCTTTCTGAGTTCTTTTGGGGAATTGAGCTTTTTGAAGGAAGTGCTACAGTAGCTAGTTTTTTAATGGAAGTTTATTTGGTGTTAGAACTGAACCTTAAGACCTATTATCTTGTGTGCACTAATGTTGCTAATAAAGATTGTTTGAAGTTTTGTATGAAGGAAAAAATTTCAGGTGTATGGAAGGAATGAATAATGAGATGAAGGATGGACTAAAGCTCAAGCTTGGGGATGCCATGCGTGTCACCCCAAGAAAATCCAAGAAGTACAAGCGTCAAAGCTTGGGGATGCCTAAGGCATCCCCCTCTTCATCAATAAAAATCCCAGGTTTCTTCCAAACGCTTCATTTTTATTGTTTCATGCATAGTCGTGTTATTCTTGGAGCGTCTTCTTTTTCGTTTTCGTTTTGGTTTTTTGCTTTTCTTGCTTAGTTTTATGAATAAATTGGTTGGACCCCCTCTTTCATACATTGGTGTTCAAATAGTTTGGTTTGGTTTGGAAAAGAGTAGGAAAGCTCGTGCTTAAGTGGTAAAGAGAGCTTGTTTGTGACTATGGCAATGCTTTGTCATGCCCTCCTTGATATTGTTTTGGCTTTATGCTTAGTATTCTTTGCTGTAGCATGACTTGTTATAAACAATTGAGATTTCTTAATGTGCATTTGAAGAATCATGCATTGTTTTAGCATATTAAAGCATATTATTGTGGTATTCTCCTTTGATGCTTTATTTGGGTTGACTTGGCCCATGCTCACACCATGTTATGACTTTCCCAAGTCACCATAAGCCTTTATGATCCTTTAGTTTATAACTTGTAGTATCACTTTATGCTTTGATCAATGATGTTTTGTCGCTCTGCATGATTATGGCCATTATTGCTCTCTCATTTGTCGGTCCCTTACTATTGCTAGCCTTCACCTTCACTGAGTATGTTTTACTCATGTTTCCAAATCCCCAAAACCAAATATTGCCAAAGTGTCCACCATACCTACCTATTAGCATCATTTTCTACTTCCGTGCATATCCACTATGCCTTGTTTTATTCCGAATAAAATGTTTGCTTGTTATGAGAAAGTTAGTTAGTAAAGCTCTCACAAACTTGATGGCACACTTTATTTTCTTGCATTTAATAAACGTGAACCATTGCGTCCTTCTTTGTTGCGTATATGCTTGCGCTTTATAAGTTGAAGTTAGCAGAACCATGTTTCATGGGGAACGTTTTCAACATTTCATTGGTACTTAGTACCTCGTTGATATCATGTTCTTTTGCTTATGGATCCCGACGGTGTGAAATAAAAGTGGAACTTGTAAGATCATGGAGTTTGTATGTATGTTAGAGAAACGCTTGGGCCGCTAGCCTAAGCCATGCCTAATCATGGTGGAAACTTGCAGCATAACCATAATGAGCATTCTATGAAGCATCCTCAATAAAAATCTATGCACATAGTAAATAAAAAGATCGCTGAGATGCTCATTGTTTGCTTGCCTTGTCATTTTGATTATGGGATAGCTCCTGTGTCATGTGCAAGGGGTACCCCGTTGGCGGTTCTCTATGATATGTATATACTTACAATGACAAGATCTTACTCGTGAATGAAGTTGAGTAGCATGAGGATCGGTCTTCGTAAGTAAGGGGCATGAGACTTCGATTTATAACTTTTCAAGCACATCCTCTTAGTTGTGTCACTTTAACCTTAACCATTTAAATATGCTTATGATAGGGGGAATGAGAGATCAAAGCTAATGAGTACTATACTTTCAGCATTTGGAAGCCTTTCAAATTATTCAAAACCTTTTCTTTTACTTGTTGAGTCTCCACATATTCTTTGAGCACTTTCTTCAGAGCATAGTGTCCATTCTTAGGTCTATGTGCATTGTCCCAAGACTTGTTGATTGATGCATACCTTGATATTGCTTGTTTTAAACTATTTGTATCTAGTCACTCTTGTAAAGGTCCTATGCATTTATGTTTGCTACTCTATGAGGCACAAGCTGAATGCCACTATGCTATGTTTTCTTTATGTGAAACAAACAAACGTCTTGCAATGCATTGTTATTCATGAATCTTTTGTTTGTACCCTTTCATGTTGCAACATAGTTGCTTGGTCTTATTGTTAGAACTTTGTCTTTCATGTTATGATTGAAGTACTATGATCCCAGCTTTGAATGTTTTACAAATACTTTGATCAAGTTTATGATGGTGCATGTCACCTCAAAAATTATTCTTTCTTTTTATCACTTACCTACTCAAGGACGAGCAAGAGTTAATCTTGGGGATGTTGATACATTGCAAATGTATCCATAATTTTTGATGTTCCATGCTTGGTTTTATCCACTTTCTTGTGTTTTGTCCACACATTGGAGTACTGTTCATATGATTTCGTTGACTAACCAATTAACAAGAGCCACAGTGCCAGCTGCCTATTTTCTGCTGTTTTTGGTTCCAGGAAAGTCAGAAAATGAATATTCTCGTAATTGGACGGGACAAAAGCCAAAGTGCCTATTTTTCTGGAAGACTCATGGAGCCAGAATACGAGACGGAGGAGGGCCAGGGGCTGGCCACACCCCCCTAGGCGCGGGCTGGGCCTAGCCGCGCCAGGGCATGGTC
The DNA here is from genome assembly GCA_910589775.1 of Avena eriantha. Taxonomy (NCBI): domain Eukaryota; kingdom Viridiplantae; phylum Streptophyta; class Magnoliopsida; order Poales; family Poaceae; genus Avena; species Avena eriantha. The sequence continues at coordinate 86,868,240 of OU342746.1, read as the reverse complement.
TGGCCACCCTAGGCATCCCCTCGGTCTCCCTCTTCGCCTATAAGAAGCCTTCTGACCTAAAAACTCAGGGGGGGTTCAATGTTTTTCTAGAAGGTGTTCCACTCCGCCGCCACTACCAAATTCCACGAAACAGCACTAGAAACTCCGTTCTGGGACCCTAACGGGACGGGGAATTGGAGGAGATCATCGCCATCATCATCACCATCGCTTCTCCATCGACCATCCATGTTTCCCCCATCTATGAGTGAGTAATCCCCCACTGTAGGCTATGGGGATGGTAGGGATTGGATGAGATCGTTCATGTAATGGCATCAGATTGTTAGGGCATGGTGCCTAGTATCTTTCATTAGTGCTTTATGACTTTGTTGCGACTTGTTGTGCTTAATGCTTGTCACTAGGGCCCGAGTGCCATGATTTCAGATCTGAACATGTTATTGATTCATTATGATAGTATTGTTTATGGTCTTATCTACAAGTTGTATACACACATTGTTGTCCGGAACCAATGGCCCCGAAGTGACAGAAATCGGGATAACCCGAGGGAATGGCTTTGATGTGAGGATCACATGTGTTCATAGAGTGTTAATGCTTTGCTCCGGTGCTCTATTAAAAGGAGCACCTTAATTCCCAGTAGTTCCCTTAAGGCCCCGCTGCAAACGGGCTGGTAGGACAAAAGATGTTGTGCAAGTTCTCATTGCGAGCACGTATGACTATATATGGAACACATGCCTAGGATTATCTAGTACTTGGATGCTTTATCTTATTTATCTGCAATTGCCCTATGTTCTGATTGCTATGTGAATTGTCTTGTCCATGCAACGCCCGTCCATCCATCCCTATGCCTACCGCACTCGAATCCTATTTTTACTGCTATTGTTACTACTTTCTTTACTTTACTACTGCTGCTACTTCACTATTCCTACTACAAAACTATTGCTACTGATAAACTGCTGTGAGCAAGATTGTTTCTAGGTGCAGCTGAATTGACAACTCAGTTGTTAAGGCTTATAAATATTCTTTGGCTCCCCTTGTGCCGAATCAATAAATTGGGTTTCACTTTCCTCGAAAATACTGCGATACACCCCCTATACTTGTGGGTCATCACTAATAAACGTTTGTTTCTACATTATATAGAGTACAAGAACTAAATATAAACCCATAATTTATAGACGTGGCTCGGTTTATAACTTTTCTAAGCTTTACCTATTATGATTTTATATAGTGATGATATGTCATTCTTCTATTATGTGAGTCTCATGTGCAAGAACATGCAACTTGTTGGTACTACTACGAAGAGCATGGCTCAGCTCCGTGGTGGAGAAGGAGCTAGACCTAACTACTTTTCCTTGCTTTTTGCAGTCTCCTTTGTGCTAAATGTATAAACGTAGATGTAATTTTCTCTTTTTTAACAAGGATGTGTAAATCAAAGGTAATGGGCTTCAAAATCAAGAATTGTTAGGTCCTTTATGTAACATTTACATCCACTGACCACATTAAATGAAGCATCTCGCTCCCTCGGGACATACCCTAGTAAAAAACAAAGTGTTACCACCCGCTTTTCAAAAAAAGTGGATCATGTTTTCTTAGAATTCCCAAGCAGTCTTAGAACATTTCAAGCTTCCCTAGCTAACTATCCCACTAAATTAATTTATGTCGATTTAAAGAAATTAGGTCAAATTTGAATTAAAACTAAGCACGGTAGATTCCTCTTGAATTTTAGAAATGTCATCTGAAGGTACGCATGATGTCAATACATCAAGCACCACCGAGAGTTCTAAAAAAGACAACTAACTTCGTGCTAAGAATATGCACGTCCATGAATTCGATCTCGTTTTGAAACCATTCGTATGAAACAAATAAAAAACAAAATAATTTCCTGTGGCATCCTCTTTTGTATTACTTGCCTTGAAAAATGGGAAATGTGTGGTTTGACAGATTTGAATAGAAAAACTGCTTTGGCTGCTTCACAATATCGGGCTAGGGTATATAAACATTCTTGGGTTTTAACTCAAACGAACAACAAGGTCATGACCCTATCTACATCATATTTTATGATACAGTTCCCACATCTGGTAGATGGGTGCATATTCTTACGGTAAACAATATCGCCTATGGAAATTTCCAACTATCAAGAAAAACAGTTTGCAAATTTCCATGTGATGATAGGCAAGTTCTTTTCTATAAAGAAAGTCTGAAGGATATGGATCTGAATGCCACAAGACCAGCTTAAAGACATAGCAATCCATGATTAACTTACGATTCCCATTTTTATGAGTTTTCAAGCTTCCTAGATAGCAAACTCCGCCCACTTGAATGCCTTTATGCCGATTTATTGAAACTATCTATAGGTCAAACAAATTGAACTAATAGAAGTAAGTTAATTGTATATTTCTTTTTAACTAAGTTAAACAAAAAGATTTTGGTTGGACCCATCATGTAGTCTATATATCAGAAACCACCAGGAGTTTTGACAAGTTGAACTTCTTCATAAGAATTTGCATCTTGACAATTTTGAATCCATTTTGAAACCAATCACACACCAAATAAAGAAAAATTAGAAAAAACAAAAGATTTCGCATGGCATCCTATCATTCACATGTACTACCTGCCATGAACGCGATAACCATGGTATTTTGACAACTTTTGAAAAAAGGGCTTCACAACATATTGTGCCACCATGTATGAACATTATGCTTGGGTTTCAACCGGAATGACCAAGGGAATGTCCATATCAACATCATAGTTTATGATACAATTCCCATATTAATTTTGTAGATGGGTGCCTCTTGGTATAGTAAGCAATGTTGCTTGTGGGAGTTTCCAACAAGTATGGAATTTTTTTGTTTTCATAGTGATGATATAATGGTGATGTTTTTATGTAGAGGAAGTCTAAAGAACACGACTTGGAATGCCATAAATCCCATGATTTCTGACATGGTGGACCATGCCTGTTTTACTTACCATTCCCAAATTTTAAGAGTTTTCAAGCTTCCTACCTTAAATGACTTTATTTCAATTTCTCAAAATTATGTCAAATTAATTTTAATTAGTACATACTACAAGTGCTCAAATTGCTCTCGAAATTTGGGAATGGTAACTAAAACATGTATCGAAGCTATAGGGCATGTTTGATTCATAGGATAGGAAAAAGGAAGGAATAGAAAAAACAAGTGGGACTGTAATGGCATGACCACTCCAATCCTATATAAATTCCTATATTATCTTATCTTATCTTACCACTATATAGTGTACGAAAAACTTTGAATACTGACTATTGGATCATGACTCGTGAATTCCAACATTTCCAGCCATTGGATCTTCTTTTTCCATTCTAGCATCTAGAATATTCTATTGATAGTCTTTAGCACAATGAACACTATGCATAAACCTTAAAACACACTTCTCCATCATTCTAAAATCTTCTCCATCGTTTCTCTAGACTATGTTACCAAAAAATTCAAGTATTAGGTAGCCAATAAACATTGACTTCTGCATGATACAAAGTACACGAACCAAATATACACCCATACTTTATAGATGTCTATCAGATTTATAATTTTTGAGCTTTAAATATTATAATTTTGTATAGTGATAATATGTCAACTTACTAGTGAACCAAAGTTTGTTTGAATCTTCCATAGGTAATACAAAGGATTCTGAAAAAGAGGTGGGATTGGATGTTTGATTTCCTATGAAACCTAGTGCAAAGAAATCCTTAGAAAATTTTCCTACAGGAATGAATCCTACAAATCAGAGGAAAATTTCAAATTTCCTATGCAAATCTATTGAATCAAAGAGGACCGTAAATAATTTACTACATAGCGGTTGCCTAGTCTGGCTAAACTTTAGTTGGCATCCTTGACACAGTCACACCCTACGAGCTAGTACGGTAAGGCTGGTCATAGTGCTAAGTAACTTGGACTAGTAACTTGTCCATGTTACTAGTTCACGTTACTACCTTCATAGTGGGCAATAACATGTATGTGGTGTCATGCAAATCCTAATTAATTAGGTAATAGACTCATGTTATCTTGATATGTGTGATGTTATGGTAACTATCTAAGTTACTACCTCCCTCTCTTTCTTCATTAATTATCATGCCATGTCACGAATTTGCTTAGTTGGCATTGCATGGACCTGCATGTTGCTAGCTAAGTTACTCCCACTATGACTAGTCTAAGAGTGAGTCAGCTGGCTATAAGGTTTAAAATAATATATTTATGCTGAGTAGGCGCAGAGAGAATATGAGATAGAAAGGAAGTGGGCTCTCATGCAAGAGCCAGCTCTTGCACATGCTCCTAAACACTTTGTGAGATTGGAAAGTGGGACATATGTTAATAAAGTATCGCATTTTTATAACTAACTACTCCCTCTGTCTAGAAATAAGTGACACGTTTAAATACATCTGAATCTTGACAAATCCAAGTCACTTATTTTCAGACGGAGGGAGTATTATACATCTTGGTTATGGATGACATGCCACTGTCTTATAGCTAGCAGTCAGCTATACTATTGAAATTTCTTTACATAAGATAGCGAAAGGAACACGCAAAAATACCCTCATTGAAAGAACCATCCCATCTTCCCTTTATCCGTTTATCCCCACTCCCCAATGCCGCAAGGCTGCATTTCGATCCTCTCTAGAGCACACTTCATATCGCCATCTCACTCGTTGGTATACCCGGAAAGTATATCCCCAACAGTAGCCCCTAGAAGCCTTCAATATCCATAGTCGGATCCCATCATCTAGCTTGAAAGTTCTTCGATTGCCGAATCTTGAAGGGTTCCTAAAACTTCAACATAAAAGGGTAGGATCCGAGTCATGAGTGAGTCTGATCGATGATGAGGGTTTCCACGCTTGATTCAAACTAAGCCGAAATCTAGTCTGGTAATGCAACCTGGTACTTTTCAGTTCTTGTCACGTCAGTGACAATTATTCAATCAGCATGATTGTAGGTGGATCCCGCATTGCCGAGAACCGAGGCATTGTTTCAATATGAAAGCAGAGATTAAGGCGGTGGAGTCTTCGCGGGGAAGCTGCCCCTCATGTTACACGACATGTGGCAAACATCCGGCACACTAATCTCTAATCTCGGTGTAGATGGATTATAAAAGGGAAAAATCTCATTTTTCTCTCCACCGTTGCTCCAGCACTTCTTTCCCTCATGAGACCTTGCACTCCACATCTTATTCTCTCTATTCCACTAAATCCACCAGCACCACCCGTTTTTGGTCCATCTCTGACGAGATGGCTGATGCATCTAGTTTGGTCAGCGTGGCATATTCATCAGTGATAGAGGACAAGAGTTATCATGGGATCTGGATCCCCAGCATCATCAACGACGAGAAGCTCAAGTATAGAAAGGATGAAGGTTATCTCCACCCTAGCTCATGGTGGGGCGGCTTCAATGAGGCCATCCGCGCCATGCAACGATGATCGGGTTCACTTCGCGACCCATATCTACCGTGGTCTCAGCCTTCCGCCGTCGGAATTCTCTTCTGAGGTAGTAGACCATTATGGTGTTCAGCTTCATAATATCCCCCCGAATTCATTGTTAGATCTTAGTGCCCAGGTATCTCTCTATGTGGGGTTTCTCGACATCAAGCCAAGTCTGCTTCTTTTCCAATACTATTTTAGCACCCGGAAGAACTCTATCATTGCCGGTGTTAACTCTTAGCTTAGTCCTTAGGAGAGACCGAGCCTACCCCAAAGTTTTGGCTAGCGATTTAGTGAAGAAATGGCCAGCAACCTTCTTTTATCATAAGGATATGCCAGCTCCAGGCAAACTAGAAAGTTTGTCGTCTTTTCTCAATGGTGATTCAACCCACAGAGAATCTTGGGATGAAGAAGCGCCAGTTTTGACCAAAGATTTGATCCATGCCAAAAGGCGGATTAAGGTTTTGATAAAAACAAAGGACTGAGGCGATCCGACATAGTGCACTGCTAGTTGGAATGTTTGATCCAACCACTACAGTATCATGGCAATCGGATGATGCACTTGTTTACTTCCGAGAAATATGATAGCCTGAGAGTCATCCCACTTCATATTCCCTCCAAGGACTACAAAACCCGGATCCAATGGTTGAGCAAGTAGCAGGTTAACAGGAAAGTTCCAGAGTTTTACATGCATATGTTCACGATGGAGAATCCCCTGATCCGGTAAGTCTTTTGACTTTATACTAATGTATTTATATGCATCTTCATCTTTAATCATTTTGCAATGCTGAGATATTTCTGACTTTTAGCTTGCTGATCTCCCCAAGTTAGAGGTTGCTCCTATCAAGGGCTATCCACCATAATATCCGATTCCTCTTGACGAGGAAGAGGAGCTAGTGGAATTACCGGAGGCACTTACAAGAAAATGTAAGACTCTGGTTGTTTTGGCTAGCCCACAAACGCTTCTAGTCGTCTATAATTAAGATCTTCCATCATAACTTTTATTTTTGTTTATACTCTTTCTGAATCATAATAGTATCTATCTTGTAATTCAGATCCAAGCCATTAGTGAAGGGGAAGGCGAAATCCGGGGATATGCTATGCTAGCAGAAGTTAAACCTGAGTTCTCCTTCCACTACTCCTCCGACTCCCAGCCCCAACACATCGTCAGCGCAGGAGGATGTTCCGTCTCCATGCGCTAGAGATGTTGGGGCTCAAACTGAAGAGCCCATGAACACCATTTAACAAACCTACGTCACCATCGTTGACACAGGAATAAATAAGGGTGAACCCTCTAAGGGTAATGATCCCTCAGCTAATACATTTATAGAGAACCTTTTCAAAATTCTTCGTGCTATCAACCTTGGCCTTACCAAGAAAAGTGCAGAAGACATTCAGAAACTTGCATTCGCTTGCATGGAGTCCAGGAATATATCTGCCGAGGAAAAGGCTCAAGAATCTGAAGATGCCAATGTTGAATATCTGATGGGGAAGATTCATATTCGAGACAAAATACTAAGGGCTGGTGGAATTGCACCTCCACATATACAACCCTTAACTTTAGCCGATAAGGTTTATGCTGAGATAAATACCAACCTCAACAAACTACACCGTGAACACATTGTAAGTCTTTATCCAACTCTTTTTTATTTGTATTTATATCCTATCCTCTAGCCCCCAAGCATGAAGTGTGATAAGATTATAAATCTGAATTGATGCTTTTACGATGCCAAAGAGTGAAGTAGTGTAGCCCCCAAGGCTCGTGTTGGTATTTAACTTAGTTAAAATAACAACCCAATTCTTAGTAGACTTCTGACTCTAGTTATTATTCTGACTTATAGAAAGTTACTTGTTACAACCAAGAATTATTAAAGAATATAAGCAACAAGCAGAAAGAAGATAAATCTCTCCGGCTTGAAAATGTGTAGCTGAAGGTTAAGAAGGGTGAGACGGAAGGTAAACATTTCCGGGTCTCCTGTTTTGTTTTTTAATTGTCATGTCGAATTTCAATTCAACTGACCTTTCCTTTGCCATTTCGGGCTTGCTGGATAAATCTTGTAAGCTTACGGAGGAGGAAAAAAATTCAAAGTCTTGGAAGTGGAAAATGCCGACCTCCGTGCAGAACTTGAGAAACTCAAGGATGAGCACAAGAAAAGTGTAAACAACTTGTTGGAATCTAGCAACCATGTGGCCAAGAAGCTTGACCAAACCATTTCCCTCCAGGACAAAGATATCAAAGATTTAAAGGAGGAAATGGACAGGCAAGTTGATACTACCCAGGCACTTCGGGAAGAACTCAAGAGTTTGAGGGAAGAGAAAACCAAAGTAGATGAAACCATCTTTGGTTAGTTTGTTCTCAATGCCATATATTTCCTTGCTTCAATGTTTTCCAACTTAATTTGTTAGACTTAGTTATCTTGTCTCTTCACAGGACCCCTCAACATTTTGGATTTTTCTTCGTCCGAGTCCTGCAGTAGCCGACTTGTCGTAGCAGGAGATTTAATTCTCGATGTATGCCAAACTCTTGAAGAGATTGGTGAAACCGTTGGACTCTCCGACCTGCACAAGCTATCCACCTTTGAACTATACGACACAGCGAAGGAATTTACGAAGCTTGTAGAGGACTAGAAGATGGCATATGCTCGGACAGCTACCGAGAATGAGTCACCATGGTAGTATGGTAATCTGGCAAGTCATGAAGGGTATTCGATTGTTGATGAAGACGACAATGATCAATATCTCGGAGCCATTTGGGAGACTTGTGCCGAATACGATTGTCCTATGGCCGAGATGACTATCTATGAAAAGCCGCTCTTTCAGTCGGTCGTGGTGCCACCAAGCCCCCTAGTCGAAGTAACTGAAGCCTCAGACGATGGTGAAAATACTAAGTCATACATCATTGCCTCGGACAAGGATAATGGTGACTTGGATGCTGGCACCAGTATTTCGGCAAGACCTTCGTCTCCTCCGCCTACAACATAGGGTAAAGAAACTATGCATTGTTCTGAAACAAGTGGTGTAATATAAATATTTTATTTTGATGTGTTTTTATGTAAGAATTAATGCATTTACTCTAGCACTTGGTTATTTTTGCTGTGCTAAAAAATTACTTAAGCACTTTTTGTTCATACTTATTGTTTATCTAGCTTTTCTGCCTCGTCCCTTTCGTGAACCAGCCAACCTTTAGGACGAAAACACTACCAAGCAACAGAGCTCAATTTCTAAACTAGTTTAAACTCAGAAGAAGAGCTTGGTTCTAGTACGAACAATTCACTACTCCAAAAACCGCATCTAAGCAATCAGCTAAAAACCAAAGTACAATCACACAATGATACTTACAACCGAAGGTAGCAGTTTTATAGAATCATAAATATAACCAGAACAAACATGAGCATAAAGTACTTTCAAGTATTCTAGGACTTTTGACTTTGACATGATCATTCGAAAATAACATAGTATTAAAACTTCTCAGAAAAACATTGAGAGAACCAATACTTTATTTCACTTTGAACATGTACATTGATATGATTACAAAGAAATAAAACTTAAGAATAAAAGGGACTTAGCAGAGCAATGTTCCATGGATGGTCTAACTCATCCAGATTTTTACTGCCTCCATCTCTCTTTCTCTTCCGAGTAGCAGGTCTTTCTTTGACTGGTCTTATGTCGGTTAAATAGTATGACCCACTATGCAGTACTCTGCTAACCATAAAGGGTCCTTCCCATATCAGGGAAAGTTTGTGATTTCTTTGCTACACTAGTCGGAGAACTAGGTCGCCCTTTATGAAGGAGAAATTTTTGACTCTCTGGCCATGATACTTGCGTAGCTTCAGTTGATAGGTTGTAGATCTCTATTCAGCAACGACGTGAACTTCCTTGAGTACATCGAGGCCATCTTGTCGAGAGACCTCAACATCCTCTTCGACATACGAAGTGACTCAAGGATAAATATGAATGAGCTCACTCAGAATTATTCCTTCTGCATTGTACCCCAAGAAGAAAGGTGTGTATCCAGTTGACCTATTAGGAGTAGTTCGAAAGCTCCAAATAACATATGGTAATTCATCCGCCCAAGCCCCCGTGGCATGATGAAGTGGTGCTTCGATGCGAGGTCAAAGGCCTTGTAGGATTAGACCATTAGGCTTTTCGAATTGTCCATTGGCTTGTGGAGGGGTGGCTGATGCAGTATCGAGTCAAATCCATTGATTTTCACAAAACTCGGTAAGCTGTCCCATTGAAAAGTTGCTCCCATTGTCCATAATGATACTGTGGAGATAGCTGAATCGAATTATGACGTCATCGACGAACTTTTGGTTGTGGCTCCTTCACGACTTGTTACGGGTTTGGCCTCGATCCATTTGGTAAATCTATCCACCATCACTAGTAGGTGGGTAAATCCAACCGGTGCCCATTTGAACATTCCTACCATGTCAAGCCCCAGACCATAAAGGGCCATGCAATCGGAATTCTCTGTAGCTAGTCACCCAGAACATGAGCTTGTCTGGCATATTTTTTACAGCATTTGCATGTCTTGACTAGTTTCTCGGCATCTGCCTTTGTTGTAAGCTAGAAGAATCCATGTCGAAAACTTTTTCCACTAAGGATATGGCTGCAGCGTGATGACAGCATTTGTCTTCGTGGATTTCCCTTAGGATTTCCACTCCTTCTTCCGGAGACACACAGTGATGAAAGACCCAAGATATACTCTGCTTAGAAAGCTCACCATTGATTATCGTATAGGATTTTGCTCATCGCACTATCTGCTGGCTCAGAACTTTGTCTTCAGGTAATTTTCCATATACGAAGAAATCAAGGTAGGGTTTTTTCTAGGTGGGAATGACAGCCAGAACTGCTATAAGTGGTGAGTCAGATTTGGTCGGGTACTCCTCGTCGACTCCTATGATAGAGGGAACTCTGAGATGCTCCAAAAAAACACCATCCGGGACCTGTTTATGTGCAGGGTCCATTCTTGATAGAGCATCTGCTTCCCCATTTTTTGCTCGAGGGATGTGTTGAACCTCAAACCCTTCGAACAATTTATATAATTCATCCACGACAGCTCGATAAGCTGCCATGTCTTTATTTGCTCTACGGTGGTCGGATTCTAGATGGGGAACTAAATTCGAGTCTCCATAGCACATGATTCAGTGAATGTCGATGTCTTTCGCAATCCGAAGTCCATGTAACTATGCTTCATATACGACAACGTTGTTGGTCATTGTGAAGTGAATCTATAACACATAGAATAACTTATCTCCTTGGGGTGATTTGATCACCATGCCATCCCCCGAGCATTTTCTACCCGTCAAAATGAGGGTCCAGAATTCTGACTCTAGGGTGCTGGTGTTATATGCCGTCGATGTCCAATCAGCAACAAAGTTGGTAAATATCGGTGATTTGATGGTTGTTTGTGGCTTGCACTCAATTTCGAAAGCTTCTAGCTCAATTCCTCACTTAGCAAAACTGTAGGACACCCGGATTATCCATCTGATAATCCTTGTTATGCGTATATCCATGTTCCCATGATCAGTGAGCCATGGAACATAACTGGCAAGTATAGCGAGAACAAGACTTACATTGATGCTTTTATGACTAACTCAACCTTCGGTAGTAGACTTTGTCAAACGCAGAGCCCATGCCATGCCTTAACCCTACAGGCAACTGACTGGGAGAACGTCCTAGCCCGCATATTCGTTAATGTCATCTTCTACTTCGCCTTCCTTCTCGAAGTCTGACAAGTAAATATCCAGGGACAATGCCAATGAGTACTTCTGAATGTACTCGCAAACCACTTTAAGAGGATAACAATAAATGGATATGCAATATGACTGTGGTAGCCAGAGGGCTCCATGAGAGGTTCTTTTGTAAATTAGTTTTCTCTTGTAGGTATAGCATCTCTATATCTTTGTTGAAAAACTTTTTAAATATTTTGAAACATTTGAGATTGAAACCACTAGGTTAGGGTCACCAATTTTTCCTTCCTTCTTGTCATTCCACGATCAAACATCTTTCCTTCCTTTCCAACCATTCCATGGTCATATCATTTCCAAAGGCTTTGATTTTCTGAAATCCTTTTTGAAATCAAAACTAACACTGCTATACAACAACCTTTCCAACCGTCCATGATCGTGAACATGACTATTCAAATAGATTAACACTCTGTAGAGGTTGTACACTTTATCCACACCATATCAGTACCCTGCAGTGATCCCGCATGGATCATGGGTCGCGTAACCATTCAAGACTCTTAGGATGCCACCCTAGTATAGGCGCCTACCCTATGAGTTTCTCCTCTCCACCCCTGGACGTTGGGTACCAAAGACCATTTGCAGCATGTTTTACACTGCACAGTGTGTGCGCTTTCAATGAGAGGCTCATAGTAACTCCTAGCTACCCGCAGACAATTCGTTTATTCTCCTGATCGATGCTTCAATATGGACCATTTGCTATAGAAGACCCAGCCTCCAGGGATCAGATCCTTGTAGTAGTTGTGAGGAAACATATACCAGAATGAACAAACTTCGAGCCAAGACCTGTCCCATTCTAGGGTAATGTGGTTTTACGGTTTAATTGTTCCAGCAAACCACATCGAAATGGGTGTGTTTTTGTTGTCATTTTTCCTCCTCTTTCTTTCAGCATCCTTCGTAAAATGAAAACCTTTCCTTTTTACAAAACTCCTCTTGATAAGGCAACCTTACCAAGGTGTTACCATAAAACCTTTTCGTAAACTTCCCGAGGGTTGCCAACCTAGAATTTTGCCTTGGCTAAATAGGGTTTCATAGGTTATGGTGTAAACCACCAATCCTACAATACTAGGGGACATATAGGTGTCAACAAGGGTTGTACTTATTATTACCATAGTGTGATATCTTTGAGGAGCCAAGCCACTACCAGATATAGATAAAAATATAATAAAATAATGCATTTTCCCTAAATACGTAGATAAAACATGCATAAGTAAAATAGTAGGACAAGACTTATGAACAAGTAGGTGGCTTTCCTGTGACCAGCAATATGTCCCTAGACTTCTTCTTGGAAAACCAATAATAACCAATATCTTCTCCTTCTTTACTTCGATACAATCGCAACTATCGTAGTCATGGATCGCACATACAAGTAAACAAAGGCCACAATCAACACAAGGCAATCAAGCACCAATACAATACAAACAAAATATAAGTCACAACTATTCAGTAGGTATTGATATTCTTAGTTCAAAGCAATTGGAAGTATTTTATTTGCCTTTGTGAATTTTCTTTTATGATTTAAATGACAAACACCACTTAAATAAGGGGTTTAATACAAAGTTCGGGTTCTGTATGATACCAATGTACAAGAATGATAGCATCGGATATGTATTGCCATAACAAAAGTGGTTTAATTATTTTATCAATTTGTTTGGTGGAAATAACCTTTGTTTTGTTACTTAAATCACCAGAAAATATATAGAAGTCAATTAAATATTTACTCTTAGTTTTTGGAAAACACATGAGTATTGGTTCATTGAGAGTTGGTTTCACTTCAAAATAATTACTAAAATACCTTGGGAAAAACCCTAAATTAGTTCTCCTAGTAATTTGTCTTTTTCACTAGATTTATTCTACATGTCCAATTAGCATGATACCAACTACAATATATAGGCATTAAAAATACAATCTACAAATATTTCGATTCATAATTTTTAGAGTTGTGAAACTCCAATTATGATTTATTGAAGGAAATTACTGTAGGCAGTAGTATTTAATTCACAAGAATTTATTCATGCTCTATAATTTATGATCACCTAGGGTTTGGTAGGCCTTGTAGTATCACATAAATGAGAGTTGGGATCAGGTGATATATCGACCTAGGGAAAATTCTAAAGGTAGATATGTGGGTTTTTTGTTATTATTGGCACAAACAAACCAGTAGGCTTTTTGGGGTGGGATCAATGTGGCCTTCCAGGATGCTAAATACCTTTTAGCACGAGGTGGTTGCATCTAGAAAGGATTTACCAAACTACCAGAAATAAATATTAGGTGAAAATGATATAGTTGGGGGGTTACTTTACTAAGGAAATCCTAGGCAAGATTTTGGTCAAGATCTTGTTCCGATGTTAGAGAAAACCCTAAAGAACATGATAAAATTTGGATATGAAAGGACACTATCATTTTCCATTTTATTTGAGAATTAATCCAAGTGACTATTTGCAGATCTGTGAAAAAGAGATTAAAAGAAAAAGGGAGAAGGGGATGTTAGGCAGAGTCGGTGTGGTAGTAGGAAGCATAGGTGCGGGCCGACCCAACTTGGCGCACGCGTGCTGCAGTGTTCAAACACATGGTTATGGGCCCAACCGTTAGTCGGAGGGGCGGTCAAAGGGGTATCGAGTGAGTACGACCGTCGGATCAAGTCAATATTGACGGCAACCAATCATCGTCCACCTCTTGCGAGAAATCAAAAGTAGGAAACCATAGGGTGGGCTAGGGTGGATCAAGGCTCACGACAGGGAGGCTACCCAGGAAAAGCGCTGCTCGACAGCGATTCAATGATGGGCGACGACGATGGATTTGGTGCAGGGATGAGGATGCGCGCCCCCAGGCCCACATCCATGCTCGAGAACCGACAAAGGATGGTGCCTAGGGCATTCTTTTAGGAAGAAGAGGGCAGGGGGAGTTCGGTCAGGTAGAGGGGAGTACAATCATGCAAGTAGGGTGAGAAGGGGTGGTCAGAAGGGAGCTCGAGATTACCTTCTATGGAGATACCCGAGAGGAAGGTCTTCTCGGTTCCAAGGCGAGGAAGGGCTAGAGAAGGGAGCTAGGCTTTAGGAGAGGCAGAGTTCAATGAGGGAGTGGAAATGAGGGGCAGGAGCGGAGCTAGGGTGGTTACGGCCATTTTAACCGAAGTGGGGGTGGTCTATGGTGGACTTTGTTCAAGGGAGGAGCTAGGAGAGGGCCAGGTCTATGGTTGGGCAATGGACGTGGTGGAGGGTGGTGTGTGGCTGCAGCTCAATAATGGAGCAAGACTTGCAAGATATTCTTCACTTCCCTCCCTCCTTCACATCCAAGCATAAAGAGACAAAAGAGGGTAGAGCTAATGTGAAGCTACAGTACTGGATGACCAGAAGGGTGACTGAGGGTTGTGGTGGTCAAGGGTGGAGATTGAGGATGGTGGGAGGGAGGAATAGCTCATGGTTTGGATCAAAATCCAAAATTCCCTATTTGATGATCATGGGGTAATTCCGATATTTTGATCTTGACAAGGTGGGTTGATGCTGCTGGTAGGTGGGTATGGGTATGTACCATGGGGAATTATTTTGGAATTTTCTAATGATCTTGGATCCTTTTTGTATCAAATATTCAAAGAGGCTGAAGTGATTTTATTGAATTCATTTGAAATTTTTAATTGAACAAGGTGTGTTTTTGGTGTTATATGGTCCGAAATACCATTCCGCACATTAGGAACTTTTCCCAATATTTATTGAGGAATAAAAGTATTTAAAACATTTATTTTTGCATTTCTGCCATTTAGGAAAATAGGAAAAAAGAAATAATAAAACTCTTCAGAAGTATTTATTTTTGAAGTGGGGAGATAGGTAACAAAATATAGGCCTCAAAGGTTCTTAAAGTTAAAAATTTTGTTTTAGGGAAAATGAACTTTCTTCAATAGAAGGAGTTTGAAGGTTTTTTTAAAGAACAGAATTACATGGATTTAGACCAAAATAATTATGGAAAAGCCTTTATTAAATTTTTATTTCGATGTAGATGGTGCCCACATAAATTAGACATCATTTGCAACCTTGGGTTTCAGAAATAAAACTTGATTTTGAAGAAAACAAGAAATAATGTAGAAAATGGATCTTGGGCTAGAATATTTTTATACCATCAAAACCATCTAAGATTAAGGGTCTCAGATCTCCCCTTGGGTCATGGATTTGATGGATAGGTAGACCAAGTGATGTACATCAGAAGCTACCGACGGTTTACATATATCATGATTGAGTGCTCCTAGGATGGATGCCAAACATTGATGAAAATAAGGGTGCCAAAGAAGATTATTAAATTGCCTCCAAAACTATGTGGGTTTCAGAAGCACAAGGCTCCAATAGAAACAAGGAAGGTATGGATGGATATACAATCATGAGTAGAGCACAATCCTGCCAAGATTTGGTCAAAAGGAGACATGGAGATGGGAGGTTTTACCAAGTAGGCATGTTTGTAAGATTGGTAGAGACTAATACATTGCAAATGTATCTATAATTTTTGATGTTCCATGCTTGGTTTTATCCACTTTCTTGTGTTTTGTTCCAACTTTGGAGTACTTTTCATATGATTTCTTGGACTAACCTATTAACAAGAGCCACAGTGCCAGCTACCTGTTTTCTTCTGTTTTTGGTTCTAGGAAAGTCAGAAAATGAATATTCTCGGAATTGGACAGGACAAAAGCCAAAGTTCCTATTTTTCCGGAAGTGATCAAGTGCCAGAATACGAGACGGAGAGGGACCAGGGGCCACCACACCACCTGGCCACGCGGCCCAGCATGGCCCGCGCCAGGGGGTGCTGAGGCCAGCCCTGGAACCCCCTCGGCCTCCCCTTCCGACTATAAGATGCCCTCGGAACGTAAACCCTAAGGACCCGATAAAAAATCCACGAAAGAGTCTGTAGCCACCGTCATCTCCATCCCTAGATCGGAGGGATCTGAAGCTCTTCCCGGCAGCCTGCCGGAGAGGGCAATTCACCCTGGAGGCCTTCTTCATCACCATGCAAGCCTCCGGTGTGATGCGTGAGTAGTTCATCCTTGGACTACGGGTCCATGTAGTAACTTGATGGCTAGTTCTCCTCCTTTGTGCTTTCAAGTTTAGATCTTGTGAGCTTCGTTCATGATCAAGATCATCTATTTGTAATTCTGCATGTTGTGTTTGCGGGGATCCGATGGATATTGAGATGATATTTCAGATTGATTACTGATTCTATCATGTCTTTGTTATTTGAGATCTTGCATGCTTTCCGTTGTTAGTAGCTATCTTGGCCAAGTAGATGCTAGCAACTCCAAGAGTTAGTATTTATGCTCGATAGTGGGTTCATGCCTCTGGTAATCTGGGGAAGTGACAGAAATCTCTAAGGTACTAGATGTGATGTTCCTACTAGGGAGAAAACAACAATCGTTTGTTCATAGAACAATCGTATTGTTTACTTTACATGCAGTTTGTCAAGCAATAATCTGTTGCTTTTAACTTAATACTGGAAGGGGTTCGGATGATAACCTGAAGGTGGATTATTAGTCATAGATGCAGTTGGATGGCGGTCTATGTATTATGTTGTAATGCCCAATCAAGTCTCAGAGGAGTCAAGATGATTAGTATATGCATGTATTTCTTTCTCGGTGTTTGTCAATTGCCCCGCTGTAATTTGCTCACCCAGCATGTTATCTATCTTAAGGAGAGCCACCTCTAGTGAACTATGGATCCCGGTCCTTTTTCTTTACACACAATCTACAACTGTTTACTGCTTTGTGTTTACTTTCTGCAAATTTTTACTTCTTTCCATTCGATACATTTAATCCTTTGTTTTCCGCAAAACACGGTGAGATTGACAACCTCATCGCAAGTTGGGGACAAAGTTCTGTGGTTGTGTTGTGCAGGTCTCCACGTTGCTACTAGCACCGGTAGTGCGCCCTGCCAAAGCGTAGCTAGTAACACCTTTGGGGTGTTTCCTTGCTCCTACTGGTTCGATTAAACCTTGGTTTCATAACTGAGGGAAACTTGCTGCTGTGCTCATCATACCTTCCTCTTGGGGTTCCCAACGAGGTCTACATCAACACCGCCATCAAGCAATTTTCTGGGCGCCATGCATTGAGCCATCAAGCATTCTTCTAGCGCCGTTGCCGGGGAGTCAAGGACATCTTCACAAGGGGAGTCCTTCATAACCAATCTCTTTACTTTGTTGTTTTTGTTTTGCTTAGTTTCTTTTTGCTTTGTTTGCTTGTTTTGTTCTTCAAAAAACACAAAAAAATTAGTTTTACTAGTTTGCTTTCTTTATTGAAAACATAAAAAAAATAAGTCTCCTATAGTTGTTGGTCTATTATTGCCTTGCTTTGTCATGCTTCCTATCAATGGTTGGTTTCTTTGAAACTGAATCTTATTGGCATGGTGGGTTCACGGAAGAACAAAAATATTATTATAAGGAACACCGCTTGTCACAAAAAGGGAAACACTTATGGCAACAAATTGATAAATTGAATACCATTGCTAGAAACGTGTGCTCTACTTACAATGTTACTTATTGCTACAGGAGGTATAAACACCTCCCTTTTCAATGTGAGTATAATGATAATGTTACCATATCTTCTTATGTTAAGGGAAATTATGACTTTTATGATGTGGAACAAATTGAAGAATTTATTACTTGGAAGGGTGCATTCGAACTTGCTTATTAGCTTGAAAATATTGATGATGCACCTTATAAATATGAGGTTTATGATATACTTAAATTTTTCTTTGATAACTACAAGGAAGAAAATGGCTATATTCGTGAATATCTTAATAGATGCTCTCCCCTAATGGAAGAGACTAATGCCTTGCAGGAGCCTATGGAAGAAGAAATTGCTGAACTTGAAAGCTCATTAGATGAAAAAGAGGAGGAGAGTGATGAACAATAGGAGGAAGAATGGATCTACCCATGCCTACCTTCTAATGAGAGTAACTCTTTACCCCTTACATTATTTTATTGTCCCCCATCCTTACCAAAGGAGGACGAATGTCATGTTCCTGAGCATTCTTTTGAAAATGTTTATAATAAAGCTCTAGTGTTTGTAGATCATGAAAAGCATGCTTTATGTGATAGCTATATTTTTTAGTTTATTCATGAGGCTACTGAAAATTATTATGAGAGAGGAAAATATGGTTGTAGAAATTTTCATGGTATTGAAACACCTCTCTTTGTGCTGAAAGTTTTGAAGTTATTATCATTTTATCTTCCTATGCATGTCACTTTGTTCTTTGTGAATTTATTTGCATACGAGATTCCTATGCATAGGAAGTGGGTTAGACTTAAATGTATTTTGAATTTGCTTCTTGATGCTCTCTTTTACTTCAATTCATATTTTTTATGTGAGCATGTTCTCAAACTATCATGCCTAACTTAAAGGCGTTAAAGAAAAGTACTTATTGGGATTAAACCCAAAAGTTTTAGATGAGTCTTGGAAGTTATTACCTCTGTAATAACCTCTCCTTATCCTTTTTATTTGCTTTTTGTGCCAAGAGTAATCTCTAATGAGAGTGAAGTAATGATTGGGAAAGTTGCTGTCCCGAAACAGATTTTTGTGCTTCACCGTAAAAATTCGTGCGAGATCTCTGTATGTAGGATTGAGCTGTAATTATTTGTTTTTCTGCCCCAGGTTGTTATCTAACTTTCTTTAGTTCAACACTTTTTGATTTGAGCAACAGAAGGTCTTCTACAAAATTCGTCTTTACCTGCTGGTCTGTTTTGACAGATTTCTGCCATTTTCTGCATTTGCTTCTTGTGGGTTCCTTTTTGACTTCTTTTGGGGAATTGAGCTTTTTGAGGGAAGTGCTACAGTATCTAGTATTCTAATGGAAATTTATTTGGTGTAAGAACTGAACCTTAAGACTTTATCTTAAGTGCACTAATGTTGCTAATGAGATTGTGTGAAGTTTTGTATGAAGGAAAAATTTCAGGTGTATGGAAGGAATGAGTAATGAGATGAAGGATGGACTAAAGCTCAAGCTTGGGTATGCCACGCGTGTCACCCCAAGAAACATCCAAGAAGTACAAGCGTCAAAGCTTGGGGATGCCCAAGGCATCCCCTTCTTCATCAATAAAACTCCCAGGTTTCTTCCAAACGCTTCATTTTTATTGTTTCATGCACAATTGTGTTTTTCTTGGAGCGTCGTCTTTTTCGTTTTCGTTTTGGTTTTTAGTTTGCTTGGTTTTCTTAGTTTGCTGAATAATTGGTTGGACCCCCTCTTTCATACATTGGTTTGCAAATAGTTTGGTTTGGTTTGGAAAAGAGTAGGAAAGTTCATACTTTTGTGGTAAAAAAGAGCTTGTTTTTGATTGTGGCCTATGCTTTGTCACGCCATGCTTGATATTGTTTTAGCTTTATGCTTAGTATTCTTTGCTGTAGCATGACTTGTTATAAACAATTGAGATTGCTTAATGTGCCTTGGATGAATCATGCGTTGTTTTAGCATATTAAAGCATAGTATAGTGGTATTCTCCTTTGTTGCTTTATTTGGGTTGACTTGGCGCATGCTCACACCATGTTATGACTATCTCAAGTCACCATAGCATGTATGATCCTTTAGTTTTCAACTTGTAGTATCACTTTATGCTTTGATCAATGATGTTTTGTCGCTCTGCATGATTATGGCCATTATTGCTCTCTTAGTTTGTCGCTTCTAGTCTTTTGCTAGCCTCCACAACAAAGTATGAGTTCCACTCATGCATCCAACTCCCTAAACCAAGTTATTCCAAAGAGTCCACCATACCTACCTACTAGCTTATGCTATTCCGAGTATATTCATGCTTTTGTTTACCTTCCATTTGTTATGAGAAAACTAGTGATTAAAGCTCTCACGAACTTGATGGCACACTTCACTTTACTTGCCCTTAATAAACTTGAACCATTGTGTCTTCTATGTTGTATATGCTTGCACTTATTTGTCGAGAATTAGCAGAACCATGCTTTCATGGGGAACGCTTTCAACATTGCACTTGGTACTTGTACCTAGTTGATATCATGCTCTTTTGTATATGGATGTCGTCGGTGTGAAATGAAAGGGGAGCTTGTAACTCCATGAAGTTATGTATATGTGTTGGAGAAACGCATGGGCTGCTGGTCTAATCCATGCTGACATGGTGGAAACCTGCAGCGTAACCATAATGAGCTGTCTATGAAGCATTCTTCTTATAATAAAAAGAGTCGTATATTGTGAAAAAAAAGAGAAAATAAAAAAAGAGAAAGAGATACTATGAAAAGAGGGAAGAGAGAAAAAAGCACCATATTCCCATGGTAAATAAGAAGAGGGGAGTACAATCATGCAAGTAGGGTGAGAAGGGTGGTCAAAAGGGAGCTCGAGATTACCTTCTATGGAGATACCCGAGAGGAAGGTCTTCTCGGTTCCAAGGCGAGGAAGGGCTAGAGAAGGGAGCTAGGCTTTAGGAGAGGCAGAGTTCAGTGAGGGAGTGGAAATGAGGGGCAGGAGCGGAGCTAGGGTGGTTACGGCCATTTTAACCGAAGTGGGGTGGTCTATGGTGGACTTTGTTCAAGGGAGGAGCTGGGAGAGGGCCAGGTCTATGGTTGGGCAATGGACGTGGTGGAGGGTGGTGTGTGGCTGCAGCTCAATAATGGAGCAAGACTTGCAAGATATTCTTCACTTCCCTCCCTCCTTCACATCCAAGCATAAAGAGACAAAAAAGGGTAGAGCTAATGTGAAGCTACAGTACTGGATGACCAGAAGGGTGATTGAGGGTTGTTGTGGTCAAGGGTGGAGATTGAGGATGGTGGGAGGGAGGAATAGCTCATGGTTTGGATCAAAATCCAAAATTCCCTATTTGATGATCATGGTGTAATTCCGATATTTTGATCTTGACAAGGTGGGTTGATGCTGCTGGTAGGTGGGTATGGGTAATATGTACCATGGGGAATTATTTTGGAATTTTCTAATGACCTTGGATCCTTTTTGTATCAAATATTCAAAGAGGCTGAAGTGATTTTATTGAATTCATTTGAAATTTTTAATTGAACAAGGTGTGTTTTTGGTGTTATATGGTCCGAAATACCATTCCGCACATTAGGAACTTTTCCCAATATTTATTGAGGAATAAAAGTATTTAAAACATTTATTTTTGCATTTCTGCCATTTAGGAAAATAGGAAAAAAGAAATAATAAAACTCTTCAGAAGTATTTATTTTTGAAGTGGGGAGATAGGTAACAAAATATAGGCCTCAAAGGTTCTTAAAGTTAAAAAATTTGTTTTAGGGAAAATGAACTTTCTTCAATAGAAGGAGTTTGAAGTTTTTTTTAAAGAACAGAATTACATGGATTTAGACCAAAATAATTATGGAAAAGCCTTTATTAAATTTTTATTTCGATGTAGATGGTGCCCACATAAATTAGACATCATTTGCAACCTTGGGTTTCGGAAATAAAACTTGATTTTGAAGAAAAGAAGAAATAATGTAGAAAATGGATCTTGGGCTAGAATATTTTTATACCATCAAAACCATCTAAGATTAAGGGTCTCAGATCTCCCCTTGGGTCATGGATTTGATGGATAGGTAGACCAAGTGATGTACATCAGAAGCTACCGACGGTTTACATATATCATGATTGAGTGCTCCTAGGATGGATGCCAAACATTGATGAAAATAAGGGTGCCAAAGAAGATTATTAAATTGCCTCCAAAACTATGTGGGTTTCAGAAGCACAAGGCTCCAATAGAAACAAGGAAGGTATGGATGGATATACAATCATGAGTAGAGCACAATCCTGCCAAGATTTGGTCAAAAGGAGACATGGAGATGGGAGGTTTTACCAAGTAGGCATGTTTGTAAGATTGGTAGAGACTAATACATTGCAAATGTATCTATAATTTTTGATGTTCCATGCTTGGTTTTATCCACTTTCTTGTGTTTTGTTCCAACTTTGGAGTACTTTTCATATGATTTCTTGGACTAACCTATTAACAAGAGCCACAGTGCCAGCTACCTGTTTTCTTCTGTTTTTGGTTCTAGGAAAGTCAGAAAATGAATATTCTCGGAATTGGACAGGACAAAAGCCAAAGTTCCTATTTTTCCGGAAGTGATCAAGTGCCAGAATACGAGACGGAGAGGGACCAGGGGCCACCACACCACCTGGCCACGCGGCCCAGCATGGCCCGCGCCAGGGGGTGCTGAGGCCAGCCCTGGAACCCCCTCGGCCTCCCCTTCCGACTATAAGATGCCCTCGGGACGTAAACCCTAAGGACCCGATAAAAAATCCACGGAAGAGTCTGTAGCCACCGTCATCTCCATCCCTAGATCGGAGGGATCTGAAGCTCTTCCCGGCAGCCTGCCGGAGAGGGGAATTCACCCTGGAGGCCTTCTTCATCACCATGCAAGCCTCCGGTTTGATGCGTGAGTAGTGCATCCTTGGATTACGGGTCTATGTAGTAGCTAGATGGCTAGTTCTCCTCCTTTGTGCTTTCATGTTTAAATCTTGTGAGCTCCGTTCATGATCAAGATCATCTATTTGTAATTCTGCATGTTGTGTTTGCGGGGATCCGATGGATATTGAGATGATGTTTCAGATTGATTACTGATTCTATCATGTCTTTGTTATTTGAGATCTTGCATGCTTTCCGTTGTTAGTAGCTATCTTGGCCAAGTAGATGCTAGCAACTCCAAGAGTTAGTATTTATGCTCGATAGTGGGTTCATGCATCTGGTAATCTGGGGAAGTGACAGAAATCTCTAAGGTACTAGATGTGATGTTCCTACTAGGGAGAAAACAACAATCCTTTGTTCATAGAACAATCGTATTGTTTACTTTACACGCAGTTTGTCAAGCAATAATCTGTTGCTTTTAACTTAATACTGGAAGGGGTTCGGATGATAACCTGAAGGTGGATTATTAGTCATAGATGCAGTTGGATGGCGGTCTATGTATTATGTTGTAATGCCCAATCAAGTCTCAGAGGATTCAAGATGATTAGTATATGCATGTATTTCTTTCTCGGTGTTTGTCAATTGCCCCGCTGTAATTTGCTCACCCAGCATGTTATCTATCTTAAGGAGAGCCACCTCTAGTGAACTATGGATCCCGGTCCTTTTTCTTTACACACAATCTACAACTGTTTACTGCTTTGTGTTTACTTTCTGCAAATTTTTACTTCTTTCCATTCGATACATTTAATCCTTTGTTTTCCGCAAAACACGGTGAGATTGACAACCTCATCGCAAGTTGGGGACAAAGTTCTGTGGTTGCGTTGTGCAGGTCTCCACGTTGCTACTAGCACCGGTAGTGCGCCCTGCCAAAGCGCAGCTAGTAACACCTTTGGGGTGTTTCCTTGCTCCTACTGGTTCGATTAAACCTTGGTTTCATAACTGAGGGAAACTTGCTGCTGTGCTCATCATACCTTCCTCTTGGGGTTCCCAACGACGTCTACATCAACACCGCCATCAAGCAATTTTCTGGGCGCCATGCATTGAGCCATCAAGAATTCTCCTGGCGCCATTGCCGAGGAGTCAATGACATCTTCACAAGGGGAGTCCTTCATAACCAATCTCTTTACTTTGTTGTTTTTGTTTTGCTTAGTTTCTTTTTGCTTTGTTTGCTTGTTTTGTTCTTCAAAAAGCACAAAAAAATTAGTTTTACTAGTTTGCTTTCTTTATTGAAAACATAAAAAAAATAAGTCTCCTATAGTTGTTGGTCTATTATTGCCTTGCTTTTTCATGCTTCCTATCAATGGTTGGTTTCTTTGAAACTGAATCTTATTGGCATGGTGGGTTCACGGAAGAACAAAAATATTATTATAAGGAACACCGCTTGTCACAAAAAGGGAAACACTTATGGCAACAAATTGATAAATTGAATACCATTGCTAGAAACGTGTGCTCTACTTACAATGTTACTTATTGCTACAGGAGGTATAAACACCTCCCTTTTCAATGTGAGTATAATGATAATGTTACCATATCTTCTTATGTTAAGGGAAATTATGACTTTTATGATGTGGAACAAATTGAAGAATTTATTACTTGGAAGGGTGCATTCGAACTTGCTTATTAGCTTGAAAATATTGATGATGCACCTTATAAATATGAGGTTTATGATATACTTAAATTTTTCTTTGATAACTACAAGGAAGAAAATGGCTATATTCGTGAATATCTTAATAGATGCTCTCCACTAATGGAAGAGACTAATGCCTTGCAGGAGCCTATGGAAGAAGAAATTGCTGAACTTGAAAGCTCATTAGATGAAAAAGAGGAGGAGAGTGATGAACAAAAGGAGGAAGAATGGATCTACCCATGCCTACCTTCTAATGAGAGTAACTCTTTACCCCTTACATTATTTTATTGTCCCCCATCCTTACCAAAGGAGGACGAATGTCATGTTCCTGAGCATTCTTTTGAAAATGTTTATAATAAAGCTCTAGTGTTTGTAGATCATGAAAAGCATGCTTTATGTGATAGCTATATTTTTTAGTTTATTCATGAGGCTACTGAAAATTATTATGAGAGAGGAAAATATGGTTGTAGAAATTTTCATGGTATTGAAACACCTCTCTTTGTGCTGAAAGTTTTGAAGTTATTATCATTTTATCTTCCTATGCATGTCACTTTGTTCTTTGTAAATTTATTTGCATACGAGATTCCTATGCATAGGAAGTGGGTTAGACTTAAATGTATTTTGAATTTGCTTCTTGATGCTCTCTTTTACTTCAATTCATATTTTTTATGTGAGCATGTTCTCAAACTATCATGCCTAACTTAAAGGCGTTAAAGAAAAGTACTTATTGGGATTAAACCCAAAAGTTTTAGATGAGTCTTGGAAGTTATTACCTCTGTAATAACCTCTCCTTATCCTTTTTATTTGCTTTTTGTGCCAAGAGTAATCTCTAATGAGAGTGAAGTAATGATTGGGAAAGTTGCTGTCCCGAAACAGATTTTTGTGCTTCACCGTAAAAATTCGTGCGAGATCTCTGTATGTAGGATTGAGCTGTAATTATTTGTTTTTCTGCCCCAGGTTGTTATCTAACTTTCGTTAGTTCAACACTTTTTGATTTGAGCAACAGAAGGTCTTCTACAAAATTCGTCTTTACCTGCTGGTCTGTTTTGACAGATTTCTGCCATTTTCTGCATTTGCTTCTTGTGGGTTCCTTTTTGACTTCTTTTGGGAAATTGAGCTTTTTGAGGGAAGTGCTACAGTATCTAGTATTCTAATGGAAATTTATTTGGTGTAAGAACTGAACCTTAAGACTTTATCTTAAGTGCACTAATGTTGCTAATGAGATTGTGTGAAGTTTTGTATGAAGGAAAAATTTCAGGTGTATGGAAGGAATGAGTAATGAGATGAAGGATGGACTAAAGCTCAAGCTTGGGTATGCCACGCGTGTCACCCCAAGAAACATCCAATAAGTACAAGCGTCAAAGCTTGGGGATGCCCAAGGCATCCCCTTCTTCATCAATAAAACTCCCAGGTTTCTTCCAAACGCTTCATTTTTATTGTTTCATGCACAATTGTGTTTTTCTTGGAGCGTCGTCTTTTTCGTTTTCGTTTTGGTTTTTAGTTTGCTTGGTTTTCTTAGTTTGCTGAATAAATTGGTTGGACCCCCTCTTTCATACATTGGTTTGCAAATAGTTTGGTTTGGTTTGGAAAAGAGTAGGAAAGTTCATACTTTTGTGGTAAAAAAGAGCTTGTTTTTGATTGTGGCCTATGCTTTGTCACGCCATGCTTGATATTGTTTTAGCTTTATGCTTAGTATTCTTTGCTGTAGCATGACTTGTTATAAACAATTGAGATTGCTTAATGTGCCTTGGATGAATCATGCGTTGTTTTAGCATATTAAAGCATAGTATAGTGGTATTCTCCTTTGTTGCTTTATTTGGGTTGACTTGGCGCATGCTCACACCATGTTATGACTATCTCAAGTCACCATAGCATGTATGATCCTTTAGTTTTCAACTTGTAGTATCACTTTATGCTTTGATCAATGATGTTTTGTCGCTCTGCATGATTATGGCCATTATTGCTCTCTTAGTTTGTCGCTTCCAGTCTTTTGCTAGCCTCCACAACAAAGTATGAGTTCCACTCATGCATCCAACTCCCTAAACCAAGTTATTCCAAAGAGTCCACCATACCTACCTACTAGCTTATGCTATTCCGAGTATATTCATGCTTTTGTTTACCTTCCATTTGTTATGAGAAAACTAGTGATTAAAGCTCTCACGAACTTGATGGCACACTTCACTTTACTTGCCCTTAATAAACTTGAACCATTGTGTCTTCTATGTTGTATATGCTTGCACTTATTTGTCGAGAATTAGCAGAACCATGCTTTCATGGGGAACGCTTTCAACATTGCACTTGGTACTTGTACCTAGTTGATATCATGCTCTTTTGTATATGGATGTCGTCGGTGTGAAATGAAAGGGGAGCTTGTAATTCCATGAAGTTATGTATATGTGTTAGAGAAACGCATGGGCTGCTGGTCTAATCCATGCTGACATGGTGGAAACCTGCAGCGTAACCATAATGAGCTGTCTATGAAGCATTCTTCTTATAAAAAAAAGAGTCCTATATTGAGAAAAAATAGAGAAAATAAAAAAAAGAGAAAGAGATACTATGAAAAGAGGGAAGAGAGAAAAAAAGCACCATATTCCCAGGGTAAATAAGAAGAATGCTGAGATGCTCGTTGTCTGCTTGCCTTGTCATTTTGATATGGGGATTCTTCGATATCATCGGGAAAGGGGTACCCCGTTGGCGGTTCTCTATGATACACATGTACATACGATGACAAGAACTTACCGGTGACTAAACTTGAGTAGCATGAGGAGGGGCTCTCGTATACAAGGGACATGAGATTTCTGACTTATACTTCATCAAGCATGTACACCATAGTTTGTTCACTTTAACCTTAATCACATCAAGATGCTTATGATAGGGGCAATGAGAGCTGAAAACTACAAGTACCATACATTTTGGAAGCTCTTTATGAGACTTGAATCCCTACTTCCTTTTACAAAAGGCTATTCTTCCACCATTATATTGAGTCTCCACCTTCTATCTTTATGCACCTACGTTGAGAGCATAGTGGCCATTCTTAGTTCTATGTGCATTGTCCCAATACTAGTTGATTGATGCATAACTTGTTATTGCTTGTTTTAAACTATTGTATCTAGTCACTCTTATGAACTTTGAAGGTGTCCTATGCATTTATATTTGCTACTCTATTGAGGGACAAGCTGAATACTATTATGCTATGTTTTCTTTATGTGAAACAAAAAAACGTCTTGCAAAGCATTGTTATTCATGAATCTTTTGTTTGTGCCTTTTCATGTTGCATCATAGTTTCTTTGCTTATTGCTAGAACATTGTCTTTCATGTTATGATTGAAGTACTATGATCCCAGCTTTGAAAGTTTTGCAAATACTTTGATCAAGTCTTTGATGGTGCATGTCACCTCAAAAATTATTCTTTCTTTTTATCACTTACACACTCGAGGACGAGCAGGAGTTAAGCTTGGGGATGTTGATACATTGCAAATGTATCTATAATTTTTGATGTTCCATGCTTGGTTTTATCCACTTTCTTGTATTTTGTTCCAACTTTGGAGTACTTTTCATATGATTTCTTGGACTAACTTATTAACAAGAGCCACAGTGCCAGCTGCCTGTTTTCTGTTGTTTTTGGTTCTAGGAAAGTCAGAAAATGAATATTCTTGGAATTGGACGGGACAAAAGCCAAAGTGCCTATTTTTCGGAAGTGATCAAGTGCCAGAATACGAGACGGAGAGGGACCAGGGGGCCACCACACCACCTGGCCGTGCGGCCCATCCTGGCCCGCGCCAGGGGGTAGTGAGGCTAGCCCTGGCACCCCCTCGGCCTCCCCTTCCGACTATAAGATGCCCTCGGGACGTAAACCCTAAGGACCCGATCAAAAATCCACGAAAGAGTCTGTAGACGCCGTCATCTCCATCCCTAGATCGGGAGGGATCTGAAGCTCTTCCCGGCACCCTGTCAGAGAGGGGAATTCACCCTGGAGGCCTTCTTCATCACCATGCAAGCCTTCGGTGTGATGCGTGAGTAGTTCATCCTTGGACTACGGATCCATGTAGTAGCTAGATGGCTGGTTCTCCTCCTTTGTGCTTTCATGTTTAGATCTTGTGAGCTCCGTTCATGATCAAGATCATCTATTTATAATTTTGCATGTTGTGTTTGCGGGGATCCGATGGATATTGAGATGCTATTTCAGATTGATTATTGATTCTATCATGTCTTTGTTATTTGAGATCTTGCATGCTTTCCGTTGTTAGTAGCTATCTTGGCCAAGTAGATGCTAGCAACTCTAAGAGTTAGTAATTATGCTCGAAAGTGGGTTCATGCCTCTGGTAATCTAGGGAAGTGACAGAAATCTCTAAGGTACTAGATGTGATGTTCCTACTAGGGAGAAAACAACAATCCTTTGTTCATAGAACAATCGTATTGTTTACTTTACACGCAGTTCGTAAAGCAATAATCTGTTGCTTGCAACTTAATACTGGAGGGGGTTCGGATGATAACCTGAAGGTGGATTATTAGTCATAGATGCAGTTGGATGGCAGTCGATGTATTATGTTGTAATGCCCAATCATGTCTTAGAAGATTCAAGATGATTAGTATATGCATGTATTGCTTTCTCGGTGTTTGTCAATTGCCCCGTTGTAATTTGCTCACCCAGCATGTTATCTATCTTAAGGAGAGCCACCTCTAGTGAACTATGGATCCCGGTCCTTTTTCTTTACACACAATCTACGACTGTTTACTGCTTTGTGTTTACTTTCTGCAAACTTTTACTCCTTTCCATTCGATACGTTTAATCCTTTGTTTTCCACAAAACACGGTGAGATTGAAAACCTCATTGCAAGTTCGGGACAAAGTTCTGTTGTTGTGTTGTGCAGGTCTCCATGTTGCTACTAGCACCGGTAGTGCGCCCTGCCAAAGCTCGGCTAGTAACACCTTTGGGGTGTTTCCTTGCTCCTACTGGTTTGATTAAACCTTGGTTTCATAACTGAGGGAAACTTGCTGCTATGCTCATCATACCTTCCTCTTGGGGTTCCCAACGAGCTCTACATCAACACCGCCATCAAGCAATTTTCTGGGCGCCGTGCATTGAGCCATCAGAGACAGATTATTTTCTTTCCTACCAAACTATCAAGAACAAGTATGTCAAAGGATGATCTAGACAAGGGTAAGGGTGGGATTCGGAAGTTCTTAGGATGGTCTACAGTATGGTTCAAATGCATTTCCAAAAATAGACATTGGTTAGTTAAGGTAGGGACTCAAAGATGTGACGTTGGTAACAGTTCCAGACTTAGTCATATTTTTTCATATTTAGGGTTTTTGACTAGGGTACAAGGGTGGATAATTTTGAGGGGTTGCAAGGTTCCAACTCATCATCAAGTGTATGAAGTTAAACAGTATGTTTGGTAGAGGATATCCGTGGCTTGAGCTGGTGTTTCAAAAGATAAGTGACTTAGAATTGCGTGTGATAAGGAAAACTAGGGTTAATTTTAGTGACTAAATATCAAGACAAGATTTGTAATGTTTATGGAAAGGCTCCTTCATCCAAAGAAACTATGGGTGATGGTAGAGTACCACACCAGGATGAGAATAGGATAGGTGCATTTCCTTAGATCTAGGGAAGATGATCTTGATTAGGGTTCCAAGAGATGGTCTGGTAATAGGGAGGATGATAGTATTTCAACTAGGGCTTAGTTGTTATCTTCTCAAGAGGTGCAAGGGTTGCATCGTTTGGTTGGTTTAGTTTCTAGAAGTTGAACTCCTAGAGTATCTCATACTACTTCCTAATCAAGCAAGTTCATACAATTCGTCTCAGTAAGCAGATCAAGTCAATTCTTTCCAAATAACTCAAGACTACTGCTATGGACACCATCAAGCCTAGCTTGTGGTATTGAGGATTATAATTTACTACAACACATTTAGATGCATAAGCACAAACAAACAACTACTTCACCACTAAGCAAGAATTTATTTGATCTCCCTAATTTTTGCACTCTGGACAACTAATCAAGGTTACTGAAATTGGGGTGTTATAGACCTTACCCCCTTAAAAGATTATCGTCTGAGATTCAGGAGGATAGTGCTAGGGGTCTCCACTTACTAGCTCATTGACTTCGTCTTTAAAGTGGTTACTTTTTGGTAGAGTTGAACTTCATTCTTCTTGGATGCATGGAGAGTCAAGCAAGTTTTCAGGCCTAGTTGTGTGGGTTGATCGTCTTCTATTTTTAGACTCGATATCTTGACGGCTTACGCTGGCGAACAACGTATCGTTGGAATCCTTTCAAAGTATCGTTCCGATGATAGAATCTATAGCTTAATGTCTTTTCTATAAGGATACACGATGTTTCCTTAGGGGCTTATCGTATCATATCACGACTTAGGGTCAAAACTCCTGAGGTTGCTTCTGGAAGAAGGCTACTCTAGTTTTGTGGGAAAGACATAGTCTTTCCCCCTTAGGGTTACACTAAGGTAGCTTGGGTACGATGTAATCCTTCTCTCTTAAATTCATAGGAGGATGTTAGATAAGTATCATAGACCTTCTTCCTAGAGTTGTGTTCTTCAGATGATGTCGTACTTCCTACGCCCTAGGAGGATCATATACTATTTTTAAGTGTAAGGAGCCCGTCGGAGTAGTTGAATCATGGAGTTTCTAAATGGTTAAACTTTGAGGAGGTTAGCTAATAAAGTTCTCCCTTGTCGATCTTTAGCTAAAGTAGTAAGTGAGGGGCTTCGTGAGTTCTTTTGAGATCTTGAATCCTCAGGCTGCTTCATGTGAGAAAGTGATCTTATTGATTTCAGGTATTCTTGCCTTCTTGATTATAAGCTTCTTGGGTACGTGGAGGGTTTGAGCAGTCATCCATTCTTGTTGACAAGGTCAACTTCTATTAGCTTGGGCAGATGATGGCTCAAAAGTCTGTTGGAGAACATGAGTTGAGTGGGAAGACGCAGTCTTTCCACCTTAGGGCCTTACTAAGGTTCATCGAGGATGTGTATATCTTTCGTCTTGGAGTGATGGCGTGATGCTAAACGGAGGCGGTATTTCCCTAGGTCTTGATTCAATATCTTCGAGTGACTCTTTATTGTGAATACCTTGTCTAGGGTGGTTTCCTAATGAACCTTTAAGAAGTTAACTCTGGGCAGGGTTAGATGCTAGTGACACTCTTTCTAGTCTTCAGTCGAGGTAGAGGCATCCGACTTCAGAGGAATCATCTTCTCCTGATCTCTTGGTGTTGCATAGGGGCAGTTGAAAAGTATCCCCGTTGTCTTCGGATATTCTTGTCTTCACGATTTGGGGGTTGTTGGATTTCTTCCAAAAAAATTCCCGTGGGCTTGGGGCAGGGTGGACGAATAAAGCAGCTAGTCTTTTTGGGGCTGTTGAGAAGTCTTATATACGGCATGTTAGCAGAGTCATGTCTTCACTTCTTGTCTTGGTTTCTTATGGATGGTATTGATTCTCCGGGGAGGGACTTTAGGGTTTCACCAGGTCTCTTGCTACTATCGGCATGTGAAATTGGCTTGGAGTGTTGATGACGAGTATTGGGGAGCGAGTCTAACGAAGTACTCTTGTCTTGCCATCATGCTGAGGTGAAGTATTCGAGTTGTTCTAACTTAATGATGTCGAACCTTGTGATCTTGATAGCGACAACTGATAGGGGTGCCATGGAAAAGGGGAGGGAACAGTATCCTAGAGAGGCTTCCTAGAATGTGTATCGATCCCAAACAATACCTTTCACTAGGGCCGAAGGCGACCAGAACTCACATACAGGGTGAACAATGCGAGATGGTCGCAATACACTTCCTAATCTAGGAACACAAACAACACCCATCAAAGAACACATTATTCACTTAGGAAAACAAACACGACCTACTATTGGGACCGAGGAGTTAAATACTCGTGGTTTTGGGGAATCCTACCTTAGGACTATTGATCCTAGGTATCGAGGCTACTGATAATCTTGATCACTGTCTTGCATTTGGAGCCCTTGCCGAGTCATTGGATGCTTCTCTATACTTCAGCGCGGGATTATGGGGATTTCATTGGTGGGGCAATCTTGTAGTCTCCTTGTGTTTTTTGGTATTGGCTTCTCTTCATCTTGTTATCACCGCCTTCACTTGCTTTCTAAGTGCTATTTGTTTCAAATCTGTATGTTTGATTTTGATGAGAGATAGAAGAAACCATTTTCGAAATAATTTAAAGTAGGAGGAGATGAAAGGTGGGACCTTTAGAAAATCTTTGAGCAAATTTTTTTCAAAAACCGGTGTTTCCAAAATAGTTGTTTTCCTATCTAGGACCATGCTAAGTAAGGTTCTCCTACCATTTGGATGGCTCCTATATCAAGTCTATGGGGCCCACGGATTATCCATCCAAGAATCCCTGTTATGCGTATATCCATGTTCCCATGATCAGTGAGCCGTGGAATATAACTGACAAGTATCAAATAAAACATCCAATACATAGCGAGAACGAGACTTACATTGATGCCTTTATGGCTAAGTCAACCTTCAGCAGCAGACTTCGTCAAATGCAGAGACCAAGTCATGCCTTAACCATGCAGGCAACTAACTAGGAGAAAGTCCTAGCCCACATAGTCATCCACATCATCTCTTATTCTCCTTCCTTCTCAAAGTCTGACTAAGTAAATAGCAAGGGACAATGCCAGTGAGTAATTTTAAATGTACTCGCAAACAACCTTAAGAGGATAACAATAAAAGGATATGCAATATGGATGTGGTAGAAGGAGGGATCCATGAGAGGTTCTTTTCTAAATTAGTTTTCTCTTTTAGGTATAGCATCTCTATATCTTCGTTGAAAAACCTTGTTAAAACATTTTGAAACATTTGAGATTGAAACCACTAGGTTAGGGTCACCCATTTTTCCTTCCTTCCGGTCATTCCACGATCAAACCTCTTCCCCTCCTTTCTGACCATTCCATGGTCACATCATTTCCAAAGCCTTTGATTTTCCAAAATACTTTTTGAAATCAAAACCAACACCGCTATGCAGCAACCTTTCCAATCGTCCATGACCGCGGACATGGCAATCCGAATAGATATACACTCTACATAGGTTGTACACTTTACCCACACCATCCGAGTATCCTGCCCTGATCCCGCATGGATCATGGGTCGAGTAACCGATCAAGACTCCAAGGATGCCACCCCAGTATAGGTGCCTATCCTATGAGTTTTTCCTCTCCATGTCAGGGTGTCGGGTATCAAAGGCCATCCGGAGCGCGTTTTACACTGCACAAAGTGTGCGCTTTCAATGAGAGGCTTAGAGTAACGCATGGCTGCCCGCATATAGTTCATTTCTTGTCCTGATCGATGCTTCAATAGGGAACATTTGCTAGAGGAGACCCAGCCTCCAGGGAACAGATTCCTTATAGTAGTTGTGAGGCAACATATACCAGAATAAAAAAATTCTTACCAACCTCCGTCCCATTCCATGGTAATGTGGTTATACGGTTTAATTGTTCTAGCAAACTTCATAGGAACAAGTCTGTTTTCGTAAATAGTTTTCCTCCTATTACTTTCAGCATCCTTTGTAA
Source organism: Avena eriantha (assembly GCA_910589775.1). Classification (NCBI taxonomy): domain Eukaryota; kingdom Viridiplantae; phylum Streptophyta; class Magnoliopsida; order Poales; family Poaceae; genus Avena; species Avena eriantha. Next base: position 86,834,491 of record OU342746.1, on the reverse strand, counting down.
AATGAAAACCTTTCCTTTTTCCAAAACTCCTCTTGATAAGGAAACCTTACCAAGGATTTACCATAAAACTTTTTTGTAAACTTTCTGAGTGTTCTCAACCTAGAAGTTTGCATTAGCTAAACAAGGTTTCCATAGGGTCATGGTGTAAACCACCAATCCTACCATACTAGGGTACAGATAGGTGTCAACAAGGGTTGTACTTATTAGTACCATAGTGTAATAACTTGGAGAAGCCAAGACCCTACCAGATATAGATAACAATATAATAAAAAAATGCAGTTTGCATAAATAGGGAGATCAAACATGCATAAGTAAAATAGTAGGACAAGGCTTATGAACAAGTAGGTGGATTTCCCATGACTAGCAATATGTCCCTGGACTTCTTCTTAGAAAACTAATAATAACCAATAAATTCTCCTTCTTGACTTCGATACAATTGAACTACCATCATCATGGATCACACATGCAAGCAAACAAAGTCCACAATCAACACAAGTCAATTAAGCACCAATACAATACAAACAAAACAAAAGTCATAACTATTTCATAGGTATTGATATTTTTTTCAAAGCAATTGGAAGTATTTTATTTGCCTTTATGAATTTTATTTTATGATTTAAATGCCAAACACCACTTAAATAAGGGTTTTAATACAAAGGTCAGGTTATGTATGATACCAATGTACAAGAATGATATCATCAGATAGGTATTGCCATAACAGAGCCACCAAAATTGGTTTCATTATTTTTATCAATTTTCTTTGATTAGTTATGATTTGTTTGGTGGAAATAACCTTTGTTTTGGTACTAAGATCACTAGAAAATATCTGGAAGTCAAATAAATATTTCCTTTTTGGTTTGGAAGACAGATGAGTACTGGTTCACTAAGATTTGGTTTCACTTCAAAATAATTACCAGAATGCCCTTGGGAAAATTCCCAAAGTTAGTTCAGCTGGTAATTTGTCTTTTTAACTAGATTTATTATACATGTCCAATTAGCATGAGAGCAAAGACAATGGATATGAATTAAAAATACATTCCATAAGAATTTGGATCCATCATTTTTAGATTTATGAAACTCTAGTCATGATTTATTGAAGGAAACTACTTTCAGGTAGTAGTATTTAATTCACAAGAATTTATCCATGGCTCAATAATTTATGATCTTCTAGGTTTTGGTATGTCTTGTAGTAACATCAATGAGAGTTGTAATCAGGTCAAAACAGGTCATAGTTGGACGTAGGGAAAATTCTAAAGGTAGATCTAAGGGATTTTTGTAATTTTTGCCACAAACAAACCAAGAGGCTTTTTGGGGTGGTATTAAGGTGGCCTACAAGGTATGCTTAATACCTTTCTGTAGAAGGTGGTTTCATCCAAAAAGTATTTACCAAACTACCATAGGTAAATATTAGGTGAAAATTATACAACTAGGGGTTTATTTTACTGAGGAAACCATAGGCAAGATTTTGGTCAAATTCTTGGTATGCATGTTAGAGAAACCCTAAAGAACATGATAAAATTTGGATCTGAGAGTATACTATCATTTTCCATTTTCTTTGAGATTTAATCCAAGTGATTATTTAAAGATATGTGAAAAAAAGCTTAAAATAAAAAGGGAGAAGGCGATGTTGGGTCAAATTGGCGTGGTAGTGGGAAACACAGGGGCAGGCCAGCCTAACTTGGTGCACGAGTGCGCATGAGCCACCATGTTCAAATGCGTGTATGCGGTCCTAGCCGTTAGTTGGAGGTGCGGTCAATGGGGTATCGAGCGAGTGCGACCGTCAAATCAAGTCAATATCGATGGCAACCACTCGTCGTCCACCTCTTGCCTGAGATCAAAAGGAGGAAACCCTATGGCGGGTTTGGGGAGGCTCGCCTAGGAGGGGGGTTTCAGCGAGAGGGAGGCTGTCGGGCAAAGTGGCACTCAACAGCGAGTCCGATGATAGGTGACAATGACGGATTTGGTGCAGGGATGAGGATGCGTGCCCTCGGGCCCACTTGAAAGCTCGGTAACCAGCAAATGATGGTGCTTTGGGCGTTCCTACCGGAATAAGAGGGTAGAGGGAGTTGGGTCAGGTAGAGGGGAGCATAAGAATGCTAGGAGGGTGAGCAGGGGTGGTCGGAAGGGAGCTCAAGCTTACCTTATATGGAGATACCCAAGAGGAAGCTCTTCTCGGTTCCTAGGTGAGGAAGGGCTAGGGAAGGGAGCTAGGCTTCAGGAGAGGCAGAGTTCGGGTGATGTAGTGGAAATGAGGTGCAGGAGCGGAGCTAGGGTGGTTCTAGCCCTTTTTAACCGAAGTGGGGGTGGTCTATCTTGTACTTTGTCCATCGGAGGAGATGGGAGATGGACAGGGCTATGGTTGGGTAATGGAGGTCGTGGAAGGGTCATGTGGGGCACTGGGGGTCAAGCAATGAGTGGAGGGAGGGTGGTGTGTGGCTGCAAGACTTGCAAGATATTCTTCACTTCTATCCCTCCTTCACATCCAAGCATAGAGAGACAAAAAAGGGTAGGGCTGATGTGCAGCTACAGTGCTGGATAATCAGAAGGGTGAGTGAGGACTGAGGTATTCAGGGGTGGAGATTGAGGATGGTGGGAGGGAGGAATCGCTCATGGTTTTGATAAAGAACCAAAATGCCCTATTTGATGATCATGCGGCAATTACTATATTTTGATCTTGACTAGGTGGGTTGATGGTGCTGGTAGGTGGGTATGGGTAAGATGTACCATGAGGAATTATTTGGGAATTGTTTGATGATTTTGCATCCTTTTTCTATCTAATATTCAAACAGGGCTGAAGTGATTTATATTGAATTCATTTGAAAATTTTGAATTGAACAAGGTGGGATTTTGGTGTGAGATGGTCTCAAATACCATTCCACACATTGGGAAATTTTCCCAATATTAATTGAGGAATAAAAGTATTTAAAACATTTTATTTTGCATTTCTACCGTTTACGAAAATAAGAAAAAAGAAATAATAAAACGCTTGAAAAGTATTTATTTTTGAAGTGGAGAGATACGGAACATAATATAGGCCTCAACGATTCCTAAAGTCGTAAAAGTGTTTTGTAGAAAAAAACTTTCTTCAATAGAAGGAGTTTTGAAGTTTTTGTAAATGAAAAGAATTACATGCCTTTAGACAAAAATAATCATGGAAAAGCTTAATTAAATTTTTATTTCCAAGGTAGATGATTCCCGTATAGTGTAGCCATCATTTTCCACCTTGGGTTTTGGAATAAAAGTTTATCTTTAAGAAAACAAGAAATAAAGTAGGAAAAGGGATCTTGTGCTAGAATATTTTTAAACCATCAAAACCATGTGACATTAAGGGGCTCAGAGCTACCCTTGGATCATGGGTTTGATGGATAGGTAGTCCATGTTATGTAGATCAACAAGTTACATAGGGTTGATGTTGGGGATATGCTAAATGGGTATCATTATAGCATGTATCTAATCTGGCTAACCCTGGTGGCCCACGGTTAGTAGCAATGCCTATGGCCTGTTAGGCGGCCTAGTTAGACGGATCCAGAAGGGAGGCCCATGCCAGATAAAGGAAGGCTACGCAGGAGTCACCGACATACTCGGAGCCTTGGATTGAGAGACACGGAAGACTAGTTAGTATTAGCATAGGACTCTTTACCTTGTCCGGGAAGGTCCTTTCCTTGTAACCCTAGGATCTGGTGCCTTTATAAACCGGACCTTTAGGATCCTTTAGGGCATAACACTTTACGATTCATAACACACTCGCACAGCAAACCGATCTCTGTAACTTGGTGTACTGCCATTATAGTGATTTATAGCAGGTGTAGAGTTCCGCCACCGTTGTGGGACTTGAACCTGGGAAAACTATAGTACCTCGTACCCACCAACACTTCGCCTTACCCCACGTCTCTAAACACGCACCGTGAGGACCCCTCCATGGCGTACTCGTCGGAAATAGCATGATAGTTGGCGCCCACCATGGGGAAAGAGGCGCTTCGAGCTCTACAAACGAGCAAGGTCCAAGTTCTTCGCGGGAATCAGAGACACCATAGCCATTGGACGCGTTCTCTTCTCCGACAATGTCCCGATCGTCCCTCCAGATGAGTTCTAGGTGCCGGCGAAGATGAACCCTACGCGCTGCTCCATCATCCCCTTCGGATACATCCACATCTTCATCGACGAAAATGACTCAGGTCCTAGCTCCTAGGAAGTCGCAAACTCGTCAAGGCCTGCACGGACTGCCTACAGGCAGGACATGTTTGTGGAAGAATCTAGGTCGTACCTCTCTCTAGAGTATGGCAACTCAGATCTGGAAAATTCAAGGCGCACCCAAGCCGCCCTTGTGCAGGATATAAAGGTGGAAGGACCCCGCAAATCCGCTTGGCTTCCCCGAGTGTTAGAGATGTGAAGGTCACACTTTGTCATCGTCGTCACCATCTTCGATCTGGCCAGAGGCGTTCGAAGGGACAGAGAACCTCCCCACGAATACCTTGTCAGATGGATGATGGTGAGGGAAACCCTATAGGGTGACCGCGCAAACAAACTCATTTACCACTTCGTGGAAGGGCTCACGCCCGGAACTCTCCTCCGACATACCCTCCAAAGACACCAGGCTACAGGCCCTCTCACCTTTGTTGAGATGGTCACAATTGTCAATGAATAAGTGGATGCCGAGGAGAACATCCAAGCTATGCCTAGGCCTGAGGCCCGAGGAAACAACAACAACAGCCGGCCTCCATCACTCTCCACATCCGCCATCAATAACACTGAAGCCAACTGATGGCTCTGAAATATAGCCATCTACCTCCTCATTTAATCTAGATATTATTCATATTTTTGATGAAATATCTCTCTAAACCCTACCACTAATGCCTAATGATCAAAGGGGTATGCAATCCTTTCTTTCTATTTTTCCCTGCGCAGATAATGATGTTTGATGATGGGAATCACTACATTAAAGTCAAAGATACGAGATTTCCAAGAACCCGAAGAAACTAGGAGCCGTGAAGCAGAAGTAGATGCTTGAACGACCAACTATACGACCGGAATAAAATTCCGGCCATACAGTTCCGGTCGTATAGTTGCCATTGACACCGCTAGGTCAAACATAACAACTTTTGTGAAGGGACCCCTATATAAAGAGGCCTCGGGTGACGAGAAAAAGCGAGCTCTCGAGACCATCAGCCACCTCCAGATCTCCATCCACAACACCGAATATCCACCAGAGGAATAGACTTAGATCTAATCTCTCCACCACCATAGCCATATTCCACCACTTGTAATAGTAGGTCTCTTCTTCGATTGGCGACATTGTAAGACTATTGCTATCAATCTCATGATTTCCACTACAATGGTTATGAGCTTTGATCTCATCTCTATGTGTGAGTAATTCTCCTTGGGCTAAGGGCTTCGGCCTAGCCATATAGCTTTTGTGCATGTTATTTATCATAGATGGGATCATGTATTAGTTTGTATGACATTATGATTATTGTATCCTCTCTTTCCTCAATCTAAGGAGTTGTCAGGTACCCCAAGACCCCAAGGATTGAGCCAGGTATAGGGACTATGATTAATGCCTAATCTGCAGGTTGTGGGAACCCCAGTGATAGAAGGGGTAGTATGGCTGTATGTGCAGGATTTACTTGGGATTAACGGTGATGTCACTATGCATATCATTAGTTCTCTTTCTTCTATGGATGAGACTAGTAGGTTATTTCTATAAGCGGTTGTGGAGGCAATAGCAATTATGGATGCACTGCCCACATATAATTTATCTTGCTCTAATAATTACATGCACACTTTATTTTTAACTTTTATTCCCATAAGATGTTTTGCACATCTACTAGTGAAAACGAACGCCCTAGGCCCTCTCTCTCATCATCGACAAAAACAAAAAGACACAAACTCTTGGTCTGGTAAAAACACAAAAAGAATTCTAAAACTCTCGAAGGTCTGTTAAAGTAACTTTACTACGCTTCTGCTTCCCGAGGATTCGATAAACCAATGTCTACTGGGGAAAAGATATATACTACATCCGTGATACGGATCGAAGGTATCAACCCTTTTTGTGGTGTCGTTGCTGGGTAAGCAATAGCTACCCTGGTGAGGTTAGTAGGAACCTTGGTAGTGTTAATTCTTGTTGATAATTTTGTTAGTTTTCTTTCGGTCTTTATTTGAAAATCAAAAAAATAGTTAGTCTTTAAATTCTTGTTTTTATTATTATCATAAGTCTCTGTTTAAAACCCAAAAACATAGGAAATATGGCTGAAAAGAAGCTTGGGGAATTTTCAACTCCCAATAATGATTATTTGTGTACTCCTATTACTCAGCCAGCAATTGCTGCTGATGACTATGAAATTAAGCCCCATTATTTAAGTTTGGTTCAACATAATCAATTTGGAGGTTCTGCCGTCGAGGATGCAGGTATGCACTTGAATACTTTCACTGAAATATGTCATATGATAGGAAGAGCATGAGCCATTAGCGCTTGCATGGGAGAGGATGAATGAATGCTTAAGAAACTCTCCCAGCCATGGGATGGAAGATTGGGTAATCCTCCATTTATTTTATAATTATCTTAATCATGTATCTAAGGCAATGCTTGATACTGCAGCTAGAGGAACATTTATGGGTAAACATATTACCGAAGCAAAGCAGCTACTAGATAATATGCAAGACAATCATACCCAATGGCATGTGGAAAGATCAAACACGAAGAAGGTGAACTCCATCCCACCACAAGAAAATGAAGAACCCAATGCTAAGCTGGATGAGCTTATATTAGCCATAAAAGGTAAGGAAACTCAGGTAAGAGCTATCCTAGAAACTTATATTGAATAAGTAGACTTCATAGCTTGTAATGATTATAACACTTCTTGGAAGAAGAGTTATAATCCTAATTTTCAAAAACACTATTCGAGTCCGGCATGTAACTCTAATAATATGGGATCAAGTAATGGTAGTCTCCAAGAAACACTTAAATCTTTCATAGACTCACAAAATGAGCAAAACAACATCGTTGTTAAATAAACGGAGAACCATGATGCTATGCTTGGTAAATTATCTAACCAAGTTGTAAGTTTGAGGAATGATTTGCAGGCCCTCCAAGAAAGACTGAGGATTGTTGAGGCATAACTAGGTAAGATAACCAAGAGACAAACTCTCATTCTAGCTAAATTTGCAGGTAAAGCTGAGCCCAATCCTGTTGAAGACCTCAAGATGATGAGAGTCCAAAGGGAGGAGCCTGAAGAACCTGATTATAGTAATGCTCCCTCACCAAGTTACACCGTTGAATATCTTGTAAAAAGGATCAACATCAAGATTCCGGTAAGTGAAGGAAATGATGAAGCCATGTATCAACACTTCGTTAATCAGGTAGCAAGAAAGGTATGTGAGCTTGAAGAAGAATATAAGGAAATTGCTAAAAAAATACCTATTAAGCTTGATGATATATTTGAGCCTACTATTAAGATTAAATTTGGGACCAATGAGATAGCTGCGCTTTGTGATCTAGGTCCAGGTGTTTCAACAATTCGAAAGAGTATTTTTAATAAGTTAAATCTTGGATCTTTTGAAATAACCAAGTTAAAACTACATCTTGCAGATTCTAACAACAAAAAAGTTGTAGGATTTAAGGAGAATACTTTAGTATACATTAAATGTTGTCCTGCTCTTATTGATTTTGTTATTATTGACATGCCTGAAGATGCTACTGCTCCTATTATATTAGGCTGTCCTTTCTTAAGAACTATTAAGTCTTTGATTAATCTCCATGAAGGGAACGTGAAGCTTCAATTGCCTTCACGGGATCCTTTTGTTATTCATTTCCCCAGGAAGAAGAAAGCCAAGCATGACGCAATGGAGGCCATCACTTTGAAGGCCAATTATTTTGGAGTGGGAGTTCCACTCATCTGGCCTAAGAGAGAAACATCAAGGTCAAGCTATTGACCATAAAAGAGCGCTCCATGGGAGGCAACCCATGTGAAATAAAGGTTTGAGTAAAGTTTTTAAGTACTAGTTTAATTGTATGTTTAATAAAGAGTGCTAGAAAACTCCAGTTGAGGAGAATAAGTTTGGTAGTACTAAAAATCCTACTATATACATGTTGTTGTTGGTCGACAATTTTAACTGACAACTTTCTATCAAAAAACAAGGTATTTCTCTAAGTTTCATAATAAGAAGTAATTCTCAAAGAAACATAATTTTTTTGATTGGTACAGAGAGTTTAACGACGAACTATACGGCAGAATAAAATTCTGGCCATATAGTTTCGGCCGTATAGATATTTTGCCATCGACAATTTTTCTTTCAAAAGTACTGATGGTTTAAACCACCAACTATATAGTGGGAATAAAAATTCCATCTGTATAGCTCTAGTCGTATATATATCGATGCTTTCGTAAAAATTCTTTTCTAGGAACAAACTGTTTGACGACCAACTATACGGCGGGAACATATTCTTCCGGCCATATAGCTCTAGCAGTATAGCTGCGCCGCCAGGTGGAAACCTAAAAGTTTAACAGCAGGGCAACTATACGGCAGGAACACATTGTTCTAGCCGTATAGATTCGCCCGTATAGTTGCGTCCGACCACAAAAACGCCACGGGAGGTACCTCCATCCCCAAAACATCAATTCTTTCTCTTTCTTCTGCCTCCAAACTCTCTCAAAACGTCAAGAGATCTTCATCTCTACTCAATTTCATTCGATTTTTCCTCGCACACAAGTGATCTACGGTATGTTTCTCCTCCGATCCTCCAATTACTTTTTGTAAATTCATCTTTGGTTTGTTGTCATTATCAATCTAGGGTGATACCTACTATAAACTATTTACCATGATTCTCTTGCCTAGATTATTATTTTGAGGGGATTCTTTAGTGTGCTATGATGATGAATATGTTATGCATATTATTGTTGGATAAAATAGTTTCATTTTTCCTTGTTATTTTTAGATGATGAACACAAGGAGCCAAACTCGTGCTTGTGCCGCCACTAGCGCTTCTCGGGATGTCACTCAAGAACGCATGGGGATACGATTCAGGAATGAACTCCAACGTGATCGCTTCGGCAGGATCAAGAACCGAGAAGTGAAGGCAACCAAGTGGGCTTGCCCCATTATATTGAACCAACTCGGTATTTCTGATGACTTTAGTTTACTTTGCAATAGGGTTAGCCTACAAAACTTTGTATTCAAAGATGTTCCCACTTATCACTGGTTAACCATTGAATTTTTAAGTCTTTGCAAAGCACGGTTAAACTATTGCTTGGAGAAGACCAGATTTCTTTCCGGCTCATGAACAACAATTAAAATTTATCACTAGATGAATGGTGTGCATGCTTTAATTTCCCAAACAATAATGATAATGATTTGCACGCATCCTATACTAACTTAGACCCTTCCCCGGAACAATATTACAATAGAATGAGCTTCACTTCTAGAGTGAGCAAGAAGAAGAATATTCAACATCCTGCAATTCGCTATTTGTTCTATGTTATTGCTAACACATTGTAGGCACGAAATGAGTTCACGAGAATCAATGAGGAGGACATATTAGTCCTTGCAAAGGCTGCTTTTAACAACTGCAACTTGTCACTCAACTTGGGCGCAATCCTTGTGTGCTACCTGGGGCACCAATCCTCCCAAAGCCAAGGACCAATTACAGGTGGAGGTGTCATCACCATGCTTACCACTGCCCTAGGCATCAATCTAGGTGAGCGACGTGTTGGTTTCTCTACTTTAAAAGCTTGTGGAATGTTCACTAGGAGAGGTGGTGTTTATTACCTGCATATTGCTGGAGCTAGGCGAATCTACCCCCCTCCTTTGCCTAATGGTCTTTTCTCTATCGAGGAAGGATGTTTGCTATGTGAATTGTAGGTTGAACAACACCTACCCGAGGAGGAGATTCCAGAACAGATGAGGACCAAGAAGAGGAGCAAGAATTTCCTTATCAAGAGGAGCAGCCATCAACCCGGTTCGCCACATACAAAGACTTTGAAGAACTTGGAGGGACTATGGAGAGGATGTATAGCCTCTCTTTGAACCTCCGAGAATCAACTAGTAATTTATCAACTCAATTTGCGAACTAGAGTTCTGACTTTTTCCCGCCACCACGATGATTTGAAGGGCTTGCAAAAGCCTAAGCTTGGGGAAGTTTCCTCATTTATCTTTATTTGGTGTTCATTTGCTTTTATTTATTTCAAGGTTATGTTTTTAATTCGAGTTTATAAGTACTTGTGTTGGGTTCCCCAACACTTTATCTTTATTTATTTCTATTTTCTTTTGAGATTTTCTAGCGTAACTTTGCCGCCAATTTTCTATTCTTTAATTCCCTGTCTTAAAAACAACAAAAATATTTCTCCATTTATCTTTATTTTTACCTCTTTCTTTTCTTTCCGCCGAAAGTTCCTCATGTATTTGCAGGAAGAGTGATTGACTTCGAGTTTCCAAGAAACAAATCAAAAAGTAAGAGAGAAGTGGAACCAAACATGATAGGTATGCCTTATGACTCTCCCATTTTTGAAGCTTGAGAAACCCATGCTAGTTAGTAGTAAATGTTGAGATATTATATTGGTGGAGTGAGTCTTTGTATTGTAGTAAAATTTTGTTTGCATGGGTATTTAGTTGCGTATGTTTTGTTCCAGCTCTTGTAGTTAACCAAGTCTTGCCTAAAAATTTGGTAAACAATTGTAATAAGAAAAAGTCTCATAATTGAAGGCTTGGGTGTTGTAGTGTTTAGTCTTGAAGGCTTATTTCTAGAGACACTCAACACCATAAAATATAATGATTAACTTGATAGCTCTCTTTAAAAGGAATTGTTTGATTGAATTAATGTGTAGCAGTTTTTGTGAGCATGCCAAAGTTTGACTGGTGAATCATAAGAATGATATAGCTTTATGCATGTCAAACTTCCTGGGATGCCAACAACTCCGCTAGCCTACGAACGATCTTCATGGAGGAAACTCCTAGATTTCGGCTGTGAGTTGATTAAACATATGTAGCAGTAAAAGGAACAAAAACCTTGGTAATGCCACGAGTGTCCATCACATCCCGATTAACTAAATAAATTCTTGAAGGACAATGAGTAGAAAAGTAGTGCTTGAAGAATCTTGATTTATTGATGTGGGACAATTGAGATACTCTAGTATATATGCTTTTCATGCCAACTCTCACACTCTCAATTTTACATGATTATACTTTATTGTTCAAAGGCAAGCCTATGAGTTGATTACATGACATGAAATAAAGTTTACTCATTTGAATTATCCATGATAACAATAATGTTGTCGCGCTATAAGGATGCATGAAACCCGTATGATATGCTTGCCATTACTCTATATATGGTGAAGTTTTTCAGATTTATACTGTGGAGGAAACATGAGTGTTGTGGATATATTTTCCAGGTATCCTCATGGTGCCTCACTACCAGGGTGGCCCAGTTCGGGTTAGAGCTTTGCTCCACGGGCGGCCCAGTCAGGGAGAAGAGAAGGAGTCTAGTCCGGCTACGGGGAGGCCTAGAAGACTTACTGACATAGGCCCATAGTGTTACTTGTAGTTCAAGATGTACTCTGTAACCGACTCTTAGTCGTAGCCAGATAGGTCTCTCCTGTAAACCCTAGGCCGGATATCTATATAAGCCGTCCTAGGGAGAGCCTTTAGGACACCCGCACAATAGTCTACAATCTCAACTCGCACAGGCGAAACCCTTGTAACCCATATTATGGCTCTGCCGTATTACTGGATTGCTAACAGGAGTAGGATCCATCAAAAGCCGGCGGATTCGAACCTGGGTAAACTTGTGTGCTCACCGTCCTAGAATACCGTACGTCTCACACCCGTCTCTTCCACACGCCTCGAGGACCCCCTCATGGCATACTTGTCATCAATCCGACGATAGTTGGCGCCCACCATGGGGCAAGTGAGCTTTGGATCTGCGTTTCGAGCAGAATCTGCAAGAATCGGAATCGGCAAGACTATCACCGTCTGTCGCATCCTCTACACCAATGACGTCCATCTCATCGTTCTCGACGAGACTTGGATTCTGGCTAGGGAGGCTGTGACTGCTTACACCATCATGTCATTTGGTGAGATCGATGTTTACATCAGTTTCCCTGAACCTGCCCCACCCACCCCAGCGGTGATGATAGAGGCAAAATAAAATTATGAGTCCCCTTTGTCCGCGGAGATGGCAGAGTTCCGGATCTCAGAAATCTCTAAACCCACTCAGCCCGCACCCATTGCGGAGATAGTGGAGAAAGCTGAACCTGAAGCAGATCTTGCAGTACAAATCGAGTCTGGAGTGGATCTCCCTGGTGAGGTCAAATCCTAGATCAATCTACCTGCGGAGGTTGAGATCTAGCAAAAGTAAGAAAACAACTCTGATTCCGGCTCTGGTAGTACCGGAACTGATAAACCCTTCCTGATATACACGTTGAGGCGCATGATGATGCAAGACGCAAGCGTGGATGAGATTTTTTAGACCATCAGGTGTTTCGAGGAAGCCGACTGCGGGAGCCGCAACTATCTCAGGAGGCATGCGTCGCACTTTGTCAGATATGTTGGATCCGGATCCGGCTTTTCCGATGCTAGAGACAACAAAGACTCGGTGCTGGAGGAAAGCGGAACAAGTGTCGACTTACCGACATCTTTGGATAATTCCATGACGTCGGCAGATTTCCAGAAGTTCTCCGCAGAATACGAAGAAGAGCTTAACTCCACAGCTGCAGAAGAAGGAGAAGCCATGGACGAAGGGTCCGGTGAAAAATCTCCTAAAACGCAGGACACCATGGATCTCGGTGATAATCCTGAGGACCAAATGGCCGAAAGTAACAATCAAAGTTTGACTCCGGGAAACGGGCCCAAAGCCGTCTTTGCTACCGGCGCTGCCAAGAAGGCAAAGATGAAGAACAAGAAGAACAAGGCCCCAACAAAAGAACTTCCGGCAGAGGAGGTGATTGTCGAGGAATATGAGGAAGACTCGGATGGAGCACTTATCCCATACGATCCCAAAGAATAGTTGGTGGATGGACACGTAGTCACCGCAAGTGCGCGTAAACTCATCGATGCTGCATTAACTACACCTATCCCTACAGATCCAGAACTTACAACTGATGAACTAGAAGAAAGGGGTCAGGCCCTAGAAGCGCGTCGCCAAATACTCCTGGATGAAGCCAACAACATCCAGGAAGAGAAGAAGCGCATGGCAACTGCAGAGAAGTACATGTCTCGGCAGCACCAGAAGACCCAGAAACTCAACACGCGTTACGATCAATTTCCAGAAGTTCACAAGGTCCTCTTTGAAGGAGATCCAGGGATGCCTCGACTCGTGCAAAACACTGCCGCAACTCGAGATATCCTAGCAAATAATCCGGCCCAGAACAGGTTCGATTGAGCATTAAGCTACTCACCAAGGGTCTGGAGCAGCAGAAGGCTGCGAAATCCGGAAGCGGAAAACTGGTCTCCCAATCTGACCAATGTCGCGCGGATCTAGCCTAGAATGATATAAGACCCCAATGGGTTCCAAAACAGCATCATCGTTCTGACCACCGGGAAGACAACTACTCAAGAACCGGATCTTCAGGGCAGCACCACAGAACTGCAGGTGACTGGCGCAACGTCGCTCCAGCTGCTGAGCAAGAAGCAATTGGCACGCTGTATCCGAGAAATCCTCCCAGACGAGAGTCGAACGATCACAGGGAAGAAGAGAAAGAGAAACATTGGGAGGAGGACCGTCAAAGAATGCCACCTCCTAGACATACAAGCCGTTCGGCTAATCCCCACCATGGTGGGAGTGACGGACAAAGGAATGACGGACAACTTGCTGAGACAAGCCGGCAGGGGGCTCGTCGTAAATAAGACCCTCCCCGGAACTAGAATAATGATGCTCTAGACGGAGGCCGGCGATCAGCCGGAAACAATCCAGCTGCGCCACCTTCTCCACCAAGTAGCCATCACAATGGCTCCCAGGGAGGCCAAGGAGGGCATCCCAGCGGAGGAGGTGGTGGTAGAAGCCGAAGTACGGCTCCAAGGCACCGTAGCCATAGCCGTCAATCAAGATGACGATCTCTATCTCCTAGTGATGCGAGACACCGGATTAACTCTAACATAGAGGTGTGATGCTACGAAAATGATGATATATACGTAGGCCCAAAATGCTTCGGACCACGTATAAGAGCAACAAAATTCCTAGAAGGATTTGCTATCTCAAGACATATCTAGCCCTACAACGGTGTAGCTAGGCCAGATACTTGGCTCCAGGATTTCTTCCAAGCTTGCTGCATCACCAAAGGCGGAAACAGCTTGGTCGCAACCCGATATCTCCCACTTATGTTGCGGAAGACGGCACGATCATGGCTCAATGAACTTCTGGATAACACCATCCACAACTGGTATGACATGCAAAGCGCATTCTTTCGGAATTTCAAAGGCACATATCGGAGGCCCTGTACGGTAGGAGACCTACAGCGTTGCACCCAGAAAGCCAGAGAAACTTGCCGAGATTATCTCGGACGATGGATCGACACTAAGAACTCCTGTGAAGGAGTAAACGATCAAACTACGATTGAAGCTTTCATTGCATGACTCAAATTGGTTTACTATGACACCGCTTGAAGTGCGACAAAGTCACTGATTTGGGAGAGATGATATAAATAGCGAGCAAGTATGCAGATGTTAACGATGATGCATAGGGATTACTGAACGCCCTAGCTGTGCCACAGTCGGCAAAACAACCAAAGCAGCAAGCTTAGAAGCGTAAGAACACCTCAGAAGAAAAACCCAACGCCGAAACAGCAGTGGTCACTGCTACTTTCGGGTCTGGAGGACGAGGAGGGCGCGGCGGTGGTCGTGGACGCGGTCGTGGGACAACAAGAGTCCAGGGTAGAGGAGACCACCAACCTGGCAAAACCTACTCTTGGGGCGACATTGCCAATAACCCATGTGTGCATCATGTAGATGCTAATGGGGGATCGTCTCACACAAACGCCGAGTGTCGTTTTAACGACGACATCAATAAAGATGATACCACTGGTTACAGGGCTAAGCGAAAGAAGGGAAAGAAGAATCCCGAAAAAGATAAAGAGACCAAGGAAGATTTCTACATGGAGGAAGCTGATCCTTCAAATCCCAAGCCGGAAGGGAAGAAAAATTTCCCAACAAAGAAAGACACCTACGTCACCTTCCTCGGATCTCAACCAGCTAAGTTCAAGAAATTAGTTCTTCATGAGCTGAACGCAATAGTTCCGGCTATCCCCCAATTCCTGGACTGGTTGGAAGTGGCAATCACCTTTGACCATGCTGATCATCCGCCTAAGTTGCACAGGCAAGGAAAATACGCCTTAGTCGTCAATCCACTTATTGATGGCTATGGTTTCTCCAAGACTCTCATGGACGGTGGCAGCAACATTAACATCCTGTATGTCGAAACGCTACGCCGGATGCGAATCTCGGAGACCCAGCTAAATTACAGCTCTATGATCTTTCAGGGAGTTGTCCTAGTAAGACAAGCAAATTCCCTAGGAGAAATCACGTTGGATGTTACCTTTGGAACTCCAAAGAACTATCGGATGGAAGGACTTTCCTTCGAAGTGGTCCCGTTCAAGAGCCCGTACCACGCTATATTCAGACGTTCGGCTTATTGGGCTTTCATGGCTCGTTCATGTTCCATTTACAATATGATAAAAATTCCAGGACCCAACGGCGTGATCACCATCAGGGGAGACCCGAAGAAGGCGCGAGAGTGTGAGGACGGAAATGCCGCCTTTGCTGAAGCCGTGCTGCACGCCCAGAAATACCAGGAGATCAAGAAGACCATCGATCCGCTCGAGATGCCCGCAACAAAGAAGGAGGTGACAAAGCCGAATCCGGAGTTCAAGGCATCATAAGAGACGAGACGCCCTTGAAGGATGATGACCCCTCCAAGGTGAACCAGATAGGCGTAGGCCTAGATAGCGCATAGGAAAGCGCGCTCATCAAGTTCCTCCAAGCAAATCAAGATATCTTCACATGGCAGCCATCTGACATGACCGGAGTGCCTAGGGAAATTGCCGAGCACTCTTTAAATGTACACCTGAACGCTAAACCCGTCAGACAGTCCCTACGATGTTTTGGCGATAAAAAGCGTAAGGCAATAGCTATGGTACTAGCCCGGCTAGAGTTAGCCGGATTCATAGAAGAGGTCATCCATACTGATTGGTCGGCCAACCCTATAATGGTCCATAAAAAGGACACCACTGATTTCAAGATGTGTGTTGATTATACTGCCTTGAACAAGGCTTTTCCCAAAGATCCGTTCGCTCTGCGTAGAATTGATCAAGTTATCGATTCTACGGCAGGCTGAGAACTACTATGTTTTCTCGGCGAATATTCCGATTATCACCAAATTCGGATGAAAGAATCAGATAAAATCAAAACTTCATTCATAACCCCCTTCGAAACCTTCTGTTTTTTTACGATGCCATTTGGGCTCAAAAATGCAGGAGCACTACTAAGAAACCCCTTATCAGTGGCGCACCTTTTTTCACTATCCGTGGCGCATATCTTAGTCGCCACTGATAACTATCTTCTGTGGCGCATTTTAAAATGCGCCACATAAGTCTCAAACTTCAGTGGCGCATATGGCCAATATGCGCCACAAAAGATTTTTTTTCAAAATTCAAAAAAAAAGGCGGGCCAGATCTCAAACTTCTGTGGCACATATGGCCAATATGTGCTACAGAAGTTTTTTCAAATTTCAAAAAAAAAACGGGCCAGATCTAGATCTGGCCAGAGTTGTTGGTGGTGGTGGTGGCTAGAGGAGGGCTAGGAGGAGGGCTAGGAGGAGGTTGTCGGAGTTGGTGGTGGAGGAGGAGGAGGATGTTGCCGGAGTTGGTGGTGGAGGAGGAGGAGGAGGAGGTCGCCGGAGTTGGTGGTGGAAGAGGAGGAGAAGGAGGAGGTCGCCGGAGTTGGTGGTGGAAGAGGATGAGAAGGAGGTGGTGGAGGAGGAGGTGACCAAAGTTGGTGGTGGAGGAGGAGGAGGTTGCCGGAGTTGGTGGTGCAGGAGGAGGAGAAGGTCACCGGAGGTCGCCGGAGTTGGTGGCGGAGGAGGAGGAGGTGGTCGCCGGAGTTGGTGGTGGTGGAGGAGGAGGAGGAGGTCGCCGGAGAGTGGAGAAGGAGGAGGGAGGAGAAGGGGAGAAGTGTGGAGGGGAGGAGAAGTGGGGAGGGGGAGAAAACAGAAAAAGGGAGGGAGAAGGGCGCTGGCGGGATTCAAATTTCCAATCCTGCCCAAGACTTCTGTGGCGCATATGGGGGAAATGCGCCACAGAAGTTTCTCCCCCTTTTTTATTTTTTGGCAGTAAAAAATCATCTACCCTAAACAACATTTTACTCTTTTCGAATTTGGGGATTCTGTAAAATCCAGAATGACCGTAGGTCGTTGAATTCGAGTAGGGAATTTTGAGACGATCATTTTGATAGGTTAAAGATTTTTTTTTGACATCGTATGCAAAAGTTATAGCCGTTTTACTGTGCCATGACCTATTCTTCCAAAATACATAGAAATTCATGTTTTTCAATGTTGTCTAGATCTATAGCCTAAAATCTAACTACAACTCAAAGGAATTTTTTTTTTGAAGTTTCTATCATTTTTGTTTATTTTTTACAAAACTGAAAAGGCGATCCATGGGGGGATCTGTTTTTGCTTGTTCTGTGGCGCATACACCTATATGTGCCACAGAAACATCACTTTCTATGGCGCTTATGGACATATGCGCCACAGAAGTTTCACCCTCTTTTTTTGGTGCTTGGTCCCATCAACCTTCTGTGGCGCATACATCTATATGCGCCATAGAATCATCACTTTCTATGGCGCGCATGAAAATTTGCGCCACGGAAATGTGGACTTCTGTGGCGCATATTGGTTTCGTGCGCTACTGAAGTGCCAAACTTCTGTGGCGCATTTTTCCTAATGCACCACTGATATATATCTGTGGCGCATGGTTTTACATATGCGCCACTGAATATCTTGTCTACCTATAAGCTGTTTCATAGTACTGGAGCTACGTACCAGAGCACTATGCAGCATTGCCACCATGACCAAATTGGACGCAATATACATGCATATGTGGACGACATTGCGGTGATGTCCAAAAAGAAGGAAACATTAATTTCCGACTTGGAGGAAACGTTCGCCAATCTATGAAAATACAACCTAATGCTTAACCCGAAGAAGTGTTTCTTTGGAATTCCAGCCAGAAAATTGTTAGGTTTTATTGTGTCTCAAAGATGCATAGAGGTGAACCGTGACAAGATCAAGGCTATACTCAATATTTCCAGGCCTACTCGCATGAAGGATGTTCAAAGACTAACTGGTTTGCATCGCTGCAGTCATTCGGTTTGTAAGCCGGCTCAGAGAAAGAGCCGCACCACTGTACAAGCTCCTGAAAAAGACCAAAAAATTCATTTGGACTGATGAAGCTGAAGCTGCATTACAAGACCTGAAAGAGGTACTCTTGTCTGCTCCTATCCTTATAGCACCGGAACCAAGGGAACCGATGTTGCTTTATCTCGATGCGACAAATAGGGTCATCAATGTCGTCATGGTAGTGGAGAGACCAGAGGAAAATCAGGAACACCTAGTGCAGCATCCGACTTACTACTTCAGTGCGGTCCTAACTGAATCAAAGCAGCGGTATCCGCACTATCAAAAGCTAGCTTATGGTGTGTTTTTTGCATCCTGTAAGTTAAGGCACTATTTTCAGGAACACCCAATTACCATGGTGAGCATAGCTCCCATGAGAGATATAATCAACAACAGCGAGGCTACAGGACGTGTCGCAAAATGGGGCATAGAGTTTTCAGCTTTCGACATTGAGTACAAACCTCGTACATTAATAAATCCCAAATCCTTGCTGACTTTGTAGCTGATTGAAAAAAGACAACGGAGAATATGATCCTTCTAGAGTCGGAATATTGGACTTTACATTTTGATGCGGTCCAAGGCTCGAGGGGGCTCGGGGGCTGGCGTGGTGCTCAAATCACCCCAAGGAGACAAAATTTTCTATGTGTTGCAGATTCACTTCACAGCGACAAATAACATTGCCGAGTATGAAGCACTGTTGCATGGAATCCGGATTGCTAAGGATATCAGCATCCAACGATTGATTTGTTATGGAGATTCAGATCTTGTTTCTCAGCAAGTGTCGGATATCTGTAATGCGAATAAGCACATGGCAACATATAAAGCTATTGTGGATGCTCTATCTAAATTGTTCGAAGGGTTTGAGGTTCAACACATCCCTCGAGTAGAAAATGAGGAAGCATATGCATTATCTCGAATAGGCTCTGCACAAAAAAGGTCCCGGATGGCGCTTTTTTGGAGCACCTCAAAGTTCCTTCTATAAAAGGAGTGGACGAGGAATATCTGACCAAATCCGACTCACCTTTAGTAGCAGTTCTAGCTGTGATTCCCAACTGGACTCAACCCTACCTTGATTACTTGGTAGCTAGCAAATTACCCGAAGACGAAGTTCTGAGCCGGAAGATCGTCCGACGAGCAAAAGCCTATACTATAATTAGTGGTGAGCTTTATAAGCGGAGTGCGTCTGGGGTCTTTCAGCGATGTGTATCTCTGGAAGAAGGAGTGGAAATCTTACGAGAAATCAACGAAGGCTAGTGTGGTCACCACACTGCAGCCAAATCTTTAGTGGCAAAAGATTTTCGACACGGTTTTTTCTGGCTTACAGCCAAGGCAGATGCCGGACGGCTGGTCAAAACGTGCAAGGGCTGCAAAAAGTGCGCCAAACAAGCTCATGTTCTGGCTGATCAGCTGCGAACACTACCTATAACATGGCCTTTTGCGGTCTGGGGGCTTGACATGGTAGGACCGTTTAAACGGGCTCCATGTGGATTTACTCACCTCTTAGTGATGGTGGATAAATTCACCAAATGAATTGAGGCTAAACCCGTCACTAGTTGTGATGGAGCAACAGCCAGAAGATTTGTCGAGGATGTTATAATCCGATACGGTTATTCGCATAGCATTATCAAGGACAACGAGAGTAACTTCTCTATGGGAGAGCTTGCCCAATTATGCAATGAACAAAATATCCGGCTTGACATTGCGTCAATCGCACATCCACAGGCTAATGGACAAGTCGAAAGAGCAAATGGTCTAATCCTACAAGGCCTAAAACCAAGACTCGAACCACCACTAAGCTATCCTGCGGGGGCTTGGGCAGAGGAACTACCCTATGTAATATGGATCTTGCGAACAACTCCGAACAGGTCAACCGGATACACACCTTTCTTCTTGCTCTATGGTGCTGAAGCAGTTCTTCCTAGCGATTTGATTCACACTTCTCCTAGAGTTTCCGTGTATATTGAAGAGGATGCCGAGGTTTCTCGACAAAACGATCTCGACTTAGTCGAAGAAGTTCGCGTCATTGCTGAGATGAGATCAACAGCCTATCAGTAGAAGTTATGCAAGTATCATAGCCAGAGAGTTAGAAACCGGTCTTTCAACAAGGGTGATTTGGTTCTCCGGCTTGTGCAACAAAGAAAGCACAAACTTTCCCCAGTATGGAAAGGGCCCTCTTTAGTTAGCCGAGTATTGCACAATGGTTCTTACTATCTAACTGATATAAGGCCAGTCAAAGAAAGACCTGCTACTAAAAAAAGAAAGAGAGCTGGAGGCATTACAAACTCGGAAGAATTAGACAAACCATGGAATATTTCTCAACTACGTCCCTTTTATTCTTAGTTTATCCTTCTTTGTAATCATACATGTGTACATGTTCAATAAGAAATAAAGTATTGGTTTCCTCAAATTTTCCTGAGAAGTTTTTTACCATCTTATTTCCGAATGATCATGTCACAGTAGAAAATCCTAAAATGCTTGAAAGTACTTTATGCTCATGTTTGTTCTGGTTTAGATTTCTGATTATAAAAATGCTATCTTGGGGTATAAATTTAAATTTTATAGTCTGTGCTTTGGTTATTTGTCTGATTGCCGGATGCGAGCATTTTCCGAGTAGTGAATTGTTGGTACTAGAAGCCGGCTTTGTTTCCGAGTTTAAACTGGTTTAGTGATTGAGCTCCGTTGCTCGGCAGAGTTTTTGTGCTAAAGGTTAGCCGACTCACGAAAGGGACTAGCCGAAAGCCAGATAAATGATAAGTACAGACAAAAAACACATGTGCTTATGTAAACATTTCAGGCACAAAAATTATAAAGCCAAAAGTGCTCAATAGATAAAATAAAACTTAGCACTAGCAAAAGTATTATACTACTTATTTACAGGCCCAAATTGTTTTAAGAATAACACATTGTTTTTTCTGATACTCTATGATGCAGGAGGAAAGGTAGGAGCTGTTGGTTCACTAGACACATCAGCCTCGCCTTGATATCGCTCTGAGACATTCAAATCCGATACGGTTTGATCGTCATCGGAAATTTCTGTTGTTTCTTCGGCAGTGTCAACACCCGGATTTTTAATCCCAGATGCCCGTTATGCCATACCTCGCAATCCCAGGATTACCATTTTTACTAGACATAACGGATTGGATATCACAGTACATCATCCATTACAAACCATACATAAGGTCTTACACAAATAAGGATCTCATGATCCAGTCTTAATACAACAAGCAGCGGAAATAAAAGATAAGCGTAGCGGTGGGGTCCATCTTCAGAGGCACAGGCAATACTGACGAAGGCAGATAGTCCTAGTTATCATAGCCATCCTGCTGGCCATCACCTTGGTAATCTCCTTCATAGTCTGGCCATGAGAATAGCTAGGAACAAAAGCCATGAGTACTCTTTAAGTACTCGTAAACTACCACTAACAGGTACTATAATTCTAAGTTAAGTGCTAACTCTAAGTTTAACTATAAAGTTAAGTTTGAAACCCAAGCTAAGTTCAGAAGCAAAGAAAGATAAAATAAAGTGTTAGAATCACTTAAGTTGAGAAGCTATGGTCATAAACATAACCCTTTTGTGGTCAAGTCAAGATTCATCATTCATTAAATAAGTCATTTTGAAAACATCTGACAATGAAACAGTATGGCCATTCCAACTGTCCATAACCGCGGACGCGGCTATTCGAATAGTTTGACACTCGGTAGAGGTGCTACACTTTCACCACAAAATTCGATACATCTGTCAGGGATAACCCTGAATCATCATACTTAGTATGCAGATAATCAAACATAACCTTTCCTTTACACACCCTAGTATAAGCACCTCTCCTATGAGCATGGCCTCCCAACCATGACCATCAGTCATATTGGGCACTGCATAGGTGGACAACATTGAGAGGTAGCCTCAGCTCAGACCTCTCCCGCGAGGGAACTAATACTAATGCATATAAATTTCCAGTTAAGCCTTACCCAATTCAGGTAATGTGGTTGTATGGTAAATTTGGAATGGTATCGCATCCGAATCCAACCATCTGTTTTATCAAAGGGTCAAGGCTCATGCCTCAACATTTTCATCATCATAAACCATTTGTGTTTCTCAACACATGTCAAAATATCTCAATAGAATGACTTACCATTCCAAGGTTTTCATAATTCATTTTCACCAAGTACTCCCATCTATAGTAACTCAAGTTTTTATTTACTCTAAACTACTAAGTTAAGAGTGTTCACTAATGTGGAAAAATGATGGGATCAATCTCATTCCATAAAATGACATCTAAAAGGGTTCTAAATAGGTCAAGTTTTATACTCTTTATGCTACCTTCAAAACAAGTAAAGAACTTTGGGTAAAGTAATGGGAGTAAAGCCTGTAAATAAGACTTGGGGTAATTAATAATCAAAGCGATATGACTCAAGCATGCCTATAGCATCTTTTACCAAGTTAACTAGCTTAATTCTATCTTGCTACAATAGCTTGCCTTGGTCGGTGTAGTGGTTGAAGTTTTCTACTTCTTCTTGGTAGAACTCCTCCTCCACGAAAGCTTGGTCGGTACTATCGTCTATAAATACATACGGAGTACACAATCACCAAGAAATACTTAACTAGTCTAATTAGCACTCTAAGGCACACATTTGATGATCTATTATCATCACAAGCATCACAAGTTTTAATTTAATAGTTTCACTCTTTTTTAATTTAGAAAAGTAATTTCTACTCATTGAAAAATTAACTAAGATTTAATATTCACCACTTAATATGGGATCATGTGGACACATGTCATCACCACATATCCTAACATGTGGGGATGTGATTTAAGGGTTGGATCATAATTACTTTGGTTTAAGTTCATTATTTAATGATTTAAAGTGACTAGAAATGCCTATATAGCATTATTTTGGTACTAGTCCAAAGTCACTGCATGTAAACCTTAACATTATTACATATTCAGATAGATATGATGAAATGTGATTTTTGAGAGTTGGAGTCAACTCAAAATCTATCTTGGTTGATTTTATAAAAATGTTGCAAGGTGCAAATGCTTCTGTTTTGTTGTTTTTACTAGGAGAGATATATAACTCTAATTGAATTAAATCGAACGGTCTTGGATAGATAGTTTCAATACCTTTCAGGCAAAATTGGTTTCATGCAATTTGGATTTGTCAAACTCCCATAATAGATTTTTAAACTAGTGGACATAAACTATATTAACTCTAAATAGAAAAAACTAAATTTGAAACTTTCACACGCGCGGGAACTAACTGGGCCGGCCCAGCTATGCACAGCGAGCGCAGCGGGCTGCCTGACAGGCGGGCTCCACCGGTCAGAGGCAAAACTTAACCAAAACGGTATCTAGCATCCTGGGCCACACGATCTAAAGACGATCCAACGGTGGTGAGTCATCGTCGATGACGGATCACTCCGGCGAGAACGTGACCTAGACGCGGCGGTGGGGGTCGATTGGGGGCATACCAGGGCTCCAGCAAGGTAGGTGAGGCGGGCAAACGGGTTGGTAGACGACGGCGCGGTTGCGGCGGAGCTTGGGGTGCCCTAAATCGCAAACGCCCTTCTCCTCCTGCTGCGGCAGCTTCAATTCCGGCGAGACAGAGCTCGAGCGGCTTCGGCGAGCGGTGGGTAAGATTCAGTGAGCGGTGAGGAGTGTGGGAGTGTGGAGAAATGGTGCTAGGGTGGCTGCTTTATGTAGGGTCGACGAGGGGACAGAGCGGGCGACGGTGAGGTCATCGGTGACGATGGTGCGGGGCTCTCTCGGCATGGGCGAGGGCGGCGATGGAAGCTCTGTTCCCTGGCGGTCCTCTGAGGCTTAAAGGCGCGGCAAGGCGAAGTATCTACTGGTCAGGAGCGTGTGGTGGACTACGCGCAGACGGCGGTGTTCGACGATGTTCCTCTGGTCTGTTGGTCACGAGGCGGCGAATGACGATGTCTGGGCGGTTGCTAGGCCTGCTGCGGCTGCTAACACACAATGCTAGCGCTAGACGCGGTCTATGCGGCTCTGGCAGGCGTGGCGCTCTAGGGTGATCGGCATGGCGAACAGCGACATGGGCGCGAGCAATTGAGGCTTGCCCTCCGCTCGTTTTTGGTCGGGGGCTAGTCGAGGCGAAGCGGTGTGATGGCGCCTGTCTCCCAGCAAGCGAAGGAGAGCACAGGACGGGTTGGGGCGAGCGGTCCGTGGTCAACCTAGGTCAAGGCTTCGGGCGGCGAGTTACTAGAGCAGATAGTGGAGAGGGAGAGAGGGTTAGGGCCGGGTTCTAGATGGGGCAACCAGGGGACCAAGTTAGGCCCAAATGGTGAGCAAATCTACTGCTCACTATAGTGTTTCAAGATTTGCAAGATTTGTGCCTACCACCTACTCGACATAATGGCCGCAAGAAGCAAAAATTTGAATTTTGGGTTCAAAATTTTTGAGTGATCTCCACTAGTACTAGGTAGTCTCTGGTTGCAAGGGTTTTGAAAATGGACTTCAATTGGATGGTGTTTGAAATAGGGTGATCTAGGCATATGCATTGAATTCAATTTTAAACTATCCTTTAAAATAAGTATTTGAATGTTTTTAGCAGATCACAAAGTGGGCCTTGGTACCTCTTTATGTGTACTAGCAAGGGATGAAAAGATCCAGAATTATTTCTGTTGGGAAATGAGTGCTAGGAACACTCAAAGTAGTGTAGTGGATTAAAATGACCAAAATGACCATTTACTCATTTTATTCATTTTGAGTTGTTTTTCTTTGGGAAAAGTTTGGGAATGATTTAGATGATGTTTATTTCACCTAAGAAACATTTTACAAGCAATGAATCATAGAACCATGGCAATTCAAATCAACTCCTAATTTAAATGCACATACACATGAATGCTTTCATATTTTGAAATGGAAAAGTTTTTGTTAACCCTAATTTTGATGATTTGGATCTTGATAAGCTTGGATTAAAGTTTTGGGATGTTACAGGCAGGAAGAGGAGGCATGGCCACGCGTGTGAAGAAGGGAGTCTCATAGCTAGTGAGATCAGCAACATGGCACCCATATCAGGCACAGGAATCCATGATAGCCTTGATGTCTTGCTCATGTCCGTCTTCATCCACTTTGTAGTACCCTTTGGTTACTAGTCAGATTTCCATGTTTCCATGGTGGCTCATAACCATGGTGAGAGCGTTCTGCGCTACGCTCCGTGCGTAGGACATGTTCCAGTCCTAGATAAGATGGGGAATCTCCTTGGCCTTGTCTCGCACTTGAAAGATGGACATGCTATGCGTGTCCGGAACCTTGAGAACTTCACCAATATCCTCAATGGATTGGTGGAAGTCATGCAGCAAATCACCGACTTGTGTAAGCCGGCTTGTGCGAGATTCGGCAGAGGCTGAGTCTAGTAAGTTTAGAGGACCTATGCATGTAATGCAAAATGATTAATAAAAGAAATCCAACTTCGAAAGAGTCGAAAGATGTAGAAAAGTTAGAAAGATGGAAACATACCGAAGATGACATCGTTGACTTTGCTTTTCTCCTCCCGAAGACTCTGGAGTTCAGCCCAGAGTGCTTCGGTGATATCCTTCTCTCTGAATAATTCATTCCTAATATCCGAGATTTTCTTATCCTCGAGCGCAATCTTACGATCATGCTCCTCGGTGGCCATGGAGGAGGATTCGAGAACTTGAGCAATGCTCTTCTCATGATTCGCCTTAAGCTTATCCAGCTCTTGGCGGATATCCTTGTTCTCCACCACCAGGGTTTTGAGATTTTCGGCTTCCTCAATCATAGCACATGACTGCTTTACCAGTGATGTAGTCAAAGGAACAACAATTGAACAAAAATTCGACAATGAAATAAAAGACAAAGTTTGAGTACTAAAATGTTTACCTTTAGCCTCATCTGTGGATACTTTGAGTTGAGCATTTTCAAGCCGGGGAGCTTTGATTTCTCTCCGCTTGTTACAGATATTCTTCCATAATTCCTGGTTATGTGAATTAACTTTCTGTAAGTCAGAATACCTAGAGTCAGAAGTCTACTAAAGACATGGGCTAATATTTTTTACTAATATCAGCACGAGCCTTGGGGGCTACACTAGTTCATTCTTTAGCATCCTAAGGAAGCATAAATCCGGATCTGTCTATCCAACTTCATGCTTGGGGGCTAGAGGATATGATATGAAATAAAGTAAAATATGAGTTGGAATTACGACTTACATGTTGTTCATGGGTGAGTGTGCTCAAGATCATGTTAACTTCAGTGGTAACCTTCTCGGCGAGAGTGAGCGGGATCACTGGCAGAGTCGGAAGCTCGCTAGTTCACATCCTCTCGTCACGAAGGCAGACTTGTTCAAGAAGTTCAGGGTACTTGACGTCCTCTGCTTCTTTTGCTTCTTCTTTGGCAGAGATAGTCCGGCTCTCTAGGCATTGCCAGGCTAGCCGTTGGATATCCTCCGCACATTTCCTAGAAAGGCCAAGTTTGGCAAGACCCGGATTGCCGAGGAGATTGTCAGCAAAGACCTCTGTCGAGGGATCATTACCCGAAGAGGGTTCACCCTTATCAAAACTTGACTCACCCATGGTGACGTCAGTCTGTGACCGAATGATCACTTGCTCTGCTGATTGAGGCGGATCTTCTACAACGGTCGGAGATGGAGTAATCTCCGGCGCTGTAGAAGGTTGAGGGGCAGGAGTCGGAGGAGCTACAGCAAGAGAAGCCAAGTTTAGCTTCGAACGACGCAGGGGCTTTGAAGTAACTCCCTTCCCTTTGCCCATGGTGAGTTGTTTAGCTCTGAGAATGTAATAGAACAAAAGAGCATTACATCTCGGAAAAGAACTTCGAATAAAGTACAAAGGTGGAATTTGTGAGGAAAGTTACCTCTTGACAACAGGCACCTCCTTTGTGCCAACAGCCACTGTCAGAGCTTTACGCTTCCGAGGAACAATTTCCGGTAGTGGGACCAACTCTCCTTCATCCTGAGAAAACTCAGGAGGATATCCCTCGATAGGAGCAAGCTCTGTCGGGGAGGTCGGCAAGCTGAAAGGAAGAGATATCTTAGTATTGCAAAATAATATAAGAATGAGCACATAATACGAGTTGCTGCTGAAGCTTACCAGCACCACGGGATCTTCCGCCGTATGCATGTCCAAACACAGCTCCAGAATCTTCCTCTCAATCCGCTCCCTTATCAGTCGTTTGATTTTGCATACGTAATCTTCTGCCGAGTAGGCCTTGGGGCTGATGCGGAGGGAATCTTTCTTCGACGACGTGATGGACTGCATCAGTCGATCTCCATGATGTTGAAGAGGCTGGATCCGGCGTGCCACCCAGCAGTGAATTAAGTCGGACCCTTTCAGGCCCTTGTGCTTCATCAAAAACTCGATCCGCCTCTTGGCAAGAAGAAAATCGTCACTGAGAGCCGGCGCATCAGTGTCCCAGGACTCTTGGGGCGTGGCGGCACCGTCAACGAAAGCCGGCAAAGCAGTAGCTTTATCGGGAGCGAGAATATCCTTGTGATAGAAAAAATTGGACGACCATTGCTTGACCTCACTGGCCATAATCCGAGGATAGACACGCTCTCTTCTAATAGAAAAAATAATAGTACCGGTAATATAAGGATTACCGACAGTGATGGAATTTCTCCGGACATGAAAATAGAACCGGAAAAGAGTAAAGCTCGTCCTAATGCCGAGATACCCCTCGCACAAGGATGCATACGTGCTCATCTCTAACAGAGAGTTCGGGGAAAGATGATGGAGTGAACTCCGTAGTGATCTATAACCTCATAAAAGAAATATGAGGGAGGGAAGCTCAAACCTCTATGGAGGTGAGTGTTGAAGTGCACTCGCTCGCCGTCGCAGGGGTTGGGGACGGTTTCGCCGAAGCCGCTCCGCCAGTCGCCGGCATGGAGGAGCCCTTCCTCTTCTACGACGCGGAGCTTGGCATCGTTGAGGACGCACGAGATCAAAACCCTACGGTTGCTCCCTTTCTCCGCCGCCGCTGTCGTCGCTGATGTCACCGCCGTGCTAGAAGATGATGTTGAAGCCATTTTTCTGGTGTGCCGGTGACTTTAGATGGGCGGCGCTGGAGTTTTCTGGGGAGCAGGGGAGCTCTAGATTCGTGGGAGGCGTAGGGGAGAAGGAAACGGCGCAGGTGTTGGTGAAGAAGATGGGGAAAAGAATCCTCACCACTTATATCCTCCAGCCGCGTCAAGATTCGTGTAAACGCTTTAGTGAACACGTCACGCGTCATCGAAAGAGCTGGGTAACCCCCGCACAATGATTACGCCACCTCGATCTCCACGCACGCATTGAAACGCGCCTCGGTTCCACGAAAGGCGGACCCACCAACGGTCATGCTAATAGGAAATGTCTGTCGGTGACGTGACTTGACCATGACTAGTGTCAGGTTACGTTAGAGACCAAGTTCTGGCTTAGTTTGAATTTCGAGCTGGAAACCTGAATAACATATTCATAGGTCCGACTCAATTTTGAGACACAGATCATCTCTTTTCTTTTGAAGTTTCAGGAACCCTTCAAGATTCTACAAGCCGAAGATCAAGCTAGACGATGATGAATCCGACTTTGGATCTTGGAGACTTCCAAGGGCTGCTGTTGGCGATATACTTTCCGGGTATCCTCACTGTGCCTCACTGACCAGGGTGGCCCACTTCGGGTTAGAGCTTTGCTCCACGGGCGGCCCAGTCAGGGAGAGGAGGCAGAGTCCAGTCCGGCTAAGGGAAGGCCCGGAAGACTTACCGACATAGGCCCATAGTGTTACTTGTAGTTTAAGATGTACTTTGTAACCGACTCTTAGTCGTAGCCGGATAGGTCTCTCCTGTAAACCCTAGGCCGGATATCTATATAATCCGTCCTAGTGAGAGACTTTAGGACACCCTCACAATAGTCCACAATCTCAACTCGCACAGGCGAAACCCTTGTAACCCATATTCTGGCTCTGCCGTATTACTAGATTTCTAGCAGGAGTAGGATCCGTCCAAAGCCGGCGGATTCGAACCTGGGTAAACTTGTGTGCTCACCGTCCCGGAATACCGTACGTCTCACACCCCCCTCTTCCACACGCCTCGAGGACCCCCTCATGGCGTACTTTTGATCAATCTGACGACAATGAGACTATCAATCATCAGTAAGATCATCATCTCGTTATTTTAGTTTAAATGTTGAGTTCCTTTTTGTTTTGGTTTTCTTGCTCGAGGACGATCAAGTTTAAGCTTGGGGAGGTTGATGGCTCTAAATTATAGCCATCTACGTCCACATTTAAACTGGATATTATTCATATTTTTGATGAAATATCTCTCTAAGCCCAGCCACTAATGCCTAATGATCAAAGGGGTATGCAATCCTTTCTTTCTATTTTTCCCTACACAGATAATGACGTTTGATGATGGGAATCACTAAATTAAAGTCAAAGATATGAGATTCCCAACAACCCGAAGAAACCAGGAGCCGTGAAGCGGAGGAAGACGCTTTAACGACCAACTGTAGTACCGGAATAAAATTCTGGCCGTATAGTTTCATCGACACTACTAGGTCAAATAGAACAACTTTCATGAAGGGACCCCTATATAAAGAGGCCTCGGACGATGAGAAAAAACGAGCTATCGAGACCATCAGCCACCAGATCTCCATCCACAACACCGAAGAGTCGCCGGAGGAATAGACTTAGATCTAATCTCTCCACCACCATAGCCATATTCCACCACTTGTAATAGTAGATCTCTTCTTCAATTGGTGACATTGTAAGACTATTGCTATCAATCTCATGATTTCCACAACAATGTTTATGATATTTGATCTCATCTCTATGTGTGAATAATTCTCCTTGGGCTAATGGCTTCGGCCTAGCCATGTAGCTTTTGTGCATGTTATTTATCATAGATGGGATCATGTATTAGTTTGTATGACATGATTATTGTATCCTCTCTTGTCTCAATCTAAGGACTTGTCAGGTACCCAAGACCCCGAGGATTGAGCCAGGTATAGGGAGTATGAGTAATGACTAATCTGCAGGTTGGGAATCCCAGTGATAGAAGGGGTAGTACGACTGTATGTGCAGGATTTACATGGGATTAATGGTGACGTCACTATGCATATCATTAGTTATCTTTCTTCTATGGATGAGACTAGTAGGTTATTGCTATACGCTGTTGCGGAGGCAATAGCAATGATGGATGCACTACCCACATATAATTTATTTTGCTCTAACAATTACATGCATACTTTATTTTTATCTTTTATTCCCATCAGATGTTTTGCATAGGTACTGGTGAAACCGAATTCCCTAGGCCCTCTCTCTCCATCATTGACAACAAAAAAATACGCAAACTCTTGGTCTGGTAAAAACACAAAAGGAATTCTAAAACACCCGAAGGTCAGTTAAAATAACTTCACTATGCCTCTGCTTGCCGAGGATTCGATAAACCTTGGTCTACTAGGGAAAAAGAGCTATACTACATCCGTAATCCGGATCAAAGGTAACACCAACTCCTATTCTGTCCTAGACGCGCTATACACCAACATCAATATGGATGGTGGCGGCTCAGACGCTAACTCAGAGGAATACGATGCTGTTATGAGGGAGATCAAGTAGGAGATCGAGAAAGAGGAGCGCGTCGAGAAGACCAACACGTCTCACCAGGTGCTAGTCTCCATTGGGAGCGTGATGGAAGAAGATGGCCAGGAACCAGAGCGTGAGAGAGGTCCGCCCACACCAGCAGCTACCAAAGCGGCAACAACCAAGAAAGCTGATGAGCCTCTGGCTCCGGCCAAGGCTATGCCCCCTCCGGTTATCCGCCTGCAACAGGCGCAGGAGATCACCACGGCCCCAAGTACTGCCAAGCAGTCAAATCAGCCGCCACCGTCAATGTCTGCAACTAGCAACCCATTGATTACACCCGCCGACAAGGAAATCTACGGTGCACTCCTTGTAGAGCCCATTACCGTCGCCCATATCCAAAGTGTTACGGATCTTGATGAGAAGCGTGCAGCAATCCTAGCGGAGGCCAAATGCATCACAAAACAGGGTGCTAAGCTGGACAAAGACATGGCCAAGGCACAACAATCTACCAAGGTGGCAAGAGCTATGGAGTCTAAGTACATGTAGTTGTTATTGAAGCACAAAGCAAAAAAAGCACCAGCTCACGTCGTTGAAGACCCCGGCGTTCGGTGCAAGTTGGGATATGGCGGATCCAAGCCGGTAAAGGCCACCCCATATATTGATTCATATGGGAGGCCAGTAATGCCAACTCCTGCCCTCAACATTGCCATCACCAAGACCCTCCTGGAGAAGGACAAGTCGCCAGAAGCAGTTTCTCAAGTGTACGACCTCGTCGCCAAGGCATACAAGCAACAGGAAAAGGCTACCTCTCAGAGGCTTGAGTCCAACCCGGAGGTTTGCCAGCCAACCCTGAACAGCCGTAGAAGGCCAAGATCTCCCCATAACAAGGGATCCCTCACAGGCTCCACGGAGTGAAGACGGAGGGATGCGTGCAACAGGGCTGATGCCATACCCATATCTTCTGATCACGGAGAAAAGGCTCGCCCTCGTCGATCGCCACCACCCCCGCCATCTCGGCGTCACGAGGAGCCACAGTCGTGCCACCGTACAAGCATGCCACCGCCTAAGCGCTCCCAGGTCAGTATCGTTATACGCGACCAGGGTGAGCAGCCTCGGCATGCCCGAGAGCGTAGCGGCGTTGAAGGACACAGGAGCAGAGCCTACTAGGAAGCACCACGTCCGACAAGAAACCACGACAGGCATGAGGAGTCGCAGGAGGGGAACAGCAAGAAGGCTAACCCACCGCCTCCACCGCCATCGTCACCACCTAGCAGCCATCATGGCGGAGGACACGGTGGATCTCATAAATCACATCACAATTCCCCTCCCCATGACTGATTAGGTAAGCAACCAGAGCCGTACGACACATGTTCATGGCTGGACAAGATCCAAGAAGCACTGGAGCTCCCATACCTTGGGCCATGTTGTTTTGGACCAGTAATACGGGCCACAACCTACCCCCAGGGCCTCCGAATAGACAAGACTATCAAGCCCTATGACAGCACCTCCAGGCTAGTTACATGGTTGCAGGACTACAGCGAAGCGATTCACATCGTAGGGGGAAACCCTAATATCGTTGTCAAGTACATCCCACTTATGCTCACTAGCACCACCCAACAATGGATTGACGACTTCCGAAGAAATCAATATGCAATTTATTGGACATGCATGAAGCGTTCACCAAGAACTTCGAGGGTACGTACAAATGTCACTACAGAGGGGTGCACGAACAAACCGCTATGGCCGCCTTAATCGATGGTCTGGACAAGGGAACTTTGCTCCGGCATACGTCGAAGCGCAAGCAAGATAACAATGAGCTCAACCTCAACGCAATGATCGCCATTGCCAGCGAATTTTCTGCCTCTGATCACGACGTGCGCGGATCGTTGCCAGCAATAGCAATCCGCTACCCAGGCCAGGAAGAACAATAATAATAAGCGAAAAACTCCTCCTGAAGAGAAGTAAACAACTGACATGGTTGCCACAACATTCACTGGCAAAGGCGGAGGCGGAAAGCATGGTCGTGGCTGGGGGACTAGCCAGGGTCAGCAGAGGAGTGAGTCTACACCCTCAGCACCCCGTGTTCCCCAAACGTACGAAGAGTGCCGTGATATACCGTGTTTCGTCCACCTCGATGCAAACGGCAAAGCCAGCCACACCACCTGCCAATGCAAGTTTGTCAATGACCTCAAGGAAGACCCTGAGTCCGGCTACAAGCGGAGTCGGAAGAATAGACCCGGCGGAAAGTGCAAAGCAAAGAAGAAGGAGGAAGAGTCCAAGGATTAAAGTGGTATGGATGAAGATGTGGAACCCAAATCCGCCGACAAGGGCGAGGGTAAAGGGAAAAAATCCTTCGAGAAGAAGGCTCCAGTCTACCACCCTTTCCTTGTCACCCCTACCATCTAGGCCCATAAAACCTCTCTGAGGATACTGATGGCTACCCTTCCTCCGGTTCCCCAATACGTCAGGTGGTCGGAAGTTACAATCACTTGGGATAGGAAGGATCATCCAGATCTTATACCAACGGAGAATCAGTATGCCATGGTCATCAACCCCTTGATTGACGGTGTAGAGCTCACCAAGTGCCTCGTGGATAGTGGAAACAGCATCAACATCATGTACTTGGATACATTGCAAAAGATGAACTTGACGGAGACCCAGCTAAGGAAGAGCAACACCGTGTTCCATGGTGTTGTCCTTGGCTGACAAGCTAATTCCCTGGGCTGCATCACCCTTCCAGACGCTTTTGGCGATGTCAACAATTACCGCCAAGAACACATGACCTTCTAAGTGGTGCCTTTCAAGAGCATGTACCACGTCATCTTTGAACGCGACATCTTGCACTCCTTCCTTGCAATTCCATGATTTTTCTACAACAAACCCAAGATACCCGGACCAAAAGGCATCATCACCATTGACGGAAGCTTCACCAAGGCACGGGAGTGTGAGCTCAGCAAAGCCGCCTTCACTAAAGGGGTCCTCTACAGTGAGGAGTTTAAGAAGATCTAGAGCTAGGTCAATGCCTCAGAGATGCCAACTTCGAAGAAGAAGATCACTTCTACTGAACCTGCACTCAAGGCCGCCATCAAGATGAAGCTGGTGGAGCTTGTTGAAGGAGATTCCTCCAAGACCACCGCCATTAGCACGGACCTAGATCCCAAATAGGAAAGCGCGCTCGTCGAGTTCCTCCATGAGAATAAGTACATCTTCGCCTAGCAACCTGACGACGTGAAAGGTGTACCTAGGAAACTTGCCGAGCATAGCTTGAATATTGATCCTAATGCTAAACCGGTGAAACAACCTCTACGACGCTTTGGTGATGAAAGATGAAGGTCTATAGGCAAATAAATAGATAGGTTACTTAAGGCTGGCATTATCCGAGAAGTTATTCCCACCTGATGGGTGGCAAATAATGTACTTGTCCCCAAAAAGAGAACCAATGAATTAAGAATGTGTGTTGATTACACCGGCTTGAACAAAGTGTGTCTAAAGGATACGTTTGCTTTGCCTCGCATTAACCAAGTCATCGACTCGACGACTGGCTTGGAACTTCTGTGTTTTCTTGATGCCTACTCAAGTTACCACCAAATCCGGATGCGAAATTCGGGCCAATTTGCCACTTCGTTCACCACACCCTATGGCACGTACTGCTATGTCACGATGCCCTTCAGGCTGAAAAATCCTGGTGCTACGTACCAGCGGACAATGCAACGCTGCCTACACGACCAAATAGGCTGCAACGTACACGCTTATGTGGATGGCATCGTTCTAATGTCAAAGAGATCAAATGACCTTATCACCGACTTGCAGGAAACCTTCGATAATCTCCGGAAATGCAACATGATGCTTACACCTAAGAAGTGTGTCTTCGGGGTGCCATCCGGCAAGCTATTGGGCTTCATCGTTTAACACCACGGAATCAAGGTTAACCCGGAGAAAATCAAGGCCATCCTTGACATCAAACGCCCAACGTGCTTGAAGGACATACAGAGGCTCACAGGCTGGATAGCAGCAGTAAGCCGGTTCATCAGCCGACTTGGAGAGAAGGCTATGCCACTCTACAAGTTGCTCGAGAAGGCGGACAAATCCCTATGGACGGACGAAGCGGACGCAACACTTAAGGAGTTGAAGAGAATACACTCCTCCATGCCTTGCAGCACCGGTATCAAGGGAGCCTATGTTAATTTACATGGCGGCAACCAACCGAGTAATCGGCATCATCATCATGGTGGAGCACAAGGAGACAACGCATGAATACGGAGTTTAGCGACCAGTTTAAAATCCAAGCAGTGTTACCCTCACTACCAGAAGATAACTTATGGAGTGTTTATTGCTTCACGGAAGCTAAGGCATTACTTCCAAGAGCACCCCATCACAGTAGTGAGAAAAGATCCACTATCTGACATCATCAATAACAGCGATGCTACAGGAAGAGTGGCAAAGTGGGGCATTGAACTTGCCGCCTTTGAAATCACCTACAAGAGACGTGACGCTATCAAGTCATAAGCATTGATGGATTTTATTGCAGATTGGATAGAACGGCCAGAAGAAACTCATGTGCCAGAACCAGAATATTGGGCCATGCAATTTGACGGATCAAAGCAACCCAATGGATCAGGGCTAGTGTATTACTACAATCGCCAATAGGGTAGAAATTGCAATATGTCCCACAGATCCGATCCACTTCAATGCTACCAACAACATGGTAGAGTATGAGGCCCTCATTCACGGACTTCGAGTAGCCAAAGATATTGGCATCAAGCTCATAGTTTGCTATGGAGATTCCAACTTGATTTCCCATCAAGTAGTTGTTAGCTGGAATGCGCAGAACCCTATGATGGAGGCATATCGAGACGAAGTAGACGAGATGTCCAAGTGCTTCGACAGCTACAAAGTCAAGTACGTCAAAAGGGAGAAAAATGAGGCGGCAGATCTGCTATCAAAGCTTGGATCAGCTCATCGACCAATTCTGCAGGCGTTTTCCTGGAGCATTTACAGACCCCATCCGTGAAGTGAGAGGACCCCGACAACCCAGATAGAGTGGACTCATTCGTTCATGCAGTAAAAGTGACCTCTCCGGCTTGGACGAAACCGTTCATGGACTATCTACAAGACAGAACTTTGCCTGCCGACAAAGTCGAAAGGCGGCAAATAGTACGAAGAGAAAAAGGCTACGTCATCATTGACGGACAGTTATATAAAAGAAGTACCATAGGATTTTCCTTCTATGCGTCTCCCAGCAGCAAGGTATTGATATCCTTAGAGATATACATCTCAGAGATTGCGGGCATCATGCTGCTCCCTGATCATTGGTGGCTAAGGCCTTCTGACAAGGATTCTACAGGTTAACTTCCAAGGAGGATGCTGGAAAGTTGGTACAAACATGTCTTGGGTGTCAGTTCTATGCAAGCAAACCAAATGTTCCAGCTGAAGAATTGCGAACCATACCAATAACTTGGTTGTTTGCAGTCTCGGGGCTGGACATGGTGGGACCTTTGCAGACAAGACCTTGTGGATTTACACACCTGCTAGTAGAAGTGGATAAGTTCACAAAATGGATTGAAGCTAAACCCATTAGAAAGCTTGACGGGGCAACAACCCTAAAAAAATTCTGAGATCTAGTCGTGAGATTTGGTCTCCCACACAGCATCATCACCGACAACGGCAGAAATTTGTCTCTCAGAGAAGTTGAGGAGTACTATCATGAAAAAGGCATCCGTCTTGACCTAGCATCTGTGGCACATCCACAATATAATGGACAAGTTGAATGGGCCAATGGAGTAATTCTGCACGGAATCAAGCCACGCTTAGAGGCACCGCTACACAGAGCTACTGGAGCCTAGGCGGAGGAATTACCATCTGTATTATGGATTTTAAGAACAACACCCAACAGATCCACCGGCTTGACTCCTTTCTTCATGGTTTATGGAGTAGAAGCCGTCCTACCATCCGACATCCTCCACGATGCACCAAGAGTCATCGCCTATGAGGAGGATGACGCTGAAGAATCCAGACGCTTATCTGTGGACCTACTCGAGGAAGAGCACGTGCTGGCATGCCAGAGATCTGCCATCTACCAGCAGAAGATACGTGGCTACCATAGCCGCCGTGTTAAGTATCGCTCGTTTAAATAGGGGGATCTGGTGCTTAGACTCAAGAGGAGAAATCACACAAACTATCCCGTCCTTGGGAAGGACTGTTCATCATAAGCAAAGCATTGCTAAATGGTTCCTATTACCTCATCGATATTCTCGAGTTGAAAGAGAGGCCTAAAAATCGCAAGCGCAAGCAACGTGACTCCGATGATGATTACCCGGAGACAGATAGTCCATGGAACATAGCACAGCTATGTCCCTTTTACACTTAGCATATTTTATATTATGTAATAAGTTTCTTATATGATCATTGAAATAAAGCATTTGGTTTACTCATATTCTCTGAGTCTTTTACCTCCTTTAGTTGTTCATTTTTGGATCATATAAACCCTTTTATGCGCAAGTTTGCATTTGCACTTGTGAAAATTCCGCCTACGGGTGTTAGCTTAAGTTTTCTGGTCTACACGTTTTCGAAAGTTTTTATGTGGATTCTGGAGTAGTGACTTCTCGGTACCCAAAGCCGGCGATTTTTCTCTCAGGTTCTTGATGGTGCTATTAAGCATCATCACCTGAGATCATAGCTCTGTGATGCGAGTTTTCTGTCTCACGAAAGGTCAAGCATACGAACCAGAATAATGGATAAGCCAGCACTTGCTTAGAAAATATATACATGCTAGAAATAGATAAGTAGCAGGAAACTTGAGTACAAGTTCTTTCTCCCTTACAAATTCAAAAGTTTTTCCGCATACACATTACAGAGACACATTTAATACAAATATTGTTTTTATGGCTCTACTACAGGGGAATTCATGGTGGAATCATCAGCAACAGGAGAGCCAGGTCGGGAAAGATCATCAAACTCAGAAGGACATGGTCTAGACTCAGAGGACACCATGCCATCATCTAGTATCTCGACAGGCACGAAGACGTCCGCCTTGACCATCTTGGCAACTCTGGTGTCATAGGCGACGAGGGAGTTCCAAATAGCATAGCTATCAATCCCGTTTCCTTCATCGTCTAGTTGGGCATGCCGGAGGTCACCAGATCGATGTCGGTGTTGTCGTAATGTGCTTTGACCAAGGATAGGGTCATCCTTGCACCAGCTCGGATGCAAGAGGATTTTCAATCCTTTACTTTCTCGGAGGCTCGGTGCAGGATTTCCAGGTACTTCTCCGTTGAGTCTCCTGCCTTGATGTTTATCCCTAAAGACTAGGCTATCTCCTTGGCCTGCGCGATGGCTGTGCTAACAAATTTGCCGACAAGAATCATGCATTCCTTGGGATCCGGAGCACCTTCACCCAAGTTGGTCAAGCCAATGGGAGTTGTGGTTTTCATAAGATACAAGGACCATGAGTATAAGTACATTAAACATTTATCCAAATTGATCAAGACGAAGGAAACATACCGAAGAAGCTGGATTCGGCTTGCTTGCATGTCTCCGCTAAGATGCCATGCTCGTCCTGAAGTTTCTTGTACGCCTCAAGGCTCCGAGAGTTTTTCTCTTGGGCAGCTTGGTTTTGCTCCTTGAGGTGCTCAAATTCTTCCTTCAGACGCTATATCTCGGCATCTGCAGAATCTTGCATGACCTTCATCGCCTCCTGGTGTCCCTTCACTGCCTCGGCTAGTTCTTTCTTCAAGATCTTGTTTTCACTATCAAGCTCTTAAATATGCTTTGATTGCTCGACAATGCCCGTGGCCTTGGCAATAAGTTATGTAAGATGGAAAAACAAGAACAGTATGAGAACACAAAAGAAATTGACTAGGAGCAATAACGAGGAAAAGTCAAAAAGAAACATAATCTTGTTATTCGTGATATGTTCCTTCAGGAAAACTATTTTACGATTTTCATCATCCAGGTCCGCCTAAAACTTTTCATACTTCTCATTGGCTTTCTTCCTCCGGACTTTCTCATTTTGTCTAAGCAAAAGCATTTAGTTTCTCTTAGAAGCTTCTAGTCAGAACTATTTTAGTTTCATCTAGAAGCTCGCGGGCTACAATATGATATTTTGATCTATGGTTAGTTCTTCTAGAGCATCTAGTCGGAACTTTGCTAAAGTTTCAATTAGAAGCTCGGGGGCTATAGGATTAAATTTAAAGACAAGTATGATACTCTTGGAGCATCTAGCCGGAACTTTTCTAGTTTCATCTAGACGCTCGGGGCTACACTATCAAGTTCTACTCTTAGTTCTTTGGAGCACTCAGGCCAATAACTATTATTTATCCCCCTACGAGCTCGGGGGCTACAAAGGGATATGTTATACGATAAAAGGTAAAATTTAAAAGACTTACAATGGCAATAACTTTGATATTGTTGGCCAAATTGGCATATGCAGTGTGGAAGATGTCGGCATTGTTATACACGAGATTTGCCTACTAGATGAGATCGTCCAGGCTCAAAGTCGGAGGAACCGGAGGAAGTGGTGTAGTAGAAGCTGGAGGTGTAGATGAAGCTTTGGCCTACTACCATGTTACTATAACAGTTGAAGGCACAGAAGCTCCCGCCTTGGTAGTTGCCAATACTGCCACTGCCTCTACCTCCCTCGATAGCTCGTTTCCTTTCTCGGTGGCATCCTTAGCAGGAGCTTCAGCCACTTTGGAGGAAGTACTCTCCTGCCTCGCATGTCCACTAGGAGCAATGTCTGTGATAGCAGAATCTGAGACATCAAAGATTGGATTGATATTTGTCTCCATGGCGGATGTCTCAGGGATGATGTGGGACGAAGGCCCAGTGGGGCCAGTAACAGGCTTGGCGGCAGGAGTTGGAGGAGCGGTGGTGGGACAGGGCTTGGCAGCCACGTCCTTGGTAAACATATCATGAATGTTTTTTGACCCTCTAGCATCTCTGGAGGATCGCTTCAGGATAACACCAGCTTTCCTCCTGAAACATACAAAGTATAAGAACAAGAGTTGAATAGGGTGCGAGCTAAAGTACAAGACGGAGAATGAATACACTTACTCCACGGCAGGAGCCTTGGTTAGGGGGTGCCGATGGATCTCTTCTTCTCCGCCTATAAGGCGGCGGTGGATCATCTAGAGACTCCACTCTCCATTTTCTTCTTCTTCTTGGGCGGCGGTGGATCATCTAGAGACTCCACTCTCCATTTTCTTCTTCTTCTTGGCCTCGGCAGCAGCGCCAGAGGTGGAGCTCTTCCGCTTTCGTGCTACCGGAGCTAGGTGATCCTTGAGGGTGTCATCATCGGACACCACTAGATATCCTTCATCTTGGGATCATAGACCTAGGAGGCCATTTAATCTTCCACCAAGGTTGCCAACTAGGAGACAAAGGTGTGTTAGACTGATAACTTCAAGACGGAAAAGCCTTAGAGTATATACATAACGAGCAACAAACGAAACAGAATCTACCTCTGGGCACTTGCCACATTCAAACATGTGATAGGTGATCTTGAAGCCACACTTTCTGTGCTTCACCTTGACCATGTCCTTAAGCCGGAGCTTGATGGTGTCGTTGGAGAAGTTGTCCCACAAAATTCGCGTGGGATCCTTTCTATCCTTGGAGTACATGCACATCAGCTCGGCGCGGTGCTGCAGATGCTGGATCCGCCTAGTGAACCAGCACATGGCGAGGTCGAAGCCCATCAGACCTCCATCTATGAGCCATTCGATCCACCTTACGGCACGATTGGCTGCTTCGTCGGACGGAAGGGAGGCTGGGGACCTCCAGGTGGGTGCATTGGCGGCGGCTCCATCGACAAAGTCGGGATACGTCTCAAG
Source organism: Avena eriantha (assembly GCA_910589775.1). NCBI lineage: Eukaryota > Viridiplantae > Streptophyta > Magnoliopsida > Poales > Poaceae > Avena > Avena eriantha. The sequence continues at coordinate 86,793,744 of OU342746.1, read as the reverse complement.
ACGGTCAGGCAGAGGAATGTCAGGGCCATACAAATATGTTCGCTGCCAGTTCTTGCAGGATTCATGACCCACAATGTCAGGGAAGTGCCGGCTAGGGCGGATCTTAAAGCTAATTGTTCCGCACATCCGCATCTTATCCTTGTATTCTACGGACTCTCTCTTGATGGTGAAAAAGTAAATAAACAGATCTAACCTTGGCTTTATTCCTAGGTATCCTTCGCACAAGGCACTAAAATTGTTAAGTACGAGAATGCTATTGGGAGAGAGGTTGCGGGGAAGTACCTGGAAGTAGCAAAGGACATCCAGGAAGAAGTCGGAGACTGGCAGGCTTACGCCACGTACCAGCTGAGCTTTGAGGTACACCTTCTCTCCATCTTGGGGAGAGGGAGTCACTTCGTCGGCCAGTGCCGGCTGCTAGTCCAAACCCTTCGTTGCGGGGAGGTACCCCTCGGTGATGAGGTCTTGTAGATATTAGGCGGAGAGGTCGGAGCCCCTCCACACTCCTTTGTGGGAGTTGCTATCTTCCTCAGTAGCTTCAGGCACCACCCATCCTTGGTCGTCGCAAGTGGTTTCCACCACGGCAGTGACAGGGACGACGACCCCCTCCGGTGGGACCATCACTCCCTGGGATGGCTTCGTTGTAGCCTCGGGAGTCACCGCCATTGAAGGAGCAGAGCTGCTGGAGACCATTGCGTAACTGGGAGTGGATGGAGAAAGGGGGAAGCTCTGGCTAGGGTTTTCCGATGAGGGTCTCGAATGGCCGTGCGGCTAGAGGAAGACAAAGACACAGGGGAGAATGCAGGTAAAATAAAAAAATCTAGCCGCGTCATAATATATAGACCTGGTGTCAAGATTCGTGCAGAAGGATCTTATGGGCAAAGTGTTGCCGACTTGGAGATGAGTGTACGCGGTAATTTCACCACATCCTCCGTCTTTGCCGCTTTACCATTTCAGATTTCACACGCGTAAAAATAGCTAATGATTAATTCCTTGCCTTCTGTGAGTTTCGAGGTAGCATAGGCTATACCCTACGACATCCTCCTAACAGTTGCAGTGGAGAGGTCGCATCTGAAGATTCCATCGAAGGTGGAAAATATCCAACTCTGGAAATGAAGACTCAAGGAATCTTCAACTACAGTGCAAAGCCGGAGATGATTGCAGGGTTCTGTGGGAGACCTTTGAGATATTGCTTGATGGATTGTCGGTATCACATAGATGGAGCATTCAAGACTACAAGGCAAGATGGCGCAAGATCTCAAAGTCCTTTGGGGCTACTATTGGGGATATGCTAAATGGGTATCATCATAGCATGTCTCTAATCCGGCTAACCCGGGTGGCCCATAGTTGGTGGCAAGGTTGATGGCCTGCTAGGCAGCCTAGTTAGACAGATCCAGAAGGGAGGCCCATGTCGGATAAAGGAAGGCTACACAGGAGTCACCAATGTACTCGGAGCCTTGGAGTGCAAGACACGAAAAGCTAGTTAGTATTAGTGTAGCACTCTTTACCTTGTCCGGCAAGGTCCTTTCCCTATAACCCTAGGTTCTGGTGCCTTTATAAACCAGACCTTTGGGACCCTTTAGGGCACAACACTTTATGATTCATAACACCCTCACACAGCGAACCGATCTCTGTAACTCGGCGTATTGCCATTATAGTGATTTATAGCAGGAGTAGAGATCCGCCACCATTGTGGGACTTGAACCTAGGTAAACTGTGTTACCTCGTCCTCGCCAACTCTCCGTCTTACCTCACATCTCTAAACACGCACTGTGAGGACCCCTCCATGGTGTACTCGTCAGCAATACCATGACAGTTGACCTAGATCATGATTGAGTGCTCCTAGGATGGATGCCATACTTTGATGAAGATAAGGGTGCCAAAGAAGATTATTAAATTGCCTCCAAAACTATGTGGGTTAAGAAGCACAAGGCTCCAATGGAAACAAGGAAGGTATGGATGAATATACAATCATGAGTAGAGCACAATCATGCCAAGATTTGGTCAAAAGGAGATGACATGGAGATGGGAGCGTCTGGCAAGTAGGCATGTTGGTAAGATTAGTAGAGACAGATTATTTTCTTGCCTGCAAAACCATCAAGAACAAGTGGGTCAAAGGATGATATATCCAAGGGAAAGGGTCAGATTTGTAAGTGATTATGATGGTCTACAAGATGTTTCAAATGCATTTCAAAAAATGCACAATGTTTAGTGTAGGTAGGGACTCAAAGATGTGATGTTGCTAATTGTTCCATACTTAGTCATATTTTGATAGATTTGGGATTTTTGACTAGGGTCGATGTTTTTGAGGGGTTGAAAGGTTCCAACTCATCATCAAGTGGATTATGTTTAAGAGTTGGTTAGGTATAGGAGATCCATGGCTTGAGTTGGTCTTTACTACATTGGGGACTTCAAAAGATAAGTGACTCAGAATTGAGTCTGATAAGGAAAACCAGGGTTCATTTTAGTGACTAAAGATCAAGACAAGCTAGGTAATGTTGATGGAAAGTACCTTGATCCAAAGCAACTATTTGTGAGGGTAGAGTACCACACAAGTATGAGAATAGGATAGGTGCATTGCCTTAGATCTAGAGATGATGATCTTGATTAGGGTTCCAAGAGTTCATCTGGTAATAGGGAGGATGATAGTCTTTCAATGAGGGCTTAATTGTTATCTTCTCAAGAGGTGCAAGGGTTGCATGGTTTAATTAGTTTAGTTTCTTGGGGTTGAGATCCTATAATATCTCATACTACTTCCTAATCAAGCAAGTTTAGACAATTCATCTCAGCAAGAAGATCAAGTCAATTCCTTCCAAATAGCTCAAGACTACTACTATGGACACCATCAAGCCTAGCTTGTGGTATTGAGGATTATAATTTACCACAACACATTCAGATGCATAAGCATAAGCACATACAAACAAACAACTACTTCACCACTAAGAAATAAAAAGTTTTTATTCCACCTAATGTTTGCACTTTGGACAACTAATCAGGGTTACTAGAATTGGGGTGTTACAAAAATGTCATGTGGCATCACTATTGTTTATTGTATCTCTCATGGGAGTTGTGCTCACCACTGTGATCTTGTGCTCTTGAAAATAGTGTCATAGCTTTCTGGTGGCAAAAAATACGCCATAGGCTAACTTTTGGTAATGCGGATACCGTTGTTTTGACTCTGTCAAGACCTGTTGAGGTAATAAGTCGGACACTGTACCAAGTGCTCTTGTTTTCTCTCCCTTCATTCTACCACCATGACGATGTTGGTGACTCTATTTGTCACGGCAATGTAAAATAGCATAGGTTCCTGAGGTTCTGGAGCTGCAAGAATAGGGGCATATGAGAGTACTACTTTCAGGTCTTCGAGTGCATCTTCAACTTCATCGGTCCAGAAAAATTTGTTTGTTTTCCTCAAGAGCTTGTATAATGGTGTGGATCTTTCGATGAGCTGACTGCCAAACTGACTCACTGCTGCAATCCAACTAGTGAGCCGATTTATGTCCTTCAAGTGAGTTGGCCTGAATATGATGAGTATAGCCTTTATCATGTCCCGGTTCACTTCTATGCATCTTTGAGACATGATGAAACCTAACAATTTTTTGGCTGCAATTCCGAAAAACACTTCTTCGGGTTAAGCATTATGTTGTATTTTTGTAGTTTCGCAAATGATTCCTCCATGTTAGAAATTAATGTTTCCTTCTTTTTGGACATCACAGCTATGTCGTCCACACATGCATGTACATTGCATCCGATTTAGTCATGGAGGCAACGCTGCATAGTGCGTTCATATGTAGCTCCTGCGTTTTTTAGGACGAATGGAATCGTTATGTAGCAGAATGTTCTGAAGGGGGTTATGAATGAAGTCTTTAGTTTATCTGACTCCTTCATACCTATTTGGTGATAACTGGAATATGCGTCGAGAAAGCAAAGGAGTTCTGAGCCTGCCGTTGAGTCGATAACTTAGTCGATTCTAGGCAGAGTGAACGGATCTTTGGGACAAGCCTTGTTCAAGGCAGTATAATCGACACACATCCTTAAATAAATAGTGTCATTTTTAGGGACCATTATAGGATTAGCCACCCACTCAGTGTGGATGAATTCTTCAATTAATATGGCTAGTTCTAGTCGGGCTAATTCTTTGGCTATAGCTTTGCACTTTTCAACGCCGAAACATCGTAAGGACTGTTTGATAGGTCTAGTGTCAGGATACACATTAAGAGAGTCCTCGGCATGTTCCCTAGGTACTCCAGTCATGTCAGAAGCTTTCCATGCCATGATATCTTTATTAGATTTGAGGAACTTGATGAGCGCTCTTTCCTATGAGTGATATAAACCTACGCCTATATGTGTCACCTTGGAGGGGTCCTTGTCCTTTAGCGGTGTTGTATTTTTATCTTCCGATGCCTTGAATTTTGGAGTTAGCTTTAGCACCTCCTTCTTCGTAGCTAGCATCTCAGACAGTTTAGTGTTCTTCTTGATCTCCTGGTACTCCTCGGCATGCAGCACGGTTTCAACATAGGTGGAAGCTCCGTTTTCACACTCTCGTGCTTTCTTTGGGTTTCCCCAGATTGTGATGATGCCGCGAGGACTCGAAAGCTTCATCATGTTGTAGATGTAACAGGACAAGCCATAAATTTCTAGTAGGCTGGACGCCCGAAGATAGCATTGTATGCGCTCTTGAATGGCACCACTTTGAAAGACAGTGGTTCAGTCCAATAATTATCCAGCTTCCAAAAGTAACGTCCTGAGTGATTTCTCCTAGAGAGTTCGTTTGTCTCCCGGGGACAACGCCATGGAAGACCACACTTATGTAGTTCAACTGGGTTTCCGATATCTTCATGTGATGTAGTGTTTCAATGTAGAGGACATTGATGTTGATGCCACCGTCCATGAGTGTTTTGGAGAACTCATAGCTGGTAATAAGTGGATTGATGACCAGAGTGTACTTTCCTCGCCTGTGAGGATTAGGAGGATGATCGCTTCACTCAAAAGTCATCATCACTTCCGACCAATACAGGTACTGGGGGACAGCCGAAATAGTTGTGTTGAGCTCATGTATAACTACCTTATTGATCTTAGCAGGCTAAGATCCGAGAAAGTAGACATAAGTGTGTTTCTTTCTTGGGTAAGCCTTCTTACCATCCAACTTAGGGTTAGCAGTATCTTCCTATTCCATGTCGGAATTTTCTTTGGTCTCTTTTTCTTTTTCGGAATTTTTCTTTTCTTTCCTTCGCTTGTCCCTGTAGCGAGCGGTTTCATCTTTCTTGATGTCGTCATTGAAACAAAACTCACCATTGTTTCGGAAGAGCTTTCGTTTGCGTCCTGGTGGTATACACATGTGTTATTGGCAATGTTGGCCCAGGAATAGGTCTTACCAGGCTGCTGGTCTCCTCTTCCTTGGACCCGGGAAGCTCCACGGCCTCGTCCCCAACCGCCTCCGCGCCCTCCGTGATCTCCGGACCAGAAAGTTGCATTAATATCTGCATTTTCTGGGTTGGGCTTGACCTCAGAGGTGGTTTTTTTTCTTCTGTGGCCGCTGTTGCTTCGGCTATTTTGATGAGTGTGGCATAGCTAGGTCGTTTAGTAGGCCATGTGAATCATCATCGGCATTAGTGTATTTGATTGCCATTTCTAACATATCTCCCAAATCGGTAACCTTTTCCCGCTTAAATTGGTGGCACAACAATCCGGTTGGAAGTCCTGTGATGAAAGCTTCAATCGCAGTTTGGTCATTTACTCATTCACATGAGTTCTTTGTGTCGATCCATCATCTGAGGTAGTCCTATCAAGTTTCTTCGGTTTGTTGGACACAATGTTGCAAGACTCCAATTGTGTAGGGCCTCACTTTGCATGTCATATTTGTGGATGGTGTTTTTTGGTAGTTCATTTAGCCATGATCGAGCCGTCTTCCTCACCAAGAGTGGGAGATATCGGATTGTGACCAAGTTGTTTCCTCCTTTGATGATGCAGCAAGCCTGGAAAAAAACTTGGAGCCAGGTATACGGCCAAGCTACACCGTCATATGGTTGAATGTGCCTTGAGATGGCGAAACCCTCCAGAAAGTCTGTCTTACGGATCCATGGCCCAAAGCACTTTGGGCTCACATATATGTCATTCGACTTAGTGATGCACCTCTGTATTTGAGTTAATCTGGTTCCTGGCATCGCATGGTGATAGAGAGCATCGTCTCGTATGTTCGTCGTGGTTGTGGGACTTTGGAGTCGGATCTCTGCTTCTCCTACCACCTCCTCCACCCCGGCGCCATCACTGGCTCTCGTGGGAGCTATTATGGTCACTGCCTAGTGGAGAAGAAGGTTCAGGTGGGTTGTTTCCGGCTGAACATCGGCCTCCCCTTGAAGCGTCATGTTGTTGGCCTCGAGGTGGGTCTTCGTGACCTCCGCCACCTTGACAACCATGGCCAACGTGGCCTTCATCGTCCATTCATCCAGCATTATCATCATATTGACAAGGTTCAACCTGGTGGCTTGTGTGCCTAGGTGGTGGCATTTTTTGAATATCCCTCTCTCGATGTCGTGCTACTTCATCTCTATGGATGTCAATTGCCAACGGGATGGGTGGCATGGAGCCAGCACTACTACGGCGTCTCGTGACACGTCCGGAACGACGTCGCTCCAGTTCCATGCAGTTCTGTGTCACTGGCCTTAAGAGCTAGTTCTTGAGTGGGTGTCATCCTAAGGGACAGAACATTGGTGCTGATCTGGCTCACGTTGGGGCCTTATTTCCCGCTCCACGCTAGTGCAACATTGGTCGGATTTTGAGACCAGCTTCCCTCTAAAATACATGGTGGCTTTATGTTGCTCTAGGCCCTTGTTGAGCAGTGTTTCACACTTCTAGACCTGCTCTAGGCTTGGAATATTCGAAAGGATCTCGGGCTATGGCAGTGTTTCCCACTGGTGTATTGTAGATCCTGTTTCCCTAACTTTCGATTCGATATTGCCCTATGATGATGTCATTATTTTTTCCTTCACAAAGGGTCTTGTGGATATTCGGATTTTATTAGTGAGCACGGGGCCATTCCGGTTCTTCTGATGCTGCAGGGAGTTAAACTACCCTGTATTTGCAAAAGTTGTTGTTGATGCACTGCTTCTCCTCGATGATATGTGTTGCTTCGTCCAATAGTCGCAATCGGTATGCCTCTAGGGCCTCGGACCTTTGATCCAATTCATTCGGGGTAAGCTTCGAAGTGGTTGGGATTGTCATTGTTAGTGCTTCTTTGTAGATTTCTCGAGCATAGGGGTAACCATGTGGCCATCCAGCGGAGATTTTTTTGGTTCCTGGGGGATCAGAGCACTGTCTGAATCTGCCATCTGGATACTCTCGTCAACTTCTTCCTCTTCAGCAGGTAGGTTTTGTTTTGGAGTCTTGTTTTTTCTTCTTTCTTGCCTGGTTGGTAATTGGGAACTAGCGCCAAAGATGGCTTTGGGTCTGTTTCCTAGGGATAAAATTCCATCAGTACTTCTAGACACTGGGACCCTGGGATTTTCTCCGAGATCCATGCCATCTTGTGAGTCAGGCTGTTCCTAGTCGTAGTCCTTGTCCATACTATAGTATAGACTCGAATGTGACCCTTCTCCTTTCTTCATAGCTCTGGAGTTGATTTCTTCTCTGAATTCTTCTTCGTACGCCCAAAAATCTATGGATGTCATGGACTCTCCCGGAGAGGCCGGTGTGTCGGTGTTTGCTCCGATGGTGTCCAACACTGAGTCGTTGTCGTCTCCGGCATTGGCGGAGCTAGATCTAGAGAAGACGTAGCCAATGAAGTGACATCCGTGTGCTCTAAGGTGGGTTAGGATTTCAACCTTTGCTTCTTAGAAACTTTTGATGGTCTCGAGGATGGCGTCTAGATTGACATTAGGGCACAGCATCATCCGCCTCACTGTGTGCCTCAAAAATGATTTTCCTGCTCCTGTGTCGGTAGAACCGGATCTAGAGCTATTGCAACTTTGGTCTTCTTGAGATTTGACCTCCTGAGGGAGATCTTCTTCAGATTCGACCTTCTGTTTCTCCATGTTCTCCACCTCAGGGGCAGGTTGGGTGGGATTAGGGTTTTTCGAGATCCGAAACTCTGCCGCCTCTGGAGGCAAAGTGGATCCAGAAGTTTCTTCCACCTCTATCATCACCGCTAGGAGGGTTGGGCAAGTACAGTGAAACCAAGGTAGATGTTGATCTTGTTGATTAGCTGGATGGTATAGCTTGTCACGGCCTCCGTATCCGGAATCCAAGCCTCGTCGAGGAGGATGAGAGGGACATCACTATCCTATAGGATGTTATTGACAATGATTGTTTCGCTAATTCATGTATGCACAGATTTAACCCGAAACGCATATCCGAAGGCACTTGCCCCACGGTGGGTGCCAACTGTCGTCGTATTGAAGACAAGTATGCCATGAGGGGGTCCTCGAAGCACACGAAAATGTGGGGTGTATACATACGGTTGTATGGGATGGTGCGCACACTATCTTACCCAGGTTCAGATTCGACTATGGTGGACATATCTACTACTGCTTGCAATCTAGTATATCAGAAAATTTGGAAGTACAACAGATTACAAGAGTTGGTTTCGCCGGTGCGAGTTGAGATTGTGGTGTGGTGGTTGTGCCCTAAAGGCTGGTCCCTAGGACGATTTATCTAGTCATCTGGCCTAGAGTTTACAGGAGAGTCTTATCTGGCTACGACATAGAGTCAGTACGGAGTACATCTTGGACTACAAGTATTCCTATTAGCCGAAGTCGGCATGTCTTTTGGGCCTTCCGGATTGGATTTCATCTTATCTTGCTGACTGGGCCACCCATGGAGCATAGCTCTAACCCAGAAGTGGGCCACCCTAGTCAGTGGATCACCGTGGGTATACCCGGAAAGTATGTCCCCAATAGTGCGAGAATTGCGATTCTATGCACCCTATCCAAGAAGGGAGAAATGTGGGTTTACGTCCTTTCCAGAAATGCAATAAAACTTATTTATGGTTTCATTTAGCTAGCATACGTACTACTTCTCCTGTGGAAAAATGAACATGCCCAAAACCCGTATAAGAAACCTATAGAGGTATAGCACATAGAAGCTAGCAGTACACTAGGTGTTATACCTGTAGAGGTATAGCATCTAGAATGTAGATTATTTTAGAACAAAATTTGGTTCTAGAATGTAGAATATTTTAGAACAAAACCTGTAGATGTACACTATAGGTTTTGTTCTAAAATATTCTACACTACAGGTTTTGTTCTAAAATATTCTACACTACAGGTTTTGTTCTAAAATATTCTACATTCTAGAACCAAATTTTGTTCTAAAATAATCTACATTCTAGATGCTATACCTCTACAGGTATAACACCTAGTGTACTGCTAGCTTATATACCTCTATTGGTTGCCTATACCTCTACAGTACATAGTAAGTAATGTACTTACTGCTTCTATTTTTGAGTACTATTAAAATGTAAGTTGTAACATAAATCATACTACTACTGATGTGACGATACAATACTGCGCTAGGATGTGATAGCTTGCTATTCTAGCTATAACTCCAGTCGGCGTGCCTCCTCGATGCAGTTCTCCACTGTACAGGATCTCTAGGAAACACGCAGAATTAACACCCCTCGTTTAAAGAGCGTCCCATATTTCCCATCTCCATTCTCCAATGCTGCCTAGCCGCATTTTGGATCCTCTCGATATCGCACTTCACAAGTTTTCCTAGCCATCTCGCTCGCTGCATCGATTCTTGCAGGCCGCCATCCCTCTCCTCCAAAACCCCCCACAATCATATTTGAATCCGCCCTCGCCCCCAGTCCATCCATATGCGATGGAAGATTCGAGGCATAACAGGCAGTACGGCGGCTGGAGCAAGGTCGGCGATGATGCCTTCGGTGAAATCACTATGCGTATGGACACTACCAACGCCGCTCAGCTGGCCGCATTCACCAAGGAGTTATACCGCCATGTGGCCGATGAAAAAGCTAGTAGATGCTCCAACGATGGTTGTGGGAAGTTTGCCGCTTTCCACAACCTCCATAGCCACAAGATTGTGTGCCTACAAGGCCCGTTCAACTGTGTCGAGCCTGGCTAGGAGTTCTCCGCCACGCCCACAGCACTCCTCGCCCATCTTGCGTAAGCCCACTCGATGGAGGTGCACAATTTCCAATACGGCGAGGAACACAGGTACATCTCGTAGCCTTTGTTGGCACCTGGCTCATGGCGAGTAGAGACCATCGGATCCAGGGACGATGGTAAGGTGTTCGACATGTATCTTTACATGCTTAACTATGGCTTAGCCGTATCTGTCTAGTCCATCCGGTCGGCTACGTGATTGTTTCCGCTACATGGTGGAGTTGCACTTTAATGAACCTTCAATGATGGGAGGGTAGTTGGGGGAGTTCACCAAAGATAGCCTGTTTTTTAGCCGAAGAGCAGCGCCTCACCGGCCACTGTCAGGATTATTTAAGATTTCTGTAATTTCCTGATTAAGAAACATCATAGCATCACTCTGGATTACTCATTTTGCTTCCACAATGTGGGAGATGGAAAATATGGCCATCTTGATTCTACTGATGGTATGTTGTTCAAATTTGGGATTGAATATTGATCTTGATTCTGGTTGAGGGGTTTCAGTGTGTTGTAAGGGTGGATTTTGGCTATAAAGTAGTACTTACTATACTACTAGTTCCTGCACTTGGGAGTATTTTGTTTCTATTTCTTCTAGTGCTAAAGTATTTTTCAGTATGTACTGGATCAAATGTTGGAGATGATCTAGCTTTTCCTTTGAAACCGCCCTGTACTGGTAGCTAGAAGTACTTGTTTAGATAAAGTAGCTTTTCCTTTGAAACATGGCATTGCACATGTATGTACTTCATATGTTTTATCGCAATCATTTCGGTTACTCATATTTACTTGATCATTTCTTTCTCTAGATATTTAGCATGTTGCAATTTAGTCCGCCAATTCTTCCTTCCTTTAGAAACTATGGTTACATTTCTCATCTGATGTCAGCAGCACGCTCCTTGAGAGTAGAGAACATCGGATCCAGAGATGATGGTACGATGTTCGTTGTGCTATTTGAGAAGCGCGCGAGCGGTGACATGGTCGTATCCGTTATGTGCGTCAGGCCAGACACGTGCTTGTTGCCCGAGTACTATGTGCAGTTCACTGTATATCTCCCGTCAACAGAGCTACGGTTTTGGGAGGGTGTAATGTGCAATTCCTTCACGCTTGGGAGCAGGGCGACATTAGGCATCATCCAGAAGTAAAATCATGCCATGTTGGTGTTCCCGGAGATACATGAGATCACCCAGGTATTGCATTACTCAATATGCATCCATCACGAGGGAGAATTCTCAATTGGTTCTTCTTTTACTGCAGAATTTATGTATCCCACTCTCTAGATACAAGGAATTTCAGTGTGTTGGAGGGTGTATTTTGGCTGCAAAGTAGTACTACTATACTACTAGTTCTTGTACTTTGGAGTATTTTTGTACTATATACTAGTGGTACTTGTCTAGATCAATGGCAGGATATGGTCATGCTTTGCCTTTGTTTTGTCGTTACTATTACTAATGTATTTTGTAGAACTAATACTAATGTACCGATACTTGTTTAGATCAAGTGCAGTAGATATTCTTGCTTTTCTTTTGTAACTTGGCCTTGTCATAAAATCATAACCTAGACGAGGCTTGGGAATTTTAGGTTGCATATGGAGGTCACACACAAGCATTAATGTGAGAAGTAGGTATGCACACAAAATTAGACTTGATCGTTTGTTTTGCTTGCTCCAATGATTGAGTGAGTTCGGAGAAAACGGCAAAATGATCGTGCTCCAAGGTTTATATTGCTAAAACAAGATCTGGTTCTCTCTGTACTACTATTGAACATCAATGTCTGCATTGTTGAATCAGTCACTTTGAAATGATGATGAATATGTCAAGTGCCGATGAATATGAACTGGGAATCTGTCAATCTTTTTCTGCCTTATTATGTGTTGCAAATGCTACTAAATATGTCAAAAGTTTTATCGTTGTTGTTGGGCTACTTGCTATCAGACTATTGGCACCGAGGGTACCCCGTCACGTCAAGTCGTCGGGCCCGCCCAGGGTGCCCTCTCAAGAGCTCGCAAGGAGAACGAGCCTCTAGAGGGGGGACTGGAGCACGAATCCTCTACAAGTGCCTGAATAAACCGGGACCGGGAGCCGAAGCCTCCCAACAAGGCCTCGGGAGGGGGATTCACTGGGTCCAAGCGCGCCAAGCAAGACGACGCACCAACGGTCGATCCAAGCGACGGCCAGTCTCTCCGTGGAAAGCAAAGCATGAAGAGGTGGGAGGATGACGCAAGACAAGAATGTCGTCTGACACAGCCGTTTCGATGCAAGGAGACCAAGGTGATGACATAAAGTGGAAGGGTCACCGACCACCCCCTGACACGGTAGCTGGCTAGCGGCCACAAGAGGATAAGACTGGTCCGAACCCTTTGGCGGGAATGTGGTAGCCCTTCCGACCCATGGACCTAGGGAAGAGGCCTAGCGCTGCCCTATAAAAGGAGTCCTTCTCCTACCTTAGGAGGGGATTGATCCCAGAGATCTAAAACCCTAGACTTTCATCCTCCATTGTAACCTCGCAAAGCACGCAAGAAATACAACAAAGCAGGCGTAGGTGCTTTACCTCCTCACGAGGGTCCCGAACCTAGGTAAAAAACCGGTGTCATCTTTCTGTCGTCTGCTAGCTCCACTGCTGTCACCGTTGTTGAGTTCCTTTGGGATCGCATGTTCATCCTCCTCACGAAGCCAGGGATCACTGGACTCTAGTTCCTTCATGGGACAAATCTCTGACATTGGCGCACCAGCTAGGGGGGCTGAGGCACTACCCGGAAGACTCCAGCCAGCGACATTGGCATGGTTGCTCGCAGCAAGCCTCATGACAACCGCTCCCAGTAGGAGCAGCTAGGGAGGCTTGAGGGCTCGCATGTTTCTACCCCCACTCCCCCACCCTACTCTGGGGCCGACAACAAGTTCCGCCTACGCCCCCCCACCCCCCCCCCCCCCCCCCCCCCCCCGAGAATGGGCGGCGAGAATTCTCCTCCAAGCACCTCGCTGACCCGAGCATCTCGCGTCCCGCTCACCTCGGAAGCAGCTCGCTTCATGGTGAAAGAGCTCCTCTGCAACCTGTCTGCCGAGGATGCAAGAAAGGAGTGGAAGGCGTGCCTCGGAGCCTTGATGGACATTGCCTAGGACAACCCCGCAGCGTGCAAAGCGCGGCCGGGTGACATAGCCTACGGGGTAACTCCATCCTCTGCTCTTCGCGGCGGGCCCGGGGACTCAGATGATGTGAAGCCGCACAACATGGTGGGTCCCGGGCAGATCCGAGGCTAGGCAGAAGTCATCCGTTTCGCGGAGGATGCGCGGGTGACCTTGACAAGGCACTGAGTCGCGATACCCAGACCCTCTAGGCCATCTCAGTTGCGGGCCTGCAGAACCGAGCGAGGCTCATCGGTGGCGTGGAGACCCGCAGCTCCAGCTGCCCCGCCCTGACTAAACACCTTCTTCGGGTGGTGTAGCCACCCAGATTCAAGCCGGAGATGGCGCCACGGTACGACGGCACCAGCAATTCCACGGAGTTCCTGCAGCTCAACAACACTGGCATAGAGGCAGCCGAGGGAGACGACCATGTCCTCGCCAACTGGTTTCCTATGGTACTAGGGCCACAGGAGTGCACATGGCTCCTGAACCTCCTCGAGAGGTCTATTGGCTCATGGTCTAAGCATTGCATCCTCTTAGTCACGAAATTCAGAGGTGTGGATGAACTAGCGTAAACGTGTGAGGACCTCAAGAAGGTGCGCCAAGGACCCAGAGAAACGCTGCACAAGTACCTGCAGCGTTTCGACCAATGCCTTGTCAGGTCAGCGGGGCTACCGATGCAGAAGTCATCGCTGCTTTCATGGAGGGCGTCTCTGATGCTCAAGTCGTCGACATGATCGGTCACCATGGAGAGAACCTATCCATGGTGGTCGAATTATTCGCGTTGGTCGATCGCTGCGCTAAGGCAGAAGCCAGGGGTCTGTTTGCCCATGGCGAGATTGGGCCCGCGGACCCGGCCATGGAGAGTGATACAAGCCTCATCAGGCACATGTAGAAGGACGGCAAGCAACACCCCTTCAAGAGAGAGGCGAGCGGCCCGACCAGCTCGCACATGTACTGCGGCTTCCACCAGAGGCAGGGCCATGACATTAACAAGTGCGTCAAGCTCAGGGAGGTAAGGGAGTAGTATGATAGGAAGAACAGGCACGAACAGAGCAAAAAGCGCAACAAGCCCCGACGCACCAAGGTCCCTGACCCGTAACTCCAGTGAAGGGCATGGGGGTTGGGTGGTCGGTGATACCGAAAGCTCGGTCCCTTGGGGGAGACCACGGAATCAGCGGTGTCCCTGCATTCCAGGTACACGCGCCTCCACCAGGCCCAACCCCCTTAAGGTGACCCTCGCCTCCCTCTCCTACTCCACTAGGTGACACTTATGCACCCCTCACTAGGGCAGGGTGCTCGGGGAGGGAAACAACTATAGTTGTCGATGATTTCTGTCTTCTTTTTGGATGAATTCAATCGTTCTTTGATTTTCTTTTCTACCCGCGTGCTAACCACGTCCCAATATATCCATCATCCGAGCGGGGCTTGAGGGTGCCTATCACCTGATCGCTCCTGTCGACGTCGGGGACCTGAAGGATTGAGCTCTGAACTTGCGGACTAGCTTCGGTGATAAGTCACCTCACTCGCAGGTCCCTAGCGCTCGAGACCCTCGTATGGTGTCTTGACGGAACGAGGTAGCACCAGGAACGCAGCTCGGCCAGGACACACCTGTCCTCGACCGGGACCACCGCAATGTGCGATACCTACGATCTCCTCCTCGAGAAGATCACGGGCTAGCATGGGCCCCATGGTGCTCTCCTCGAGAAGCTTATGGGGTGTCTTGTGAGACACTTCCCTCCAGCAGCCCAAAATCTCCAAGACCTAAAGTGTCGAGCTCTAAACTTATGGCCCATTCCTTGGCTGCAAGTTACCTCACCCACGTTCCTATCGTCTTGTGAGGCACTTCCCTCCAGCGGCCTAAAATCGACAGGGCCTAAAGTGTCGAGCTCTGAACTTACGGCCCGTTGCTCGGTCGCAAGTCACCTCACCCACGGTTCCTGGCTCTTAAAAGACCAAAAATCCCTATGCTAACAGGACAACAGGATGGAGGGATGGCTCACGAGGCACCCGCCCCTCTAACCGCCAGTAAACTACAGGACTTAGCAGGCGGAGCTCTGAACTTACCGCCCGACCATAGCAGTAAGTCACCTCGCCTGCAGGTCTCGACGCCTACAATTCGCCACGAGAGCTCACTAAAGGCGCTCCTCGGTGTGCTCAGCATCCCTCGAACATCTTCCCGTGAGACCTAGGGGGAGGACAAGACCCTCAACAAGAACACGAACAAATACGTGCCACGAGTCCACAAAAGAGACATCAAGTCCAAAACACGGCCATCACGCAATAGTGCATCGAATGGATTACAGTCAAAAGGCCCCTCAGGCCGATAGCTCTGAAGCATTGTCTTTTGGTGATAGCTCGCCACTCCCCCTAGCACCAAGCGTGTCGTGCGGCGAACCTCCTTCTTCATCGTCAGAGGACCCAATGCCCTAAGAGTCCTCGCCCTCTTCAGCCGGCACGAAGGTTGGGAGGGGCTTCGACGCATTCCTCCACAAGCTGTTAGAACTGCGTGACCTCGTCGGGCGAGGTTCCTACAGGATACGTCACCTTCTCTAGGAGTATCCTCCAGGGGAAGTTGGCATCGTACTGGTAGAGGATAGAGAGAACATGGGTCTCCATGACCCGCATCATCATGTGGCACTTGTCCAGATGGTACCCGTGGTAGAGCTAAGCTCTCCCCTCCAGCGCCATCATGACCCGGTCGAAGAGCATCAGGAAAGCGCCATTTGTGTTGGCGTCGGTGAGGGGACCGGCGTAGAAGTCGGTTACCCCTAAGTCCTAGAGAGTGGTGCCCGCATGCTCAGCAAGCGCCCATTACATCTTGCATCACTCTTTATCCAACACCTGGAGGTCTTGTTCCACCTAATCGCGGAGGTCCCAGCGCTTCTGGAGCTCTTGGTGAGTGGATTGCAGATCCTTCAAGGCGCCTAGATCGGCAAGATCCTGGGCCAGGCGCTCCTCCGCCTCGCTAAGGGAGGCTTTCAGCTCTTCTCTCCTCTCCAGGAAGCGTGCCTCCTGGGTCTTGGATTTCCCTTGCCACTCCACCCGGAGGGCCTGGCAAAGCTACAAGAGCACCACCTCGTTGTATTTCTTCATCTGTTATCGCTCCTCGGCAAGCAGTGATGAAGGCTCTCGTTGGTGTTCGTGCTATGGCGCTCGACATCGAGTGTGTGTTCCTCAAGCTTCTGCTGGGCTATCCCCAGTTGGGCCTCCAGCGCCTCCAGTGGGCTCCTCTCCAGTTGAGCCTCATCCTCACGAAGCCGAGCCACCTCCTCATGGAGTGCCACATCCCGCTCCCTCTGAGCGACCCTCCGATGGTCTTCTTCGACCTCCCGTTCGGAGAAGGCAAGCACACGATGGCTCACAGAGAAGTCATGAGCGACGCTAGCCAGGTCCCAGGTGGAGGCACTGGGAGGCACGACATGAACCCCGGCCTACACGGAGGTCCCCGTAGCTTCCAGAGGCAACTACGTGAGGGCCCGGTCGTCCCCGAAGCTAGCTAACCCACCATAGGCTCTCCCCTGCTCCTAGGCCTGGACGAGAGCGGACCGCTCCAGGTGAAGGCGACGCCATTCCTCGGCTAGGCGATGCTCCTCTACAGCAATGTCGTCAAGGAACCGGTCAAGCCTAGTGCGGGCGTTCGCCATGACGCCCCGCAGGAGCCCGACCAGACCAGGGAGCCGCCCTCAGCCAGTAGCAAGGCCAGCATGCCTGGCCCCACCGCATCGGGCGCTTGGGGGTTCCGCCAACAGGCTCTCCCCGGTCGTCGTGGACTAGCAACGGAGCTGTTACTTGTGCTCCTACAGGATCATCGAGAAGGAGGGCATTTCCACCTCCTACAACGACCTCAGAGTTAGGCAGGCCTTCGTTAGCAGGGTTGTCCCTCGCCACGGCCCGCTCCTGGGCAGGCAGGGAGGAGATTCTAGGGCGCTCTCCCTGCTAGAGGGTTGCAGGACTGCCAATGGTGTTCCCTTCTGTTCCTCCCGAATCGGACCTCGTCGCCTTCGCCTTCCTATTTTTCTTGCACCTGCACCGACAGGGCGAGATGACAAAACGAGGAAAAGAGCAAAGGAAAAGGGGAAGCCTCACGAGAGTGTCTTACCTCCTTGCTTCTCCTCCCACCAAGGACCAGTTAAGCCTCCTCGCGTCAGAGGAAGAAAGGCATCACCGCCGCCCCGCCTGAGGTGCTTCTTGGCCACCTGCACCGGGGCAGGGGTGGCTGGCGCATCGGGATCAGCTCGCTCCCTGCAAACGGTCCCGCTAGAAGGGCCATTGGCCTCAACACGGGGAGGTTCTCGGTGTTCTCATCTGAAGATGACACGCTATTGATCATCCTCCTGCGATGTACATGCTAGGAGAGTTTGAGGGCATTGCTTGGCCCCTCATCCTTGTCATCCAACCCGACCAAGGGGCACACCCCCTAGCATCGAAAGTGGGAAGACCTGCGTGGGCGTAGATCACGTCGCCTCCCAAATACAGGGGATGCGCACCTAGGGAAAGCTCCGTCACCATGTCCACACCAAGGAGCAGAAGCATGAGGGCGGACACGTTATCCTCTGCACGGTGCCCCTCGAAGAGCCTGGCTGCATGGCGGTCAGCCGACATGGTCCACACGGGCCTCTTGTGCTCCTGGAGAAGGGTGATCTATTACTGCAAGAACTCCCTCACCACCATCTTTCTGGACAAGCCCTGGCTCCTCAGGTACGCCATGCGCCTCGCGAGGGGCCTGGGACTCATGCCGGCAGCCACCTCATGAGTGCAGCCTGGATTCTCCACCGCCGCCCCCATGGGAGCATGAAGCGAAGGCTAGGCCCAGCCAACTTCCACCAAGACCTAGTTGCGACGGAATTCATACGTCGTGCCAAGGATGGAGATGGGCAGGAAGTCTCCCTCCTCCTCGGCGAAGAGTCTGATGCCGCCGAGAACGTCCCCTGGTGTGAGGACACGGAGGATGTAGAAGTGCCGGAACAATGCAAAGGATGGCGCCACCCCTAAAAAGGCCTCGCACCAAAACGCGAAGACGACCAGGATGGTCATGCTCTGCGGGTGGAGATGGCGGAGCTTGATGCAGTAATTGTCTAAGACGGTGATGATAAGGGGGAAATCGCGGGACGGGCCAGCAGCGATAGAGTGGGTGAAGACTCATGAGGCGCCCCACTGGTTCCCCCAATGCTGGAGCACCACACCCATGAGGCGCCCCACTAGTTCGAGTCGGAGGCCATCAACTTGCAGACCTTCTCCAACCCCTCTTCGTTAAGAATCATCGACAGCGGCAGGGCCCCCACGATCGACGGGGGAATGCTCGGGACGGCGGAAGTGGCACGTGCTCTCTTGAGTTCCATTGCAGGCATTGCGGAGGGGTAAGGAGCAGCGTTGCGTGGAGCTCTGGTGGGCTGGCGGTGGAGGAAGACGAAAGCTGGCGTCCCTTAGGATTTGCGGTATTTGCAGGAGGCTCGACCTCCAAGTCTAAGTACTGGAAGCGACGATTTCCACACCTGGCATGCACCACGTCCTGCATGGGCACGTGGAAGCTGCTGTCGGTGACTTCAGGGATTGTGTTGCGGCGCGATCGCTCATGGGCCCGGCTCTAGTTGGTCCCTTGACTTCCTTACCCCTTCATTAGTGGCGGGAAAGCCAAGCGACCAGGGGATACTGTCGGACTATTGGCACAAGGGGTACAACGTCTCGTCAAGTCACCGAGCCTACCCGGGGCACCCTCTCGAGATCTCGCAAGGAGAACGAGCCTCCGGAGGGGGGACTAGAGCCCAGATCCTCTACAAATGCTCGAATCAGCCGGGATCGGGAGCCGAAGCATCCCAGCAAGGCCTCGGTAGGGGAGTCAACGGGTCCAAGCGTGCCAAGCAAGACGACGTGCCAATGGTCGGGCCAAGCGATGGCCAGTCTGTTCGTGGAAAGCGGAGCACGAAGAGGTGGGAGGATGACACAAGACAAGGATGGCATCTGACAAAGCCGTTTCGGTGCAAGGAGACCAAGGCGACGATGGAAAGCAGAAGGACGGCTGACCACCCTTGACATAGCAGCTAGATGGCATCCGCAAGAGGACAAGACTGGTTTGAACCCTTTGGTAGCAATGTGGTAGCCCTTCCCGCCCAATGACCAGGGGAAGAGGCCCAGCGCCACCCTATAAAAGGAGTCCTTCTCCTACCTTAGGAGGGGATCGATCCTGGAGATCTAAAACCCTAGACTTTCATCCTCCATTGTAACCTCACGAAGCACGCGAGCAATACAACAAGCAGGCGTTGGGGCTTTACCTCCTCGCGAGGGTCCCAAACGTAGGTAAAAAACCGGTGTCATCTCTCTATCGTGTGCTAGCTACACCGCCATCATGGTCTCTAAGTTCCTTTGGGATTGTGTGTTCAGCCCCACCATGAACCAATGGATCACTGGACCCTATTTCCTTCGCGGGACAAATCTTCGACACTTGCAATAGAGTGTTTGCCTTTGTGTTATTGGAACCGTTAGATGTGGTTTGGATAGATATGAGAGGGGTAAAGATACATCATGATTTCACCAGGTAAAGTCATTGGATAGTAGTACAGTTTCATCGCGCATGATGTGTGTGTCCCTGGTTTTTTAGATTTTTTACATGAATATCTGTCAACAAAATTTATCGCTTTTTTCCTTCCCTTGGAGGTTTTTGTTTCCAATTCGTCCAAGCCACATCACAATGAAATTTTTACTAATAAGCAGCTTTTTTGAGAATTTACTAACGAGCATTTTTTTGAGAATAACTAATGAGCAGATGAAAGCTAGCACCGGCCCCTCTTTAGCCAAAAACCTTCAAATTAAAATTTAAGAAAGGAACCCATAGAGAAGCGCCCATGTAGAAGATCCCATGGTGCATAGCCCATGGTCAAGAGCCCAAGGTGAAGAGGCCATGGAGCATAGGCAATGGAGTATATACCATGTAGAATAGCCCAAAATCTTTTTAAATTTGCCATTTGGGGCATTGCCCTGTTCCTAGTAAAATTTGAAAAGGTGGCCCCTATAAAAGAGACCATGGTGCATAGCCCATGGGGAGGGAGCACTACATTTTTATTTGAGAGATATATTTGCATGGATGTACAAAATCTTTTTAAAAATAGTAATACATAAGTTATAGTTACTATAGCTAGTTAATATTATTTTTACATAAATTATGTTTGCCACTGTGGCAACGCACTCAGTTGAATTATATTTAAGCCTCTAGTTCGAATCCTCTCTCCGTAAATATCTAATTTTATTTTTTCACTCTTTTCTTATAGAAAAATTGTTTAGGGAGATGTTGATATCACGTACCCACCTGCCTGCAACGTCCCTCAAGTTTAACGGGCGGGCTTGAACAAAAAAAAATTAATAGAGTAATCAGACGTAACAAATTATCTAACATACTTATACAAGGAGGCTGACATCGGGGACCTAGCAGCCATACCATATATAGCTGCAATGAGCAACGTTGGCAATGTCAAAACAATGGGCGCAGACGAAAAAAGTCCAGCATACATATGGTTTATGTACAAAGGAGGCTGACATCTAGGTCCCCGATAAACAGATGCTACATCAAGCAACAATGAAAAGTTCAAATTGGCGGACTCGGCCCGAAAAACAGTCCAACATACACATGCTTCTTTCAAAGATAGGCTAACATCTAGGACCCATCATGCAGACCTTAAATGGCTGCTGCGTCGAGCAATGTTGCCAAGGTGTCAGAACAACGGACAAGATAAAAAAAAGTCCATCATACACACGCTTCATTTGAAAAAAAAAAGGTCATGTGGAACCCAGCAGCATGACCAAATGGCAGATGCATCGAGCAACGTTATGAAGTTCGAATTAGGGAAGCGCGAGAGAAGAAAAAATTCCATCATAAACTCGTTTCTTCTAATAAGAGGCTAACAAAGGGGACCCAATAGACTAAATGGTTGATGCATCGAGCAACGATATCGAGTTCAAATCATAGAGGTGCAACAGAAGAAAAAAATTCATCATACACACGATTCTTCTGATGAGAGGCTGACATATGGGACCCATCAGGTTGAATAAACGGCAGATGCATTCAGCAACACTATCAAGTTCGGAATAAGGTAGCGCGGGCGAAGGAAAATAATTCCATTAAACACACGATTCATTTAATGAGAGGATGATATAGGGGACCTAGCTGCCTGACTAAACCGTGGATGCATCGAGCAACGCTATCGAGTTTAAATTAAGGAGGCACGACTGAAAATTATGGTCTGCTAGAGACACTGATATTCGGGACCCACACGACTCGGAAGATTTCAATGAGTCAACATCGCGCGAGGAACCGTAAATCTTAGTTTTACCACGCGTCGGCCGAGCTTCGTCCATGTTATTAGTGGTGTCATCGTAGTAGAGGGCCGCAAAAACGGAAAAAAAAAGTTTTCCATCAGCCATGTTCGAGCGAACGAAATCGTCGTGGAAGACGCGCATTCTACGATGACCAACATGCCAAATCGTTGAGGATGGAAACATTTATCGCAAAAGCTTTGGGAATATTTTGGCTTGAAGCTTCCCGAAAGCAATGTATATATACGCTTACTAATGGGAAAGAAAGTGAATGTTGGTGATTTTGTCTTGCCTACCAATGGTATGATGACACGTAGGACAACAAGCAGAGGAGATCCTGGGCGATTATTAGGCATCTTTTTTTATGAACTTGTATTCATCCAGTTGAATAATAGTGCTTACACAACTTGTAGTCAATTTGAGTGTAACGATATGCAAGACCATGAGAAAGGTAGACCCACCTGTTATCCATGTATCCACACCCTCTGCACTGCTGGGCTTTGTTAGGGTTCTTGACAAGTGATTTATCGCCTGTCACTAATGGCATGGGCCAAAATAAAATTTACTTAAAAGCCTCTAATTGTATTTTTTCAAGGTTTTGTACCAAATCTACACCCTTTAGAGCTAATCTTTGGGTCACGGGTCAGGCCTTGATTTAGCATCCATATCTTTATTAAATTGCTTGAGGTAGGTTCATCATTTTTGTTTAGACCTTTTTCTTGTTTTCCCCTTCCACCAATGAATCTATTGACTCGGTGACGTCGCTTAAGTAAAAATGGTTCACACCCGTCTCCTCGGCTCGCGATCATATGTGTGTTTTCTCTCACTACGATGCAAATCCATCATACATGCAACGTAAATACATGAATCAACCTGTTGTTGCTCGTGGTACGGGTGTAGGATAAGGTAGACGGAGGGGGATCCAGGAAATTCTATGGTGGAGTAGAGACGTAGTCAACAGTGCTGCGAGGCCGAGGATGGGGACGGTGTCAAAGAAGTGTGGGAGGAGGCTCGAGTGCATGCTCGTGCCCGTGAAGCGAGAGGACTGGCAGTGGCTTGGGATTGCTGACCTGGCTTGGTGGAGTGGGAGGATGAAACGTTGCTAGGGAGAGAGGCCACTCATGGGTTCCTCACAACAATAATTCGTGCAAGAATTGAAAGAGGATTTCCATCCAGGGAGGTCGTGTTCGAGGCTGGTCCCGATAGAAGAAGGGAGCGGCTTGAGTGGGGCTCTACTACTGGCGCACTTGAAGAAAGAGACCGAGGAGAGAAATAGGTCGAGCACGAGCGGTGCAAGAGGGGATATATGGGTAGTTGTGTGCGTGTGTGAGGGTTGTATCATTTCTTTTGTAGGTGGGTTCGGGTTTTTCCTAACAGTCCCTTGTGGGCTAACATGGTTACTATTAGATGGATGATCAGCTTAGCTGACATAGACCAATTGGCCTGATTGGTTCAAGGGTTCTCCACTTTTCATTGGTAGATTTATTTTCTAAACATAATATTTTTTATTAATTTAGTATTATGTTGTTGCAACGCAAGGGCATTTAGCTAGTATTTATGAATGTGCATTAGAAAAACAATAAAACTTTTTTTACCATTTTCTCGGGGCGCTTAATAGGAAATAATAAATAAAATATAATACCTAACAATAACTAAATTACTCCCACATGGAGTCATGCTTTGTTGTATTATCTTATTATAAATAGTACAATGCAATAAAAATGCTACTATTAACAAAAGTTCGTTTAGTCAATCTAAAATTTGACTTTTACATTTAGTACTGTACCGTAAATATCCCAGCATGATAATCATGATTTATATCATGATAATCATGACACACAAGGAGTTCATGCCAATAATAAAGGGTTTCCGAGGGCTTTAGGACATGCATTCATCCATATCACCCCCTTTGTATATTTTCTCGGTCCCTAGCCTAGACAAGAAAGAAACAAGCTAGATTTCCATCCAAAATGTTAAGTATGTGATATTCCTCAAAAATATGCCAGGTTGAGAACATATTTTGGTTTGGCGGCTTCGAAGTGGGAGTTTTTCGCTTTAGTCTACATTCTTCTTTCGAGATATATAGCTATTACTATTTAAGAATGGAGTTTTCAATATTTGGGATTTTCATATTTAAACCAACAGTACATACACCTATATAGGTTTCAAAACATGGATTTTGGCATGAATCCATGCACATGCGTCGTGCCCACCAATAGATTTTCGTGACCACCAGTGAGTCGATGTGACTTTCCTATTTTTTCATGTTAAACAAAGTCACGGGAACAATACAACTATAAAATATGCCAATTTGTGATAAAATTAGGTCCGCTCGCTTCGAAGTGTGATTTTTCACTTTAGTGCTTAAAGTTCATGCAAGATATAGAGTCCTTTAATGAATGAAGTGCCACTTTCATTGGGGTGCGTTTTGTATTTTTCATTGTACACCATACCAGTATTACATACATACGCATATACGGATTTCATGATAAGAATAAAAGGTTTTTAGAAAGATATTTGTGTGAATTCGTGATTTTGCCTCCTAAATGGAACACGCTAAGTTTTGAGAAGTGGCAGGTATATGTGTCTTTCCTCTTTTTTATGTTAAATTAAGTCATAGTAAAACTACCATCTCAAAAAGAGTGAAATGATAATCAATTGAGTTGATGTGACATCATGTTAAATTAATTAAGTCGATGGTATGAACAAATGAACCAAATAAATAGGGCAAGTCGTGATAAGTTGAGGCTCAATAGCTTCGAAGTGTGATTTTTCACTTTAGTCCTTAATAAAAATGTGAGATACATAGACCTTTTTATGATGAAGTGCCACTCCAATTAAGATCATGTATTTTGGCTTTTCTTATATACAATAAACCAACATTACATATATATACTCATATATAGTAGGGACAACATGCCAATAAGTGTTTCCGTATGGTTTTTGGTGTGCCCCTTTTCTACACCCCCAGATCAAGCTTCTTTGGTCTTGTTTGGTACTAGAGTATTGGTGGAGATTAGAGGTGATAATCCCCACCAAGCCCAGATCCTCACTTTGTGCTAAACCCATGTTTGTTCTAGAGTATTGGTTTAGTTTAATCCTCACTTTCTCCAAATTCTAGTGTATTTTTCTTGATATCCAATACACTACCTCTACCTACTGGCTGTTGATTGGAGTTTTTATGGGAATTAGAGGGGTTGGGTGAAGGTAGGTATTATCCCCTCTAATCCCCACAAAAACTCTGGTACCAAACAAGGCCTTATGATAAATATGTGGTGAGTTTATGATATGTCCAAATGTTTAAGGCTAACTCCATATCGTTTTGTTAAACAAGCATGTAGTTAATTTAGTTATGTGATCTCATTTGTAGTGAGGATTGTTTCGGCTCAAACTAAAGTCCATGTTATCCCAATTCTTTTCGTTCATGGGATGGATGCCAAAAAGACACGCGGCGACGTCACAACGGAGCCCTGCTATCCAGTGAGGCAGGACCTGCCGCGGGCCATGGCAGAAGATTCCAGAACCCGGCTTACTGTCATGCGCATCGTCGTACCCCGCATCACAGACCAATGGGCTTGTCCCATCAATCTGATCTTTGTTTCGTAGCTGATTCCTGGAGTCGTCACCGAGGTCCCGGGTTGGATCCCGGCTACACCTACGAGGGACCTTTGGTATGGGGTCATGGCCCTCCCACGGGATCGGGGTACCCTAGTTCCACGGAGAAACGGTAGCCCTGGAGGGTGCCTTGTCCAAGATAGGTATGGTTGGGGCCGCGTCCTTATCCTCGGTGGGACCATGACACCTATCATAACTTTATCATGTCTTCGCTTCTCCTAAGTTGTTGTGTTACCCTTGAGATGTGCAAAAGGGGTAGCCCACTATTTGCTAGCTAGTCTTGGCACAGAATGACATTAATTGTCAGGTAGGGTGGGTGGATAGGTTTCCTAGGTCTGAGCCTATAAAGAAATGATATCGGTCGTCCCCCTTTACTTCTCACAACCTTGCTTGTCATTCTTTCTTCTCTCCTTGGACCTCGACTCAAAGCACCCTGCTGGTGTCGATGGTGAGTCGCGGGTTCAAGGGGTCTTCGACTAGAACTGAATCTAGAGCCCTGGGGTACATGAGGCCCAATAGAGATCTACTTCTGCCCACCATAGGTCAAAACAAATTCCTTGCTCTGAAGCTCCATGTCGCCAACGACTGTCAAGAGAACGGGGCTGGAGTAGGTGTTGGGGATGGGAAGATGCCCATCTAGAACTGCTTCCTCAAGATTGTTCTAGTTCCCCCTTTCTCGGACTTCTTCATGGAGCTGATGAATGTGCATGACTTCTGTCTAGTCCAGATCTATCCTAACACTTTGCTAGCATTGGCCTCCTTCTCCCATTTGTATGAAAGGTTTGTTGGGGTGCTGCCCTCGGTAGCCTTGTTTCGCCACTATTTTACCCCTCGGGGGTTGACAAGAAACCAAGGATAGCTGGGGCATCACCTTCCGCCTTCAGAACAACCTCTCCAAGAAGTACCTCCAGGGAAAGTTCAAATCCAAATGGAAGGAGTGACGTAGCGAGCACTATGTGGTCCAAGTGGAAAGCCACCGCACGAGGATGTTCTACCCCCAGAAGGGTGCCCAGCCTCAGACAAGGTAGGGGTGCTGAGTGCACAAGATGCGATCCTGAAGCATGTGATTGACAGGATATAGGTTCTTGCGAACAAAACCTGACGGTGCATGTCATCATCTCGGACTATCTTCGGCGCCTCCTAGCACCACTATGGATGAGGTCTCACCCAATGTCGACCCGATCCTCCCTCAGCCCGAGAACACCGAGATCTGACCCGGGAAGAGTATTCTATGTTGATGAAGGAACTTCTCTTCTTGGCAGCGACAGGGGGTCGGCTGAAGGGGCTTCTTCCGTTATTTTCGAAAAGTGTCGGGATGAAATTATCACCGGGCTTCCACCTTGCGATCCAAGGTCCTCATTAATGGGGAGGATTTGTCCTCCAAAACCGATGGCCCTTTGGGGGAGGGTATGGAGTCCCTCGTGGTTAGTTTGGACACATCGGATGTGGTGCAATCTTCCAAGGAGTATGTGTATTATCACGAATATTCCCCGCCTTTAGTGGGGAGCGGGTCTGGCAGTGATGCCGCCTTGGAGGACATATTCTACTCTGTCTCGAGCCTCAATCTTTTGCTTCAGGGAGAATGCCCGAGGAAGATGTTGAAAGAACATTTCATGTTTTCCTATGTTTTGTGTGTTAGATAACAATACTGTGGAGATTATTCATGTGCGCTAAGTGTGCAGGAAGCTTTGAGGGGGGCCAGATTATCCGCCCCACCAAGGGCCGGATAATCCGGCCTACCTCATTGAGAAAAGGGAGCCAAGGCGCGTCGCTCGGTACCCGGTCAGATTTTCTCCCGGAAAATCCGAACTAGGGCGGTTTTTCCTCCCCAGGCCGGATAATCCGGCCCCTAGTGTTTGAGCAAAGGGAGCCAAGGCGCGTCGCTCGGTATCCGGTCGGCATTTCTCCCGGAAAATCTGAACTGGGCAATTTTTCCTCCCCAGGCCGGATAATCCGGCCTTCACATAGGACCGGATAATCCGGCCCCCAGAAGTTGATCAAGGGCAAGCTCGACGCGACGCTCTGATAGGGGGCGGATTATCTGCTGGATATTCCGAGTATAGGGCGGAGTTTTCCCAGGCCGGATAATTAGGCCCTCACTTGGGCCGGATAATCCGGCCCCCAAAGTGTCCAATGGCTGGTTTCGGAAGGGGGTATAAATACCCCTTCTTCCCCAACATTCAGAACTCTTGATTCATTCGAAATTGTCCAAACATTGTGCAAGAGCTCTCATTCTCAATCTCCCACTTCAACCACCCGAAGGCCTTGATCTTTGGGGGAATTGAAGGAGGAGAAAATCATCATCATCATCACGAATCAAGCGCATCAACTCCTCTCCATTCACTCGGAGAAATCCCTAATCTAGTATTCTTGTCAATACCTAAATTTCGTTCATTGTATTTGATAACTTTGTTCTTGTGGCAACTTGTTGTCATTTCGGGAGCCTCCAAGTTGTTTGTGGAGTTTTTGCCCAGCTAGTTGTGTAAAGGCGCCGGTGCCCGCCTCGAAGGGTACCTATAGTGGAAAGGTGGATCAGGCCTTTCGTGGCGGGATCCATCGGAGAACAGGGTGAGGCCTATTGTGGCGTGGTGGTCTTAGTACCGCCCACCCCGCCAACGCAGACGTACTTCCCTTAACAAGGAAGGAACTGTGGTCAAACAAATCATGTGTCTCCGCGTGCTTCACTACGGTTTACCCGTTGCTCTTCCACTCGCTCTTTACTCGCTAGTAGATAGGTATGCATATAGGGAAATTCCACCTGATAGTTTATCTCGAGAATTTACCCTTTATGCTAAGCCTAAAATTGAAAAAGTGTTAAAATTTGGAGTAGCACCTATTCACCCCCCCCCCCCCTCTAGGTGCCCATACGATCCATTTCAATTGGTATCAGAGCCCCGACTCTTAATTCGGGCTTAACCGCCTAAGAGTAGTATGGGTACCAAGGATGATGGGAATGAGGCAGTGGATAAGGTCACAATGGATGATCTCAAGTCGTTAGAAACAACCTTGTTGAAATCCTTTGAGGCCAAGATGGAGGAGATGAATCAAATGATTGCTCGCCTCACATCATCCATAGCCCCATCTCCATCCTCCTCTGAGGCTGCCACACCATCATCTAAGGAAAAGGGTAACACTGGATCCAAGGATGATGATGCGGAAGGTGAAACACTTAATGGTTCCACCTCCAAGAAGGGAAGTGGTAAGGAGCAATATAGTGAGGTTCACCACGTATATTCCCCCAACCCACCTATCCCTCATCCTCATATAAACAATAGGGGTGATCCACCCAAGCTCAATGCATCCTCTTTCAATCAATGGCAATTCTTAATGAAATCTCATGTTTGTAGCTCCTCTATTGAACTTTGCAGGATTATTGAAGAGGGTCTTCATATTGGAGATCAAACCAACCTAACAAGAAGAGAAGTTGTGGACAGCCAGTTGAATGCCATCGCTCTCCACATGATACAGCTGGGTGTGGGTCCCAAGGACATGCCACACATTGAACATCTCAACACATCTAAAGAAGCTTGGGATGCTCTTACGGATCTCTTTGTTGGAAATGAAAGCATGAGAAGGAACAGGTATGATGCCCTTAGTAATGAAGCTAAGGGATTCTACATGTTGGATGGTGAAAACCCTGAAGACATGTATAGAAGACTCAAGGGCATCGCAACAACATTTAGAAAGCATGGGGCCACTCACATTGATGATGCATGGATAAAAATAAAATATGTGAGTGCCTTAATGCCTTTCGAGCCAACGGACTTGAAGAGCCTGCAAGGTAGACATAACTACCATCAAATGACATCCAAAGAAGTCATTCAAGAAATGGCGTCATTCAAAGTGGCAGCAAAGAATGCTGAAGATGACCGTGCTCGGGCCATTGGAATGCAAAAGGGTGTCAATGTGGCTCTCAAAGCCAATGTTGTTGAGCAAGAGGAAGATGAAAGAGCGTTTGAGGGGGCCTCCATGGAATGCCCCTGTGAACTCAAACGTGCTCATGGTTAGTACATGGCGTTTTATGCAAGGACCTTTTGGAAGGACCCTGCCAAAGCCAAGTCGGAACTTGAGCACAAGAATGGGTCAAATGGAAGAAGAGAAAGTGGCCCAAGATTGAGAACTTGCTATAACTGTGGAGATATAATTCACTTTGTAGCCGAGTGTCCGTATCAAAATAGAGAAGACACTAGTGGCAGGCTCATTCTTAAAGAGAAATATAAAGCACCTAAGAAGAAGCCATTTATTAAGAAGAATGGCCCCTTCAAGAAGCAACCCAAGATTGTCTTGGTAGCACAAGAGGAATACTCCTCTGCAAGTGAAGATGAAGAGGATGATGATGGTTCTCGCGAGGTGGCTGCTATAGCCACCACATCGACCCCTTCATCTCTCTTCGACTCGCCAAACAAGAACGTCATCAAAAACAACGCTACTTGCCTAATGGCAAGAGGGTCCGAGGTATCAACTTATAGCTCTTCATTTCCTAAGACTAACATAATTTTGGATATGGATGATCATGATAGTCTTAAAATGAAAGAAGAAGTTATTTCTTTGGATACCTTTTTCACTAACCTGCAAGGTGAGCACAAACTCCATTTTGATGCTCTTATGAGTCAACTTGCTCAAGCCGAAGATCTGCTTGAAGAAAAGGGCAGAATTGAAAGAGAAGATGCCTTGGAGATAGCCTCTTTGAAGAATGCCTTGGAAGAGGAAGAGGAAGCTCGAGTGTCTTTGGAAGAGAGACTCGAATCCATTGAAGAGTCACAGGAAGAAGCTGTGGCTCAGCTCATTAAAGAACATGACCATGCTCTTGCCAAGGTAAAGAAACTAAAGAAAGAAAAGATTGACTTTAGGGCTGTTCATGCTAGACTATTGGAGAAGTTTGATAATCTTGAAAGTGCTCACAAGGCATTGAAGAGTAATCATTCTACTTTAAATGAGTCTCATGACCAGCTCCAAACTCAATTGAAATGGTATGATGTGCCAAGTACCTCCACTATATCCTATGGAAAAGAAGACCTTGCAAGAAGTTCTCAACACAAAGGTAAAGAAGGTATTGATGAGATACTGAGCAAGCAAAGGAAAAACAATAGTTAAGAAGGTCTTGGTTACATTCCCAAGACAAAAGAGCAAGAAAAAGAAGAAGAAGAAGAAGAAGAAGAAGAAGAAGAAGAAGAAGAAGAAGAAGAGCAAGACTGCTCAACCAAAGACTAGCAACATTACCAATGACAAGACTAATTATGATGGTTTTGCAGGGGTCAATAATCCTAACTTTGAACTATATTGCGATTATGATGGTGATGTTTATGCTAGTTATGTAGGCCCTTATGATTGTTACATTCCTTGGTCTATTTGGGTTCCCAAGACCCTTGTCACTAACATGAGAGGACCCATTGAAAAATGGGTACCTAAAACCAAGAAGTAATTTTCTTGCAGGGCTAGGCTTCCGGTGGTTCTAAATGGGTACTCGATAGCGGTTGCACAAGTCATATGACCGGAAGCAAGGAGATCATCATGGAGATGCGGCCAAACCTTGATCACATAATCGTCTCCTATGGTGACAAGTCAAAATCTGAGGTATTGGGTCTCGGCAAAGTTGTGATGGCTCACGATATCTCTATCGTGGACGTCATGCTTGTTGAGACCCTCGGTTACAACTTACTTTCAGTTCACGCCCTTGGTAAGATGGGCTTTGTAGTTTATATTGATGCGGATTTGGTGGTACTCTTGTGGAGCAAGTCTCTAAAAGTCGCTTTCGTGGGATATGTCGAAAATGACATGTACGTGGTGGACTTTCTGGGGAAACCCACTACAGGCCCGATGTGTCTTTTCGGAAAGGCTGACACGGGTTGACTATGGCATCGCCGACTAGCCCATGTCAATATGAGAACTTTGCAAAGTCTCCACAAGGGTGGCCACATCCTTGGACTAAAAGAAAATGTCTCATTTGCCAAAGATCGTGTTTATAGGGCATTTGTTGAAGGGAAAATGCATGATTCTCCTCATCCAAGGAAAACTATTATATCATCAAAAAGGATCTTAGAGCTCCTTCATGTGGACCTCTTCGGACCTCCATCTCCTGCAAGCCTCTGTGGGAAGAAGTATTTTCTTGTGATTGTTGATGATTACTCAAGATACACTTGGGTTTATTTCTTCAAGTTGAAGAGTGAAACTCAACAAACAGTCATCGACTTTGCCAACGAGGTTCAACGCCAACACAACATCCCCATTTTGGATATAAGAAGTGATAACGGCTCTGAGTTCAAGAACTACACCTTAAATGAGTTCCTAAGTGAAGAGGGGATAAGACATCAATATTCCGCTGCATACACCCCTCAACAAAATGGTGTAGCTGAGAGGAAGAATCGAACTCTAATGGATATGGCAAGATCAATGCTAGCCTAATTTAAATCTCCATATAACTTCTAGGCTGACGCAATCTCTACTACTTGTCACTCATCCAACCGATTATATCTCCGCAAGATCTTGGACAAGATTCCGTATTAAATACTTGCCGGTAACAAGCCAAGCATCTCATACTTTCGGGTATTCGGTTGTAAGTGTTTCTTTCTTATCAAGGGAGTACGTTTATCTAAGTTTCAATCTAAGGCTCTAGAAGGTATTTTTGTTGGTTATGGTGTCGAATCCCACACTTATAGAGTCTGCAATAAGCTCTCTGAAACTGTTGTAGAATCTTGTAGTGTGGTGTTCGAGGAAAATGACGGTTCCCGTGCGGAGCAAGTTGGTGTTTGTGATGCAGATGTTGAAATACCCCAAGATGCCATAAGAAGAATGGGCGTGGGATTTTTCTGCCCCATTGAGGAACCCCTTGTGGTGGATCGGGAAGGATAATGCTCTTCCCATGAAGAGCCCTCATCTACACATGCACAACATGTTCCCACCACGGGAGCAAATTCTGCACCATCCATATCAACTGCTGAAGGTCAAGGCATTCTAGAAAACTCCAGGCCGGATTATCCGGTGGACACCGGATTATCCGGCCACCCTGCTCCAGCTGACCATTTTGCTTCTAGTGGTGAAGATATCAATGCAAGCTCCAGGCCGGATTTTCCGGCAAGCCCTGGATTATCCGGCCCCTCGCCAGTACAAGCAAGCCCCATGCATCCTGATGAAGCTGACACAAGTACTCCCAGGCCAGATTATCCGGCCTCTCCATCGGCCGGATTATTCAGCCCTGACTCACCGGTTCAGCAGCCTCCTGTTACGGCTCCTGACTCACCTCAAGGGCATGCTTCACCACCACCTGCTGCTAAGATTCCAGTTCCTGATCAAGGTCGAGTAAATGCTTCCAATGAAGATTCAAGTGATGAATCTACTCCTCCAAGAGACAACAAACTTATTGAACTACGTCGCAAGGCTCGAGATGATCGAAACCTTGAGTTAAGGGGTCACACCCTCAACAAGGTTGTTGGTGATCTTCAACGAAGGGTTTCTACAAGAAGAGAATTGGCCAGTTTTGGTGAGCATCAAGCTCATATATCTATGGTGGAACCTAAGAAGGTCTTTGAAGCTCTTGAAGACCCAGACTAGGTTGTTACTATGCATGAAGAATTGAATAATTTCGAGTGCAACAAAGTCTGGAAACTCGTGGAGAAACCCAAAGAGTGCCGCAATGTTATTGGCACCAAGTGGATATTTAAAAACAAGCAAGATGAGAATGGCATTGTTGTGAGGAACAAGGAAATACTTGTGGCGCAAGGTTACTCTCAAGTTGAGGGCATTGACTTCGGCGAGACCTATGCTCCAGTGGCTCGCCTTGAGTCCATCCGTATCCTTCTTGCTTATGCTGCCCATAACAATTTTAAGCTGCAGCAAATGGACGTCAAGAGTTCCTTCCTCAATGGTCCTCTACATGAGTTGGTATATGTAAAGCAACCCCCGGGTTTTGAGGATCCTAAATTTTTGAACCATGTCTACAAACTCGATAAGGCACGCTATGGCCTTAAACAAGCCCCACGTGCGTGGTATGAGCACCTTAAAGAGCTTTTGTTAGATCGTGGATTCGAAGTTGGGCAAATCGATCCCACTCTTTTTACTAATAAGGTTAAGGGGGAGCTCTTCATATGCCAATTATATGTAGACGATATCATCTTTGGTTCTACTAATAAAGCTTTTAATGATGAATTTTCAAAGCTTATGGCTGACAGGTTTGAGATGTCCATGATGGGGGAATTACGGTTCTTTCTTGGATTCGAGATCAAGCAACTTAGAGAAGGAACCTTTATTAATCAAGCAAAGTACATCCAAGACATGCTCAGAAGATTCAAGATGACGAATCTAAATGGTGTCGCCACTCCGATGCAAACAAAATGTCATCTTGAACTTAACCCACATGGTAAAGATGTGGACCAAAAGGTATACAGGTCCATGATCGGCTCTCTTATTTACCTCTGCGCATTTAGACCCGATATCGTGTTGAGTGTGGGAGTGTGTGAAAGGTATCAAGCAGCTCCTAAATAAAGCCACTTAGTGGCGGTCAAGAGGATCTTTCGATATTTGGTTCATTCCCCTAACTTTGGTCTCTGGTATCCCAAGGGCTCCAATTTCTCTTTATGTGGTTATACTGACTCAGATTGGGCTGGTGATAAGGATGATCGGAAATCCACTTCTGGAGCTTGTCAATTCTTGGGAAGGTCTCTCGTATGTTGGTCATCTAAAAAGCAGAATTGTATATCTCTCTCCACCGACGAAGCTGGATATGTTGCTGCTCCAACGCTTGCACTCAATTATTGTGGATGAGGCAAACTTTAAAGGAATACGGTGTCAATTGTGACAAAGTGCCTCTTTTATGTGATAATGAAAGTGCAATCAAAATTGCGTACAATCCAGTTCAGCACACAAGGACGAAGCATATTGATATTCGGAATCATTTTATTCGAGACCATGTTCCTCGCGGCGATATTGATCTATCCTTTGTGAGCACGAAGAACCAACTTGCGGATATTTTTACAAAGCCACTTGATGAAGCACGATTCTGCTACTTGAGGAATGAGCTAAATATCATTGATTCGAGGAGCTTGTCTTGATTACCCATCACTCACCCGTACATCTCAATCCTTGTTTGGTCTAGGTGTGGGAATGGATATAGGGGGAGTGTGGTCCTAACTCATTGGGCTAACCCTCCCCCCATAATGCCAAAATCAAGATAAATCATTTCTCTTAATATCATTTTGTGATATGTGAGCTTATTGATGAGTATTGGTCGTGAACCCAAGATATATCTTCGCGGTGTCAAACCATACACTCCAACAAGGTGGCTTCGGCCACCGCCCTCTCCCTTGAGGAGAATTGGATCTTTTTGGCTATTTTTGCTCTCTCATGTTCTTATGGGAATCACACTCAATCTTGGCTTTTATTTGATTTGGATCTTGCAATTTTGAGTGTCTAGTACCATCTCAGTTTGGTTATCTTAATCCTAAGCCTTTCCCTACCCCTAAGCCATCTATTCTTGCACACAAGTCCCTTGTACACCTTGTGGGGGTGTTGTTTGGGGACGCGCGGGTCTGATTCTATGTTTAACAGAATTCCGGATTTGAGGCCGGATAATCCGGCCCAAGTGTTGGCCAGATAATCCGGCCCTGGCGGAGATCTACACCAAGGTTCAGAAGACCTCTTACCCCTCTTCTGCTCTTGAGGGCCTCATGGGGGATGCACGCAGGCCCCCAATGCCTCTCATTGCTCGTGAGATCAAGCAGCTGAACTAGTTCCAGCGTAACATTATGTGCATGGGAGTGGACACGCGCAAGGGTCAGTACGAGCCATACAAGCAGCGCCATGAGTTGGCTCACTCCCAGCAGCTCATTCTCCACCATGTGTCCGGTGCTTCTGGTGATCCTCCGGCTCCTACACCTCCCACACCGTATGCTCGGTGGAACTCTTCCTCCGGGTTGAACTATGGTGAGATGGAGCGTCACTTATTCCCCTCTGCGCCTGCTGCTGATGATGAGGATGAGGAAGGTGACACCAAGGAGCTTGACGATGAGGATGAGGATGAGAATGAATATGAGGATGAGGACGAGGACGAGGACTACGAGTGATCCCATGGGGAGCTAGCATCGCTCTTCTCCCTTTTTGGTGTCTCGATGCCAAAGGGGGAGAAGTAGTTCTATTAGGATGTTCATGGATTTGCATGGGTCGAGCTTAAGCACTTGCATTTTTCTATTCGTCATTTTCTTGCTTATGCCCATTTAGCGTTGAACTTTAAATTTGTGGTTTGTGGTTGTTTGAGACTCTTTGTGGTTGTTTGGATTATGCCTATGGATTTCATCTCATGGATTATGCCTATGGATCCATCTATTCATATCCTATTATGCTGGAAGTCTGTATCAAGGAAGGCGCTTATATTGGTTATCTCGGCAATATTTGAGGCTACGTCAAGGATGCCTTCTCTATACCTCGGTGGTATGATTATGTTGCTCATATGTCTATGGAATAGATTCACCTATTTGTGTTCATTTGTATTCCAATGCAAAATTCTAATATGCACACATTGAGGGGGAGTCTCTTCCATGGTTATTGCTGGTTGTCTTGTGACTTTTTCCTGCAAATCCTTGTATTGTCATCTAACACCAAAAAGGGGGAGATTGAAAGAACATTTCATGTTTTCCTATGTTTTGTGTGTTAGATAACAATACTGTGGAGATTATTCATGTGCGCTAAGTGTGCAGGAAGCTTTGAGGGGGGCAGATTATCCGCCCCACCAAGGGCCGGATAATCCGGCCTACCTCATTGAGCAAAGGGAGCCAAGGCGCGTCGCTCGGTACCCAGTCGGATTTTCTCCCGGAAAATCTGAACTGGGGCGGTTTTTCCTCCCAAGGCGGGATAATCCGGCGATCGCATGGGCCGGATAATCCGGCCCCTAGTTTTTCAGCAAAGGCAGCCAAGGCGCGTTGCTCGCTATCCGGTCGGAATTTCTCCCAGAAAATCCGAACTTGGGCGGTTTTTCCTCCCAAGGCCGGATAATCCAATCGTCACAAAGAATCGGATAATCTGGCCCCAAGAAGTTGATCAAGGGCAAGCTCGACGCGACGCTCTGATAGGGGGGCAAATTATCTGTCGGATATTCCAAGTCTGGGGTGGAGTTTTCCCCAGGCCGGATAATCCGGCCCCCAAAGTGTCCAACGACTGGTTTCGGAAGGGGGTATAAATACCCCTTCTTCCCCAACATTCAGAACTCTTGATTCATTCGAATTATCTAGACATTGTGCAAGAGCTCTCATTCTCAATCTCCCACTTCAACCACCAAAAGGCCTTGATCTTTGGGGGAATTGAAGGAGGAGAAAATCATCATCATCATGAATCAAGCGCATCAACTCCTCTCCATTCACTTGGAGAAATCCCTGATCTAGTATTCTTTTCAATACCTAGATCGCGTTCATTGTATTTGATAACTTTGTTCTTGTAGCAGCTTGTTGTCATTTCGGGAGCCTCCAAGTTATTTGTGGAGTTGTTGCCCCGCTATTTGTGTAAAGGCACTGGTGCTCGCCTCGAAGGGTACCTATAGTGGAAAGGTGGATCAGGCCTTTGGTGGCAGGATCCATC
The DNA here is from genome assembly GCA_910589775.1 of Avena eriantha. Lineage (NCBI taxonomy): Eukaryota > Viridiplantae > Streptophyta > Magnoliopsida > Poales > Poaceae > Avena > Avena eriantha. The sequence goes on along the minus strand of OU342746.1, from coordinate 86,757,032 downwards.
AGAGAAGAGGGTGAGGCCTATTGTGGCTTGGTGGTCTTAGTACCGCCCACCCCTCCAACACAGACGTACTTCCCTTAACAAGGAAGGAACTGCGGTCAAACAAATCTTGTGTCTCCACATGCTTCACTACGGTTTACCCGTTCCTCTTCCACTCGCTCTTTACTCGCTAGTAGATAGGTCTGCATATAGGGAAATTCCACCTAATAGTTTATCTAGAGAATTTACCCTTTGTGCTAAGCCTAAAATTGAAAAAGTGTTAAAATTTGGAGTAGCACCTATTCACCCCCCCTCTAGGTGCCCATACGATCCATTTCAGATGTGGTTGTCTGTTCCACGGATTTCAGGAATAGTGGTATGATGTACTCCGGATTGAGTTCTCCCCAAGAACGTGGTACACCAGGAGTTCAAGGAACTTAGCCCGGGGGAGTACCCCGGGTACATGTCCCAGGGATAGGGACCCAGAAGCCACCCCGGACAAGAGTAGAGATACAACTGGCCAATCATTCCTGACCTAGGGGACAAACCGCCCCTTGGCATGTTTCATGGGGTCCCCCTTCAGAAGAAAACAACACTAGCCAGCCATGTTGTGTATGTTGGCAGAGGCATCGTGCCATGTTGTAGTCATGGAAGCCCCGTGACTTACGGGGTCTTAGAAGGGATTCTCCACGGGATCCCGACTAAGGACCCAAAGACTACGCACCCAGAGAGCCAGCCTCTGACAAGATCCAGACTGATGGACAGACTCCAGTAACCTTATGCTCAGTGCAAGTGACACGCGGTCTGGTGGCAGGAGCGTGCCGCCATGTTGTAGGTATGCACTTCGCTTCGTCACCACCATGTGACCTATGACCCTTGTGGTGTCCCCTTACCTAGGTCAATCAATGAGAGGGGAGGTTTTTGGGACTAGCGAGAACATTCCTGGGGAAGGAGCCTGTGTAATTGTGATCAACCTCACATAGCAGATAGTTGCAACACATAGGGATCTGCACACCATGGACTTGAACCTGGGTAATACCCCATTCGTCTCTATCTGTGTGTGTGTTCGTGAAGCTCGTCGATCGAGATGGATGGATGTTGCGCCCCTATATGAACTAACAAAGGGGATACACATCCCCTGTGTCCAAAATCGACACACAACATATGGTGTGCCACGTAGGGGGCACACGCACGGGAGCAACTTGCACGGGAGCCTCGTCGCTTCTTTTGGGCATGACTGCACGAAACCTGAATGGGTACCGGCCGAGGACGCTCGGAGCGGCAGAATGGTAACGATGGATGTCCCATGTCCTCCATAGAGCAAGTCACGGTGGCCCTATAGGTGGCAGGGACGAAGCCCCGCTCTTCTCCCCTTAAGGGGCAGAGCCAGCCCACCTAGGAGGGGTGGCCGAAGGCGGAGCGACCGACATGGCTAGCGAGCTACCACCGCCTCCCCCAAGTTTCCTCGGACTGGGGGCTATGCTAGTGGCTACTAACGCTCTTGCGTTTCCCATCGTAAGCCATTGGGGACAGCTATTCTATGGTATCCTGGCTTGTTTGACTTGTGGAGTTGGCGGGATATTCCCTGTAGTGTCCTCAGTCGACTTGCCCTCATATCGCCGAATTCATTCCCCTGGCCGCGGTGGCTCCTTGAAGGGAAGGTCCGGAGCGGTAAAGACGGGAGGCAAATGCTTAGCCCACCTCCCCCGCGAGTCCCAGACACACACCCGCCAAGCATCGCGGGGGCACGTCCGGTTTAAGTTTAGTCCACGTGACGTGTTGTGCATCCACGGGGACGCTTAGGCTTTTCCCTCGCACAGCATCATCAAACGGCTTACCAAAAGGTGTGCGCCTTGCAACCCAGCATGGACGTGTGGCGTCCCCTTAAATGGTTAGCCGTGTCGATCACTTTCTACACCTAGGATCACCCCGACCGATGCGCGGGCATGGGGATCCTGCCACTGGTAGTCTCCCAAACTATCGGTAACGTGAGAGTGTGTGACACCCCCAAGATCAGGGCTAAAAAATCCAGACCTTAGCCTGACATAATCTTAACCTAGAGCTCGAGGATATCCAGTGATAAATCGGTAACACAACAGTAACCGTCCGACAAAAATATTATTACAGCAAGCTCATAACTGAGCGAAGAATCAAAATATTACAAGCAGAGGTCACTGACCACAAACATCAAACAACGGAAGGAAAATATGCTATTAAGTATAGCAAACTTAACAAATGGCCTATGAGGCCTGAAGCATAATGATGACGTCCCATCCCATAGATTCCAGGCTGCCGGCCGGGAACCCCAAGCTACTCGTCGGTGTCGATGTCGTACCAAACTCGTCTTCAAGGGAACACTTACTATGAAAAATATCAATAAAGCAAGGGTGAGTACAGGGTGTACTCCGCAAGACTTATGGCTGGTGGGGTTATTTTGCATAAAGCCATCTTTGTTTATGAAACAAGAGAGAAGAAGCTCGTCTAATCAGAATATTTTAAAAGGGGATAAGAGAGCGACATCTCCGAAGAATTGATCATCATCATGATATCTACCAAAGTAATCCTCATCTCACAACTAGGACACTAGTTCATGCTGTGCCCCTTCTTCACCGGTCACTCTTCTTAGCCACCCTGCACGTGTCGTAGGGGAAAACCATTACTAAACTTTCCTAACTCGTGACACTGAATCTGGCTGCGGCGGCGGTCCCTTTTCTTCCCTTCCCCGACCCTGAATCTGCCGGTGGCGGAGGACCTTTTTTCTCCCTCCCTCGACACTGACCAACATGTCTTGCAAGGTGAAGGTTGTAACTACGTCACCGACTGATTCGGGTCCGTCGGGGCCAAAGTCTGGGGCTCAACACGAAGTAGTGGTGAGGTCTTCAGCCCCGGTTAGCGAGGAGGTCAGCAAGGATTCTGCTCCCAAGGTACCTACGAGCAGCGGGTTGAAGAGAAAAGCAAGGCTAGCGGCAGATTGTTCGGTTCCGGTGGGCGGATGCGGCACCCAGATCTCGAAGAAAAAACCCAGGAGAAGAGCGAGAGGTGAATTTTTCTTATCTGTGCCTTATCTTACAACTAGATTAGTTACGGCATAATAGAATCGAATGAACTGAAAAGTTCCCCTTTTTAATCAAATTAGGCACATCTTTGATACAAAGGACCTATATGAGTTCATAGTTCATGTTCGGGAAAGATGTGCATCTGCTTGTGAATTGCAAAGAGGTTAAGTCTGTTTTGCAGCTGGTAGATATGCTTGCCGCTAGGATTCCCTGGGGTTCTAGACAAAGGACAAATTTGGTGTGGCGCAACATGAATGATACCTATCAGCAAATTGAGCACTCCCATGAGCTTCAGATGGTTTGGGAGTGTTGTGCAGCTGATCGTAAGGTGAAAGATGAAGCGATGATTAAAGATATGTATGCAGATGCTGGAGATCTTACTACCAGAGCTTCGGCTACTAGAGAATACGAACCAATAGGTACTGATCTTGATAAGTTCAGTATACGCATAGAGGTGGATTCATACATGGCACAACTTGATGAGGGAGTTAATAAGCCAGTTTCGTCATGTACTATGGAGATCACTATCGATTCCAAAAACATAACTCTTGATGAAATGAGAGAGATGATCGGTAAGGAATTCGGTATTGGCCCTAAGCAGATGGCACAAATCCGGTGGTGGCATCATAATACGTAGCAATTCATAGATTTTTTGGATACTAAAGATCTTATGCAGATTATGCGACGAAAGAAGCGAACCAAGAAGGTGTTCTTCCTTGGTACCATTTCTGATGTTGTTGAACAGGTTATAGTGGATGTAGAGGCCCCTATAGTGGCTAACCAGAATGAGTTAGTCGACGTTGATGAGATCTGATGAGAGCTGCTACCCTAGGATTGTCATATGGACCGTGGTGTTCCCCTACATGTATTTGTAATATGGACTAATGTTGCATTTAGAGCGTGTTTCTGTGATTATGTTTGTTGAGAGATTGTGATATAATGTTGTGCGAGCTGTTGAGATTTTCGGACATGTCACTCACTGAAACCATCGTTGTTGTAATAAGTCATAAGTACATTGTAGTTGACATGATTATGTTTCTTAAGATGACGTCATGTAGATAAGTGATGCATAAATACATTGTAGTTGACATGATTATGTTTCTGAAGATGACGTATTGTACTTGTTTCTGTTATTATGTTTGTTGGGACATTGTAATGTAATGTTTTGTGAAACCATGACTGGACAAGTGATGCATAAATACATTGTAGTTGACATGATTATGTTTCTTGAGATGATGTACTGTACTTGTTTCTATTATTTTGTTTGTTGAGAGATTGTAATGTATTGTTTTGCGAAACCATGACTGGACAAGTGATGTGTAAGTACCTTGTAATCGACATGATTTTGTTTCTTGAGTTGATGTAATATACTTGTTTCTGTGATTATGTTTGTTGAGAGATTGTAATGTGATGTTTTGTGAAACCATGATGTTATTATGTTTGTTGAGATATTGTAATGTAATGTTTTGTGAAACCATGACTGAACAAGTGATGCATAAGTACCTTATAGTTGACATGATTTTGTTTCTTTAGATGATGTAATATACTGGTATGTTTTCGTTGGGAAATTAAATTGGGATGGAGGGAGTACAGGTTTAATATTTGAAATAAGAATGTATGAAGAAAATCCATATTAGGCAGGAGACAGTAATCCAGGGAAGGGGCATGGTATCCATTAAACTATTGTAACATGCCAATTTAGTCATTGTTGCAGCTATAGAAGGGCTGATCTATCTCTCTCTCTATCTCTCTCTCCTCACCGACGTCGACGTCGTCATCGGCGACGATGCATTCACCATGATGTCCTTGAACGGCGAGGACAACCAGTCAAGCAGCGACAACTCCGGATGGAAATGGTAAATTTCCGACATCGAGTATTCCTTCCATGATGTGAGTTCCTCTGTTTCTTGGGCTAGGGTTAGGAAATGGTAAATTTCTCGATCTAAGATCCATATGTGCATGCAATCGTGTTCAATTCTAGCTTTGCATTTACCTATAGGTACCACGGACGATCTACAACTCCGGATGGGAGGGCCTAGATCTCGATGGAGAAGTGCCATGTGACCATGGGCTAAAACTGAGGAGATATGTTGCATTCAAAGGTTGTAACACTGGGAGAAGGTTTTTGGGTTGTAAAAATTAGGTTTGTTTACATAATGTGCAACGGTGACATGAAGAAAAATGTATCATGTATGTCCATAAGACTATAGTGTGTGTGTTTTTAGGTTGGCCCGGTGTGTAAAGCAGTAGAGTGGGTGGATCTTGAGTGGCCAGATGCACTTAAGAAATGTTTAGCACCGTTATGGGAGATGTATGAGTTGGAAAGGTTGGGGAGAATTACTAATGCTTATGATGGAGCTGAAAAAAATTACAAGCTGTCGCTATGAAATAAGGAGCTGGAACAAGAAATCGAGAATTTGTAGTCAGAGCTAAGTGACAGAATCAATGGGAGCTTGGTTGTTGGAACTACAAAGAAGCTTCAGGATAGTCACAGGTTGCTGATTCATAATGCAGAAAAGGAGAGGGATCAGCTCAGGGAAGACAAGAAGAAGCTAGAGTACTGCATTGCGGATCTGGTGAAGGAACTGAAGAAGGCGCACGAGGGTGACCAAGGATAGACTACCAAGGACAAAGGAAATTTGAGATGAATAATTTATGTTTTGCCACTGCCTGAAAATAGTTAAGTGTAAGACTTGAAGTTGCACTTTCTTAGCTAAGCCAAACTCAGTCCTCAAGCAAATTAATTTCAAACGAATAGACATATCGTGCATAGAGTTAATTTCGCGCTTACAAAATCACCACTTCAGAGGATAAACCAGGCAGTTTAGTACTAAATAGACATGTGTTGGGTTCAAGCAAGCCTAGCTCGGAGCTGCTTGTTTTCCTCCCTAAGATCGGCTAACTCCTTCAGTACTTTGTCGTGCGCCAGCTGCAGGTTTCAGTGCTCCGTCACGGATTTGAGAAGTTGGTCCGTAGCCATATGATTTTCCATCAAGATCCCTTTCATGATCTCCATCTGCTTCCTAGCCAAGGTGTGACCTTCACTGTGAAGCTTCGCCCAGCCGGCGTTTAACTCCTTTAGTTTCTAGCACTTGTCAGAAAGGACCACGTGTACAGCGTGCAGGTCGTCAAAGGCTAGTTTCTGGGAATTCTGCTTCTCCCTTTGGATTGCTATTTTGTCATTTAGCCAGGTCGCCAAGTCCCGGTCGAGCTTTCGCCTCTTCCCCTCCAACAAAAATACATAGTATGGTTTTTTCAGTTCACCAGAACAAGCAGGTTAGTTTCCATAATTAACTAAATTGACTAGTGGCACTATCACAATTTCAAGGAAGAAGCAATCTAGGACTAATCAACATTTTATGAATCGACTAGTGGTGCTGTCATAATTTCAATTTCAAAGACAAATAAGGTTTATCTGTAGTTTAGTGTGTTGTGGGTTTTTTCCAATATTACCAAATAGTGGGCTAGTGGTAAACTCAAAATGCAGAAACCCATATCCAGATACATAATGGAAAGAGAACATGGTGTCCATTCATGAACATGAACACCAACATTTGTCCAGATAGATAAGGAGTTGCCCTAAGATTCTTATTGCACCCTATAATGGGAAGCAGACTTGGGCATTGCTCCCTGAACCCTAAACATTACAAAAGGAGTGGAGCACGAACTGATATTCGTGTCCCCTCTAACGGGAATCAGACTTGGGCATTGCTCCGCTACGCCTCCAGACAAGCCCTTAGGTCCTCGTTCTCTTTCCGAACACCCTCGAGTACGGTGATCCCTCTGCTCATGTCCTCTTTCATCTCTTTCACTGCATCCAGGCAACGGTTCCTGTCATGGTAGGCTCGGATGGTAGCCTTGGTTTCCTCGACACGTACTCTGAGTTTCTCGGTGACTTTGTCCTGTAGGAGAGTGCACCTTTCCACGATATTCTTCTTCTCCTACATGAGCCCGTTGATTATCTTGATGGCCTGTTCTTGCCTGTTCAAGTTACGGTCGAGCACTTTCTGCAGCCTCACGTCGTCACGTGCAAAATCTAACGAGATCTCCTTCTGCACAGATAATTGCTTGCGTAGGCTCTCATTAGCTTGGGTGAGGAAGCGTGCAAGCTCATGTTGGTTGTCAATCTTGGCACTGGTCACGGCCACCTTGTCACGGTACTCGGCCATCGATCTCTGCATCGTTCATGTTAATTGAAATAGAAATTCTATAATTACACTCTAGGTTCCAGGTGAATACTAATACAGATCAAAAAATCCACGTTGAATCTATGGACAGTAGTGTTAAAATGGACCTAGAGATCTATTCGTAACCACGATAAACTAATCCTAATCACATAAAATCCACATCACAACTCGGAGTAATAATAGTGTGGAGATTTGCTACCTCGCTGAGACGTGGAACAGGGCCGAACGGGTCCTGCAACGCCTCCGTCGTGGTGGATTCTGGCTCCACGGCTGGCCTGTAATACGTACAAGAGGAAGAGGAAGAAGAAGAAGAAGAAGAAGAAGAATAAAAAAAGAAGAAGTAGAATAAGATCATAATGGAGAATGAGATGGAGAAGAAGTAGAACAAGAAGACCGTACCGGGAGGAGCCCTCGCCTGCTAGAACATTCGGCGCCATTGTCAGGGGAGATTGGGCCTCGGTGAGAGGGGGCTTGAGAGGCTGGTAGACCAAGAAGTGCCTCGCAACGAGATCTCTCCCTTTTCTCTGCGAGGATTGTCGACCGGCCTCTCCTCAGGGGAGCCATGGCTTGTAGGGTGAGGGTGGCGGCGGCAGGAGGAAGAAGATAGTGATTAGTGTGGGAGAAGAGTCAAAGAGTACATGTCATTGTCCAGTAGTACTACTACTATTATACAAGACCACCGTGTACGGTCTAGCTTCTCAAAGAAGCCAAGGAGGCAGGGATAGGGAATGGATGGGACTTGTCTTTATTGCGATGGACAATTCAATGGTCTTCGGCGCCAGCTAAAATCTAGTATATAATAAGAGGAGTGCGAGCCGGGTGGTCATCACGGACATCGGCGCGCACATCCCGCGTGTGTGTGTCACGTGTTGATGGGGCAATGATGCGTGCAACTGCTGCACAATCACGTCGGCACGTCGAACTCCGTTGAACTCCACGTCGATAGGCACGCACAGGATATTTACGAGTGTAGAATACGCTGTGCCACTTTTGTTGTGATAAAATTATGTTCAGTACGCGAGATATTACTTCTCTTTTTTTTGATAATCGACAAATGCATGGGTGAACACAGCGCACGAAACCGCTGCTCGTCCTAGATTACATCAGCACCCCACTCTATGTACCCGCCATCGACCATTCCGAACAACTTCCTCGAGCACGATGCCCCCTCGTCGTGGCAATGGCAGGTCCAAGTCATCCACTGACCGTCTTGTGTCCCCGGTTCTTCGCTGCATCATTCGCGCTCGCGAGTCGCCTGCTGACACAGCACGTCGTGTCTGACCGCGCCAGGATCCATCGACATTGGCACTCGAGGAGACCGCTGAAAGGCCCAACTTAGGTCGACTAGAGGGGGGTGAATAGGAGACTACCAATTTTTAAACTTTTATCCCACTTTTAAGGCTTAGCACAAAGTAAGGTTCACTAGAGATGCAATTACGTGAACACCCTAAATGACAAGTAACACAAAGGTAAACAAGAGAGTAAATGCAAGAAGTAAAGGAGCGGAGCGAAAGAACCGGCGAGGGGACACGGAGATGTAATTCCCGCAGTTCACTTCCAAAGAATCTACGTCTATGTTGGAGAGGTGTCGGGGCCACACAAGGTCACCCGAGCGCCACAAAGGCCTCACCTTCTTCTCCGGTGAGCACCACCACAAAGGTGGCCTCACAATCCACTAACCGGTGACCTTGAAGGCGCTAACCAAAAACCTTTACAACGAGGTTGAGGGGAGACTTCACAACTTAATTGAAGGCCCTCAACGACACCATGGAGCTTTACAACAAATGCCCCAGCTCAGAGGATGCCCTACACCGTCTAGGGTTCCAAGAACCCAAGAAACGAAATCCACGAAGGATATTGGGGGAAATAAAAATTCCTTTGGTGGAGGTGTAGATCTAGGTCACCTCTCCCAATCCTCAAAGGATCAAGAGATTTGAGTGGGTGGGAGAGAGATCTAGCAAAGTCAAGCTCTTGTGAAAATGGTGGAGAGAGAGATAACAAAGAGATAAGGTGGGAGGAGGAAGAAGGGGGCTTAAATAGGACCCCTTCAAACGGGCAGAATCTGCCTAGGCCCGACGCCGTCGGTACTACCGGTGACTGACCGGTAGTACCGGCGAGCGAGCCATCACCAGTCCAGCCCAGGCCACGTAACGGTCATACGACTGTCTGTGGACCCAAAACGGGCTGGCCGGTAGTACTGGTCCAAATTCTGCCCTTATTTCCGCCAAATAGGCAATGCGAGGCAGAAGGTTATCTGACCCGCACTGCCCAGCGTCGGAAATATGACCGGAACTGGACCCAGAACTACCGGTCCCCGATGTTGGCCGGTACTACCGGTGAGGGAGCGGTACTACCGCTCAAGGGGGCAGGAGCTGGTCTGGCCGGTACTACCGGTCCAAGATCCGACGCTATTTCCAACAAATAGGAAAAGTTAGACAGAAGTCTTACTGAGCCCAAAAACTCTTCATCGGAAATAGGACCGGATCTTCTGCCGAAAGTACCGCTCGAACAGCCCTGGGAAAACCCCTGGGCGGTACTACCGCTGCCTAGCCGGTACTACCGGTCAGGGCAGAAACCCCTTCAACAGCACAGGAAACACTCCCTCACTCGAAAACTAGGATGGTTGTGGAGGTGCATATATGGTCTGTGCCTGAAAAATTGATTTCCCACAACCTTCCTAGATGGACTCCCTCTTGATAGTACGGTAGCCTAAAAAGTAAACAAGAGAAAGTGAAAAATAAAAGCTATCAACTACAAGCTCTTCCTTGAGAGACAACATCCACGAACACGTCCGAAGATAAAACTTGAAACTTGGACAAATGGTTAAACCACAAAAGGAGTTGTCATCAACACCAAAAACATAAGGAGAAAAAATAATCCTTTCAATCTCCCCCTTGTTGGTGCTTGATGACAACCCCACAAGATTTGCACATAAAACTAAAGGTGAGAGACGCTCTCCCTGAAGACATGGGAGAGAGCTCTCCCAACCGAGAAAAGAGTGGAGATAATACCTTGCACCAACACAATTGTGGTGAGACAAAGATTTGACAATCAAGAATAGTCCAGCACAAATCCTTAGGAGAATACCACCGAGATACCTTACCACATAGATTCACCAATAAGGTAGCAACCATACAAGAGGTCCACAGACAAAAACGGAGGTCCACAACCATTACATAACGGAATAAAGTGTGCATGAGCATAAAAAGATCAAAGAAAAAGCGAGCTCGTGACACAACCCATGCAAATCCCGAGATCCTAGCGGAGCACTTTCTCCCCCTTTGGCATCAAGACGCAAAAAAGGGATAAAGAAGCCAAACTACGCGCCCCACCCACCAATGAATGGAGGAGGTGGCTCGGGGTCCCAAGAGGCATTGTTCCAAGCGGGCGGGAACTGACTGGAGATCTCTAGCTCGTCATCACTATCAATCCACTTGCAATGTGAGTTGATCCACTCATCCTTGGGCGCGGTGACGGAGCTAGACTCAGGTGACACATCAATATCAAGCTTCCTCATGATGGCCTTCTCCCGGTGAACACTATGCCTCTGAGCAGCATAGGACTGATACTCATGGTCCTGAATGAAGCAGAAAGTCTTCTTCACCTTCTTCAGTAGCTTTTTAGCCCAAGAGGGCTGCCTCACAAGTCGGGGTGGAGGAGAAGCCTCAGGACGGTCCCCATCACTAGCATCTGAAGCAGTCCTTCCAGCAGCAGTTTCTTCTTCAGCCTGAGAGCGAGGTAACTTGTGCTTCATCACACAGAGAGTCTTTTCCTCATGAATAGTGAGAACATCCTGAGGGTAGATAGAGCCAACTGCCTCCCTCCATTTGGCATTGATAAGAGTCTGGATGTAAGGAGCATATGGACAAGACCTATTCTCAATCATAGCGGACCAGATTTCTTCAAAGATATAATCCATAACATCAAGGGGCTCCTGAGAGTTTCTGTGGCGGTAAGTCTAGAACATGAGATCAATCTGGAAGGCATGAAGCTGATCAAAGTTACCAGCCTTGGGAGCAATAGTGTTCTGATAGACCTTGCGCATGATGTCATAGGTGGGAAGGAGATGGGCAACGTTACCAGCAACGCCTCGGCCCTCAATGTAAAGAGGCTCCAGAACTTCCGGCTCAGAGGCCCTCCCCCTATGCACCCACCACCCATTGGCACGACGGCCGCCTTCCTGAATAGGGTAGCCAAGAAGGGTGGCAAACGCAGACCATTGAGCAGTCAAATACTTGTTTTGAGTCATCCACTTCATGGTTCGATCATCAGGGTCAGTGTCAAAGTAGAGAGTTCAGTAGAACTGAGCAATGGCCCTCTCATCAAAGTTCTCACGGTGTTGCATCAGCTTGATGAGCCCAAACCTCCTGCACATATCAAGAGCTTCACCAAAGTATTCAAGGTTGCTCTCCATCTTTGCAATGTTGATGTACTTCTAAGGAGCACACACATTTTTCTTCTTAGTGGCATACACCTCAGAATAGATCTCCTGTTGATGCATGGTGTGGCAGAAAGGATCCTGAGCCAGGCGGTCACGAGGAACAGCGTAGGGATCAACCTTGTGAAACTCCTCATAGGCAAGCTGCGGCCAAGAGGAAATCTTCTTCTTGCTAGAATCCGGTTCAGAAGTGGTCTTCTTTTGACTTGCCAGAACAGGCCTCTTGCCTTCCGCAGCAGCAGCACGACGCTCAGCTGTAGCCCTCTGACGAGCAGTCTGACTGGGAGGGCGCACAACCTCAAGATCATCCTCATCAATCTCTGACGGTCCACGAGAGGGAGCACGAGACCGCTTGGATCTACCACGGGAACCCCCTTGCCCTGAGAGAAAAGCAAATAGAAAGGAGGAACTAGAGGATAAGTGCACAAGGTCGAAGAAAAGCGAAAGCAACTAGACTGAATTGACATGGTACAGAGATAGATATCAGAAATTGGTGCATCGGAAGTTCCGCCTGGCGGCCGGAACTACCGGTCGCATGGGACGCACCAGAAGTTCCGGTCATGCCCTGCCCCTAGGTGGTACTACCGCTGCGTCACCGGTAGTACCGGTGAGAGGACCACACCGGTAGTACCGGTGGATCAGCACCGGTAGTACCGGTCAGGGCACGAATAGGGCAGTTCGAAACTGGGTCCAAATACCAGATTCGATGAAACTTGATGCACAAATCGATGACATCTAGACTATGTACTGAGGCAAAACAATCTAAAGTAGAATCCTATCCCTACCAAGACTCCCCATAGTAGTTCTAGCCAAAGAAGGGCCCTAGACATGGCTTGTCCTACTCAAGCACAAAAGTGACTAGATCTCCATGATTGGAGCACGAGAGGAGCAAATACCAGGGTCCATGGCGAGGAATCGAGGACGGGAAGAATCCCACGGAGCCGATCTGAGGAGGGACGGCTGGAATCGGTGTGGCCGGCGGCGTCACCGTGGAGTGCTCCTTGAGAACTAGGGGTGGTAAGATGGGGTCAAGGGGAGGAAAATGGGGAAGATGACCCCGTGCCCCCCCTTGGCCCGTCACTTAAGGGGGGCCCCTTTCACCGGTAGTACCGGCCAAAGGCTGGAACTACCGGCGACACGGGTAGTTCTGGGAGAAGATACTTCCGATCAAGGCAGAATTTCTGAGAGAAATTTTAGCCTTGACCGGTAGTACCGGTTCTGACCGGAACTACCGACGATTCCCAGAAAGCAAACTCCAGATTATAATTGGCAAGGAAAAACGACCTTGTGCAGAAACTGAATAGAACCAGAACCACCCGAAAGAATAAACTCAAAACAACGACTGTGAGTCAAATAGCAGAAAGTCGGTGGCCTAGGCCACCATATATGAGTATACTTGGCTTGAAACCGCGAAGATGTATCTTGGGTTCATTACCAAAACTCATCATTTAAGCTCAATTTGTCTCCTTGAGAGACCATAGAGAATGAATACATTAATGTGTGCATAATAGGAGGAGTGATGGTTCATTGGAGGAACCACACTCCCCCTAAAACCATGCGTACCTCCAAACAAGATATCCTTTGAGACCCGGGTATGTGCGCAAGATACTAAAGCCACGTTGCTGGAATCAATGATATTTAGTTCATGCCTCAACTCCCGGAACCTCATCAAGTGGCTTCGTGAAAAGATCCGCAAGATTGGCCTTGGTAGGAACATACTCCAAAGAAATGTCTCCTCTAGCAACATGATCCTGAATGAAATGATGACGAATCTCAATGTGCTTGGCCTTGTTGTGTTGAACTGGGTTGTGAGCAATAGCAATAGCACTCTCATTGTCACACAAGAGTGGCACCTTGTCAAAAGAGAGTCCAAGATCCTTCAAGGTTTGCTTCATCCATAGTAATTGAGCACAACAACTCGCGGCGGAGATGTACTCAGCTTCGGCAGTGGACAAAGACACGCAGTTTTGCTTCTTCGAGGACCAACACACTAAGGACCTCCCAAGAAATTGACAAGCACCGAAAGTAGACTTTCTCTCCACTTTGTCTCCTGCCCAATCCGAATCAGTGTAACCAATGAGATCAAAGCTGGCCCCCTTTGGGTACCACAGCCCAAAGTTAGGGGTATGAACCAAATATCGAAATATTCTCTTGGCCGCCACCATGTGGCTTTCCTTTGGTGTAGCTTGAAATCTTGCACACATACCCACACTCAACATAATATCCGGTCGAGACGCACAAAGATAGAGTAGAGAACCAATCATCGAGCGATAAAGCTTTTGATCCACATCCTTACCCTTGGGATCAAGATCAAGATTAACCTTTGTGGGCATGGGAGTTTTGACTCCATTTACTTGATCAAGGTTGAACTTCTTGAGCATATCTTGGACATATTTGGCTTGGTTGATGAAATTCCCTTTCCTCAATTGTTTGATTTCAAAGCCAAGAAAGAATTCCACCCCCCCCCCATCATGGACATCTCAAAGCGGTCGGTCATGAGCTTAGCAAAATCCTCATTGAAAGCTTTGTTAGTAGACCCAAAAATAATGTCATCAACATAGATTTGGCAAATGAACAAGTTTCCTCCAACTTTCTTAGTAAAAAGAGTGGGATCAATGAGGCCTACTTCAAAACCACGGTCTAACAAGAGCTCTTTACGGCACTCATACCAAGCACGGGGGCTTGCTTGAGACCATATAGTGCCTTATCGAGTTTGTAGACATGGTCCGGGAAGAGGGTGTCCTCAAAGCCCGGAGGTTGCTTGACATACACCAATTCTTTTAAAGTACCATTAAGAAAAGCACTCTTGACATCCATTTGTTGCAACTTGAAGTTATGATGGGTAGCAAAGGCAAGAAGCATGCGAATGGATTCTAGACGAGCAACGGGAGCATAAGTTTCACCATAGTCTATGCCCTCAACTTGAGAGTATCCTTGGGCAACTAACCTTGCTTTGTTGCGGACAACTATACCATTTGCATCCTTCTTGTTCTTGAAGATCCACTTGGTCCCAATCACATTTTGACAATCTTTGGGTCTCTTCACAATAGTCCACACCTTGTTCCTCTTGAAGTTGTGGAGTTCTTCGTTCATAGCGTCTACCCAATCATCATCTTCAAGAGCTTCGAAGACCTTTTGGGGCTCAACATGAGAAATAATGGCATGATGAGAACTAAAAGAGGTTAGTTGTCTCCTAGTAGTGGAGCCCCTATTGAAATCTCCATAAACATTATCAAGGATATGTCCATCTTTGATGAGCTTCGTGAGACGGTATGATTGACGACGAGCTTGGGTCTCAAGACGAGATTCTTGAGCAACCACTTGATCATCACCACGATTCGAGAGCCCTCCTTGACTATATGAACGAACTTGATCACTATCTTCATCAACATCAACCGAGGGAGAGACATCATCATTTGGCGGAGAGACACTTACTTGGCCTTGGTTATTGTCACCTTGACAATCTTCAACTTGACCTTGAGAGTCATTGACATGAGGAGCTTCAACAACTTGGAGGGGAGGAGCTTGATCAACTAGAGGTAGACTTGGACTTGAAGAGTCATGAACATGAAGATCTTGAGAGGAGCTCGTCGAAGCTTGAGAAGCAATAAGTTGACCTTGAGGAGCAAGAAGGTCTTGTGAGAGTGAAGGCTCCGCTTGAGGGGAGCTTGGTCCTTCTCCTTCGGCCACAAGGGGATCCTCAATGGGGTGGAAGAAACCCACACCCATTCTTCTTATGGATTGGGGAGGAATTTCATCACTTGGATCACGAATGCCATCTTGCCGCACAAGAGACTCATGATCTTCATCAAACTCGACATTGTTAGATTCTTCAACCCTTCCCGTTGCTTTGTTGTAGACTCGATAGGCATGTGACTGATTTGAGTACCCAACAAAGATCCCTTCTTGAGCCCTAGATTCAAACTTTGACGAGCGGACACCTTTCTTGAGGAGGAAGCATCTACACCCAAACACCCGGAAGTACTTGACATTTGGCTTGTGACCGGTGAAAAGCTCATATGGAGTCTTGTTCTTCTTCTTGCGTAGATAGAGGCGATTGGTTGCATGATAGGCGGTAGAAATGGCTTCGGCCCAAAAGTTATATGGAGACTTGAATTCCGCCATCATGGTCCGGGCCGCATCCATCAAGGTACGGTTCTTCCTTTCGGCAACACCATTTTGTTGAGGGGTATAGTGGGTAGAGTATTGATGTTTGATCCCCTCATCACTAAGAAACTCATCCAAAGTATAGTTCTTGAATTCGGTGCCATTGTCACTTCTAATGGTGAGGATGGTGGAATTGAGTTGTCGTTGCACTTGATTTGCAAAGTCGATGACGGTTTGTTGAGTCTCACTCTTGAATTTGAAGAAGTAGACCCAAGTGTAACGTGAAAAGTCGTCAACAATCACCAAACAATACATCTTCCCACCAAGACTATCATGAGATGGAGGCCCAAAGAGATCCATGTGAAGACGCTCCAGGCTCCATTCAGTGGTGATTTGATTGAGAATCTTGTGGGGCTTCTCATGCATCTTCCCTTCTATACATGCCCTGCACACACGATCTTTGGCAAAGGAAATGTCTTTTAGTCCAAGGATGTGGCCCCCCGTGTAGAGACTTTGCAAAGCCTTCATGTTAACGTGGGCTAGGCGGCGATGCCACAACCAGCCCACGTCGGCTTTCGCATAGAGACATATAGCATGTGTAGATGGCTTTCTGGAGAAATCCACTACATATAAGTCATGCTCTACGTATCCAACGAAATCCACCATGAGATACTTGCTCCACATGAGGACCACAGAATGCTCACTAAAGAAAGATGAAATACCCATGATAGCAAGAGCATGAACGGAAAGGAGATTGTAGCCAAGGGTTTTGACAAGCATGACATTTACCAAGGATACATCCGGGGCAACTACCACCTTACCAAAACCCAATACCTGAGAGCTTGTTTTATCACCATAGGAGACTAAAGTATTGGCAAAATTTGGCCTAATCTCCGACATGATAGACTTGCTTCCGGTCATATGGCTTGAAGCTCCACTATCAAGCACACATTTTGCACCTCCGGAAGCAAAGTCCTACAAGAAAATCAAGCTTTGGTTTTAGGTACCCATTTTGCAATGGGTCCCCTTTTGTTAGTCACAAGGGTCTTAGGTACCCAAATGTTACAATGATAATCATCAATGTAAGATGTTCAAATGTACTTAGCATAAACATGACCATCAAAATATTTGCAAAGAATGTAGGAGGGATTATTCTTCCCGGCAAAGTTATCACTTTGCACAAAGATAGAATCATGAGAGGATACTAGAGCAAGGTTCTTGCTCTTCTTCCTTTTCTTGTTCCTTCTCTTGTTCTTCCTCTTGATAGTGGCTTCCCCTTTTGCAAGTTGATCTTTCAATGTCTTGTTCTCCTTAACAAGATTCTCATGCTTGCAACAAGGGTTAGACGAACAAGACAAATGCACAATAGGCATAGAGGAAGACTTTGAATGTTCATTATCTAGTTGTGTTTGGACTTGCTTATGAGCCTCAAAGATACTTGAGAATTTACTCTCCAAGGCATGATGTTCCTCCTTGAGTTTCTCAAAATCCTTGAGGCATTCATGACCAACACCAAACTCAACCTTTTCATTTTTAAGAAAATTCAAAGAAGCAATAGCATGATCTCGTTCTTTAACAAGTTTCGATATAAAGGCATTATGGTCATCAACAAGTTTAGCCACACTTTCCTCAAGATTTATTCTCATGTTATGTTCATCTTCAAGAGATTGGGATAGAGAGGCAATCTCATTGGCGGCCTCTCTCTCATTTTTACCTAACAAGTCAATAACTTCCTCTTTCTCATCTAGCATTTCCCTAGCATGGTCAAGTTGGTTTACAAGTGTTTCAAAGCACATCCTAGTATCATCATCTAGATGCTCCATGGATTCACACATGCTTACCATCTCTTTCTTAACCTCTAAACCATCTAGATCATGCAAGGGAAGTTCATTTGAGGAGGGCTTGGAAGCGGGAGTTACCTCGGTGGCCTTAGCCATGAGACACTTTTGGTTGCGGTTGGTGATGTTCTCGTTTGGGGAGTCGAAGAGAGACACTCGTCGAGTAGATGAAGTAGCAATAGCGGCAACCCCCACGATCTTTCCACCTTGACCTTCATTCTAAACATCATCATCATCGCCTGAAAAGTACTCTTCATGGACCACCATCGCCCTTTCCTTGTTAGGTAAGTTCTTGTTGTGGAAGTTCTTGTTCAACGGATGAGGAGGTCTTGGCTTGTTCTTGCGAATGAGGCGACCTCCATTGTCTTCTCTATTCTCGAAGGGGCATTGAGCTACAAAGTGACTCTTGTCGTTGCAATTGTAACAAGATCTAGTCTTTGGAGTCTTCAAGGTTGAGTTGAATCTTGGGTTGTCCCTTGACCTTGACTTCATGCCCGGTTTGTTCCAAAATGACCTTGATGCTAGAGCCAAGTGCTCATTGAAAGCATATTTGATGTCCTCTTGAGACCACTCGCTTGAGTTGTCGTCTTCATCAACTTCCACCACTTGTGCTTTCAAGGCAAGGTTCAACTTTTGAGACCCATAAGCACGAGCACGAGCTGACTCCGCATTCTTCTTGGCAATGGCCATGGCAATAACTTCACTCAGCACCTCTTGAGAGGACATGGTATGGTAGTTGCTTCTCCCCTTGATAGAGTTGATTTTTTGTTCCTCGAAGGGAAGAAGAGCTTGAACAAACTTCCTCTTCATGAAATTGTCGTCAACATAGGTAGCTCCAAGGTCCCTCAAGGTACAACAAAGAACCTTGAGCCGACGATACATGTCTTCGGGTGTCTCATCATCTTGCATTGCAAACCATCGGACTCATTGTTGGCTTCATCAAACTTGGAGCTTTGAATACTCGCATTCCCAATATATAACTCGGTGAGATGATCCCAAGCTTCTTTGGCGGTGGAGAATTGGCGAATGTGAGCAAAGTCCTTGGGGGTCAACACCTTTTGAATCATACCCAAGGCAGTGGCATTGAGTTGCTTGTCCACGACCTCGGCCCAAGTCAACTTCTTAGCATCATATGGAGAGAAACATCCAATCCATTCCTAGTACTACTTCCAAACCTTTGGTTCCAAGTACTATTAGATTGGCATAAAAATCTATCCCGTGTATTCTGATTGGTACAGCTTTGCAAATTTTTCTAGCTTTTGTAGTTGAACCGGGAATTTAAACTATCATGACATCTTCAAGTTGGTTGGGTGAATCTTATTAGTGCATGCAAATTCTTCGGTGAAAAATGAGTGCGATGCTCCAGAATCAAACAACACTCTTGCTAAAACTGAGTTGACAGAAAACATACCCAGCACTACATCTGGCGCTTCTTGGGCTTCTTCGGTGTTCATGTGGAAGAGACGGCCGTTGCGGTTGTGAGGGTTCCCTGGGGAAAATCTTCTTCCTGGTTGAACACGACGCTGTTGTTGAGCTGGGGCATTCACATTGGCAGTGGCGGCAGTCTTCTTGGGGCACTCATTGGAATAGTGACCCTTCACTCCACAGTCGAAACAAGTGATCTGAGACTTGTTTTTTGCTGCCACGGGCACAACATTGCTTTCAGTTATGGGTGTAGTGTTGTTGTTGTTGTTGCTCTTGGGAGGTGCACGGTTGAAATTGCTAGTGTTGTCGGGGTTGTGGTTGTTTCCTCCGGACTTCACATTGCCTCCGCTACGGTTGGGGTAGCTTGGGCGAGATATTGTGAGTCGGTTGTTTCTTGGTGCATACCCTGCAGACGGGTTGGCACGGTACTTCTGGTGACTATTGGATCCAGCTTGATGCATCATACGACGTTTGCGGTTGTCGTTAGCCTGGTTGATCTTCCCTTCCATCTAAATGCCAGAGTCGACTAGCTCTTCGAGATCCTCGAAATGAATGTTGACGAGGACAGTCTACATCTCATCATGCAGTCCATTCAGGAATCTCTCCTTCTTCTTAGCCTCCGTGTTGATCTCATCAGGTGCATACCTGGCGAGGGACAAGAATTTGTCACGATACTCCACTACAGTCATTCTACCTTGCTTCAGCTCTCTGAATTCATCCCTCATTCTGGTGACTAGTCCCTGTGGCACGTGTGTGCGACTGAACTTGATTTTGAAGGCTTCCCATGTCATCACTTGACCATGGTTCATCGTGCGGATGCTATTCCACCAGGCTCTTGCATCTCCTACCAAATAGTGGGTGGCAAAGAGAACTTTCTTGTTGTCATCGACTCTGGCTACTTCTAAATTGTTCTCCATTGTCTGCAACCAGTCATCAGCATCTAGTGGGTTCTCCGAAGTGCTAAAGATTGGGGGATTGGTATTCTGGAAGCTCTTCAGTTTGGATCCTTGATGATCCTGAATTCCATGGCCTTGGTTGTTTTGGGCCATTTGATCTATCTGCTGTAGAGTTGCTAGGTTGGCTTGGCGCTCTGCCCTGCTTGCTTCACGGTCTGCAACGAGCATCTGCATAATCTGCAGCATTGGGTCCTACGATGAGCTGCTCCCTCCGGGGTTTCCACGAGTCATCTGAAGATTGAGATAGATAACGTGGTAAGAGGGAAAGTTCTAAGGTTCATGGTTTTTATTTCAAAGCTAGAACTTTGAGTTTGACTTAGGTTTTGCAACTAACTTCATCTCATTCATTCAAGAAAAGCACACGATACAAACACACACACACCACAACAACAAAGGAATACAAATGGTTTTAAGAACCATTCTGCAAGCTACGATACAATGGGATCGATACTCCTCATGCTACGATACTGCTCTAGTGCATCTACTCATCCTCAATGAAGTCGGAGTCATCATCGTCGGTGTAGAAGTCCACGGCATCCTCCTCCAGAAATTCATCATCACTGCTGAGGTAAGAGTCCATATCTCCCTGGTTATCTTCACCTTCCTCTTCTTCTTCCTTTGTTGCAAGCTGAGCTTCTTGCTCCTTGATGGTCTTCTCGAGGTCGGCCACCTTCTTGCGAAGACGGTCGATGGTGCGATCCTTCTTTGCGCGCTGGCGGCGAAGAGACTAGCGATCCTTGACAAGCAGTGAGAAAGTCTGGGCCTTCTGGGTCGCAATGGCAAGGTTGTGGTTGGCGAACTCCCTAGCATTGTCCAATTCCTACTGTCGGTCGTACAGCAGGAAATCAAGGTTCTCCACTTGATGCTTCAACTCCGGGTGACTTGGCATCTCCATTGGCATTCCCATGAAGCCACGCCTGGCATAGTGAGCAAAGCGGGTTCCTTGGATTTGGTTGACACTCACGGCACACAGACGTGCGAGGGCTTCATGCATTGCCCTGGCAAATCCATCTAACCAGTTGTTCTCTCTTACGAAGAACTAGATTCTCCCGGATGTTGGTGCTTCTATCTTGCCTCGAAGATCAGCGGTGACTAGCCATTGTAAGTCTCCTCCTGGGGGTCCAGGAAGTTGAGCTCCAAGGAATTCCGGATGTGGGCGCCCCAAGTACTCCGATAGTGCGTCAAGATCACTCTCGAAGATCAGCTGGCCTCCGTTGCCCAACTAGTAGAACTTGCTGAACTGAGTCTCCATCTATAAGAATTAAGGATGAGAAGTTAGTGAAGTGATCAAGTGTGTCAAATTTTATGTAGTAATGTAAGAGTTGGAGAAACATGAATTTTTTGAGAGAAAGAATTCCCAAGGGTAAGAGAGGAAATAGTTTTCATAAATACTCACTCTGGTTTTTGAAGCTAAGTTTTTGTTCGGACGTCCATTCTAACTAGGGTCTCCTATGGTCAGGATGGCTCTGATACCAACTTGTCAACACCCAGATTTTTAATCCCAGATGCCTGTTATGCCATACATCGCAATCCCAGGATTACCATTTTTGCGAGACATAACAGATTGGATATCACAGTACATCATCCATTACAAACCATAATAAGGTCTTACACGAACAAACGATCTCATGATCCAGTCTTAATACAACAAGCAGCGGAATAAATAATAAGCGTAGCGGTGGGGTCCATCTTCAAAGTTACATGCAATGCTGACGATGGAAGATAGTCCTAGTTATCATAGCCATACTGCTGCCTTCATCTTGGTAGTCTCCTTCATAGTCTGGCCATAGGAATAGCCAGGGACAAAAGCCATGAGTACTCTTTAAGTACTCGCAAACTACCACTAACAAGTAAGATAGTTCTAGTAGGAATGCTAAACTCTAAGTTTATTTGTAAAGTTAAGTTTGAAACCTAAGCTGAGTTCAGAAACAAAGAAAGATAAAATAAAGTTTGAAATCACCTAAGTTGGGAAGCTAGTGTCATAGTCACAACCCTATTGTGGTCAAGTCAAGATTCATCATTTATATCATAAGTCATTTTGAAAACATCTGACAACGGAACAGTATGGCCACTCCAACTGTCCATAACCACGGATGCGGCGATTCGAATAGTTTGACACTCTGCAGAGGTGGTACACTTTCACCACAAGATTTGATACATTTGTCAGGGATAACCCTGAATCATCATACTTAGTATGCAGATAATCAAACATAACCTTTCCTTTACACACCCTAGTATAAGCACCTCTCCTATGAGCATGGCCTCCCAACCATGACCATTTGTCATCTTGGGCACTGCATAGGTGGACAACATTGAGAGGTAGCCTCAGCTCAAACCTCTCCCGCGAGGGAACTAATACTAATGCATATAAACTTCCGGCTAAGCCTTACCCAATTCAAGTATTGTGGTTGTATGGCAAAATTGGAATGGTATGGCATTCGAACACAACCGTCATTTTTGTAAAAGGGCTAAGGCTCATTCCTCAACATTTTCATTATCATAAACCATTTGTGTTTCTCAACACATGTCAAAGCATCTCAATAGAATGACTCATCATTCCAAGGTTTTCACAAGTCATTTTTACCAAGTATTCCCATCTAAAGTGAATCAAGTTTTTAGTTTAGCTCCAACTACTAAGTTAAGAGTGTTCACTAAGGTGGGATGCTACTCTCAATCTCATGCCATAGAATGACATCTAAATATAACTATATAGGTCAAGTTTTATACTCTTTATGCTACCTTTAAACAAGTAAATTACTTTGGTATAGTAAACAAAGTAAAGCTTGGAATTAAAACTTGGAATAGGTATAAGTCCAAAATGGTATAACCAAAGCATGCCTAATGCCTTTTCTTAAGTTATCTAGCTTGCAAGGGTTAGCTTGCATTGTTAATGATGGCTTGCCTTGTGTAGTGCAATGGTCAAAGTTTTCTTCCTCCTCCTCTTGGTAGAACTCCTCCTCCTCGAAAGCTTGGTCGGTACTATTGTCTATAAATACATACGGGATACACAATCACCAAACAAATCTTAACTAGTCTACTTAGCACACTAAGGCACACATTTGATGATCTATTATCATCACAAGCATCACAAGGTTTAATTAACTATCTTCCTTCTTTTTATTTGAGAAAAGTAATTTATACTCATTGAAATTAACTAAGATTTAATATTCTCTAATTAAAATATGGGATCATGTGGAAACATGTCATCACCACATATTCTAACATACGGGAATGTGATTTAAAGGTTGGATCGCATTTTAATAAGTTTAAGTTTAATATTTAATGATTTAAAATGACTAGAAATGCCTATATAGCATTATTTTGGTACTAGTCAAAAGGCACTGCATGTAATCCTTAATATTATTACATATTCAGATAGGTATGGTTAAATGTGATTTTTGAGAGTTGGCAACAACTCAAAAGCAATTATGGTTGATTTTAGAAAAAAACTTGAATGTGCAAAATCTTATGTCTTGTTATTTTTACTAGGAGAGATCTATGACTCTAAATGATTTAAATCCAACGGTCTTGGATAGATATTTTCATTACCTTTCCATCAAAATTGGAATCACTTCATTTGGATTTGTAAAACTCTTTGAATTGATTTTTGAACTAAGGGACAGAATTGATTTTAATCCTAAATAGAAAAACCTAATTTGAATTAACTGGGTCAGCGCGGGAAACTAAATGGTCGGCCCAGTGGTGCTCCGTGGCACAGAGGGCTGCTGACAGGAGGTCCCGCCTATCATTGACTCTTTAAACGCGAAGCGGTATGGGACGATCTAGGCTCTACGATTAGAACATAGATCAACGGTCCACAGTCGTCGTCGATGACGGACTTGTCGCCAGATAGACCGAACCCTAGGTGGCAGGTGGGGGTCTACTGGGGACGTACCAGGGCTCCATCTAGTGCGGCGAGGCAGGCGAACGAACAAGTCAATGACGGCGGTTCTCCTGGTACTGGCGGTGTCCCTTCTTCTCCCTCTGTGACAGACTCTGGCGAAATTTCGGTGTTGCGGACTACGGCTTGCTCCGGTGGGGCTCTGGGACGGTTCTAAGGGGGAGTGGATGAGAGTGGTGTGGGGAAACGGTGCTGGGGAGGCCTTCTTAAATAGGCGCAATGAGGCGGCAGTGCGGCATGGGCGGAGCTCGTCGGTGACGATGATACAGCGGGCTAGGGGCTTGGGCGGTGGACTAGGTAGTGGGCGGTGCCCTAGCGAGTGTCACGGAGGTGTGTGAGTAGTGGATTGTGGTCAGGATAAGCAAGCGGCACGGCGCGCACGATGTCTCTGTTGACGGCGAGAAAAGTGGTGGCCGGCGACTACGGGTCACGGTCGAGGAAACGGGCGTGTCTAGCACCTTCCTGGGGCGGTGGTGATCATGTAGGTGGGCGGCGGGAGCGAGGCGTGGTCTGGTTGAGCGGGGGACCATGCGTGCTCTGCGGGCGGCGTCGGCATGGCAGACGAGCTCCGGGCGCGCCGGTTCCTGGCTGTTCCTCGCTCTGTCCTCGAGCTGGGGCAGGCCTGGAGGTAGAGGTGGACCATGAGCGACGCGTTGGGCAAGGTTAGCGAGGTTGGCGGCTGTTGTGGCGTGTTGTCGCTGGTGAGGTGCTCGAGTGGGCTCGGCATTGATGTCCATGACTGTTTGGTCGTGGGCACAGTGCTTGGCCGGGCTAGGAAAGGGTAGGGGAAGCAGTCAAGAGGGTTTGGTGGCAATGTGGGGGACAAGTTTGGCCAGAACACTGCTCACTCTAGTGTTTTTGGTTTTTGTTTGATTTATGCCCACAAGGTGTTTGTAAAAATGGCCAAAAGAAAGAAACTTTTGAATTTTTGAAATATTTTTGGTGGAGTGGTTTGTCACATGCTTAAGCATCTAGGTTTGCTTGGGATTTTGAAATGGAGTTCATTTGAGTGGTTTTTGAAAAAGTGTGATCTATACATATGAACTAGATTCAATTTTCAAATGTCATTTAAAATTAGAGTTTGAATTTTTTAAGTGGGCCTTGGCACATCACTACTTGTACTAGCAAGGGGTGCAAAGAACCACAATTATCTCTATAGGCATTTGAGTCCTAGGAACACCCAAAGTGTCCTAGTTAGTTAAATTGGCACAAATGACCATTTCCTTATTTTATTCTTTTTTATTTCTTTTTCTTTGGGATTTGTTTGGGAATGATCTAGATGATGTGTAATTCACCTTAGAATCATTTTACAATCAATGAATCACTCAAACAAGGCAATTCAAAACAACTCCTAATTTAAATGCACACACATATGAAAGCTTAATTATTTTAAATGGAAAAGTTTTTGTTAACCCTAAATTGGGTAGATTTGATCTTGATTAACTTTGGATTAAGTTTTGAGATGTTACATTATATATGTTCTGTGGGTTCCATCATGGACTATTGTGTAATGATATTACTTCGTTTTCCACCCGCACGCAAGTGCTTGGTGGGTATCTTCGTTTGGCGGGAATCGCTAAAACTTGCATAGGGCCGGTTCAAGGGTTTTACAAAGTGGTATCAGAGCTCAGCAGTTGCGATACCCCACTGGTCCAGCCTTTAGGATAACCTAGCTAACGGCCGATATAGACTGTCAAAGCTATTTTGCAAAATCAGTTGGATAGATCTGATTAGGTCTTCTTTTACTTCTTACCTTTGTGTTATTCTCATCTTACCTTTGCGTGTTTTAAATCTGCTCTCTTATCTTTTCTTCGAGTCCAGGATTCTCGTGCTTGGGTTTCCGTCGTACCTTTAGGGTTTTGCTTCCTCTTTTGGTAACGGTGCTTCTACATCCGGTCTTCATGCTATCTGAGAAATTTTCCTCTGAGTACCTTTCCAGTGACCCAAAATTCACTAAAATTTTCCTTGTATATTCCTATGTTTTCCAACACAACGACATCATCCACATCAGATTCGATGAAGAGCCTCCATCAATCCTTTGTTTCCCAAACGCTTTTTGTGAAGATCTTAAGTCTGAATTCCGAGACTGGGTTGCATGATTTTTCTACTGCAGGTGCGGAGTAATAGTTTGGGTGCGTGATGGATTGGCCCCCATGACGACTACTCATTATATTCGCTCTCGTACATTGTGGATTAGGTTGCACCTTTTTCTCTCCTTCTATCGAAGTTAGAGGTGGACTTATCTTTCAATACCTTTAACTTTGTCATTTGTTTATCCGGAGTGTTCCCTTAACGAACGTGGGCAACGACCCCATGTTGGTGGTGTCGCCGAATTCGAGATGGACAAAGGATCTTTGTTAGTGGTTTCGCGAGGATCTACACTAAACGAGAAGATTCAGATTGTCGTCCTTCTTCCCCATACCATGAGGGGGATCTCGAGGGCAAGATCCATTGGTAGTGGTGTCGAACTGTGGCACCTCGGGTAAAACTACTACTAGAAAATCACGTGTTGTTTTTATTTTGTGCGTAATCATGACCGCATGCTCATGTCATCATGCCACATTGAATTTGAGCATCATCATGTCGTCATGCATATGTTTGCCTAAAACTATTTCTCTAAAAGTCTATCTTTATTTTCTAAATACCTCCGCTCTATTTCAAATGTAAAACACCGGTCTCTTCCGGATATTTTCATTTTTTTCTCAAATTATTTACAAAAGGTCTTTAAAATAAAACAGAACAATAAATAAAGCAAAACTATTTTAGAACAATAAATAAAGCAAAACTATTTATCTAGGGAGGCTGCCACCGGCTAGGACCAAAGGCCCGGCTTGCAGCAGCCTACTACCCAGAGAAAACCCTAAAAATTAAACCCTAACCTAACCCTAGCCCCACCCCGTGCGTCCCTGCGCGTAGCTCTGCCCACGATACACGGCGACCCCGTGCGGCACACACAAACGGTCCACGCACACCGCACCTGCACTACACCAAATCGATCCCAACCAACCTCACTCACCACGCCACCCGTCACCTGGACACCCACACACGACACGCTAAGCACGCAAGAGACGCACCGCCTCTCCCCAATCGATCCACCCGCACGCGACCCACTCCTCACGAACCTCGCACCGTGCATGCACGCGTGCGAGCTTGGCCCCACCCGCACGACGAGTCCCACACCCCTCCTCTGTCGGCGATTCCCCACCCCGACCCCATGTCGCCATCTCCCTCATCCCCTATCGCCTCGCCTACCCTGAGCCCGACCGTCGCCGCGCCGGCCCCATGCCTCCTCGTCGTCAACTCCTCCGCCTGCGACCTCCTCCCCGAGGTAGAGGCACGCCGCGAGCTCACGTGCGAGCCCGCCCAGCTCCTCGCCATCCCTCGCTAGACCCGCGCGTTGCCCGCTTCGCCCATTTCGTCGATCGTGCGTGCTCTACCCTACGATGTCAGCCTCCTCGAGTTGTCCTTGTCTCGCTCCTTGCTGCCGATCCTGTGCGTCGTCGCCCCGACGACCATCTCCAACCGCTCCCCGAGCCGTCGCCACCTCGTCGTCGCTCCATCCACGGCCCCTCTTGCCGCCGAGCTCGCCCAGGACATGGCATCTCCGCCGCCTCTCTGTCCCATCTTCGACCACCACAGACCCCCCGCCCTGTTTGTTTTGCTTGCCATTGTCCGTGCGTGCAGGTATGTGGGTGCATGTGTTTGTGTGAGCTGGTGGCCAGTTCGAGTTGAACACCTATCGGTGTGTCTGGTGTTGGGTTGCTCAAGCCCCGAGATAGGGAACATGTAGTCCATGTTTGTCTTGGCAAGATCTTCGTCAGCCCATCCCCTTCATGGATAACAAGCTCGCCGACCCTGAACTAGAACATCAAGACCCCTTCACGGAACATCAAGACCGCGGTATCCGAAGATCTTATTCATGGTGCCGTCGATCCAAGATCGAACACACGGAACCCCGAGACCCCGGATCCGAAGATCATCGTCATGGAACGCCATGATCTCCTTCCCGGAACTCGAAGACCGCAACCGATCCCGCTGAACCCCAAGACCATCGGTGCCGAACCCTAATGTGATCCCCTTTCTAAGACCCCTATTTTTTTATAAAATGACATTATGACTTGTTTCATCTAAATTCTTCATGTCGCATACATATTGTGTGGTATGGGGGCATTATGCCGATTCACCTCATAATTGAATATGGAGACTATATGTGGGCTATTCTAGTCTTATAAAGCCTCTATTTAAATTTGTGTAGCGAACCGGTACCATGTTTTTCCTTGTTAAGACAACATTTAAATTGCGGGGTATCTAAAACAACATGAACCTATCTAATTAATTGTCGCGACCCCGATTCCGCTTAATATTTCCTAGTTACATCGCATCTTTCCCATGTCATGCATTGTATCATGTATCATGCCCAATCTTCTACTGTAGTATTAAATAGTGCATTCGTTGTTTCTTTTAGTGCTTTTCTTCTTCATAGATTAGACCGTTGAGTGGATGCGAGTATCGACAAGTCCTTCGGATAATGTATCTCCGGCAATGTTTTCATGTGAGCATTCTCCCCCTTTCTACCTATTTTGCATTTATAGTCTTTACTCCCTCTTGTTGATCTATTACTATCCATTTTGCGATGCTTTAGTTTTCGTGCACCATTTATATTCCTTGCAGCCTCTATATTGCTTTGGACACATCCTATTGCATGTTGATTGATAGACAGTCGGCCTTGCGAGTCGTAGTTGCTTGCTCAGGTGCTACTTTGCGTCATTGTTTTTCCACCGTTGTTCGGGGTTGGAAAATGCTTAATGGTGGAGATGATCATGGTTTTAATTACAATTTGCTAATTAAATGATGGAAGTGGATATAATTAATGAAGAGGCACCAATGGGTAATAGTTGAGATTTGGTTGTTAACCGCCCACTTGTGTCCACCTAGGACCCGAGTTCGTGACACTTGTTCTGAGACTGAGCGTGCTAACCACATGTGGGGTGTCAGGGCGCCCCTTTGGCTTATTACCTGATCTCAAAGTACTGTACTGGGGGCCACAAACTAGTTTGATGTTTTCATGCCATGGTATGCCATGTATCCCATGGTATGCCATGTTTATTATATGTTGCTCGATGAGCGTTTACTACTGTACTGTTTATGATTGGGGTTGTTATGTTGAGGATTATACATATGGCCTCTGATCTCTCGGTCGATCTTGCAACCTCTGTGTCCGTCTTCGGAGCTCGGCCGACTTCGTTACGGGTAGGTTGTTGGGGTGTCCCCATGTACTTTCTTTGGGTCTGGGAAAGCGCCGTGTCTGAAGCCCCTCCGACATAGCGATGGGTGTATGTTAAATGATCTGGGGAAAAGGGTCGAACTACGTGTGGAAACTTTGGTGCACCCCTGCAGGGTTAAATCTTTTCGAAAAGCCATGTCTGCGGTTATGGATGACTTGGAGCATAGTTTCTCGATCATAGACAACTATAACTAAAGTTTACTTTTATAATACGACTTGTATCGGATATGACTAGTAAGTCGGATAACCACCATAGATAGAATGAATGAAACTGCCAACCATGTGAGTTTCCTTGAAATGACTTCCTCGTTTGGTCTCGAGGGGGAAATACCAGGATGGGTATGTTTGGTGTTATTGTCAAGTTGGATCCGCATAGGTCTTTCTTACCTCTCTCTGATAGTCGATAGTTGTATCGAGTCTCTATAGGTTGTATAGTGCATGCTTCGCTACCGCTTCAGTCCACCATACCTATGTAGGTGAGAGTCGCTGAATTCTAGACTCGTTGTGTACTAGCCTCAGTACTGACCGCTCCCTTTTTCCTTTGCCCTTTGTCGGCATCACTTTTTCTTTGACAGGTATAAATTCGACGTCGTAGCAGGGTTACCCTTCCGGCTTGGACTAGGCAGGGTTATGGACGCCATTGGTTATTTTTCAGGGCTCCTAGCCCTATTTGCATCTTATCCGTACTCGGATGTTGTATCGTTTTTAAGGTCATTTGGATCTTTGTACTGTATATCTGTATTCTTGACTGATGGAGTCGTTGTTGTATATATATGTTTTGTGGGTTCCATCGTGGACTATTGTGTAATGAAATTACTTTGTTTTCCACCCACACGCAAGTGCCTGGTGGGCATCTTTGAGTCGTTTCTATGTTGGTTTGCCGGGAATCGCTAAAACTTGCATACGGCCGATTTGAGGGTGCTACAGGGGCCATCAGGACAGCCTGACACATGTACATGACCTCGACCGTGGGGTCAGGAGCCGCCCCTCAGGATGCTAGAGGGACGCGGCGTCAGCCACGGGGGCGACTCCCCGCGCGTCTCCCTCTATGAGGGCAGTGGCAGCCAAGGGGTTGCTCGGCTTCGGGGATCTGCCCGCCTCACCGCCCGCTATGGAGTGGGAAGCAGGGCGGGGGGGAGCGCATGGTAGCACAATAGTTTCCCTCGCCTCGGGGGCCTTCGACGAGCAGACTCGTCCGTGGAGCGGGTCGTGAGGTCGCTGTTGCGAGCAGCTAGGCAGGCCTTCCGAGAGGATGTATGTTTCACCTTCCTCTTACAGGAGGTCACCACTGCAAGCCACACAACAGTGCGGTCAGGAAAGCACGCAATCAGGAGAGGCAGTACTTCGCCCCAGGGTAAGTCGAGCTTTACCTAGGAACACCGGTAGATAGGAGCTGGGAGCCCCAACTCCCTCGCTTCACACTAGAAGGCATGAAGGCCTTGGCCGTCCCCAAGGCGCCGCTCCCGCTCGCGCCGGTCTCACGAGGCGAGGTCACCTCCCCTCTAGCATCCTTGGGGGTGGGCGACCGAGCGCGTTTCCGAACGGACGCCTCCCGAGCGCCGGACTCACTAGGCCAGCTCCTCGCCTCCATGGTCTCTCCGGAGGCAATGCGACGGCCTCCATCGTCAGGACCGGGAGACATCGGGCCGAGGGGATTCTTCCATTTCCCTTCATGTCCAGTTGGGAGGATCCCCCAATTGTCAAACTGAGAAAGGGATGCACGGATCTCGGCCTTCCGAGGGTCGAGGCAGAGAGGGAGGACCCCCACAGGAAGCTCCGATGTAGTGGAGGTGTGAAGGAGCTCATGGAGGAAACTCCCCATGGCGGAGTCATCGGTGATGCCATCCCCCAGGGACAGGTGGTCCTCCTCGTCAAGGTCCCACAAGCCCTTGCGGTGTTTCTGCAGCGGGGCAATGCAGCGGCGGAGGAACTCCATGGCTACCAGGGGGCCGGTCAAGTCCGAGGCATTGAGCTGCTCAACGCGTGCGTCCAAGGCCCCGACCTTGTCACCCTCCAGTTCAGCCATGGACCACCTACTGCTGCCTTTTTGGCTAGGGCGATGGGGATATGTAGCCGTAGGTCGTCTTCCAGGACGTCCATAAAGAACCAATGCTTCCGGAAGTCCTCTGCATGTTTCGATCAGCCCATAGGGAATTTGAAGGCTCCTTCCTTTACAAAGGAGATGCAGTCAGTGTTGTGAGAGGTGGAGGTAAGGCGAAGGGCATACATATGCCACAGCAATGCCATGAAAGGTTTCACCCTGAAGAACATCTCGCACCATCAGGCGAAGATGGACAGGGTAGTGACAGAATTGGGATGGAGGTACAAGGGCAGAGATTCTGTAGTGCTCCAGGACCGCCATGAAGAAGGGATAAAACAGGGATACCAGACCCACGAGGACGGTGTGGTAGACGAAGGGCTACACGGAACCGGCAAGACTCACCGGATTTGCAGAGCTAGGCCATGCTTTGGTCACCCCCTACTCGTTCTAGTCCGAGGTAAGTTGTGAGTGGAATCTGTCAATCCCTGAATTCAGGCGGATGGTGGAGGGAATCAACACCTCATAGGTCTCCTCCTCTTCGTCCTCCGTCCGAGAGGACTAGGTAGGGGCAGGCCTCATCTTGAAATGGGAGGCCGCTCGGCGGGACATTTAGTGTTGGCGAGATCAGAGACTGGGCGATGGAGGGGGCAGAAGTGGAGGCGGCTCGATGGTTGGAAGTGAGAATACCCGGTGAGCATTACCATAACCCTATAAGGGCGGTCCTCACCACGGTGGGCCCGAGTCCCTGAGCCACGCCACGTGGCTCTGCGAGCACAATACCTGAGGAGCGGGCACGGCGCGTGCCTTGACAGCACCAGTCGACTGTTGGGCCACCCGACCATGCGCTCCTAGAGGGAAGCGTGCGAGCCACGCGCCCGAGGTCTACTATCGGACCAAGAGCACCGGGGGTACCCTGAGTCCCTAGTCGGCTGGGCCCTCAGGTGGTTCATGCGGATTCCTCGTGAGGGTATCGAGAGGAGCCCCCTCGCGAGGGTCGAAGGCGAATAAGTTCGGAGGTGAGAGGCAAAAAATAGGGCGAGGGAGGTGCATAGGATGCTCTGCCCCTCTACACTCCAAGGGGTCTGGGGTGGTCAAATGTTCCCCTAGTAGAGGGCCCGACAGCTGGGATGGTGTCTCCCCATTTCGGTGCAAGGGGATCCAGAGGCGACACGTCCCGTAGGAACAGACGTCATCCATGACTGAAGGTATGAGGAGGACGTGAGGCTTCTAAGCTGTATAGGCCAGGTACAGGGAAAGTAGTCCGATAGACCGAGTCTTTGGTGGGCGGCAGTGTGGAGACCCTTCCCGCCCAACATTTGGGGGGGAGAGGCCCAGCCGCCCTATAAAAGGAGACGTTCTTCTACATTGGAGGGGGTCAATTCCTATAATCAGTAACCCTAGACTTTGGTCCTCCATTGTACCTTCGTGAAGCACTACGAGCAATACAACAAAGCAGGAGTAGGGATTTACCTCCTCACGAGGGTCCTGAACCTAGGTAAAAACCCATGTGTCAACCTCTCTGTCTTGCTCGTGCGTCGTTGTCTTCGCCGTCGCCAAGAAGCTCTGAATGTGTAATTCATCCCCCTCTCGAACTCATGCCTCGTTGGACCCATGTTCCTTTGCGGGACACTTCTCCAACAAGTGCCTCCTCCCAGGCCCTGCAACTCGAGTGTTGTGAAGCGGCAGGAGCCCCCGGAAAAGCAAAAGGAACAATGCCACGCGTACTTCGTCAGCGCCGTGCTACGGCATGCACGGGTTCATTACCCTGATCCAAAAACTCCTACTCGGCATCATCATCGCATTGAGGAAGCTTTGACACTATTTCGAGGCCCATCGGGTCACCATAGGGACCAAGCACTCTTTGGAGGGCATGCTGCACAATAGAGAGGCCACGGGTCATGTGCCGAAATGGGCTATGGAGCTATCCGGATTCGACCTCCATTTCGCTCACACCCAAACCATCAAGAGCTCGGCTTTGGCTGAGTTCTTCGTGGAAGGGACTCCCACGAC
Source organism: Avena eriantha (assembly GCA_910589775.1). NCBI lineage: Eukaryota > Viridiplantae > Streptophyta > Magnoliopsida > Poales > Poaceae > Avena > Avena eriantha. The sequence goes on along the minus strand of OU342746.1, from coordinate 86,723,813 downwards.
GGAGGATGAGGACGAACCTACCTCCTCCCTTCTTGGGAGTGTATATCACCACGACTGGACCACGTACTTGATGGTTCATACACCATAGACGGCTCGGGGGATGTTCTGCTCGTGGTGTCGCCGACCAAAGTTCAACTAAAGTACGTGATCTAGGTGCTCTATCACAGAGAGCATTCGACAAACAACAACACCGAGTACGAAGGCCTACTCGTCAGCCTCAGGATCGCAAGGGACCTGGGGATCAAGCACATGGTCGTCTATGGGGATTCACAATTGGTCATCAACCAGATCAACAAATACTACGACTCCCTGTGGATGCCCCCCTACATCGAAGAATTTAGGAAGTTGGAGCAGCATTTCGACGGGCTCCATATGGAGCATGTCCCTCGTGGCTCCAACACCATCACCGAGGAACTATCGAAGATTGTGTCTTCTAGGGGATGGTACCCTAGAAGTCCTTGTGGAATGGCTACTCAAGCCCTCTGCCAAGATACCCTGCGAACAAGAAAGAACAGAATCCCTGGGTGAGCCCTCGTCCTCAACCATCATATGTGAAGCGATGGTTGTGGAGCCGTGTGCCCTTGGAAATGAAGCCAGTACATAACCCCCGTGGCAAGCCCTTGGCTCCGACCGTCGTATGTGAAGCAATGGCTGCAAAGCCATGTGCCCCCAGGAAAGAAGCCATCGCCAAGCCCTGGGGCGAGCCCTCGGCTCCGACCATTGTATGTGAAGTGATGGTTGTGGAGCTGTGTACCCTCGGGAAAGAATCCATCACCAAGCCCCAGGTGAGCCCTCGACTCCGACCATCGTATGTAAAGCGATGGTTGTGGAGCCGTGTTGCCCCAAGAAAGAAGCCATCACCAAGCCCCGGGGCGAGCCATCGACTCCCGCCATCGTATGCGAAGCGATGGCAGTGGAGCCATGTGCCCCAGGAAAGAAGCCACTACAAGACCCCGAGGCGAGCCCTCGACGCCAACCATTGTAAGGGGAGTGATGGATGCAAGGTCGTGTGCCCTCGGGGATAGAAACAATGGATATCTTCCCGACAAGCAGGTCATCCGCGTGGGAGGATGCTTAGGTTACCCTAGGTCGCGTATGTACTAAGGTACCTCCAAGACCAGGAGCTCCCCCGCCCCCCGACCGCGCCAATGCTGAGAAAGTTTTCTGACAAGCAAATATGTACGCCTAGGTAGATGGAGACCTCTACCGGAAACATGAATCTAGTATCAAGCTCCGCTGCATACCTCAAGTTGAAGGACGCCAACTCCTGGCTGAGATTCACAAAGGAGAGTGCTCGAGTCACCTTGCCTCGTGGACTTTGGTGGGGAAGGCATTCCATGAAGGGTTCTATTGACCAACGGCTTTATCAGACGCTGAGTACCTGGTCAGAACCTGTGACACTTTCCAGTTCCACGCCAAGGACACTCACCAACCAGCTCAAACTCTTCAAATCATCCCCATGTCTTGGAAGTTCGCCGTCTCGGGGCTCAACATCGTTGGACCTCTCCCACGAGTGGTGGGAGGGTACCAATACATATTCGTCACCATCGACAAATTCACCAAGTGGTCTGAGGTGGAGCTAGTGTGGGTAATCACATCACAAGTCACTGTCAAGTTCATATAGGGCACCGTATGTCAATTTGGCATACCCAACCGGATCATCACTAACAACAGCTTCCATTTCACCAGTGGCGCCTTCACCTAGTGTGACAGCCTCGGCACCAAGATATCCTTCACCTTGGTGGCTCACCCCCAAAGTAATAGGCAAGCAGAGTGCCTTATGCATAGGTGCTACATGGGCTCAAAACCCGATCCTTCGACCGATTCAAGACCAGCGGACAAAACTGGATCAAACATATCCCAAACGTCCTCTGGTTGATATGAACCACCCCAAGTAGGGCCATGGGAGACGCACCCTTCTTCCTGGTCTATGGAGCCGAAGCCGTGCTGCCCACCAAACTACATCATGGATCCTCCCGGGTGTGAGCTTACGAAGAGGCTGCCTAGGGGGAGCAAAGAATTGATGATGTCAAATTCCTCAAAGAGGTCTAGAACCTGGATGATCTGTGAGTCGCATACTACCAGCAGAGCCTGCGCCGATACCACAGCAGTCGGTTCCAGACTCAAACCATAAAAGAAGGCGACTTGGTCCTTTCTCGGGCATGTCCTGGGAAGGGAGGAAACAAGTTGCAACCAACGTGAGAGGGCCCTTGCCGGGTGGTACAAGTCCCCAGGCCCGGAGCGGTCCATCAGGGGACCGAAAATGGTACTCCTGTGGAGAACTCATGGAATATCGAGCACTTGCATGAGTATCATCTCCACAAATTCTACCCGTAAGGTGCTCCAGAATAAGGATGTGTGATGCCGAGTTAGTTGTGTAACACGTGAGTCCAAGCGGGATCACCCCGCGTGTCTCGCCTACTATCCTGACAGACACATTATCAAGGAAATAGGCATAGCCGGGTTTGTCCGGGTTGCTCTCCAATTGTAGCCAAGCTACCAGAGGAGCAGAATAAGGTTGCGCGCTACCGAGTTAGCCGTGTTGTGCGTGAGTCTAGGCAGGATCACCCCGTGTGTCTCGCATGATATCCTAATAGATGCACTATCAGAATGGTGGGCATAGCTAGGCTTTCCTAAGTTGGTCTCCTATGGTAGTCGAGCTACCAAAGGTGCAGAATAAGGTTGTGCGATGTCGAGTTAGCTGTGCAGCGCATGAGACCAGGCAGGATCACCCAGCGTGTCTCGCCTCCTGGACGGGCCATCAGGACAGCGGGCATAGTCGGGCTTGCCCGTGGTTGGTCTCTAACGGTATTCGAGCTACCAGAGGAGCAGAAATGCTCGGTGGCTACCCCCGAGTCCCAAAATCCTTATGCAATAGATGAATCCTGTAGCTCAAGCTGTGTATCCAAGACTACCCTTGTAGATGAATAAAAAGAGAAGCATTTTTGGCACTCGTCTCCAATGATCATTCACCTGGGGGCTTTCACTTATGAAGATTCTCATGAGCGCATCTTTCATGAGCAGCCAGTCAAGAAGCAATAGAAAGAAGGAAGAAAGAACGACGGCATGAGCCCTTGAAAACGAGATAAGTGCTTTTCTTATTTGGATACCAAAGTACAAAGTTGTGGTTAAGAAGAGTGATAATCACTTTTTGAGTTTTACATGCCTCTCGCTTTGATATACTATGCAGGACCAGCTATCCCGCTACCTGGGGGTCTTGGGCGAGCCTCGGAAGGCCCTTGGCGGAATCAAAGTCCTTCTTCGTGGAAGAAGTCGGCGCAGAGCTAGCTATTGTTGAACACATTGACTGACAACGCCTCTGCTCTATCACAGGAGTACACAAGGACGTACCCTCATTGGAGGCAATGTGTCTCAGAGAAGACGGACCATCCCCGTTCGAGACACAAGCTCTCTCCGTCGTCGACGAAGACATGAGCCCACCAGATGGTGTTGCAGGAGCCGATGGGCTGGAGCATAAGCTTGTGAGGGAAGCGACAACCACCAAAGGACCAAGCAAACACGTCGAGGAGGCTCACCATACTCGCATTCTCACAGTGCACCCTCACGTAAAACTCAAAGCCAGCCAAATCCGCCCACGAGTCCTGAGGTGCCTCCGCTGGAAGGGAACGGTCGAGCTCTAGGTGGCGGTCATGCCCGTTGCCTCCTCCTCGCTAGCCTCGGCCATGACCCACCTCACCGCCGCCAAGTGGGAGCTATCCCTACGACGCTGGCAGAAGCAAGCTCCCTTGAGCCGGTGTGTGGTCGGCAAGTGGAGAAGTGGCCATGAGGAAGAAGAGGAAAGAAAGAAAATCCTGCGCCAGTGAAATCGCCCCACAAGGCTGCTTAAATAGGCCAAAGGGCACTACCGGCCTAAGTCTTGGGACCCTCATTAACTACCTGGCATAGATTTTGAGATCTCCTAGATGGAGGACATGTCCCTTCTGCCCTGCTTAGAGATCACCTTCACGCGTTCCTAGTCAGAATCCCGGGAAGCCCCACGGTCTGCCCGGGAGCGGAGGCGATCCGTCACACAAAAGGGCAAGACACCGTCGTGCGCTGGATACGCCCGAGCGGCCCCTCACTCGGCGGCTACTGTCGGTTCCGCGAAAATTTTGGGAGTAGCGATTCGACGGGCTCGTTGTGGTATTATTTGTGCTAGTTTATTTAAGAGAACCATATGCAAAATATACAAATCGAACTCTGGCGCAAAATGTAGCTAGAGGATTTACTGGGATGCTTGGTAGCATCGATTATATGTACTGGGTTAGAAGAATTTCCCATTCGCTTGTCAAGGCATGTATAACGGCCATACTTGAGAGTACAATGTCATCCTTGAAGTGGTGACAGATCATGATCTCTGGATATGGTAGGCTTTTTTAGCATGGTGGGAACTCACAATGATACCAACGTGTTGCATTGCTCTCCAGTGTTTGCTAGGCTAACAAAGGGTAAATTTACTACCGTCAACTATGAGATCCATGGTCGTGCATACAACAAAGGGTACTACCTAGTCGATGGTATATATCCTTCTTAGTTTACATTTTTTAAGACAATTCCTGATCTTGATAGGATAAGAAGGCTTGGTTTGCTAAGTGCCACGAGTCTTACCTAAAAGATTTCGAGCGGGATTTTGGTGTGCTCCAGCAGTGTTTTCCTATTGTTCGGGACCCTGCTCTCGCATGGTGAGAGTCTCAGATGTGGGAGGTTATGAACTGTTGTCTCAGATGACCAGCCATATGATTACCAGGGAACTTGTGAGATCCTGGCGCATGGCTTAATATGATTGATAAGATTCTCATATCAACAAGTTGCAACTTCTTTTCTGGGAATCATCTTCAAAGGAACTCCAGGTTAAGCGTGATTAGCCTAGAGTAATTTGAGGATGGGTGATCGACCAAAAAGTTGTTCCCAGGTGTGCACGAGTGAGGACAAAGTGCACAGAAAAGACTAGTGTTGGTATGTGGAGCCAATCTAGAGATCATAGAGAGCTAACATGGGTGAAAGGCTCCGGGCCCTAGATGGCCAGGGTGTTATAAGTGGTATCAGAGATGATCCTCGTGATTACACGGGCATGCACGGGTCAGGGGCACAGACATGTGGCGCATGACGCGTATGGGCCCGTAGTGGCACATGGCATGGCACATGTGCCAACACTGTACGCACATACATGTGCCAAGAGGGAAAGTTCCTAGATTGGGATTAATCGACGAGGACATCGATCTTATAAGGGTGGGCATATATAAGATCCTGGGGCATGGCTTAATAGGATTGATAGGATAGCCATACCAACAAGTTGCAACTTCTCTGGAACTCAACTTTAAAGAAATTTCAGATTAAACATGCTTGGTATAGAGCAATTTGAGGATGGATGACCGACCAAGAAGTTGCTCATGTGTGTGCACGAGTGAGGACAAGTGTGCAGAAAAGACTAGTGTTGATATGTGGAGCAAGTCTAGAGATCCTAGAGAGCTGCCAGGGGTGACACCCGTCGGACCCTAGGTGGTCGGGTGTTATAGACCTCTAGCTCAACTAGATGAGGTGCCAGCCGCCGAGTTTGCTGCCTTCATCGCCATGCATCAAGATATTCATGAGCCACGGGTTCATGCTGAGCTCCAAAGTGATCTAGTGGAGCACTTGTGGGTTTCCAAAGGAAACGTTGCATGATCCATGGATATGTTTGGTTGCTACATTTTTTAAGTCTTGTATGATGCTATTTGTTTTGAATTGTTGTGTGAAACTATTTTTTAATTAAAAAATATGCAATATGGTTTGAATAATTCAAACTATGCTATATCTTGTATTTTGTCCAAGTTCTGTTTGGGGGCCGGCGGTTTTGGGGACGCTGTTGTGGGAAGACCCTCCTACTATTTGGGCAACAACTGTCGACCCTCTCCATAATGATACGCCGGCTTTGCTGCCGGCTACGATTTTGGGAGCGTGGGTGCAGATGCTATGACAGTGTTGTCGTTGGTTAATATGTCTTCCCAAGACACCAACTGTCGAACAAGAATGGAGTCATCTGTGTGAATACCCAAACTAACATTTGATGGAGTTCGGCTTAGACGGTGGCCGTCATCTCGGAAAGGACTTCAATATCTTCTTTTTTTGAATAAATTGCCTCATTTTATTTAAAAAAGTCGAATAGAATTGACTGGTTCATTTGCAGGGGAACCGGCCGAAAACCCGTACAAATGCACCAATGTCATCATGGAACATGACCATATTGCGCACACCACCATAGCCAACCTGGCTACCCACACGAAACACAATCGCATAAGAAGACCCACATCAAGGTTGCTAGAAAGTGTCATCGTCATCACTCCTCCGCGAGCCAGCGACTTCGACTTCACCAGCAGCTTCCAAAATAAAGCCTCACAGACGGTGCTGGTAGCCATGTCGGCCTATGCCATCAATTGGCCACACGCGCCAAGGAGAGACAGCTCCTACTCAAACGACGAGCTTCACAAGGGAATTATGCTGATCTTGCGCCGACCGAGTACCTGCAGAGACCGCCGGCGGCCGGTCATCGTCACCGCCTGGACACGCTCCACCGTAGCTCTGACTCCACAGCAACACAACGAAGCAGGAGAACATATCGGACACGCCAGGAAAACTGACTACCGAAGATCAGCTGCGACCCGACCTGAGCTCGAAGCATCATCTTTGCCAAACTTCACCCTTGGACCTTGCGCAGCTGCCCAGCATCAAACCCCCAACACAGACCCCTGGCCATAGGCGACTCCGAGACGATGCCCCTAACAAGGAAAGAGACGCAGAAACGCCTCCATTGCCCGATCCCGGATCTAAGGTTTCCCTCCGGGGTCAGGGCCGCAGGAGGAGGAGTGAGCACACCTCACGACGAAGCCTCCAAGAAGGTTTGCGACACCCGCGGGCGCCACCATCGCTAGCTCCGGCCGAACAGGAGTAGGATTTCTCCCGAAGATGCTCAACAACCTGCAACCTAAAACGGCCGCCCACGAGCCACCACCAAGCGCGCCCGCCGACCACCATCCTTCACCGAAGCCAGCTACGCACCACCAGGCCGAGCACGCCAGCGCAGCACAGAGCCACCACTAGGACAAACCAAGTCGCAGCTCGAAGTGTGGCACCGAAGTCCTCGCCGTCGGCCAGATCAAATCGCCGCCCCCACGGCAGACTTACACTGACCACCACCGTCTAGAGCCGTTGCTCCGGCTTCCGGGAGCCACAGCGAACCACGGCCTGCCGAGCTCCCCCTCCACGCGAGAGGCGGACCGGGCCACAAGCCCACCAACCGGGACCAACAGATCAAGCCGCCACCAAGCCATGGAGAGAGCCCCGCAGCACTGCCGGCCTCCCCTAGTGTTGTCGAGGTGGCAACAGCAGCAGACCGCCATCTAGGAACGCAGGCGCGAAGCCCAGATCGGGCCCAGGCGGGCCCGCGCGTCCGTCGCCGGATCTGGGGTCCTAGGAGCAAGCCGCTCGCCGCCCGCCGACTGGGCAACCCGCCTCTACATCGCGTCCGCCACCACGCCGGGAAAGCCGACGGTCTCGCGCGCCGGCGCACCGTCGCGCCGCGCCACACCGCTCCCCGCACAACAGCACCCCCGCGTCCACCGCACCCCCTTTGGAGGCGGGGGCCGCCGCCACCGCGATGAGGCCAGCGGCAGTGGCGACAGGGGCGGCCTGAGTGAGCTCTTGAGGCGGGAGGCGGCTAGGGTTCCCTTGTGCCACTCACGCAGAGCGACGCGAGGGCCGGTATCCGCAGTTTGGGTTTTAAAGGACTTCAATATCAATTTGTCAGAGGTGGATGCATAGGAACGGGTCCCAGTATACCATTCAGCAGGCCAACGAAAACAGGGCTCGTGTGAGAATTGGACAACAAGAAGTCTGCACAAGAATTTACTTATCGGTACTCTTTTGTGAAGCATGCACTGAACGTAGAAGTGAGAAAAATAATTGTTAGATAAAATACAAGTTATATGTATGAATTGTCTTGGAAATTTTAAATATGCTGAAAATTGTCCCTAGAAATATCCAGTCAAATTGTGAGTTAGACAAAACTGAATCTGGAATTGTCGGTGATAAGATAAGGATGGCAAAACTAATGCAGGGAGAAGATATACTAATAGATAAAAGGAGTCTAACACAATATTTTGTTAGATGCAAAAATAAAACTATATAAATATACAAAACATGTTCAAGCCAAGTAATTTAAATGAACATGAGAAATAAAAATTGATGAAAAAAAATCCAAGGCATAATGAAATATTTATTAGTTTACATTTATATTAATAGATAAGACTGATAAGAGCTACAACTACAATCTTATATCGATCAAGACTGGCATGGCATAAAAACTGCTACTCCTTCCGTTTAGAAATATAAGATGTTTTAGATTTATGAAAAGAGTGTATGTAGACTGCTTTTAGTGTGTAGGTTCACTCCAAAATCTTAATGAACCTACACACTAAAACATGTCTAGATACATTTCTTTTACAAAGCTAAAACATCTTATATTTCTAAACAGAGGGAGTACTTCAATAAAAATTAACCTGTAGCATCGCAAGATGTGCTAGTACTCCAAAATTCTTGTGAAATTTCTTCAATCCAAAGAGCCCTAGAATCTCGTTCAGCCGGCAAATCATGGAGCAGCTGTTTGAAACGCTCTAACTCGTCAGATGTTCTAATCGTGCAAGACCCTGCTGCCCTTATTTAGGTACACTAGTTACGATGCCATCCTTTATATTTGGGGGTTGTTTTCTTGTTGCGCTAGTAAGCATCTGCATAAACCATGATCGAAAGCCAGACACATTGGCAATCTGGAGAAAGTACATTGACAAATCATCATGCTTGATGAAAATACACGTACCATGAGAGATGGAATTATGTATAGAAATATAGATACAGAAAGGGGAATTCGAGGAATGATTCCTGATTGCTGGAATTGTACAGACCAAAAATAAAAGAGACGTATGAACCGGATTCCACTAAAACTCCTGACAGCTACTACACCGTAGTACTCAAACCATCCATGTTACAGGTTCATAGCCCCAACCAAAAAAAAGAAGAGCGAAACACATTAATACTACACAATCATGCCCCGAGTATCTGACCAACGATATTATACATAACCCATCACACCCTGCATTTGCACATTTTCCATCCTAACATCCAACGAGACAAATCCAAGGACAAATTTTGCCATATGCAACTTTTTTCTTCTCTTTCTTCCAGCAAACTGCGAGAATGAAGTTGCTAGCTAAACTGGTATTACATCACTGTTTGATGTATCTTCACATCTCAAGACTAGTCCATCAAGGCTAGTTGGGAGGACACACTTGCCCCAATGGCAGCCAGTAGAGAAGGATTCAGACGGTGGAACAATCATCAGCACATTGTCGTTCCTTTGGACAACCCCGATGACACTCACAGTGCTTCCCTCCTTTATGTATCTGCAGTGTGAACAGCAATGTCAAGTGACATGGATATTTTTATGAGAAGGTTGTGACCACAGTTAAGATGACTCCATGCTCGTGCATTCCAGATGCAAAAACTAGAACTTGGAAATAATAATACCCTTCTTTTAGGCGCATCACACGATCATCACTTGAGAGATTCCTTTCCCGTAACCATCTTAGAAATTCAGGAGACATGTCCTTGTTTTCTGGATTTATGTCGATAACAACTGACTCATCTACATAGGGGGTTAGCCGTGCACCATATCCTGTTTTGACCAATGCTCGATGCCCAGATTGGAAATCCGAGATGTAGAAATCGACTGCATGACGCTGTGATTGTTGCAAAGGAAAGAAAAACGTAAGAGACAAGATTATAAGAGGATAAGAGTTGCAATGCTTGGAACTAAGTAAGATGCTTGTATCTCATAGTCACCGCCATGTCATCCTCAGTATCACATCTCTTCACACATCAGAAGTCCTAGGAAATAAGAAACTGACCTCCATAGAGCATAATCCCCATGTAAATCGGCGATGTTGAGTGTTGGCAGCTTTCGAGTCCCAGCCCTTGTACTCATACAGGCAGGATGAAGTGTACACACATCTTGGAACCCTTTGAAAGGAGGACTCGAGGGGGAAATTTCCACAAGTAACAACCTATCAAGTTCAATACAATGAGGACTGGCTACTACTGCATATAGATGAAGTGCTACTGCTTAAATCGTCATTACCGTAAGCTAACTGCAAGATTATAACAAAACTTGCAGACGAACTAGGAAAACAACATGTTAGTCTATGTGTAGTAGTTAAGGTTGTCTGCTAATGGCTCTGTCCAAAGTTTTGTTGGAAATAATCTTATTTTTTAAAAACCTAAGTATGAATTAACTTAATATAGAAATAGTTGGTGATATTACTACATTGTGATATGTGAATTAATAAAGCACTTCAGAAACACACTGCCACACAACTGGAAAGACTATAATGATAACACGCCTGGTAGGCCGAGCCACCAATCAACAGTGTAAGATACAAGAATTATTTCTAGATTTCCACAAGTAACCACCTATCAAGTTCAATACTACTGCATATAGATGAAGTGCTACTTCTTAAATCGCCTTTACCGTAAGCAGCTGCAAGATTATAACAAAACTTGCGGATGAACTAAGAAAACAACATGTTAGTCTACGTGTAGTAGTTAATGTTATCTGCTAATGTCTTTGTCCAAAGTTTTGTTGGAAATAATCTAATTTTGTTTAATCTAAGTATGAATTAACTTAATATAGAAATAGTTGGTGATATTACTACATTGTGATATGTGAGTTAATAAAGCAGTTCAAAAACACACTGTCACACAACTGGCAAGACTATAATGATAGCACGCCTGGTAGGCCGAGCCACCAATCAACAGTGTAAGATAAGAATTATTTCTAACTCTATTGTAAGCAAGCAAAAATATGACATAAAGGAGGAAACAAAATCCAATAGATGGGATGGATAGTAGAATAACTGATAAGTCTAAGAAGGTGATCAGTACAACACATACCCCAGTAACCTTCACATACTGCCCATCTTTTGCGGTTCTAAGATCAGTGTCAGGATAACGACTGACAAATCCAGTCACGCCTCTTGTACCCCAGCAAATGTTCCAAATCAAGAGTGCAGCAACAAATCCAAATATGACCACGACAACTACCAGCAAAATCGCATTGTGAACAGCACCAAGAATGAAGCCACCTGCTATGAATCCCATCACAAAGAGCAAAATGACCGCCCAGAGTACAGGCTTTGGCAAACTGGCCTTAATCGAGTAACCATCTTGCACATTCAGATTTGTAACGGCCTGGTTGTGTGCAAAAGAGGTGGCACGCATCTTCATTGATACATTAGAATCAAGAGGGCCGGATACTTTTCGTGGAGCACCTGACGAGTTCAATGGTCCAGAGGAAATAGGTCCTGATGTGATCAGCCCAGTTGTAGGAAGAATGGGAGGTAGAGGACCAGAATTCTGGCGAGCCATTGGGGTCACTCCTCCTGACTGGGGGCCAGACGATCTCTTTGTTGGTTCTCCATGTTTGTTGAGTGGTCCAGAATTAGATTTTGCTCTTGCCGAACCTCCTGTGCCAGTTACTGATGAAGTAGAACCAGAGTAGTTGGATCGACCAACAGCATTAGATACTGTTCCAGAGTTGGAGGCAGCACCACAAAATGAAGTATTCCTTGAAGGTTGGTTACCCAAAGGGCCAGATTTCCGTGACTTCTCAGCATGGAGATCAAACATCTTCCCGAGTTCACCAGATTTCTTGATGTCCCCCCCAGTGTAAGGCATAGCCGCAGAGCAAACAACCGGAGCCTTCTCCTTAGGTTGCTCAGGTCGCCCAGAGACATAAAGCCCACTGCTTAACTGGTGGGATGGAAACCGAGAACCCATGTTCTGAATCAGTAGATTCAAATATGGCCTCCGATTACGTCCAAGTAGTTGCCTTACGTATTGAATGAGATGAGACTAGCAAGCTTTTGAGCATAACATCTGAATTCTCAGTAACAAATACCTTGTGCCAGCACCTGAAAAAAGAACATATCAAACAAATGCAGCTGACGTCAATTTGGGAATACAAAAAGGATATGCACATAGAGTTCAAAACTGTGCCATTCAGAAAAAGCAACTTGAAAAAAACTGCACAAATTTGAATAAAAGAAACTAAAAAAATAGAATCACCCAGCACATATGGATTGCTAAAGATGGGACTTGGAAGAACTTTAGATACTTCTCACAGTTTTCTACCGAGTCCCGACAGATCTCAAAAGCTCAAATAGTTCAACGTGGCAACATGGTGGTAGTCCAACACTTCCTCCTATAGAGGGATATATATGAGGCCACAGCCAGAGATAACATAAAGCTGCACTAAGACAAGTACTCCCTCCGTTTCAAAATATAAGATGTTTTAGCCTTGTGAAAGTAGTGTATCTAGACTCCTTTTAGTGTCTAGGTTCACTCCAAATCTAAATGAACCTAGACACTAAAAGAGGTCTAGATACACTTCATTCACAAAGCTAAAACGTCTTATATTTTGAAACGGAGGGAGTACTTAAAAAACATAGTGCCTCTAATTACGTAATAAATCCTATCAAAGATAGCAAAAGTAAATTGACAGATTCTTATTGAGGATGTTGCCCCATTTTCACCATGGAAGGATCATGTTGACAGCACAGAACAAAAACTAATTCTTTTCTTTCATTGAAACCTAAACCAATATTTGATTTCGTTCCTAGCTGACTCAAAATGTTCCATCAAGTAAATTGCCCCATTTTGGGACATGGGCAGATAATGCTAGAAATAAGGAGGCAGTAAAGAAAATGTGCATGCTGTAGTTTTAAGCAGGATCAGACTACACGCTCAGCACGTAGCCTTAAATAACAGAAAATTACAGCTGAAACAGACAGAAGCTGCGGCAAATGATGTAAATCTTTTGTCTCACCAGCGCCTCTTTCAGATTGCCGCTTAAATATTGGGCTGTTGTGATAAAGTAATGCTTAGTCCCTAGAAAAGGAAGCTAAAGAGTACAGACAACCCCCCTAAAGCATGCAGAATCGTGGAGGAAGGTAAAGTATTCGCACAAAAAAAATGATAGCGATGGTTACATAACATCAAAAGCATGACTGGGTCTTCCAAATGATTTTTGGCAGAGTTATCGGAAATCAAAAAAAAATGCCACCGACACTATTAGATCTCAAAGTAAGTATAGCTTAAGGCTCCAGCAAAGAACTCTGGCAGGCAGGTACATGTCATCATACTAGTTACGACAAGAAGCAACACACCGTATTACCTACAGTCCACTCCACCAAAGCCATTTCCCTCCAATGCAGGTATAACTCATAACTGAGAGGGAGCTGAAACCTAAGTGTGAATTGTTGACATTCTACTAACTACACTGACAAGCTTCAGTTTATGGTGGCATCCAGCAGAAAATGCCAGCACCTGTAGATCCAGACACTAGTGCCAGATCCAAGAAAACCTTTCGCAGACCAAGAACGCAAAAATCACTGCAAAGTTCGTACGAACGAACACTAGATCTAGCCTGCGAGGACCTATGACGAGACCCAAATAATTTTGGAAATAACGCGGGCCATTAGTACTCCACCAAGTAGCAAACGAACAAAACCGCAACAAGATAAATATGGACGGGATTGGGGGGTTTAAGAAAGAAGAAATATTTGAACCCGATTGCTCGCACTCACGGCAAAGAAAACAAGAACCGAAGGCGAAAACTCCCACAGCAATCCAGTCGAGTTAGGGTTCGTCACCAACCGAAGAAATCAGTCCTCCCAGGCCCGGGTGGATCTCCGCTTAACTGTAGTCGACGACGCCGGCAGAGATGGGGCGGGAATGCGATAAGGATTTCTCAGTGGCGGCGGTCATGCGTGGTTCGGTGGAATGGGAGGAGTGGGGGAGGAGGGTTGTTCGGCGCAGGGGGAGGATGGGTTGGATGACACCGTCGGCGTCGTGAGGAAAAGGAAGCCCCTCTCAGCCTGTCTGTCTGTCTGCCTCTGTTGGTGGACCTCAGCAGGCACGACCAAAAACGACTTGAGCGCCTCTGGAGTCTGGGCTGGACGGTCGCTGCGCTTGGTCTTCAATCTTTCTTTGCGGTCAGATTGATAGTACCAGATGACCCGGTGTTCCGGTGTGTGCCGCTGGCGGCAAAGGCCCAAACTGACACAATATTTTAGTCATAAGTTTTATCTTTCACAAATTTAGTTAATTTTAGTCAAAAAGAATATACATATTATAATCCTAAATCAAATCATATTTCCTAACACGGATGTAACTTGCATGGTCATATATATTGTAGGAATGATCACTTTATAGAGATGAAAGAACTTATTATCAGCCATGCATGTCATCCTAACCTGAGAACCAAATGCTGGCTTGGTGGCCAGGCTAGCGAGTCCGCAGTTAGCCCATCTGGGTTCGAGTCCCCAAGAGACCGAATTAAACGGGGTTTTATCCGAGCGCGTTTAATTCGCTGCTGGAGAGATCTCATCTATCTAATAACGTACAGCCTGCGAGAGATCATTCTCCGGGGGTCAACGTTTTTGTAATCCTAACTTGGTATTTTAGAACGAAACAATGCTTGGTTTTCAAAGATCATCGTTTTTGCTAACAACTTTTTATTGAATTTTGATCATAATGACCTTTTTTGATAAATTTATGGTTGTTCTACCTAACCATCGAATTAGGTTTCTGTAGCTATAAGTTTTATCCATATTCTGACTATGGTAGCATTGTAGCTATGGTGGGAGATCAAGATGAGCATGAGGCTTTTCCTAGCCGAGATGATGATTTCTCTACAGTGGGATGAACCTCGTGCATGTGTGTGAAGTTGAGCTTCGGCCAGAGAGCATAAATGCGGTGGCTACCTGGAAGGATCTTTGTTAAGGGTCGGAAGGAGGCGTCCGAGGTAGAGGCCATGTAGACTACCGCCCAAGCAACTGTTTCAGTATTTGTAGAAGCCAGGAAGGGAGTTGTGGTCACTGAGAGAAGTTCTCATGTGGCCCCTTGTTTAAAAGAGAGGAGGAGGGGAAGGTGATGTCGATCCGTTTGATAGATCTAAACTGCAAGAAAAGATCGCATGCTGAAGCGTGTGTAGAAGAGGCACAAAATGTACTCGGTCTTACTTATTCCCTTGCCACAGGTGTCGTGTTGTGAAAGATCCCTCGAACGGAGAATATAATGTCAAATGACAATTTGTCGAGGTTGTCGATTATCGGTTTAATTTTTTTCTTATGAGAGGTTGGGATTGGTGACAACGATGGTTACCAGAAAAGGAAAAATACCGGGCAAGATTTGTGAACAAAACTTGAATTCAAATTGTAAAATATTGGATTATTCTTTGTTATCGGCGACTAACGTCCGGTAACCAGTTCATAACCAGATGATAGCCAACATTTTCCCCTGCGGCGCCTTAGGCTCAGCCCAAATGCAAACCCAACAGATACTTTTGCCCGAGAATCCTATTTACTCGAGGGGCTGAGAAATTCCGTAACCAACCGGTAAGTACAAACACGGTAAATAGACCGGTAACCAAATCCCCTTTTCTACATGTTAATAATCAAATCCATGGCTTTCACTAAAGTGTACAAGGCATATTTGGTTGATCTGCACGTTGGACACCGTTGCTTCAAATCTTTTGCACATCTAAATCTATATCTATATCTATATCAATATAAAAAGAGTGAGAGGGGGAAGATCCGACACATCTTGACCGTAAAAGCTTACGATGAACGCTAAAGATTGCTTCCGTTTAAGCGGTAAAACAGTGTCCGTCACACGGTATCCGCTCTCTCAAGATGCCTTCGATCCCCTAATCACGCCCACATGACAATCCTCCCCGCTAATTAATCCCCACATGCAGGGCCTTTTTTCCTGAAGGATTAATCTCACGAGCGTGGGGTCGCCGGCGCCCCTGCCGTCCGCCACGCCCGCCATGTTGTTGTTGCCCTGCTCTCCCCGGCCGCCTCGCTGCATGCTGCCGTCCCTTGACGCCTCGAGCCGCCGCTACAGCACGAGTTTGCCCGCATCCCCGCACTGCAGGCCACCACGCGAGCAGTGCCGCCGACGCACTACCCTCCAGGGGGACCGGGGACACCCTATTGCTCCATCAAGAACCCACTCTGACATGCTATTCTTCTGAAGGTCGCCTTTTGGACAAGCGCCCCCACGACACGGGACGCTAGGCTTTTCATCTTCCTATTCCGAATCCCATGAATAGAGCAAGGTCACTGAGATTTCTAACCGGTGTAGTTTTTGTATTAGCCTGATTAAATACACATGTTCTTGGGATTATAGATGGAGGGACCATGTTCTTGGATTCATCGAGCCCCATGGTTGGTAACTTGGTATTGGTGCTTGGTCAGGCATTAGGACTTCGTGGCTCAACTAAGTTCTGAACATGATCTAGAAGCCCAAGCTCGGTACATTGGTGTCGGGCAACTACAAGTTCAGAATTCTAAACATGATTTCTATTTGGTTGTACTTTCTCTGTCCCAAAATAGATGTCTAAATTTCGACATCTATTACTAAATACATCCAAATGTAGACAAATTTTTGACATATTTTGAGATAGAGGGAGTACCATATTTAGTTGAACTAAAGTAGACGTTTAAATTATGTTCATGTGGTTTCGAATAGGCTCAAGGAAATAAGCCCTAATGTGCAGTCGGCCAAGGTTCACAGGGGTGATCTACTTTCCCAAAAAGGTTTCCTGGTGCAATTTAGTCCAGATGCAGCTTGTGATTGGAGGGAGTAGAGTTTGATTAGATTGGATGAGCATTACCCTATTAAGTAGATAACAAATTCATTGTGCAATGCAGATATGCCTAATATTGTTGTGCAAATAGTCTTGCATATTTCAAGAGTAAGAATTTGAGAAAGGATAGGGTGACACTGCCCAAAGGTGCAAGGAGACTCTGAATTTCCTGTCTGCAGACCATATTTAACATTGTTGTCTTCTCTATCCATGGTTATTTTGGCCAGAGAAGGTTCTAGGCTTGCCAGACACCAGCGGTCGGTCAGGTATTGATACCATCAATAGTAATGAAGATTTGTTCATATCATTCAATTAATAAATTGTACCAAGTAATATTTATTTTTCCAATGATCCACATTAAGCTACTATTATATTCCTCTAATCAAACACCTTCTATTCATACCTTTATCCTCACCAAAGTATATGCATATGTGATGTTTTTATTGGATCTTTCTTCAATTGAAAAAATAGATCAGTTATTTGCTTTTTTAATGGATGATAGATGAAACTGAAAAATGGCTTGCCCACGTTTTGTGCTTGTGCTACTATTATGTGAATTGAGGAGCTTTGTTAGTGCATATAGATTAGATATATGTATTTAGGTTGAAATTAACATGTCAATTCATTTTGTGCAGCCGGTGGTGCAGATCAGTGTGTTGCTTGGATAGATGCATCAACTTTTGATTTCAAACAAATACATGTTCACGTAAACATCGGGTAGTTCCATGCCCTTGATTTTCTCATGCATCGGATAAATTCTATGCAAATCTATGTATTTGACGTTTTATGTCCTCTTTGTTAAAATAGTAATAATGGATATCCAAAATCAATTTATGCTTTTAGTTTAGGTTTTTTTATGTCCATGAATTTTATGTTAGTCATCACGTGCTATCACGTGCACGGTTACTAGTTAGTAGAGAAAGGTACGAGTCGGAGGTACCAAGAGCCTTTGTATGACCACATCTCTAGGAAAAGGGCACATTTATATAGTTGTGTTTATCTCTAGTTTACTTATGTTAATTGAAACTTATCGTCATGGACAATTGAACCGTAAGCGAGTGATGTTGTTGTTGAGCAAAATAATGCATCGATATATCCTCAGCGAAAAATAAATGTTTGTATAAAAACAGATTAAAATACAACAGCCAGGACAACCCACGGTACAAAATTTAACAAATTCAAATTAATACCACAATGATCCTTTTCCCTCCAGGTAAGCATCTATATTTTTAGGACTGCCTCATTATTTATCATGCTAAATTACATGTAGCAGTCCCATTCATTATTCAATTATTTTTGACCAATGCATTGCATGCCCTAAGAACTTCGGTGGTCCTGATACCACAGAGTTACGATCCAACTCTGTATTCTTTTAGGACAAAGCAATGAAAATACGAGCTATCACAATCTACTTTCTCGTGCAGATGTTGAAGGATCACCGGAACTTCTCTGAATCTCATGGTATTGCCGACGAGTACGTCATGGAGGAGTCCTCACAGCGCGTGTTTAGAGACGTGAGGTAAGACGGAGAGTTGGCGGGTTCGAGGTAACACAACTTATCCAGGTTAAGTCCCACAACGGTGGCAGAACTCTACTCCTATTATAAATCACTATAATGGCAATACACCGAGTTACAGAGATAGGTTCGTCATGCGAGGTGTTGCATGTTGTACGTAGCAATCTAAGCGGTTGTGCCCTGATGTCTCCCACAGGTCCGACTTATAAAGGCACGAGAACCTAGGGTTTACAGGGAAAGGTCCTTGCCGGACAAGGTAAAGAGTCCTACACTAATACGAACTAGTCTTTCGTGTCTTGCACTTCAAAGCTCCGAGTATGTTAGTGACTCCTGCGTAGCCTTCCTTTATACGGCATGGACCTCCCTTCTAGATCCGTCTAACTGGGCCGCCCAGCAGGCCATAGGCCTTGCTACCAACCATGGGCCACCCGGGTTAGCCAGATTTGTGACATGCTATGAGGATACCCGTTTAGCATATCCCTAACAGCAGCCCCTGGATGACTTTGAAATCTTGCGCCGTCTTACCCATTGATCTTTGAATACCCCGTCTAGTTGATGTCAGCAATTCGTCAAGCAATATCTCAAAGGTCTCCCAAAAAACCCTGCAATCCTCTCCGGCTTCGCAATGTAGCCGGAGATTCCTTCATTCTTCGTTTCCAGAGCCAGACATTCTCCGCCTTCGATGGAATCTTCAGATGTGACACTTCACTGCAACTGTCAGGAGGATGATGTAGGGTGCAGCCTACGCTATCTCGAAACTCACAGAGAACAGAGAATTAATCATCAGCTATTTTCACGTGCGCGAAATCTAAAACGGCGAAGCGACAAAGACGGAGGACGTGGCGAAATTACCGCGCACGTTCGTCTCCACGTCGGCAACGCTCCATCCATTAGATCCCTTAGCACGAATCTTGACGTGGGGTCTATATATTTTCACCGTGGTCAGTTTATTTTTGTTTTACCCGCATTCGCTTCCTCGTCTTCGTCTTCCTATAGTCGTGTGCCCGTTTGAGCTCCTCTTCAAAAACCCTAGCCAGAGCTCTCTTATTCTCCTCCCACTCCCTCTCAACAATGGCCTCCAGCAGCTCCATTCCTTCGACGGTGACGACCACCTGAGGCTATTCCAGAGCCATCTCAAGGAGTAACTGTCCCACCGGAGGGGTGGTTGTCCCTATCATCGCCGTGGTGGAAACCACCAGCGATGACCAAGAACGAGCGGCGCCAGAAGCTGCTGAAGAAGACAATGACTCCCACAAGGGTGTGTGGAGGGGCTC
This sequence comes from Avena eriantha, assembly GCA_910589775.1. NCBI lineage: Eukaryota > Viridiplantae > Streptophyta > Magnoliopsida > Poales > Poaceae > Avena > Avena eriantha. The sequence goes on along the minus strand of OU342746.1, from coordinate 86,704,282 downwards.
TGACCTCTCTGCCAAAGATCTGCAGGAACTGGTCACCGAGGGTGTAACACCCTGCAATCGACCCTATGCAAATTTTAGCGATTCCCGCCAAACCCGCATAGAAACGATTCAAAGATGCCCACCAAGCACTTGCGTGCGGGTGGAAAACAAAGTAATACCATTACACAATAGTCCACGATGGAACCCACAGAACATATATATACAACAACGACTCCATGAGTCAAGAATACAGATATACAATACAAAGATCCAAATCACCCTGAAAACGATACAACATCCGAGTACGGATAAGGTTCAAATGGGACTAAGAGCCCTGAAGAATAACCAATGGTATCCATAACCCTGCCCAGGCCAAGCCGGAAGGGTAACCCTACTAACGACGTCGAACTCAAACCTGCTAAAACAAAAGGGGTGCCGACAAAGGGCGAAGGAAAAAAGAGAGCGGTCAGTACTGAGGCCAGTACACGGCAAGGCTAGAATTCGGCGGCTCTCGCCTACATAGGTATGGTGGACTGAAGCGGAAGCACAACATGCACTAAAGAATCTATAGAGACTCGATTTAACTGTCGGCTATTAGAGAGGGATAAGAACGACCTATTCGGATCCAACCTGATAGTAACACCAAAACATACCCATCCTAGTATTTCTCCCTCGAGACCACACGAGGAAGTCAAACCGAGGAACTCACACAATTGGCAGTTTTATTCATTCCATTATAGTTATAGCACTTACTAGTCAGATATAATTAGCATAATACATTCCAAATCCAGAAGTTGTTGGCACTTTTATTTACTTATTCCATTATAGTGAAACTGATTACTAGACATGTCAAAGTCAAATTTATAGCACTACTTTAGTTATAGTTGTCTATGATCGAGATACTATGCTCCAAGTCGTCCATAACCGCGGACACGACTTTCAGAAAGATTTACCCTGCAGGGGTGCACAAATAGCAACACACGCACGATCAACCTCGGAAAAACTAGATAAAAACCAAACGCGGCTTTCACGACAAAGCAATCACAAGATTTATAAAATATTTTAGGGGGCCACCCCACTAAGCTACCTGCAACGAAGTTGGCCGGCTCCGAGACGGACCTAGGGTTTGTGTCGACGGTGATAAACGACTGGGAACCTAAAAGTTTGACTGGGCTTGTCGATACAGCGAAAACGTGTCACGATCCAAAACAGTACATGTGCTCCACGCACAATCGTAAATAAAGCAGTAAAGCATGACACAAGTACATGATAGTAATAAAACCCCAAACTAGTTTGTGGCCCCAAGAAATAAGAAATGAATCAAGTACTCAGAGTCCTACGGGACACAAGTGAGCGTAGAAGAACCAAATAACATCTATTGCCCACCGGTGCCTCTGCATTAGTTATATCTATTCTTAGTATTTTAATTATCAAGTTATAATTAAAGCCATGATCATCTCCACCATTAAGCATGTGCCAATCTTCCAACAACGGTGGAACAACGACAACGCGAAACAGCACCTAAGCAAGCAACTACGACTCGCAAGGCCGACTATCTATCAAACAATAGGCAATAGGATGTGTCCAAGGCAATATAGAGACTGCAAGGAATATAAATGGTGCACGGAAGCTAAAGCATCGCAACATAGATAGCAATAGATCAACAGGAGGAAGTAAAGACTATAAACGCAAAATAGGTAGAAAGGAGGAGAATGCTTGTCTGGGAAACATTGCCGAAGGTTCATATCCAAAGAACTTGTCGATACTCGCATCCACTCAACGGCCTAATCCGTGAAGAAGCAAAGGACTAAAAGAAACACTGAATGCATTATTTAATACTACGGCAAAAGATCCGGCATGATGTATGTATGATGCATGCCATGGCAAAGATGTGGTGCAATTAGTCAATATTAAGCGGAACTGGGGTCCCGACAATTAATTAGAAGTTTCATGTTATTTAGATACCCTGCAATTTAAATGTTGTCTTAACAAGGCAAAGCATGGCATCGGTTCGCTACACAAATTTAAATAAAGGCAATATAAGACTAGAAAAGCCCGCATATGGTCTCCATATTTAATTATGAGGTGAATCGACAATATACCCCCAAACAAATGAATATGTATGCGAGTGTGAACCATTTAATATGCAGCAAGAATGATGTCATATATTATAAAAATAGGGGTCTCGAAAAGGGGATCACATTGGGGACTCGGCGATCTTGGGTTCCGATGGTGTTCGGGTTTGATCCTCGGATCCGGGCTTGGGTCTTCTGGTATGGGGTCTCAGAGTTTGGTGTTGGTGGTCTTGTTGTCGCTTTGGTCTTGGTCACGACACATACGATGGAGATCTTGGGGTTGCGACTTCATGGCCGATGTTGATCTTGTATTGAACATCGGGTATTCAGGTTCGTCTTCTAGGATCAATGTACTGGACATTGGTCGATCTTGAGTACATATCTTGTCGCTGCACTTCGGTCATCTTCGAGTGAGAACGCTGCAAATAGGCCTTGTCTCAAATGAACAGTGATACAAACACCTTGAGATCAGGATATAGAAGGGGCCGACGAGCTTGTTCGTGTGGTCTCCAGGCGTCGGGGACAAAAAGTCATAGAGCTTGTCGATGTAGGGCACGCGTGGTCTAGGTCATAGCAGAGGCCTCGTGGCGAGCTGGGTACCCACGGCAGCAGGGATGGAGGCCGGGACGCGCGCGGGCACGAGGACAGGGCAGAGACGAGGCGACGGTGGAAGGCGAGGTCGAGCCAGGAGGAGAGCGCCGGGGCTGCAGGGCTTGGGCTACGAGGACGGCTCGAGGAGGCGGAGCGAGGCACCACCGCGAGCGCAGGGAGGCAGCGCGGGACGATCCGAGGACGAACTCAAGGCGGCGCGACGCGAGGTATCACGCAGGGCAGCGGCTCCACGATGGGGAAGCGGACAGGGGCGGTGCCGGTGCGGACGAGGATCCGCGTGTCGGTGGTGGCGGTCGACGGCCTTTGGGGCCGAGCGGCCCAACGAGGACTCACAGGGCACGCCGGCACCAGACGATGAAGACAGGGCTTGGGGCTCAAGCGGGCGGCCGCGAGCGGCGAGGCGCTGGCAGCAGAGGGTGGCCAGCGACGACGTGCTGTCGGGCAGAGGGGTGGCCTCCCCTAGAAAATATATTTTTACTTATCTCTTTTATTTTTAAAAAGACTTTTGCAAATAGTTTTAGACAAATAAAATATCCAGGAAGATCTAGGGTTTATACTTTGAAATAAGAAGGGGGATAATGTAGAAAACAAAATAGGGATTTTGGAAAAATAGTTTTAGGCAAACCATGCATGATGATGACGATGCTCAAATGCAATGTGGCATGATGACATGAGCATTCGGTCATGATGATGCACAACACAAAAAAGAGCGATTTTCTAGTAGTGGTTTTACCGGGTGCTACAATGGGGTATCTCCCTGCGGCGAAGGAGTTGGTCTGGTGGGCGGCGTCGGCTGGTGAGGTGGTTCCTTCTCCCCAAGCCGTACAGAAGGTCTACCTCAAGGCCCAGCTGGTACGAGGTGTAAGCCTACCAGTCTCCGACTTCTTCTTGGACGTTCTTCGGCACTTCCGGGTACTTCCCCACAATCTCTCTCCCAATAGTATCTTAGTCCTTAGCAACTTTGTAGCTCTATATGAAGGATTCCTAGGCATCAAACCTAGGTTAGATCTGTTCATGTACTTTTTTATCGTCAAGAGAGAGTCCATATAGTCCAAGGACGAATTGTGGATTTGTGGAACCATTAGCTTCAAGATCCGGCCTAGCCGGCGCTTCCCTGACATCGTAGGGCATGAGTCATGCAAGAACTAGTAGCGCACTGATACATTGCAAATGTATCTATAATTTTTGATGTTCCATGCTTGGTTTTATCTATTTTCTTATTGTTTGTCCACACTTTGGAGTACTTTTTATACACTTTCCTGGACTAACCTATTAACAAGATGCCACAGTGCCAGTTGCCTATTTTCTGCTGTTTTTGGTTCCAGGAAAGTCAGAAAATCAATATTCTCGGAATTGGACCGGACAAAAGCCAAAGTCGATATTTTACCGGAAGACTCACGGAGCCAGAAGACAAGACGGAGATGGGCCACATGGTGGCCACACCATGTGGTGGCGTGGTCTAGCCCTGGCCGCGCCACCAGGTGGTGTGGCCCCCCTGTCCGCCCACCGACCTTGCCTCTTCGCCTATAAAAAGCCTCCCGATACCAGAACCCTAGATAGTCAATCAGAAATCCACGAAAAGTTCCATAGCGTCGCCGTCACCGAAGGGGGGATTCGGGGGACAGAAAGTCTCTGTTCCGGCACCCTGCCCGGACGGGGAAGTGCCCCTGGAGCCATCTCCATCGATCTCCATCACCATCTCCATCGCCGTTGTTGATTCCCATGATGAGGAGGGAGTAGTTCTCTCTCGAGGCTAAGGGTTCTACCGGTAGCTATGTGTTCATATCTCTCTCTATGTGTAGCATCCCAATTGTCTAAAAATTGCAATGCTACTAGCCTAGTCTATACAATATGCTACCTTCCTACATATAATTGTTGCATCATAATTATACCATGCTCATGTCATCATGCCACCTTGCATTTGAACATCATATAAAACCCTTTTCTTTTGGATCTTGTCTCATATGCATTTATAAATTGTATTTGGTTCTTAATAAATTGTATTTGGTTCTTGATAAATGCTTGGTGCCCAAGTTGAGTTGGGGGCATATCTTTTATTTAACTCCACCACCTTTTCTTGTCACCACCCCATAATTCCACCATCCAACTATATGTGAGCTTTGCATTTTATTTGGGTTTACCTCTAGCTCATGTGGGTTGGGATGGGTCCACTTACAATTCCACATGCTCCCATATATGCATCATATTGTTTTCACATTATTGATATGTGGAGAGCCACATGGCCACCTTTGCATGCTATGTGAATATTTCCTTGTCTAGCCTCCATATGGTTTGTTTTGGGAATATTTGATCATGTATGAATATAACTATGGCTATATACTTGCCTAGTGGAACACACACACTAGCAATTCCATTATATTCATTCATGCTTATTTCTTCCACTCTTGGACATATGGGTTTAACCCAAGCCATGTATTAATTCCTTGTGCATATATCTTATGTGTGGGACCATTGTTTCATGTCACATGATACATAAACCCCATGTCCACATCTTACTCTAGCTCTTCTATTTGATGTTTTATTTTAACCTCTTCAAACCTTTTTTGCTTGGGCTTTATTCAAATTTGAGTGCATGTGACTAAGTGGGGTCATTTGAGCTTGTATTTGTTTTCACAAATATAGTGTGGCCTAGCTAAGGGTCATGCATGAGCCATGCAAACAACCTCTCACCTTCCCCTTTTTATCTTTTGGAGCTCTATTTGTATGCATGAGTTTTGAATTCAAACAATCTAGTCAAAAATCCTAATCTATCTCTTCCTTATCTCTAGCTAGCTAAGACTAGCTAATCTCAAAAACCTAGTCCTCTCTTTCTCCCTCTTCCCTAATCATCTACACATGCACGCAACCTAACACCACACACACACCACCCCACCCCCACGGCTACACCCCCATGCACATTAGCATGTGAGAGCCATACCACACTTGGACCTTAGCCTTCCACGTCTACCTTCCCTCCTTATCTTGCTTCTCAAGAAGTTGGTCCCTAGCCCAAGTCCCCTACCCCTGATCCCTCCCTCCTTGTGCTTCTTTCGGCTAAGGACAAGAGAAGGAGAGAAGAGAAAACCCCACCGAAGCCTCCCATTGTTTTCCTCTTTTGCAAAAGCAACACCACTACCACCTCCCATGTGCTCCTCCCTCCCCTCTCTACCCCAACCACCCCATCTCTCAGATCTCGATCTGGGATCATCTTCATCCTCTCCTTCCTCCCCTATCTACTCTCCTCAACCACCATGGCCATGAACAACTCCATGTCCATCTCAAACCCTAGTTCGGCCAAGCTTCGAGAGAAGGCAGTTGCAGTTGTGCCAAGGAGGATTCAGGAGCACCAGGCGCCTCCCCTGCTTCCTCTACGTCGCCTAGAACATGCATCCGCCGCTGGAGCTCGCCGGGGAAGCCGTACCCGACGACAACCTAAACTTCCTCCTCATGGCCGGAGCGCGAGCCTCACCACCGTATCTCCCCCACCTCTTGCGCCAGCGACCACACCGACAAGCTCCTGGTGAGCATACCAATCTACTTGACAAGGTCCCCGCTCCCTAAACCCCTAGCGTCGCCAATCCTTTTGTCGAGCACACTGCGGGCACCGCCGGCATCGCCCTGTCGCTAGATCCATTCAGCACCGCCTTTCGTTTGTCTCCTGTTCTTCGAGTCCTAGCCGTCGCTATGATGCTCTCCTTTGAGTGAAACCTGAAGCAAAGTTGCAGAGCTCGGAACCCTCTTTCTAACAAGCCATCGCATGGTAAAAACGAGCCATCACATCTCTAGGAATCGTGATCACAAGATCATTGTCCGAACAGACCTGTGTGTTCCTGTTGCTTGTGTTCTTCACGAAACTGTTCTCAGAAAGGTCCACCCCAGCATGAACCGCTCCCATCACGGTGTAGAGCTTGTTGTCCTCTTTAATTTGAGTACTCATATGCTAGTTTTCGTTCAGCGAGCTAGGAGATATCAGCCCCGAAAGATCGACATGTCTCGTGGTTCGTCAGTGAGCGACGCAAGGTTTGGAACGTCAGTCCCAGATCCGAAAGAAAATAAGACATCTTGTAGGATACCTGCAATCTAACACCAATCTGAATCAGTCCAGTTGGTCACCACGTCGAGTGAGACTTGCCCTGAGGTCCTGAGTTCAAATCCCGCCTGCGCGCACACAACCTTTTTGGTTTTTCTTTTTTTCCCTTCTAACCCAGAGCCGGCCCACCTGTCATGCACACATAAGCCCAGTCAGCTCCTATGGCTTAGTCAGCAGGCTAACCCCACCCGGTAGTGCCTCTGGCTAGTTAGTCCGAAGTATAAAAAGTTTTGTGGTTCTTTTAGATTTTCAGAAAATGATAAAATTGAATATAATTGCATATAGTAATAACTTTACTTTGGTAAATGCATAAATAACATATAATATATGTTTTCTGACCAGAAAAATGTGAGGAATTCAAATCTGCCATACAATTTAATGTTTGACTATTTTAAATTTTAGAAATTGTTTAATTGCAATAAAAATGTCTTTTCTTAATTAATTAACAACTTTAATTCCAGAGCCGGCCCACCTGTCATGCACACATAAGCCCAGTCAGCTCCTATGGCTTAGTCAGCAGGCTAACCCCACCCGGTAGTGCCTCTGGCTAGTTAGTCCGAAGTATAAAAAGTTTTGTGGTTCTTTTAGATTTTCAGAAAATGATAAAATTGAATATAATTGCATATAGTAATAACTTTACTTTGGTAAATGCATAAATAACATATAATATATGTTTTCTGACCAGAAAAATGTGAGGAATTCAAATCTGCCATACAATTTAATGTTTGACTATTTTAAATTTTCGAAATTGTTTAATTGCAATAAAAATGTCTTTTCTTAATTAATTAACAACTTTAATTCCATAACTCCAAATTTGACAAATAAGATGTCTAAATCGATCAGCGCGACGAGCCCGTTCTAACTATGCATTCCATGATATGAATTGAAGCATGCATCATGTGATTATTAAAAATCAGAACTGTTTATGGTAATAAAACTTGACCAAATAATTAATAAAATGAGTTATTATTGTCCCCACACCTCACCCTTGCCATGCTACATTATTGCCATGTAAATTGTGCATCATTCATCATGGCATGCTTGTTTGCTTGTCGCATTTTATTCATATCCTTGTGCACTTTATTTATGTTGGCCCTTGTTTGTTTGGTTCTTCTTTCGAATAGACGCCGAGCAGGGGAATTATCAAGAATCCCAGGAGTACTACCCAGATCCATCTCTCGCTTCAACTGAGATGCCAGGCAAGCACTACCACATGCTTGCATACATATAGTACCTATTTCTTCTATCTTATTCTTGCATCATGGAGTCGCGAATGCATTAAATTGAATCTCAAGTACTGCATAGCCTTTACTTTTAAACCCCACCGAGCTTGTTCCTCCATCCCATGAGCCATTACTACAGGAGTTGTTTGAGCCATGCGAGTCGTAGAACAGCATGTGTAGGGTATGTGAGTGTCTGATGGATAACGAGGTACCTAAACAACTTAACCTGAGTAGTAATGGGATAACTAATGAAAGAGGCACCGGTGGGCAATATCTGTCATTTGGTTTTGATACCCACTTGTGTCCCGCAGGACCCCGAGTACTTGATTCCTGTTCCTTGACTATTCGCACTATCCACATCCAGGAGGCCTTATGGACCCCCCTGAGCCAGAGCTTGATTCATTTCTATTTCTTGGGGCCACAAACTAGTTTGGGGTTTTATTTACCATCATGTACTTATGCCATGTTACTGTTTTATTAAGATTGTGCGTGGAGCACCTGTACTGTTTAGGAATTGGGGAGTGTTTTCGCGGTATCGACAAGCCCAGACACACTTTCGGGTTCCTAGTCATTTTCAACCATTGGCGTAAACCTTGGGTCCGTCTCGGAGCCGGTCAACTTCGTTGCGGGTAGCTTAATGGGGTGGCCCCCTGAAATATTTTATGAATCCTGTGATCGCTTTGTCGTGAATGCCTCGTTGGGTTTTGAGTTGGTTTTTCCGAGGTTGATCGAGTGTGTGTTGCTATTTGTGCACCCCTGCAGGGTAAATCTTTCTGAAAGCCGTGTCCGCGGTTATGGACGACTTGGAGCACAGTTTCTCGATCATAGACAAGTATAACTAAAGTACCGCTTCTAATTTGACTAAATACCTGACTAGTAAATAGTGCAATACTCATGGAATGGTTAATAAAACTGCCAACGGATGGGTTGTTCGTCCGCTTTATCGTTGGTAAGCGAGAAGGAGGATGGATCTGTTATTTTATACTGTTATAACTATTGTTCCTAATTCACGGACATCCGCCTATCATTGGTTAGGCGGATGGTTAGCGAGCATCTATAGACTTGTTAGTTATTATCTTTTGCTACAATTGCGTCACCCTAGGTTATGTCCCCTTTAGAGGCATAACGACTTGCTGAGTACCCCTAGGGTCTCACACGATAGATTGTTTGATTCAGATGAATAGGTGTATTCGCAAGATGGATACTGGGTGGAGGAGACAGATGATGTTGGCAACGATCACTCGGTGTAGAGATTCCGGGGATGGGGATTCGTGAGATCTGTGGGCGGGATGTGCTTATTTATGTGGCATCTTATGCCGGTTTGCTTCTTGTCCGTACTCGGATCTTGTTTCCCGCTTCCGCTTGATACTCTGTTGAATGATGTATGAGGAGCTATCCTACACTATTATCTCTATCTAGGATATTTGGATCTTGCCGTATGGCGTTGCAATATTTCTATTTCTTTTAGATGGTGTGGCTCTGAGAACTGTTGTAAGCTAGCTTGCATACATACTCACTTGTGTATATAATTGATCTCTTCGCCTGTTGCCTACGCCGCTCGCTCTTGTCCCGATGTTCTTGGAAGTGGTTAGGACGGCCGACGGGCCTACACATGGGTGGCCCTAGGCCTCCGCTGTAAAACCCTTAACCACTTTTGGTTCATCCAGGCTTGAACTTAGAGCGTAGGGTCCGAGGTTGTTACACTATGCATGATCTTATTGAGATCATGAGCTTGTAATCTATAGATCTACCTTGCTACTCAAGTGCTTTAATAGATCTCTGCTCTCCCCATGTGTGTGAAAGTGACAGCATGCACACCATGGTGGCACTTAGGCTAGAGATTACAAATACTTGTTATGAGTTATATTTGGAGTTGGATATCTTTATGAAATTGTGGTGTTTGTTGGACTCGTCTAGTACTCAAGGTGACAGTGTGGGGTTTTCTAGATGGGAAAGGCTTACTTTGAGGTGTGCTGTTATAGCCCTACCAACGATTAGAGTGTCCAACCGGAGAGTAGTTCAGAGTAGTATCATGAAGAGAAGATATTTATATGAGAGTGTTCACTAGTGAAAGTATGGTCCCCAGGCCTTGTTTCTAAGATTGATACACCATTTGCAATTAGATCTGTTACATGTTTGCTTGCTTCCTTCTTTATTTCAGTTTGCCTTTAGTCTTTTCCCACGTCAACCACACGCCATCAAGCTATTTTCTATCACCATTACCACTTATAATTATCCATACCACTCGTATTTCACTATCTCTTTGGTGAACTAATGCACCTATACACCTGACAAGTGTATTGGGTGTGTTGGGGACACAAGAGACTTGTTGTATCTTGATTGCAGGGTTGCTTGAGAGGGAATACCTTTGACCACTTCCTCCCTGAGTTCGATAAACCTTGGGTGATCCACTTAAGGGAAAACGTGTTGCTGTTCTACAAACCTTTGCACTTGGAGGCCCAACAACCGTCTACAAGAATAAAAGTGCGTAGACATCAAGCTATTTTCTAGCGCCGTTGCCGGGGAGGTAAGGTAAAAGATACTCACATCCTCCGGTGTGAGTGCTCGAAGTTATTTCCTTTAGATTCTGCAATTTTGTATTTTTTTTCTTGTTTTCACTAGTTAGGCTTAATGGAAAACAACAACAAAATTAGAGAGCTTTATAGTATTTATCTTGAGGTAGGACATGAAGTATTTGAAGAGAAAATTAAAAAACCTGTGGAACTTTATTTGCATGCTAATAGCAATGTTGTTAGTATGAATTCTTTGGACACCATTATTGCTAATGCTATGGAAAATTCTAAGCTCGGGGAAGTTGGTTTTGATGAGAATGATCTTTTTAGTCCCCCAAGCACGGAGAAGAAAATTTACTTTGATGATACTATGCCTCCAATATATGATGATTACAACAATGAATATGATATTTTCAGTGCACCTACTATTGAGGAGAAAATTAATTATGATTACAATATGCCTCCTATATTTGATGATTATGGTGATGAAAATAATAATGATAGCTATTTTGTTGAATTTGCTCCCACTACAATCAATAAGAATGACTATGTTTATGTGGGGAGTATTAATTCTTTTATGCATATGGCTCATGATAAGAATGTTTCTTGTGATAGTTATATTGTTACTTTTATTAATGATGCTACTGAAAGTTATTATGAGAGAGGGAAACATGGTTTTATGTGTCTCAACAATATTAAGTTTCCCCTCTTTATGTTGAAAATTTTGAATCTGCACTTGTTTTGATTTCCTATGCTTGTTGCTTTGTGCTTTCATGACTTGTTTCTTTACAAGATTCCTATGCATAGGAAGTGGGTTAGACTTAAATGTGTTTTGAATTTGCTTCTTGGTGCTCTCTTTTACTTCAATTCATATTTCCTATGTGAGCATCTTCTCAAACTATTATGCCTAACTTAAAGGCGTTAAAGAAAAGTACTTATTGGGAGATAACCCAAAAGTTTTAGATGAGTCTTGGAAGTTATTACCTCTGTAATAACCGCTCATTATCCTTTTTATTTGCTTTTTGTGCCAAGAGTAACCTCTAATAAGAGAGAAGTAATGATTGGGAAAGTTGCTGTCCCGAAATAGATTTCTGTGCTTCACCGTAAAAATTCGTGTAAAATATCTGTACGTCCTTTTGAGGCATGAATTTTTGTGCTTCTGCCCCAGGTTGTATTCTAACATTCGTTAGATCAACACTTTTCGATTTGAGGAACAGAAGGTCTTCGAAAAAATTCGTCTTTACCTGCTGGTCTGTTTTGACAAATGTCTGCCATTATTTGCATTTGCTTCTTGTTGGTTCCTTTTTGAGTTCTTTTGGGGAATTGAGCTTTTTGAGGGAAGTGCTACAGTAGCTAGTGTTTTAATGGAAGTTTTATTGGTGTTAGAACTGAACCTAAAGACTTATTATCTTGAGTGCACTAATGTTGCTAATAAAGATTGTGTGAAGTTTGGTATGAAGGAAAAATATCAGGTGTATGGAAGGAATGAGTAATGAGATGAAGGATGGACTAAAGCTCTAGCTTGGGGATTGTCACGATTTTTAATCCTAGATGCCCGTTATGCCATACATCGCAATCCCAGGATTACCATTTTTGCGAGACATAACGGATTGGATATCACAGTACATCATCCATTACAAACCATACATAAGGTCTTACACAAATAAGGATCTCATGATCTAGTCTTAATACAACAAGCAGCGGAAATAAAAGATAGCGTAGCGGTGGGTTCCATCTTCAGGGGCACAGGCAATGCTGACGAAGACAGATAGTCCTAGTTATCATAGCCGTCCTGCTGACCATCATCTTGATAATCTCCTTCATAGTCTGGCCATGATAATAGCCAGGGACAAAAGCCATGAGTACTCTTTAAGTACTCGCAAACTACCACTAACAAGTAGTAGAATTCTAAGTTAAAGTACTAGATCTAAGTTTAACTATAAAGATAAGTTTGAAACCTAAGCTGAGTTCTGAAGCAAAGAAAGATAAAGTAAAGTTCTCGAATCACTTAAGTTGGGAAACTATTGTCATAAACACCACCCTGTTGTGGTCAAGTCACGATTCATCATTCATTTCAAAGTATTTAGAAAACATCTCACAACGAAATAGTATGGCCATTCCAACTGTCCATCACCGCGGACGCGGCTATTCGAATAGTTTGACACTCTGCAGAGTTGGTACACTTTCACCACAAGATTCGATACATCTGTCAGGGATAACCCTGAATCATCATACTTAGTATGCATATAATCAAACATAACCTTCCCTTTACACACCCTAGTATAGGCACCTCTCCTATGAGCATGGCCTCCCAACCATGACCATCAGTCATCTTGGGCACTGCATAGGTGGACAACATTGAGAGGTAGCCTCAGGTCAAACCTCTCCTGTGAGGGAACTAATTCTAATGCATATAAATTTCCAGCTAAGCCTTACCCAATTCAGGTAATGTGGTTGTACGGTAAATTTGGAATGTTATCACATCCGAATCCAACCATCAGTTTTATAAAAGGGTTAAGACTCATGCCTTATCATTTTCCTCATCATCAACCATTTGTGTTTCTCAACACATATCAAAACATCTCAATAGAATGACTCATCATTCCAAGGTTTTCACAATTCATTTTCACCAAGTGTTCCCATCTAAAGTGACTCAAGTTTTTGATCTACTCTAAACTACTAAGTTAAGAGTGTTCACTAAGGTGGAACAGATGGGTTCAATCTCATGCCATAGAATGACATCTAAAGGGTTCCAAATAGGTCAAGTTTTATACTTTTTATGCTACCTTCAAAACCAGTAAAGGACTTTGTATAACCTAAGAAGGGTAAAACTTGTAACTAAGACTTGGGGTATTAATAGTCAAAAGGGAGTGTGATCAAAGCATGCTTAGGGCATCTTTGCTAAACCATCTAGTTTAATTCTAGTTTGTTAAGTACTACACTTGTAAGTACTAATTTGCAAGGGTTAATCTTGGATAGTGCTAGCTTGCCTTGGTTGGTGTAGTGGTTGAAGTTTTCTTCTTCTTCTTCTTCTTCTTCTTCTTCTTGGTAGAACTCCTCCTCTTCGAGAGCTTGGTCGATACTATCGTCTATAAATACATAGGTAGTGCACAATCAGAAAACAATACTTAACTAGGCTAAATAGTATTCTAAGACACACATTTGATGATCTATTATCATCACAAACATCACAAGTTTAAATTTCAAAAGCTTCATCCTTTTTATTTTAGAAAAGTAATTTCTACTCATTGAAATATTAACTAAAATTTAATATTCACCACAAAAATATGGGATCATGTGGACACATGTCCTCACCACATATTCTAACATGTGGGAATGAAATTTAAAGGTTGGATCAACATTACTTTGGTTCAAGTTCATTAGTAAATGATTTAAAGTGACTAGAAATGCCTATATTGCATTGTTTTGGTACTAGTCCATAGTCACTGCATGTAAACCTTAATATTATTACATATTTGGATGGATATGGTAAAATGTTATTTTTGAGAGTTGGAATCAACTCAAAAGCTAACTTGGTTGATTTTATAAAAATGTTGCAAGTTGCAAAAGCTGCTGTCTTCTTATTTTTATTAGGAGAGATCTATAACTCTAAATAAATTAAACCCAACGGGCTTAGATAGATCATTTTAATACATTTCAGGCAAAATTTGTTTCATGCAATTTGGATTTGTAAAACTCACAGAATTAAATTTTGAAATACTGGACAGAAACTAGATTTAACTAAAAAGAAAAATCCAGATTTGAATGGGTGGGCTAGCGCGGGAAAAGAAATGGGCCGGCCCAGTGGCGCTCCGCGGTGCGGGGCTCAGCTGACAGGGGGCCCCGCTTGTCAGTGGCACTTAACACGCAAAACGGTACGTGTGTTGTGGGCCGTAGGATTAGAAGCGAGATCTACGGCTGAGGGTCGTCGTCGCGACGAACAGGTCGCCGGCGAGCTCGAACCCTAGCGGCTCGATGGGGGTCTACTGGGGGCGTACCAGGGCTCCAGCGGGGTCGGCGATGCGGGCAAACGACATGGAAGACGACGGCGAGGCGAGGCGAGGCGTGGTCGCGATGGAGCTTGGGGTGGTCGCAATCAACGACGCCCTTCTCCTCCTACCGCGGCTGCTCCGGCTCCAATTCCGGTGAGGCAGAGCTCGCCTTGCTCCGGCTAGAGGTGGGGGAGGTTCAAAGAGGTGAGGGGAGTGGAATGGTGTGGAGTGGAGAGGCTGGGGAGGGCTCCTTTTATAGGCCCGACGGTGAGACCGAGCGGGATGGGTAGTCGACGGTGGCGACATGGCTACGATGGGGTAGAGGCATGGCTGAGGGTGGCGATCGACGTGCTGTCCCCTGGCGGTGCTCTAGGCATTGAATGCAGCCGTAGGGGAGGTGGCACGCGGTCTGGGCGAGGTGGCGCTCTGCGCGGCAGAGGCGGCGGTGGCCACGGCGATGTGCTAGACATGGCGAGAGGGGTTGGCGGCTGCTGTGGCGCGATGTCGCCGATGGGGGTGCTCATGGTGCTCGGCCTTAATGGCCATGACCATTTGGTCGTGTGCACATGGTGTGGCTGGCCTAGCAAAGGGTAGGGCTGGTACTGAGGGAACAAGGGGACAAGGTTAGGCACAAAATGGTGACCAAGATCACTGCTCAAAACAGTGTTTTAAATTTGGCCAGATTTGTGCACACAAGCTGTTTGATGAAATGGCCGAAAGAGAAAAAGTTTTGAATTTTGGTTTCAAATTTTTTTAGTGATCTCCACTAGTGATAGATAGTCTCTGGTTGCAAGGGTTTGGAAAGTGGAGCTCAAAGAGATGGTTTTTGAAATGGGGGTGATCTATGCATATGCATTAGATTCAATTTTAAACTGTCATTTAAAATAGTTAACATAATGTTTTTAGCATATCAAAAGGTGGGCCTTGGTACCTCATTATGTGTACTAGCAAGGGGTGCAAAGATCAAGACTTGTTTCTGTTAAGTTTTGAGTACTAGGAATAGCCAAAGTAGGCATGAGGGTTAAATTTGCCAAAATGACCATTCCTCCTTTTTAATTCTTTTTGAATTGATTTTTTGTAGGCAAGGTTTGGGAATGATGTAGATGATGTTTAAATCACCCAAGAAACATTTTACAACCATTGGATCACCCAATCATGGCAATTCAAACAACTCCTATTTTAAATGCACACATATATGAATGCTTTCATATTAAATTTGGAAAAGTTTTTGTTAACCCCATTTTTGGTTGATTTGATCTTTGATAAACTTGGATTGAAGTTTTGGGATGTTACAAACCTTCCCCCCTTAAACAAAATCTCGTCCCGAGATTTACAAAGAAAACTAGGAACTAAAGAGATCTGGGAACTCTGTCCTAATGTAATCTTTGCGCTCCCAAGTAGCTTCCTCTTCGGTATGGTTGCTCCACTGAATCTTGAGAAACTTGATACTCCTGGTCCTGGTGGTTCTGTAGGCTTCTTCCAAGATACGGATAGGCACTTCCCGATAGGTCAGGTCATTGTTGATTTCCACAGCTCTGTGATTGATGTTCTTGAAAACTTCAGTCTTCTCTGGCACTTCCAGATATTTGCAAAATAACGAGATATGGAACACATTGTGGATGGCTGACATCTCTTCAGGCAGTTCCAGTTGATACGATACTTCTCCTCGACGGTTCAGAATCTTGAAAGGCCCGATATATCTGGGGGCTAACTTTCCCTTCAGACTAAAGCGTTGAGTTCCCTTCAATGGTGAAACCTTGAGATATACAAAATCTCCGACATTGAAAGTCAGGTCTCTCCTTCTTTTGTCAGCATAGCTCTTCTGTCTGGATTGGGCGGTCTTGAGGTGCTCACAGGCTTTGTGAACTTTCTCTTCTGCTTCTCGGAGAATGTCGGGTCCGAAGATCTGACTCTCTCCTACTTGCGACCAATTCAAAGGGGTACGACACTTTCTTCCGTATAGGAATTCAAATGGTGCCATCTGCAAACTAGCTTGATAACTGTTGTTATATGAGAATTCTGCAAAAGGCAGGCAATCTTCCCATTTTGATCCATATTCCAACACACAAGCTCTAAGCATATCTTCTAGGATTTGGTTGACTCTCTCAGTCTGCCCATCTGTTTGCGGGTGATACGCGGTACTGAAGTTCAACTTGGTTCCTAAACCTTCCTACACTTTCTGCCAAAATCTTGAGGTAAACTGGGTTCCTCGATCTGATACGATGGTCTTGGGGGTTCCATGCAGACTAACAATCCTAGCAATGTATAGCTCTGCTAACTTTGCACTCTGGTAAGTGGTCTTGACAGGTATAAAATGGGCTACCTTGGACAGTCTATCAACTATGACCCAGATTGAGTCATTTCCCCTACTAGAAGTAGGTAAACCGGTGATAAAGTCCATTCCGACGGAATCCCATTTCCATTCCGGAATCTGCAATGGTTGCAACAGTCCTGCAGGTCTCTGATGCTCTGCCTTGACTCTTTGACAGATGTCACATTTGGCGATGTAGCTTCCGATCTCTCTCTTCATCTTGTGGCACCAAAATTGCTCCTTCAAATCTTGATACATCTTTGTTCCTCCGGGGTGGATAGAATAAAGAGTATCATGAGCTTCCTTCATGATAACTTCCTGCAGCTCCGAATCTGCTGGCACACAGATACATCCCTTGTACCACAGTACTCCTTCTTCGTCTTCGGTAAATCCAGGTACCTTTCCTGTACCAATACGACGTTTGATTCCGTCGATGCTTTCATTCCCCTTCTGGGCTTCCTTGATTTCACTAATCAAAGTGGGTTGAAGTTCAATGCTTGCTAAGAATCCTTGGCTAACTAATTCAGTCCTGAACTGCTCCAACTCCTCATACAAACTGGGTTGCTTCTCCTTGATCATGGTGTTAAGCCTACACGGCAATCTGCTAAGAGCATCCGCTACCACATTGGCTTTGCCGAGGTGATAGTGAATGTCAAGGTCATAATCCTTGATTAACTCTATCCATCTTCTCTGCCTCATATTCAGCTCCTTCTGAGTGAAGATATACTTCAAGCTCTTATGATCCAAGTAAATCTCACAGCGATTACCCATCAAATAATGACGCCAGGTCTTCAGTGCTAGAACTACAGCTGCTAGCTCAAGATCATGGGTCGGATAGTTCTGCTCATGCTACTTTAGTTATCGAGATAGATACGCGATGACTTTGCCTTTTTGCATCAATACACATCCTAGACCAATCTTGGATGCGTCACAATACACATCAAAGGGCTTCTTGATGTCCGACATGACCAAAATTGGGGCTGATATCAATCTCTCCTTCAGCTCCTAGAAACTGGCTTCACATTTGTCTGTCTATTCAAACTTCTCGTCCTTCTTCAACAATTGGGTCATTGGTCGGGCTATGCTCGAGAATCCTTCTACGAACTTGCGGTAATATCCCGCTAATCCGAGAAAAGAACGAACTTGGGTTTGAGTGGTTGGGGCTTTCCATTCCTCGACATCTTTGATCTTGGTGGGATCAACAGAGACTCCTCCGGCAGACACAATATGTCCTAGGAATCCTACTTCTTTCAGCCAAAACTCACACTTGCTGAACTTGGCATATAGCTGATGCTCCCTCAGGGTTTCTAGGATGATTCTCAGATGTTGCTCATGCTCTTCTTCTGACTTGGAGTAGATAAGGATGTCGTCAATAAACACAACTACAAACTTATCTAGGAAATTCATAAAGATCTTATTCATGAGATTCATGAAATAAGCAGGGGCATTGGTTAATCCAAAAGACATAACCGTATACTCGTATAAACCATAGCGAGTAGTAAAGGCGGTCTTCGGAATATCCATTGCACGAATCTTAAGTTGGTGATAACCAGTCCTAAGATCAATCTTTGAGAATACCTGAGCTCCGGTCAACTGATCAAATAGATCCTCTATCTTTGGCAAAGGGTACTTGTTCTTGATGGTAACATCATTCAACTTTCGGTAATCTGTGCACAGACGGTTGCCTCCATCCTTCTTGTCGACGAATAACACTGGTGATCTCCATGGTGATGCACTTGGTTGAATTAAACCTTTGGCTAGCATAGCATCCAACTGCTTCTCCAGTTCCACTAACTCTGATGGGTTCATGCTATAGGGTCTCTGGGCTATAGGTCCGGTTCCGGGGATTAGTTCGATAATGAACTCAATATCCCTATCCGGGGGCATACCTGGCAATTCATCTGGGAATACGTCGGGGTATTCACAGACTACTCTGACTTGGTCAATGGTGGGCAAGGCTACACTCTGGTTGCACTTGAATTGACGGGGTAAGGTTTCAGAGATATGCTCTACTGTGACTCCAGAACTACTGGTCATGGTGATGGCTTTCTTAGCACAGTCTATCAATCCTTTATGCCTTGACATCCAGTCCATACCTAGTACTACTTCCAATCCTTTGGTTCCAAGTACAATTAGGTTGGCATAAAAATCTATCCCATGTATTCTGATAGGTACATCTTTGCAAATTTTTCTAGCTTTTTTTGTTGAACCGGGGATTTGAACTATCATGACATGCTTCAGGTTGGTTGGACGAATCTTATTAGTGCATGCAAATTCTTTGGTGACAAATGAATGCGATGCTCCCGAATCAAACAATACTCTTGCTAAAACTGAGTTGACAGAAAACATACCCAGCACTACGTCTGGCGCTTCCTGGGCTTCTTCTGCATTCATGTGGAAGAGACGGCCGTTGCGGTTGTGAGGGTTCCCTGGGGCAAATCTCCTTCCTGGCTGAACACGGCGCTGCTGCTGAGCTGGGGCATTCACATTGGCATTGGCTGCAGTCTTCTTGGGACACTCATTGGAGTAGTGACCCTTCACTCCATACTCAAAACAAGTGATCTGGGACTTGTCCTTGACTGCGACAGGCACAACATTGCTGCCAGTTCTGGGTGCAGTGTTGCTGTTGTTGTTGTTGTTGTTGTTGTTGTTGTTGTTGTAGTTCTTGGGAGGTGCACGGTTGAAATTGTTGGCATTACCGGAGTTGTGATTGTTTCCTCCGGACTTCACATTGCTTCCGCTACGGTTGGGGTAGCTTGGGCGAGAATTTGGGGGTCGGTTGTTCCTTGGTGCATATCCTGGTGAAGGGTTGGGACGGTACTTCTGGTGACTGTTGGATCTAGACTGCTGCATCATACGACGCTTGCGATTGTCGTTTGCCTGGTTAATCTTCCCTTCCATCTGGATGGCAGAGTCGACTAGCTCTTCGAGATCCGCGAAATGGATGTTGACTAGGACAGTCTGCATCTCATCATGCAGTCCGTTCAAGAATCTCTCCTTCTTCTTGGCCTCCGTGTTGATCTCATCAGGTGCATATCTGGCAAGTGATAGGAATTTGTCACGGTACTCCACCACAGTCATTCTTCCTTGCTTCAATTCGCGGAACCCATCTCTCATCCGGTTGACTAGACCCTGCGGTACGTGGGTGCGGCTGAACTTGACTTTGAATGCTTCCCATGTCATCACTTGACCATGGTTCATATTGCGGATGCTATTCCACCAAGCTCTGGCATCTCCCGCCAGATAGTGGGTGGCGAAGAGAACTTTCTCATTTTCATCAACTCCTGCAACTTCAAGGTTGTTTTCCATGGTCTGCAACCAGTCATCAGCATCTAGTGGGTTCTCAGATTGGTTGAAGATTGGGGGATTAGTATTCTAAATTTTTTGAGTTTGGATCCATTGTGGTCCTGATTTCCATGTCCTTGGTTGTTGAGAGCCATCTGGGCGATCTGTTGAAGTGTTGCTAAGTTGGCTTGGCGCTCTGCCCTGCTTGCTTCACGGTCTGCGATGAGATTCTGCAAGATCTGCAGCATTGGGTCCTGCGATGAGCTGCTCCCTCCTTGGTTTCCACGAGTCATCTGAGGATTGAGATAGATATAGGGGTAAGAGGGAAATTCTAAGGTTCATGGGTTTGGGGTTTTCAAAGCTAAAACTTTGAGTTAAACTCAGGTTTTTCAACTAACTTCATTTTCATTCATGCAAGCAAGCACACGATACAACACACACCACAACAATCAAAGGGAAAACATATGGTTTGAAGAACCATTCTGCAAGCTACGATACAATGAGATGATACATCTCAGACTATGATAGTGCTCTAGTGCATCTACTCATCGTCGATGAAGTCGGAGTCCTCATCATCAGTGTAGAAGTCCACGACATCCTTCTCCAGAAAGTCATCATCGTTGCTGAGGTAAGAATCCATGTTTCCCTGGATGTCTTCACCCTCATCTTCTTCTTCTTTTGCTGCAAGTTGAGCTTCCTGCTCTTTGACAGTCTTCTCGAGGTCGGCCACCTTCTTGCGAAGACGGGCGATGGTGCGATCCTTCTTGGCACGCTAGCGGCGAAGAGACTGACGGTCTTGGACAAGCAGTGCGAAAGTCTGGGACTTCTGGTCAGCAATGGCACGGTTCTCGTTGGCTAACTCTCTGGCATTGTCCAGTTCCTGATGTCTGTCGTGAAGCAAGAAGTCAAGGTCTCCACTTGACGCCTCAACTCGGGGTGGCCCGGCATTTCCATTGGCAGTCCCATGAAGTCACGTCTTGCATAGTGAGCAAAACGGGTTCCTTGGGTCTTGTTGACGCTGAGGGCACATAGACGTGCGAGAGCTTCATGCATTGCCTTGGCTAATCCGTCTAGCCAGTTGTTCTCTCTCACGGAGAACTGAATTCTTCCAGAAGTTGGTGCTTCAATGCTTCCTCTAAGATCTGCTGTGACTAGCCACTGTGGGTCTCCTCCTGGGGGTCCTGGAAGTTGAGCTCCAAGAAACTCCGGATGTGGGCATCCCAGTAACTCCGACAGTGAATCCAGATCCCTCTCGAAGATCAGCTGACCTCCATTTCCCAACTGGTAAAACTTGCTGAACTGAATCTCCATCTACAAGAATTAAGGATGAGGAAGTTAGAGAAGTGATCAAGTGTGTCAAATTTTAAGTAGTAGTATAAGAGTTTTGAGGAACATGAATTTTTGAGAAGGAAGAATTCCCAAGGGTAAGAGAGGAGATAGTTTTTCATAAATACTCACTTTGGTTTTCAACTAAGTTTTTGTTTGACGTCCATTTTAATTAGGGTCTCCTATGGTCAGGATGGCTCTGATACCAACTTGTCAACACCCGGATTTTTAATCCCAGATGCCCGTTATGCCATACCTCGCAATCCCAGGATTACCATTTTTGCGAGACATAATGGATTGGATATCACAGTACATCATCCATTACAAACCATACATAAGGTCTTACACAAATAAGGATCTCATGATCCAGTCTTAATACAACAAGCAGCGGAAATAAAAGATAGCATAGCGGTGGGTTCCATCTTCAGGGGCACATGCAATGCTGACGAAGGCACATAGTCCTAGTTATCATAGCCGTCCTGCTGACCATCATCTTGATAATCTCCTTCATAGTCTGGCCATGATAATAGCCAGGGACAAAAGCCATGAGTACTCTTTAAGTACTCACAAACTACCAATAACAAGTAGTAGAATTCTAAGTTAAAGTACTAGATCTAAGTTTAACTATAAAGATAAGTTTGAAACCTAAGCTGAGTTCTGAAGCAAAGAAAGATAAAGTAAAGTTCTAGAATCACTTAAGTTGGGAAACTATTGTCATAAACACCACCCTGTTGTGGTCAAGTCACGATTCATCATTCATTTCAAAGTATTTAGAAAACATCTGACAACAAAATAGTATGGCCATTCCAACTGTCCATCACCGCAGACGCGGCTATTCGAATAGTTTGACACTCTGCAGAGTTGGTACACTTTCACCACAAGATTCGGTACATCTGTCAGGGATAACCCTAAATCATCATACTTAGTATGCAGATAATCAAACATAACCTTCCCTTTACACACCCTAGTATAGGCACCTCTCCTATGAGCATGGCCTCCCAACCATGACCATCAGTCATCTTGGGCACCGCATAGGTGGACAACATTGAGAGGTAGCCTCAACTCAAACCTCTCCCATGAGGGAACTAATAATAATGCATATAAATTTCCAGCTAAGCCTTACCCAATTCAGGTAATGTGGTTGTACGGTAAATTTGGAATGTTATCACATCCGAATCCAACCATCAGTTTTATAAAAGGGTTAAGACTCATGCCTCCACATTTTCCTCATCATCAACCATTTGTGTTTCTCGACACATGTCAAAACATCTCAATAGAATGACTCATCATTCCAAGGTTTTCACAATTCATTTTCACCAAGTGTTCCCATCTAAAGTGACTAAAGTTTTTGATCTACTCTAAACTACTAAGTTAAGAGTGTTCACTAAGGTGGAACATATGGGTTCAATCTCATGCCATAGAATGACATCTAAAGGGTTCTAAATAGGTCAAGGTTTATACGTTTTATGCTACCTTCAAAACTAGTAAAGGACTTTGTATAACCTAAGAAGGGTAAAACTTGTAACTAAGACTTGGGGTATTAATATTCAAAAGGGAGTGTGATCAAAGCATGCTTAGGGAATCTTTGCTAAACCATCTAGTTTAATTCTAGTTTGTTAAGTACTATACTTGCAAGTACTAATTTGCAAGGGTTAATCTTGGATAGTGCTAGCTTGCCTTTGTTGGTGCAGTGGTTGAAGTTTTCTTCTTCTTCTTCTTCTTCTTGGTAGAACTCCTCCTCTTCGAGAGCTTGGTCGGTACTATCGTCTATAAATACATAGGTAGTGCACAATCACCAAACAATACTTAACTAGGCTAAATAGTATTCTAAGACACACATTTGATGATCTATTATCATCACAAACATCACAAGTTTAAATTTCAAAAGCTTCATCCTTTTTATTTTAGAAAAGTAATTTCTACTCATTGAAATATTAACTAAAATTTAATATTCACCACCAAAATATGGGATCATGGGGACACATGTCCTCACCACATATTCTAACATGTGGGAATGAAATTTAAAGGTTGGATCAACATTACTTTGGTTCAAGTTCATTAGTAAATGATTTAAAGTGACTAGAAATGCCTATATAGCATTGTTTTGGTACTAGTCCATAGTCACTACATGTAAACCTTAATATTATTACATATTTGTATGGATATGGTAAAATGTGATTTTTGAGAGTTGGAATCAACTCAAAAGCTATATTGGTTGATTTTATAAAAATGTTGCAAGTTGCAAAAGCTTCTGTCTTCTTATTTTTATTAGGAGAGATCTATAACTCTAAATGAATTAAACCCAACGGGCTTAGATAGATCATCTTAATACCTTTCAGGCAAAATTTTTTTCATGCAATTTGGATTTGTAAAACTCACAGAATTAAATTTTGAAACACTGGACAAAAACTAGATTTAACTAAAAAAAAATCCATATTTGAATGGGTGGGCTAGCGCGGGAAAAGAAATGGGCCAGCCCAGTGGCGCTCCGCGGCGCGGGGCTCAGCTGACAGGGGGTCCCGCTTGTCAGTGACACTTAACACGCGAAACGGTACGCGCGCTGTGGGCCATAGGATTAGAAGCGAGATCTACGACTGAGGGTCGTCGCCGACGACGAACAGGTCGTCGGCGAGCTCGAACCCTAGCGGCTCGGTGGGGGTCTACTGGGGGCGTACCAGGACTCCAGCGGGGTCGGTGAGGCGGGAAAACGACGTGGAAGACGACGGCGAGGCGAGGCGTGGTCGCGACAGAGCTTGGGGTGGTCGCAATCAACGGCGCCCTTCTCCTCCTGCCGCGGCTGCGCCGGCTCCAATTCCGGCGAGGCAGAGCTTGCCTTGCTCCGGCTAGAGGTGGGGGAGGTTCAGAGATGTGAGGGGAGTGGAATGGTGTGGAGTGGAGAGGTTGGGGAGGGCTCCTTTTATAGGCCCGACGGTGAGACCGAGTGGGATGGGCAGTCGACAGTGGCGACATGGCTACGACGGGGTAGAGGCATGGCTGAGGGTGGCGATCGACGTGTTGTCCCCTGGCGGCCGTAGGGGAGGTGGCACGCGGTCTGGGCGAGGTGGCACTCTGCACGGCAGAGGCGGCGGTGGCCACGGCGATGTGCTAGACATGGCGAGAGGGGTTGGCGGCTGCTGTGGCGCGATGTCGCCGGTGGGGGTGCTCATGGTGCTCGGCCTTAATGGCCATGACCATTTGGTCGTGTGCACAGGGTGTGGCTGGGCTAGCAAAGGGTAGGGCTGGTATTGAGGGAACAAGGGGACAAGGTTAGGCACAAATGGTGACCAAGATCACTGCTCAAAACAGTGTTTTAAATTTGGCCAGATTTGTGCACACAAGCTGTTTGATGAAATGGCCGAAAGAGAAAAAGTTTTGAATTTTGGTTTCAAAATTTTTGAGTGATCTCCACTAGTGATAGATAGTCTCTGGTTGCAAGGGTTTGGAAAGTGGAGCTCAAAGAGATGGTTTTTGAAATGGGGGTGATCTATGCATATGCATTAGATTCAATTTTAAACTGTCATTTAAAATAGTTAACAAAATGTTTTTAGCATATCAAAAGGTGGGCCTTGGTTCCTCATTATGTGTACTAGCAAGGGGTGCAAAGATCAAGAATTGTTTCTGTTAAGTTTTGAGTACTTGGAATAGCCAAAGTAGGCATGAGGGTTAAATTTGCCAAAATGACCATTCCTCCTTTTTAATTCTTTTTGAATTGATTTTTTAGGCAAGGTTTGGGAATGATGTAGATGATGTTTAAATCACCCAAGAAACATTTTACAAGCATTGGATCACTCAATCATGGCAATTCAAACAACTCCTATTTTAAATGCACACATATATGAATGCTTTCATATTAAATTTGGAAAAGTTTTTGTTAACCCCATTTTTGGTTGATTTGATTTTTGATAAACTTGGATTGAAGTTTTGGGATGTTACAGGGATGTCACCCGTGTCACCCCAAGAAATATCCAAGAAGTACAAGCGTCAAAGCTTGGGGATGCCCAAGGCATCCCCCTCTTCATCAATAAAAATCCCAGGTTTCTTCCAAACACTTCATTTTTATTGTTTCATGCACAGTTGTATTGTTCTTGGAGCATCTTCTTTTTCTTTTTTGTTTTGGTTTTTCATTTGCTTGGTTTGCTTATTTTTCTGAATAAATTGGTTGGACCCCCTCTTTCATACATTGGTTTTCAAATAGTTTGGTTTGGTTTGGAAAAGAGTAGGAAAGTTCATGCTTATGTTGTAAAAAGAGCTCGTTTTTGACTGTGGCCTATGTTTTGTCATGCCATTCTTGATATTGTTTTGGCTTTATGCTTATTATTATTTGTTGTAGCATGACTTGTTATAAACAATTGAGATTGCTTAATGTGCCTTGGATGAATCATGCGTTGTTTTAGCATATTAAAGCATAGTATAATGGTTTTCTCCTTTGATGATTTATTTGGGTTGACTTGGCGCATGCTCACACCATGTTATGACTATCTCAAGTCACCATAACCTTTATGATCCTTTCGTTTTCAACTTGTAGTATCACTTTATGCTTTGATCAATGATGTTTTGTCGCTCTGCATGATTATGGCCATTATTGCTCTCTTAGTTTGTTGCTCCCAGTCTTTTGCTAGCCTCCACAACCAAGTATGAGTTCTACTCATGAATACAACTCCTTAAACCAAGTTATTCCAAAGAGTCCACCATGCCTACCTACTAGCTTATGCTATTCCAAGTATATTCATGCTTTTGTTTACCTTCCGAATTAAACCTGTTATGAGAAAACTAGTGATTAAGGCTCTCACGAACTTGATGGCACACTTTACTTTTCTTGCCCTTAATAAACTTGAACCATTGTGTTGTCTATGTTGTATATGCTTGCACTTATTTGTTGGGAATTAGCATAACCATGCTTTCATGGGGAACGCTTTCAACATTGCACTTGGTACTTGTACCTAGTTGATATCATGCTCTTTTGTATATGGATGTCGTCGGTGTGAAATGAAAGGGGAGCTTGTAAGTCCATGGAGTTATGTATATGTGTTAGAGAAACACCTGGGCCGCTGGTCTAATCCATGCTGACATGGTGGAAACCTGCAGCGTAACCATAATGAGCTGTCTATGAAGCATTCTTCTTATAAAAAAAGAGTCCTATATTGAGAAAAAAGAGAAAAAGAGAAAAAAAAAGATTATGAAAAGAGGAAAGAGAGAAAAAGCACCATATTCCCATGGTAAATAAGAAGATTGCTGAGATACTCGTTGTCTTCTTGCCTTGTCATTTTGATATGGGGATTCTTTCGTATCATCGGGCAAGGGGTTCCCCATTGGCGGTTCCTTATGATACGCATATACTTACGATGACAAGAACTTACCGGTGACTAAACTTGAGTAGCATGAGGAGCGGCCCTCGTATATAAGGGACATGAGATTTCTAACTTATACTTCGTCAAGCATGTACACCATATTTTGTTCACTTTAACCTTAATCACTTCAAGATGCTTATGATAGGGGCAATGAGAGCTGAAAGCTATAAGTACCATAATTTTTGGAAGCTCTTTATGAGACTTGAATCCTTGCTTCCTTTTATAAAGGCCTTTCTTCCACTTATATATTGAGTCTCCACCTTCTATCTTTATGCACTTACTTTGAGAGCATAGTGGCCACTCTTAGTTCTATGTGCATTGTCCCAAGACTAGTTGATTGATGCATAACTTGATATTGCTTGTTTTAAACTATTTGTATCTCGTCACTCTTATGAACTTTGAAGGCGTCCTATGCAATTATATTTTCTACTCTATGAGGGACAAGCTGAATGCTATTATGCTATGTTTTCTTTATGTGAAACAAACAAACGTCTTGCAAAGCATTGTTATTCATGAATCTTTTGTTTGTGCCTTTTCATGTTGCATCATAGTTTCTTTTTCTTATTGCTAGAACCTTGTCTTTCATGTTGTGATTGAAGTACTATGATCCCAGCTTTGAATGTTTTACAAATACTTTGATCAAGTCTTTGATGGTGCATGTCACCTCAAAAATTATTCTTTCTTTTTATCACTTACCTACTCGAGGACGAGCAGGAGTTAAGCTTGGGGATGTTGATACATTGCAAATGTATCTATAATTATTTTATGTTTCATGCTTGGTTTTATCTACTTTCTTATGTTTTGTCCACACTTTGGAGTACTTTTTATACACTTTCCCGGACTAACCTATTAGCAAGATGCCATAGTGCCAGTTGCCTGTTTTCTGCTGTTTTTGGTTCCAGGAAAGTCAGAAAATCAATATTCTCGAAATTGGACCGGACAAAAGCCAAAGTCGATATTTTACCGGAAGACTCACGGAGCCAGAAGACGAGACGGAGATGGGCCACAGGGTGGCCACACCATGTGGTGGCGTAGGCTAGCCCTTGACGCCCACCGACCTTGCCTCTTCGCCTATAAGAAGCCTCCCAATACCAAAACTCTAGATAGTCAATCAGAAATCCACGAAAAGTTCCACTGCACGGCCATCACCGGAGGGGAGATTCGGGGGATAGAAAGTCTCTGTTCCGGCACCCTGCCGGGATGGGGAAGTGCCCCCGGAGCCATCTCCATCGATCTCCACCACCATCTCCATCGCCGTTGCTGATTCCCATGATGAAGAGGGAGTAGCTCTCTCTCGAGGCTAAGGGTTCTACCGGTAGCTATGTGTTCATCTCTCTCTCTATGCATGATCTTAGTGAGATCATGAGCTTGTAATCTATAGATCTGCCTTGCTACTCAACTGCTTTAATAGATCTCTGCTCTCCCCATGTGTGTGAAAGTGACAGCGTGCACACAATGGTGGCACTTAGGCTAGAGATTACAAATACTTATTATGAGTTATATTTGGAGTTGGATGTCTTTATAAAATTGTGGTGTTTGTTGGACTCATCTAGTACTCAAGGTGACAGTGTGGGGTTTTCTAGATGGGAAAGTCTTACTTTGAGGTGTGCTGTTATAGCCCTACCTGATGGGTTCGTAGCATGGAAAACAAAAATTTTCTACCGCAAGAACGAACAAAACCCAGATCTAATCTAGATAAAAGCCAAGATCTAATCTATTAGACATGAGCAACGAGATAGATAGGAACTAACCCTCGTAGATCCGAAAGCGTTAATGAGATTAGATCTCGTGGTTGATGTAGTCGATCACTTGCCGATCTCAAGATCGTGTGGACGATCCTTCCGGAATCCTAGCAACACGACGGTGTGGTGGTGGTGGTGGAGTAGAGAATTCTGCAGGGCTTCGCCTATGCCTGTGCAGAAGAAAGGTGGAGGAGAGAGGCGGCAGAGATTGGGAGTTATTTTAGAGAGCTAGGAGGGGGCGCCCCCTCCCCTCTATTTAAAGGAGGGAGGCGCCTTGGGAGGGGGAGTCCTAGTAGGACTCCCCTCCCTCCTTGGGCCGGCGGGTTGGGAAGGGGGGAGGAGTCCTCCTCCCCCACGAATCCGTGTCTAGCCCCCACAAGGTTTCCTTGACCCTTTCTTGGTTTTCAAGCAAACACCAAGAACTCTTCTAGAACCTTCCAGAACATTCCGAAACCTTCTAGAATCCCCATACAAACACTCCGGAACATTTCCTAACTTAGAAAATGATCCCCAATATATGAATCTTATTCTCCGGACCATTCCGGATCTCCTCGTGATGTCCCGGATCCAATCCGAGACTCCGAACAACATTTGGTCTCCAACGCACATTCCATATCTACTTAAAACAACTTTGAACCTTAAGTGTGTCACCCTACGGTTCGTGAATATGTAGACATGACAGAGACACATCTCCTATCAATAACCATCAGCGGGACCTGGAGATCCATAATGGCTCCCACATACTCAACGATGACTTCGTGATCGACTGAACCATTTACATACGAAACCAATTCCCTTTGTCACGCGATACTATACTTATCCGAGGTCTGATCGTCGGTATCTCCATACCTAGTTCTACCTCGTTACTGATAAGTACTCTTTACTCGTTCCATGTTATGTCATCCCTTGTGACCCAGTCACATGCTTGCAAGCTAAGTAGATGACATTCCACCGAGAGGGCCTAGAGCATATCTATCCGTCATATGGATGGACAAATCCCAATCTTGGTCCATGCGCTTCAACACATACTTTCAGAATACCCAATGACACCTTTATGACCACCCAGTTACGAAGCGGTGTTTGATGTCATCAAAGTACCCATCCGGTGATGGTGATTAACATAACCTCATGGTCGAAGGATTAGGTTACTATGTATTTTAAAGCTTATAGCAAACGAACTTAATGACTTGATCTTATGCTATGCTTACTACGGGTGTGTGTCCATCACATCATTCTCCTAATGATATGGTCTTGTTATTAACGACATCCAATGTCCATGATCAGGAAACCATGATCATCCATTAATCAACAAGCTAGTTTAACAAGAGGCTTACTAGGGACTCTTTTATGTTTACAAAACACACAAGTATTAATGTTTCCGGTTAATACAATTATTGTAAACATTTATCATAAACATAAAGATATAATAATAACCACTTTATTATTGCCTCTTGGGCATATCTCCAACAGTCTCCCACTTGCACAAGAGTCAATAATCTAGTTAAAAAAACTTGTGCATTAAACACCTATGGCTTTCAGGTGTTGTATAGACACTATTGCTAGTGGTAAACATAATCTTCGGATCAGACACTTCCAGGTCCGTGTGTATTTGCATGTCCTTGCGTCTCTACGCATTACTCATTCTCCAATGAGATGGCATTGTATAAATTTGGTCCTTTGGTGAGACCTTTAGTTCCTTGGGATTAAATCATATTGATACAATTGTCATACAATGTATCTTCATAGTATTATCCCGCTATGAACCACACCTAGTTTGATAACAAATTACTTGACGCAAATGCCCTCATTTACTGCTACAATAGTAGTCATATACTTAGCCTTTTGTTGTAGTATCTGTCACAATGTTTTAACTTTGGTACTCAACCAAATCCGTTATGGAACTTCCTTTCCATTACATTGTGCCACCCATAGTTTAAATTGAGATAAACTTAATTTGTATCTTGTGACAAAACTAGTATCAATGTAACACTTTACAATGAACTACCTTTAACTATTTGTCACTTATACATGATATATTCTTAGTTCTTCCAAAGCTCATAAGAATATCTTTACTATTGTCCAATGATCATCTTATGAATCATTCTGGTATATGCTCATAACATTTAGAGCATAGGACATATCTGATTGTGTACATCTCAAAGAATGACTGATCAAAATATTCTTATGATTTCACCAAGTGTCAAAACACTTGAATCTTGTGTCAACACACTTGAATCTTGATTTAGTCCTTTCCGTGCGTCAAGAACCTTTCTTGTTGTTTCCATATTGAACTCATTCAACATCTTATCTATGTACATTTGGCAAAATCATATTAGCGCCTCAATCTATCCATATAGACATTGATGCCTAATTCTTGAGTTATGCCTAAGTCTTTCATCGAAATGAAATTCTTAACCTGTGTCAATAAAAGATACATCATTTCTAATCAAAAATATGTCTTTCACATAATGTATTAGAAATATGTCTTAGCGCTCCCACTTAATTTGTTGCAAAATGCAAACATCTTCATCGTCTCTGATGAAATTAAACCTTTTAACGGTTTCATCACGGTGAAGATTCCAACTCCGCGATGCTCACTTCAACCATTGAAGTTTTGCATACTCTTTTAGCATCCTTTGAATTAACAAAACCCTTTGGATCGTGTCATGTACACGTCCTAGGTAACCATTCTATTAGAAGAACTTGTTTTGTTTGTTCAACTACCATATATAAAAATATATGTAGTGGTTGCTACATTAATCCGTCCAGACTAAATATCGCTATGGAAGATCAAATCTTATCATAGTCAATTCCTTGAACATTGTCGTAAACTCTTTCCGACATGTCGACAATTTCATAGATGTGAAACATCCATGTCTATTTATAGATCCATATACGACTGTAAGGTCTTGCACCTTTCCAGAGGGTCTTCTAAGTTCAGAAACTTGATTTCTCGTGTATGGATACTATCACGGATTCCTTGACTTCTAGTCTTTTTATGGAGTCAGGGCCCATCATCGCTTCTTTGCATGTAGTCGGTTCATCATTGTCAATACAATAACGACTTGCATATCAAATCTTACTATTTGATTCTTACCGACCCATACGGTTCTATAGGAACTCTAATCTCCGAGATCACACCTTTTGTAATCACGAGAGCCATGAGCATTGTGGCCGCCACCGGGACACTTTCCGGCGCTGCGCTACTTAGCACATATAGCTAAGGTTCAACAACCTTATCAAAGTTCTATTGTCCTCCCACTTAACTTTTCACGAAAAATTCCTTCTCAAGAAACTTGACGTTCCAAGCGACAAACTCTTTTGTCCTCGGCGTTATGGAGAAATTCCCAACAAATTCTTTGGAATAACCTACAAAGACGTGCTTATCCGACTTTGGTTGTAAACATTTTACTTATGCATAGCATACCAAAATTTAAGAAAAGACAATTCGGGTTTTATCCCAAACCATAACTCATATGGTGTCATTTCAACGGATCATGATGGAGCTCTTTTTAGTGTAAAAGCGGTAGTCACTAAAGATTTTAATCTTTAAAATATAATGGCAGTTTTATAAATGACACCTTTGATCTTACCATGTAAAACAAGGTTTCATTACATATCTCGAACACTCCATACTCCTATGGTGTTTTGGGAAATGCAAATCCATGGAACGATTCCTCAAATCTTAGGTGTTTTGCTAAACTTGTAACTCAAACATCTTTCTTTATGATCCAATCATAAACTCTTTTATTTTCTTGTTACAATGATTTTCCACTTCATCTTGAAAGTGTTTGAACATTTTTCAAATGTTTCATACTTCTTCCTTAATTGAGTAAGTATATACATATACTCACTCAAATCTTCGAAGAAAGCATATGAAGTTGAAATCCATCGCCCATGACTACACATAATGGACTATATACATCAATATGTACAAATTCCAATCGGTTAGTCGTCCGTTCCTCTTTTGGCCTACGAACGGAGTTTTAATTATCTCCAGGAAAGTATCACAAGCGTCATTTGATCCAAATCAAAGAGTCCAAAAATCCATCAACATGGAGTTTCTTCATGTATCCCTTTCAATATAATTTAACGGCGATGTCACTTCGCAAGTGATCTTTCAGTCATTTGTCTTGCGACATTTTAGCATTAGTTTTATGGTCGTTATTTTTCCAACTAGACTTGTATATCATCCATCTATTATGAAATACGGTAATTATTTGAACAACCTTTTGTCGTCATAATACCTGATCAAAATAACAATTATTGAAACAAATCTTGAAGGCAAGCTTTGATGTTAACGAGCAACACAACAACCCTTTGTTTGTTTTCGATGAACATCATCACATTTTCTCTTGCTAGTTACTTAGGCCATTGCAGTTCATGAATTGTGTTGTCCTGTATGACACTTCATACCAACCAATTCGGTATCCAATACCGGAGAACCACATTGTTTAACAAGCAAGGAATACAACCATAACATGTATATCTTCTATATGCCTAAGTTGGACATCTCCAACCTTTTATTTTTTGCCAAATATTTTATAGATTCTCTTTTAGCAATTCCTTTTCTTTTAAAAGAATCTATCAACATCAATAGTGGTGTCATCAACATGACACATGGTATAAAGCGTATATAGTCAACTACTAATACCTTTGGACTTGCACTTTGAGGTGGATCACCATCATCAAATGTTTGGTGTTCTTTAAAAATCCATTAAATAGTAATCTTTTAGTGTAGTAAACATTTTACTTACATCTTCTATTCATCCTTATCATGACAACTTTCATGATCAAGCTGCTATAGCTTATAAAGGTGAATTGTGAGTATAATGTTTCTTTTTCAAAACCTTTTGGAGGATTAGGACGACCAGCATCTCCAACCTTCACAAATTCTCATCAAATGTGAGGACGTATACTCTATCATGTTGTAACCAACACATTGTTTTAGATATCGCAATACCTTTCACATATGATGGTTTCTGAAACATTGCTTTCAGCTCTTAGATAAACTTGATATTAAAAACAATCTTTTGAGTATCAAGAATCATGGAGGCAAAACATGATACATTAGATACTAACATTGGAATTGTTACTCTTGATTTAATACTATTTATTAAATTTCATGGAGTAAATAGAGTTTGCTGAAAGTTTGCAATAAGACTTATAAACTTTAAATTGACATTCAAAACAATACGATACCAGTTCGTAAAGTAAATATCCAGAATTTCTATAGTTCTAATATCTCAACTGTAACTAAATGTAAGGTGGTGAACGGATGCCAATGACTACAATAAACTATGCAATTTCACTTTGATTGTGTTTATGATAAATTGAGTTCGACTAATCCAAATTACAAATGAACTCCCACTCAAAACAACATCCCTCGAGTTGTTTTAGTGATTACACGAACCAAATCCACTACATCAAGTCCGATCATCACGTGAGATGATGTAGCTTTAAAGGCGAAAAATCAACATGTTCATCATATCATCCATATGACTCATGCTTTACCTTTCGGTATTCCGTGTTCCGAGACCATGTCTGTACATGCTAGGCTCGTCAAGGTTAACCTTAGTTTCCGCATGTGCAAATCTGGCTTGCACCCGTTGTATGCACACGTAGAGTCTATCACACCCGATCATCACGAGATGCTTCGAAGCGACGAGTCTTAGCAACGGTGCCAACTAAGGACGAACACTTTATTACTTGATATTTAGTGAGAGGGATCATCTTATAATGCTACCGTCGCGATCTAAGCAATACAAGATGCATAAAGGATTAACATCACAGGCAATTCATATTTAGTGTGATATGATATGGCCCTTTCTTCTTGCGCATTTGATCTCCATCTCCAAAGCACGGACATAATCTCCATCATCACCAGCATTGCGTCAAGGTCAGTGGCGCCGCTTCATGGTTGTCTATCATCACTAGCAACTATTACAACTACTTGGAATAAAGCTATTGCAAGATGAATAGACACGCAGGTCTTAACAGAATTAAAGACAACCATTAGGCTCCTGCCGGTTGCCATATTACAACAAGGATCATTGCATACATCAAATACAATCACAATCACATGATGGCCATATCACATCACAAAACCCCTGCAAAAACAAGTTAGACGCCTCTAATTTTCTCTGCATGTTTTACGTGTTTGGGGCTTTCGCATAAGACCGATCTTACCTACGAACAAGGACCACAACGTTGATACAAGTGTTGTCAGATGCTCATTGTAAATTGAATCTTAATTATGGTGGGAGAGATAGACACCCGCAAAGCCACTTGTGCAAAGCAAGTTGCACGTCAAGCGTGGAGCAAGTCTCATGTGCGATGGCATGTAATGTTAGCCCGAGCCGCTTCATCCCACCATGCCGCAAGATGCAAAGTACAGGCTAAGACACCGACAACAAAAGCATCAACGCCCACAAAAACATTGTGTTCTACTCGTGCAACAAATCTACGCATAGATACGGCTCTGATACCACTGATGGGTTCGTAGCATGGAAAACAAAAAATTTCTACCGCAAGAACGAACAAAACCCAGATCTAATCTAGATAAAAGCCAAGATCTAATCTATTAGACATGAGCAATGAGATAGATAGGAACTAACCCTCGTAGATCCGAAAGCGTTAACGAGATTAGATCTCGTGGTTGATGTAGTCGATCACTTGCCGATCTCAAGATCGTGTGGACGATCCTTCCGGCGTCGCGTTCCGGCAGCGCTTCCGCAGTCGGTCAAGTGGACGATCCTTCCGGCGCCGCGTTTCGGCAGCGCTTCCGCAGTCGGTCACACGTGCGGAGTCGAAGTAGACCTTCCTCTCCCCGTTCCAGCGAGCAGCGGAGGTAGTAGATCTTCTCCACGGAATCCCAGCAACACGACGGTGTGGTGGTGGTGGTGGAGTAGAGAATTCTGCAGGGCTTCGCCTATGCCTGTGCAGAAGAAAGGTGGAGGAGAGAGGCGGTAGAGATTGGGAGTTATTTTAGAGAGCTAGGAGGGGGCGCCCCCTCCCCTCTATTTAAAGGAGGGAGGCGCCTTGGGAGGGGGAGTCCTAGTAGGACTCCCCTCCCTCCTTGGGCCGGCGGGTTGGGAAGGGGGGAGGAGTCCTCCTCCCCCACGAATCCGTGTCTAGCCCCCACAAGGTTTCCTTGACCCTTTCTTGGTTTTCAAGCAAACACCAAGAACTCTTCTAGAACCTTCCAGAACATTCCGAAACCTTCTAGAATCCCCATACAAACACTCCGGAACATTTCCTAACTTAGAAAATGATCCCCAATATATGAATCTTATTCTCCGGACCATTCCGGATCTCCTCGTGATGTCCCGGATCCAATCCGAGACTCCGAACAACATTCGGTCTCCAACGCACATTCCATATCTACTTAAAACAACTTCGAACCTTAAGTGTGTCACCCTACGGTTCGTGAATATGTAGACATGACAGAGACACATCTCCTATCAATAACCATCAGCGGGACCTGGAGATCCATAATGGCTCCCACATACTCAACGATGACTTCGTGATCGACTGAACCATTTACATACGAAACCAATTCCCTTTGTCACGCGATACTATACTTATCCGAGGTCTGATCGTCGGTATCTCCATACCTAGTTCTACCTCGTTACTGATAAGTACTCTTTACTCGTTCCATGTTATGTCATCCCTTGTGACCCAGTCACATGCTTGCAAGCTAAGTAGATGACATTCCACCGAGAGGGCCTAGAGCATATCTATCCGTCATATGGATGGACAAATCCCAATCTTGGTCCATGCGCTTCAACACATACTTTCAGAATACCCAATGACACCTTTATGACCACCCAGTTACGAAGCGGTGTTTGATGTCATCAAAGTACCCATCCGGTGATGGTGATTAACATAACCTCATGGTCGAAGGATTAGGTTACTATGTATTTTAAAGCTTATAGCAAACGAACTTAATGACTTGATCTTATGCTATGCTTACTACGGGTGTGTGTCCATCACATCATTCTCCTAATGATATGGTCTTGTTATTAACGACATCCAATGTCCATGATCAGGAAACCATGATCATCCATTAATCAACAAGCTAGTTTAACAAGAGGCTTACTAGGGACTCTTTTATGTTTACAAAACACACAAGTATTAATGTTTCCGGTTAATACAATTATTGTAAACATTTATCATAAACATAAAGATATAATAATAACCACTTTATTATTGCCTCTTGGGCATATCTCCAACAGTCTCCCACTTGCACAAGAGTCAATAATCTAGTTAAAAAAACTTGTGCATTAAACACCTATGGCTTTCAGGTGTTGTATAGACACTATTGCTAGTGGTAAACATAATCTTCGGATCAGACACTTCCAGGTCCGTGTGTATTTGCATGTCCTTGCGTCTCTACGCATTACTCATTCTCCAATGAGATGGCATTGTATAAATTTGGTCCTTTGGTGAGACCTTTAGTTCCTTGGGATTAAATCATATTGATACAATTGTCATACAATGTATCTTCATAGTATTATCCCGCTATGAACCACACCTAGTTTGATAACAAATTACTTGACGCAAATGCCCTCATTTACTGCTACAATAGTAGTCATATACTTAGCCTTTTGTTGTAGTATCTGTCACAATGTTTTAACTTTGGTACTCAACCAAATCCGTTATGGAACTTCCTTTCCATTACATTGTGCCACCCATAGTTTAAATTGAGATAAACTTAATTTGTATCTTGTGACAAAACTAGTATCAATGTAACACTTTACAATGAACTACCTTTAACTATTTGTCACTTATACATGATATATTCTTAGTTCTTCCAAAGCTCATAAGAATATCTTTACTATTGTCCAATGATCATCTTATGAATCATTCTGGTATATGCTCATAACATTTAGAGCATAGGACATATCTGATTGTGTACATCTCAAAGAATGACTGATCAAAATATTCTTATGATTTCACCAAGTGTCAAAACACTTGAATCTTGTGTCAACACACTTGAATCTTGATTTAGTCCTTTCCGTGCGTCAAGAACCTTTCTTGTTGTTTCCATATTGAACTCATTCAACATCTTATCTATGTACATTTGGCAAAATCATATTAGCGCCTCAATCTATCCATATAGACATTGATGCCTAATTCTTGAGTTATGCCTAAGTCTTTCATCGAAATGAAATTCTTAACCTGTGTCAATAAAAGATACATCATTTCTAATCAAAAATATGTCTTTCACATAATGTATTAGAAATATGTCTTAGCGCTCCCACTTAATTTGTTGCAAAATGCAAACATCTTCATCGTCTCTGATGAAATTAAACCTTTTAACGGTTTCATCACGGTGAAGATTCCAACTCCGCGATGCTCACTTCAACCATTGAAGTTTTGCATACTCTTTTAGCATCCTTTGAATTAACAAAACCCTTTGGATCGTGTCATGTACACGTCCTAGGTAACCATTCTATTAGAAGAACTTGTTTTTTTTGTTCAACTACCATATATAAAAATATATGTAGTGGTTGCTACATTAATCCGTCCAGACTAAATATCGCTATGGAAGATCAAATCTTATCATAGTCAATTCCTTGAACATTGTCGTAAACTCTTTCCGACATGTCGACAATTTCATAGATGTGAAACATCCATGTCTATTTATAGATCCATATACGACTGTAAGGTCTTGCACCTTTCCAGAGGGTCTTCTAAGTTCAGAAACTTGATTTCTCGTGTATGGATACTATCACGGATTCCTTGACTTCTAGTCTTTTTATGGAGTCAGGGCCCATCATCGCTTCTTTGCATGTAGTCGGTTCATCATTGTCAATACAATAACGACTTGCATATCAAATCTTACTATTTGATTCTTACCGACCCATACGGTTCTATAGGAACTCTAATCTCCGAGATCACACCTTTTGTAATCACGAGAGCCATGAGCATTGTGGCCGCCACCGGGACACTTTCCGGCGCTGCGCTACTTAGCACATATAGCTAAGGTTCAACAACCTTATCAAAGTTCTATTGTCCTCCCACTTAACTTTTCACGAAAAATTCCTTCTCAAGAAACTTGACGTTCCAAGCGACAAACTCTTTTGTCCTCGGCGTTATGGAGAAATTCCCAACAAATTCTTTGGAATAACCTACAAAGACGTGCTTATCCGACTTTGGTTGTAAACATTTTACTTATGCATAGCATACCAAAATTTAAGAAAAGACAATTCGGGTTTTATCCCAAACCATAACTCATATGGTGTCATTTCAACGGATCATGATGGAGCTCTTTTTAGTGTAAAAGCGGTAGTCACTAAAGATTTTAATCTTTAAAATATAATGGCAGTTTTATAAATGACACCTTTGATCTTACCATGTAAAACAAGGTTTCATTACATATCTCGAACACTCCATACTCCTATGGTGTTTTGGGAAATGCAAATCCATGGAACGATTCCTCAAATCTTAGGTGTTTTGCTAAACTTGTAACTCAAACATCTTTCTTTATGATCCAATCATAAACTCTTTTATTTTCTTGTTACAATGATTTTCCACTTCATCTTGAAAGTGTTTGAACATTTTTCAAATGTTTCATACTTCTTCCTTAATTGAGTAATTATATACATATACTCACTCAAATCTTCGGAGAAAGCATATGAAGTTGAAATCCATCGCCCATGACTACACATAATGGACTATATACATCAATATGTACAAATTCCAATCGGTTAGTCGTCCGTTCCTCTTTTGGCCTACGAACGGAGTTTTAATTATCTCCAGGAAAGTATCACAAGCGTCATTTGATCCAAATCAAAGAGTCCAAAAATCCATCAACATGGAGTTTCTTCATGTATCCCTTTCAATATAATTTAACGGCGATGTCACTTCGCAAGTGATCTTTCAGTCATTTGTCTTGCGACATTTTAGCATTAGTTTTATGGTCGTTATTTTTCCAACCAGACTTGTATATCATCCATCTATTATGAAATACGGTAATTATTTGAACAACCTTTTGTCGTCATAATACCTGATCAAAATAACAATTATTGAAACAAATCTTGAAGGCAAGCTTTGATGTTAACGAGCAACACAACAACCCTTTGTTTGTTTTCGATGAACATCATCACATTTTCTCTTGCTAGTTACTTAGGCCATTGCAGTTCATGAATTGTGTTGTCCTGTATGACACTTCATACCAACCAATTCGGTATCCAATACCGGAGAACCACATTGTTTAACAAGCAAGGAATACAACCATAACATGTATATCTTCTATATGCCTAAGTTGGACATCTCCAACCTTTTATTTTTTGCCAAATATTTTATAGATTCTCTTTCAGCAATTCCTTTTCTTTTAAAAGAATCTATCAACATCAATAGTGGTGTCATCAACATGACACATGGTATAAAGCGTATATAGTCAACTACTAATACCTTTGGACTTGCACTTTGAGGTGGATCACCATCATCAAATGTTTGGTGTTCTTTAAAAATCCATTAAATAGTAATCTTTTAGTGTAGTAAACATTTTACTTACATCTTCTATTCATCCTTATCATGACAACTTTCATGATCAAGCTGCTATAGCTTATAAAGGTGAATTGTGAGTATAATGTTTCTTTTTCAAAACCTTTTGGAGGATTAGGACGACCAGCATCTCCAACCTTCACAAATTCTCATCAAATGTGAGGACGTATACTCTATCATGTTGTAACCAACACATTGTTTTAGATATCGCAATACCTTTCACATATGATGGTTTCTGAAACATTGCTTTCAGCTCTTAGATAAACTTGATATTAAAAACAATCTTTTGAGTATCAAGAATCATGGAGGCAAAACATGATACATTAGATACTAACATTGGAATTGTTACTCTTGATTTAATACTATTTATTAAATTTCATGGAGTAAATAGAGTTTGCTGAAAGTTTGCAATAAGACTTATAAACTTTAAATTGACATTCAAAACAATACGATACCAGTTCGTAAAGTAAATATCCAGAATTTCTATAGTTCTAATATCTCAACTGTAACTAAATGTAAGGTGGTGAACGGATGCCAATGACTACAATAAACTATGCAATTTCACTTTGATTGTGTTTATGATAAATTGAGTTCGACTAATCCAAATTACAAATGAACTCCCACTCAAAACAACATCCCTCGAGTTGTTTTAGTGATTACACGAACCAAATCCACTACATCAAGTCCGATCATCACGTGAGATGATGTAGCTTTAAAGGCGAAAAATCAACATGTTCATCATATCATCCATATGACTCATGCTTTACCTTTCGGTATTCCGTGTTCCGAGACCATGTCTGTACATGCTAGGCTCGTCAAGGTTAACCTTAGTTTCCGCATGTGCAAATCTGGCTTGCACCCGTTGTATGCACACGTAGAGTCTATCACACCCGATCATCACGAGATGCTTCGAAGCGACGAGTCTTAGCAACGGTGCCAACTAAGGACGAACACTTTATTACTTGATATTTAGTGAGAGGGATCATCTTATAATGCTACCGTCGCGATCTAAGCAATACAAGATGCATAAAGGATTAACATCACAGGCAATTCATATTTAGTGTGATATGATATGGCCCTTTCTTCTTGCGCATTTGATCTCCATCTCCAAAGCACGGACATAATCTCCATCATCACCAGCATTGCGTCAAGGTCAGTGGCGCCGCTTCATGGTTGTCTATCATCACTAGCAACTATTACAACTACTTGGAATAAAGCTATTGCAAGATGAATAGACACGCAGGTCTTAACAGAATTAAAGACAACCATTAGGCTCCTGCCGGTTGCCATATTACAACAAGGATCATTGCATACATCAAATACAATCACAATCACATGATGGCCATATCACATCACAAAACCCCTGCAAAAACAAGTTAGACGCCTCTAATTTTCTCTGCATGTTTTACGTGTTTGGGGCTTTCGCATAAGACCGATCTTACCTACGAACAAGGACCACAACGTTGATACAAGTGTTGTCAGATGCTCATTGTAAATTGAATCTTAATTATGGTGGGAGAGATAGACACCCGCAAAGCCACTTGTGCAAAGCAAGTTGCACGTCAAGCGTGGAGCAAGTCTCATGTGCGATGGCATGTAATGTTAGCCCGAGCCGCTTCATCCCACCATGCCGCAAGATGCAAAGTACAGGCTAAGACACCGACAACAAAAGCATCAACGCCCACAAAAACATTGTGTTCTACTCGTGCAACAAATCTACGCATAGATACGGCTCTGATACCACTGATGGGTTCGTAGCATGGAAAACAAAAAATTTCTACCGCAAGAACGAACAAAACCCAGATCTAATCTAGATAAAAGCCAAGATCTAATCTATTAGACATGAGCAATGAGATAGATAGGAACTAACCCTCGTAGATCCGAAAGCGTTAACGAGATTAGATCTCGTGGTTGATGTAGTCGATCACTTGCCGATCTCAAGATCGTGTGGACGATCCTTCCGGCGTCGCGTTCCGGCAGCGCTTCCGCAGTCGGTCAAGTGGACGATCCTTCCGGCGCCGCGTTTCGGCAGCGCTTCCGCAGTCGGTCACACGTGCGGAGTCGAAGTAGACCTTCCTCTCCCCGTTCCAGCGAGCAGCGGAGGTAGTAGATCTTCTCCACGGAATCCCAGCAACACGACGGTGTGGTGGTGG
This sequence comes from Avena eriantha, assembly GCA_910589775.1. NCBI lineage: Eukaryota > Viridiplantae > Streptophyta > Magnoliopsida > Poales > Poaceae > Avena > Avena eriantha. Next base: position 86,662,119 of record OU342746.1, on the reverse strand, counting down.
TGGTGGAGTAGAGAATTCTGCAGGGCTTCGCCTATGCCTGTGCAGAAGAAAGGTGGAGGAGAGAGGCGGTAGAGATTGGGAGTTATTTTAGAGAGCTAGGAGGGGGCGCCCCCTCCCCTCTATTTAAAGGAGGGAGGCGCCTTGGGAGGGGGAGTCCTAGTAGGACTCCCCTCCCTCCTTGGGCCGGCGGGTTGGGAAGGGGGGAGGAGTCCTCCTCCCCCACGAATCCGTGTCTAGCCCCCACAAGGTTTCCTTGACCCTTTCTTGGTTTTCAAGCAAACACCAAGAACTCTTCTAGAACCTTCCAGAACATTCCGAAACCTTCTAGAATCCCCATACAAACACTCCGGAACATTTCCTAACTTAGAAAATGATCCCCAATATATGAATCTTATTCTCCGGACCATTCCGGATCTCCTCGTGATGTCCCGGATCCAATCCGAGACTCCGAACAACATTCGGTCTCCAACGCACATTCCATATCTACTTAAAACAACTTCGAACCTTAAGTGTGTCACCCTACGGTTCGTGAATATGTAGACATGACAGAGACACATCTCCTATCAATAACCATCAGCGGGACCTGGAGATCCATAATGGCTCCCACATACTCAACGATGACTTCGTGATCGACTGAACCATTTACATACGAAACCAATTCCCTTTGTCACGCGATACTATACTTATCCGAGGTCTGATCGTCGGTATCTCCATACCTAGTTCTACCTCGTTACTGATAAGTACTCTTTACTCGTTCCATGTTATGTCATCCCTTGTGACCCAGTCACATGCTTGCAAGCTAAGTAGATGACATTCCACCGAGAGGGCCTAGAGCATATCTATCCGTCATATGGATGGACAAATCCCAATCTTGGTCCATGCGCTTCAACACATACTTTCAGAATACCCAATGACACCTTTATGACCACCCAGTTACGAAGCGGTGTTTGATGTCATCAAAGTACCCATCCGGTGATGGTGATTAACATAACCTCATGGTCGAAGGATTAGGTTACTATGTATTTTAAAGCTTATAGCAAACGAACTTAATGACTTGATCTTATGCGATGCTTACTACGGGTGTGTGTCCATCACATCATTCTCCTAATGATATGGTCTTGTTATTAACGACATCCAATGTCCATGATCAGGGAACCATGATCATCCAGTAATCAATAAGCTAGTTTAACAAGAGGCTTACTAGGGACTCTTTTATGTTTACAAAACACACAAGTATTAATGTTTCCGGTTAATACAATTATAGCATGGGATGTAAACATTTATCATAAACATAAAAATATAATAATAACCACTTTATTATTGCCTCTTGGGCAGATCTCCAACACTACCAACAATTAGAGTGTCAAACCAGAGAGTAGTTCAGAGTAGTATCATGAAGAGAAGATATTTATATGAGAGTGTTCACTAGTGAAAGTATGATCCCGAGGCCTTGTTTCTAAGCATTGATACACCGTTTGCAATTAGATCTGTTACATGTTTGCTTGCTTCCTTCTTTATTTCAGTTTGCCTTTAGTCTTTTCCCACGTCAACCACACGCCATCAAGCTATTTTCTATCACCATTACCACTTATAATTATCCATAGCACTTGTATTTCACTATCTCTTCGCCGAACTAGTGCACCTATACACCTGAAAAGTGTATTGGGTGTGTTGGGGACACAAGAGACTTGTTGTATCTTGATTGCAGGGTTGCTTGAGAGGGAATACCTTTGACCACTTCCTCCCTGAGTTCGATAAACCTTGGGTGATCCACTTAAGGGAAAAATTGATGTTGTTCTACAAACCTCTGCACTTGGAGGCCCAACAACTGTCTACAAGAATAGAAGTGCGTAGACATCACGCACGTACTTCTATGTCCCGAATATTCCTCTGCCTGACCGCCTTGAGACTTATCCCGACTTTGTCAATGGAGCCACCACCAAGGAGCTCGCATGGCGGACCCCAGCCTCCCTTCCCTCCAACGACGAGGCCAACAACGCCATAAGGAGGATTGAATGGCTCGTAGATGGAGGTCTTACGGGCTTGGATCTGGCCATGTGCTGGTTTGTTAGGCGGATCCAACATCTACAACATCACGCCGAGTTGATGTGCAAATATACTCAAGACATGAGGGATCCCATGCCAATTTCGTGGGATAACTTCTCCATTGACTCCATCAAACTCTGTCTTAAGGACATCGTCAAGGTGAAAGACAGGAAGCACAGCTTCAATATCACCTATGACATGTTCGATTGCAACACTTGCCAGAGGTAGCCTTTGTTTCCTTTGTAGCTCGTTATATACTCTAAGGTTTTTCCGACGTGAAGTTGTTAGTCTAACACTCCTTTGTATCCCAGCTGGAGACCTTGGTAGCGGATCAGATGGTGACCCAAGTCTATGATCCCAAGTTGAAGGATATCCAAGTGGTGTCTGACGATGACGCCCCCAAGGATCAACCAGCTCTGGCGATGCGAAAGTGGAAGAGCTCCACCTCTAACGTTGCTGCCGAGGCGAAGAAGAAGAGATCAGAGAGTGGAGTCTCCAGACGATCCACCACCACCTTAGAGGCGGAGAATAAGAAGTCCATCGACATTCCCCTCACCATGGCTCCTACCGTGGAGTAAGTGTTTTCATTCTCTGGCTTGTACTTTTCAGCTCATACCTTTTTTAACTCTTGTACTTATAATTCGTACGTTTCAAGAGGAAAGCTGGTGTTAGTTTGAAGCGATCCTCTAGAGATGATGGAGGGTGAAAAAATATTCATGACATGTTGACCAGAGATGTGGCCGCCAAGCCCTCTCCCTCTATTGCTCCCCCTACTCCTGCCGCCAAGCCTTCTGCTGGCCCCACTGGGCCTTCATCCCTCGTCATCCTTAAGATCTCCGCCATGGAGACAAATGTCAATCCAATCCTTGATATCTCAGGCTTTGTCGAGGCAGACGTTTCTCCCAGCGGCCAAGCGACACATGAGAGCACTTCCTCAAAATTGGCTGAAGCTCCGGCTAAGGATGCCACTGATAAAGGGAAGCATGTGGTGTAAGAGGCGGAGGCAGAAGCAACGGTCAAGGAGGGAGCCTTTGAGCCATCATCTATTCTAAAGACACAACATGCAGCTAGGGTATCATCCATGCCTTCGGCTTCAACATCTCCTTTGGCTGCAACTCCTCTGACATTGTGTCTAGATGACCTCATTGCGCAGGCGGATGCCGTGTATAACAATGCCGGCATCTTCCACACCGCATATGCCAATCTGGCCAACAATCTCAAGCTTATTACCATGGTAAGTCTTTTGAACTTCACTATGTTTATTTTGCATAATATATCCCTCTATAGCTCCCGAGCTCTAAGGTGGATAAACAAAAGTTATTTGCCTAAGTGCTCCAAAGAACTTAAGAGTAGAACTTGATAGTGTATCCCCGAGCATCTAGGTGGAAACTTAGAAGAATTCCGACTAGATGCTCTAAGAGTAGTATACTTGGTGATCAAAATCTTGTGCTGTAGCCCCCGAGCGTGTAGTTGAAACCATATAGTTCCGACTAGATGATCTAGAGAAACTAAACATGCTTGTTTGCTTGTAGAATGAGAATAGACGGAGGATCACGACCAATGAGAGGTGTGCTGCTTTATGGAAGGAGATGGACCTTGAACAGGGTAAAACAACCTTCTAGAAGCAACAGATCAAAAATAGCCAGAGTCTGTTTCTTGTAACAGCTCCTTGCTTTTCCTCATGGATTCATTTCTGCCATCTTCTCATAGTACTTTCTGATTTCCGTCTTACAGAAGCCATTGCTAAGGCCAAGAGCATCGTCGAGCAATCCAAGCATATTCAGGAGCTTGACGATGAGAACAAAATCTTGAAGAAAGACCTGGACGATGCCGTCAAGGGCCTTGAGGAGGCGATGAAGGTGTTGCAATAATCTACTGATGCCGAGATGCAACGCTTGAAGGACGACATTGCACAACTCAAGGAGCAGAACCAAGCTGCCAAAGAGCAGAATGCGAGGAACCTTGAGGTGTACAAGACAGTCCAGAAGGAGCAGGATGCCTTGGCAGAGACATGCAAGAAAGCGGAGACGAGCATCTTCGGTAACTTTTCTCCATCTTGGTGAATTCTATACATTGGATAACCATTTGATTTGTTTGTAATGATGATCCTTGTATCTTGTGCAAACCACAGCTCCCATTGGTTTGGCCAACTTGGGTGAAGGTGCTCTAGACCCCAAGGAATGCATGATTCTTGCCGGCAACTTCGTCAGCACTGCCATTACCCAGGCCAAGGAGATAGCCTAGCCTCTAGGGATTAACATCAAGGCGGTAGACTCAGCGGCCAAGTACACAGAAATCCTGCACCGAGCCCTCGAGAATGTCAAGGACTGGAAGGCCTCTTGCATTTGGGTTGGTGCTAGGATGACTTTGTCCTTGGTCAAGGCACATTACGACAACGCCGACATCGACCTGGTGACCTCTGGCTTTCCCAAGGTGGATGAAGAAGGGAAGATAATTGATAGCGATGCTATTTGGAATTCCCTCTCCAGCTTCGACACTAGGATTGCTATAATGGTCAATGCAGATGTCTTTGTGCATGCCGAGATCCTTGACAAAGACATGGCCTCGTCTGAGTCTAGCCCATCTCCCTCCGAGTTTGACGAGCTCTCCCAGTCTGGCTCTCCTGATGATGGCACCACGAAGTCCCCTGCAGCAGAGCCAAAAAAACAATGTTTGTATTAAATGTATCTCTGTGAAGTGTATGCGGAAAAATTATGTGCTGCTAAGGCGGAAAAACTTGTACTCAAGTTTCCTGCTACTTATCTGTTTCATGTATGTGTATATTTTTTAAGCAAGTGCTGGCTTATCCATTATTCTGGTTCGTATGCTTGACCTTTCGTGAGACGGAAGACTCGCAGCACAGAACTATGCCATTAGGTGATGATGCTTAATAACACCGTCAAGAACCTAAGAGCAAAATCGCCGGCTTTGAGTGTCGAGAAGTCACTATTTCGGAATCCACATAAAAACTTCAGAAAACGTGTATACCAGAAAACTTAAGCTAATGCCCGTAGGTGGAATTTTCACACGTGCAAATGCAAACTTGCGCATAAAGGGTTTATATGATCAAAAAATGAACAACTAAAGGAGGTAAAAGTCTCAGATAATATGAGTGAACCAAATGCTTTATTTCATTGATCATATAAGAAACTTATTACATAATGTAAATGTGCTAAGTGTAAAAGGGATGTAGTTGTGCTATGTTCCATGGCCGATCTATCCCCATGTAATCATCATCGGAGTCATGTTGCTTGTGCTTGTAGTTTTTTGGCCTATCTTTCAACTCGCGAATATCGACAAGGTAATAGGAACCATTTAGCAATGCTTTGCTTATGACGAACGGTCCTTCCCAAGGCGGGGATAGTTTATGTGATTTCTCCTGCTTGAGTCTAAGAACCAGATCCCCTTCTTTAAACAAGCGATGCTTTACACGATGACTATGGTAGCCATGCAACTTCTGCTGGTAGACAGTGGATGTCTGGCATGCTAGCACGTGCTCTTCTTCAAGTAGGTCCATAGATAGGCGTCTAGATTCTTCAGCGTCATCCTCCTCGCAGGTGGCGACTCTTGGTGCATCGTGGAGGATGTCAGATGGAAGGACATCTTCTGCTCCATAAACCATGAAGAAAGGAGTCAAGCTGGTGGATCTGTTGGGTGTTGTTTGTAAACTCCACAAGATAGATGGTAATTCCTCTGCCCAGGCTCCAGCTACTCTATGTAGCGGTGCCTCTAAGTCTGGCTTGATTCCGTGCAGAATTAGTCCATTGGACCTTTCAACTTGCCCATTGGACTGTGGGTGTGCCATAGATGCTAGGTCAAGGCAGGTGCCTTTTTCATGACAGTACTCCTCAGCTTCTTCGAGAGACAAATTTCTGCCATTGTCGGTGATGATGTTGTGTGGGAGACCAAATCTCACAACTAAATCCTAGACAAATTTTAGGGTTGTTTCCCCATCAAGCTTTATAATGGGTTTAGCTTCAATCCATTTTATGAACTTATCCACTTCTACTAGCAAGTGTGTAAATCCACAGGGTGCTGTCTACAAAGGTCCCACGATGTCCAGCCCCTAGACTACAAACAACCAAGTTATTGGTATTGTTCGCAATTCTTCGTCTGGGACACTTGGTTGTCTTGCATAGAACTGACATCCAAGGCATGTTTGTACCAACTTGTCGGCATCCGCCTTGGTAGTTAGCCAGTAGAATCCTTGCCGGAAGGCCTTGGCCACCAACGACCGGGGAGCAGCGTGATGGCCGCAATCTTCGAGATGTATTTCTCTAAGGATTTCAATACCTTGTTACTGGGAGACTCATCGAAGGAAAACTCTTGTGGTACTTATTTTGTATAGCTGGGTGTCAATGATGACGTAGCCTTTTGCTCTGCGTACTATTTTCCGGCTTTAGACTTCGTCGGCGGGCAAAGTTCCGTCTTGTAGATAGTCCATGAATGGTTTCATCCAAGCCGGAGAGGTCACTATTACTGTATTAACAAATGAATCCACTCTATTTGGGTTGTCGGGGTCCGCTCCCTTCACGGATGGGGTCCATAAATGTTTAGGAAAATGCCTGGCGGAATCGGTCGACAAGCTGCTCCAAGCTTTGACAGCAGATCTGCTACCTCATTTTCCTCCCTGTTGACGTACTTGACTTTGTAGCCATCGAAGCACTTCGCTATTTTGTCTACTTCGTCTCGATATGCCACCATCATAGGGTTCCACGTGTTCCAGGTACCAGCTACTTGCTGGGCAACCAAGTCGGAATCTCCACAGAAAACTATGCGCTTGATGCCAATATCTTTAGCCACGCATAGTCCATGAATGAGGGCCTCATAATCCGCCATGTTGTTGGTAGCATTGAAGTGAATCTGCATGACGTATTGCAACTTTTCTCATGTTGGTGATTACAATAATACACCAGCCCCCGATCCGTTGAGTAGCTTTGAACCGTCAAAGTGCATGACCCAATATTCTGGCTCTAGCACATGAGTGTCTTCTGGCAGTTCTGTCCAATCTGCGATGAAATCTGCCAATGCTTGTGATTTGATAGCGTCGCGTCTCTTGTAAGTGATTTCAAAGGCGGCAAGTTCAATGCCCCACTTTGCCACTCTTCCTGTAGCGTCACTGTTGTTGATGATGTTAGACAGTGGAGCTTTGCTTACCACTATGATAGGGTGCTCCTGGAAATAATGCCTTAGCTTGCACGAAGCAAGAAAAACTCCATAAGTTATCTTTTGGTAGTGTGCGTAATGCTGTTTGGATTCCGTCAAGAACCCACTTACATAGTAAACGGGTCACTGAACTCCGTATTTGTGTGTTGGCTCTTTGCGATCCACCACGATGACGATGTTGATTACTCGGTTGGTTGCCGCCATGTATACTAACATAGGCTCCCTTGACACCGGTGCTGCAAGTATTGGCGGGGAGGAGAGTATTCTCTTCAACTCCTGAAGTGTTGTGTCAGCTTCGTCCGTCCATGTGAATTTGTCTGCCTTCTTGAGCAACTTCTAGAGCGGCATAGCCTTCTCACCAAGTCGGCTGACGAACCGACTTACTGCTGCTACGTAGCCCATGAGCCATTGTATGTCCTTCAGGCATCTCGGACATTTGATGTCGAGGATGGCCTTGATTTTCCCCGGGTTCACCTCGATTCCGCGATGCGAAATGATGAAACCCAACAATTTGCCGGAAGGTACCCCGAAGACGCACTTGTTGGGGTTCAACATCATGTTGTATTTCCAAAGATTGTCAAGGGTTTCCTAAAAGTCAATGATAAGATCATTTGATTTCTTTGACATTACCACAATGTCATCCATGTAAGCGTGTATGTTGTGACCTATTTGGTCATGCAGGCAACGTTGCATTGTCTGCTGGTAAGTAGCACCAGCGTTTTCCAACCCAAAGGGCATCGTGACATAGCAATACATGCTGTAGGGTGTGGTGAACAAAGTGGCCAGTTTGTCCGACTTTCGCATCCGGATTTGGTGGTAACCTGAGTAAGCATCAAGAAAACACAGAAGTTCCGAGCCAGCCATCGAGTCAATGACTTGGTCAATGCGAGGCAAAGCAAATGGATCCTTCGGACATGCTTTGTTCAAGCCGGTGTAATCAACACACATTCTTAATTCATTGGTTCCCTTTTTGGGGACAAGTATAGGATTTGCCACCGATCGGGTGTGAATAACTTCTCGGATAAAGCCATCCTTAAGTAACCTAGCTATTTATTTTCCTATATCCCTTCGTCTTTCATCACTAAAGCGTCGTAGAGGTTGCTTCACTGGTTTGGCATTGGGATCAATATTCAAGCTGTGCTCGACTAGTTCCCTATGTACACCTTTCATGTCGGCAGGTTTCCAGGCGAAGATGTCCCTATTCTCATGGAGGAACTTAACGAGCGCGCTTTCCTATTTGGGATCCAGGTCCGTGTCAATGGCGGTGGTCTTGGAGGAATCTCCTTCAACAAGCTCCACCTGCTTGGTCTTGATGTCGGCCTTGAATGCAGGTTCGGCAGCAGTGATCTGCTTCTTCAAAGCTGGCATCTCCAAGGCATCGACCTGGTTCTGGATCACCTTGAACTCCTCACCATGGAGAACTGCTTCGGAGAAGGCGACCTCACTGAGCTCGCACTCCCGTGCCTTGGTGAAGCTTCCATCTAAAGGGAATATGCTCGAGAGGCAATAATAAAGTGGTTATTATCTTATTCCATGTTTATGATAAATGTTTATTTTTCATGCTATAATTGTATTAATTGGAAACGTTAATACATGTGTGTTTAATAAACAAAATACGAAGTTCCTAGTAATGCCTCTCATATAAACTAGCTCGTTGATTAACAAGATAATCAAGGTTTCCTGATCATGGACATTGGATGTTGTTAATAACGAGGTCACAACATTGGTGGAATGCTGTGATGAACATTCATCCGAAGTATAGCATTACGTTCAAAGTCATTATGTTTATATTGCTATAACATCATACGAAGTAATCTTAGTCCTTAGACCATGAGATCATGTTAATTGCTAACATCCGAAGAGTAACTTGATAACATCAAACATCACACCGTAAAAGGGTGACTATAAAGGTGGGTTCAGATACTCCGAAGGTGTTATGTTGAGGCTCATGGATCAAGAGTGGAATTTGTCAATCCCGATGACGGATAGATATACTCTGGGCCCTCTCGGTGATATCACATTAAGATAGCTTGCAAGCAAGTGATGTGATCACTAGAATGTTATATCACGGAACGAGAAAAGAGTGCATGTTGGTAATGAGATCAAACTAGGCATTTGGATGCTGATGATCGAATCTCGGACATGTAATATATCGCGATACAAAGGGATTTATTTACGATGTTAAAGGTTCACACGATCACAAGAGTCATCGTTGAATATGTGGGAGTTAGTACGGATCTCCAGGTCCCGCTACTGATTATTGATCGGAGAGGGGTCTCGATCATGTCTGCATTATTCGCGAACCATAGGGTGACACACTTAAGGGATACCGATACCATTTAGGAGAAAATATGTTTTAGATAAAGATTAAGAAAGCGCAGGAATCATTTCGATGGAAACCAGAATTTTTTCGGGTGAAATTGCTGAAACTGGTTCTGCATGTGATATTGAAATGTTGCAGGGAGTTTTATGTGAATGTTTGTTAATTAAAGTAATTAACAAAATTCTGAATAAAATAAATAAAAGTGTTTTATTTAAAGAGAAAATGCATTTAATTTGGTGGACATTAAATGCAAAGTGAGTGGAGTTGAAATTGATGTGAGTGGGCTTAGTGGAAGCTCCACCCACATGAATGAGGGAGAGGTGGGGGCACCCACCATGGCCGACCATCCATGGCCTTGGGGCTGCGCCCCCTCCCCTATAAAAGGAGCCCCATGGCTCCTCTCCTCTTGCCCCACCTCCTCGTGAAGGTTCTCTTCTCCCTCTAGTTATTCCCCATGGTCTCGGATTAGCGAGATACATGTTCCCGATGGCTTTATCTGGAAAGGAGTTGCTGCTTCCGCTGCATCACTAGAGCGATGAGGCGGAGGTTATTCGGTGGACCGGACGTGTGTGCGATCACGGATGCACCGCTACTTTGTGGTGCTGGACTTGATGGTGCTGGAACTGCTGGACCTGAAGGACTTCATCACGATCTTGAGATCAGCAAGTGTACGACTACATCATCCACGAGTTCCATCTCGTTAACAAAGCTTTGTTGTCTTCGAGGGTAAGTTCTATATGGATGTATATCCACCCGTTGCTTGTATCTAGTAGATAGATCTTGGCGTATAGATCCCATCGTAGGAATTTTTTTTGGTTTCTATGCTGCGAACCCAACACCATCAGCGGTGATGATGCCATTTGGTTCGGGTATCTTTAGCTTGTTGTAGACAAAGCATGACCTTGCTAGGGAGGTGCGGAAGATGTCGCGTCCAAAGATGATGTGGTACACGCTCTTGAAAGGCACCACCTCAAAGGTCATGCGCGCTTGTCGATAATTATTAACATCGCCAAAAGCAACCGGAAGGGTGATGCAGCCCAGGGAATTTGCTTGTCGGCCGGGGACAACCCCATGGAACAGAATGTTGCTCTTCCTTAGCTGGGTCTCTGCCAAGTTCATCTTGTGCAGTGTATGTAGGTACATGATGTTGATGCTGCTTCCACTGTTGACGCGACACTTGGTGAACTCTGTGCCATCAATCATAGGGTTGACCATGGCATACTGGTTCTCTGTTGGGATAAGGTCTGGGTGATCCTTCCTATCCCAAGTAATTGGAATTTCCGACCACCTGACGTACTGGGGAACCGGAGGGAGGATAGCCATCAGTATCCTCAGAGAGGTTTTCTAGGCCTGAACAGTGGGAGTGCCAAGGAAGGTATGGTAACATGGAGCCTTCTTTTCGAAGTGATTTTCCCTTTACCCTCTCCCTTGTCGGAAGATTTGGGTTCCATGTCTTCATCCATATCACTTGGATCCTTGGACTCCTCCTCCTTCTTCTTCCCTTTGTCATTTCCACGGGGTCTGTTCTTCCGGCTTTGCTTGTAGCCGGATTCAGGGTCTTCCTTGAGGTCATTGACAAATTTGCATTGGCGGTTGGTGTGGGTGGCTTTGTTGTTTGCGTCTAGGTGGATGAAACACGACATATCACGGTACTCTTCGTACGTTTGGGGAACGCGAGGCGCTGAGGGTGTAGGATCACTCCTCCGCTGGCCACTTCTAGCCCCCCGACCACGTCCATGCTGTCTGCCTCCACCTCTGCCAGTGAATGTTGTAGCGACCATGTCGGCTGCTTGCTTTTCTTCTGGCGGATTTTTCCACTTGTTATTGTTGTTCTTCCTGGCTTGGGTAGGGATTTCTATTGCCAGCAACGATCCGCGCGCATCGTCATCAGCAGCGGCGAACTCGCTAGCCATGGCGATCATTGCATTGAGGTTGAGCTCATTGTTGTCTTGCTTGCGCTTCAACGTATGCTGGAGCAAAGTTCTCTTTTCTAGACCGTCGATGAAGGCAGCCAGAGCGGTCTGTTTGTGCACCCCTGCGCAAGAATTTTTCATATCCAGCCAGCTAGAGAGGTAGGCACGAGAGGTTTCATCCTTTTCTTGCGCACGCCGCTGTAGGTGTCCGACAGTGCAGGGACGTTTGTACGTACCCTTGAAATTCTTGGTGAACGCTTCATGTATGTCCAACCAATTGCATATTGATTTTTCCGGCAAGTCGTCGATCCATTGCCTGGTGGTGCCGGTCAACATGAGTAGGAGGTACTTGACGGCGACATTGGGGTTTCCCCTTGCGATGTGAATCGCTTCGCTGTAGTCCTGCAGCCATGTTGCTGGCCTAGCGGTGCCGTCATAAGGCTTGATGGTCTTGTCTATTCGGAGACCCTTGGGGTAGGTTGTGGCCCGTATTACTGGTCCAAAACAATGTGGCCCAAGGTATGGGATCTCCCGAGTTTCTTGGATCTTGTCCACCCATGTACATGCGTCATACGGCTCTGGATGCTTCCCTTTTCCATCATGGGGAGGGGAGTTGTGGCGCGATCTATGAGATCCACCGTGCCCTCCGCCATGATGGCTGCTAGGTGGTGACGGTGGCAGTGGAGGCGGTGGGTTAGCCTTCTTGCTGTGTCCCTCCTGCGACTCCTCACGCCTGCCGCGGTTGCTTGTCGGACATGGCGGCTCCTTGTGGGACCTGCTCCTATGTTCTTCAATGCCGCTGCACTCTCCGGCATGCCGGGGCTGCTCGCCCTGGTCGCATATAACGATGCCGGCCTGGGTACGCCTTGGTGGTGGCATGCTTGTACGATGGCACGGCTGTGGTTCCTCGTGACGCCGAGATGGTGGTGGAGGTGGCGACCAGTGAGGACGGGCCTTTTCTTCGTGATCGGAGGATATGGGGATGGCGCCAGTCCTATTGCGTGCCTCCTCCATCTTCGCTCTGTGGGGCCTGTGTGGGATCCCTCGTCACGGGGAGATTTTGGCCTTCTGCGGCTGTTCAGGGTTAACTGGCAAAGCTCTGAGTTGGACTCAAGCCTTTGTGAGGCAGCCTTTTCCTCTTGCTTGCATGCCTTAGCGATGAGGTTTTACACCTAAGAAACTGCTTCTGGTGACCTGTCCTGTTCTAGGAGGGTCTTGGCAATGGCGATGTTGAGGGCGGGATTTTGCATGACTTGTCTCCCCTCCGAATCGATGTATGGGGTGGCTTTTGTCGGCTTGGACCCGTCATATGCCAACCTACGCCGAACGCCGGGGTCTTTCACGACGTGAGTTGGCACTTTCTTTGCCTTTTGCTTCAATAGCAATTGCTTGTACTTAGCCCCCGTAGCTCTTGCCACCTTAATGGATTGCTGCACCTTGGCCATGTCTTCGTCTAGGTTAGCGCCCTGCTCCGCAATGTACTTGGCCTCTGCTAGGATTGTCGCACACTTCTCATCAAGCTCCATAATGCTCTGGATATGGGCGATGGTGATAGGATCAACGAGGAGTGCGCCATAGATTGTCTTGTCGGCAGGAGTAACCAATGGATTGCCAGCTGCGGACATTGATGTTGGGATTGGCGGCTGATTTGACTGTTTGGTAGTACTGGGGCTGTGGTGAGTTCCTGCACCGGTTGCGGGCGGATAACCGGAGGAGTCAAGGCCTTGGCCGAAGCTAGAGGCTCGGCGGCTTTCTTGGCTATTGCTGGTCTGGTAACCGCTGGCATGGGCAGAGCTCTCTCATGTTCCGGTTCCTGTTTGTCTTCTTCCATCATGCTCCCAATGGCGACTAGCACCTGGTGGGAAGCATTTGTCTTCTCGGTGTGCTCCTCCTTCTCGATCTCCTGCTCGATCTCCCTCATAACAGCATCGTATTCCTCCTAGTTAGTGTGTGAGCCGCCGCCATCCATATTGATGTCAGCGTATAGCGCGTCAAGGACAGAGTCGGAGTTGGCTTCGATGTTATCGACGGCGGATGTTGAGGGTGATGGAGGCGGACCGTTGTTGTTGTTGTTGTTGTTGTTGTTGTTGTTGTTGTTGTTTCCTCCGGCTTCCGGCCCAGGCATAGCTTGGGTGTTTTCCTCAGTGTCCGCGTATTCGTTGACGATTGCAACCATCTCACCAAGTGTGAGAGGACCCGCGGCCTGCCGCCTTCGGAGGGTATGCCGGAGGAGTGTTCCGGGTGTGAGCCCTTCCACAAAGTGGTACACGAGTTTGTCGGCGCGGTCTCCCTCTAGGGTTTCCCTCACCCTCATCCATTTGTCGAGATATTCGCGGGGAGGTTCTCTATACCTTTGAACGCATCTAGCCAAATCAAAGATGGTGACTACACCGACAAAGTGCGACCCGTGCATCTCTAACGCTCGGGGAAGCCAAACGGATTTGCGGGGTCCTTCCAGCTTTATATCCTACATAGGGGCAGTTTTGGTGGGCCTTGAATGTTCTTGATCCGATCCACCATACTCCAAGGAGAGATATGGCCCAGATCCTTCCGCGAACGTGTCCTTCTCATAGGCGGTCCGTGCGGGGCTTGACGAGTTTCCGACTTCCTGGGAGCTAGGAACCGAGTCGGTTTTGCAAATAAAGATGTGGATGTCTCCGAAAGGGATGATGGAGCAACGCGTAGGGTTCGTCTTCGCCGGCACCTAGAACTCATCTGGGAGGACGATTGGGACATTGCCGGAGAAGAGAACGCGTCCGATGGCTATGGTGTCGCCGATTCCCGCAAAGAGATTGGACCTCGCCAGGTGTAGAGCTCGAAGCGCCTCTTGCCCCATGGTGGGCTCCAACTTTCGTGGTATAGCCGACGAGTACGCCATGGAGGGGTCCTCACAGTGCGTGTTTAGAGACGTGGGGTAAGGCGGAGAGTTGGCGTGTACAAGGTAACATAGCTTACCCAGGTTTAAGTCCCACAACGGTGGGGAAACACTACTCCTGATATAAATCACTATAATGGAAATACACTGAGTTACAGAGATAGGTTCGCTGCGCGAGGTGTTGCACGTTGTATGTAGAAATCTAAGAGGTTGTGCCCTAAAGGCTCCCACAAGTCTGGCTTATAAAGGCACCAGAACCTAGGGTTTACAGGGAAAGGTCCTTGCCGGACAAGGTAAAGAGTCCTACACTAATATGAACTAGTCTTTCGTGTCTTGCACTCCAAGGCTCCGAGTATGTTGGTGACTCCTGCGTAGCCTTCCTTTATCCGGTATGGGCCTTCCTTCTGGATCCGTCTAACTGGGCCACCCAGCAGGCCATAGGCCTTGCTACCATCCATGGGACACCCGGTTAGCCAGATTGGTGACATGCTATGAGGATACCCGTTTAGCATATCCCCGACACTGAATTTTGTAAACCGTTGGGTAACACTTTTGCTCCGGTGCTCCACCCTTGGTAAAAGTTTGGTCTATGTAAACACAAGGACGGTCCAGATTTCCCCATACCCCTTCATTCGCAGGGGCACGATCGTAAAAGCAAAAAATCTGACAGGTTCGTAGAGCCCAGTATAGGCCCGTACGACCTGTATGATGATGCATATACGTATTTTAAATGGGCCTAGTGACGTGTGTCATTGACATCATCAGAAACGAAAGGACACACGTATATATAGCTCCTCGGCCACTTCGCTACTGATATCCCTCTCATTTCCCTCCTTTTCTCTCACCGGATTGGGAAGAAGAAAACCCTACTCGGCAGGGCTCGTTGTCTACACCGCCTGTAGATCAATCGCCGTCGAACTTCGGCGATGGACGGACTGGGCTCCGTGGCTGCAGCGGCCGCTACCACTCTAGAGGAGACGACAGCCTTGACCGCACCAGTTGTGGTTGAGGAGGGCGAGCTCCATGGCAGTGGTGGTGGGGAGATGGCCGGGCTTGGTGGATTGATCGTGCCGGCGCTGAAGCAGGAGGAGGAGGTGGATGCGGCCGCTACTTCAATGGTGGAGAGCGGCGCCGTCCTCGGTGCAGAAGCAGTCAAGGTGGTTGTCGTCCATGGCGGTGGAGGAGGGAGGCCGGCCGCGTTGGGCGGCATGGTCGAGGCGGCGCCAAATCTGGAGGAGATGGTCGATTTGTCAACAAGAGAGACTCAGGTGCTGGATCTGGGGGTGCATAATGCCTTCGTCGAGGCTCCGACAAGGCAGCCAGAGCAGGTTGTCGTGGTGGAGGTTAGTATCTTCTTGCTCTCTCCTAATTTCACTATCTCGCGTGTAATAGTTGTTAGTTTAAATTGCTAGGGTTCGAGTATTTGCTATGTAGTTTCAAATGCAACTGATGTTAGAGTTAGCATGCTATGGATATAATCTTCAATTGTGCATTTACTAGTAATTCAGTTAGAGGAATCTGATGTGTAGCGCGATTGATTAGTTAGATTTAAATGCTGTGTAGGTATGAACAATCTGTTTGATGATTCTGATAATTAGTCAGTTATTAGTCATATTAATAGAGTGTACTTGTAATTGCAGTTAATTTGTAATCTATGTTAGATGTAAAATTAGATTAGTATAGTAGTCACTGCTATGATTCTGGAGCATGTTTGAGACATGTAAAATATAATTGGATTGAAACAATTTTCATAATATTAATGGCTCAGATAAATTAAAGATAAATTAATGCTTGTCAAGTAATCTATGTTTATGTGTAGTTTGAACCATTAGAGGACGATTTACTTAATGACGTTTACTTAATTAAAATCACGATATAGTCTGTGTTTGCAAAAACATAATCTAGCCTTGCAATTAATATACAATGCATGTTCTATAATATGAATGTGCTGCATTAACCAGCATTAGATGCATTAGTCATTTGCCCTCCATTATTTTTCATAATATGTTTGTCCACTTTTTTTTTTTTTTGTAACATTTAAACTGTGGAAATGTACCAGGTTTATGGATGTGGTGCTATTGTAACAAGTTTAACAATATATAGTTGCCATTTGTTACTATGTACCTGTTAATTTTATTTGTTTATTGTGTTAAGTGTTTCTGTGTAGGATCTGCTAAGTAGTAGTAGTAATTAGAACATGCAATTTACCCATGCACATACAATATTACCTAGAATGCCAATGTATTTCCTACATCCCATTTCATATGCAATTCCTTAATGGTATGTAGCATATGTAATGGATTTACTTAATGTGCTTATGAGTAATGGTCTGTAGCATATGTGATGGATTTACTCCCTTTTCACATGCATAATCATATATATTTGCATGTTGTTATAGTGTAGCGGTTATTTTTATCTGTTTATCTTTTGAATGTTTCTTTGTAGGATCCGATAAATGCTATTAGTGATTGAAACTTGATATTTTACCCTTTACATAGATGGTTTTTTAGAATGGCCTTGTATTACTCCATATCCCTAATCATATTACATTAATGAATGTCATGTAGCATAGCTAGTTTGTTTTAATTTTTAAGTGAAGTGCTTATGTTATTTCATGTTGCATGATTGTTCTGGCCAGCCATCTGAGTCTGTTGCTGGACAGAAGAGGAAGATAGGGCAGGACTATGATAACTACTACCCCTCGAACCACTCCTCCGACTAGGCCGCCTTGGTGAGTTCCACATTTTCCTTTGCATGTTTATTTGTGTAGCAGATTGTTGGATGAGTGGATAGTAACTATTTATTTCTGCAATTTCCTTTGTTCTTATTAGTATGCATCTGTTGACTCTGATAACTCTGAGGCAGCTGTTGTTGATGAGTACAACCTTGTTTCGTACAAGAGGAAGACTGAGCAAAATATTTAAGATCAAGGTATGACTGCTTACATGCGACCAAATGGCAAGTACTACTTCTAGTTCCACCCTAACAAGCAAGTTCTAGATGATGGATCTAGGCCATCACTAGTGCATCATGCCAGACATGTGAAGGGAAAGTCACTGCATGACAAGGCGAACCATGCTGCCCTCCTTAGGGTTCTGGAGAACTAGAGTAGTAGTTATTGAAGTTGATGTGAAGGGAAAGTCCATTTGCTGGGTTTTATTGGTGTTCTAATGTTATGTAAACTTCCAGACTGAATGTCTCATGTTAAGAACATGTAATACTCTACTAAGTAATTTTGCTATGTATGGATGAACTCTAGTAGTATGGTACTGGGCTATGTGGTATTTATGTTTGCTTGCATTGCACTTTTATAAGTTAATTATGTATCTTTGTCTTGAATCTATATTTGCATGCTGTCATATTGTGTTATTTGTGTAAAATATAAAATGACAGTAATCCTATAGGAGAAGCTGAACTAGTTCAAGCTAGAAAATATGACAAGTTTGTTCTTTTTATTTGTTATTATACATTAGTGCAATTGTTTGTGTTTATCTTTAACATTTCAAAGTGTTAATTCAATGAGTACATACTTGTTAAAAATGTAAACCTTAGTGTTCTATGTGATACCTTAGTGTTCTATGTGATAAAAGAAGATCAAGTTACAATATATGCAAAAAGTGTTATTTTTTATTTGAAAAATATTAGTCCACGTCTATAGTCTCTTCTCAACAAATAATCACTATGTCATATGTAAACCATTGACAGTACAAAATATTTGAACAAGTAGTGCAAACTTGTTCAAATATGAATTCTTATTGTACATGAAAATAAAAAAATAGCCCGCCAACTAACAGGGCATCACACACTCACAACCTGCGTACAACTAGAAAGCCGACTGACCGGCCCAGGACGCAGACCCGTGAAGCATGATATTGACCTACTAGTAGGCCCTGCAGGGTAGAGAGATGAGACATGTGACATGTTGTTTGTTTGAGAGAAGCTCGTACAAACGGTGTCATAGAGGGGTATATAAGTTGGTAGGCTTGACCTTAACTTGGTGAGGTGGGACTAAACTCCCACCCGCGTCAGATGTGCCAATCGTGGCTCCAGGCTCTAGAGTACGTAGTTGGGCCGAGGCATCCTATCTGACGCACACAGCAGGGCTTGCAATGACTAGATGTTTTTTTCCAGTTTATAATGGTTCTCAGTAATACAAGAATAATGGTACTTTGACATTCTTTTTACAGAATATTCAATTTTTAAATTCTGAAGTTGTGTTAGTCTATATTGCATAAGGTTTTCACCATTATTTAAAAGACTCTAGGGGCCACATTTTTTTATATATAAAGTTTTTTAGATTCCAAACTTTGTGCATGCAGGATTCTGAAAATTCAGTTAGTCATAATAAACAAGTAGTTTTGACACGTTTTATTGCAGAAAATTTAGTTTTGGAATTTAGGAGGTGTGTTTGTCTGAATTGCATGAGGTTTTAACCATTGCTTGAAGGACTCTAGGGGCCACATTTTTTATATATAAACTTTTTGAGATTCCAAACTTGATGCATGTAGGATTTTGAAAATTTAGTTAGCCATAACAAATAAGTAGTTTTGACATTTTCTTTTTCAGAAACTTCAGTTTTGGAATTCAGAAGTTGTGTTTGTCTAAATTGTATGAGATTTTCACCATTGTTTGAAGGACTCTAGGGGCCACATTTTTATATATAAAGTTTTTTTCAGATTCCAACTTGGTGCATGTAGGATTTTGAAAATTCAGTTAGCCAGAACTAACAAGTAGTTTTGACATCTTTTTGCAGAAAATTCAGTTTTGAAATTAAAGAGCTGTGTTTGTCCGAATTGCATGAAGTTTTCACCATTGTTTTAAGGTATCTAGGGGCCACCTGTTTTATATGTAAAGTTTTTTCATATTCAAAACTTAGTGCATGTAGGATTTTGAAAATTCTAAATGACCTTCAAATCAATTTTGACTTTTGAGCAAGTAAACTTTACAATTTTGATTTTGTATTTTATATGTTGTTGGCATGGATGTATATCATGTAGTTTGGACATTTCTAGAACTTTGAAAGAGAGCTTGCACATCATAATGCATTATATTTATTCGACGTGTTTTTGACATAACTTTTATCGAGCACTAGAAATTCAAAAAAAAAACGAAAAATAGTAAAACCTTACCCATGTGTCTTATATTCTATCCTAGTTTGCAAAAATAATAATAAATCTTGAGTTTGTGTAATGAAAGTTCAAGTTGCTCTCACACACTTGGATTGAAGTGTGAGTCTCATGGGTAAGTACCCAAATTACCTAGGAGATGGCCAACTCCAAGGCATAGTTTCTCAGAATAGCATCAAATTTGGCAGGTATGTGTGTCTTGGCATGGCACACATTTCATGTTTTGGGGTTTTTGTCCAACTATGATTTCAAACACCATTTTTTATTTTAACAATTGAAATTCAACAAGATTTTGTGAAGGAAGTACAACATTTTGAATAGACATTTGTCTTTCACCTAGATGGTAAGGTAGATGGGGTAATTTCGTTAATACATAACCACTTTATTCATTGTGAAATGTTTTTTTCTAAATTTATACCTCAAGTCAAACTTTGGTCAATTTGGTCAAAACATGCAATCATTGAGCTGCATCTACACTATAGGAACCTCAAAATTTTTGGAAAAATAATTTTTACGTGAAAAAGATGTGGTTTAATCATATATCTTTTGCTATATCATCTTGGTTCATCCATATGCCTACATGGTGTTTGATGCGTTTTTTGTAGAAAATTCAGTTTTGGAATTTAGGAGCTGTGTTTGTCTGAATTGCATGATTTTCACCATCGTTTGAAGGACTCTAGGGGGCACATTTTTTATATACATAAAGTTTTTTCAGATTCCAAACTTGGTGTATATAGGATTTTGAAAATTCTGTTAGCCAGAAGAAACAAGTAGTTTTGACAATTTTTGCAGAAAATTCAGTTTTAGAATTCAGGAGCTGTGTTTGTCTGAATTGCATGAGGTTTTCACCATTGTTTGAAGGTATCTAGGGGCCACATTTTTTATATGTAAAGTTTTTTCGAATTCAAAACTTGGTGCATGTAGGATTTTGAAAATTCTAAATCACCTTCAAATCAATTTTAAATTTTGAGCAAGTAAACTTTACAAGTTTGATACTTTTATATGTTGTTGGCATGGATGTAGAGCATGTAGTTTGGACATTGAACTTTGAAAGAGAGATTGCACATCATAATGCATTATATTGGTTTGACGCATTTTTGATATACTTTTATCGGGGCACTAGAAATTCAAAAAAAATTGAAAAATAGTAAAACCTTGCCTATGTGTCTTAGATTCTACCCTAGTTTGCACAAAAAATAATAAACCTTGAGTTTATAGAATGAAAGTTCAAGTTGCTCTCACACAATTGGATTCAAGTGTGAGTCTCATGGGTAACTACCCAAATTACCTAGGAGATGGCCAACTCCAAGGCATAGTTTCTCAGAATGGCCTCAAATTTGGCAGGTAGGTATGTCTTGACATGGCACACATTTTATCTTTTGGGGTCTTTATCCAACTATTATTTCAAACACCATTTTCCATTTTAACAAATCAAATTCAACTAGATTTTGTGAAGGAAGTACAAAATTTCGAATAGACATTTGTCTTTTACCTAGATGGTAAGGTAGATGGAGTCATTTGGTTAGTACATAACCACTATATTCATTGTGAAATGTTTTTTGCTCAATTTATACCTCAACTCAAACTTTGGTCAAAACATGCAATTATTGAACTACATCTACACTATAGGAACATCAATTTTTTTTTGGCAAAAATCATTTTTAGGTGCACAAGATGTAGTTTAATCATATATATTTTGCTAGATCATCTTGTTTCATCCATACGCCTACACGGTGTTTGACGCGTTTTTTTGCAGAAAATCTAGTTTTGGAATTCAGGAGTTGTGTTTGTCTGAATTGCATGAGGTTTTCAGCATTGTTTGAAGGACTCTAGGGGCCAATTTTTAGATATATAGTTTTTTCAGGTTCCAAACTTAGTGCATGTAGGATTTTGAAAATTTAGTTAGCCAGAACAAACAAGTAGTTTTGACAATTTTTTGCAGAAAATTCAGTTTTGGAAATCATGAGCTGTGTTTGTCTGAATTGCATGAGGTTTTCACCATTGTTTTATTGTAGGGGCCACATTTTTATATGTAAAGTTTTTTAGATTCAAAACTTGGTGCATGTAGGATTTTGAAAATTCTAAATAACCTTTAAATCAAATTTGAATTTTAAGCAAGTAAACTATACAATTTTGATTCCATATTTTTATATGTTGTTGGCATGGATCTAGAGCATGTAGTTTGGACATTGGTAGAACTTTGAAAGAGAGCTTGCACAACATAATGCATTATATTTGTTCGACGCGTTTTTGACATAACTTTTACCGGGGCACTATAAATTAAAAAAGAATCGAAAATAGTAAAACCTTGCCCATGTGTCTTAGATTCTATCCTAATTTGCACAAAGAATATTAAACCTTGAGTTTGTGGAATGAAAATTTAAGTTGCTCCCACACACTTAGATTTAAGTGTGAGTCTCATGGGTAAGTACCCAAATTACCCAAGAAATGGCCAACTCCATGACATACTTTCTCAGATTGGCCTCAAATTTGTCAGATAGGTGTATCTTGGCATGACACATATTTCATCTTTTGGGTTCTTTGTCCAACTATGATTTTAAATACCATTTTCCATTTAAACAATTCAAATTCAAATAGATTTGTGAAGGGAGTATAAAATTTCGGATAGACATTTGTCTTTCACCAACATGGTAAGGTAGGTGGGGCCATTGGTTGGGAAGATAACCATTTTATTCACTATGAAATGCTTGTTTGCTCAGATTCTATCTCAAGTCAAACTTTAGTCAATCTGGTCAAAACATTGAAATATTGAACTACATCTACACTATAGGAACCTCAAAGTTTTTGGTAAAAATCATTTTAGGTGCACATGATGTGGTTTAATCATAGACCTTTTGCTAGATCAGCATGGTTCATCTATATGCCTACACGGTGTTCGACGTGTTTTTGACCTAACTTTGACCGGGGCACTAGAAATTCAAAAAAAAAAATCAAAAAATACTAAAACATTGCCCATGTGTCTTAGATTGTTTGTGTCACCATGTGTAAAAAATATTAGAACATTTAATGATGGTCGAAAAAATCACATGGATAGAAAAGATGGTTCGAGTTATAGACAAAACGACCTGTTTCTAAGTTGTCATATTTTCCGACCTTCTCTAAATTTATCCGAACTTTGTCCACATGTTACATGTTAGGCATTGATGTCAAATATGTAGTTATTTTCCTAGAATTGGAAGTTCGAAATTTATGAATATTGTGAATTTCATATCGAAAAAGAAAAAAACTTTGGCCTCACAATAGTAAGCTTCGCCCGACCCTTGTAAGAACGCATGCCCGTTTCATGTGCCACTTCGGATGGGATGAGACGATGGACCTTGTGTGGCCCTAGAAGGGCCGACCTAGGGGAAATATTTGTGAGTAAACCGTAGAAGGGCTTGACAAAAAACCCCATGATCGCTTCCTCCTTCTAACCCTAAACATCGTCATAGTCCACTAGTCGACACACCCCCTTTGACCTTGTGTGCACCAAATTCCGTGGCACAGCTTTGCCGATATTCTTCCTCGAAAGTGGTGATTCCTCCTCCACAGAGGCTGTTCCAGGTAATCCTATGATCCTGCGCATCGCTAGTTTTATTTCAGGTAGAGCTTCCTCTGATCGTCGATAGTGGTCGGTTATTCGATTCATGATTTAGAGCCTAAGATCCGATACACCTTTCCCTATCATTGATGGTTGATAGTATCCTTGTGCGGCGGTAGTTATTTCTAGTTTTCAAATTCTGTTGAATCACGCGGAAATTCTGTCAATTGTCGTTTGGCCTTTATGGAATCATACATCCGTAATATACATATGACCAGGGGACGCTTGCTGGTCACGACACAAGACAACTAGGGCATGTCACAAGCCAAATTGGACGCTTGTTATCAATATTTTTAGGCCCTCTAGATCCGCTAGTTCATTAAGATAGGACCAGGTATATGAAGAATTTGTTGAAAAATTACCATCATTTTATGTGTGGTGAGTTACTCATATCGCATGTAGAAATAGAGCCTATAGATTACTATTCTGCCAATATATTAATTGTGTTTTTTATTTTCAGGATGGACGATCTTAAGGGGGATATTTGTTGCAACATCGAAAAATGGTGTAAGTTAGTGGCGGGTCTTTCCATCGCTCAACGGGCTAGACTAGCCCAAACTAATCTGCGTAGTATGATGATGATGCCATCTATGAAGAAGCGCACAATCTTAATAAGGTACAAATGAAATGTTTTTTATTTTTGTTGTACTAGCATTGTACATATGCATATGATGTTTTTTCCCTATAATCTGATCCGTGGTAAATATTGTTGAAGGTTCATGGTCGATGCTTTTGACCCTACCACTGGTGAATTCGCCATAGAAGAGACAAACATGACAATCTCTATTGGTGTCGTCGATATAGAGTGTATCCTTGGTCTCGAGAATGAAGGTTTTTCAGCAACGGACATACCTACTGAATAAAGAGAGGACGTGAAGGAATGCGTCCCCACACACTTTCTGAGAAAATCTACTGGAAACATCGTAATTGATAATTTAACTGCTGACATCATAAAAGATAAAGTTGCCAATGACGACTTCCTACGAAAGGTGATGCTAGTGCTACTTAGAACAGTTCTTGCACCTATGGCGACAAAGGTTGTTCCGAAGAAGTACTATGCATTAGTTGAAGACGTTAACAGAATGTCCAAGATTAATTGGAATGCTTTAAGAAGGAGGTTTCTAATGGACAGCCTCAGGATTGGGAGAAAAGGAAAAATGACCCGTCAATGGCTGAAAGGAAATCTTGGACTATTGCAGGTTTTATTTTCATACTCATATGTTTTCGCATGTATATTCTATGATGTCCGCATTATAACTAATTTACTTATATTTCTTAAAATGTAGTACTCGTACTGGGAGAAAGTGCTGCCACAGGAAGGCGAATGTGCATTTAATCCTAAAATGTCCATACGCCCTCTAATGAAGAGTTGGAACGAAGCGGCTACCACAATGAGAGCTAATTTTGACTACGAGCATCGACGTGGTCGTGGTAACATGAAGGTAATGTTTTTCCCTTGTATATTGCCTTTTTAGATTATGTAAAAAAGTACGCAAGACTTAAAACTTATACCACTTGTATCATCATGCAGATAAAAGATAATATCACTGAAAAATATCGTATGCAAGAGCCATTAATGGTAGATCCTATGCCTGATCGTAAGCAAAAGGTCAAGATGGTTAGTGTTCCACATAAGAAGATCAATAGTACACAACAAATTGGTAATGATCAGATGGAGATTTTGTTTAAGAGGGTGACACATCACTTGGACACATAGTTGCATAAACTGTTGATTCCTATCACTGACTTATGTTCCCACGTGAGACACGACACTACAAAGTTTTTGTCATTCTAGTTAAACATGTGTTTGTGCTGTAATATTTTAACGTATTGTAGAGAACATTGAAACTGTTCAACAAGAAAGGCATGACGTACAAACCTATGGATATAGCGGCTTCAGTAGACATGAAAGAGGAAGAAGATGCTGATTCTTTTCAGAATGGACCTCGTGAAAAAAAAGAGTTCATTTACAAGAAAGAAAGCAATTCCGAAGAAGAGGTCGAGCGTATTGGTGCGACCGCACTGACGAAGTTGCTGACCACGACACACATGAGAAGGCGCCTGGACAGAATAACAATAAACTTCCAACAAAAATGGACGTAAATGTCGTAAATGGCCATACACCAAATTGCAAGGTGAATGATGTGAATGGTCGTATACCGAACAAGAGGCTTGGTGACCTTGGCAGCACACCGAATATCCCTTCTATTATTGATAATGCAGAACCAGTAAAAGAAGAATCTGATATTGATATTTTTGATGTTTCTGTTAATAAGTTCATCTCTATGGCTCAATTAAATAAAGGTGCATCAAATGACTATAAACCAGCTGATACCCAAAAGGAAGATGAGTTAACTGGGAAACGTAAGCGGACAGTTCGAAAAAAGTTCGAGTCTCCTTATGCTCTTGACATACCCATCAAGCGTTTAGTCTACGGATCTACTACAAAAGGTAAAGTTCATATTTGATTTGTTTAAAAAAATTGTAAACATGTCTTGTATTCAAATATAATAATTCAGTTTTTAATTTAATATGCACTTCTTGATTTCGACGATAAACCCGGCCCAGATGGAAATCCCAAGACTGATTCATCTACTAATTTGACTCCAGAACAAATAGACGCAGTCATCAGATTTCTTGAGCTCGTAGCTCGGTCATATCACCACAAGAAAAAAATTTGTACAAGAACTCCTATGGTAACGAAGTTAGTGCAGAAAGACTACGTATCGTTCTAGACCACAAATGGTTGTGTGATAATGTAAGTGATAACTGCACTTATTGGCAATTCTTTAATTTTATGCCACTACTTTAAATTTATGCATTGTTTATTGCAAACACTTAATTCAATGATGTTTGTTGCAGGTAATAGAAATGTACATTGGATATTTAGCCCTCCGCGTTAGGCATAACCGTTTTTATGTCTAGCATGGAGCTAAATTTCTAGTAGACCGCGCAATGGCTGGAGACAAATTAGAGGAGTCCACCAAGAACATGGATCATGAGATGCTAAAATATGGAACAGTTGGCAGAGTGTTGGAAGAATATACAATTCGTAATAAGGTATGTTATGTTATGTTTGTGTTCAATCATTATTATATGTTATGATTAAACAACCAAAAATCCATCGGATATTTATTAATATGAGATTTTTATAGACTTATTTTTCCTTGAATATTGGCAATACACACCTGGATGACGGTGGTCATGCATATGCCAAAGCAAGAGTTCCAAGTTCTAGACTCGCTATATCCTCTAGTATTAACTTTGGAGACTGTCGAGGCACTAGTATGCGTAGAATATATTGTCCAGATTTTTTTACAAAATGTGTTGCGCATTTAACCATGATCTCTTTATAGCGTCACCAAATTGAACAAGACATGCAAGTGGCAAATGAAACTACAGATGGAAAATATCCGGATGTTACGAAGTGGCCAATTAAAGAGTATGAGATTCCGCAGCAGTGGGACGGGCGAGTAAATGTTACGTCATATTCAGAAGGACGGAATGAACATGACACTGTATTTATCTTTCTAATGTTATACCTTTACAACAAGAACTCTTGTGGATTATTTGTCATAGAATGCACGGAGCATTGGGACGGTGAACGAATGACATGAGAATTTTTGCAGGTTTGTTTACGAACTAACCGTCCCATCTTAACTTAACTCTAACTCACCGCGTTTTGTACTAATGTGTAGGCCACGATTAACGCAAGGAGGAGACGTGTTGTCACAGAAATGATGTTGTCACCGTCCAACACGTTAGATTTCGTGAAAAAGAAAGTTCACCAGATCGCTTCTAAGATCAACAAGTTATGAAAGCATAGATGATCAGAAGTTCCAAGTTAGAGTGGTTATGTTTTAGTCTCGAAGAAAGTTTCCTAGCCATTATAACTTGTTTTCTTCTATCAACTATGTAACATAATGACCCCAACTATTTTGTTTTATTATATGCACTTATGACTGCTCATATATTGTTATGTGATGAATTTATTAATCAGAAGTTCATGTTTTGTACAATGTTTTCTAAAAATCTTGTTGTAGTAACAGTGTGACGAAAAAGGCACGGTTGGATACCAAATGACTCACTTGTTCATACGTAAGGTGCAGAATAACTCCTTCTGTCTATATCTTCTTATAAAGTAGACCCCCACTAAGAGTCATTTAAGTTTGTCTGTCTTAACATGCAGACTAGCCACATCATCTACAAAATCATAACCGCCCGATTCTCATCTCCATCCATCCACAAAGTTGTCCCACCATGACATACTCTCAGTTGGTATATCCGAACGTATGCACTCAATCTGTAATCAAGTGAATATCGACCATCCCCTCCACTATCATAATGGATCATAAATTTTACTTCTCCTTCGTCCTTCATTGACCGTTTTTTGGGGGCTATGCTCACGTTCACCAATAACATCCATGTTCATCTTCTATAAGATCCAGCAAGCTAGTTTATCTGCATCCAAGTTGGTAACTGAAGGCATAAATAATTTCTCCTGTGTTTATATTTCACGCTTGGTTGTCTCTCTCCCATTCCTCTACCTGTCCATGACAGGACCCGACGTATACCTTGCCGCTGCCGCCTGATGTAAGCTTGCCGGAGCTCTAGCCGAGTCATCTATGTGCATGCTGCAGCCGCAACATATGCAAATTCACCTCCATGACCTGCCTTGCCGTTGATGTTACCGCCTGATGTGAGTTCCTCACAACAATGTCAGTGTGGCCCCGTAAGGCCGGAGAGCCATGCATGGTAATGCAGGACTGAACCAATCAATTCTTAGTTAGTACTGCATTTTGTTAATTGTTAGTTACCAAACATTTGATAAAAATGCCAGAATGTATCGTTTAGAACCATGCACCTGTTCCGTGTCCACACTACATATCTCTTGCGTCATAATTTGTTTGAGTCTATTGATCAGGAATGATAGGTTGTTTGGTCTTCGGAAAGGAGTGCAGTAACTTCTGCAATCTGTTGTACTTTAGCATGTTCTTATAAACGCCGAGAACAATAATCAAGCTCTCTAGGATGTCTTCCTAAAAGTGATTAATATGTACTATATGTATATTATTTGTATACGAGGACCTATACAAGTAATGACAAGTTTTCCCTTGATCGTGGAATATAAAAGTCATGGTCAGCTAATATTTTTTACCAACTTATGTTGAAATTTTCGATTTTAGAGGTTCCCGCCGCAACACGTGGGGTATTCTTCTAGTTGCTACTAAAAGTGCATAACAACTCACTACTTTGCATCTTGCCACTTGTACATGATTTCCTACTAAAAGTCCAAACATTGCAACACATATTGTTGCAAGAAAACAAATAATGTTGTCCTTACATTTTAAAAGTTTATTTTGCATTTTCAAATGTATCTTCAAGTTTTTCTTAGCCTCTTCTTTTGCCATCAGTATCTTGTTGTTTTTTTCGGCTAGTTGCCCTATACGTATCTTTCTCTTCCTTTTCATTCATCTTCTACCCATTTAGCATGTCCGCACTTATGTAATCCCTGAAAAAAATACTTCAAGTTATATTTTTTGTATGATATCTTAGTATATTGTCAATGATGTACATAACACAAGGATATAGGAAGAAAACCTCATATGGACAACCCAAAAACTATCTACCAGCATCACAACCATCTTTGCAGACACGATGAGCAGGGTACACCAAGTGGCCGCACCTATTTTTCGTGCTCCGCTCAATACCGTTGTACGAAGGATAATACTCATATTACTGGAAAGCATCAACAAAGTGGGGAAATAGGCCCTCATCAACATCCTAAATTACAAAATATTAGATATTGTGTAAATTACGTACATTTGAAACACAAAGAAAGTTCACTACAAGAAAAGTTTCCTTCCGCAATGACTTGGCCCGATGGTCGTCGTAAAATGCGCGTCTTCCGCGATGAAATTCTCTACTCGACCGTGGCCAATGGAAAACCTATTTTTCTAGTTTCGCGGCCCTCTACTACGACGGAACCGCTAAAAACATGGAGGAAGCTCAGCCAACGTGTGGCAGAAGCAAGATTTTCATTTCCTTGCGCGATGTTGACTTGCCAAAGTCTTTTGAGGTGTGTGGAGCCCAGACGTCAGTGTCTCTAGCGGACCATACTTTTTAGTCACACCTCCCTGATTTGAACTCGAAAACGTTGCTCGATGTGTGTCAACACCCGGATTTTTAATCCCAGATGCCTGTTATGCCATACCTCGCAATCTCAGGATTACCATTTTTACGAGACATAACAGATTGGATATCACAGTACATCATCCATTACAAACCATAATAAGGTCTTACATAAATAAAGGATCTCATGACCTAGTCTTAATACAAACAAGCAGCGGAATAATAAGCGTAGTAGTGGGCTCCATCTTCAGCGTCACAAGCAATGCTGACGATGGGAGATGATCCTAGTTGTCGTAGCCGTCCTGCTGTCCATCTTCTTGATAGTCCTTCTCATAGTCTGGCCACGGGAATAGCCAGGGACAAAGCCATGAGTACTCTTTAAGTACTCACAAACTATCACTAACAAGTAACGTAGCTCTAATAGGAATCTTAAGCTCTAGGTTTATTTGCAAAAGCTAGATTTATCTAAACTGAGTTCAGAAGTAAAGAAAGCTAATTTAATGTTCAAAATCACTTAAGTGGGAAACTAGTTTTCATGTTCACAATCTTGTTGTGGTCAAGTCAAAGTCATAGTTCACTTCATAAGTCATTTTGAAAACATCTGACGATGGAATAGTATGGCCACTCCAACTGTCCATGACTGCGGACGCGACTATTCGATTAGTTTCACACTCTGTAGAGGTGGTACACTTTCACCACAAAATTCGATACATCCGTCAAGGATAACCCAGAATCATCATACTTAGTATGCGGATAATCAATCATAACCTTTCAATTACACACCCTAGTATAGGCACCTCCCCTATAAGCTTGGCCTCCCAGCCATGGCTATCTTCCATCCTGGGCACTACATAGGTGGACATCATCAAGAGGTAGCCTCAGCTCAAACCTCTTTCGCGAGGTAACCCATACTAATGCATATAAACTTCTGGCTAAGCCCTACCCAATTCAGGTATTGTGGTTGTACGGTAAAATTGGAATGGTATCACATGCGAACCCAACCATCAGTTTTTATAAAGGGCTAAGGCTCATGCCTCAAAATTTTCATCATCAAATCCATTTGTGTTTCTCAACACATGTCTAAACATTTCAATAGAATGAAGCATCATTCTAAGGTTTTCCTAATCATTTTCACCAAGTATTCCCATCTAAAGTGATCAAGTTTTATGCTTAGCACTATCCACTAAGTTAAGAGTGTTCACCAATGAGGGATGCTAATCTTCAATTTCATGCCATAGAATGACATCTAGTATAGGCCTAGTTTAATACTATTTATGCTATCTACACTATTTTCCCAAATACTTACAAAGCACTAACTAAAAGTAAAGAACTTTAGTAAAGGAAAAAGAATAAAGCTTGCAAGTAAAACTTGGGATGGGTATAAATCAAAGTGGTATCACCAAAGCATGCCTAAGGCATCTTGCTTACGTTAATTTTTACAAGTGTTAGCTTGGAAGGGACTAGCTTGCTTAGTAATGATGGCTTGCCTTGATTGGTGAAGTGGTTAAGGTTTTCTTCATCTTTTTCGGGGTAGAACTCTTCCTCCTCGTATCCTTGGTCGGTACTATCATCCATAAATGAATACGGGGTACACAATCACCAAACAATACTTAACTAAGTCGATTTAGCACACTAAGGCTCACACTTGATGATCTAGCATCATCACAATCATCATATGAAATAAAGAACTAGTTTTATTCATTTTATTTTAGAAAAGTAATTTCTACTCATTGAAATT
The DNA here is from genome assembly GCA_910589775.1 of Avena eriantha. Classification (NCBI taxonomy): domain Eukaryota; kingdom Viridiplantae; phylum Streptophyta; class Magnoliopsida; order Poales; family Poaceae; genus Avena; species Avena eriantha. The sequence goes on along the minus strand of OU342746.1, from coordinate 86,631,199 downwards.
AATTAAGATTTAATATCTCCAAATAGAATATGGGATCATGTGGACACATGTCATCACCACATATTTTAATACATGGGAATGTGATTTAAAGTGTGGGTCACATTTTATAAAGTTCAAAATTACTATTTAATACAAATTTAAGTGACTAGAAATGCCTATATAGCATTATTTTAGTACTAGTCCTAGATCACTGCATGCGAACCTAAATATTTTTACATATTCAGACAGATATTGTCAAATGTGATTTTTGAGAGTTGGAATCAACTCAAAATCTATTATGGTTTATTTTTGAAAAATGTTTGAAGTTGCAAAAGTCTCTGTCTTGTTATTTTTACTAAACATTATCTCTAACTCCAAATGATTTAAATCCAACGGGCTTGGATAGATATTTTAATTATCTTTCTCACAAAATTTGAATCATGCCATTTGGTTCAGTGAAACTCTCTAAATTGATTTTTGAATCTAGGTACATAATATGGTTTTAACTAAAATGGAAAATCAATATTTGAATTTCCTGGGCTGCACGGGAAAGCTAAATGGCCGGCCCAACTGCACTGCACAGCACAGCGGGCTGCTGACAGATGGGGTCCACCAGTCAGCGAGTCTTCTAACGTGAAACGGTATCTTTCAACCAGAGCCCTACGATCTAATTCTAATCCAACGGCCGTGGTTCATCGTCGACGACGAACAGCTCCGGCGAGGAATCAACCCTAACACGGTAGTGGGGGTCTGGCGGGGCTCACCTGGGCTCCATCTAGGGTCGATGACAGGGGCAATCGACGTGGTAGACGATGGCGAGGTGAGGTGCGGTCACGGCAGGGCTTGGGGTGGTCGGAATCGACGACGCCCTTCTCCTCCAGCAGCGGCGGTCTCCGGTGAAATTCCGGCACGCTGGTGCTCGCCTTGCTCCGGGGAGAAGTGGGGGAGGGTCAGTGAGAGGTGGTGAGGGTGTTGGTGTGGAGAAAAGAGGAAGGGGTGGTCTCCTCTTATAGTGCGGTGAGGGGACCGAAGGGTGCGGCGCGAGCTTGACGGTGGCGTCGCTACATGCGGCTATCGGCGTGGCGGAGGTAGGTAGACGGTGTGGTGTTCCCTGGCGGTTCTTATGGGCATAAAGGCGAGGCGTGGGGCGGTGTGGTTCGGTCGGGAGCGTGCGGTGCTCCGCACGGGTGCAGAGGTGTTTACGGCGGCATGCGGCAGCTGCAGGTCGCTCGGCGGCGAACAAGGTTGTCTGCTGGGGTGCTGTGATCATGGCGGGCTTGCGCGTGCGCGGTGAGGGCAAAGCGCGGTCTGGGCGAGCTGGTCGGGTGCAGCGAGCTGACGCGCTCTGGACATGGTGCAGAGGCACGGTGTGCAACGTAGCTAGGGTGGTCCAGGGCTCGGCTGGGGTCGTGGCCTAGACAAGGGGTGGCGGTGGAGTGCGGTGTGTCTGGTGCGCATCGTGGGCTAGGCCGGCGAGGCTCCTGGCGTGCTGCCCACTATCGACCAGTGACGACCACAATCGGGTGGTGCTCCACTGTGCAAACGGCGAAGGGGGTGTTGTCTACTCCTTGGTTAGACTAAGGGGAGACCAGAGAGTGAAGAGGGGACCAATTGGTCGAGGATTACTATGCACAACTGTGAAGTTAGGCCAGAGGTTTATCTGTGTAGTTAAGGTGTTTGATGATATGGCCACAAGAATTAAAGTTTGCAAATTTTGATTCAAATTTTTTGAGTGATCTTAAGTTAAGCTTGAGAGTCTAGGTTTGCTTGGAGAGGTCAAGTAGAATTGATTTGATAGGTTTTTGAAAAAGTGGGATCTTAATATATGAACTAGATTCAATTTTCAACTGTCCATTAAATTGATTTGCTAGATGTTTTTGAAAAAGTGGGCCTGGATACACTTTTACTTGGTCTAGCAAGGGGTGAAAAGAAGTAGACAAGTTTCTATTAGAAATATTCCTCTAGGAACACACAAAGTGACCTAGTGGTTGATTTTGGTCAAAATGACTATTTGCTTTATTTATTCCTATTTGATTTCTTTTTCTTTTTAATTTGTTTGTGGTTGGTCTAGATGATGTAGTATTCATCTTTAAACCATTTCACATCATTTGTAACAATCAAGCATGGCATAAGCACTCAAATATACACTAATGCCAACACATATGCATTCATATTCATTTTCTTAATAAAAGTTTTTGTTAACCCTAACTTTGGGTGATTTGAACTTGATAATCTTGATTAAAAGTTTTGGGGTGTTACAAACCTTCCCTCCTTAAACAAAATCTCGTCCCGAGATTTAAGAAAAACTAGGAACTAAAGAGATTTGGAAACTCAGTTCTAATGTAATCTTCTCGCTCCCAGGTAGCTTCTTCTTCGGTATGGTCGCTCCATTGGATCTTGAGAAACTTGATACTCCAGGTCCTGGTGGTTCTGAAAGATTCTTCCAACATACGAATGGGCACTTCACGATACATCAGATCCTTGTTGATATCTATGGCTCTGTGATCGATGTTCTTGAAAACTTCGGTCTTCTCTGGAACTTCTAGGCATTTGCGAAGAAATGAGATATGGAACACATCATGGATGGATGACATCTCCTCTGGTAGTTCCAGTTTATAAGATAGGCGACTCAGAATCTTGAAGGGTCCAATATATCTGGGGGCTAGCTTTCCTTTCAGCTGAAAACGTTGCATTCCCTTCAAGGGTGAAACTTTGAGATACACAAAATCTCTGACATTGAAAGTTAGGTCTCGGCGTCTCTTATCAGCATAACTCTTCTGTCTGGATTGGGTGGTATTGAGGTGCTCACGGACTTTGTGAACCTTCTCTTCAGCTTCTTGTAGGATATCGGCTCCGAAAATCTGACTCTCTCCTACTTGCGACCAATTCAAGGGGGTACGACACTTCCTTCCATACAAAAATTCAAATGGGGCCATTTGCAAACTGGCTTGATAACTATTGTTGTATGAGAATTCTGCGAAAGGCAGACAATCTTCCCATTTTGATCCATACTCTAACACACAAGCTCTCAACATATCTTCTAAGATTTGGTTGACTCTTTCAGTTTGTCCATCGTTCTGCGGGTGATAAGCTGTGCTGAAATTCAATTTGGTTCCTAATCCTTCTTGGACTTTCTGCCAAAATCTTGAGGTAAACTGGGTTCCTCGATCCGACACTATGGTCTTGGGGGTTCCATGCAAACTGACAATTCTAGCAATGTACAACTCTGCTAGCTTCAAACTCTGGTAGGTAGTCTTGATAGGTATGAAATGGGCTACCTTGGACAGTCTATCAACTATGACCCAAATAGAGTCATTTCCCCTACTAGAAGTAGGCAAACCAGTGATAAAGTCCATTCTGAAGAAATCCCATTTCCATTCCAGAATCTGCAATGGTTGCAACAGTCCTGCATGTCTCTGATGTTCCGCTTTGACTCTCTGACAGATATCACACTTATCTATGTAGCTTCCGATTTCTCTCTTCATCTTGTGCCACCAAAATTGCTCCTTCAAATCCTGATACATCTTCGTTCCTACGGGGTGGATAGAATAAAGAGTATCATGAGCTTCCTACATGATAACTTCCTTCAGCTCTGAATCTACTGGTAGACAGATACGTCCCTTGTACCACAAAACTCCTTCTTCATCTTCGGTGAATCCAGGTACCTTTCCTGGACTAATACGATTTTTGATTCCGTCGATACATGCATTTCCTTTTTGCGCTTCCTTGATCTGACTGACCAACGTGGTTGAAGTTCAATGCTAGCTAAAAATCCTTTGCTAACTGGCTCTGTTCTAAACTAATCCAACTCTTAATGCAAACTTGGCTGGGCTTCTTTGATCATGGTGTTTAATCTACACGGCAATCTGCTAAGAGCATCCACTACCACATTGGCTTTGCCGGGGAGATAGGGAATGTCAAGGTCATAATCCTTGATTAACTCCATCCATCTCCTTTGCCTCATATTCAGCTCCTTCTAGGTGAAAATATACTTCAAACTCTCGTGATCCGACTAAATCTCACAACGGTTACCCATAAGGTAATGACGCCATGTCTTCAAAGCTAAAACTACATCTGCTAGTTCAAGATCATGGGTAGGGTAGTTTTGCTCATGTTGCTTCAGTTGCCGGGACAGATACGCTATGACTTTGCCTTCTTGCATCAACACACATCCGAGACCAATCTTGGATGCATCACAATACACATCAAAAGGCTTCTTGATATCTGGCATAATCAAGATTGGGGCTAAAATCAATCTCTTCTTGAGTTCTTGAAAACTCGCTTCACATTTGTCGGTCCATTCGAACTTCTTATCTTTCTTCAAAAATTGGGTCATCGGTCTTGCGATGCTCGAAAATCCTTCAACAAACTTGCGGTAATATCCCGCTAATCCGAGAAATGCACGGACTTGGGTTTGAGTGGTTGGGGCTTCCCATTCTTCAACATCTTTGATCTTGGTAGGATCAACAGCGACTCCTCCTGCTGACACAATATGTGTGAGGAATCCTACTTCCTTTAACCAGAACTCACATTTGCTTAACTTGGCATACAACTGATGTTCTCTAAGGGTTTCAAGGATGGTTCTCAGGTGTTGCTCATGGTATTCTTCTAACTTGGAATAGATATGAATATCATCGATAAAAACAACGACAAACTTATCCAGAAAGTTCATAAAAATCTTATTCATGAGATTCATGAAATAAGCGGGGGCATTGGTTAATCCAAACGACATGACCGTATACTCATACAATCCATATCTAGTGGTAAAGGTGGTCTTTGGAATATCCGTTGCACGAATCTTGAGTTGGTGATAACCAGTCCTAAGATCAATCTTAGAGAACACTCTAGCACCAGTCAACTGATCAAACAGATCCTCTATCTTTGGCAGGGGTATTTGTTATTGATGGTGACATCATTCAGCTTCTGGTAATCCGTGCACAAACGGTTACCTGCATCTTTCTTATCCACAAACAGAACATGTGATCTCCATGGCGATGCGCTTGGTTGAATCAAACCTTTCTCTAGCATAGCATCCAGTTGCTTCTTCAGCTCCACTAATTCAGATGGGTTCATACTATAAGGTCTCTGAGCTATGGGTCCAATTCCAGGAAATAGTTTAATGATGAACCCGATATCCCAATCTGGGGGCATACCAGGAAATTCATCTGGGAATACGTCGGGGTATTCACAGACTACTCTGACTTGGTCAATGGTTGGTTGGGCTAGACTCTTGTTGCATTTGAATTAATGGGGCAAGGTTTCAGATACATGCTCTACTGATACTCCAGAGCTACTGATCATGGTTATGGCTTTCTTGGCATAGTCGATCAATACTTTATGTTTCGACATCCAATCTGTGGGCCCCCCGGATTAATCCTCCGAGAATCCCTGTTATGCATACAACCACGATCCCATGATCAGTTAGTCGTGGCACATAACCGACAAGTATCAAAGTAAACATCCAATACATAACGAATACATGACTTACCTTATTTGCCATTATGGCTACATCGATCAACGACAACAGAACTTCATTTAGCGTAGAGCCCGAGTCATGCCTTAACCTACATGCAACTGACTAGGAGGACGTCCTAGCTCGCATAGCCGTCAATTTCATCCTCTTCTTGATATCTGACGAAGTTAATAGCCAGGGACAATACCAGTGAGTACTTTGAATGTACTCGCAAACCACCTTAAGAGAATAATAATAGCAAGAGGATATGCAATATGGCTGTGGTAATAGGAGGGCTCCAAGAGAGGTTCTTTTCTCAAATAGTTTCTCTTTCAGATATAGCATCTATATAGCTTTGTTGAAAACTTTTGTAAAACATTTTGGAAACCTTTTTGAAAAGTTTTTGAAAAACATTAGGACTGGGTCACCCATTTGTTCCTCCTTCCGGTCACCCATGACCAAACTCCGTTCATTCCTTTCCGACATCCCATGGTCAAAACAGGTATCCTTTCCGACCATCCCATGGTCAAAATATTTCCAATGCCATTTCTTTTCCGAAATCCTTTTTGAAAACAAAACCAACACCGCTCTATAGAAGTTTGTCCAACCTGTCCTTAACCGCGGACACGGCTATTAGAATAGATTTACACTCTGCAGAGGTTGTACACTTACCCACACCATCCGGGTACACTACCCTGATCTACACCGATTGTGGGTCGAGTAACCGATCAAGACTCTCCGGATGCCCACTCCAGTATAAGTTCCTACCCTATGAGTGTTATTCCCCTCAAAACCGGGACGTCGGGTATCGAGGACCAACTAGAGCACATTTTACACTTTACACAGTGGGCGCTTTCAATGAGGGGCTCATAGTAACGCGTGGAGGTCCGTAAACCCTTTGTTCCTTCTCCCGGTCGATGTCCCACATGGACCGTTTATCCAGAGAAGGCCCACCCTCCAAGGATCGCGATCCCCTGTAGTAGTTACGAGGTAGCTTATACCAGAATAAACAACCATCAAATCTAGCCCTGTCCCATTCCAGAGTAATGTGGTTGCACAGGGTTAAGTTGTTATAGCTAAACTACAAAGAATCAAGTGCGTTTTTGTAAACCTTTTCCCCTCCAGCTTTCCTTCAGCATTTTGTAAAACAAAAACTTTTTTTGTTTCTCAACATCTCTTGGTAGGTCCCACCTCACCAAGGTTTTATCATAAAACATTTGGTAAAACTTTTTCCGGGGTCTTCCCATCCTCTAAACGGGGTCTCCAAAGGGTACGGTGTAATACACCATCTATTCTATTAGGGACATGTAGGTGTCACCAAGGGGGTTGTACTTAATAGTACAAAAGTGTAATAGTTCGGAGGAGCCAAACCACTACCATATAGATACATCAACGTATAGTAAAACCATGCAGATTTAAATAAGCAGAAGATAAAACATGCATAAGTAAAACAGTAGGACAAGGCTTATGAGCAGGAGGGTGGCTTGCCTGATATTAGCAATATGGTATAAGTGTCGTTAGACTTCTTCTTAGAAAACCATAATAACCAATAAAACCATCTTCTTCTGCTTTCCGATATAATCGCAACTATCGTCGATAGGAAACACATGCAAACAAACAAAAGGGCGCAATCAATACAAGGCATAAAATTACCAATTCCACTCAACAAGCAAGCAATTGAATAATCTCCATTTAAGGTTCAGTAGTTTTAGAGAGGATTGGATTTTAGGAGGTTGAGATGGCCTTGGAGAAGGGGATGAACACCCCTTAGGGTTTATTGTCGAGGAACTACCTAAGAGGGGGTTTTGGACCAAGGACATGTTCTGTATGATACCATTGTATAAAAATGATACCTACAGGTAGATGTTGACAAAATGAAACCAACAAAAGTGGTTTCACTATTTTATCACTTTTCTTTAAATAGTTATGATTTTCCTAGTGAAATAACTTCTAGTTTTAGGGAATAATTCACCAGAAACGTTCTGGAGCTCCAAAAATTATTTCCTTGGAGCATTTTGTAGAGTTTTATGTACCTAATCACTGAGAGTTGGAATCTATCCAAAATAATTACCAGAATGCCCTCAGGAAATTCCCAAAGACAGTTCTGGAGCTGTTTTGTCTTTTTCACCAAATTAAATCTACAGAAGCTTTTAGTTTGATTCCAAAGACAACTTATAGGTATTTAGAATACCTTTCTGTAGAAATTGGAGTCAACCTGTTTGGAGTTGTAGAGCTACTGTAGTGATTTATCTAGTGGATTGACTAAGCCTAGAACATATTAATTCACAATAAATCAACCGAGGCTTAGAAATTATGGGATCCTGGATTTTGATAGATGTGTGCCTTAATGTGTTCCAGGAGTTGGAAATAGGTCAAAACAGGTTATAGCTTGGTCCAGGGAATTTTCTAGAGTCAGAAAAGGACTGTTCTTGTTATTTTTACTACATGGAAGTCCATGCGCCACTAGGGATGAGACCAACTCCCACAGATGGGTATTTCAATTACCTAACAGAGACATTTAGTTTTATTCCAATTGGAGATGTAAATCTCACAGGAAGATTTTATTAGTGAAAATGGATACCTTTGGGTAAGGATTTTATTAGGCCTGTTCTGGATCCCATTCGAAGCAACCAATGGTGCAACCTGTTTAAGAAAACATTCCTGGTCATTAGGAATTTTAGATCTGGGCATTTGGTGGGGTTTTTCATTTTCAAAAAGATTTAAACCAAACGTCACAATTTCTGGATCTGAGAGAAAGATTAAAAAGGACATGGGCTGGCCTAGGATTTGGGGGTTACTGGCCGGCTGGAGGGATTCGGCCCACCCGGCAAGGCTAGTGCGCGGGAGGGGAGGTTCAAAGGGCTGACAGCGAGGCCTGCTGGTCAGCCACCCCGGGGGCCGAACGGGTATCGGAGGATCTAGACCGTCCGCGCGAAAAGGATTTGACGGAGTGGCCTCGTCTTCAACCTCTAGCCTAGGGCAAACAGATCTGAAACCCTAGCACACATAGAGAGGTCCCAGGGGCTCACCTAACGGCTTGAGGGCGATCATGGCTTGGCGGGGGAGACGCGGCTCTCCATGGCGGTTCCGGAGAGGGGCGGCAAGGTGCCGTTTGCTTCAGGGTAGCTTCGGGAGATCGCCGGAGCTGCTTCCAGGGACGCTGCATGTTGGGAAGAAAGGCAGGGTCAGCTGCAGAGGTGCAAGGGGAGATCGAGAGAGTGGTATGTAGAGAGAGAAGAGCACGAGAGGGAGGGTTGTGCTCAGTTCTTGAGCAATGGCCGAAAGGCCATTCCTTTCTTCTCCCGCGCAGGGGAAGGCAGGGGAGGAGGAGTGGAGCTAGGGGGTGGTGAGGGGAAATGAGAGGAAGCAAATGAGGGGGCAGGGGCATGCTGGGAGGGCCTCTGGCCTATTAATACCATGGTGGGAGCTCTAGAGGAAAAATTTCCATTTTGGACATTGAGGAGGCGGTGCTGGAAGGGGATTGGTCGAGGGAGGAGGTGGAGGGGGTGTGGTAGGTCTCTGAGTCGGACATGATTATAGGGAGAGAGTGGTGGAGGCTGCTGCAATTAATTGGTCCCACTTGTTTCTCTCTCTCTCTCTCTCTCTCTCTCTCTCTCTCTCTCTCTCTTCCAAGCACATGAGACAAGGGAGAGGGGTTGCTACAGTGGTGTCGACCTGGGGTGTGTGCTGGTGCTGAGGAGATGTACTGAGCAAGTTTTGATGGGAGTTGGAGAGAGTCTAGATTATGAGCATGATTTATATCAAGTCTTGGTCCTATGGTTTCTTATGAAGAACTTCTTAGATTTGTACCAAGCATGGATGATCCAAGGCTGCTGGAAGATAGGTATGGACAAGGTTTAGCTCCATGAATTATTTGAGATTTATTGGTTGAATTTTGGTCCACTTTAGATCATTTATTCAAAAACTGCAGAAGTAGTTTCTAGAAGATCATTTGATAATTTTACATTGGACAAGGTTGGTTTTTGGTTTGAGATGGTCCTAAATGTGAATACACACTTAGGGGAATTTTTCCAAGATTTATTGGAAGATAAAAGTATTTAAAACAATTATTATTCCAATTCAGTCATTTAAGAAAATGGGAAAAAATAAATAATAAAACCCTTCAAAAATAATTATTTTTGAAGTTGGAAGTTAGGGTATGATATATGGGTCTTAATTGAGCCAAAATTTGAGGAAGTGTTTTGGCAAAAACCAAACTTTCCTTTATGGAAGAAGTTTTGGAGGTTTTGCCTATTAAAGGAATTTGAATAGTTTTGGTCCATAATATTTATGGATAATTATTGATAAATCTTGATGAACAAGGTAGATGATGTATACAAGGTGTAGCAAGCATTTTCAACCTTGGGATTGGAGAATCCGAGTTGATTTTTGTCAACACCCGGATTTTTAATCCCAGATGCCTGTTATGCCATACCTCGCAATCCCAGGATTACCTTTTTACAAGACATAACGGATTGCATATCATAGTACATCATCACTTACAAACCATACATAAGGTTCTTACACAAATAAGGATCTCATTATCCAGTCTTAATACAACAAACAACGGAAATAAAAGATAGCATAGCGGTGGGGTCCATCTTAAGGGGCACAGGAAATGCTAACGAAGGCAGATAATCCTAGTTATCATAGCCGTCCTGCTAACCATCATCTTGATAATCTCATTCATAGTCTGGCCATGATAATAGTCAGGGACAAAAGCCATGAGTACTCTTTAAGTACTCGCAAACTACCACTAACAAGTATTATAAATCTAAGTTAAAATGCTAACTCTATGCTTAACTGTCAAGTTAAGTTTGAAACCTAAACTGAGTTCTGAAGCAAAGAAAGATAAGATAAAACTCTAAAATCACTTAAGTTGGGGAAACTTTTGTCATAAACACAACCCTGTTGTGGTCAAGTCAAGATTCATCATTCTTTTCAAAGTCTTTAGAAAACATCTGACAACGAAACAGTATGGCCATTCCAACTGTCCATAACCGCGGACGTGGCTATTCGAATAGTTTGACACTCTGCAGAGGTGGTACACTTTCACCACAAGATTCGATACATCTGTCAGGGATAACCCTGAATCATCATACTTAGTATGCAGATAATCAAACATAACCTTCCCTTTACACACCCTAGTATAAGCACCTCTCCTATGAGCATGGCCTTCCAACCGTGACCATCAGTCATCTTGGGCACTGCATAGGTGGACAACGTTGAGAGGTAGCCTCAGCTCAAACCTCTCCCGTGAGGGAACTAGTACTAATGCATATAAATTTCGAGCTACGCCTTACCCAATTCAGGTAATGTGGTTGTACGGTAAATTTGCAATGGTATCGCATCCAAATCCAACCATCAGTTTTATAAAAGGGTTAAGGCTCAGGCCTCAACATTTTCATCATCATCAACCAATTGTGTTTCTCAACACATGTCAAAACCTCTCAATAGAATGACTCATCATTCCAAGGTTTTCGTAATTCATTTTCACCAAGTGTTCCCATCTAAAGTGACTCAAGTTTTTGATCTACTCTAAACTACTAAGTTAAGAGTGTTCACTAAGGTGAAAAAGATGGGTTCAATCTCATGCCATAGAATGACATCTAAAGGTTTCTAAATAGGTCAAGTTTTATACCTTTTGTGCTACCTTTAAAACCAGTAAAGAACTTTGTATAACCTAAGAAGGGTAAAACTTGTAACTAGGACTTGGGGTACTATTAGTTAAATAAGGGGGGGGGGGGGGGGTGATCAAAGCATCCTTAAGGCATCTTTGCTAAACCATCTAGTTTGATTCTAGTTTGCTAAGGACTACACTTGCAAGTGCTAACTTGCAAGGGTTAATCTTGGATAGTGCTTGCTTGCTAATAGTAGCTGGCATTGTTAATGGTGGCTTGCCTTGGTTGGTGCAGTGGTTGAAGTTTTCTTCTTCTTCTTCTTCTTCTTCTTCTTCTTCTTGGTAGAACTCCTCCTCCTCGAATGCTTTGTCGGTACTATCGTCTATAAATACATAGGGAGTGCACAATCACCAAACAATACTTAACTAGGCTATATAGCATTCTAAGACACACAATTGATGATCTATTATCATCACAAGCATCTCAAGTTTAAATCAAAAGTTTCCTTCTTTTTATTTTAGAAAAGTAATTTCTACTCATTGAAAAATTAACTAAAATTTATTATTCACCACCAAAATATGGGATCATGTGGACACATGTCCTCACCACATATTCTAACATGTGGGGATGAGATTTAAGGGTGGGATCAATATTACTTTGGTTTAAGTTCATTATTTAATGATTTAAAGTGACTAGAAATGCCTATATAGCATTATTTTGGTACTAGTCCAAAGTCACTGCATGTAAACATTAATATTATTACATATTTAGATAGATATTCTGAAATGTGATTTTTGAGAGTTGGAATCAACTCAAAAGCTAACTTTGTTGATTTTATAAAAATGTTGCAAGTTGCAAAAGCTTCTGTCTTCTTATTTTTATTAGGAGAGATCTATAACTCTAATTGAATTAAATCCAACGGGCTTGGATAGATCATCTGAAAATCTTTCAGACAAAATTAGTTTCATGCAATTTGGATTTGTAAAACTCACATAATTGATTTTTGAAATACTAGACAGAAACTAGGTTTAACTAAAAAAGAAAACTCCAGATTTGAATCGATGGGCTAGCGCGGGAAAAGGAATGGGCCGGCCCAGTGGCGCTCCGTGGCGCGGAGCTCAGCTGACAGGGGGGTGCCGCGTGTCAGCGGCACTTAAAACGTGAAACGGTACGCGCGCTGTGGGCCATGCGATTAGAAGCTAGATCTACGGCTGAGGGTCGTCATCGACGACGAACAGGTCACCGGCGAGCTCGAACCCTAGCAGCTCGGTGGGGGTCTACTAGGGGCATACCAGGGCTCCAGCAGGGTCGGCGAGGCGGGCAAACGACGTGGAAGACGATGGCGAGGCGTGATGTGGTCGCGGTGGAGCTCGGGGCGGTCGAAATCAACGGCGCCCTTCTCCTCCCGCCGCGGCTGCTCCAGCTCCAATTCTGGCGAGGCAGAGCTCGCCTTGCTCCGGCTAGAGGTGGGTGAGATTCAGAGAGGTGAGGGGAGTGGAATGGTGTGAAGAAGAGAGGCTGGGGAAGGCTCCTTTTATAGGCTCGACGGTGAGACCGAGCGGGATGGGCGGTCGACGGTGGCGACATGGCTACGGCGAGGTAGAGGCATGGCTGGGGGTGGCGATCGATGGGCGGTTCCCTGGCGGTGCTCTAGAGCTTAAATGCGGCCGTAGGGGCGGTGGCACGCGGTCGGGGCGAGGTGGCGCTCTGCTCGTCAAAGGCGGCGGTGTCCACGGCGAGCGGTGGCTGTGGTGCGTTGGGCGGCGAACGGGCGTGTCCGTCGTGTTCCCTGTGTCGTGGCGGAGCGGTAGGCGCGGGCTGCGGTCGAGCGACGGCTTGTGCACGCGTGTCGGGTGCAGCGCTCTGGCGTGTGCTCGGCATGGTGCGGTGGCACTGGGCGTGGTTTGTGCTTGGTGGTCCACTACACTCCTGGGCTCGGGCAAGGGACAGGGGGTGGCGGTGAGCTCCTGGCTACCTCCTAGACATGGAGAGAGAGGGGGAGGTGGTCTGCTAGGGTGAGAGCAAGGTTGGCCGGCGAGTTGGTGCTCGGCATGGCTTGGCCTTGCCACTAGGATGTAGGGGATGGGGTGGTAATGGCATGGTTTGATCAAGTGGAAACAGAGGGAGTGCTTGTGGTCAAATGGGTGGCAAAACCCTGTAGAAATAGTGAGCTAGCTAGTTGTGTTTGATTCTGCCTGCCATGTGTTTGATGAAATGGACGCATGAAAATTCTTTTTGAATTTTGAGTTCAAATTTTTTGGGTGTTCTCCACTAAGGCTAGGTAGTCTCTGGTTGCAAGGGTTTTGAAAGTGGAGCTCAAAAAGATGGTTTTTGAAATAGGGGTGATCTATGCATATGCATTAGATTCAATTTTATACTGTCATTTAAATTAGTTTATAGAATGTTTTTAGTAGATCAAAAGGTGGGCCTTGGTACATCATTATGTGTACTAGCAAGGGGTGCAAAGATCAAGAATTGTTTCTGTTAATTTTTGAGTACTAGGAATAGCCAAAGTAGGCATGAGAGTTAAATTTACCAAAATGACCATTCCTCCTCTTTAATTCTTTTTGATTTGATTTTCTTTAGGAAAAGTTTGGGAATGATGTAGATGATGTTTAAATCACCTAAGAAACATTTTACAAGCATTGGATCACTCAATCATGGCAATTCAAACAACTCCTAAATTAAATGCACAGATCTATGAATGCTTTCATATTAACTTTGAAAAAGTTTTTGTTAACCCCAAATTTGATTGATTTGATCTTGATAAGCTTGGATTGAAGTTTTGGGATGTTACAAACCTTCCCCCCTTAAACAAAATCTCGTCCCGAGATTTACAAAGAAAACTAGGAACTAAAGAGATCTGGGAACTCTGTCCTAATGTAATCTTCTCGCTCCCAAGTAGCTTCCTCTTCGGTCTGGTTGCTCCACTGAATCATGAGAAACTTGATACTCCTGGTCCTGGTGGTTCTGTAGGCTTGTTCTAAGATACGGATGGGTACTTCTCGATAGTCCAGGTCATTGTTCTAAGATACGGATGGGTACATCTCTATGATCGATGTTCTTGAAAACTTCGGTCTTCTCGAGCACTTCCAAGCATTTGCGAAGTAGCGAGATATGGAACACATTGTGGATGGCTGACATCTCTTCAGGCAGTTCCAACTGATACGATACTTCTCCTCGGCGGTTCAGAATCTTGAAAGGTCCGATATATCTGGGGGCCAACTTTCCTTTTAGACTAAAGCATTGAGTTCCTTTCAAGGGTGACACCTTGAGATATACAAAATCTCCGACATTGAAAGTCAGGTCTCTTCTTCTTTTGTCAGCATAGCTGTTTTGTCTGGATTGGGCGGTCTTGAGGTGCTCACAGACTTTGTGAACTTTCTCTTTTGCTTCTCGAAGGATGTCGGGTCCGAAGATCTGACTCTCTCCTACTTGCGACCAATTCAAAGGGGTACGACACTTTCTTCCGTAAAGGAATTCAAATGGTGCCATCTACAAAGTAGCTTGATAACTGTTGTTATATGAGAATTCTGCGAAAGGCAGGCAGTCTTCCCATTTTGATCCATATTCCAACACACAAGCTCTAAGCATATCCTCTAGGATTTGGTTGACTCTTTCAGTCTGTCCATCTGTTTGCGGGTGATATGCGGTACTAAAGTTCAACTTGGTTCCTAAACCTTCCTGAACTTTCTGCCAAAATCTTGAGGTAAACTAGGTTCCTCGATCTGATACGATGGTCTTGGGGGTTCCATGCAGACTAATAATCCTAGCAATGTACAGCTCTGCTAACTTTGCACTCTGGTAAGTTGTTTTGACAGGTATAAAGTGGGCTACCTTGGACAGTCTATCAACTATGACCCAGATTGAGTCATTTCCTCTACTAGAAGTAGGTAAACCGGTGATAAAGTCCATTCCGACGGAATCCCATTTCCATTCCGGAATCTGCAATGGCTGCAACAGTCCTGCAGGTCTCTGGTGTTTTGCCTTGACTCTTTGGCAGATGTCGCACTTGGCGATGTAGCTTCCGATCTCTCTCTTCATCTTGTGCCACCAAAATTGCTCCTTCAAATCCTGATACATCTTTGTTCCTCCGGGGTGGATAGAATAAAGAGTATCATGAGCCTCCTTCATGATAACTTCCTTTAGTTCCGAATCTGCTGGAACACAGATACGTCCTTTGTACCATAGTACTCCTTCTTCATCTTCGGTGAATCCAGCTACCTTTCCTGTACCAATACGACGTTTGATTCCGTCGATACTTTCATTCCCCTTCTGAGCTTCCTTGATTTGGCTAATCAAAGTGGGTTGAAGTTCAATGCTAGCTAGGAATCCTTTGCTAACTAATTCAGTCCTGAATTGCTCCAACTCTTCATACAAACTTGGTTGCTTCTCCTTGATCATGGTGTTAAGCCTACACGGCAATCTGCTAAGAGCATCCGCTACCACATTGGCTTTGCCGGGGTGATAGTGAATGTCATGGTCTTAATCCTTGATTAACTCTATCCATCTTCTTTGCCCCATATTCAGCTCTTTCTGAGTGAAGATATACTTCAAGCTCTTATGATCTGAGTAAATCTCACAGCGATTACCCATCAAATAATGACGCCATGTCTTCAGTGCTAGAACTACAGCTGCTAGTTCAAGATGATGGGTCGGATAGTTCTGATCATGCTGCTTCAGTTGTCGAGACAGATAAGCGATGACTTTGCCTTCTTGCATCAATACACATCCTATACCAATCTTGGATGCGTCACAATACACATCAAATGGCTTCTTGATGTCTGGCATGACCAAAATTGGGGCTGATATCAATCTCTTCTTCAGCTCCTGGAAACTGGCTTCACATTTGTCTGTCCATTCAAACTTCTTGTCCTTCTTCAACAATTGGGTCATTGGTCGGGCTATGCTCGAGAATCCTTCTACGAACTTGCGGTAATATCCCGCTAATCCGAGAAAAGAACAAACTTGGGTTTGAGTGGTTGGGGCTTTCCATTCCTCGACATCTTTGATCTTGGTGGGATCAACAGAGACTCCTCCGGCAGACACAATATGTCCTAGGAATCCTACTTCTTTCAGCCAAAACTCACACTTGCTGAACTTGGCATATAGCTGATGCTCCCTCAGGGTTTCAAGGATGATTCTCAGATGTTGCTCATGCTCTTCTTCTGACTTGGAGTAGATAAGGATGTCGTCAATAAACACAACTACAAACTTATCTAGGAAATTCATAAAGATCTTATTCATGAGATTCATGAAATAAGCAGGGGCATTGGTTAATCCAAAAGACATAACCGTATACTCGTATAAACCATAGCGAGTAGTAAAGGCGGTCTTCGGAATATCCATTGGACGAATCTTAAGTTGGTGATAACCAGTCCTAAGATCAATCTTTGAGAATACCTGAGCTCCGGTCAACTGATCAAATAGATCCTCTATCTTTGGCAAAGGGTACTTGTTCTTGATGGTAACATCATTCAACTTTCGGTAATCTGTGCACAGACGGTTGCCTCCATCCTTCTTGTCGACGAATAACACTAGTGATCTCCATGGTGATGCACTTGGTTGAATTAAACCTTTGGCTAGCATAGCATCCAACTGCTTCTCCAGTTCCACTAACTCTGATGGGTTCATGCTATAGGGTCTCTGGGCTATAGGTCCGGTTCTGGGGATTAGTTCGATAATGAACTCAATATCCCTATCCGGGGGCATACCTAGCAATTCATCTGGGAATACGTCGGGGTATCCACAGACTACTCTGACTTGGTCAATGGTGGGCAAGGCTACACTCTGGTTGCACTTGAATTGACGGGGTAAGGTTTCAGAGATATGCTCTACTGTGACTCCAGAACTACTGGTCATGGTAATGGCTTTCTTAGCACAGTCTATCAATCCTTTATGCCTTGACATCCAGTCCATACCTAGTACTACTTCCAAACCTTTGGTTCCAAGTACAATTAGGTTGGCATAAAAATCTATCCCATGTATTCTGATAGGTACAGCTTTGCAAATTTTTCTAGCTTTGGTTGTTGAACCGGGGATTTGAACTATCATGACATGCTTCAGGTTGGTTGGACGAATCTTACTAGTGCATGCAAATTCTTTGGTGACAAATGAATGCGATGCTCCTGAATCAAACAATACTCTTGCTAAAACTGAGTTGAGAGAAAACATACCCAGCACTACATCTGGCGCTTCTTGGGCTTCTTCTGCATTCATGTGCAAGAGACGGCCATTGCGGTTGTGAGGGTTCCCTGGGGCAAATCTCCTTCCTGGCTGAACACGACGCTGCTGCTGAGCTGGGGCATTCACATTGGGATTGGTGGCAGTCTTCTTGGGACACTCATTGGAGTAGTGACCCTTCACTCCACACTCGAAACAAGTGATCTAGGACTTGTCCTTGACTGCGACAGGCACATCATTGCTGCCAATTGTAGGTGCAGTGTTGTTGTTGTTGTTGTTCTTGGGAGGTGCACGGTTGAAATTGTTGGCATTACCGGAGTTGTGATTGTTTCCTCCAGACTTCACATTGCCTCCGCTACGGTTGGGGTAACTTGGGGGAGAATTTGGGGGTCGGTTGTTCCTTGGTGCATATCCTGGTGAGGGGTTGGGACGGTACTTCTGGTGACTATTGGATCTAGACTGCTGCATCATACGACACTTGCGGTTGTCGTTTGACTGGTTAATCTTCCCTTCCATCTGGATGGCAGAGTCGACTAGCTCTTCGAGATCCTGGAAACGGATGTTGACGAGGACAGTCTGCATCTCATCATGTAGTCCGTTCAAGAATCTCTCCTTCTTCTTGGACTCCGTATTGATCTCGTCAGGTGCATATCTGGCAAGTGACAGGAATTTGTCACGGTACTCCACCACAGTCATTCTTCCTTGCTTCAATTCGCGGAACTCATCTCTCATACGGTTGACTAGACCTTGCGGCATGTGGGTGCGGCTGAACTTGACTTTGAATGCTTCCCAGGTCATCACTTGACCATGGTTCATATTGCGGATGCTATTCCACCAAGCTCTGGCATCTCCCGCCAGATAGTGGGTGGCGAAGAGAACTTTCTCATTTTCATCCACTCCTGCAACTTCGAGGTTGTTCTCTATGGTCTGCAACCAGTCATCAGCACCTAGTGGGTTCTCAGATTGGTTGAAGATAGGGGGATTAGTGTTCTGAATTTTTTTGAGTTTGGATCCATGGTGGTCCTGATTTCCATGCCCTTTGTTGTTGAGAGCCATTTGGGCGATCTGTTGAAGTGTTGCTAAGTTGGCTTGGCGTTCTGCCCTGCTTGCTTCACGGTCTGAGATGAGATTCTGCAAGATCTGCAGCATTGGGTCCTGCGATGAGCTGCTCCCTCCTTGGTTTCCACGAGTCATCTGAAGATTGAGATATAGGGGTAAGAGGGAAATTCTAAGGTTCATGGTTTTGGGTTTTCAAAGCTAAAACTTTGAGTTAGACTCAGGTTTTTCCACTAACTTCATTTTCATTCATGCAGGCAAGCACACGGTACAACACACACCACAACAATCAAAGGGAAAACATATGGTTTGAAGAACCATTCTGCAGGCTAAGATACAGTGAGATCGATACATCTCAGGCTACGATAGTGCTCTAGTGCATCTACTCATCGTCGATGAAGTCTGAGTCCTCATCGTCAGTGTAGAAGTCCACGACATCCTCCTCTAGAAAAATCATCATCGTTGCTGAGGTAAGAATCCATGTCTCCCTGGATGTCTTCACCCTCATCTTCTTCTTCTTTTGCTGCAAGCTGAGCTTCCTGCTCCTTGACAGTCTTCTCGAGGTCGGCCACCTTCTTGCAAAGACGGGCGATGGTGCGATCCTTCTTGGCACGCTGGCAGCGAAGAGACTGACGGTCTTGGACAAGCAGTGCGAAAGTCTGGGCCTTCTGGTCAGCAATGGCACGGTTCTGGTTGGCTAACTCTCTGGCATTGTCCAGTTCCTGCTGTCTGTCGTGAAGCAAGAAGTCAAGGTTCTCCACTTGACGCCTCAACTCGGGGTGGCCCGGCATTTCCATTGGCAGTCCCATGAAGTCACGTCTTGCATAGTGAGCAAAACGGGTTCCTTGGGTCTTGTTGACGCAGAGGGCACATAGACGTGCGAGAGCTTCATGCATTGCCCTGGCTAATCCATCTAGCCAGTTGTTCTCTCTCACGGAGAACTGAATTCTTCCAGAAGTTGGTGCTTCGATGCTTCCTCTAAGTTCTGCGGTGACTAGCCACTGTAGCTCTCCTCTTGGGGGTCCTGGAAGTTGAGCTCCAAGAAACTTCGGGTGCGGGCGTCCCAGTAACTCTGACAGTGAATCCAGATCCCTCTCGAAGATCAGCTGACCTCCGTTGCCCAACTGGTAAAACTTGATGAACTGGGTCTCCATCTACAAGAATTAAGGATGAGGAAGTTAGTGAGGTGATCAAGTGTGTCAAATTTTTAAGGAGTAGTGTAAGAATTTTTGAGGATTATGAAGTTTTTGATAAAGAATCCACAAGGGTAAGAAAGGAGATAGTTTTTCATAAATATGCACTTTGGTTTGGAAACTAAGGTTTTGTTTGACGTCCATTCTAACTAGGGTCTCCTATGGTCAGGATGGCTCTGATACCAACTTGTCAACACCCAGATTTTTAATCCTAGATGCCCGTTATGCCATCCCTTGCAATCCCAGGATTACCATTTTTGCGAGACATAACGGATTGGATATCACAGTACATCATCCATTACAAACCATACATAAGGTTCTTACACAAATAAGGATCTCATGATCCAGTCTTAATACAACAAGCAGCGGAAATAAAAGATAGCGTAGCGGTGGGGTCCATCTTCAGGGGCACAGGCAATGCTGACGAAGGCAGATAATCCTAGTTATCATAGCCGTCCTGCTAACCATCATCTTGATAATCTCCTTCATAGTCTCGGCATGATAATAGCCAGGGACAAAAGCCATGAGTACTCTTTAAGTACTCGCAAACTACCACTAACAAGTATTATAAATCTAAGTTAAAATGCTAACTATATGCTTAACTGTCAAGTTAAGTGTGAAACCTAAACTGAGTTCTGAAGCAAAGAAAGATAAGATAAAACTCTAAAATCACTTAAGTTGGGGAAACTATTGTCATAAACACAACCCTGTTGTGGTCAAGTCAAGATTCATCATTCTTTTCAAAGTCTTTAGAAAACATCTGACAACGAAATAGTATGGCCATTCCAACTGTCCATAACCGCGGACGTGGCTATTCGAATAGTTTGACACTCTGCAGAGGTGGTACACTTTCACCACAAGATTCGATACATCTGTCAGGGATAACCCTGAATCATCATACTTAGTATGCAGATGATCAAACATAACCTTCCCTTTACACACCCTAGTATAAGCACCTCTCCTATGAGCATGGCCTCCCAACCAAGACCATCAGTCATCTTGGGCACTGCATAGGTGGACAACATTGAGAGGTTGCCTCAGCTCAAACCTCTCCCGTGAGGGAACTAGTACTAATGCATATAAATTTCCAGCTACGCCTTACCCAATTCAGGTAATGTGGTTGTACGATAAATTTGGAATGGTATCGCATCCGAATCCAACCATCAGTTTTATAAAAGGGTTAAGGCTCAGGCCTCAACATTTTCATCATCATCAACCAATTGTGTTTCTCAACACATGTCAAAACCTCTCAATAGAATGACTCATCATTCCAAGGTTTTCGTAATTCATTTTCACCAAGTGTTCCCATCTAAAGTGACTCAAGTTTTTGATCTACTCTAAACTACTATGTTAAGAGTGTTCACTAAGGTGAAAAAGATGGGTTCAATCTCATGCCATAGAATGACATCTAAAGGTTTCTAAATAGGTCAAGTTTTATACTTTTTATGCTACCTTCAAAACCAGTAAAGAACTTTGTATAACCTAAGAAGGGTAAAACTTGTAACTAGGACTTGGGGTACTATTAGTTAAATAAGGGGGGGGGGGTGTGATCAAAGCATGCTTAAGGCATCTTTGCTAAACCATCTAGTTTGATTCTAGTTTGCTAAGTACTACACTTGCAAGTGCTAACTTGCAAGGGTTAATCTTGGATAGTGCTAGCTTGCTAATAGTAGCTAGCATTGTTAATGGTGGATTGCCTTTATTGGTGCAGTGGTTGAAGTTTTCTTCTTCTTCTTGGTAGAACT
The DNA here is from genome assembly GCA_910589775.1 of Avena eriantha. Classification (NCBI taxonomy): domain Eukaryota; kingdom Viridiplantae; phylum Streptophyta; class Magnoliopsida; order Poales; family Poaceae; genus Avena; species Avena eriantha. Next base: position 86,609,970 of record OU342746.1, on the reverse strand, counting down.
CCTCCTCCTCGAAAGCTTGGTCGGTACTATCGTCTATAAATACATAGGGAGTGCACAATCACCAAACAATACTTAACTAGGCTAGATAGCATTCTAAGACACACAATTGATGATCTATTATCATCACAAGCATCTCAAGTTTAAATCAAAAGTTTCCTTCTTTTTATTTTAGAAAAGTAATTTCTACTCATTGAAAAATTAACTAAAATTTATTATTCACCACCAAAATATGGGATCATGTGGACACATGTCCTCACCACATATTCTAACATGTGGGGATGAGATTTAAGGGTGGGATCAATATTACTTTGGTTTAAGTTCATTATTTAATGATTTAAAGTGACTAGAAATGCCTATATAGCATTATTTTGGTACTAGTACAAAGTCACTGCATGTAAACATTAATATTATTACATATTTAGATAGATATGGTGAAATTTGATTTTTGAGAGTTGGAATCAACTCAAAAGCTAACTGGGTTGATTTTATAAAAATGTTGCAAGTTGCAAAAGCTTCTGTCTTCTTATTTTTATTAGGATAGATCTATAAGTCTAATTGAATTAAATCCAACGGGCTTGGATAGATCATCTGAATACCTTTTAGAAAAAATTAGTTTCATGCAATTTGGATTTGTAAAACTCACAGAATTGATTTTTGAAATACTGGACAGAAACTAGGTTTAACTAAAAAAGAAAACTCCATATTTGAATCGATGGGCTAGCGCGGGAAAAGGAATGGGACGGCCCAGTGGCGCTCCGCGGCGCGGGGCTCAGCTGACAGGGGGGTCCCGCGTGTCAGCGGCACTTAAAACGCGAAATGGTACGCGCGCTGTGGGCCGTGCGATTAGAAGCTAGATCTACGGCCGAGGGTCGTCGTGGACGACGAACAGGTCGCCGGCGAGCTCGAACCCTAGCGGCTCGGTGGGGGTGTGCTGCGGGCGTACCAGGGCTCCATCGGGGTCGGCGAGGCGGGCACACGACATGGAAGACGACGACGAGGCGAGGCGTGGTCACGGTGGAGCTTGGGGCGGTCGAAATCAACGACACCCTTCTCCTCCTGCCGCGCCTGCTCCGGCTCCAATTCTGGCGAGGCAGAGCTCGCCTTGCTCCGGCTAGAGGTGGGTGAGGTTCAGAGAGGTGAGGGGAGTGGAATGGTGTGGAGAAGAGAGGCTGGGGAGGGCTCCTTTTATAGGCTCAACAGTGAGACCGAGCGGGATGGGCAGTCGACGGTGGCGACATGGCTACGGCGAGGTAGAGGCATGGCTGGGGGTGGCGATCGATGGGCGGTTCCCTGGCGGTGCTCTAGAGCTTAAATGCGGCCATAGGGGCGGTGGCACGCGGTTGGGGCGAGGTGGCGCTCTGCGCGGCAGAGGCTGCGGTGTCCGCGGCGAGCGGTGGCTGTGGTGCGTTGGGCGGCGAACGGGCATGTCCGTCGTGTTCCCTGTGTCGTGGCGGAGCGGTAGGCGCGGGCTGCGGTCGAGCGGCGGCTTGTGCACGCGTGCCGGGTGCGGCGCTCTGGCGTGCGCTCGGCATGGTGCGGTGGCACTGGGCGCAGTTTGTGCTCGATGGTCCACTGCACTCCTGGGCTCGGGCAAGGGACAGGGGTGGCGGTGAGCTCCTGGCTACCTCCTAGACATGGAGAGAGAGGGAGAGGTGGTCTGCTGGGGTGAGAGCAAGGTTGGCCGGCGAGTTGGTGCTCGGCATGGCTTGGCCTTGCCACTAGGGTGTAGGGGATGGGGTGTTAATGGCATGGTTTGATCAAGTAGAGATAGAGGGAGTGTTTTGTGGTCAAATGGGTGGCAAAACCCTGTAGAAATAGTGAGCTAGATAGTTGTGTTTGATTCTGCCTGCCATGTGTTTGATGAAATGGCCGCATGAAAATTCTTTTTGAATTTTGAGTTCATATTTTTTGGGTGTTCTCCACTAATGCTAGGTAGTCTCTGGTTGCAAGGGTTTTTAAAGTGGGGCTCAAAAAGATGGTTTTTGAAATAGGGGTGATCTATGCATATGCATTAGATTCAATTTTAAACTGTCATTTAAATTAGTTACAGAATGTTTTAGTAGATCAAAAGGTGGGCCTTGGTACCTCATTATGTGTACTAGCAAGGGGTGCAAAGATCAAGAATTGTTTCTGTTAATTTTTGAGTACTAGGAATAGCCAAAGTAGGCATGAGAGTTAAATTTGCCAAAATGACCATTCCTCCTCTTTAATTCTTTTTGATTTGATTTTCTTTAGGAAAAGTTTGGGAATGATGTATATGATGTTTAAATCACCTAAGAAACATTTTACAAGCACTGGATCACTCAATCATGGCAATTCAAACAACTCCTAAATTAAATGCACACATATATGAATGCTTTCATATTAACTTTGAAAAAGTTTTTGTTAACCCCAAATTTGATTGATTTGATCTTGATAAGCTTGGTTTGAAGTTTTGGGATGTTACAATTTTGGTGGAATACCCTAGAGTAGGGATCTAGGGTGGTGTTAATTTCATACCATCAAAACATGGTTGTATCTTGGAGTTCAGATCTCCCCTTGGGGCATGGGGTAGATGGATGGATATAACAAGTGATGTACATCAACATGGTATAGAGGTTTGAGGTTGATCTTGTTTGAGTTCCCCAAGAATTGATTTCAAAATTTGAATAGAATAAGCCTGCTAAAGCAGATTATCAACTAACCTTCAAAACCTTGTGGGTTTAAGAAGCACAGAGATCCACTTGGAACAAGTGAAGTAGATGTTGATAGACCTATATGAGTAGAACACAACCATGCAAAGAGTTGGTCCATAGAAGGTTGGATGATGGTGTGAGCTTCTGTCAAAGTAGGCATGTTGATAAGATTTGTAGGAAAAGTTATTTTCTTGCCTGCAAAACCATCAAGAACAAGTGGGTTTGAGGATGATCTAACCAGGGGAAAGAGTGGTCATTTGTAGTCCTTAGGATGGTTAACAAGATGGTTCAGATGCATTTTCAAAAATGCAAAAGGGTTGAGAAAGGGAGGCATTCAAAAAGGTGATGTTGGAAATAGTTTTCCAGACTTGGCCAAATTTGGCAGATTTTGGGTTTTTGACTAGAATAAGAGGGAGGATGTTTTTGATTGATTTCAAGGTACCAAAGCATCATCAAGTGGATGATGTTGAAGTGTAGATTGAGTAGAAAGTATCCTTGCTTGATATTGGTCCTCATTGACTTGGAAGCTTCTAGAAGGGACCACTACATAATTGATCTGGTTAAGGGGTTTAGATGATCAGCTAGTAGCTAGAGATCAGGTCCAGGTGGGTAATCTTGCTTAGGGTGTGATGATTTGGAAGCATCTTGATCCTAGTGATGAGCTCCTAAAATAGCTCATACTACTTCTAAGCAATCAGGTCAAACAACAGATCAAGGCAACTCATCTTACAAGCAAATCAACTACTACTAGGGTGACCATCAAGCCTAGCTTGAGGTAAGGTTGAGGCATTTTGAAGAGGTGGGATTTTGAATAATATGAGAGTCCTTAGTATCTCTACCAAGAGTATAATTCAAAAGCTTACTAAAAGGTTTCTGAGATCCTAAAGGTAAGAGTAGTTGAAGGTTCTGTCTTGAAAAGATAAGGAGGTTATAGCTCTCCATAGTTTTGTCAGTGGAAGCTACTAACTAGTTTTGGTTTCATACGCATCTTGGCTCAGGTTTTGAAATGCCAGAACATTTGAGAATATGTAAAATGAGCCAGGATAGTTTTGTTAAATAGCTTTTGTCAACTGATGGTGAGCTAAGGAGTACCATATGGCATATACTCACATGCACGAGCACAAACAAACAACAAGCACCCACTGCACCAATGAACAAGAAAAAGTTTTTGTTCCCTTGATTTTTGCATTCTAGACAACTAATCAGGGTTTCTGAAATTGGGATGTTACACAATCCATTCCTAGTACTACTTTCAAACCTTTGGTTCCAAGGTCTATTAGATTGGCATAAAAATCTATCCCATGGATTCTGATAGGTACAGCCTTGCAATTTTTTCTAGCTTTGGTGGTTGAACCAAGTATTTGAACTATCATAACATGCTTCAATTTTGTTGGCTGAATCTTACTAGTGCATGAAAATTCTTCTGTAAAAAACAAGTGCGATGCTCCAGAATTAAACAACACTCTTGCAAGTACTGAGTTAATAGAAAACATACCCATCACGACATCTGGCGCTTCCTAGGCTTCTTCAACATTCATGTGGAACAGACGGCCGTTGCGGTTGAGCGAATTCCTTGGGGTAAATCTTCTTCTTGGCTGAACACGACGCTGTTGCTGAGCGGGGTCATTCACATCGGTGGTGGCTGCAAGCTTCTTGGGACACTCGTTGGAGTAATGAACCTTAACTCCACATTCAAAGCGGGTAATCTGGGACTTGTCTTTGGCTGCAACAGGCACAACATTGCTTCCAGTCCTTGGGGCGGTATTGTTGTTGTTGTTGGAATTGGGCGGTGCTCGGTTGAAGTTGTTGGAGTTGCCGGGGTTGTTGTTGTTGTGGTTTCCTCCATACTTCAAGTTTCCTCCGCTACGATTAGGGTAGCTTGGACGGGACATAGGGACTCTATTGTTTCTTGGGGCATATCCTGCAGACGGGTTGGGGCGATACTTCTGGTTATTGTTGGATCCACTCTGGTGCATCATTCTGCGCTTGCGGTTGTCATTGGCTTGGTTGATCTTTCCTTCCATTTGGATGGCAGAGTCTACTAGCTCTTCTTGATCTTCAAAACGGATGTTGACTAACGTAGTCTGCATCTCATCATGCAATCCGTTCAGGAACCTCTCATTCTTCTTGGCTTCAGTGTTAATCTCATTAGGGGCATATCTAGCTAGGGACATAAATTTGTCACGGTACTCCACTACCGTCATCCTTCCTTGAACTCATCTCTCATTCTGGTGACTAAACCTTGGGGCACATGGGTGCGACTGAACTTGATCTTGAATGCTTCCCACGTCATCACCTGACCGTGGTTCGTGTGCTATTCCACCAGGCTCTTGCATCTCCTGCCACATAGTGGGTGGCAAACAATACCTTCTCATTGGCTTCAACTCCTGCGACTTCTAAATTGTTCTCCATGGTTTGCAGCCAGTCATCAACATCTAAAGGATCCTCAGATTTGCTAAAGATAGGGGGATTGGTATTATGAAAGTTCTTGAGCTTGGATCCATCGTGATCTTGGTTTCCATGGCCTTGATTATTGTGGGCCATCTGAGCTATCTGTTGCAGAGTGGCTAGGTTGGCTTGGCGTTCGGCTCTACTAGCTTCATGGTCTGAAACTAGCATTTGCAGAATGTGCAACATCGGGTCCTGCGATGAGCTGCTTCCTCCGGGGTTTCCACGAGTCATCTAAAGATTGAGATAGATAAAGAGATAAGAGGGAAATTTCTAAGGTTCATGGGTTTGTTTCAAAAGCTTTAAACTTTGAGTTTGACTCAGGTTTGGCAAACTAACAACTTCCTTTCATTCATTCATTCATTCAAAGCACACCATACAAACACACACCACACACAAATGGAAAACAGATGGTTTTAAGAACCATTCTGTGAAACTAAGATACAGTGGGACCGATACAACTCATTCCTACGGTAGTGGTCAAGTGCATCTACTCATCATCAATGAAGTCGGAATCATCATCATCGGTGTAGAAATCCATGGCATCATCCTCCAGGTGGTCGTTGTCATCACTAAGGTACGAGTGAAGATCTCCCTAGATGTCTTCACCTTCTTCCTCTTCCTTTGCTTCAAGATGGACTTCTTTCTCACGGATGGTCTTCTCGAGGTCGGCCACCTTCTTGCGAAGACGAGCGACGGTGTGATACATTGCAAATGTATCTATAATTTTTGATGCTCCATGCTTGGTTTTATCCACTTTCTCATGTTTTGTCCACACTTTGGAGTACTTTTCATATGATTTCTTGGACTAGCCTATTAACAAGAGCCACAGTGCCAGCTGCCTATTTTCTGCTGTTTTTGGTTCCAGGAAAGTCAGAAAATGAATATTCTCGGAATTGGACGGGACACAAGCCAAAGTGCCTATTTTTCCAGAAGACTCACGGAGCCAGAATACGAGACAGAGGAGGGCTAGGGGCTGGCCACACCACCCCAGGCGCGGGCTGGGCCTGGCCACGCCAGGGCATGGTGTGGTGGCCCCAGGCACCCCCTCGGTCTCCCTCTTCGCCTATAAGAAGCCTTCTGACCTAAAAACTTCCGGGGGGGGTTGATGTTTTTCCACGAAAAGTTCCGCTGCGCCGCCGCCACCGAAGGGGATATTAGGGGGACAGAAAGTCTCTGTTCCGGCACCCTGCCGGGATGGGGAAGTGCCCTCGGAGCCATCTCCATCGATCTTCACCATCATCTCCATCGACCATCCATGTTTCCCCCATCTATGAGTGAGTAATCCCCCGCTGTAGGTTATGGGGATGGTAGGGATTGGATGAGATCGTTCATGTAATGGCATCAGATTGTTAGGGCATGGTGCCTAGTATCTTTTATTAGTGCTTTATGACTTTGTTGCGACTTGTTGTGCTTAATGCTTGTCACTAGGGCCCGAGTGCCATGATTTCAGATCTGAACATGTTATTGATTCATTATGATAGTATTGTTCTTGGTCTTATCTGCAAGTTGTATACATACGTTGTTGTCCAGAACCTATGGCCCCGAAGTGACAGAAATCGGGATAACCGGAAGGGAAAGGCTTTGATGTGAGGATCACATGTGTTCACGGAGTGCTAATGCTTTGCTCCGGTGCTCTATTAAAAGGAGCACCTTAATTGCCAGTAGTTCCCTAGAGGCCCCGCTGCAAACGGGCTAGCAGGACAAAAGATGTTGTGCAAGTTCTCATTGCGAGCACGTATGACTATATATGTAACACATGCATAGTATTGTCTAGTACTTGGATGCTTTATCTTATTTATCTGCAATTGCCCTATGTTCTGATTGCTATGTGAATTGTCTTGTCCATGCAACGCCCATCCATCCATCCCTATGCCTACCGTACTCGAATCCCACTGTTTACTGCTTTTGTTACTACTGTCTTTTCTTTACCACTACTGTTACTTTGCTATTGCTACTACAAAACTGTTGCTACTGATAAACTGCTGTGAGCAAGATTGTTTCCAGGTGCAGCTGAATTGACAACTCAGTTGTTAAGGCTTATAAATATTCTTTGGCTCCCCTTGTGTCGAATCAATAAATTGGGTTTAACTTCCCTCGAAAATACTGCGATACACCCCCTATACTTGTCCTCCTCATAGTCTGGCCACGGGAATAGCTACGGGAATAGCTACGGACACAGCCATGAGTACTCTTTAAGTACTCGTAAACTATCACTAACAAGTAAGGTAGTTCTAATAGGAATCTTAAGCTCTAGGTTTATTTGCAAAAGCCAGGTTTATCTAAACTGAGTTCAGAAGTAAAGAAAGCTAATTTAATGTTCTAAATCACTTAAGTGGGAAACTATTTTTCATGTTCACAACCCTGTTGTGGTCAATTCAAAGTCATAGTTCACTTCATAAGTCATTTTGAAAACATCTGACGACGGAACAGTATGGCCACTCCAACTGTCCATGACCGCGGACGCGGCTATTCGAATAGTTTGACACTATGGAGAGGTGGTACACTTTCACCACAAAATTCTATACATCCGCCAGGGATAACCCTGAATCATCATACTTAGTATGCGGATAATCAATCATAACCTTTCAATTACACACCCCAGTATAGGCACCTCCCCTATGAGCTTGGCCTCCCAGCCATGGCCATCTGCCATCCTGGACACTACATAGGTGGACATCATCAAGAGGTAGCCTCATCTGAAACCTCTCCCGCAAGGGTACAGATAACTATTGCATATAAACTTCTGGCTAAGCCCTACCCAATTCAGGTATTGTGGTTGTACAACAAAATTGGAATGGTATCGCATCCGAACCCAACCATTAGTTTTTATAAAGGGCTAAGGCTCATGCCTCAACATTTTCATCATCAAATCCATTTGTGTTTCTCAACACCTGTCAAAACATTTCAATAGTATGAAGCATCATTCCAAGGTTTTCCTAATCATTTTCACCAAGTATTCCCATCTAAAGTGATCAAGTTTTATGCTTAGCACTAGCCACTAAGTTAAGAGTGTTCACTAATGAGGGATGCTAATCTTCAATTTCATGCCATAGAATGACATTTAGTATAGGCCTAGTTTTATACTCTTTATGCTATCTATACTATTTTTCCAAATACTCACAAAGCAGTAACTAAAAGTAAAGAACTTTAGTAAAGGAAAAATAATAAATCTTGCAAGTAAAACATGGGATGGGTATAAATCAAAGTGGTATCACCAAAGCATGCCTAAGGAATCTTGCTTAGGTTAATACTTGCAAGTGTTAGCTTGCAAGGGTCTAGCTTGCTTAGTAATGATGGCTTGCCTTGATTGGTGCAATGGTTGAAGTTTTCTTCATCTTCTTCAGGATAGAACTCCTCCTCCTCGTATCCTTGGTCGGTACTATCGGCTATAAATGAGTACGGGGTACACAATCACCAAACAATACTTAACTAAGTCTATTTAGCACACTAAGGCTCACACTTGATGATCTAGCATCATCACAATCATCACATGAAATAAAGAACTACTTTTATACATTTTATTTTAGAAAATAATTTCTACTCATTGAAATTAATTAAGATTTAATATTCTCCAAATAGAATATGGAATCATGTGGACACATGTCATCACCACATATTCTAATACATGGGAATGTGATTTAAAGTGTTGGTCACATTTTATAAAGTTTAAAATTACTATTTAATACAATTAAAGTGACTAGAAATTCCTATATAGCATTCTTTTAGTACTAGTCCAAGATCACTGCAAGCAAACCTAAATATTCTTACATATTCAGATAGATATTGTCAAATGTGATTTTTGAGAGTTGGAATCAACTCAAAAGCTATTGTGGTTGATTTTTGAAAAATGTTTGAAGTTGCAAAAGTCTCTGTCTTGTTATTTCTACTAAAGATTATCTCTAACTCCAAATGATTTCAATCCAACAGGCTTGGATAGATATTTTAATTATCTTTCACACAAAATTTGAATCATGCCATTTGGTTCAGTGAAACTCTCTGAATTGATTTTTGAATCTAGGTATAGAATAGGGTTTTAACCAAAATGGAAAATCAATATTTGAATTTCCTGGGCTACGTGGGAAAGCTAAAAGGGCCGGCCCAACTGCACTTCACAGCGCAGCGGGTTGCTGACAGTTGGGATCCACCAATCAGCGACTTTTCTAACGTGAAACCGTATCTTTCAACCAGAGCCCTACGATCTAATTCTAATCCAATGGTCGTGGTTCATCGTCGATGACGAACAGCTCCGGCGAGGAATCAACCCTAATGCGGCGGTGAGGGTCTAGCGGGGCTCACCTGGGCTCCAGCTAGGGTCGGCGACGGGGGCGATTGATGTGGTAGACGATGGCGAGGCGCGGTCATGGCAGGGCTTGGGGTGGTCGGAATCGACGATGCCCTTCTCCTCCAGCAGCAGCGGGCTCCAGTGAAATTCCGGCGCGGTGGTGCTCGCCTTGCTCCGGGGAGAAGTGGGGGAGGGTCAGTGAGAGGTGGTGAGGGTGTTGGTGTGGACAAAAGAGGCAGGGGTGGCCTCCTCTTATAGTGCGGCGAGGGGACCGAAGGGTGCGGCGCGAGCTCAACGGTGGCATCGCTACAGGCGGCTATCGGTGCGGCGGAGGTAGGTGTACGGTGCGGTGTTCCCTGGCAGTTCTTACGGGCATAACGGCGAGGCGTGGGGCAGTGTGGTTCAGTCGGGAGCGTGCGGTGCTCTGCGCGGGCGCATAGGTGTTTGCGGCGGTGTGGGGGAGCTGCGGGTCGTGCGGCGGCGAACGAGGTTATCTGCTGGGGTGCTGATCATGGCGGGCATGCGTGTGCGCGTTGAGGGCAAAGCGCGGTCTGGGCGAGCTGGTCGGGCGCGGCGAGCTGGCACGCTTTGGACATGGCGCAGAGGCATGGTGCACGACATAGCTAGGGTGGTCCAGGGCTCGGCTGGGGTCGTGGCCTGGACAAGGGGTGGCGGTGCAGTGCGGCGTGTCTGGTGCACGTCGTGGGCAAGGCTGGCGAGGCTCCTGGCATGCCGCCCACTGTCGGCCGGCGACAACCACAACCGGGCGGTGCTCCACTGTGCAAATGACGAAGGGGTGTGTTGTCTACTGCTTGGTTAGACTAAGGGGGGACCAGAGAGTGAAGAGGGGACCAATTGGTCGAGGATTACTATGCACAACAATGAAGTTAGGCCAGAGGTTTATCTGTGTAGTTAAGGTGTTTGATGATATGGCCGCAAGAATTAAAGTTTGGAAATTTTGATTCAAATTTTTTGAGTGATCTTAAGTTAAGCTTGAGAGTCTAGGTTTTCTTGGAGAGGTCAAGTGGAATTGATTTGATTGGTTTTTGAAAAAGTGGGATCTCAACGTATGAACTAGATTCAATTTTCAATTGTCCATTAAATTGATTTGCTAGATGTTTTTGTAACTTTGTAAAGTGGGTCTGGATACACTTTTACTTGGTCTAGAAAGGGGTGAAAAGAAGTAGAAAAGTTTCTGTTATAAATCTTCCTCTAGGAACACACAAAGTGACCTAGTGGTTGATTTTGGTCAAAATGACCATTTGCTTTATTTATTCCTATTTGATTTCTTTTTCTTTTGAATTTGTTTGTAATTGGTATAGATGATGTTGTATTCATCTTTAAACCATTTCACATCATTTGTAACAATCAAGCATGGCATAAGCACTCAAATCTACACTAATACCAACACACATGCATTCATATTCATTTTCTTAATAAAAGTTTTTGTTAACCCTAACTTTGGGTGATTTGAACTTGATAAAAAGTTTTCGGGTGTTACAATGTGTTAGCCGTTTAGTCAGGCTGATAGGTCCCACATATCAGCCTCTCATTAGAAGAATCGTGTGTATGATGGAATTTTTTTCCTTCGCTCACGCTACCCTGTTTCGGAGTTGATAGTGCTGCTTGATGCATCTACCATTTAATCAACCTCCTGAGGCCCACATGTTATCCTCTCATTAGAAGAAATGTGTGTATGATGGAATTTTTCCTTCACTGGCGCTACCCTGTTCTGAAGTTGATAGCACTGCTCGAGGCATCTACCATTTAACCAACCTCCTGAGCCCCACATGTCATCCTCTCATTAGAAGAAACGTGTGTATGATGGATTTTTTCCTTCGCTTGCGCTACCCTATTCTGAACTTGATAGCGCTGTTCGATGCATCTACCATTTAATCATGTTGCTGGGCCCCACATGTCATCCTTTCATTAGAAGAAATGTGTGTATGATGGATTTTTTACCCTCTGCCGCGCCTTCATGTTCCTAACTTGATAGCGTTGTGATACCATCGATCCGGATTACCGATGTAGTATAGTTATTTTTCCCTAGTAGACCTAGGTTTATTGAATCCTCGGGAAGCAAAAGCGTAGTGAAGTTACTTTAACGGACCTTCGGGAGTTTAGAATTCCATTTGTGTTTTTACCGGGCCAAGAGTTTGCGTCTTTTTTTGTTGTCAATCTTGGAGAGAGAGGGCCTAGTCCGTTTGGTTTCACCTGTAGCTGTGCAAAACATCTGATGGGGAAATATATAAAAATAAAGTATGCGTGTAATTGTTAGAGCAAGATAAATCATATGTGGGTAGTACATCCATAATTTCTATTGCCTCTGCAACCACTTATAGCAATAACCTACTAGTCTCATCCATAGAAGAAAGAGAACTAATGATATGCATAGTGACGTCACCGTTAATCCCAAGTAAATCCCGCACATACAGCCGTAGTACCGCTTCTGTCACTTGGGTTCCCAACCTACAGATTAGTCATTACTCATACTCCCTATACTTGGCTCAATCCTCGGGGTCTTGGGTACCTGACAAGTCCTTAGATTGAGGCAAGAGAGGATACAATAATCATCATGTCATACAAACTAATACATGATCCCATCTATGATAAATAACATGCACAAAAGCTACATGGCTGGGCCGAAGACCTTAGCCCAAGGAGAATTACTCACACATAGAGATGAAATCAAAGATCATAAACATTGTAGTGGAAATCATGAGATTGATAGCAAATAGTCTTACAATGTCGCCAATCGAAGAAGAGATCTACTATTACAAGTGGTGGAATACGGCTATGGTGGTGGTGGAGAGATTAGATTTAAGTCTATTCCTCTGGCGGCTCTTCGGTGTTGTGGATGGAGATCTAGAGGCGGCTAATGGTCGGGAAGAGCTCTCCTTTCTCGTTGCCCGAGGCCTCTTTATATAGGGGTCCCTTCAGGAAAGTTGTTCTATTTGACCTAGCGGTGTCGATGGCAACTATATGACTGGAACTATATGTCCAGAATTTTATTCCTGTCGTATAGTTGGTCGTTAAAGCATTTGTCTCCACTTCACGCTCCTAGTTTCTTCGGGTTGCTGGAAATCTCGTATCTTTGACGTAAATTAGTGATACCCATCATCAAATGTCATTATCTGCGCAGGAAAAATAGAAAGAAAGGATTGCATACCCCTTTGATCATTAGGCATTAGTGGTAGGATTTGGAGAGATACATTAAAAATATGAATAATATCTAGTTTAAATGTGGACGTAGATGGCTATATTTCAGAGCCATCTATCTCCCCAAGCGTAAACTTGATCGTCCTCAAGCAAGAAAACCAAAACCAAAAAGGAACTCAACATTTAAACTGAAATAACGAGATGATGATCTTACTCATGATTGATAGTCTCATGTTTCCTCCACTTTATAAATCTGAAAAACTTCAGCATAGATAGTGTAATGGCAAGCATATCATACGGGTTTTATGCATCCTTATAGCGCAGCAAAATTATTGTTAACATGGATAATTCAAATGAGTAAACTTTATTCCATGTCATGTAATCGACTTATAGGCTTGCCTTTGAACAATAAAGTATAATCACGTAAAATTGAGTGTGTGAGAGTTGCATGAAAAGCATATATACTAGAGTATCTCAATTCTCCCACATCAATAAATCAAGACTCTTCAAGCACTACTTTTCTATTCATTGTCCTTAAATAATTTTAGTTCTTAAATAATTGAGAGCATGCCAAAGATTTTATTTAGTTTATCGGGCTATGATGGACAGTCGTGGCATCACTAGGTTTTTTGTTCCTTTTGTACAATGATTTCTCATAACAGCCAGAGGAGTGATTCCATCATGAACACAGCTACCCAGGAGTGCCAAGAATCTTACCCATTATAGCATTGCTGCTACATATGTTTAATCAACTCATAGCTGAAATGTAGGAGTTTCCTCCATGAAAATCATTCGTAGGTTAGCGGAGTTGTTGGCATCCCATGAAGTTTGACATGCATAAAGCTATATCATTCTTATGATTCATAAGTCAAACGTTGGCATGCTCACAAAAACTGCTAAACATTAATTCAATCGAACAAATCCTTTTAAAGAGAGCTATCAAGTCAATCATTATATTCCGTGGTGTTGAGTGTCTCTAGAAATAAGCCTTCAAGACTAAATGCTACAACACCCAAGCCTTCAATTGTGAGACTTTTCTTATTTCAATTGTTCACATTTTTAGGCAAGACTTGGTTAACTACAAGAGCTGGAACAAAACATACCCAACTAAATACCCATGCAAGCAAAATATTACTACAATACAAAGAATCACTCTACCAATATAATATCTCAACATTTACTACTAACTAGCAGGGGTTTCTCAAACTTCAAAGGTGGGGAGTTGATGACTGCAAGTGTATAGATCGTTTGTAGCTAGTTTCGAAATAAATATATCGATCCCACAGGGAGCAGGAGACTGAAGTCTAGTAACTCTTGAATTAAATACTACAATGGAAATGCTAAATAAAGTTCTAAGTGACAAGATAAAACGCGAGTATTCCGTAAAAATGTGTTTTGGGGTTTTTGGTATAAGAGCAACAATAAGTAAAGTAAAACAACTGAACACATAAAATAAGTATCGCGTATGTAAGAGAGATTGGAACTGCAATAGGGAAAAGCGTTCTCAGGGAGTAGCGGCTACACCACTAGCATTATAAAGAGCTAAAGTAAAGATTATTATCATGAACATTCTCAACTGTGTATGTGTGGGAGAAACTCCGTATTTGGACAAATAGGCATCATCCACTGCTCACATCATCCTCATAACCACAAAAGTCAGCAATCGACATCAATCAAATTACTGCTCTGTTAAGGGACTTAATAGCGTAGGACGTATCCCATTGCATGGATAGTGTTCCGTGAGTTTCCTCGGTTCCCAAGTTGATACATAAGGAGTGCCAACAACTTTATAGTTACTGTAAGTGCTAACACACATCCGTCTACCAATAAGTAGTTCCCTCCATCAAGTCCCCATAAGAGGCAAATATTGAGAGGTCGACTTCTCCCAACATCAAGATGTAGACAATCTAACACATGTTCACAGTGATGAATATCATAATAAACTTTATATTATTTCAATCTCATAATAGGGTTTCTCCATCTCCCTAAGAACTAAAGATCTACTCAGACATGGAGGCAATCAACATCATGGCAATAACAATGGGATCTATCATAGATAAATAGTACTTGTATAAATCCACAACGAGTATGGAAATTACAACAAGATCTTGACAAGATGTAGATGGGATGGATGGAGATGGTGGTGATGCAGTGGTTGATGATAAAGATCGATGCCTTAGCCTCCTGGATCTGCGCAGGGCAAAGACGGATCCCCGGTGTATGAGTTCCCTCTCCAGATGCTTTCCGGAGGTGAGGTTTCGGCGATTTCTGGTTGTTCTATATGTTGTCTCTCTGATCTAGTTACACGGGATGAAACTATTTGTGGAGGCAGTGGCAGCGCCAACTATACAGCGGGAACTATAGGGCCGGAAATTTTATTCCCGCCGTATAGTTAGTGATTGAACCATCTATGACCTTTGTTCGCCTTGGGTTTTCTTCTGGTATTATTAATATTTCCCAAATAAGTGATTTACATTGTTTTTGACTCCTTTTCTCCTTAATACAACTGCTTCAAGAATTGTGTCCATTCTATCCATCATCTGTCCTGATCCTGGTGAAAATAGACATAAAATGTGCGCGTCAGCGCCGTAAAATACCAAGATACTACATCTATAATGCAAAATAATAATATAAAACATGATGCAAATATGCACTCATCAACTTCCCCAAGCTTAGACTATTGCCCGCCCCAAGCAAATTAGCTTAATGGATGTCATCCTCATATTCATGAAGCAGAGTAAATAAAATAAATGAGGCAGTTGCAGCATGTGTTTATCATACATGATACATAGGAATAAGTTCATGAATAATACCTTACTTGAACCATCTGAATAATATTAGCATGATTCCACACCTTATCATTTAACAGTTCACAAAAGATCACTCTCAATATGATGTAAAAGTATTCAGTTCAACCGAATGAGTTAGCGAGGTAGTCCCAAGTGTCTTAGGATTTAACATATCCTTGTCCATCTCTTCAATCTTCCGCTCGAGGGTTTTCAACTCCTTCTTCCGACGCCCATGGTCGGTGTCGAGGAACTCCATAGGGATGGCCTTGATCTCCTTTCCTTTCTTTGCTAATGCTCCCGATTTCCATAGGAAGTTCTCTCCTTGGCTTCTGTCCCTTGGTTTGCGTGTCTTTGAGTATGAAGAAGAGATAGATCGGTTCCTGGAGATTATGATTAGAGCGAGAGACAATGGCAATAAGGGGGTCAGAGGTCGGTAAAAGTCGCGAGAAACACCAAATTCATGCCCAAGAAAAGAATCTTAACGAAACAGGGAAAGAGATCATGGATTTGGAGGAGTCCTGCCGCATAACGACCAACTATACGGGCGCGGCCCGTTTAGCTCTGGCCGTATAGTTGGTTCTGGGAAGGTATTTCCAAATATCTCGAGTCCAGGTCGGTTAAGTTACTGACTTGGAACAGACAATACCGCTTTTTATGAGATTATAGTCAGAAAAACAAAAAAGTAAACGAAAATGTCTGAAAGTTTAATGACCAACTATACGGTCAGAATTTCATCTCTGGTCGTATATTTGCGACCTATAGATAGATACACCAAAAATCTAAAATTCCTAAGTGTTCAACGACCAACTATACATCCGGAATTATTTCCCCCGGTCGTATAGTTGTGCCCGTATAGTCCCAGGCATCGAAAACAATTTCGCAAAGAAGATACAAAGGGTTTAACGACCAACTATACGGTAGGAGCTCCTCTCCGGTCGTATAGTTCCTCCCATATAGTTGGTAGAACCCTCAAAACCTTTAGAAAAACGCAAGGAATTCGAAGGCAGAAATTTTAGGAGTAAAATCTGTGAAAATAAATCACTTATTAAGAACACTTACCTTGAACTTACCGTTTACTTATTCGGGGATGACAAGTTCATCCAACAACAAAGACTTCTTATCTTTTGGAGGGATTGACCTTAGTGCATTTTCTTGTAAACGAAAATCACCAGGACTAAAGTCCCTCTCAATAAGATTGGTGTCTTGCTGGGAAAATATGGACACTCCATCCAATATCTGTATTCCTTGCCTCTACATGATCTGTAACTCAAATTCTTTAAGTAAAAGAATCCAACGGATCAGTCTTTGCTTATGGTTCTTCCTCTCAAGGAGTTCTTTTAAACCATCACGATCCGTATGAACTCTTACTTTTGCATCAACTATATAAGAACGAAATTTATCACACGAGAAAAATAAAGCAAAGAGTTCCCTCTCTTCCTTAGGATAATTCTTTTGAGCACTATTGAGAGTTCTACTAGCATGATGTATAATATTAAATATGCAACCTATGTGGTGTCCTAGAGTTACTCCTACAACATCATCACTAGGTTCACATATTAAGTCAAAAGTCATATCCCAGATAGGTGGTTTGATGATAGGAGCATGGGATAAAGCATTTTTAAGTCTATCAAAGGCTGTAAGACATTTATCATCAAAATTAAATTGTACTCCCTTTTATAGGAGGTTAGTCAAAG
Source organism: Avena eriantha (assembly GCA_910589775.1). Taxonomy (NCBI): domain Eukaryota; kingdom Viridiplantae; phylum Streptophyta; class Magnoliopsida; order Poales; family Poaceae; genus Avena; species Avena eriantha. The sequence continues at coordinate 86,592,920 of OU342746.1, read as the reverse complement.
GTTTAGATATTCCTGAGAATTTTTTAATGAACCTTCTATAAAAACCCACATGACCAAGAAAACTTCTTATACCTTTTATATCCCTAGGTTGTGGCATTCTCTCTATGGCCTCAACCTTAGCTATATCCACTTTAATTCCCTTACCTGATACCTTATGTCCAAGGACTATACCTTCTTTAACCATAAAATGGCACTTCTCCTAGTTTAGAACAAGATTTGTTTCTTCACGACGCTGCAAAACTCTTTTGAGATTATCCAAACAACGAGTAAACGAAGTTCCATAGATAGAAAAGTCATCCATACTTCCATTATTAGTTCAATGAAGTCTGCAAAAATAGCAGTCATGCATCTTTGAAAAGTAGCTGGAGCATTACATAAACCAAAAGGCATACGTCGGTAAGCATGTAAACCATAATGACTAATGAAAGTTGTTTTAAGTTGGTCATCAGGATGAACAACTATTTGAGAAAAACAAGAGTATCCGTCCAAGTAGCAAAAATGAGTGTGGTTTGCTATCCTTTCTAAAGTTTGATCTATGAATGGTAAAGGATAGTGATCTTTCCTAGTTTCTTTATTCAATTTCCTGAAATCTATGCACATCCTATGTCCAACAATAGTTCTAGTAGGTATCAATTCATTGTTTTCATTAGGAACAACAGTAAAACCGCCCTTCTTAGGGACATAATGAACATGACTTACCAATTCACTTTCTTTTACAGGATAGATTATACCTTCATCCAATAGGCGTACAATTTCCTTTCTTACCACTTCCTTCATTTCGGGCTTCAGCCTTCTATTAAATTCCGCAACTGGTTTAGTACCTTCCTCCATGAATATTCGATGGATGGTTATCATGGGACTAATGCCCTTCAAATCATCCAGTGATTACCCAAAGGCCTTGCGATGCTCCTTAAGTATTTTCATGAGTTCTTCTTCTTCTCCTGAAAGTTTAGCACTAATAATAATAAGAAATTTATTTGTATCATCTAAAAATCTGTATTTAAGATTATCTGGTAGAGTCTTCAATTCAGGGGGCCGTAATTCCTCGTCCCCTATATTTTCTGGCTCTTCAAAAGCCTCATTAGTTGGAGGCCCTATAATGGGAAGTGAATCAAATTCATCTTCTAGTTCTTCTAGGGACTTGTCCTCCATAACTATTTCTTCATAATTTAAGTCTTCATTTATTCCTTCTTTTTGATCACTAAAGAAGAGAGCTGCCATTTCCTCAATAGTTTTCTCTTTCTCTTCTTCTTGTATTTATGGAGGCCTGTCGTTAAATTTGGAAAAGTGGAATTCTTTTTCCGCTTTCCCAAGCTTAAGAGACATAATCTCCTTTTTGAAATCAACATTGGCACCTACATCACTCAAAAAGTTTCTTCCAAATATAATAGGGCAAAGAGTGTCAGATGGCATATCAACAACTACAAAATCTATAGGAAAGTTTTTATTGCCAATTGTGACAGTTGCATCTTCAAGTACTCCCATTGGAATTCTAATAGTTTTATTGGCTAACATGATCATCATATCAGTATTTTCAAATGTAGCCGGTTCTATTTCTTCTTTTATTTATAAATATAAATCATAAGATATAACATTAACTTCGGTGCCGAGATCGCATAAACCATAATGTGAGGTTTCTTTAAATATGCAGGGAAGGATAGGCTTACCCACATCTTTTACCTTTGTTTTACCTTCAACCAATACGGAAGTCTCTTTATCAAGTTCAACTATGTTACAATGTGCATACATGGCCCTAATTGCTTCCTTGGTTACCTCTTCATCTTTGGTTTCTTCCAAATGTTCTACAACTTCTGGCATAATTTCCTCTTCCTTCTTCTCTTGTACTGCTTTAACCTGTTCATATTCAGAAATATGCTTTTGTGCAGTGTTAGGGAATGGTATCTCATAAGTTGGTTCTAGGGAGGCTAGTGTTGCTTTAACCTCTTTCTTATTTTCAGTTTTGGGTGGTGGATCATACTTGCCCAAACCCTCTTTTGGAGCTTTGATGTGTTTTGTAAAAGCTTTAACAACTTGCTACACAAGATCTGAATCTAAATAAAGTTCTTTAGATAATTCTTTAACATGGCCCTTTTTGTTATAGTCATGAATACACTCATGATCTATTTCTACACCTCCTTCGCTTCCTAGACCAAAATTCCATGAAACTCTATGGTCGCAAATTCTATTAAGTAAAGCCCAAGCCTTAGTTATAGGATGATTCATAAAGGTTCCTTCCGCGAAAGAGTCTATTTCAATTTTATTAGGTTCAACTAAACCGCCATAAAAGAGATGCAATAAATACCATTCAGGAAAATCATGATGAGGACATAGATTAAGTAAATCTTTAAATTTGATATAAGCTCTTACTAGTCCTTGATTAGGATAGTTCCTCCAAGTCATTATAAGACGCCCGATTCCAAAAGATTTTGATAATGGGTTATATTTTGCTAGAAATTCACAGGATAAATTATCCCAAGTAGTAGTGGCTTCTAGGGGTAGATATCTATACCATGAGAGAGCCGAACTAGTCAAAGTCTGGCTAAAAAGTTTAACCCTTACCTCATTGGCGGTATATCCTGTCAATTGAAAAGTGCCACATATATCTTTGAAACATGCTATATGCTCATATGGATCAGGATCTTCTTCATCCCTAGTAAATTGCTTCTTATGTAGAATACCAAGTAATAGATGATTTATTTCAAACCCCCTTGTCTTCTCGTTGGAGTTGTCTCTTTTATAAATATCATAGGGCTTCCCAAAGTGGCTGAGTGGGTTAACACTAGTCATATGCTCAAACTCCATCATGTTGGTGGAAACCTATAACTCAAAACAAAACTTAGCAAGACAAAAATAAATAAGCAAAAACTAAAAGACCTACAACGCTTAGCTCCCTGGAAACGACACCAGAAAATAGCATGATGGTTGCAAGTGCACAGATCGTTTGTAGCTAGTTTCGAAATAAAGATATCGATCCCACGGGGAGCAGGAGACTGAAGTCTAGTGACTCTTGAATTAAATGCTTCAATGGAAATGCGAAATAAAGTTCTAAGTGACAAGATAAAATGCGATTAGCGTAAAAAGGTGTTTTGGGTTTTTGGTATAAGAGCAACAATAAGTAAAGTAAAACAACTGAACACAGCAAATAAGTATCGCATATGTAAGAGAGATTGGAACTACAATAGGGAAAAAGCATTCTCAGGGAGTTGCGGATACACCACTAGCATTATAAAGAGCTAAAGGAAAGATTATTATCATGAACATTCTCAACTATGTATGTGTGGGAGGAACTCCGTATTTGGAAAAATAGGCGGCAACCACTGCTCACATCATCCTCATAACCACAACAGTAAACAATCAACATCAATTAAATTACTGCGCTATTAAGGGACTTAATCCCGTAGGACATATCCCATGGCATGGATAGTGTTCTGTGAGTTTCCTTGGTTCCCAAGTTGATACGTAAGGAGTGCCAATAGCTTTATAGTCACTGTAAGTGCTAACACACCTCCGTCTACCAACAAGTAGTTCCCTCCATCAAGTCCCCATAAGAGGCAAATATTGAGAGGTTAACTTCTCCCAACGTCAAGATGTAGACAATCTAACACATGGGCACAACGATTACTATCATAATAAACTTTATCTTATTTCAATCTCATACTAGGGTTTCTCCATCTCCCCAAGAACTAAAGATCTACTCATACATGGAGGCAATCAACATCATGGCAATAACAATGGAATCTATCATAGATGAATAGTACTTGTATAAATCCACAACGAGTACGGAAATTACAACAAGATCTAGACAAGATGTAGATGGGATGGATGGAGATGGTGGTGATGCAGCAGTTGATGATGAAGATCGATGCCTTAGCCTCCCGGATCTGCGCAGGGCGAAGATGGATCCCCGGTGGATGAGTTCCTCATCCAGATGCCTTCTGGAGGTGAGGTTTCGGTGATTTCTAGTTGTTTTGTATGTCATCTCTATGATCCAGTTGCACAGGGTGAAAGTATTTGAGGAGGCGGTGGCGGCGCCAACTATACGACGGGAACTATACGGCCGGAAATTTTATTCCCGCCATATAGTTGGTCGTTGAACTATTTGTGTCCTTTTTTCGCTTCTGGTTTTCTTCTGGTATTATTTATATTTCCCAAATAAGCGATTTACGTTGTTTTTGACTCCTTTTCTCCTCAGTACAACTGCTTCAAGAATTGTGTCCATTGTATCCATCATCTGTCCCGATCCTGGTGGAAACAGCCATAAAATGTGCGCGCGAGCGCCGTAAAATAGCAAGATCTACAGTGCAAAATAATAATATAGAACATGATGCAAATATGCACTCATCAGGAGTCATAAGGCATACCTCTCATGTTTGGTTCCACTCCTCTCTTCCTTTTTGATTTGTTTCTTGTAAACTTGAAGTCAATCACTCCTCCTGCAAATACTTGAGAACCTCGAGGTAAAAAGAAAAGAAAGAAGAGGGAAAATAAAGACAAATTGGGAAATAAAGAATAGAAAATTGGTGGCAAAGCTCGGCTAGAAAATCTTGAAAGAAAAATATAAATAACTAAAGATAAAGTGTTGGGGAAACCAACACGAGTGCTTATAAACTCGAATTAAAAACACAACCTCGAAATAAATAAAATCAAATGAATGCCAAATAAAGATAAATGAGGAAACTTCCCGAATCTTAGGCTTTTGCAAGCCCTTCAAATCATTGTGGTGGCGGTAAAATGTCAGAACTCTAGTTCGCAAATTGAGTTCATAAATTACTAGTTGTTCCTCGGAGGTTCAAAGAGAGGCTATGCATCCTCTCCACACTCCCTCCAAGTTCTTGGAAGTATTGGTATGTAGCGATTCGGGTTGATGGCTGCTCCTCTTGATAAGGAACTTCTTGCTCCTCTTCTTGGTCCTCATCCTCGTCTAGAATCTCCTTCTCGGGTTGGTGTTTCTCAACCTGCAAGTCATATAGCAAACATCCTTCCTTGATAGAGAAAATACCATTAGGCAAAGGAGCGGGGTAGATACACCCAGCTCTAGCAATATGCAGGTAATAAACACCACCTCTCCTATTGAGCATTCCACGAGCTTTTAAGGTAGAGAAACCAACACGTCGCTCACCTAGCACAGGTTGCAACTCACCTAGGTTGATGCCTAGGGTAGTGGCAAGCACGGTGATGACGCGTCCACCTGTGATTGGTCCTTGGCTTTGGGAGGATTGGTGCTCTAGGTAGCGCACAAGGATTACGCCCAGGTTGAGTGAGTTCCAGTTGTTGAAAGCAGCCTTTGCGAGGACTAAGATGTCCTCCTCATTGAGTCTCGTGAACTTATTTCGTGCCTGCAAGGTGTTAGCAATAACATAAAACAAATAGCGAATTGTAGGATGTTGAATATTCTTCCCCTTGCTCACTCTAGAAGTGAAGCTCATTCTATTATAATATTGTTCCGGGGAAGGGTCTAAGCCAGTAAAGGATGCACGCAAGTCATTATCATTATTGTTAGGAAAATTAAAGCATGTGCACCATTCATCTAGTGATAAAGTCTAATTATTGTTCATGAGCTGGAAAGAAATCTGGTCCTCTCCATGCCATAGTTTAATGGTGCTTTCCAAAGAACTTAAAAATTCAATGGTTAAGCGGCGATTGGTAGGAACATTATTGAACACAAAGTTTTGCAGGCCAACCCTATTGCAAAGTAAATTGAAGTCATTAGAATTACCGAGTTGGTTCAATATAATGGGGCAAGCCCACTTGGTTGCCTTCACTTCTCGGTTCTTGATCCTGTCGAAGCAATCACGTTGGAGCTCATTCCTGAACCGTATCCCCATGCGTTCTTGAGCGACAGCCTGAGAAGCGCTAGCGGCAGCACGAGCACGAGTTTGGCTCCTTGTGTTCATCATCTAAAATAATATATATAGACAAAAATAAAACTTTTTGATCCAACAATAACAAGCATAACATATTCCTCATCATAGCACACTAAAGAATCCCCTCAAAATAATAATCTAGGCAAAAGAATCATGCCAATTAGTTCATAGTAGGTCTCACTCTAGATTTATAATGATGATAGATCGAAGATGAATTTGCAAAAAGTAATTGGAGGATCGGAGGATAAACATACCGTAGATCACTTGTGTGCAAGGAAATCGAACGAAATTGAGTAGAGATGAAGATCTCTTGAGGGTTTGAGAGAGTTTGGAGGTAGAAGAAAGAAAAATGATTGAAGTTTTGGGGTTGGAGGTACCTCCCGTCGCGTTTTTGTGGTCGGATGCAACTATACGGGAAAACTATATGGCCGGAACAATGTGTTCCCGCCATATAGTTGGCCTGCTGTCAAAATTTTAGGGTTTCCACCTGGCGGCGCAGCTATACGGCCAAAACTATACGACCGAAACAATTTGTTCCCGCCATATAGTTGGTCGTAAAACCGTATGTACCTGGAAAAGAATTTGTACGAAAGCATCGATATCTATATAACCAGACCTATACGGCTAGAATTTTTATTCCCACCGTATAGTTGGTCGTTAAACTCTCTATAGCCATAATTTTTTTTTCCATTTCTTCGAGAATTACTTCTTATTCTGAAAGTTAACAAAATACCTTGTTTTTCATAGAAAGTTGACAGTAAAAATTGTCGACGAACAACAACATGTATATAACAGGATTTTTAGTACTACCGAACTTCTTCTCCTCAACTGGAGTTTTCTAGCACTCTTTATTAAACTAAAACTTAAAACTTAAAACTTAACTCAAAGCTTTATTTCACATGGGTTGCCTCCCATGGAGCGCTCTTTTATGGTCAATAGCTTGACCTTAATGTTGCTCACTTAGGCCAGATGAGTGGAACAACCGCTCCAAAATAGTTGGCCTTCAAAGTGATGGCCTCCTTTTCATCATGCTTGGCTTTCTTCTTCCTGGGAAAATGAATAACAAAAGGATCCCGTGAAGGCAATTGAAGCTTCACGTTCCCTTCATGGAGATTAATTCAAGCCTAATAGTTCTTAAGAAAGGACGACCTAATATAATAGGAGCAGTAGCATCTTTAGGCATGACAACAATAACAAAATCAATAAGAGTAGGACAACCTTTAATGTATACTAAAGTATTCTCCTTAATTCCTACAACTTGTTTGGAGGTAGAATCGGCAAGATGTAATTTTAACTCGGTGATTTAAAAAGAGCCAAGATTTAGATTATTAAAAAGACTCTTTGGAATTGTTGAAACGCTTGCACCTAGATCACAAAGTGCAGCTATCTCATTGGTACCAATTTTAATCTTAATAGTAGGCTCAAATATATCATCAAGCTTAACAGGTAATTTTTCAGCAATTTTCTTATATTCTTCTTCAAGCTCACGTACCTTTATTGCTACCTGATTAACGAAGTGTTGATACATGGCTTCATCATTTCCTTCACTTACTGGAATCTTGATGTTGATCCTTTTTACAAGATCTTCAACGGTGTAACTTGGCGAAGGGGCATTACTATAATCAAGTTCTTCAGGCTCCTCCCTTTGGACTCTCATCATCTTGAGGTCTTCAATAGGATTGGGCTCATCTTTACCTGCAAATTTAGCTAGAATGAGAGTTTGACTCTTGGATATCTTACCTAGCTGTGTCTCAACAATCCTCGTTCTTTCTTGGAGGGCCTGCAAATCATTCCTCAAACTTATAGCCTGGTTAGATAATTTACCAAGCATAGCATCATGGTTCTCCGTTATTTTCACAAGGATATTGTTTTGCTCATTTTGTGAATCTATGAAAGATTTAAGTGTTTCTTGGAGACTACCATTACTTGATCCCATATTATTACTAGAGTTACCTGCAGGACTAGAATAGTGTTTTTGAAAATTAGTATTATAATTCTTCTTCCAAGCGGGGTTATAATCATTACGAGCTATGAAGTCTACTTCTTCAATATTATTGTCTATGATAGCTCTTACCTGGGTTTCCTTACCTTTTACGGCTAATATGAGCTCATCTAGCTTAACACTGAGTTCTTCATTTTCTTGTGGTGAGATGGAGTTCACCTTCTTCGTGTTTGATCTATCCACATGCCATTGGGCATGGTTTTCTTGCATATTGTCTAACAGCTGCTTTTTCTTCAGTAATATGTTTACCCATAAATGTTCCTCTAGCTGCAGTATCAAGCATAGACTTAGACATAAGATTAAGAGCATTATAAAATAAATGGAGGATTAACCAATCTTCCATCCCAGGACTAGGATAATTTCTCATGCATTCTTTCATCCTTTCCCATGAAAGCGCTAGTGGCTCACACTCTTCTTGTCTAAAACTAGTAATATTAGATCTTAGTTGCATAGTCTTTGCAGGTGGAAAAAATTTAGTCATAAATAAAGAAGTACATTCCACCCATGATGTAATAGTATTTTTAGGCAAAGCTAGCAACCATTCTTTTGCTCTTCCTCTAAGAGAGAAAGGAAATAAGCGCAATTTGACAAAATCAGAGTTGACATCTTTTTTGAGCATCATGTCACATATTTCAGTGAAAGTATTCAAGTGCATACGTGCGTCCTCAACAACAGAGCCTCCAAATTGATTCTATTGAAGCAAACTTAAATAATGGGGCTTAATTTCATAGTCATCAGCACTAATTGCTGGCTGAGTAATAGAGTATGCAAATAATCATTATTGGGAGGTGTAAACATCCCAAGATTCTTTTCAGCCATATTTCCTATGTTTTGGGTTTTCTTAAACAGAGACTTATGATAATAATAAAAACAAGAATTTAAAGACTAACTATTTTTTGGGTTTTTCAAATAAAGACTGAAAGCAAACTAACAAAATTAAAAACAAGAATTAAAACTAGCAAGGTTCCTACTAACCTCACCAAGGTAGCTATTGCTTCCCCGGCAATGGCGCCAGAAAAAGGGTTGATACCTTCAATCCGGATTACAGATGTAGTATAACTCATTTTCCCTAGTAGACCTAGGTTTATAGAATCCTCGGGAAGCAGAAGCGTAGTAAAGTTACTTTAACGGACCTTCGGGATTTTAGAATTCCTTCTGTGTTTTTACCGGACCAAGAGATTGCATCTTTTGTTGTTGTCAATGATGGAGAGAGAGGGCTTAGGGCGTTCGGTTTCACCTGTAGCTGTGCAAAACATCTGATGGGAATAAAAGATAAAAATAAAGTATGCATGTAATTGTTAGAGCAAGATAAATTAGATGTCGGCAGTGCATCCATAATTGCTATTTCCTCCGCAACTGCTTATAGCAATAACCTACTAGTCTCATCCATAGAAGAAAGAGAACTAATGATATGCATAGTGATGTCACCGTTAATCCCAAGTAAATCCCGCACATACAGCCGTACTACCCCTTATGTCACTATACCTAGCTCGATCCTCGGTGTCTTAGGTACCTGACAAGTCCTTAGATTGAGTCAAGAGAGGATATAATAATCATCATGTCATACAAACTAATACATGATCCCATCTATGATAAATAACATGCAAAAAAGCTACAAGGCTAGGCCAAAGCCCTTAGCCCAAGGAGAATTACTCACACATAGAGATGAGATCAAAGGTCAGAAACATTGTAGTGGAAATCATGAGATTGATAGCAAATAGTCTTACAATGTCGCCAATCAAAGAAGAGATCTACTATTACAAGTGGTGGAATATGGCTATGGTGGTGGAGAGATTAGATCTAAGTCTATTCCTCCGGCAGCTCTTCGGTGTTGTGGATGGAGATCTGGAGGCGGCTGATGGTCAGGAAGAGCTCTTCTTTCTCATCGCCTGAGGCCTCTTTATATAGGGGTCCCTTCACGAAACTTGTTCTGTTTGACCTAGCAGTGTTGATGGAAACTATACGACCGGAACTATACGGCCAAAATTTTATTCCTGCCGTATAGTTGGTCGTTAAAGCGTCTATCTCCACTTCACGACTCCTGGTTTCATCAAGTTGTTGGAAATATCGTATCTTTGACTTTAATGTAGTGATTCCCATCATCAAACATCATTATCTACGCAGGGAAAAATAGAAAGAAAGGATTGCATACCCCTTTGATCATTAGGCATTAGTGGCAGCTTTTGGAGAGATATTTCATCAAAAATATGAATAATATCTAGTTTAAATGTGGACGTAGATGGCTATATTTCAGAGCCAACACGTTGCAGCTCTGCATCAGCCGTTTATTCAGGCTGGTGGGTCCCGTATGTCAGCCTCACATTAGAAGAATCATGGGTATGATGGACTTTTTTTCTTCTCTAGCGCTACCCTATTCCGAACTAGATAGCATTGCTCGATGAATATGCCGTTTTCTCATGCTGCTGGGTCCCCCATTTCGGCCTCTCATTACAAGAAACATGTGCATGCTGAACTTTTTTCTTGCTCGCGCCTCCCTATTTCGAACTGGCAATGTTTCTCGATGCAGCATCTATATAAGGTCGCGCTGCTGGGTCCCACATATCAGCCTCTCTGTAAATGAAATGTTGATTGCTCGATGCAACATATGTATAAGGTCTCTGCTGGGTCCAACATGTCAGCGTCTCTGCAAATGCAACGTGTGTATGATGGACTTCGCTGTTTTGACCTTGGCAACGTTGCTGGGTCCCAGATGGCAGCCTTCTCTGTGTAAGAAACGTGTGTATGCTGGAAAAATGTAAAAGAACGACATGTATTATACTATATATTATATATTTATATTGAAAAACCTAGGAATCGAACTCAAGACTTCAACAAATGGGAACCGCTTGTGCTTCCACGACGCTAGAACCATCTATGCCACTCCTGGAAAAGATTACATTTAGAAATGTTGAAATCACTTAAAATGAAAAGGCAGCGACCCTGACGACTTTCCATAAAAAAAATTCTAAATGCTCTGTATAAATACAACATGGGTAGGATAAGATGATGTCTGCAAGTGCACGGATCGTTTGTAGCTAGTTTCGAAGTATAGATATCGATCCCACAGGGAGCCCAAAGGTAAGTGTTTATGGGCGAAGTCTTTGTCACACTCAAAGTTGTCATAGGTCTTCGAGTGAATTGACTGCAATTGTGGAAATAAGAATGAAATTTGGATTAAACTGGATGTATTTAAATAAAACTAAAATGTAATCTTCACTAATAAAAAGCATAAATGTAAAGAACGATTTGGTTGTTTGTTGTTTTCTGCAGATGACTAAGAAGGCGTGGGGAGATACAGTTCATGGTGATAGTGACTGTGCCAGGTGGACGAGTGATAAGTGTAACAATTGTAATCTTATAAGTATATGTGTAGGTGAGCAACCCATAATTAGCCGGAACTCCTCTTGGTAGAATTCATCCCAACTTCAATAATCCTACTAGCCTGTTACCAAAACCATGGTAGACACTAGACAATTAAGATCCTTCTAGTTGCTTAGTAATTAAGCTTCTTGGATTGGACTAATGCAATAATCACAATGGTTCCTCATTATGCTCGAGTCAACTAGTTTCCCAATTATATCCCCGTGTCACTCGATGGTCGCTAGTCTGCTAGCGAACAAGATCCTATCTATGTAGAACAAAGCATCATGTTTTTTGGGCCCTTAACTGGACAACAAGCATTAGGCATCCCACAGATAGTCAAGCACACATAATATAGTAATTAAAATCAATCACAAACTAATGGAAAATTTATGGAGGCACATCACATCTCACCAATCCATTACATCTCCCATGCCCAAGGAACTTACTCACACATGAGAGAAGAAAGCATCATCGATATAATTAAATAAAGGGAGTTGTTCTCGATATTACTGTGGAGATCCACAGTAAGAATGGAAAAGTACTCCAACAAAATTCAAGATAGGAAGAAACAATCTCAAACCCTAATATTGCAAGGTGAAGATCTCTCTCTCTCTCTCAAGTACAAGTAATGGCTATGGGGGGGGTGAAGTGATGGCTAGGAGGTCAAAGATCATGGAGCAAGATGAAGAACGTCTCCCCCTTCTTCTCCATATCTCTTATTTCTCCTCTCTAGATGGAATGGTGGCTGCTGTGTTATGATTTCACATCTGTCCTCTTCATGGAAGTTGTCCCTTTCGACAAGATTGAGGTGGCGGTAGCTATACCGCGGGAACTATACGGTCAGAAAATGTTCCCGTCATATAGTTGCTCGTTAAAGCCTCTGTATGCCTCCCTCGATTGCTTCCAAAGAGAGACTTGCTTGTTTTCGCCTGAATATTGTGTTTCTCTTGGTAAAACCTTTTGTTGACGTTTAGAACCTAAAACACACATTAAAAACCAAGTTTTTTTCGCTACCGAAGTATTAGCGTCAGGTAAAGCTAGAAAATGATCAAATCTGGGAGAAAACTATCAATAAAAACAATAAAAAATGTGTCGAATCTCACAACTATCAACTCCCCCAAGCTTAGATGTTGATCACCCTCGAGTGACAAGGAAATAAGTAAGAATAGCGGAGATTCGAGACTGAAATAAAAGAACTTACAAGCTTGAATTGGTGTCAAATTCTTTTCTTCATAATTCCTGCAATCTTAAACATGATCATACAAGTATTCACAAGATTGCACTGAGTCCACTTCCTACCCATGTATATGTTGCTAGCAAATAAATCATATACCCGAACAAGTGTCAAAAGTTTAGCTAGGAAAGTGAGACAAATTATTTTGGTGTCTCTCTTTGTTGAGAGATGAAAACTTTTTTCTTTTGTTTCTTTAATAAATTAAGAGTACTCAAGTTGGCATCAAAAACATTCAATTTAAGAACAACTCATCTATTCCCATGTCAGAATTTCAAGACTCTCAAAACACCTTTTTCATTTCCTTGCTTTCCAAAAACTTGAGATCTTTCATAGAGAAATCATGCCACTGTTTTTAACATGTTAATTGGGACTGTGTTGTGCACTCGTGACCATGCCAATAAATAATTGTTGAGAAATAGTGGGCCAGAGGAGTACTACAACTTCACTTGGAACGTGAAACCACGAGGAGACTAAAATTTTACCTATCATAGCATTGCTGCTAGAGACGTTTACATAACTCAATAGCCGAAATCAAGTGGTTTCCCACATTTAGATCGTCCATTGGCCAGTGGAGTTAATAGTTCCCCATGGAGCACGATAGTGTTGTGCTGACACGCGTAAAGCAATATATTACGGTAATTATTATAAAAGGTAGTGGCATAATCTCTACTACTTCGAAACATCCATTTTATCAGACAATTTAATTCAAGGGTGTTGTCGAGTCTATTTACATTAAACTCAAATGGGATGGAGTAGTTCTAAAATCAAATCCTTCAGGCTAAACATGGACTCAAGTCATCTTTTAGATGCGTTTTCTTGTTGTAAAAATGTAGGAAATATTTTTAACCAAGTTCCTTGCTCATTGTTTCAAAGCTAAAAAGGAGACACTAGCAAAGGAATAGAATTTATAGGATAAGAAGCTAAGTGGGGAGTGACTCTAGTGCAAGCGAGTAAATAATTGTAGGATCAATTTAAGGTTGCAGAAAAGGTGATGAAAGGAATGTGATACCTCCTCTTGCTTGCTTCATTCTCGTAATTGAGTCGAACCCCCTCTATATTTCCCTATTGCGAAGTGACCTGAAATTGAGCAATCTCTGAGAGAAACAAAGAAACGAATTTGCAATAAAAGTTACAACTATTTTTTTGTATTTTTGGTTTAGGAATGCAAACTGAAAGTAAACATGCAATTTTGAAGAAGTAAAATAACTCAAAAGAAGAAATAAAATTATGGATGCAAGGTTTGGAGGTTTTCAAACCTCCCCCAAGCTTATGCCATTGCCAGGCTCAATGGTTGCCATCATTCGGTGGCTAGTGCGGATACTGCTGGTAGTAGTTGGGGAAGTTGGTCATGAACTGACTGAAGTTTTGAGTTAAGGCACTCACATCTTCATTCACTCCTTGTAGAGTGTGGTCAATCTCCCCAACACGCTGGTTGAGCTGCTGAAATTCTTGATACAAGACGTAGTTGAACCCCTGTTGTGGCTGATTGGGCCATGGGTCCCAAGGTCCCCCTTGCTGCTGCTGCCGTCCCTCCCAAGAAGGGTTGTGTTCTTGCTCCTATTCCTCCTCATCCTGCTGCTCTTCTTCTTCATCTTACTCTTGATCAGGCTGAAGTTTAGCCAAGATCTCCACCACCTGATCCTTGGTGTGGATCCAGGTGTCCTTCTCCAGAATTGAGAAAGCTTGGGGACAGGGCAACGGAACCTGCTCCACCTACGCATCACCTGGATAACCAAACTGATATGCTCGGAGCCTCTTGTTAGCTCGGTAAACACCGAGGAAGCCACAAGTAGTCAAATATTTGACATCCATAAGTTTGGATCCATCAACAGGTTGCATCAAAGGTAAGACAATGTTTAATTGATGAGCAAGGTGGGTTACCAATCCACCAATGCGAATGTCACCTTTCGTCTTGTTGATCTGGTGACGGAAGTGTTGGATGAGTAGAGCCCCGAGATTGGGACTTTGAGGTGCAATGGGTAAGAGTGCCTCATTGATCATTGCGATGTCCGCATTGGCCATGGAACCGGTACCTCCTCATCCGAGTAGTGTGTTGGTGAGGAAAAGGCGTAGTAGCAAATTGTCGGGTTCCGGTAGAAGTCCCTGCCACCGTTAATAGAAACAACCTCCCAAGTTTCTCCACTTGTGACGATGTATAGGTTAGTAACATTTGACTCCCTGTCGTGAGGGAAGCCAAAAGCATTGCAAAATTGTTCAAAAGTTATTTCATAGGGCTGCTGGTTCATGGTGAAGCTTACCATGCACGCATTACCTTTCTCCATGTGGTCATCATAGAAGGAGGCAAGGAGCTCATAGGTGAGCTCGGCATAGGTATTGTGGCTTGCATAGGCGAGTACTGCAAGTCTTGAATTTGTACACATGAGGTCAAAGTTCGCCCTCAACCCTGCCGCAGCGAGAAAGCTATCATCGTCCCAACGTGTGGGCAGCATCCTCCTTGATGAAACTACGGCCAGCTTGGGGTTGAGATCGACCCGGTGCCCCGAGCTCTTGCCACGTTGGCGCTTGCCGTTGTGAAAAATGCTACCAATTTTGTTCACCTTGATGCATTGAAAAATTTCACCATGAAACCTTTGGCATATAGTTTCTACATGATATATGAAAAATTCTACATGGAAAAATTTAATCCTAACGTGAGAAATTAAGACGAAAAGCTAAATAAGTGTGAGTTCATCCACTAGATCAATGTGAGAGTTTCAACCATGGAAATCTAAAAATAAAGCATGGATAGGGAGAGAAACATACCGATCTGTTGATTCCCCCACTCAAACGAATGAAATCCACGAAGAATCAAGAGTTCTAGGTGGGTTTTGAGAGGTTTGGAGAGAGAATATGAGAGAAAAAGTGAGAAGGGGGAAGAAACCTAGCCGCCCCGGCGCGATTATGAGGTCATGCCGAACTATACAGCCACAACTATACGGGCAGGATATGTTGTTCCCATCGTATAGTTGTGGCAACGCCACCAATTAGGGTTTCTATATGCAGAACACAGCTATACGGACGCAACTATATGGCTGGATCATAATGATCCCGCTGTATATTTGGTCATCAAACCATCTACACCCTTGATATAAATTTTCTAAAACAGGCATCGATATATATGGCGGGAATTATATAGCCGGAATTTTTATTCCCGTCTTATAGTTGGTCGTTAAACCATCAGTACTTTTCAGAAGAAATTGTGCGAAGGCATCGATATCTATACGACCGGAGCTAAACGACCGAAATATTTATTCCCGCTATATAGTTGGTGTGGTCGGATTGATGACAAGTACGCCACGAGGGGGTCCTCGAGGCGTGCGGAAGAGAGGTGTGTGAGATGTACGGTGTTCCAGGACAGTGAGCACACAAGTTTACCCAAGTTCGAATCCACCAGCTTTGGATGGATCCTACTCCCGCTAGCAACCTAGTAATACGGCAGAGCCGGAATATGGGTTACAAGGTTTCGCCTGTGCGAGTTGAGATTGTAGACTATTGTCATGTGCCCTAAAGGTATATCCTAGGGTGGATTATATAGATATCTGGCCTAGGGTTTACAGGAGAGACATATCCGACTACGACTAAGAGTCGGTTACAGAGTACTTCTTGAACTACAAGTAACGTAATAGGCCTATGTGGATAAGTCTTCTGGGCCTTCCCGGAGCCATACTAGACTCCGTCTCTTCTCCCTGACTGGGCCGCCCGTGAAGCAAAGCTCTAACCCGAAGTGAGCCACCCTGGTCATTGAGGCACAGTGAGGATACCCAGAAAGTATATCCCCAATAGCAGCCCCCGGAAGCCTCCAAGATCCAAAGTCAAATTTCATCATCGTCTAGCTTGATCTTCGGCTTGCAGAATCTTGAAGGGTTCCTGAAACTTCAAAAGAAAGGATAGGATCCAGGTCTCAAAACGAGTCAGACCTATGAATACATTATTCAGGTTTCCAGCTTGAAATTCAAACTAAGTCGGAACTTGGTCTCTGACGTAATCTGACACCAGTCATGGTCAAGTCATGTCACTGACAAATAATCCCGTCAGCATGACCATTGGTGGGTCCGCCTTTTGGAGAACCGAGGCATCGTTTTAATGCGCGCGCGGAGATTGAGGCGACGTAATCATCGCGAGGGAGTTGCCCAGCTCCTTCCACAACACGTGGCACATCTACTGTTTTCATTGCACGAATCTTGACGTGGATGAATGATATAAGGGGCTGAGATTTCTCCCTCTCCTCTTCACCAGCACCTGCGCTCCTTCCTTCCTCTTAACGCCTCCCACGAACAGAGCTGCTCCGCCTCCCCCAAAATCCCCCAGCGCCGGCCATCCTAGGTCACCGGCGCACAGAAAATGGCCGAGGCCTCATCTTCCTGCATGGCGGCGGCAGCGGAAAAGGAGAGCTTTCGTGGGGTCTGGATCCCCTGCCTCTTTGATGACACCAAGCTTCGCGTCGTCGAGAATGAAGGGCTCCTCCGCGCCGGCGACTGGCGGAGCGGCTATGGACAAACCGTCCCCACCCCCAACACCGGCGAGCGGGTGCATTTCGGCACCCACCTCGATAGAGGTTTGAGATTTCCACCATCAAATTTCTTCTCTGAGGTGATAGATTATTACGGAGTTCAACTCCGCCATCTCCCCCAAACTCTCTCTTAGAGATGGATGCTTATGCCTCTTTGTGCGAGGGGTATCTCGGCATTAGGCCAAGTCTCATTCTCTTTTGGTATTATTTTCATACCTAGAGAAACTCTATCACTGCCGGTAATCCATACATTACTGAAACACTTAGCTTTTCTATGAGGAGAGAGCGTGTATATCCTAGGATTAAGGCTAGTGAGTCGACAAAGCAATGGCCATCCACTTTTTTCTCTCATAAGGATATACCAGCTCCCGGCAAAGCTACTGCGTTGCCGGCTTTTGTTGACGGTGCCCCACGCCCCAAGAGTCTTGGGACGCAGATGCGCCGGCTCTCAGTGATGATCTGCTTCCCACCAAGAGGCGGATTGAATATCTGATTAAGCACAAGGGTCTTAAAGGGTCCGACTTGATTCATTGCTGGCTGGCACGCCGGATCTAGCCTCTCCAACACCATGGTGACCGGCTTATGCACTCCATCACATCGTCCAAGAAGGACTCTCTCCGGATCTGCTCCAGTCCTTACTCGGAAAAGGACTATGAGTCCCAAATTAGATGGTTAATACGGGAGCGGGTCGAGAGGAAAATTCCGGAGCTATCCTAGGACATGCTTACGGCTGATAATCACCAGGTACCAGTAAGTTTCCAACAATAACTCAAATTATGTGTTCATCTTTACATTATTGTCTATTTCTACAATACTGAGATTTTTTCCTTTTCAGCTTGCTAACCTCCCCGAGTCGGAGCTTGCTCCTCTCGAGGGATATCCTCCTGAGATCTCTCAGGATGATGGAGAATTGGTTCCTTTGCTAGAGACCTTTACCCGAAAGCATAAGGCTCCGACAGTTTCTATTGGCACAAAGGAAGTGCCCATTGTGAAGAGGTAAGTTTCCTCACAAGGTCTCTGTATTTTATTTCTTAATTATTTCTAAGGTGTAATGATCTTTGTTATATTACCTCCTCTGAGCTAAACAGCTCACCAAGGGCAAGGAGAAAGGAGGCTCGTCGAAGCCCCTGCACTAGTCAAAGCTGAATTTGACTTCTCCTACCACAACGCCTCCGACTCCTGCCCCTTATCCTTCTGCAGTGACGGAGATTACTCTGTCTCCGATCGTCGTAGAAGATCTGGCTCCTCATTCCGAGCCAGCAAACCTTGGTTCACAGATCGACGTCACCATGGATGACTTGGCAGTTGATAAGGGTGAACCCTTAATGGGTAATAATCCCTCAGTAGAGGTTTTTACTGAAAACCTCCTCAACAATCCGGGTCTTGCCAAACTTGGCATTACTCGGAAATCTGCAGAAGACATCCAACGGCTAGCCCAGCAATGCTTGGAAAGCCGGAACATTACTACCGAGGAGGAGGCACAAGAAGTGGAGGACCATCAAGTACTCCGAACTCCTTGAGCAGATATGTCTTCGCGATGAGAGGCTGAGAGCCGGTGTGCTTCCTCCTCCATCGGTAATCTCACTGACCCTTGCCGACAAGGTTAGCACCGAGGTGACCATGAGCTTAAACAAGCTTACTCATGAACATCATGTAAGTCAAATTTCCAACTCAACTTTTTTACTTTACTTCATATCATATCCTCTAGCCCCCAAGCATGAAGTTGGATAGACAATATGGGTTTATGCTTTCATAGGATGCTAAAGAATGAACTAGTGTAGCCCCAAGGATCGTGCTGATATTAGTAAAAATATTAGCCCGATTCTTCAGTAGACTTTTGACTTTGGGTATTCTGTCTTATAGAAAGTTAATTCGTATAACCAGGAATTGTTGAAGAATATCTACAACAAGCGGAAAGATATCAGAGCTCTCCGTCTTGAAAATTCTCAGTTAAAGGTTTCAAGAGATGAGGCTGAAGGTAAACATTTCAGTCCTTAACCTTGCTCTTTCTTTCATAGTCGAATTATTTATTCAACTGTTGTTCTTTTTCTTATAGCACTGGTCAAACAATCCTGTGCCATGATTTAAGAAGCCGAGAATCTGAAGACCCTCGAGGTGGAGAACACTGCCTTATGTCGGGAGCTGGACAAGTTGAAGGAGGATCACAAGCGGAGCATTGCTCAAGTCCTCAAATCCTCTTCTATGGCCACCGAAGAACGTGATCGAAGGATCGCGACCGAGGACCAAAAGATCTCGGATATCAATGATGCACTATTCAGAGAAAAGGACATCTCCGAAGCACTCCGGGCTAAACCCTAGAGCCTTAGGGCAGAGAAGGCCAAAGTTCATGATGTCATCTTTGGTATGTTTCCTACTTTTTGATTTTCTGTTTTTGCAACTCTAGGAGTTCACATATATTTACTAACCTTTGCTTTATATGTGCAGGTGCTCTAAACTTACTGGATTCTTCCTCCACCGAGTCTCGCACTAGCCGGGTTACACAAGTCGGCGATTTGCTTCACAATTTCAGCCAATCTTTGCAGGATATTGGCGAAGTACTCAAGGTTCCGGACATGAACAATATGTCCGGCTTTGAGGTGCGAGACAAGGCCAAGGAGATGCCCCAGCTCATCCAGGACTGGAACATGTCCTATGCGCGAACCTTATCAAAGAATGCTCTCGCCATGGTTATGAGCCACCATGGAAGCATGGAAATCTGGCAAGTAACCAGAGGGTATTCGACTGTGGATGAAGACGGACTGGAGCAAGATATCAAGGCCATTATGGACTCCTGTGCCGGATATGGGTGTCATGTAGCTGATCTGACCAGCTACGACACTCCTTTCTTCACTCGCGTGGAGAAGCCTCCTCCGCCTACCGAGGTAACAACTGAAGTCTCCAATGACGAACAAATCGTTTCGGATTTGAACATCTCAGAAAGATATGAGGGAGAGGTCGATGTCTCTAGTGAGCCGGCAGCTCCTACCTCTCCTCCTGCATCATAGAGCATCAGAAAAAAGATGTGTTATTCTGAAACAATTCGAGTTGTAAATAAGTAGTGTAATACTTTTGCTAGTGCTAAGATTTGATATTCCTATTTAGCACTTTTGGCTTTATATTTGCCGTGCCTGAAATGTTTACATAAGCACTTTTTTGTTTTACCTATACTTATCCTTTATCTGGCTTTCCGCCTCGTCCCTTTCGTGAGCCGGCCAGCCTTTAACACGGAAACTTTGCCGAGCAACGGAGCTCAATTGATAAACCAATTTAAACTCGAAAACAAAGCCAGCTTCTAGTACCAACAATTCACTACTCGGAAAATGCCCGCATCCAGCAATCAGATAAATAACCAAAGTACAAACTAGAAAATTTAGATTTATACCTGAAGGTAGCATTTTTACAATCGGAAATCTTAACCAGAACAAACATGAGCATAAAGTACTTTCAAGTATTCTAGGATTTTCGACAATGACATGATCATTCGGAAATAAGATGTTAATATAAAACTTCTCAGAAAAATTTGAGGCAACCAATACTTTATTTATCATTGAACATGTACACATATATGATTACAAAGAAAGATAAATTAAGAATAAAAGGGACGTAGCTGAGCAATATTCCATGATCTGTCTAATTCTTCCAGGTCTGTATTGCCTCCAGCTCTCTTTCTTTTCTTAGTAGCAGGTCTTTCTTTGACTGGCTGTATATCAGTTAGATTGTAAGAACCATTGTGCAATACTCGGCTAACTAAAAATGGCCCTTCTCATACTGGGGAAAGTTTGTGCTTTCTTTTCTACACAAGCCAGAGAACCAAATCGCCCTTATTGAAAGACCGGTTTCTAACTCTCTGGCTATGATACTTGCATAACTTATGCCAATAGGCTGTTGGTCTCATCTCCGCAACGACGCGCACTTCTTCGATTAAATCAAGATCATTTTGTCAAGAAATTTCAACATCCTCTTCAATATATGCAGCAATGCGGGGAGAAGTGTGAATCAAGTTGCTAGGAAGAACTGCTTCTGCTCCATAGACCAAGAAGAAAGGTGTGTGTCCGGTTGACCTGTTCGGAGTTGTTCTCAAAATCCATATTACAAAAGGTAATTCCTCTACCCAAGCCCCTACAGCACGACGTAGTGGTCCTTCGAGTCTTGGTTTTAGGCCTTGTAGGATTGAACCATTTGCTCTTTCAACTTATTCATTAGCCTGTGGATGTGTGGCTGACGCAATGTCAAGCGGATATTTTGTTCGTTGTAGAATTCAGCAAGCTCTCCCATAGCAAAATTACTCCTATTGTCCGTGATAATGCTATGCGGATACCCTTATCGGATTATGACATCCTCAACAAAACTTCTGGCTGTTGCTCCATCACAACTAGTGACAGGTTTAGCCTCAATCCGTTTTGTGAATTTATCCACCATCACTAAGTGATGAGTAAATCCACTTGGAGCCCGTTTAAACGGTCCTACCATGTCAAGCCCCCAGACCGCGAAAGACCATGTTATGGGTATTGTCCGTAGCTGATCACCCGGAACATGAGCTTGCTTGGCGTACTTTTGGCATCCTTTGCACGTCTTGACCAGCCATTCGGCATCTGCCTTGGCTGTAAGCCAGAAAAATCCGTGTCTGAAAGCTTTTTCCACTAAAGCTTTGGCTACAGCGTGATGACTGCATTCGCCTTTTTGGATTTCCCTTAGGATTTCCACTCCTTCTTCTAGAGATACACAATGCTGAAATACCCTAGACACACTCCGCTTATAGAGCTCACCATTTATGATAGTATAGGTTTTTGCTCATCGGACGATCTGCTGGCTCAGAACCTCATCTTCGGGTAATTTGCCATCTACCAAGTAATCAAGGTAGGGTTGTGTCTAGCTGGGAATTACAGCCAGAACTACTACTAAAGGTGAGTCGGATATTCCTTGTCTACTCCTTTTATAGAGGGAACTTTGAGGTGCTCTAAAAAAGTCCCATCCAGGACCTTTTTCCGTACAGAGCCTATTCGAGATAATGCATTTGCTTCCTCATTTTTTGTTCAAGGGGTGTGTTGAACTTCAAACCCTTTGAACGATTTAGATAGTTCATCCACGACAGATCTATATGCTGCCATGTGCTTATTTGCATTACAGATATCCGACACTTGTTGAGCCACAAGATCTGAATCTCCATAACACATTAAACGTCAGATGCCGATGTCCTTAGCAATCCGGATTCCATGCAGCAATGCTTCATATTCGGTAATGTTATTCGTTGCCATGAAGTGAATCTGCAACACATAGACAAGTTTATCTCCTTGGGGTGACTTGAGCACCATGATACATTGCAAATGTATCTATAATTTTTGATGTTCCATGCTTGGTTTTATATACTTTCTTGTGTTTTGTTCCAACTCTGGAGTACTTTTCATATGATTTCTTGGACTAACCTATTAACAAGTGCCACATTGCCAATTGCCTGTTTTCTACTGTTTTTGGTTCCAGGAAAGTCAGAAAATGAATATTCTCAGAATTGGACGGGACAAAAGGCAAAGTCAATATTTTACTGAGGGGGACACAGAACCAGAAGACGAGACGGAGGAGGGCGAAGGCCTGGCCACACCATATGGTGGCGCGGGCTAGCCCTAGCCGCGCCACTAGGTGGTGTGGGCCCCCTGGCCGGCCACCGGCCTTGCCTCTTTGCCTATAAGAAGCCTCCCGATGCATAAACCCTAAATTATCAAGCCTCCAGCCACAAAAAGTTCCGCAGCACTGCCGCCACCGAAGGGGAGATTCGGGGGACAAAAAGTCTCTGTTCCGGCACCCTGTCGGGACGGGGAAGTGCCCCCCGAGCCATCTCCATCAATCTCCACCACCATCTACATCGCCGCTGTTGATTCCCATGATGAGGAGGGATTAGTTCTCTCTCGAGGCTAAGGGTTCTACCGGTAGCTATGTGTTAATCTCTCTCTCTCTCTCTCTCTCTCTCTATGCATGATCTTATTGAGATCATGAGCTTGTAATCTATAGATATACCTTGCTACTCAAGTGCTTTAATAGATCTCTGCTCTCCCCATGTGTGTCAAAGTGATAGCGTGCACACCATGGTGGCACTTAGGCTAGAGATTACAAATACTTGTTATGAGTTATATTTGGAGTTGGATGTTTCTATGAAATTGTGGTGTTTGTTGGAACCATCTAGAGCTCAAGGTGACAGTGTGGGGTTATCTAGATGGGAAAGGCTTACTTTGAAGTGTGCTGTTATAGCCCTACCATGGATTAGAGTGTCCAACCGGAGAGTAGTTCAGCGTAGTATCAAAAATAGAAGATATTTATATGAGAGTATTCACTAGTGAAAGTATGATCCCTAGGCCTTGTTTCTTAGCATTGAAACACCGTTTGCAACTAGATCTGTTACATGTTTGCTTGCTTCTATCTTTATTTTTGTTTTACTTTAGTCTTTTCCACGCCATCAAGATATTTTCTAGCACTGTTATCTTATATCCACACCACTTGTATTTCACTATCTCTTCACCGAACTAGTGCACCTATACACCTGACAAGTGTATTGGGTGTGTTGGGGACACAAGAGACTTCTTGTATCTTGATTGGGGGGTTGCTTGATAGGGAATACCTTTGACCACTTCCTCCCTGAGTTTGATAAACCTTGGGTGATCCACTTAAGGGAAACCTGCTGCTATTCTACAAATCTCTACACTTGGAGGCCCAAAAATTGTCTACAAGAATAGAAGTGCATAGACATCAAGCTATTTTCTGGCGCCGTTGCCGGGGACGTAAGGTAAAAGGTACTCACATCCTCCGGTGTGAGTACTCGAAGTTATTTCCTTTAGATTCTGCACTTTCATCTTTTTGTTTCTTGTTTTCATTAGTTAGGCTTAATGGAAAACAACAACAAAATTAGAGAGCTTTATAGTATTTATGTTGAGTTAGGACATGAAGTGTTTGAAGAGAAAATTAAAAAACCTATGGAACTTTATTTGCATGCTAATAGCAATGTTGTTAGTATGAATTCTTTGGACACCATTATTGTTAATGCTATGGAAAAGTCTAATCTTGGGGAAGCTAGTTTTTATGAAAATGATCTTTTTAGTTCCCCAGCTTTGGAAGATAGCTATTCTATTGCTTATGATGATACCAAACCTCCAATATATGATGATTATAATGATGAGTATGATATTTTCAGTCCACCTACTATTGAGGAGAAAATTAATGATATAATATGCCTCCTATATTTGATGATTATGGTGATGAGAATAATAATGATAGCTATTTTGTTGAATTTGCTCCCACTACAATTAATAAGAATAACTATGCTTATGTGGAGAGTAATAATTATTATATGCATGTGGCTCATGATAAGAATGTTTTATGTGATAGTTATATTGTTAATTTTATTCATGATGCTACTGAAAGTTATTATGAGAGAATGAAACATGGTTTTATGCATCTCAATAATATTAGGTTCCCCCTCTTTATGTTGAAAGTCTTGAAGTTGCACTTGTTTTGCTTTACTATGCTTGTTGCTTTGTGCTTTCATGACTTGTTTCTTTACAAGATTCCTATGCATAGAAAGTGGGTTAGACTTAAATGTGCTTTGAATTTTCTTCTTGATGCTCTCTTTTACTTCAATTCATATTTCTTATGTGAGCATCTTCTAAAACTATCATGCCTAACTTAAAGGCGTTAAATAAAGGTACTTCTTGGGATATAACCCAATAGTTTTCTTGAGTCTTGTAAGTTATTACTTCTGTAATAACCTCTCCTTAACCTTTTTATTTGCTTTTTGTGCCAAGAGTAACCTCTAATGAGAGAGAAGTAATGATTGAGAAAGTTATTGTCCCGAAACAGATTTTTGTGCTTCACTATAAAAATTCGTGTAAAATCTCTGTATGTCTTTTTGAGGCGTGAAGTTTTGTGCTTCTTCCCCAGGTTGTTATCTAACTTTCGGTAGTTCAACACTTTTCGATTTGAGCAACAGAAGGTCTTCGAAAAAATTGGTTTCTACCTGCTGGTCTATTTTGACAGATTTCTGCCATTATGTGCATTTCCTTCTTGTTGGTTCCTTTTTGAGTTCTTTTGGGGAATTGAGCTTTTTGAGGAAAGTGCTACAGTAGCTTGTGTTTTAATGGAAGTTTTATTGGTGTTGGAACTGAACCTAAATACCTATTATCTTGAGTGCACTAATGTTGCTAATAAAGATTGAGTGAAGTTTTGTATGAAGGAAAACTTTCAGGTGCATGGAAGGAATGAGTAATGAGATGAAGGATGGACTAAAGCCCAAGCTTGGGGATGCCACGCGTGTCACCCCAATAAATATCCAAGAAGTACAAGCGTCAAAGCTTGGGGATGCCCAAGGCACCCCCCTCTTCATCAATAAAAATCCTAGGTTTCTTCCAAACGCTTCATTTTTATTGTTTCATGCACAGTTGGGTTGTTCTAGGAGCGTCTTCCTTTTCGTTTTCATTTTGGTTTTTCGTTTGCTTAGTTTGATGAATAAATTGGTTGGACCCCCTCTTTCATACATTGGTTTGCAAATAGTTTGGTTTGGTTTGGTTTGGAAAAGAGTAGGAAAGTTCATACTTAAGTGGTAAAGAGAGCTTGTTTTTGACTGTGGCCTATGCTTTGTCATGCCATGCTTGATATTGTTTTTGCTTTATGCTTAGTATTCTTTACTATATATTGACTTGTTATAAACAATTGAGATTGCTTAATGTGCCTTGGAAGGATCATGCGTTGGTTTAGCATATTAAAGCACAGTATTGTGGTATTCTCCTTTGATGCTGTATTTGGGTTGACTTGGCGCATGCTCACACCATGTTATGACTATCTCAAGTCACCATAAGCCTTTATGATACTTGAGTTTTCAACTTGTAGTATCACTTTATGCTTTGCTCAATGATGTTTATTCGCTCTGCATGATTATGGCCATTATTGCTCTCTTAGTTTGTCGCTCCCAGTCTTTTGCTAGCCTCCGTAACCAAGTATGAGTTCCACTCATGCATCCAACTCCTTAAACCAAGTTATTCCAAAGAGTCCACCATACCTACCTACTAGCATATTCTATTCCAAGTATATTCATGCTTTTTTCTACCTTCCGAATTAAACTTGTTATGAGAAAACTAGTGATTAAAGCTCTCACGAACTTGATGGCACACTTTACTCTTCTTTCCCTTAATAAACTTGAACCATTGTGTCATCTATGTTGGATATGCTTGCACTTATTTGTTGGGGATTAGCAGAACCATGCTGTCATGGGGAACTCTTTCAACATTGCACTTGTACTTTGTACCTAGTTGATCTCATGCTTTTTTGTCTATGGATGTCGTCAGTGTGAAATGAAAGGGGAGCTTGTAAGTCCATGGAGTTATGTATATGTGTTACAGAAATGCCTGTGCTGCCGGTCTAATCCATGCTGTCATGGTCGAAACCTGCAGCGTAACCATAATGAGATGTCTATGAAGCATTATTCTTATAAAAAAGAGTCATATATTGAGAAAAAAAAGAGAAAAAGAAAAAAAAAAGATTACGAAAAGAGGAAAGAGAGAAAAAGCACCATATTCCCATGGTAAATAAGAAGATTGCTGAGATGCTCGTTGTCTGCTTGCCTTATCATTTTGATATGGGGATTCTTCAGTATCATCGGGCAAGGGGTACCCCATTGGCGGTTCTCTATGATACACATGTACTTACAATGACAAGACCTTACCGGTGACTAAACTTGAGTAGCATGAGGAGCGGCCCTCGTATTCAAGGGACATGAGATTTCTAACTTATACTTCGTCAAGCATATACACCATAGTTTGTTCACATTAACCTTAATCACTTCGAGATTCTTATGATAGGGGAAATGAGAGCTGAAAGCTATAAGTACCATAATTTTTGGAAGATCTTTATGAGACTTGAAGCCCTACTTCCTTCTATGAAGGCCTTTCTTCCACTTATATATTGAGTCTCCATCTTCTACCTTTATGCACCTACTTTGAGAGCATAGTGGCCATTCTTTGTTCTATGTGCATTGTCCCAAGACTTGTTGATTGAAGCATAGCTTTGATATTGCTTGTTTTAAACTATTTGTATCTAGTCACTCATATGAACTTTGGAGGTGTCCTATGCATTTATGTTTGCTACTCTATGAGGGATAAGCTGAATGCCACTATGTTATGTTTTCTTTATGTGAAACAAACAAACGTCTTGCAAAGCATTGTTATTCATGAATCTTTTGTTTGTGCCTTTTCATGTTGCAACAGAGTTTCTTTGTCTTATTGCTAGAACTTTGTCTTTCACGTTATGATTAAAGTACTATGATCCCAGCTTTGAATGTTTTACAAGTACTATGATTAAGTTTATGATGGTGCATGTCACCTAAAAAATTATTCTTTCTTTTTATCACTTACCTACTCGAGGACGAGCAGGAGTTAAGCTTAGGGATGTTGATACATTGCAAATGTATCTATAATTTTTGATGTTCCATGCTTGGTTTTATCTACTTTCTTGTGTTTTGTTCCAACTTTGGAGTACTTTTCATATGATTTCTTAGACTAACCTATTAACAAGTGCCACAGTGCGAATTGCCTGTTTTCTACTGTTTTTGGTTCCAGGAAAGTCAGAAAATGAATATTCTCAGAATTGGACGGGACAAAAGGCAAAGTCAATATTTTACAGAGGGGGACACCGAACCAGAAGACGAGACGGAGGAGGGCCAAGGCCTGGCCACACCATATGGTGGCGCGGGATAGCCCTGGCCGTGCCACCAGGTGGTATGGGACCCCTGGCCGGCCACCGACCTTGCCTCTTCGCCTATAAGAAGCCTCCCGATGCATAAACCCTAAATTATCAAGCCTCCAGCCACGAAAAGTTCTGCAGCGCCGCCGCCACCGAAGGGGAGATTCGGGGGACAGAAAGTCTCTGTTACGGCACCCTGCCGGGACGGGGAAGTGCCCCCAGAGCCATCTCCATCAATCTCCACCACCATCTCCATCGCCGTTGCTGATTCCCATGATGAGGAGGGAGTAGTTCTCTCTCGAGGCTAAAGGTTCTACCGGTAGCTATGTGTTCATCTCTCTCTCTATGCATGATCTTATTGAGATCATGAGCTTGTAATCTATAGATCTACCTTGCTACTCAAGTGCTTTAATAGATCTCTGCTCTCCCCATGTGTGTGAAAGTGACAGCGTGCTCACCATGGTGGCACTTAGGCTAGAGATTACAAATACTTGTTATGAGTTATATTTGGAGTTGGATGTTTCTATGAAATTGTGGTGTTTGTTGGACTCATCTAGTGCTCAAGGTGACAGTGTGGGGTTATCTAGATGGGAAAGGCTTACTGTGAGGTGTGCTGATATAGCCCTACCATGGATTAGAGTGTCCAACCAGAGAGTAGTTCAGCGTAGTATCATAAATAGAAGATATTTATATGAGAGTGTTCACTAGTGAAAGTATGATCCCTAGGCCTTGTTTCTTAGCATTGAAACACTGTTTGCAACTAGATCTGTTACATGTTTGCTTGCTTCTATCTTTATTTTAGTTTTACTTTAGTCTTTTCCATGCCATCAAGCTATTTTCTAGCACTGTTATCTTATATCCATACCACTTGTATTTCACTATCTCTTCGCCGAACTAGTGCACCTATACACCTGACAAGTGTATTGGGTGTGTTGGGGACACAAGAGACTTCTTGTATCTTGATTGCAGGGTTGCTTGATAGGGAATACCTTTGACCACTTCGTCCTGAGTTTGATAAACCTTGGGTGATCCACTTAAGGGAAACCTGCTGCTGTTCTACAAACCTCTGCACTTGGAGGCCCAAAAACTGTCTACAAGAATAGAAGTGCGTAGACATCACACCATGCCAGCCCCTAGCCCCCAAGCACCTTAGACCCGTCAAAATGTAAGGTCCAGTATTCTGACTCTGGAAGGGTCATATTCTCCGTTGTCTCTGTCCAATCAGCAACAAAGTCAGCGAGGATTTGGGATTTGATTGATGTACGAGGTTTGTACTCAATGTCGAAAGCTGAAAGCTCTATGCCCCATTTTGCGACACGTCGTGTAGCATCGTTATCATTGATTATATCTCTCATGGGAGCTGTGCTCACCATGGTAATTGGATGTTCTTGAAAGTAATGCCGTAACTTCCGGAATGCAAAGAACACACAGTAAGCCAGCTTTTGATAGTGCGTACACTGCTGCTTTGATTTAGTTAGGACTTCGCTAAGGTAATAAGTCGGACGCTGCACCAGGTGTTCCTGTTTTTCCTCTGGTCTCTCCACCACCATGACGACACTGATGATGCACTCGACATTCAACGTAGAGCTCGTTGGAAACCCCAAGAGGAAGGTATGATGAGCACAACAGTAAGTTTTCCCTAAGTTATGAAACCAAGGTTTAATCGAACCAGTAGGAGAAGGGAAACCCCCCAAAGGTGTTACTAGCTGAGCTTTGGTAGGGCGCACTACCGGTGCTAGTAGCAGTGTGGATACCTGCACAACACATCCACAGAACTTTGTCCCCAACTTGCGATGAGGTTATCAATCTCACCGTGTTTCGCGGAAAACAAAGGATTAAACGTATCGAATGGAAAGAAGCAAAAGTTTGCAGAAAGTAAACACAAAGCAGTAAACAGTTGTAGATTGTATGTAAAGAAAAAGGACCGGGATCCATGGTTCGCTAGAGGTGGCTCTCCTTAGATAGATAACATGCTGGGTGAATAAATTACAGCGGGGCAATTGAAAAACACCGAGAAAGCAATACATGCATATACTAATCATCTTGACTCCTTTGAGACTTGATTGGGCATTACAACATAATACATAGACCGCCATCCAACTGCATCTATGACTAATAATCCACCTTCAGGTTATCATCCGAACCCCCTCTAGTATTAAGTTGCAAGCAACAGATTATTGCTTTACGAACTGCGTGTAAAGTAAACAATATGATTGTTCTATGAACAAAGGATTGTTGTTTTCTCCCTAGTAGAAACGGCACATCTAGTACCTTAGAGATTTCTGTCACTTCCCCAGATTACCAGAGGCATGAACCCACTATCGAGCATAAATACTAACTCTTGGAGTTGCTAGCATCTACTTGGCCAAGATAGCTACTAACAACGGAAAGCATGCAAGATCTCAAATAACAAAGACATGATAGAATCAATAATCAATATGAAATAGCATCTCAATATCCATCGGATCCCCGCAAACACAACATGTATGAATTACAAATAGATGATCTTGATCATGAACGGAGCTCACAAGATCTAAACATGAAAGCACAAAGGAGGAGAAACCAGCTATCTAGCTACTACATGGATCTGTAGTCCAAGGATGAACTACTCACGCATCACACCGGAGGCTTGCATGGTGATGAAGAAGGCCTCCAGGGTGAATTCCCCTCTCCGACAGGGTGCCGGGAAGAGCTTCAGATCCCTCCCGATCTAGGGATGGAGATGACGGCAGCTACAGACTCTTTCGTGGATTTTTGATCGGGTACTTAGGGTTTTCGTCCTGAGGGAAATATTTAGGTGGAAGGAGAGGCCGAGGGGGTGCCTGGGGTGGCCACACCACCCCCTGGCGTGGGCCAGGCCTGGCCGCACGGCCAGGTGGTGTGGCCGCCCTCTGGCCCTTCTCCGTCTCGTATTCTGGCACTTGATCACTTCCGGAAAAATAGGCACTTTGGCTTTTTTCCCGTCCAATTCCGAGAATATTCATTTTCTGACTTTCCTGGAACCAAAAACAGCAGAAAACAGGCAGCTGGCACTATGGCTCTTGTTAATAGGTTAGTCCAAGAAATCATATGAAAAGTACTCCAAAGTGTGGACAAAACACAAGAAAGCGGATAAAACCAAGCATGGAACATCAAAAATTATAGATACATTTGCAATGTATCAACATCCCCAAGCTTAAGTCCTGCTCGTCCTCGAGTAGGTAAGTGATAAAAAGAAAGAATAATTTTTGAGGTGACATGCACCATCAAAGACTTGATCAAAGTATTTGTAAAACATTCAAAGCTAGGATCATAGTACTTCAATCATAACATGAAAGACAAAGTTCTAGCAATAAGACAAAGAAACTACGATGCAACATGAAAAGGCACAAACAAAAGATTCATGAATAACAATGCTTTGCAAGACGTTTGTTTGTTTCACATAAAGAAAACATAGCATAATAGTATTCAGCTTGTTCCTCATAGAGTAGCAAATATAAATGCATAGGACACCTTCAAAGTTCATAAGAGTGACTAGATACAAATAGTTTAAAACAAGCAATATCAAGTTATGCATCAATCCACTAGCCTTGGGACAATGCACATAGAACTAAGACTGGGAGCGACAAACTAAGAGAGCAATAATTTATTGTGGAGGCTAGCAAAATACTGGGAGCGACAAAATAAGAGAGCAATAATGTCCATAATCATGTAGAGCGACAAAACATCATTGATCAAAGCATAAAGTGATACTACAAGTTGAAAACTAAAGGATCATACAGGCTATGGTGACTTTGGATAGTCATAACATGCTGTGAGCATGTGCCAAGTCAACCCAAATAAAACATCAAAGGAGAATACCACTATACTGTGCTTTAATATGCTAAAACAACGCATGATTCATCCAATGCACATTAAGCAATCTCAATTGTTTATAACAAGTCGTGCTACAGCAAAGAATACTAAGCATAAAGCCAAAACAATATCAAGAATGGCATGACAAAGCATAGGCCACAGTCAAAAACGAGCTCTTTTTACCACATAAGTATGAACTTTCCTACTCTTTTCCAAACCAAACCAAACTATTTGCAAACCAACGTATGAAAGAGGGGGTCCAACCAATTTATTCAGAAAACTAAGAAAACCAAGCAAACTAAAAACCAAAACGAAAACGAAAAAGAAGACGCTCCAAGAACAACACAACTGTGCATGAAACAATAAAAATGAAGCATTTGGAAGAAACCTAGGATTTTTATTGATGAAGAAGGGGATGCCTTGGGCGAACATTTTTGTGTGTTTTCAAATAAGAAAGCAAACTTGCAAAACTAATTTTTTTGTGTTTTTGATAAAGAAACAAGCAAACAAAGCAAAAAGAAACTAAGCAAAACAAAAACAACAAAGTAAAGAGATTGGTTATGAGGGACTCCCCTTGTGAAGATGTCCTTGACTCCCCGGCAACGGCGCCATAAAAGATCTTGATGCGCTCGACTTTCAACGTAGAGCTCGTTAGGAACCCCAAGAGGAAGGTATGATGAGCACAGCAGTAAGTTTTCCCTCAGTTATGAAACCAAGGTTTAATCGAACCAGTAGGAGCAAGGAAACACCCGAAAGGTGTTATTAGCTGAGCTTTGGCAGGGCGCACTACCGGTGCTAGTACCAACGTGGAGACCTGCACAACACAACCATAGAACTTTGTCCCCAACTTGCGATGAGGTTGTCAATCTCACCGTGTTTTGTGGAAAGCACCATATTCCGGCACTTGATCCCTTCCGGAAAATAGTCACTTTGGCTTTTGTCCCGTCCAATTCCGAGAATATTCATTTTCTAACTTTCCTGGAACCAAAAATAGCAGAAAACATGCAGCTGGCACTATGGCTCTTGTTAATAGGTTAGTCCAAGAAATCATATGAAAATTACTCCAAAGTGTGGACAAAACACAAGAAAGTGGATAAAACCAAGCATGGAACATCAAAAATTATAGATACATTTGCAATGTATCAACATCCCCAAGCTTAAGTCCTGCTCGTCCTCGAGTAGGTAAGTGATAAAAAGAAAGAATAATTTTTGAGGTGACATGCACCATCAAAGACTTGATCAAAGTATTTGTAAAACATTCAAAGCTAGGATCATAGTACTTCAATCATAACATGAAAGACAAAGTTCTAGCAATAAGACAAAGAAACTACGATGCAACATGAAAAGGCACAAACAAAAGATTCATGAATAACAATGCTTTGCAAGACGTTTGTTTGTTTCACATAAAGAAAACATAGCATAATAGTATTCAGCTTGTTCCTCATAGAGTAGCAAATATAAATGCATAGGACACCTTCAAAGTTCATAAGAGTGACTAGATACAAATAGTTTAAAACAAGCAATATCAAGTTATGCATCAATCCACTAGCCTTGGGACAATGCACATAGAACTAAGACTGGGAGCGACAAACTAAGAGAGCAATAATTTATTGTGGAGGCTAGCAAAATACTGGGAGCGACAAAATAAGAGAGCAATAATGTCCATAATCATGTAGAGCGACAAAACATCATTGATCAAAGCATAAAGTGATACTACAAGTTGAAAACTAAAGGATCATACAGGCTATGGTGACTTTGGATAGTCATAACATGCTGTGAGCATGTGCCAAGTCAACCCAAATAAAACATCAAAGGAGAATACCACTATACTGTGCTTTAATATGCTAAAACAACGCATGATTCATCCAACGCACATTAAGCAATCTCAATTGTTTATAACAAGTCGTGCTACAGCAAAGAATACTAAGCATAAAGCCAAAACAATATCAAGAATGGCATGACAAAGCATAGGCCACAGTCAAAAACGAGCTCTTTTTACCACATAAGTATGAACTTTCCTACTCTTTTCCAAACCAAACCAAACTATTTGCAAACCAACGTATGAAAGAGGGGGTCCAACCAATTTATTCAGAAAACTAAGAAAACCAAGCAAACTAAAAACCAAAACGAAAACGAAAAAGAAGACGCTCCAAGAACAACACAACTGTGCATGAAACAATAAAAATGAAGCATTTGGAAGAAACCTAGGATTTTTATTGATGAAGAAGGGGATGCCTTGGGCGAACATTTTTGTGTGTTTTCAAATAAGAAAGCAAACTTGCAAAACTAATTTTTTTGTGTTTTTGATAAAGAAACAAGCAAACAAAGCAAAAAGAAACTAAGCAAAACAAAAACAACAAAGTAAAGAGATTGGTTATGAGGGACTCCCCTTGTGAAGATGTCCTTGACTCCCCGGCAACGGCGCCATAAAAGATCTTGATGCGCTCGACTTTCAACGTAGAGCTCGTTAGGAACCCCAAGAGGAAGGTATGATGAGCACAGCAGTAAGTTTTCCCTCAGTTATGAAACCAAGGTTTAATCGAACCAGTAGGAGCAAGGAAACACCCGAAAGGTGTTATTAGCTGAGCTTTGGCAGGGCGCACTACCGGTGCTAGTACCAACGTGGAGACCTGCACAACACAACCATAGAACTTTGTCCCCAACTTGCGATGAGGTTGTCAATCTCACCGTGTTTTGTGGAAAGCACCATATTCCGGCACTTGATCCCTTCCGGAAAATAGTCACTTTGGCTTTTGTCCCGTCCAATTCCGAGAATATTCATTTTCTAACTTTCCTGGAACCAAAAATAGCAGAAAACATGCAGCTGGCACTATGGCTCTTGTTAATAGGTTAGTCCAAGAAATCATATGAAAAGTACTCCAAAGTTGGAACAAAACACAAGAAAGTGGATGAAACCAAGCATGGAACATCAAAAATTATAGATACATTTGCAATGTATCAACTGACGACTCTGTTTTTCGCAGCAAGATAGAGCAACATCGGTTCCCGAGGTTCCGATGCTGCTAGGATAGGAGTAGATGAGAGTACTGCCTTCAGGTCTTGTAGTGTAGCTTCATCTTCGTCGGTCCAAACAAACTTTTTGGTCTTTTTCAGGAGCTTGTAGAGTGGTGTGGGTCTTTCACCGAACCGGTTTACAAACCGACTGACTGCAGCAATGCAACCAATTAGTCTTTGAACGTCCTTAAGGCGAGTCGGCCTGGAAATATTGACTATAGCCTTAATGTTGTCGCGGTTCACCTCTATGCCTCTTTGAGACATGATGAAACCTAAAAAATTTCTGGCTGGTATTCCAAAGAAACACTTCTTCAGGTTAAGCATTATGTTGTATTTGCATATATTGGCGAACATTTCGTCCAAGTCAGAAATTAAGGTTTCCTTATTTTTGGACATCACCGCAATGTCGTCCACATATGCATGTACATTGCATCTGATTTGATTGTGGAGGCAATGCTACATAGTGCGCTGGTACGTAGCTCCTGCATTCTTGAGCCCAAAGGGCATCATAACAAAACAAAAGGTTCTGAAGGGGGTTACGAATGAAGTTTTGACTTTGTCTGATTCCTTCATCCGAATTTGGTGATAGACCGGAATATGCATCGAGAAAACATAGGAGTTCCGAGCCTGCTGTAGAATCAATAACTTGATCAATTCTAGGTAGAGCGAACAGATCTTTGGGACAAGCCTTGTTCAAGGTAGTATAATCAACACACATCCTTAAATTAGTGGTGTCCTTTTAGGGACCATTACAGGATTGGCCAACCACTCAGTGTGGATGACCTCTTCTATGAATCCCGCTAACTCCAGCCGGGCTAGTTCCTTAGCTATTGCTTTTTGCTTTTCATCACCGAAACGTTGTAAGGACTGTTTGATGGGTTTAGAGTTTGGGTGTACATTTAGAGAGTGCTCGGCAAGTTCCCTAGGTACTCCGGTCATGTCAGATGGCTAGCATGCGAAGATATCTTGATTTGCTTGGAGGAACTTGATGAGTGTGCTTTCCTATGCGCTATCTAGGCCTACACCTATCTGGGTAATGTTGGAGGGGTCATCATCCTTCAACAGCGTCTTCTTCGTCTCTTCCGATGCCTTGAACTCCGGAGTCGGCTTTGTCACCTCCTTCTTCGTCGCGGGCATCTCGGACAGATCAATGGTCTTCTTGATCTCCTGGTACTCCTGGGCGTGCAGCACGGCTTTAGTAAAGGCGGCATTTCCATCATCCGACTCTCATGCCTTCTTTGGGTCTCCCTTGATGGTGATCACGCCATTGGGACCTAGAATTTTCATCATATTGTAAATGTAACACGGACGAGCCATAAAATCCCAGTAAGCTGGACATCCGAATATAGCGTGGTACGCGCTCTTGAACGGGACCACTTCGAAGGAAAGTGCCTCTGTCCGACAGTTCTTTGGAGTTCCAAAGGTAACATCCAAAGTGATCTCTCCTAGGGAATTTGCTTGTCTTCCTAGGACAACTCCATGAAAGATCATAGAGCTATGATTCAGCTGTGTCTCCGAGACCCGCATTCGACGTAGCGTTTCGACATATAGAATATTAATGCTATTGCCGCCATCCATGAGAGTCTTGGAGAAACCATAGCCATCAATAATTGGGTTGACAACTAAGGCGTATTTTCCTCGCCTGTGCAACTTAGGCGGATGATCAGCACGGTCAAAGGTGATTGCCACTTCCGACCAGTCCAAGAGTTGTGGGATATCCAGAATAGTTGCGTTGAGCTCATGCAAAACTGCCTTCTTGACCTTAGCTAGTTGAGTCCCAAGGAAAGTGACGTAAGTGTCTTTCTTCGTTGGGAAGTTCTTTCCATCCGGCTTGGGATTTGAAGGGTCAGCTTCCTCCATGTCGGAATCTTCCTTGGTCTCCTGGGATTCTTTTTTCCCTTCTTTCGCTCAGCCCTGTAGCCAGCGATATTGTATTTCTTGATGTCGTCATTGAAACGACACTCGGCGTTTGTGTGAGACGAGCCCCTGTTGACATCTACGTGATGCACACATGGGTTGTTGGCAATATTGTCCTAGGAATAGGTTTTTCTAGGTTGTTGGTCTCCTCTACCCTGGAATCCCGATGTCCCACGACCGCGACCACGGCCACCGCCGCGCTGTAACTACCTTGGTGAATTACGCTCTTAGTTGCATGCCTGGATGAGCGAAAGTGGTTAAAATAGTATGGTGGGGCCCGGGGCCACTCACGCTAGACCTTTCGGCCGTCCTAACCACTTTCAGAACACCGGGACAAGAACGAGCAGCGTAATCGGCAGGCGAAGGGATCAACTACATACACAAATCAGTATGTATGCAAGCCACATACAATAGTCCTTAGAGCCATTCCATCTAAAAGAAATAGAAATAGTGCAACGCCATACGACAAGATTCAAATATCCTAGATAGAGATAATAATTTAGGATAGCTCCTCAGACAACACACATCAGAGTATTAGGCGGAAGCGGAAAACAAGATCCAAGTACGGATAAGAAGCAAATCAGCATAATATGCCACATAAATAAACACATCCCGCCCACAGGTCTCACGGATCCCCGTTCCCGGAATCTCTACACCGAGTGATCGTTGCCAACATCATCTGTCTCCTCCACCCAGTATCCATCTTGTGAGTACACCTGTTCATCTGAATCAAACAATTTATCATGTGAGACCCTAGGGGTACTCAGCAAGTCTTTATGCCACTAAAGGGGACACAACCTGGGGTGACGCAATTGCAGCAAAAGATAATATCTAACAAGTCTATGGATACTCGCTAACCATCCGCCTAACCAATGATAGATGGATGTCCGTTAATTAGGAACCATAGTTATAACAGTATAATTAACAGATCCATCCTCCTCCCAGCTTACCAACGAGGAAGCGGACGAACAACCCCCATCATCCGTTGGCAGTTTTATTAACCATTCCATGAGTATTGCACTATTTACTAGTCAAGTTCTTAGTCAAATTAAAAGTGGTACTTTAGTTATACTTGTCTATGATCGAGAAACTGTGCTCCAAGTCATCCATAACCGCGGACACGGCTTTCAGAAAGATTTACCCTGCAGGGGTGCACGAATAGCAACACACACTCGATCAACCTCGGAAAAACCAAATCAAAACCCAACGAGGCATTCACGACAAAGCAATCACATGATTCAAAAATATTTCAGGGGGCCACCCCATTAAGCTACCCGCGACGAAGCTAGCTGACTTCGAGACGGACTCAATGTTTGTGTGGACGGCGGTAAACGAGTGGGAACCCGAAAATGTGACTAGGCTTGTCGATACAGCGAAAACGTGTCATGATCCAAAACAGTACAGGTGCTCCTCGCACAATCTTAAATAAAGCAGTAACATGGCATAAGTACAGAATAGTAATAAAGCCCCAAACTAATTGTGGCCCCAAGGAATAAGAATGAATCAAGCTCTAGCTCAGGGGGTTCCATAAGGCCTCCCGGATGTGGATAATGCGAATAGTCAAGGAACAGGAATCAAGTACTCGGGGTCCTACGGGACACAAGTGAGCATGAAAAACCAAATAGCAGATATTGCTCACCGGTGCCTCTTTGATTAGTTATCCCATTACTACTCAGGTTATGTGGTTTAGGTACCTCGTTATTCATCAGACACTCACATACCCTACCCATGCTTTTCTACGACTCGCATGGCTCAAACAACTCCTGTAGTAATGGCTCATGGGATGGAGGAACAAGCTTCGGTGGGGTTTAAAAATAAAGGCTATGCAGTACTTGGGATTCATTTTAATGCAATCGCGACTCAATGATGCAAGAATAATATAGAGGCAATAGGTACTATATGTATGCAAGCATGTGGTAGTGCTTGCCTGGCAACTCAGTTGAAGCGAGAGATGGATCTGGGTAGTACTCCTGTAATTCCTGGTAATTCTCCTGCTGGGCGTCTATTCGAAGAAGAACCAAACAAACAAGGGCCAACATAAATAAAGTGCACAAGCATATGAAGTAAAATGCGACAAGCAAACAAGCATGCCATGATGAATGATGCGCAATTTACATGGCATTAAAGTAGCATGGCATGGTGAGGTGTGGAATACAAGAATAAAGCATTTTATTATTTGTTTAGTCAAGTTTTATTGCCATAAACAGTTCAGATTTCTAATAATGACATGATGCATGCTTCAATTCAGAACAAAGACTGCATAGATAGAACGGGCTCGTCGCGCTGATCGATTTAGACATATTATTTGCCCAATTTGAAGTAATAGAATTAAAATTATTAATTTATTAAGAAAAGGGCATTTATTTGTAATTTTAATCAACTCGAAATTTTAAAGTGTTCAAATAATATTTTGAATGGCTTATTTGAATTCCTCACATTTTTCTGATTCCAAAACATATATCATTTGTATTATTTGGATTTGTATTTTAAAAGTTATTTAAAATCTGATTTGAATTTGAATTTAAACAATTTTGAATTTGTTTTATTAAACAGAGTAGTGGCCAGACTTTATACACACAGGCAGAGCCAGACGCAGACACTGACGAGTGGGCCATGCGCTGACTCAGCAGCAGGTGGGGCGCAGCAGATTACGCGGGCTTTCTCACCGCGGAGCTGTCTAGCCCGAGGGACAGACAGGTGGGATCCATGTGCATACGGACCCACACGCGGGCGCGCCAGCCGGGGCGTGCCACGCGGCAGATCTGAGGGAGCGCGGGTGGAACGGCGGGTAAAATCAAGGTGCTTTTGTGTAAAACAGCATCAGCCGGTGACATGTGGGGTCTAGGGGAGCGCGGGTTGCGCCGGTAAAAAGGTGGGAGGGATTTGCAAAGCGACCCGCGGTACTATTTTTCTTCCAGAGTTTGTCTGACGAAACTGACGGGCAGCACGGTGCGGCGAGGCAAGACTCGAACTCGCGACCTAGCGCTTGCGCACGGCAGCGGCTACCGCTGCGGTGAGGCTGGGGTTGGTCAAAGGAAACGCGGGCGTGGCCAGATAAGGTGAAACCGGCGAGAAGACGACTTTCGACGTCGGCGAGCGCGTTGCGCCGAAGGCGCTCGTCCGGCGGCATGGCGCGCACAGGAAGCAAACACGAGCGGGAGGTTGTCTGGGAAAAAGTGTGGCTCACCGCGAGGAGGTTGGAGGTGGTGGCACGGCCGGAGGCGCAACGGATCGCCGGGGAAGCTGGCGGCCGGAGAACTAGGGTTTGTGTCAAGGGGCGCTGGTACTGGTGATCCTAGGGCTTCTCCTCCACGTCGGCGTGTACAGGGCGATGTAGCGAAACGTCCTTGGTCTCCTCGACCACCTCCACGATGAGCGTGCTGGCCGGAACGAAGAGACGCCGGTGGTACTGGCGGTGACCGGCGAGGGAGTGGTTGGCGTTGGTGAAGAAGAAGGAGGGGAGAGGCAGGGCACTGGGTTGGATCTGGGCGATGCCAGCAGGCGTGAGGAAGGAGGTAAAGCGAGAGGGAAAAAGGAGAGGCCGCCGTGGGGATCAGGTTGGAGATAAAGTGGCTTCGGCCACTTTTTCTCCTCCTCCTCATGTGCTCGACGTGAGTAGCCAGGGCAGGGGCAGGTTAGGGTGGAGCTGCCAGGTGGGGACGGCGTGGTGGAGCAGTTGGGGCCAGCATGGCATAGAGGAAGGGAGAGAAAAGAGAGAGGGGGGCTCGGGTGAGCTAGGCTAGGGTTAGATATGGTGGCTCGGGTTAGGGTTTTGTTAGGTTGGGGAGGTTAGTTGGGGTAGGGCAGGCATGGCAGGGAGAGGGGACCTTGACATGGGGAGAGGAGAGAGGTAAGGTGAGGGTTTAGATTAGAACTAGGTTTAGAGAGAAATAGAGGAAAAACTAGGGCTAGGGTTTAATTAGGTGTTTAGGTTTTAAAACTTGTCTATAAGATCAAGCCAAGAGGAATAGTGAGGGCTTTGATTTAGCCTAAGATGAGGTGAAGGAGAAACCAAGAAAAGAGAAAGAAAAATATTTATGGGAAAAAGGCCTCATTTGAATCATGCATGGCACCTTTCCATGTGAGGTTGATAAGGTGGAGATGGGAG
The DNA here is from genome assembly GCA_910589775.1 of Avena eriantha. Lineage (NCBI taxonomy): Eukaryota > Viridiplantae > Streptophyta > Magnoliopsida > Poales > Poaceae > Avena > Avena eriantha. The sequence continues at coordinate 86,552,357 of OU342746.1, read as the reverse complement.
AGGTGAGGTTTTGATGCTGAAAACAAAGTTCTAGGATCAAGATGAGGAGGGTGGAGTAAGAGAGAAAAAGGAATCTCACAAAATAAAAAGGTTCACTCCAAAATCCAAGAAATTCAAAGGAGAAAAGATGAGTGCTTTGCATGGCCCATGCAAAATAATTAATGCCATGTTTTATTCTTGTGAAAACAATAATATTATAACATGGCATGATCCCATGCATTAGCAAAAATGTGGAATAAGGCCAAGAAAAATAAAAAAAAGATTGGATCCACACTAACCCACATGAGCTAGATTAAATGGCCAAAAGAAAATAAAAGCTCATGGGTAATTAGGATGGTGGAATTATAAGGTGGTGACAAAGAAAGGTGGTGGAGTGGACTAAAATATATGCCCCCAACTCAACTTGGGCATCAAGCATTTATCAAGAACCAAATACAATATATCAAGAGCCAAATACAATTAATAATGCATATGAGAGAAGAACCAAAAGAAAAGGGGTTTAATATGATGCTCAAATGCAAGGTGGCATGATGACATGAGCATGATATAATTATGATGCAAAAATTATATATAGGAAGTAGCCATCATATTACTAGACCAAGTAGCATTACAATTGTTAGACAATTGGGATGCTACACGCGCCCTCCTCGTCCTCCAAACCCGAAAGCAGCAATGACCACTGCTGTTTCCATGTTGGGATTTTCTTCTGAGGTATTCTTGCGCTTCTGAGATTGTTGCTTTGGTAGTTTTGCCGATTGTGGCACATCTAGGGCATTCAGTAATCCCTCTACATCATCGTCAGTGTCTGCATACTTGCTCGCTGTTTCTATCATCTCTCCCAGATCAGTGACCTTGTCGCACTTCAAGTAGTGACATAGTAAACCTATTGGGAGTCCTGCAATGAAAGCTTCAATCGCAATTTGATCATTTACTCCTTGTTCTTGGTGTTGATCCATCATTCAAGGTAATCTCGGCAAGTTTCTCCGGCTTTCTGGGCACAACGCTGTAGGTATCCTACTGTACAGGGCCTCCGATATGTGCCTTCGAAATTCCGAAATAACACATTTTGCATGTCATACCAGTTGCGGATGGTATTCTCCGGAAGTTCATTGAGCCATGACATTCCGACTTCCACAACATAAGTGGGAGATATCGGGTTGCGACCAAGCTATTTCCGCCTTTGGCGATGCAGCAAGCCTGGAAAAAATCCTGGAGCCAAGTATCTGGCCGGGCCACACCGTCGTAGGGTTGGATGTGCCTTGATATAGTAAATACCTCTGGGAATTTTGTTTGTCGAATACGTGGTCTGAAGCACTTTGGACCTACATAGATGTTATCCGACTCGTAGCCCCGCGCCTCTATGTTGGGGTTGATCCGGTGTCTCCCATCACTTGGTGATAGGGAACGCCGTCTTGGTTGTTCGCTATAACTGTGGTGCCTTGGAGCCGGACTTCTGCTTCTGCCACCACCTCCTCCGCCACGACGCCCTCCTTGAGAGCCCTTGTGATGGCTGCTTGGCGGAGAGGGCGGTGCAGGTGGATTATTTCCGGCTGATCGCCGGCCTCCATCCGGAGTGTCATTATTCCGGTTCCGGGGAGGGTCTTCATTGCGACAAGCCCCCTGCCGGCTTGACTCAGCACATTGTTCGTCGTTCCTTCGTCCATCATTCCCACCGTGATGGGGTTCAGCCAAACGGCTTGCATGTCTAGGAGGTGGCATCCTTTGACGGTCCTCCTCCCGATGTTTCTCTTTGTTCTCTTCCCTGCGATTGCTCGACTCTCTCTAGGAGGGTTCTCGGATACAGTGCAGCAATCGCTTCTTGCTCCATGGCTGGAGCAACGTTGCTCCAGTTACGTGCGGTTCTTTGGTGCTGTCCTGAAGATCCGGTTGTTGAGTAGTTGTCTTCCCGACCGTCGGAACGGTAATGCTGTTCCGGAACCCGTTGGGGTCTAATATCATTCTAGGCCAGATCCATGCGACATTGGTCAGATTGAGAGACCAGTTTTCCGTTCCCGGATGTTGTGACTTTTTGTTGCTCCAGGCCCTTAGTGAGCAGCTTTATGCCCAACCAGACTTGTTCTGGGCCTGGATTATTTGCCACGATATCTTGAGCCGGGGTGGTGTTTTGTACAGGTGTTGGGTACACCAGATATCCCTTTCTATCGAGTCGAGGCATCCCTAGGTCTCCCTCAAAGAGAACCTTGTGGACTTCTGGAAATTTGTCGGCATGCGTGTGTCGTTTCCGGGTCTTCTGATGCTGCAGAGAGATGAACTTCTCCATAATAGCTATGATCTTCTTCTCTTCCTTGATGTTGTTGGCTTCATCAAGGAGTACTTGGCGACGCGCTTCTAGGGCTTGAGCCCTTTCTTCCAACTCTTCAGCAGTAAGTTCTGCAGCTATAGGGATAGGCATAGTTAACGCAACATCGATGAGTTTACGGGCACCAGCAGTGACCACGTGTCCATCCACCGAAGCTTCTTTGGGCTCGTCTGGGATTAGTGCTCCATCTGAGTCTTCTTCAAACTCCTCGGCGACCACTTCCTCTGCTGGAGGGTCTTTTGTCAGGGTCTTATTCTTCTTGTTCTTCTTCTTTGCCTTCTTGGCAGCGCCGGTAGCAAAGACAGCTTTGGGTCCGTTTCCCGGAGTCAAGCTCTGATCGGTACTTTCGGACATCTGGACGTCGGGATTATCTCCGAGATCCATGTCATCTTGCGCTTTGGGAGAGTTTTCTCCGGATCCTTCGTGCATGGCTTCTCCTTCTTCTGCTGCTTTGGAGCTGAACTCCTCTTCGATTTCCTTGGAGAACTTTCGGAAATCCGCCGATGTCATGGAATCATCCGAAGATGCCGGTAAGTCGGTGTTTGTTCCGATCGCCTCCAGCACCGAGTCTTTGTTGTCTCCAGCATCGGAAGAGCCGGATCCGGATCCAACATATCTGACAAAGTGTGACGCGTGCGTCCTGAGATAGTTGCGGCTTTCCTCCTGGGCTTCCTCGAAAATTCTGATGGTTTTGAGGACCTCATCCATGTTTGCACCTTGCATCATCATGCGCCTCAATGTATGCCTCGGGAAGGGTTGATCTGTTCCAGCATTGCAGAGCCGGAACCATGGTTGTTGTCTTGCTCCTCCTGGATTTCGACCTCAGTGGGTAGATCGATCTGGGATTCAACCTCGCTAGGGAGACCCACACCAGATTCGACTTGCACTGCTAGACCTGCTTTAGGTTTAGGTTTCTCCACTACCTCCGCAACATGTGCGGGCTAGGTGGGATTAGGGTTTTATGACATCTGGAACTCTGTCGCCTTCGTGGACAAAGTGGACCCAGAGATTTCTTCTGCTCTATCATCACCGCTCCGGTGGGTAGGGCAGGTTCAGCGAAACCGATGTATACATCAATCTCGCCAAAAGACCTTGCCCCTAGCCGGAATCCAGGTCTTGTCGAGAACGACAAGAGGGACGTCGCTAGCGTAGAAGACGCGACCGATGGCGATGGTCTCGCCGATTCTGATTCTTGCAGATTCCGCTCGGAATGCAGATCCGAAGCTCACTTGCCCCACGGTGGGCGCCAACTGTCGTCGGATTGATGACAAGTACACCATGAGGGGGTCCTCGAGGCGTGTGGAAGAGAGGTGTGTGAGACGTACGGTGTTCCGGAATGGTGGCACACAAGTTTACCCAGGTTCGAATCCGCTGACTTTGGACGGATCCTACTCCTGCTAGCAATCCTGTAATACGGCAGAGCCAGAATATGGGTTAGAAGGGTTTCTCCTGTGCGAGTTGAGATTGTAGACTATTGTCGTGTTCCCTAAAGGAATACCCTAGGACAGATTATATAGATATTCGGCCTAGGGTTTACATGAGAGACCTTGATACGTTGCAAACATATCTATAATTTTTGATGTTCCATGCTTGTTTTATATTTACTTTCTTATATTTTGTCCACACTTTGGAGTATTTTTACACATTTTCAGGAACTAACCTATTAACAAGATGCCACAGTGCCAGTTGCTTGTTTTCTGCTATTTTTGGTTTTTAAAAGCTAGTAAGGAATTTTTCTCGGAATTGGACCAGACAAAAGCCCAAGTCAATATTTCACTAGAAGGAACACGGAGTCCACAGGGGAGACGAAGAGGGGAGCCAGGCTGGCCACACCTGGTGGTGGCACGGCCAGCCCTAGCAACGCTAACAGGGGGTGTGGGCCCCCTGGCACTCCACCGACCTTGCCCCTTCACCTATCTATTGCTCTCGAGACGAAAACTCTAAGTATACGGTCAAAATTCCATGAAAGAGTCTGTAGCCACCGCCATTTCCATCCCTAGATCGAGAGGGATCTGAAGCTCTTCCCGGCACCCTGCTAGAGGGGAGAGATCAGCTTGGAGGCCTTCTTCATCACAATGCCTTCCTCCGGTGTGATGCGTGAGTAGTTCATCCCTGGACTACGGGTTCATCTAGTAGCTAGATGGTTGGTTCTCCTCCTTTGTGCTACCATGTTTAGATCTTTTGAGCTCCGCTCATGATCAAGATCATCTATTTGTAATCCTACATGTTGTGTTTGCGGGGATCCGATGGATATTGAGATGCTATTTCATATTGATTATTGATTCTATCATGTCTTTGTTATTTGAGATCTTGCATGCTTTCCGTTGTTAGTAGCTATCTTGGCCTAGTAGATGCTAGCAACTCCAAGAGGGAGTATTTATGCTCGATAGTGGGTTCATCCTCTAGGAATCTGGAGTGACAAAAATCTCTAAGGTACGAGATGTGCTGTTGCTATTAGGGAGAAAAGATGAATCCTTTGTTCATAGAACAATCGTATTGTTTACTTTACACATTGTGCTTAATGCAATTATCTGTTGCTTGTAACTTAATACTGGAGGGGGTTCGGATGATAACCTGAAGGTGTATTATTAGTCATAGATGCAGTTGGATTACGGTCTATGTATAATGTGGTAATGCCCAATCAAATCTCATAGGAGTCAAGATGATTAGTATATGCATTTATGCTTTCTTGATGTTTGTCAAGTGCCCCGCTGTAATTTGTTCACCCAACATGTCATGTATCTTAAGAAGAATCACCACTCGTTAACTATGGACCCCGATCCACTCTTTTACCATCAATCTACAAACCTATTTACTGTTTTCTGTTTACTTTCTACAAGCTATTACTATCTTCAACACAATACGTTTAATACTTTGTTTTCAGCAAAACCGGTGAGATTGACAATCTCACTCTAAGTTGGGGGCAAAGTTCTGTAGTTGTGTTTTGAAGGATTCCAAGTTCAAAACAACACCTTGGAGGTGTTTCCTTGCTCCTACTAGTTCGATAACCTTGGTTTCATAACTGAGGGAAACTTGCTGATGTGCTCATCATACCTTCCTCTTGGGGTTCCCCAACGAGCTCGAGATATCTTGAGCCATCAATCTCTTTTCTGCCGCCATTGCCGGGGAGTCAAGGACATCTTCATGAGGGGAGTCCCTCATAACCAATCTCTTTACTTTGTTTTATTTGTTTTGCCTAGTTTATTTCTTCTTTGTTTTCTTGTTTCTTTATCAAAAACACAAAAAAATAGTTGCACTAGTTTGCTTTCTTTATTAAAAACACAAAAAAATCATTATTTGTTCCTACCTTAAGTTGCCATTATGTCTAGCATTGCTCCAATCACTATGTCACTTGAGGAAATGATTTTTACTTTCAAACAAGGAATTGAAGAGAGTTTCAAAGAAGCTTGGTCTAGAATCTCTGATTTACATGAAAAACTGAACCTAAAACTACTCAAAGCTTGTTTCTTAGCAGTTTTTACTTTGGAACTGCTCTTTGCTATAGATATGCTTTGGATGCTGTAGTAGGAGGAGATTTCCTCCAATGCAATGAGTATGAAGCTTGGAAAGCCATAAAGAAGGTGGTCTTAACATATAACTTGCCTAGCAAATCTGATTCTTCCTTTATAAACATATTTGCTAGATTGAACACTCTTGAGACCCACATTGCTAGTTTAAAAGAATGCTATAACATGCTTATAGAGCATCATGATTATGTTCCAATAAATTCTGAACCCTCAAAATGTCTTCCTATAGTAAAAGTTGTTATAAATAATGAAAATTTTCATGGGCGCTGTTATCATGTCTGAATTCTATCTTATGCCTAAAGATATCTATGAATATTTGAATCTTTGGGGACTTTTTAAAGGGGGATAAGAAATATCTCTTACTAATAATGCCACAATATTACCCATTGGAATAGCTGAAGGAGTGTTTACAAAGATTCTCGGGAAAGTGGTGTCTACTGATTATCTTGTTATTGAATGTGTAGGAAAAGGACAAATTACACTTGGAAGATCCCTACTAAAATTCCTTGGAGCAATAATAGATGTGGAAAAGGGCATCATGCACTTTGCTTCTCCACCAAACAATCACACGTTCCCCAAGGATAAGAACAAAGGTAAGAAAGGTAGGGGCATGAAATCGGGTTTTAATGCTTCTTCATTTGAGAATACTTGATTCTTTTCTTGCTTCTTATGCCTATCTCAAAGGCATTAAAGAAAACCACTTATTGGGAGATAACCCAAAAGTTTTAGTTGAGTCTTGGAAGTTATTGGCTCTGTAATAACCGCTCCTTATAATTTTTGCGTGGTTTTTGTGCCAAGATTAACCTCTAATGGGAGAGAAGTAATGCATCAGAAAGTTGCTGTCCCGAAACAGATTTCTATGCTTCGTTGTAAAAATGCGTGAAACATCTCTGTACGTTAGTTTGATATGTAATTGTTTGAGCTTTGTCCCCATGTTGTTATCCAACTTTAGTTAGTTCAACACTTTTCTATTTGAGCAACAGAAGGTCTTCTAAAAAATTTGTTTTTACCTGCTGGTGTGTTGTGACAGATTTCTGCCATTATTTGCATTTGCCTCTTAATCTCTTTCTCTTTGAGTTCTCTTTCATCATTTGAACTTTTTAAAGGAAGTGCTACATTAGCTTGTGTTTTAATGGAAGTTTTACTTGTATTGAAACTGAACCAAAAGACTTATTACCTTGAGTACACTAATGTTGCTAATGAAGATTGTGTGAAGTTTTGTATGAAGGAAATTTTTAAGTGTAGGGAAGAGTAATGTGATGAGATTAAGTATGGAAAAAAGCTCAAGATTTGGGATGCCACCCGTGTCACCCCAAGAAATATCCAAGAAGTACAAGCGTCAAAGCTTGGGGATGCCCAAGGCATCCCCTTCTTCATCAATAAAAATCTCAAGTTTCTTCCAAACACTTCATTTTATTGTTTCATGCACAGTTGTGTTGTTCTTGGAGCTTCTTCATTTTTTTTGGTTTTCATTTGATTAGTTTGCTTGAATAAGTTGGTTGGACCCCCACATTCATACATTAGATTTCAAATAAGTTGGTTTGGATTGGAAAAGAGTAGGAAAAGTTCATGCTTAAGAGGTATAAAAGGAGCTTGTTTTTAACTATGGCTTATGCTTTGTCATGTCATGCTTGATATTGTTTTGGATTTATGCTTAGTGATTTTTTCTGTAGCATGACTTGTTATACACAATTGAGATTGCTTAATGTGCCTTGAAAGAATCATGCGTTGTTTTAGCATATGAAAGCATAGTATTGTCGTATTCTCCATTGATGCTTTATTTGGGTTGACTTGGCACATGCTCACACCTTGTTAAGACTATACCAAGTCACCATAGCTTCTATGATCATTTAGTTTTAGACTTTTAATATGACTTTATGCTTTAATTAATGATGTTTTGTTACTTTGCATGATTATGGCCATTATTGCTCTCTTAGTTGGTCGCTCCCAGTCTTTTGCTAGCCTCCATACGAAGTATGAGTTCCACTAATGCATCCAACTCCAAATAAAACCAAGTTATTCCAAAGAGTCCACCATACCTACCTATTAGCATTTTCTATTACAAGTATATTCATGTTTTTATCTACCTTCTGAATTAAACTTGTTATGTGAAAATTAGTGATTAAAGCTCTCACGAACTTGATGGCACACTTTACTTTTATTGCACTTATTAAACTTGAACCATTGTGTCATCTATGTTTTATATGCTTGCACTTATACGTTGGGATTAGCAGAATCATGCTATCATGGGGAACACTTTCAACATTGCACTTGTACACTGTACCCAGTTGATATCATGCTCTTTTGTTTATGGATGTCGTCGGTGTGAAATGAAAGGGGAGCTTGTAAGTCCATGGAGTTATGTATGTGTGTTAGAGAAACGCCTGGCCGGCTGGTCTAATCCATGCCTTATCATGGTGGAAACCTGCATCGTAACCATAATGAGCAATCTATGAAGCATTCTTCTTATAAAAAAGAGATAGAGATTGAGAAAAAGAAAAAAAAGATGAGAAAACAGGAAAGAGAGAAAAAAGCACCATTTTCCCATGGTAAATAAGAAGATGCTTATTGTCTGCTTGCCTTGTCATTTTGATATGGGGACTCTTCTGTATCATCGGGCAAGGGGTACCCCGTTGGTGGTTCTCTATGATAGACATGTGCTTACTATGACAAGAACTTACCGGTAACTAAAGTTGAGTAGCATGAGGAGCGGCCCGCGTATTCATGGGACATGAGATTGCCAACTTATACTTTGTCAAGCATATACTCCATAGTTTGTTCACTTTAACCTTAATCACTTCAAGATGCTTATGATAGGGGCAATGAGAGCTGAAAGCTAATAAGTACCATAATTTTTGGAACCTCTTTATCAGACTTGAATCCCTGCTTCCTTCCATGAAGGCCTTTCTTTTACTTTTATGTTGAGTCTCCATCTTCTATCTTTATGCACCTATTAAGAGATCTTAGTGGTCATTCTTAGTTTAATGTGCATTGTCCCAAAACTTGTTGATTGATGCATACATTTGATATTGCTTGTTCTTAAACTATTTGTATCTAGTCACCCTTATGAACTTTGAAGGTGTCCTATGCATTTATGTTTTGCTAAACTATGAGGGACAAGCTGAAGGCCATTGTCATTATGTTTTCTTTATGTGAAACAAACAAAGGTCTTTCAAAGCATTGTTATTCATGAATCTTCTGTTTGTACCTTTTCATGTTATTACATAGTTGCTATGTCTTATTGTTAGAACTATATCTTTCATGCTATGTTAAAGTACTATGATCCCATCTATCAATGTTTTATACCTTGATCAAGATTTTGATGGTGCATATCACCTAAAAAATTATTCTTTCTTTTTTATCATTTACCTACTCGAGGATGAGCAGGAGTTAAGCTTGGGGATGTTGATACGTTACAAACGTATCTATAATTTTTGATGTTCCATGCTTGTTTTATATCTACTTTCTTATGTTTTGTCCACACTTTGGAGTATTGTTTCACATTTTCTGGAACTAACCTATTAACAAGATGGCACAATACCAGTTGCCTGTTTTCTGCTATTTTTGGTTTCAGAAAAGCTAGTAAGGAAATATTCTCGGAATTGGACCGAACAAAATCCCAAGTCAATATTTCACCATAAGGAACACGAAGTCCGGAGGAGAGACGAAGAGGCGAGCCAGGCCGGCCACACCTGGAGGTGGCGCGGCCAGCCCTAGCCGCGCCACCCGGGGGTGTGGGCCCCTGGCACACCACCGACCTTGCACCTTCACCTATATATTACTCTCAGGACAAAACCCTAAGTAACCGATCAAAATTCCACGAAAGAATCTATAGCCGCTGCCATCTCCATCCCTAGATCGGGAGGGATTTGAAGCTCTTCCCGGCACCCTGCTGGAGGGGAGAGATCACCCTAGAGGCCTTCTTCATCACCATGCCTGCCTCTGGTGTGATGCGTGAGTAGTTCATCCGTGGACTATGGGTCCATGTAGTAGCTAGATGGTTGGTTCTCCTCCTTTGTGCTACCATGTTTAGATCTTGTGAGCTCTGTTCATGATCAAGATCATCTATTTGTAATCCTACATGTTGTGTTTTCAGGGATCTGATGGATATTGAGATGCTATTTCAGATTGATTATTGATTCTATCATGTCTTTGTTATTTGTGATCTTGCATGCTCTTTGTGTTAGTAGCTATCTTGGCCGAGTAGATGCTAGCAACTCCAAGAGGGAGTATTTATGCTCGATAGTGGGTTCATGCCTCTAGGAATCTAGGGAAGTGACAGAAATCTCTAAGGTACTAGATGTGTTGTTGCTACTAGGGAGAAAACAGCAATCCTTTGTTCATAGAACAATCGTATTATTTACTTTACACACTTTGCTTAATGCAATTATCTATTGCTTACAACTTAATACTGGAGGGGGTTCGGATGATATCCTGAAGGTGGATTATTAGTCATAGATGCAGTTGGAATACGGTCTATGTATAATGTTGTAATGCCCAATCAAATCTCATAGGAGTCAAGATAATTAGTATATGCATGTATGCTTTCTCGATGTTTGTCAATTGCCCCACTGTAATTTGTTCACCCAACATGTCATCTATCTTATGGAGAATCACCACAAGTGAACTATGGACCCCAGTCCCCTCTTTTACCATCAATCTACAAATCTATTTACTATTTTCCACTTACTTTCTACAAGCTATTACCATCTTCCACACAATACATTTAATCCTTTTTTTTCAGCAAAACCGGTGAGAGTGACAACCTCACTGTAAGTTGGGGGCAAAGTTCTGTGGTTGTGTTGTGTAGGATTCCAAGTTGTAAACAACACCTTGGAGGTGTTTCCTTGCTTCTACTGGTTCGATAACCTTGGTTTCATAACTGAGGGAAACTTGTTGCTGTGCTCATAATACCTTCCTCTTGGGGTTCCCCAACGAGCTCGAGATATCTTGAGCCATCAGACCTGTCCGGCTACGACTAAGAGTCGGTTACAGAGTACATATTGAACTACAAGTAACATAATAGGCCTATGTAGGTAAGTCATCTGGGCCTTCCAGTAGGCGGACTGGACTTTGTCTCTTCTCCCTGACTGGGCCGCCCGTGAAGCTTAGCTCTAACCCGAAGTGGGCCACCCTGGTCAGTGAGGCATAGTGAGGATACCCAGAAAGTATACCCCAACAGTTGGTCGTTAAATTCTCTATGCCCACGCAAGAAAATTTGTTGATGGCAAAGATATCTATACGACCAAACTATATGGCCGGATTTTTTATTCCCGCTGTATAGTTGGTCGTTAAACCTTTAGTACTCATCAAAAAATTTCTATTTCTTCGAGAATACCTTCTTATCTTGAAACTTAGCAAAACATCTTGTTTTTGATAGAAAAATGACAGTTGAAATCATCGACCAAAAACAACATGTATAGAGAAGGATTTCTAGCTCTTCCTATCTTATTGTCCTCAATTGGAGGTTCTCTTTTTGATCTTGACAAAAATTATTAATCTAGTTGTTGTAGATAAAACTCAAACTTTTATTTTTATACTTATTCTACACTTGGTCAATCGATATTTCGACTACTTTTCGACAGCTGCATTTTTACGGGCGCGCTTGTGCAAGAATGTCTGTGAAAATTTTGTAGTAATGCGATGAACACTTTATTCTTTAGTTTATCTTATTAATGTGATGGGTTGACTCCCATTAAACATTTTATTAAGGATGGTTGAATAACTCAACCCCTTCTCTATTCTCGAATTCTTACCTTGGGTTCACTACCAGGAAAATGGCTATAGGTAATCCGAACATCCGTGGCGCACGTGCTAGTGGTGCTCCACGACTAAAATAGGCGTGGTGCACTAGCCACAGGTGCCCTACGGCTAACTACCGTAAGCGTGGCGCACATGCAGATGGTGCGCCACAGCTGTGTGTGGGCCCGAGCACTATCGGTCGTAGACCACATAGCCGTAGCGCACCCATGTGAAGTGCGCTACGGGTGTGGCCGGTAGTCGTGGCGCACATGGCCACCATGCGCTACAGGAAACATCGGGCCACCCTGCTGTGTAACTGGGAAAACATGTATGTGGCTGATGGCTCAGTGTTGACGGCGCCAGAAAAATGCTGGTGTGGTGTTGATGTAGAGCTCGTTGGGAACCCCAAGAGAAAGGTATGATGAGCATAGCAGCAAGTTTCCCTCAATTATGAAACCAAGGTTTAATCAAACCAGTAGGAGCAAGGAAACACCCCAAAGGTGTTCCTAGCTGAGCCTTGGCAAGCGCACTACCGGTGCTAGTAGCAACGTGGAGACCTGCACAACATAACCATAGAACTTTGTCCCCAACATGAGATGAGGTTGTCAATCTCAGTGTGTTTTGCGGAAAACAAAGGATTAAACGTATCGAATGGAATGAAGTAATAGTTTGCAGAAAGTAAATACAAAGTAGTAAACAGTTTATAGATTGAATCTAAAAGAAAGGACCAGGATCCATAGTTCACTAGAGGTGGCTCTCCTTAAGATAGATAACATGCTGGGTGAACAAATTAGAGCGGGGCAATTGACAAACATCGAGAAAGCAATACATGCATATACTTATCATCTTGACTCCTTTGGAACTTGATTGGGCATTACAACATTATACATAGACCGCCATCCAACTGCATCTATGACTAATAATCCACCTTCAGGTTAACATCCGAAACCCCTCCAGTATTAAGTTGCAAGCAACATATTAGTGCTTTACGAATTGCGTGTAATGAAAATAATACGATTGTTCTATGAACAAATGATTGTTGTTTTCTCCCTAGTAGACACAGCACATCTAGTACCTTAGAGATTTCTATCACTTCCCCAGATCACCAGAGGCATGAACCCACTATCGAGCATAAATACTAACTCTTGGAGTTGCTAGCATCTACTTGGCCAAGATAGCTACTAACAAAGGAAAGCATGCAAGATCACAAATAACAAAGACATGATAGAATCAATAATCAATCTGAAATAACATCTCAATATCCATCGGATCCCCGCAAACACAACATACAGAATTACAAATAGATGATCTTGATCATGAACGGAGCTCACAAGATCTAAACATGAAAGCACAAAGGAGGAGAACCAGCCATCTAGCTACTACATGGATCCGTAGTCCAAGGATGAACTACTCACGCGTCACACCAGAGGCTTGCATTGTGATGAAGAAGGCCTCCAGGGTGAATTCCCCTATCCGGCAGGGTGCCGGGAAGAGCTTCAGATCCCTCCCGATCTAGGGATGGAGATGACGGCCGCTATAGACTCTTTCGTGGATTTTCGATCGGGCACTTAGGTTTTCATCCCGAGGGCATCTTATAGGCGGAAGGAGAGGCCGAGGGGGTGACGGAGGTGGCCAGACCACCCCCTGGCGCGGGCCAGGCTTGGCCACGCAGCCAGGTGGTGTGGTGGCCCCTGGCCCCTCTCCGTCTCGTACTCTGGCATCTGATGACTTCCAGAAAAATAGGCACTTTGGCTTTTGTCCCGTCCAATTCCGAGAATATTCATTTTCTGACTTTCCTGGAACCAAAAACAGCAGAAAACAGGCAGCTAGCACTGTGGCTTTTGTTAATAGGTTAGTCCAAGAAATCATATGAAAAGTACTCCAAAGTGTGGACAAAACACAAGAAAGTGGATAAAACTAAGCATGGAACATCAAAAACTATAGATACATTTGCAATGTATCAGTGGCACACGGCTGGTATGTGCGCCACGGATGTTCTTTATTCCTGTGGCGCACCGCTCCATGTGTGCCACAGATGTGCGTTCTGCTACTACTTTTTGGCAGATACCTTTGCACATTTGACTAGATCTCACCATCTCCCACTTCACTTTCCCCTCCTTCTTCCTCCTTGGATCTCGCCCTCCTCCTCCTTCCACCTCAGTTTCTCCATTCTTTCACCATTTGTAGCATGTAAAACTTACCTTGGATGCTACATACATAATAGAGGAAAGCTCTCCTTCCGGCCACCATCCTCTCGGTCTCTTACCTCTCCTTCAAGGTCTTCTCGGTCTCTCATCTCGGTAAGTTGTCTATGTAAGAGGATGTGTTTATGTGTATGGATGATATGGTCACATATCTGTGGAGAGGATCGATGCTCTCATGTGTTTGGAGAGCATGCATTGCATGCTCTCTCATATATTGGCATTGTTTTGCCAAAATGTTGATTCATTTCCATTTTGGCAAGACTTTGACATTTCGCAAAGGTCCTAATTTTAGGATAGGTCATGCCGAAATTTTCCATCGACCATTGTATGCATGCATTGGTTCTGTGGTTGTAATAAACTTCTAATTCTACCTTGTACACTCCGCAGGCAACCATGGTCTGCATAATGAGCGAAGGCATTGTGGCCAACATGATACGAAATAACATGACGGAGATAAGATGTCCATGCAGAAGATGCAAACTCAATTGGTTGATCGACCCAGATTCCGAAAATATGAAGGCGCACCTCCTCCGCCATGGTTTCATGGATGGCTACACTCATTGGATAAGTGATGATGAAGACAATGAGGCCGTAAATGGGGCGGCGGACAATGAGGAAGGAGGGCAACATGATCATGATCATGGCGAGGATGGGCGAGATGAAGAAGAGTCTCCTGGAGATGGTTAAGGTGCGGAAGCAGACCAGGATGATGATGATATAGATGCCGGAGCAGACGATGGAACAACGTCAGGCTGGGTGCAAGACCCTTATGTTCAAGAACTGCTTCTCAAGCAGACGAGTAACGCCAAGGCTGCCGCTAGAGAGAAAGCCAAGCTTGCGCAACTTGAGAAAGACGCGGTTACTACATTGTATGAAGGATGCAAGCCCGATGATACCCGGTTGAATGTAACGCTCAAGGCTATGGAGATGAAGGCAAAACACAAATGGATCGACGCAAGCTTCGACGATATGGTGGCATTCTGGCACGATCATCTCCCGAAGGGGAACACGTGTCCAACTAGTATCGAGGACGCAAAGAAAATTGTGTGTCCTCTTGATCTACCGCACATTAGATACCACGTCTGCATCATTGATTGCATCATTTATCGGGGCGAGGACGCGGAGAAAACCACATGCCTGGTGTGCGGCGTTAGTCGATACAAGAAAGGGAAGAAAGCTCCTCGGAAAGTGCTATGGTACTTTCCTATCACTCCTCGTCTGCATCGCTATTTCGCAGACCCTAAGGAAGCAAATCTCATGCGCTGGCATACGGAAAGAAAGAAGCCAGGAGATGACGATGACCCTGAAAAGGATGAGCTGCTAACGCACCCTGATACATTGCAAATGTATCTATAATTTTTGATGTTCCATGCTTGGTTTTATCTATTTTCTTGTGTTTTGTCCACACTTTAGAGTACTTTTCATATGATTTCTTGGACTAACCTATTAACGAGAGCCATAGTGGCAGTTGCCTGTTTTCTGCTGTTTTTGGTTCCAGGAAAGTCAGAAAATCAATATTCTCGAAATTGGACCGGACAAAAGCCGAAGTTCCTATTTTACCGGAAGACTCACGGAGCCCGAAGCAGAGACGGAGGAGGGCCATGGCCTGACCACACAATATGGTAGCGCGGGCTAGCCCTGACCACGCCACCAGGTGGTGTGGGCCCCTTTGCACTCCACTGACCTTGCCTCTTCGCCTATAAGAAGCCTCCCGATGCATAAACCCAAAATCGTCAATCATAAAGCCACGAAAAGTTCCGCTATGCCGCCGCTACCGAAGGGGAGATTCGGGGGACAGAATGTCTATGTTCTGGCATCCTGCCGGGATGGGGAAGTGCCCCCGGAGACATCTCCATCGATCTCCACCGCCATCTCCATCACCATTGCTGATTCCCATGATGAGGAGGGAGTAGTTCGCTCTCGAGGCTAAGGCTTCTACCGGTAGCTATGTGTTCATCTCTCTATCTATGCATGATCTTGTTGTGGTCATGAGCTTTGTAATCAAGTAGATCTACCTTGCTACTCAAGTGCTTAATATATCTCTGCTCTCCCCATGTCTGTGAAAGTGACAGCGTGCTCACCATGGTGGCACTTAGGCTAGAGATTACAAATACTTTTTATGAGTTATATTTGGAGTTGGATGTCTTTATGAAATTGTGGTGTTTGTTGGACTCATCTAGTGCTCAAGGTGACAGTGTGGGGTTATCTAGATGGGAAAGGCTTACTTTGAGGTGTGCTGTTATAGCCCTACCAATGATTAGAGTGTTAACCAGAGAGTAGTTAAGAGTAGTATCATAAAGAAGGATATATTTATGAGAGAGTGTTCACTAGTGAAAGTATGATCTCTAGGCCTTTTTTCTAAGCATTGATACACCATTTGCAACTAGATCTATTACATGTTTGCTTGGTTTCATCTTTATTTCAGTTTTCCTTTAGTCTCTTCCATGCTAGCAAGCTATTTTATATCACCGTTACCACTTATAATTATCTATACCACTTGTATTTGACTATCTCTTCGCCAAACTAGTGCACCTATACACCTGACAAGTGTATTGGGTGTGTTGGGGACACAAGAGACTTCTTATATCTTGATTGCAGGGTTGCTTGAGAGGGAATACCTTTGACCACTTCCTCCCTGAGTTTGATAAACCTTGGGTGATCCACTTAAGGGAAAACTTGTTGCTGTTCTACAAACCTCTGCATTTGGAGGCCCAACAACTGTCTACAAGAATAGAAGTGCGTAGACATCAAGCTATTTTCTGGCGCCGTTGCCGAGGAGGTAAGGTAAAAGGTACTCACATCTTTCGGTGTGAGTGCTCGAAGTTATTTCCTTTAGATTCTGCAATTTTGTATTTTTGTTTCTTGTTTTCACTAGTTAGGCTTAATGGAAAACAACAACAAAAATTAGAGAGCTTTTTAGTCTTTTTCCTAATATAGAACATGAATTGTCTGAAAAGAAAATTAAAAAACCCATGGAACTTTCTTTGCATGCTAATAGCAATGTTATTAGTATGAATCTTTTGAACACCTTTGTTACTAATGCTATGGAAACGTCTAAGCTTGGGGAAGTTGGTTCTTATGAAAATGATCTCTTTAGTTCCCCAGTTTTAAGGAAGAAAATTTGCTCTTATGATACTTTATCTCCCATATGTGGTAATTCTAATGATACTTGTGATATTTTAAATCCACATACTGAAAGCATCCCTTTTAAAATACCTATAAAAATTATTGATCGTGTTATGGATAACTACTATTTTGGAGATGGAACTATCCATCCCGGTGATCATTTACTCTTTATACACGAATTATGCGGGTTGTTCAAGTGTGCAGGTATTACAACAGATCACGTCAAGCAGAAGTTATTCTCTTTTTCACTTAAGGGCAAAGCAAGGGAGTGGTATGAGCTACTAGATGATCCTCATCATTTGGAGTGGAATGAACTTGAATCTCTCTTTTACTCTAAATTTTATCCTCCTCATGAAATTCATAAAGATAGGAATTACATTTATAATTTTCATCCTCATGATGGAGAAAGTATTGCCCAAGCATGGGGGAGATTGAAGTTACTAATTCTGAAATGTCCCATTCATGAGTTCCCCGGGAATATTGTTATTAATAATTTTTATGCGAGGCTTTCAGGACATTACAAGGACTATCTAGATACTTGTTTAGAGGGATCCTTCACGAGTAAGGAGGTCAAAGCTAAGTGGGATCTTCTTGAAACAATTCAAAGAAATATCGAAGATTGTGATAACAACAAAGGTAAAGAACCATGTATAAACTATGAGTATGATTGCATTAAGTCTTTCGCTGAAACTACTGATTTTCAAGAGCTTAGTGCTAAATATGGTCTTGATCCTCAAATTCTTATTGATTGTTATAGAACCTTTGCTTCTCATATTAATGATCCTAAACAAAATTGGGACATGTATCATTGAGCCTTATAAAGACACTTGCATGGAAAATGAAAATTATATTAATGATAGCAATAAACATTCTCAAACCTCTGAAAGTACTATTTCTTATAAGCATGTTAATTTTTTTGGAATACATAGACCTTGTGAGAATAATCAAATTGAAGAAGACTATTGTATCACCCATAGGAATGAAAAAACTAGAATGTGGTATAGGGCTTTAAATGAACTTGGTGAAAAAGTTCGTGCCCTTTATCCTTTTATTTGTGAACTTTGCTTTGAAGTGGGTCATTTCAATTTTCAATGCTCGGGCCATAATAATAGCCCTTCTAATCCAATGAGTACTACAAGTTTGTATTGTGATGACATGATCACTCCTAATCAGCATGATGAACTTACATTATTTTTGGGGTGTGAAGAGTTATCAAGAAAAACCTCTTTGGTAGATATGGGTGCTTTTGATATGAATAGTGTCCTGCATGGTTGTCATCTTTATTGTGTTCATAATTTCCACACAAATACTTACATAGAAAATATTATAGAAGATGAGATTTTGCCAAAATATGATAGGACTAATATGTGTTTTGATCTTATTAATGAAAAGAAGGAATCCTCCAAAGTTTGTTCTATTGTCTCTAACAATGAACCAGGTTATATGGAGAAGCTTCCTTTCAAGCCTCTCCCTCCTAAAGAGAAAAAGAGAAAGAAGAAGAGGAGGAGTAAAAGGAGAGAGGAAACGGTATTTCCCCCTAAGCATGTTGCTCCTATTATAGTTTTTGATGAGTCTAAACTCGATGATGTTCCTATGCCTATTACCTATAGTAGTGATCATGATTTGGAAAAGCATAGTACTTTTGATATTGGAAATCACTTCGGTACCAATTCTTAAAATGATGATAATTTTTATACTATTAGTGCTATCCATGTTCCTTCCAATGATGATATGTTTACAAATGAACACACTTTGGAAGATAACTATTCTATTGCTTATGATGATACTATACCCCCAATATATGATGATTGCGATGGTGAATATGATATTTTCAGTCCACCTACTATTGAGGAGGAAAGTAATTATGATTACAATATGCCTCCTATATTTGATGATTATGGTGATGAGAATAATAATGATAGCTATTTTGTTGAATTTGCTCCCAATACAATAAATAAGAATGACTATGTTTATGTGGGGAGTATTAATTCTTTTATGCATGTGGCTCATGATAAGAATGTTTTATGTGATAGTTATATTATTACTTTTATTCATGATGCTACTGAAAGTTATTATGAGAGAGGGAAACATGGTTTTATGTGTCTCAACAATATTAAGTTTCCCCTCTTTATGTTGAAAGTCTTGGAAGTTTCACTTGTTTTACTTTCCTATGCTTGTTCCTTTGTGCTTTCATGACTTGTTTCTTTACAAGATTCCTATGCATAGGAAGTGGGTTAGACATAAATGTGTTTTGAATTTGCTTCTTGATGCTCTCTTTTACTTCAATTCATATGTCTTATGTGAGCATCTTCTCAAACTATCATGCCTAACTTAAAGGCGTTAAACAAAAGTACTTATTGGGAGATAACCCAAAAGTTTTAGATGAGTCTTGGAAGTTATTACTTCTTTAATAACCGCTCCTTATCCTTTGTATTCGTTTTTTGTGCCAAGAGTAACCTCTAATGAGAGAGAAGTAACGATTGGCAATGTTGTTCTACCGAAACAGATTTGTGTGCTTCACCGTAAAAATTCGTGTAAAATATCTGAACGTCTTTTTGAGGCGTAAATTTTTGTGCTTCTGCCCCAGGTTGTTATCTAACTTTCGTTAGTTCAACACTTTTCGATTTGAGCAACAGAAGGTATTCGAACAAATTCGCCTTTACATGCTGGTCTATTTTGACAGATTCCTGCCATTTTCTGCATTTGCTTCTTGTTGGTTCCTTTTTGAGTTCTTTTGGGGAATTGAGATTTTTGAGGGAAGTGCTAAAGTAGCTAGTGTTCTAATGGAAGTTTATTTGGTGTTAGAACTAAACCTTAAGACTTATTTATCTTGAGTGCACTAATGTTGCTAATAAAGATTGTGTGAAGTTTTGTATGAAGGAAAAATTTCAGTTGTATGGAAAGAATGAGTAATGAGATGAAGGATGGACTAAAGCTCAAGCTTGGGGATGCCACGCGTGTCACCCCAAGAGATATCCAAGAAGTACAAGCGTCAAAGCTTGGGGATGCCCAAGGCATCCCCTTCTTCATCAATGAAAATCCCAGGTTTCTTCCAAACGCTTCATTTTTATTGTTTAATGCACAGTTGTGTTGTTCTAGGAGCGTCTTCCTTTTCGTTTTCATTTTGGTTTTTCGTTTTCTTAGTTTGATGAATAAATTGGTTGGACCCCCTCTTTCATACATTGGTTTTCAAATAGTGTGGTTTGGATTGGAAAAGAGTAGGAAAGTTCATGCTTAAGTGGCAAAGAGAGCTTGTTTTTGACTGTGGCCTATGCTTTGTCATGCCATGCTTGATATTGTTTTGGCTTTATGCTTAGTATTCTTTGCTGTAGCATGACTTGTTATAAACAATTTAGATTGCTTAATGTGCCTTGGATGAATCATGCGTTGTTTTAGCATATTAAAGCATAGTATAGTGGTATTCTCATTTGATGCTTTATTTGGGTTGACTTGGCACATGCTCACACCATGTTATGACTATCTCAAGTCACCATAGCCTTTATGATCCTTTAGTTTTCAACTTGTAGTATCACTTTATGCTTTGATCAATGATGTTTTGTCGCTCTGCATGATGATGGCCATTATTGCTCTCTTAGTTTGTCGCTCCCAGTCTTTTGCTAGCCTCCACAACAAAGTATGAGTTACACTCATGCATCCAACTCCCTAAACCTAGTTATTCCAAAGAGTCCACCATACCTAACTACTAGCTTATGCTATTCCAAGTATATTCATGCTTTTGTTTACCTTCCAAATTAAACTTGTTATGAGAAAACTACTGATTAAAGCTCTCATGAACTTGATGGCACACTTTACTTTTCTTGCCCTTAATAAACGTGAACCATTGTGTCTTCTACGTTGTATATGCTTGCACTTATTTGTTGGGAATTAGCAGAACCATGCTTTCATGGGGAACGCTTTCAACATTGCACTTGGTACTTGTACCTAGTTGATATCATGTTGTTTTGTATATGGATGTCATCGGTGTGAAATGAAAGGGGAGGTTGTAAGTCCATGGAGTTATGTATATGTGTTAGAGAAACGCCTGGGCCGCTGGTCTAATCCATGCTGACATGGTGGAAACCAACAGCGTAACCATAATGAGCTGTCTACGAAGCATTCTTCTTATAAAAAAAGAGTCCTATATTGAGAAAAAAAGAGAAAATAAAAAAAAGAGATTATGAAAAGAGGAAAGAGAGAAAAAGGCACCATATTCCCATGGTAAATAAGAAGAATGCTGAGATGCTTGTTGTCTGCTTGCCTTGTCATTTTGATATGGGGATTCTTCCGTATCATCGGGCAAGGGGTACCCCGTTGGTGGTTCTCTATGATACACATGTACTTACGATGACAAGAACTTACCGGTGACTAAACTTGAGTAGCATGAGGAGCGACCCTCATATACAAGGGACATGAGATTTCTGACTTATACTTCGTCAAGCATGTACACCATAGTTTGTTCACTTTAACCTTAATCACTTCAAGATGCTTATGATAGGGGAAATGAGAGCTGAAAGCTATAAGTACCATAATTTTTGGAAGCTCTTTATGAGACTTGAATCCCTACTTCCTTTTACAAAAGGCTTTTCTTCCACCATTATATTGAGTCTCCACCTTCTATCTTTATGCACCTACTTTGAGAGCATAGTGGCCATTCTTAGTTCTATGTGCATTGTCCCAAGACTAGTTGATTGATGCATAACTTGTTATTTCTTGTTTTAAACTATTGTATCTAGTCACTCTTATGAACTTTGAAGGTGTCCTATGCATTTATATTTGCTACTCTATTGAGGGACAAGCTGAATACTATTATGCTATGTTTTCTTTATGTGAAACAAACAAACGTCTTGCAAAGCATTGTTATTCATGAATCTTTTGTTTGTGCCTTTTCATGTTGCATCATAGTTTCTTTGCTTATTGCTAGAACTTTGTCTTTCATGCTATGATTGAAGTACTATGATCCTAGCTTTGAATGTTTTACAAATACTTTGATCAAGTTTATGTGGTGCATGTCACCTCAAAAATTATTCTTTTTTTTATCACTTACCTACTCGAGGACGACCAGGAATTAAGCTAGGGGATGTTGATACATTGCAAATGTATCTATAATTTTTGATGTTCCATGCTTGGTTTTATCTACTTTCTTGTGTTTTGTCCACACTTTGGATACTTATCATTTGATTTTTTGGACTAACCTAATAACAAGAGCCGCAATCCCAGTTGCCTGTTTTCTGCTGCTTTTGGTTCCAGGAAAGTCAGAAAATCAATATTCTCTGAATTGGACCGGACAAAAGCCAAAGTTCCTATTTTACCGGAAGACTCACGGAGCCCGAAGCAGAGACGGAGGTGGGCCAGGGCCTGGCCACACCATATGGTGGCGCGGGCTAGCCCTGGCCACGCCAGCAGGTGGTGTGGGCCCCCTGGCACTCCACCGACCTTGCCTCTTCGCCTATAAGAAGCCTCCCGATGCATAAACCCAAAATCGTCAATCAAAAATCCACGAAAAGTTGCGCTTCGCCGCCGCCACCAAAGGGGAGATTCGGGGGACAGAAAGTCTCTATTCTGGCACCCTGCCGGGATGAGGAAGTGCCCCCGGAGCCATCTCCATCGATCTCCACCGCCATCTCCATCACCATTGCTGATTCCCATGATGAGGAGGGAGTAGTTCCCTCTCGAGGCTAAGGGTTCTACCGGTAGCTATGTGTTCATCTCTCTATCTATGCATGATCTTGTTGTGGTCATGAGCTTTGTAATCAATTAGATCTACCTTGCTACTCAAGTGCTTAATAGATCTCTGCTCTCCCCATGTGTGTGAAAGTGACAGCGTGCTCACCATGGTGGCACTTAGGCTAGAGATTACAAATACTTGTTATGAGTTATATTTGGAGTTGGATGTCTTTATGAAATTGTGGTGTTTGTTGGACTCATCTAGTGCTCAAGGTGACAGTGTGGGGTTATCCAGATTGGAAAGGCTTACTTTGAGGTGTGCTGTTATAGCCCTACCTATGATTAGAGTGTTCAACTGGAGAGTAGTTAAGAGTAGTATCATAAAGAAGGATATATTTATGAGACAGTGTTCACTAGTGAAAGTATGATCCCTAGGCCTTGTTTCTAAGCATTGATACATCGTTTGCAACTAGATCTATTACATGTTTGCTTGGTTCCATCTTTATTTCAGTTTGCCTTTAGTATCTTCCACGCTAGCAAGCTATTTTATATCACCGTTACCACTTATAATTATCTATACCACTTGTATTTCACTATCTCTTCGCCGAACTAGTGCACCTATACACCTGACAAGTGTATTGGGTGTCTTGGGGACACAAGAGACTTCTTGTATCTTGATTACAGGGTTGCTCGAGAGGGAATACCTTTGACCACTTCCTCCCTGAGTTCGATAAACCTTGGGTGATCCACTTAAGGGAAAACTTGCTGCTGTTCTACAAACCTCTGCACTTGGAGGCCCAACAACTGTCTACAAGAATAGAAGTGCGTAGACATCACACCCTTCATATGCTAGCCAGTGGAAAGCATTAGACCTCAAATTCCCAGAATTCGGTGGAGATTCGAGGAACATCAGGCTAGGTGCGAGCACCGATGGACTCAATCCGTTCGGTAGCCAGAGCAGCACACACATCACTTGGCCCATGTTTTTATGGATGTACAACCTCCCTCCCTAGTTGTGCATGAAAAAGAAGTACATACAAATGAGTATGCTAATTCAAGGGCCAAAACAACCTGTTACCGACATCAATCCATATCTCGGGCTGTTGAAAGAGGAGCTAGCCATGTTATGGGGATCCGGAGCCAATACGTATGACGCTATCGCACAAGATTATTTCACTATGAGATCCGCGTTGGTCACTACGGTGCAATACTATCTAGGTTGCGGATATTTCTCGGGGCAGGTTATCCAAGGATTCTACGCACGTGTTAGGTGCATGGATAACACGACCTATATCCAACTATAGAAAGATCCAGGTTCTTCGAAAACCGTGCTCATGGGGCACCGGAGGTGGCTTGGAAAGAATGATGCATGGAGAAAATGTGGAGATCTATTTGATTGGAAATCCGGGACCCGAGGAATCCCAGAGCAGAGGAGCAGCGAAGAAGTGGATGAATTGCTGAAAAACTGGAAAGAGTGTCCTAAACCGGGAAAGAAGCGAAAGAGGCAGCAAGACAAGCCGTTGATGAAGGTATGGAAAACAAGGTCTGTTTTCTGGGAGTTGCCATACTGGAAGTTTCTCCACACGCCTCATAGCCTTGACATCATGCATATCACGAAGAACGTGTGCGAGAGTCTGGTCGCCACCCTAATCAACATGCCAGATAGGACGAAAGATGTTCCTAAAGCAAGGAACGACTTGATATTCATGGGCATCCGGAAGGATCTTCACGGAGGACGCCCTACTCCTAATGATCAGGAAGATGATGATGATCATCAGTCGGAGGCGACACAAGGTCGTCGAAGGGTAAAAAGGTCAAGAAGAACGAATATTACTGCCCCCCTTCGTGCTTCACACTAAGCCATGATGAGATCAAACAGTTTTTCATGTGCCTTCTAGGAGTCAAATTTCCTTACGACTAAGTGGGCAAGATAAGCAGGTACCTAGACGAGGCTAGGCAGAGGTTTAGTGGGATGAAGTCTCACGACTATGCCATGCTAATGACGCAGATACTTATGGTTGCACTACGAGGTATAATGGACGAGCAAGTCCGAGAAACATTGTTTGGGCTCTGCAAGTTTTTCAACGTCATCTCTCGAAAGTTAATTGGCGTGAAATAGCCCAGGAGGCTACAAGAGGAGATCGTGGTGATACTATGCGAGCTCGAGATCTACTTCCCGCCCACATTCTTCGACATTGTGGTGCATCTGCTGGTCCATATCGTGGAGGATATCATCCAACTCGGGACAATGTTCCTCTACAGCATGATGCCGTTCGGAAGGATGAACAGACACATCAAAGGATACGTTCGCAACAGGTCCCGTCTAGATGGAAGCATAGCCAAGGGCTTTCTAGCCGAAGAGTGCATCTCTTTCTGCACAAATTATCTAGGCATCGAGAACCCTGTCGATCTTCCCGTCAATAGGCACCTTGGCAAGCTCCACAGATCGGGTCATCGAGAGGGTCGTCGCGTACTACATGCAGACTACGATTGTCGACGCACATACTTTGATAGAGCAAACCTGGTCGTGCTACAACATTTAGAACTGGTCGATCCTTGGGTACAAAAGCACAAAAGGTCAACTGAGAAGAACTATAGTGACCGGGGCATACAGAGGACACAGGGAGAAATAATCAAAGAGCACAACTCAGATTTCACGCGTTGGTTTAGGCAGACGCTCCTAGATAATCTCCTGCAATCGCATTCTGCGGAGGAAAACAACATATCCACCTTGTCGCAGGGACCCATGCACAACCTGGTGACCTATCAGGCGTATGATATCAACGGCTACGCATTCTACATGGAGGAAAAGGACAAGAAGTGTGACTATCAAAACTCAGGAGTAACATCGGAATTCTACACCGATGACAACGTGAAGGAAAGATGTTACGGAAGGGTCGAGGAGATCTGGGAGCTCGACTACTGTGGAGAAAAGGTGCCGATGTTCCGTGTTAGATGGGCCAAGAGCGTCGAAAGAGAAGACCGGTATTTCACAACCATGTTAATACCCGAAGCAGCTAAATCCAAGGCCGCCGGTGCGCACGTCGCCGTGAAAAATGAACCGTGGGTACTAGCTAGCAAAGTGGACCAATGTTTTTTTATTACTGACCCGACAAAGCCTAGTCGTGTTGTCGTGAGGAGAGGAAAAATAAACATCATCGGAATGGATGGAGTCGCCAACGATCAAGACTTCGATCAGTACGGCGATCCAAAGATTGAAGATGACGACGACTACGATAAAGAAACATACATCACAAGAAGAAAAAGGACAACCTTACCCAAAAAAGGTAGCCCGTTCGAGCGAAGAAACATAAAAGTGCCAGGGCTAAATTATTCAACCGCGACAAAGAAGGGAAAAAAGATTGTAAAATGCTAGCTCAAAAAAGATTGTAAAATGCATACTCAAAAAAGATTGTATTGATGCATATGGATGGCATATTATTAATGGACACATTATTATTTAATTTCTTTCTACTTTGAATCACTTTTGTACCACTTTTGATGATATATATGTACCACTTTTGTCATATAAAACATATAACATATATTTTATATAGTTTACATCATTTTTGGGATATTTTTTAACATTTTAAAGTAGTTTAAAAAAAGGGGGCACCAGGGTTCGAAACTGGGTGCTCCAGGTTTAGTGAGCATACATAGCTAGGGCGGAACCAGTGGGATATGGAAGTACTAGTGTCAACAAACGGGGCGGCAGCCCTCTTGTTTGACTTGACACGACACTTAGCCGTAGCGCACCCTTACCTAGTGCGCTACGGGTAACCGTAACCGTAGCGCACTAGGTAAGGGTGGGCTACGGCTAAGTGTTGTGACAAGTCAACTGTTGCGCACGGTCCTCTCCCGTCTATCTCAAACAGATTGAGAAGCTACTACCGACGTGCCACTACCGCTCGATCTGCCGCCTCCGCTCGCCCTCTGCCTGCCAAGGAGGGGGAGAGGAGGCCGCTGCGTCCGTGGAGGAGGAGAGGAGGCCGCCGCATCTGAGGAGGAGGAGAGGAGGCCACCACGTGTCCGTGGAGGAGCTCCGTCCGAGCTCTTCGTCATCGTCCGCGTGCTCTTTGTCGTCGTCGTCTTTGAGGTGAGCGTCCTCTCTCCCCTCTCTCTCTCTCCCCTCTCTAACCTAGAACATCGTTGCCTACCTCCCTGACCTAGAACATCGTTGATTACACAAACTGAACCACTAGAACCTCCACCCCTCAGGCCTCAACAATTTGATTACACAAACTGAACCACCAGAACCTCCACCCCTCAGGCCTCAACAATTTGATTACACAAACTGAACCACCAGAACCTCCACTAGTAATCTTTGCACCAAATTTTGTGAGGGGGTCTTCCTGTGCAGGATTTCTTGTACTAGATTGACTAGCCTGTCAGTCCTGTCAGAACCAAGCCCGCAAGCATTGTAGCTGTAATGGCACTACCATCAAGGAAACAAACAAGATGATTACCAGTATGGCATAGTTCTCTAGATAGAATTCAATATTTTCTCACTAGTAAAGCGGATGCAAATTTACCTGATACATAAGTTCTCCAAGGGCTAAAAGTTGTTCGCCTGTTTTGGCTGCTGTTAATAATGCTTTGAATGCCTACATATGACTTAAGCCAATTTAAATGGAAAAACCTAAAGTAGCTTGCTATAAAAGCATGTTATGAGCATAAGTTTTATCTAAGCTACTTTTGATGTTATCGAACTTCAGATAAAACAAAAGGGCATCTCTCTATGCTTCTGACCATACAAATTTAGTAAACAAATAGAAAACAAAAGAACCTATGATTTTAGTTTCTGCTATTGCTTCTACGCTACCAATTCACACATAAATCTGATATGTTGTATGTTGACATGAATCTGCTAGTAGGTTAGCAATTCTAGTAGGTTAGCTGTACTATGTTAGTGTATTATGTTACTGTTTAATTTGATTCTAATAAAAACATTTGTTTGAGGGTCGCAAAATACTTGGACAATTCTTATTGCATGTTATATTGCTGCTATGTGCACCACCTGATCACATCTCGAAAAACATGCATGTTATGCAATGAGCACAAAGCATTTCTATTGATGAAAAAGTCAAGAAAATGAGGATATTGTCTTCCAAATTCTTAATTGTTGTGAAGTGTCAACTTCTGCGGAGCAAAAGATTTAATAGTTCTAGTGCCATTGCCTTATTGCTCTCTTGTCCTTTGTTATAAGATGTTCAAAGTGAACATCATTCAGTAATCTCTTATTCTCAGCAAGCTGAACATTATCTTTTTGCTAATTACAATTCCCCTGAGCATGCCACTGAATAAAGTCATCCCATGCCATGCATGTAAGCTACATGAGATGTGATATAACTTCCATTTGTAGGACATTTCTATGTTCTGGGGGTGTCTTAACCTTTTTTTCAATTGCCCAGTACTGCATTGGCATATTTTTCTGAGAATTCCTTGTTTACTATTAGCCACACAGTCATTTGGATACTCGCAAGCATCAGTCTTATAACTAGACAGATGATTCATTTTTCCATTTTAGGAAAAACAAACTGTTGTATGGGCATGCTGGTAACAAATTAGTGTACTGATCCTGTGTACTCCCTCCGTTTGACCATCTATTGGATTAAGAAATCATGACTTACATGCCACAAAAATTTCACTAATGGAAACTTCTTTTAAATGTGAATCCAGTGATATACTTTTTGTTGCGTATTACTCATATATTGTCTCTTATCTTAAGT
Source organism: Avena eriantha (assembly GCA_910589775.1). Lineage (NCBI taxonomy): Eukaryota > Viridiplantae > Streptophyta > Magnoliopsida > Poales > Poaceae > Avena > Avena eriantha. The sequence goes on along the minus strand of OU342746.1, from coordinate 86,524,045 downwards.
TGTTATAACCTATAACTGTAACATGAGAGACACTCAGCTCATTGTGTTAAATACCAGTTAGCGTGGTGGCCTTGCTTTGTTGTATTCGTAGCTACATTACCCTACCTAGTTGTATTCGTATGCAGGTGCTTGTATGAAATGAGTCCCGATTTTCGCTGAAATGTTGATTAACTTCCGTTTCGGCAGAAATCGGGCACTCATAGTTTAACAAAAATGAGCAAAGGTCATGCCATATTTTTTCGCGCACTTTACTAACCATTATTTGCCTTTTATTAGTGCAAACATGTGTGACAATGACGAGGCTGGCTCTTCTCCGCGTATCAACGTTGAACGAGAAGTGAGACCTCAAAAGAGACCCTTGTCATCCTAGGAGGAGGTCGAGCGGCTGGAAAGAATGACAAAGGGCGATGAAGAATACAACCCTTCCGAGAGCGACGACAATGAGATGGAAGACACGGAGGAAGAAGAAGTGGCCGAAGGAACGGCGGATGATGAAACCACTGATGGCGGTGAGGGCACAACAAATGGTAGTAATCCGCCTAAGAAGAAGAAGTAAAGGCGCCCGAACACGGTCGGCACCGTCAGAGAGGAAATTACCGAAGTGAGCCCAACAGGGGTTCCTTTGCCGCCCGACCATGTCGTCAAAGGGTACGGTGGGCAAGTGGCATCTATCACCCGGACCGCCATCTCGATCAACACCGAGAATCTCCAGCATAAAGATAATGGCCATTTGCGTACACTCCTCTTCGAGAAGCTGCACGCAAGATACAAGTTCCCCCTTCGGTATCGGAACACAGATTATCATGGGAATGAAGTAAATAAATCTGCCCTCACGAGGATGAGCACCGCCCTGGCCAGCTGGAGAACCCGGATAAAGAAGAAGATATTTAAAGAAGGCAAAAGTCTCGAGGAGATCCAGAAGATTGACCCGCAGATCACCGAAGATCAATTCTAGGAGTTCAAGGCCAAATGCAGATCCGAAGCAGCCAAGGCCTCGATTAGGCGGGGAAAGGAATTGCAGGCGATGAATATAGGTCACTACCATCTCGGATCTGGTGGTTACAGAGCTGCGGAGCCCAAATGGGATAAGAAGAACGACGAGTATAGAGCTAAGGGGATACCTAACCCCTTTTAAAAATTCGAAAATAGGCAGCTTCGAAACTTTATCAGGGCTCATTACCTTGTGGACCCCAAAACCAAAGAAATCACCGTCGAAACTAAGGTGAAGGACTTCGAGGTTCTTGTGGTAACTAATTTAATTACCGCAGATCAAGTCGATTGCATTCTAATCGATCAAGTCGAATTTCTAAACGGTTCATGTTACTTCTTCTGCAGGAGTAGGAAATTGCTAGTTAGGGATCCCATGGTTCCTCATCCCACGGTTCGACGGCGGACACCCGGTGGGATAACCCTTTTAACAGGGCGATGAACCGGGCCAAGAAAATCACGCCGGTTACAAAGAAGCCATTGTCGGCTGGCTGTCTGGCCAGCTTCGGGGCTAAGAATTGGGTGGATCATTTTGGTCCACCCCCGAGGACGCGTGTGGAGGGACGGGGCAATGATGAAAACCGCGAGGTTCGGGAACTTAAGGAACAAGTGGTGCGGATCCTGCAGATCGTCCAAGACAACCTGGCAATCACCCTCACCTCCATCCTGCCTACCTTAGTGGAGTCAATAGCGAACTAGAGTGCGGGTGGTCGTCAAGGGTCGTGCCCTATTCCAAGCATGGTCAGTAGCCACTCAAACAATGCGGCGCCGGCGAACCCGGTGAATTATGTGTTCGTGACTCCGCCCGCTAGCACGGCGGCACCGGAAGCATTGGTGACTCAGCCCGCTAGCACGGCGGCGTCGGAAGCATTGGTGACTCCCCCTGCCATTACCGCGGCACCGGAGCTTAATGCACCCGATAGGGAGAATACACCGGCGGCCGGCACCGCGCCATCAAGCAGCTCCTCCGTCTCTTGCACGCCCGTCGTCGTATGCGGTGCCTCAACATTAGCTGACCTCGACGCCATCACGGTAAACCAAAAACTTTACCGCCTTGCCATTTATTACTCTTATGGCATCTTTTTAATGCCATACATGTTTTTCGCAGACGTATGTTCCATGCACTCTCTTAAGCTTCGTGAACAACGAGTTGAGGGATGTTGCCAAGGGTACCATCATTCAACCCTTGCACTGCACGTTCCACTCAAAGCCGATGCCAGATAGCGTGCATAGGGTTAAAATTATCCGGGTGCCAAGGGGCTGCGATGACCTGGAACCTCCCATTCAACCCCTAGGAGCGGATGAAAAATAGCCGGCTGTCCTCCAAAGTTGCTTTGGCTTATTCCTGCTATGGCCAAAGAGCATGATTCGTTTGGGGACGGCTGGAGCCATCACCCCACAGACAACAACACCGCCTGTCATGCCAGCGCCAAGCCATGGCAAGACCCCCACACCGCTACCGCCATCACCTCCACACAATTGTTCGGTTGGTCATATTGACATGACCATCGCGTAGGATCCGAACGAGGATGACGAAGATTACTTCGATGATTTCATCAACACTAATCTTTTCCCTGGCGACCTAAACGAAGACCCAGCTGGTGGCCCACAGAGAAAGCCACTTGCAACAAACGTCTCTTTGGTTCTCAGGAGATGCCTCCAGCTTGCACCTTCACCAAGCCATCGGATACATCCAACCGGCCCTTTATTCTAAGCCCTGACACACTACATAGGGCAATCGATGCTCAGATTGCGGTGCCTACCCACTTCCCAAAAGGCAAGAAGGCCAGGAAAAGAAAATCTCGCAGCTCGATCCAGCTGGTGGCGTCAACTGCGAATCCGATCCGGTTTCAGGACGGGCCACCAAGACCCAAGGGTATTATGTGGATGATGCATGTGGCAGGTGAGCCCATGCTAACTAAGAAATTTCTCAGGCTCGCCACTTCAGAAATGAGGAGTGTGCATGACGGTGTGCTGACGATAAAGAGACGCCTTCTTGCGGATAAAGATCCCTCGCACCCGGTATTCATGGTTAAGATGCCACGAGGCTGGGGCTTTGTCAATAATGTCCCCGCGGATCTGTTCTTCCTGCGGTTTGACGACATCTTCAATATGTTCCACCTGTATCCACTGCAATATACCATGGTACGCTTGTTTTCTCTCAGCCTGGCCATTCAGATCATTAGAGAGAACACCCCAGGCATCGCTATAGTGGACCCCTATTACATGCGTGATGGCTGCTTGGGAAGCGCCATTGAATGACGATTCGTGGCCTCGTACCTCCAAGGCATCTTGGTGGCGAACAAGACAAAGGAATACATTCCCGTGCCTTTCTTTCCCGAGTAAGTCATTATTCACTCGCCGCCATAACATGCTTTTGTTAGATTTTCATCATTCTTTTTCCAACACATTCCGTTTGAATTGTTTTGCGCAGAGATCAACACTGCAACTCATCTACTTGTCGCCAAAACATTCGTAAGCCACGTATTTCAACTCAGGGAGTCAAGAAAAGAAGAAAAACTACGACAAGATCAAGGAAGTTCTGGATGATGCTCTCACCGGCTATGCCTCAGCGGAAGGCGCCACCTTCGTTCGTAAGAAGCTCAAGTTTGGCAGGCACGTCTTCACCCATGTGACGGAATTCCCCTGCGTGAAGCAGCCGGCAGGCAGTCAGAAGGAAGCCTACTATGCACTCCATCACATGAGGGCGTTCCTACTAGAGAAACATAATTCTACGCTGCCAGATCATCTCAACGGTGGGCCGAAGCTAAGGCTAGGATCAATGGTTTAGATATTAGACAAGAGATGTATCGCATCTAGCAACAGTTTGGGGCAATCATCAGCCGTGATGTCATGACTTCAGGGGGGGGTTCTTACGGAGGCAATCCCCCGAATAACCGTGATGTAGTAGATCTCCTAAAGATCCAGGGTGACTATAGGGAGTTCATGACGAAACAAGGCGTCCTCCCGTTCCCTGAGCCGAGCTAGAAGTCTTGATGTGTTGGTCTAGTTGTAGTTCTTTATCCCCTCAAGTACTTGTGTGTGTCAACATGTACATGCTACTACTTATTAGGGTTATGAATCCACTCTTACTTCTTTTGCTTATTATTAGGGTTATATATGTATCAATGCTTAGTTTGTTTGCTTACTCTTTGGTCCTTTTTTGCTTACTTTGGTCCTTTTTTGCTTACTTTTTGGTATTTTTTGCTAACTTTGTTAACTTATTTGATAAGTATATCTTTATATGCGACTTTTACTTGTTTTTCACCCGCCATTTAATTATTATCGCCAACTTTTAGATGACGTGGTACGTCGTGTACAAGGGACGGGTTCCCGGAGTCTACGATGATTGGGAAGACTGCCAAAGACAGGTGCACCGTTTCAGCGGCAATAGCTACAAAGGGTACAACACTATGGCGGAGGCAGAAGCTAGATACGCGCCCTATCTAGCGGGAGTTAGGACGAGGAACCGGATGAAGACCTACACCTCCGTCACGGTGATGCTTATCGTCCTTGGTTATCTGTCCTACATGTTCCTACTTTAGATGTCTAAGCGAGCTTCCGCGAGCTCTAACTTGGTTGGGACATGTATTCATGTCATCACTAGCTACTTTGTAACTTGATCGAAAAAATCTAACTTATACTGTGTATTTATGTATTTGATTATCTATATGTATTTGTTTCTATCTTGTATGTATATTGTACTGTATATCTGTGTATTTATTTATGTACTATATATCTGTGTATATCAGTTGTATTGTATATAATCTATATTGAGTATTTTTTTTGAAAAGCTCAGTCGTGGCGCACATATACTTGGTTAGTGGCGCACTATGTTAGTGGTGCACGTTGTCAAATATTAGTAGCGCACTACATCATGCGCCACAGGAAAAACAATCGTGGTGCACAAAGCAGTGCGCTACCACTAACTCGAGATACCTGTAGCGCACTTGGCAGTGTGCTACAGGCACTTTTTTAGCCGTAGCGCAAAACTCGTAGTGCAGCCCTAATGCGCCACGGAAGGGGAAAATAGGTGCACCACAGACGTGCGTTTTCCTAGTAGTGGTTGCCCCTTATCAAAGGCACTTACCACATGAACTCGTTTCGTCGGTGGAATATATCTTACTCCTGCTTCTCGCTTCTTTGGAAAATACTGGATGATTTCAGCATCATAAACATTTAAGATTATTTTTCCTTCAGCACAATCAACTGATGCTCCTGCAGTACTAAGGAAAAGTCTTCCAAGTATTATAGATAATTTTTCATCCTTTGGCATTTCAAGAATAATAAAATCAGTGGGAATAACATGCTCATCTATGCTAAGTAGAACATCCTCAATCATACAAATGGGTTGTTTAGTGGACTTGTTAGCCATATGTAAAGTGATAGTGTTAGGGGAATACTCCCCTAATCCTAACCTTTTATATAGGGAATATGGCATTACACTAACTTCTGCACCTAAATCACACAAGGCATTGTGAATATCAGTTTTGCCAATTGAGCATCAAATAGTTGGTATTCCGGGATCTCCTAATTTAGACAATAGCTTCCCATTAGCAGGATAACCAGTTACCATGGCAACGGTTTCAGTTATTTATTTCTTTCTACTAAGAATATCAAGGAGGAATTTAGAATAGGTGGGAACTTTTATTGCATCCGCAAATGGAATTTCTAGACGAAGATCACAAAGCAGTGCGCTACCACTAACTCGAGATACCTGTAGCACACCTGGCAGTGTGCTACGGGCACTTTTTTAGCCATAGCGCAGAACTCGTGGCGCACCCCTAGTGCGCCACGGAAGGGGAAAACAGGTGCACCACAGACGTGCGTTTTCCTAGTAGTTGTTGCCCCTTATCAAAGGCACTTACCACATGAACTCGTTTCGCCGGTGGAATATATCTTGCTCCTGCTTCTCACTTCTTTGGAAAATACTGGATGATTTCAGCATCATAAACATTGAAGATTATTTTTCCTTCAGCACAATCAACTGATGCTCCTGCAGTACTAAGGAAGATTCTTCCAAGTATTATAGATAATTTTTCATCCTTTGGCATTTCAAGAATAATAAAATCAGTGGGAATAACATGCTCATCTATTCTAAGTAGAACATCCTCAATCATACAAATGGGTTGTTTAGTGGACTTGTCAGCCATATGTAAAGTGATAGTGTTAGGGGAATACTCCCCTAATCCTAACCTTTTATATAGGGAATATGGCATTACGCTAACTTCTGCACCTAAATCACACAAGGCATTGTGAATATCAGTTTTGCCAATTGAGCATCAAATAGTTGGTATTATGGGATCTCCTGATTTAGATAATAGCTTCCCATTAGCAGGATAACTAGTTACCATGGCAACAGTTTTAGTTATGTATTTCTTTCTACTAAGAATATCAAGGAGGAATTTAGAATAGGTGGGAACTTTTATTGCATCCTCAAATGGAATTTCTAGACGAAGATCACCAAGTGCTTTTTTGAAAGAATCATAGATTACCTGATCCGGTGCTTTCTTTTTTCGAGCTGGATAAGGAAGTTTTTGCTCACCTTTCTTATTTTTGTCTTTTACCTTTTGTAGGGATCAGGCTCTTTTGTTGCTTTATTTTGTTGTTGCATGTCGCTTTTCTTTTTCTCTACTACAACAACTTTATCTTCATTGCTTGTCTCTTTTTCTCTCTTGGATCAAGCGTCTCTGCATCAGAGTCATAATGGTCATCCTGTGCATCATTTTGGTCCTCCTTGGTTTGATCTTGTGTTTCTTGAGCAGTTTTATCTTGAGGATCCACCAGTGTATCATCTTCTTGGCTTGCTTTGAGCAAGGCCCTTTCTTTTCGCTCTTTCTTAGCTTCATATTTGGGTGGTCCTAATGGTCCTATAACAACTGCACCTCTTCTTGTAACAACATTAGTACAAACAGGAATATCTATATCATCTCGAAGAAAATTTTGATAACCAGATGCTATTTGTTCACATTGGGTTTCAATCATACTTAGATACTTGTGAAATAATTTTATTTCTTAGCCAATATCATCATAATTTTCCGTGAGTTCTGCCAAAATCTTTTTATGTTTTTGAAAATGCTTATGCAAGTTAATATGAGATTTTGCTTATCAATGTTTTAATTCTTGAAAATCATCTTCTTCAGTAAAAACTTGTAAGAAGTCTACTTTATTTTCCTTAACAAGTTCATAAGGTATACCTTTTTCTTTCATTGTTTTGCGTACTTCAGGCATAAGATCAGGATTTATACGAAGCATCTCATTTTCTTACTTCGTGTTGAAATCAGGATTGTATAAACAATCATTCTTATCCCTAGTAGACATCAATTCCAAACATGCTTTAATAGTTAAAGTAGTTATCGATCCTCCTCCTGATTAATCAAGCAACTCTCTACTTTTAGTATTAAGACCGTGGTAAAATAAATGGCAAATAGTTGATTCATAATAGCCATGATTAGGAACTCTACTGATCATTCCAAAGAATCTATCCTAGGTTTGTGGGTAGTTTTCTCCCACATTCTGACTAAAGTTGCCTATGCTCTTTCTAGTTTCAGTTACCATTTTAAAAGGATTAAACCTGTTTATGAATTTGACAATACAGTTTTCCCAACATTTAATGTAATGATGAGGGAGAGAATATAAGCAGTCTAGAGCTTTACCTTTAAGAGACCAACGAAAAAAATTAGACGAGAGAAGTCTCTTGACAAACCTTTTGGTCCAAGTGTTGTCATCAGATCATCAAACTCTCTAATATGTCTTCCTGGTTCTTCATCTTCCCTTCCACTAAAAGCTTTTCCTGCAAATTTTTAATAATTCCACAATCAAATTGATATTCTCTAACTCTAGGTTTAGGAAAATATATTGGTTGTTTAAGGAAAGCAGAGTTTGGAGCACTCTATTCTCTAAGAGTTTTGTCAGGTTTCTTCGGAGTTGTCCTGTAAATAGACATGATTTCCATAATATCACTCAGGTTTTCAACTTCAACCTTGTCTGATCTTATTTTTTTTCAATAATTTCTTCGCGCCTTTGAATAGGCACGCGCTCAAAATAATCTGGTAAATAGGTCCTACCAGAGCATGTAGAACCTTTGTCTCCTAGGGAGACCATTTTGTAGTAGTAACACCTGAAATGTCAAGCGACAAACACTTAGCGCTTAGCTCCCCGGTAACGGCGCTAGAAAATAGCTTGATGTCTGTAAGTGCACAAATCGTTTGTAGCTAGTTTCGAAGTATAGATATCGATCCCACAGGGAGCTCAAAGGTAAGTGTTTATGGGTGAAGTCTCTGTCACACTCATAGTTGTCACAGGTCTTCGAGCGAATTGACTGGAAGTGTGGAAGTAAGAATAAAATTTGGATTAAACTGGATGTATTTAAATAAACTAAAATGTAAACTTTAGTAATAAAAATGATAAAAGTAAATAACGATTTGATTGTTTGTTGTTTTCTACAGATGACTAAGAAGGCGCGAGGAGATTTAGTTCATGGTGATACTGACTGTGCCAGGTGGACAAGTGATAAGTGTAACAATTGTAATCTTATAAGTATATGTGAGGCGAGCAACCCATAATTAGACGAAACTCCTCTTGGTAGATTTCATCCCAACTTCAATAATCCTACTAGCCTGTTACCAAAACCATGGTCAGACACTAGATGATTAAGATCCTTCAGGTTGCTTAGCAATTAAGCTCCTTGGATCGGACTAATGCAATAAGCACAGTGGTTCCTCGTTATCCTCGAGTCAACTAGTTTCCTATTGATATCCCCGTGTCACTCAAAGGTCACCGGTCTGCTAGTGAAAAAGATCCTATCTATGTAGAAGAAAGCATCATGTTGTCTGGGCCCTTAATTGGACAACAAGCATCAGGCATCCCACAGATAGTCAAGCACACATAATATAGTAATTATAATCAATCACAAACTAATGGAAAATTTATGGAGGCACATCACATCTCACTAATCCCTTACATCTCCCACACCCAAGGAACTTACTCACACATGAGATAAGAAAGCATCATCGATATAATTAAATAAAGGAAGTTCTTCTCAATATTACCGTGGAGATCCACAATAAGAATGGAAAAGTAATCCAACACAATTCAAGATAGGAAGAAATAATCTCAAACCCTAATCTTGCAAGGTGAAGATATCTCTCTCTCTCAAGTACAAGTAATGGCTATGGGGGGTGCGATGGCTAGGAGGTCGAAGATCGTGGAGCGAGATGAAGAACGTCTCCCCTTCTTCTCCAGATCTCTTCTTTCTCCTCTCTGGATGGGATGGTGGCTGCTGTGTTATGATTTTGCGTCTAGCCTCTTCATGGAAGTTCTCCCTTTGGACAAGATGGAGGCGGCGGAAGCTATACGGAGGGAACTATACGGACGGAAAAATGTTCCCGCCGTATAGTTTCACGTTAAAGCCTCTGTATGTCTCCCTCGATTTCTTCCAAAGAGAGACTTGCTTGTTTTCGCCTGAATATTGTGTTTCTCTTGTTGACGTTCAGAACCTAAAACACACATTAGAAACCAAGTTTTCTTTGCCTCCGAAGTATTAGCGTTAGGTAAATCTAGAAAACGATCAAATCCGGGGGGGAAACTATCAATAAAAACCATAAAAAATGTGTCGAATCTCACAACTATCAAAAGCTTGTCCTATACTTTATTAGAATGGCATGGAAATGATGAATTAAGATGATTTTGGGCGATAGAAAAAATAACTTGGGTCCAAACTTGTGAACCAATGGCTTCTTATCATGGGCTCCTTACCGAAACTTCTTTAGTGTGCTTCATGCTTAAAAAACAAGGTAACAATGCGTTGAGGGTTGGCGGCCCACGACCGACCTATACCCATAAGGATAAATTAATGAGGTTTTGGGCCACAATTGGGTAGAATATAGTACTAGTTTCTAATAAGCTCCTCACTGAAAATTCAATGTACTCAATATGTCGGGGGTTGGCAGTCTACCTGACCCGGCAGGCTAAATTTGCAAGCTTTTGGGCAGTGTTGGGTCGAATGTGTAATCTTTTCGCTAGGTCCTTAGTGAAAATTCAATGTAGTTCGTACCCCATCCTCAAAAAAATGCAATTGGTACCCTAAAAAATATATACTCTGCTCACCACGAAAGGCTAATTAAGGGATTTTTTTGAAACAGGATTATGGGAAGTATTTTGTCCGAACTAGGGGGTTAAAATATTCGTTTTCATAGGCTGAGTAGTAAAAATACATTGTAATGAAGGTCAATGGTCCACCTCACCTGACTGTACCTACCCCGGATCCAAAATAATGAAGTTGGAAAGGGAGAAAAGTGATTGATATTGCGCCTTATTAAGAGTTTTACATAGCGAGGAACATGGGCAGCGTAGGATTCGAACATGGAAAGTACTGGAGGGAGTTTGACTAATTGACATAAAATCATGTCATATCAAGTCTTATAGCGTGCAGTCATCTTTTCAGAAAAGGATATATTTCGAGATGGTTTGGGTGGCTTTGAATTGGCATAAGTGCCCAATCAATTTGATGTACTCAAAACCTTGTAATCATGCCGTATAAATTGTAGGCGATAGAGACACGATGGCCATGACTTGCCCAGCTTCAGATAGCTCAGGTAAGCACAAGCTTATACTGATAGATCGAAGTTGTATGCTTTTGTACGATCAAATTAATACATGTCGCAATTATCACCAATATGTGGCATTGCCATCATGCAAAAAGGCTCAGAATTCGCACATTTAGTTCACAATTTTCGAACACAATAATACAACCAGTTTGTACACTAGCATAAACAGTAGCACATCAGAGCTTGACTTGTTCATGTCACATCAGATCTTGACTTGTTCATTTCACATATAGAAGAATGAGCAAGGATACATACTGTATTGAACAAGTAATTTCATGGTAGCACCAAAAGTATGCCATGTACCAGAGACAATGTGGGGTCTACGTAAAAAAAAATTCTTTTTTGGAAGGGTTTGCATAAACTTTTTTTTAGAAAATCGGCATAAACATTTGCGGCTATCATCCTAGGGCGTCTTGGCCTGCTTTCGTGTACCGAGCCAAGATCAATTATGGCCCAGTTAAGGCCTATTTCGTGGCCCTATGAGAAAAGGTGACCTACTTTTCCCTGTTTGCTAAGTGGAAAAAAGGAATATTCATCTCAAAATACAAAGCTGCACGAGGTGCGATAGTTCAAAAAAAATCTGCACGGGTCGCATATATACAAGCCAGTAATAGCACTGAAAACTATAGTACAAAAATCAGGCTACGAAATAAGCACCGCTACATGGATTATACCATGGAAGGCAATACTAATTACAAAATCATGGCAGGGCTCATATAAGCTGATTCAAGCTAGCCACTAAAACCAGTGTACTAACAGTCAACTGTTGAACCATGATGCAAAAAAGATGACACAACGATACACTAGAAAGATCCACAACTCAGTCTACGGATGGAACAACGAGCCTACCACACGTAAACTAGGCCTAAACCAAATTGCCGCCTGTCGCACACTATTCCAACCCTCTTTGGGAAGGCTGATAACTGCCACAGGCTCACCTTCAGTTGGCTGCAGGTTACAATATTTAATCTGAAGGAATTGTATTCCACGAAATCTCCTCTATGTTGTGTACACATAGTTTTTCCTCATGAATGGCAACAATGTGCCATCAGGAGACTTGCATCCACGTTTGTTCATCATCTTGTCAACGACTGGATAATTGAGACCGAGAAACAGAGAGTTGTCGCCCAGGATGTTAACCTGCCTCCAAACGATGACCCCTGGAGGTCCAGGAGAGCTTGGATCCTCTTTAAAAATGTAGACACGAGAGGGAAGATATAGGCGTAGGTTAGTCCCATTTTGATCATGGGGAATGATTTCACCCTCTTCACCATGGACAACCCCCATGGCATACGTTGTATTTATGATCATCAAGTGTTCACCATCAGCCGATCGAGCGAGGAACCACATGCCTGGCCGATCATTCAGAATAGGTGCTGGGATTACAAATAGAAGCTCCTTTTTCCTACAACATCCAAATTCGAGACAAAAAGTGCATTACTGGCATACATATTCTAACACCAGCATTCTTCGTTGTTCATGCTAACAGTGTGAATAGGAAAATCTTGACAATAATATTACTCAATAAATTAACAACATTAGAAATTGCATTTCTTATTCTACTATTCCGAATATTTGGATTTCTTGTTATCTTAGTTTCCTAGTTGTTGTAAGCTTCAAAAGAGGAAGCTCCACTTTTTATTGATATAGAGGCATGTACACTTGAATCCTATAGGATTAGGTGCCTACAGTATTTTGGCTCAAGTGGTGTTTGATTGCACAGGAAAACCAAAGGAATTGTACAAAGAGGTTGGAGTGGATGGAAATTTTCCTCCAAAATAGAGTGCAAAGGAATCCTTTGAAGGAATTCCTAATGATTATACTCTTTTGAATCAAACAACATTTTATAGAAAAAAATCCTAAGGATCCAAATCCTACAAAAATCCTACACAATTCCTCTAAATCCCAAGACAAAATCCAAAAAGGAATGATTGGTGTCCTAAAAAAATCCTATGTGATTCCTACAATTCAAGGAGGGACTGAAAGTACAAACAGATAAAGAAACCCAACTTCATTATGTTGCGCTCACAATTGAGATGCTGGTTAATAATAACTTTCATATTATGACAATGAACGAACTTACTAGTGCAGGGACACCGTCATACACTATATTTTTGGAAGACATATTACTGGTACTAATTCATTACTGGCAATGTGATACATTGCAAATGTATCTATAATTTTTGGTGGTCCATGCTTGGTTTTATCCACTTTCTTGTGTTTTGTCCACACTTTGGAGTACTTTACATATGATTTCTTGGACTAACCTATTAACAAGAGCCACAGTGCCAGTTTCCTGTTTTCTGCTATTTTTGGTTCCAGGAAGTCAGAAAATGAATATTCTCGGAATTGGACGGGACAAAAGCGAAAGTTACTATTTTTCCGGAAGACTCATAGAGCCAGAAGGAGAGTCGGAGAGGGGCCACAGGGTAGCCACACCCCCTTGCCACGGGCCAGCCCAGGTCGCGCCAGGGAATGGTGTGGGCCCCTGGCCGACCATCGACCTTGCCTCTTTCGCCTATAAGAGCCTCCCGATGCATAAACCCTAAGGAGTCAATGAGAAATCCACGAAAAGTTCCACAGCGCTGCCGCCACCGAAGGGGAGATTCGGGGGATAGAAAGTCTCTGTTCCGGCACCCTGTCGGGATGGGGAAGTGCCTCTGGAGCCATCTCCATTGATCTCCACCTCCATCTCCATCACCATTGCTGATTCCCATGATGAGGAGGGAGTAGTTCTCTCTCGAGGCTAAGGGTTCTACCGGTAGCTATGTGTTCATCTCTCTCTCTCTATGCATGATCATATTGTGATCATGAGCTTTGTAATCAAGTAGATCTACCTTGCTACTCAAGTGCTTTATTAGATCTCTGCTCTCCCCATGTGTGTGAAAGTGACAGCATGCACACCATGGTGTCACTTAGGCTAGAGATTACAAATACTTGTTATGAGTTATATTTGGAGTTGGATGTCTCTATAAAATTGTGGTGTTTGTTGGAACCATCTAGTACTCAAGGTGATAGTGTGGGGTTTTCTAGATGGGAAAGACTTACTTTGAGGTGTGTTGTTATAGCCCTACCATGGATTAGAGTGTCCAACCGGAGAGTAGTTAAGAGTAGTATCATAAAGAGAAGATATTTATATGAGAGTGTTAACTAGTGAAAGTATGATCCCTAGGCCTTGTTTCTAAGCATTGATACACCGTTTGCAATTAGATCTGTTAAATGTTTGCTTGCTTTCATCTTTTTTTCAGTTTTGCCTTTAGTCTCTTCCACGCCAGCAAGCCATTTTCTAGCGCCGTTACCGGGGAGGTAAGGTAAAAGGTACTCACATCCTCTGGTGTGAGTGCTCGAAGTTATTTCCTTTAGATCCTGCAATTTTGTCTTTTTGTTTCTTGTCTTTATTTTCACTAGTTAGGCTTAATGGAAAACAACAACAAAATTAGAGAGCTTTTTAGTATTTTTCCTAATGTAGAACATGAATTCTTTGAAAAGAAAATTAAAAAACCCTTGGAACCTTGTTTGCATGGTAATGGCAATGTTATTAGTATGAATCTTTTGAACACCTTTGTTACTAATGCTATGGAAACGTCTAAGCTTGGGGAAGTTAGTTTTTATGAAAATGATATTTTTACTTCCCTAGTTTTAAAGAAGAAAATTTGCTCTGATGATACTTTATCTCCCATATGTGGTAATTCTGATGATACTTGTGATATTATAAATCCACATACTGAAAGCATCCCTTTTAAAATACCTATAAAAATTGTTGAACGTGTTATGAATAACTGCTATTTTGGAGATGGAACTGTCCATCCTGGTGATCATTTACTATTTATACATGAATTATGCGAGTTGTTCAAGTGTGCAGGTATTTCAATGAACCAAGTTAAGAGGAAGCTATTCCCTATTTCACTTAAGGGCAAACCAAGGGAGTGGTATGAGCTTCTAGATGATCCTCATCATTTGGAGTGGAAGGAACTTGAAACTCTCTTTTACTCTACATTTTATCCTCCTCATGAAATTCATAAAGATAGGAATTACATTTATAATTTTCATCCACATGATGGATAAAGTATTGCCCAATCATGGGGGAGATTGAAGTCACTAATGTTCAGATGTCCCATTCATGAGCTCCCCAGTAATATTGTTATTAATAGTTTCTATGCAAGGCTTTCAGGACATTACAAGGACTATCTAGATACTTGTTTAGAGGGATCCTTCACAAGTAAGGAGGTCAAAGCTAAGTGGGATCTTCTTGAAACAATTCAAAGCAATACCGAAGATTGGTATAACAACAAAGGTAAAGAACATATATAAACTATGAGTATGATTGCATTAAGTCTTTCACTGAAACTGCTGATTTTCAAGAGCTTTGTGCTAAATATGGTCTTGATCCTCAAATTCTTATTGATTATTTTAAAAACTTTGCTTCTCATATTAATGCTCCTAAAGAAAATTGGGACATGTATCATGAGCCTTTTAAAGACACTTGCATGGAAAATGAAATTGTTGTTAATGATAGCAATAAACATGCTCAAACCTCTGAAAGTACTATTTCTTATAAGCATGTTAATTTTTTTGGAATACATAGACCTTGTGAGAATAATCAAATTGAAGAAGAATATTGTATCACCCACAGGAATGAAAAAACTATAATGTGGTATAGGGCTTTAAATGATCTTGGTAAAAAAGTTTGTGCCCTTTATCCTTTTATTTGTGAACTTTGCTTTGAAGTGGGTCATTTCAATTTTCAATGCTCAGGCCATAATAATAGCCCTTCTAATGTAATGAGTACTGCAAGTTTGTATTGTGATGACATGATCACTCCTAATCAGCATGATGAATGATACATTGCAAATGTATCTATAATTTTTGATGCTCCATGCTTGGTTTTATCCACTTTCTTGTGTTTTGTCCAAACTTTGGAGTACTTTTCATATGATTTCTTGGACTAACCTATTAACAAGAGCCACAGTGCCAGCTGCCTGTTTTCTGCTGTTTTTGGTTCCAAGAAAGTCAGAAAATGAATATTCTCGGAATTGGACAGGACAAAAGCCAAAGTGCCTATTTTTCCAGAAGACTCACGGAGCCAGAATATGAGACGGATGAGGATCAGGGCCTTGCCACACCACCCCTAGGCACGGGCTGGGCTTGGCCCCGCCAGGGCATGGTGTGGTGGCCCCAGGCACCCCCTCGGCCTCTCTCTTCGCCTATAAGAAGCCTTCTGACCTAAAAACTCTGGGGGGGTTCAACGTTTTTCCAGAAGGAGTTCCGCTCCGCCGCCACCACCAGATTCCACGAAACAGCTCTAAAAACTCTGTTCTGGCACCCTGCCGGAACGGGGAATTGGAGGAGATCATCGCCATCATCATCACCATCGCTACTCCATCGACCATCCATGTTTCGTCCATCTATGAGTGAGTAATCCCCCGTTGTAGGCTATGGGGATGGTAGGGATTGGATGAGATCGTTCATGTAATGGCATCAGATTGTTAGGCCATGGTGCCTAGTATCTTTTATTAGTGCTATATGACTTTGTTGCGACTTGTTGTGCTTAATGCTTGTCACTAGGGCCCGAGTGCCATGATTTCAGATCTGAACATGTTATTGATTCATTATGATAATATTGTTCTTGGTCTTATCTGCAAGTTGTATACAAACGTTGTTGTCCGGAACCTATGGCCCCGAAGTGACAAAAATCAGGATAGCCGGAGGGGAAAGGCTTTGATGTGAGGATCACATGTGTTCACGGAGTGTTAATGCTTTGCTCCGGTGCTCTATTAAAAGGAGCACCTTAATTGCCAGTAGTTCCCTAGAGGCCCCGATGCAAACGGGCTGGCAGGACAAAAGATGTTGTGCAAGTTCTCATTGCGAGCACGTATGACTATATATGGAACACATGCCTAGGATTATCTTGTACTTGGATGCTTTATCTTATTTATCTGCAATTTCTCTATGTTCTGATTGCTACGTGAATTGTCTTGTCCATGCAACGCCCGTCCATCCAGCCCTATGCCTACCGCACTCGAATCCCACTGTTTACTGCTTTTGTTACTACTGTCTTTGCTTTACTACTGTTGTTACTTTATTATTCCTACTACAAAACTGTTGCTACTGATAAACTGCTGTGAGCAAGATTGTTTCCAGGTGCAGCTGAATTGACAACTCAGTTGTTAAGGCTTATAAATATTCTTTGGCTCCCCTTGTGTCGAATCAATAAATTGGGTTTCACTTCCCTCGAAAATACTGCGATACACCCCCTATACTTGTGGGTCATCAAGACTATTTTCTGGCGCCGTTGCTGGGGAGCATAGCTTTATTTATCAAGTTCACTTGGAATCACTATTGTTCAAGCTAAGTTTATCTTTCTCCTTGTTTGCTTGTTTCTTTATCAAAAATACAAAAAAATTAGTTCCTACTCTAGTTGTTATTTTCGTTGGTCTGTTATTGTCTTGCTTTATCATGCTTGTTGGCAATGGTTGGTTTCTTTGAAACTGAAGCTTATTGGCAAGGTGGGTTCACGGAAGATCAAAAATATTATTATAAGGAACACCGCTTGTCACAAAAAGGGAAACACTTATGCGCACAAATTGATAGATTGTATACCATTGCTAGAAACGTGTGCTGTACTTATAATGTTACTTATTGCTGTGATGAATCTCGTTGCAGAAAAAGGTATAAACACCTCCCTTTTCAATGTGAGTATAGTGATAATGATACCATATCTTCCTATGCTAAAGGAATTTATGACTTTTTTGATGCGGAACAAATTGAAGAATTTATTGCTTGGAAGGGTGCTTTTGAACTTGGTAGTTTGCTTGAAAATATTGATGATTCACCTTACAAATATGAGGTGTATGGTATACTTAATTTTTTTTTGATAATTACAAGGATGAAAATGGATATATTCTTGAATATTTTAATAGATGCTTTCCACAAATGGAAGAGACTAATGCCTTGCAGGATCCTATGGAAGAAGAAATTGATGAACCTGAAATCTCATTAGATGAAAAGGAGGAGGAGAGTGATGAACAAAAGGAGGAAGAATGGATTAGCTACCCGTGCCTACCTTCTAATGAGAGTAACTCTTTATCCCTTACATTATTTGATTGTCCCCCTTTCTTACTAAAGGAGAATGAATGTTATGTTCCTGAGGTTTCTCTTGAAAATGTTTATAATAAAGCTCTAGTGCTTGTAGATCATGAAGAGCATGCTTTATGTGATAGTTATATTGTTGAGTTTTTTCATGAGGCTACTAAAAATTATTATGAGAGAGGAAAGTATGGTTGTAAAAGTTTTCATGGTATTGAAACACCTCTCTATGTGCTGAAAGTTTTGAAGTTACTCTTGTTTTATCTTCCTATGCATGTCACTTTGTTCTTTGCGAATTTATTTGCTTACATGATTCCTATGCATAGGAAGTGGGTTAAACTTAAATGTGTTTTGAATTTGCTTCTTGATGCTCTCTTTTACTTCAACTCATATTTCTTATGAGAGCATCCTCTCAAACTATTATGCCTAAAGATGATAATATGTCTATTATTCTTGGGAGACCTTTTCTTAAATAATGCCGGAGCTGTTATTAATTATAATCAACGAAAGGTGACCTTCAATGTTAATGACAAGGAACACATTGTCTATTTCCTCAAGAAGATTGAAAGGATTTATGGTTTGAGTTCGATTGAACATGTTGAGGGCATTCAAGTTGGAGAAATATATTGTCCCATACCAAGAGAAAACTTTTGAAACTATTATGATTGGGACCATTGCTATCAAGGTTGAGGTAACA
Organism: Avena eriantha; assembly: GCA_910589775.1. NCBI lineage: Eukaryota > Viridiplantae > Streptophyta > Magnoliopsida > Poales > Poaceae > Avena > Avena eriantha. Next base: position 86,505,667 of record OU342746.1, on the reverse strand, counting down.
TAATCATAAGTGGAATACAAAGTTTTGTCTCATATGAAATTGTTTTGGTATCAAGACCTGATCAACCTTGTTAACAAAAGGATTTCATTGAACAAAACAATGTTTTCACCGTGATTATTTATGTTTACTTCTATTCTATCCATTCTAGTTTTTGCTTATGCCTAACTTAAAGGCATTAAAGAAAAGTACTTATTGGGAGATAACCTAAAAGTTTTAGATGAGTCTTGGAAGTTATTACCTCAGTAATAACCGCTCCTTATCCTTTTTATTTCCCTTTTGTTCCAAGAGTAACCTCTAATGAGAGAGAAGTAATGATTGGGAAAGTTGCTGTCCCGAAACAGATTTCTGTGCTTCACCGTAAAATTTCGTGTAAAATCTTTGTACGTCCTTTTGAGGCGTGAATTTTTGTGCTTCAGCCCCAGGTTGTTATCTAACTTTCGTTAGTTCAACACGTTTTGATTTGAGCAACAGAAGGTCTTCGAAAAATTTTGTCTTTACCTGCTGGTCTATTTTGACAGATTTCTGCCATTTTCTGCATTTGCTTCTTGTTGGTTCCTTTTTGAGTTCTTTTGGGGAATTGAGCTTTTTGAGGGAAGTGTTCCAGTACCTAGTGTTCTAATGGAAGTTTATTTGGTATTATAACTGAACCTTAAGACCTATTATCTTGAGTGCAGTAATGTTGCTAATAAAGATTGTGTGAAGTTTTGTATGAAGGAAAAATTTCAGGTGTATCGAAGGAATGAGTAATGAGATGAAGGATGGACTAAAACTCAAGCTTGGGGATGCCACGTGTGTCACCCCAAGAAATATCCAAGAAGTAAAAGCATCAAAGCTTGGGGATGCCCAAGGCATCCCCTTCTTCATCAATAAAAATCTCAGGTTTCTTCCAACCACTTCATTTTTTATTGTTTCATGCACAGTTGTGTTGTTCTTGGAGCGTCTTCTTTTTCGTTTTTCGTTTTGATTTTAGTTTGCGTGGTTTGCTTAGTTTGCTGAATAAATTTTTTGGACCTCCTCTTTCATACATTGGTGTTAAAATGGTTTGGGTTGGTTTGGAAAAGAGTAGGAAAGCTCATGCTTAAGTGGTAATGACAGCTTGTTTTTGACTGTGGCCTATGCTTTGTCATGCCATGGTTGATATTGTTTTGGCTTTATGCTTAGTATTATTTGCTGTAGCATGACTTGTTATAAACAATTGAGATTGCTTAATGTGCCTTGGATGAATCATGCGTTGTTTTAGCATATTAAAACATAGTATAGTGGTATTCTCCTTTGATGCTTTATTTGGGTTGACTTGGCACATGCTCACACCATGTTATGACTATCCCAAGTCACCATAGCCTTAATGATCCTTTAGTTTTCAACTTGTAATATCACTTTATGCTTTGATTAATGATGTTTTGTCGCTCTGCATGATTATGGCCATTATTGCTCTCTCGTTTGTCGCTCCCTTACTATTGCTAGCCTTCACTTACACTGAGTGTTTTACTCATGTTCCCAACTCCCTTAAACCAAATATTGGTAAAGTGTCCACCATACCTACCTATTAGCATCATTTGCTACTTGAGTGTATATTCATTATGCCTTGTTTCTTCCGAATAAAATGTTTGCTTGTTATGAGAAAGTTAGTTAGTAAAGCTCTCACGAACTTGATGGCACACTTTATTTTCTTGCATTTAATAAACCAGAACCATTGTGAACTCTCTATGAAAGTTAGATGCTTGCAAATTACAGGCTGGGGATTAGCAAAACCGTGCTGTCACGGGGAACGCTTTCAACACTTGTAAATATATACCCAGTTGATACCTTGCTCTTTTGTTTGCGGATGTCGTCGGTGTGAAATAAAAGGGGAGCTTGTAAGTCCATGGAGTTATGTATGTGTGTTAGAGAAACGCCTGGGCCGCTGGTCTAATCCATGCTGACATGGTGGAAACCTGCAGCGTAACCATATTGATATCTATGAAGCATTCTTCTTATAAAAAACAGAAAGATAGCTATTGAGAAAAAGAAAAAAAAAGAGATTTATGAAAAGAGGAAAGAGAGAAAAAAACACCATTTTCCCATGGTAAATAAGAAGATTGCAGAGATACTCATTGTTTGCTTGCCTGTCATTTTGATATGGGGATTCCTCCGTATCATCGGGCAAGGGGTACCCCGTTGGTGGTTCTCAATGATATGCACATACTTACGATGACAAGAACTTACCGGTAACTAAAGTTGAGTAGCATGAGGAGCGGCCCTCGTACTCGAGGGACTTGTGATTTTCAGTTTATAGTATGTCAAGCATATAACTCAGATTGGACCTCAATTTCACCTTAACCACATTAAAGATGCTTATGATAGGGGCAATGAGAGCTCAAAGCTAATGAGTACCATACTTTCAGCATTTGGAAGCCTTTTAAACTATTCAAAACCTTTTCATTTCCTTGTTGAGTCTCCACACATTCTTTGAGCACTTTCTTGAGAGCATAGTGGCCATTCTTAGTTCTATGTGCATTGTCCCAAGACTTGTTGATTGATGCATACCTTGATATTGCTTGTTTTAAACCATTTGTATCTAGTCACTCTTGTGAACTTTGAAGGTGTCCTATGCATTTATGTTTGCTACTCTTTGAGGGACAAGCTGAATGCCACTGTGCTATGTTTTCTTTATGTGAAACAAACAAACGTCTTGCAAAGCATTGTTATTCATGAATCTTTTGTTTGTGCCTTTTCATGTTGCATCATAGTTTCTTTTTCTTATTGCTAGAACTTTGTCTTTCATGTTATGATTGAAGTACTATGATCCTAGCTTTGAATGTTTACAAATACTTTGATCAAGTCTTGGATGGTGCATGTCACCTCAAAAATTATTCTTTCTTTTTATCACTTACCTACTCGAGGACGAGCAGGAGTTAAGCTTGGGGATGTTGATACATTGCAAATGTATCTATAATTTTTGATGCTCCATGCTTGGTTTATCCACTTTCTTGTGTTTTGTCCACACTTTGGAGTACTTTTCATATGATTTCTTGGACTAACCTATTAACAAGAGCCATAGTGCTAGCTGCCTGTTTTCTGCTATTTTTGGTTCTAGGAAAGTCAGAAAATGAATATTCTCGGAATTGGACAGGATAAAAGCCAAAGTGCCTACTTTTCTAGAAGACTCACGGAGCCAGAATATGAGACGGAGGAGGGCCAGGGCCTGGCCACACCACCCCCAGGCGCGGGCTGGGCTCGCGCCAGGGCATGGTGTGGTGGCCCTAGGCACCCCCTCGGCCTCTCTCTTTGCCTATAAGATGCCTTCTGACCTAAAAACTCTAGGGGGTTCGACGTTTTTCCAGAAGGAGTTCCACTCCGCCGCCACCACCAGATTCCACAAAACAGCTCCAGAAACTCCGTTCTGGCACCATGTCGGGACGGCGAATGGAGGAGATCATCGCCATCATCATCACCATCGCTTCTCCATCGACCATCCATGTTTCCCCCATCTATGAGTGAGTAATCCCCCGCTGTAGGCTATGGGGATGGTAGGGATTGGATGAGATCGTTCATGTAATGGCATCAGATTGTTAGGGCATGGTGCCTAGTATCTTTTATTAGTGCTTTATGACTTTGTTGCGATTTGTTGTGCTTAATGCTTGTCACTAGGGCCCGAGTGCCATGATTTCATATCTGAACATGTTATTGATTCATTATGATAGTATTGTTCTTGGTCTTATCTGCAAGTTTTATACAAACGTTGTTGTCCGGAACCTGTGGCCCTGAAGTGACAGAAATCGGGATAACCGGAAGCAAAAGGGTTTGATGTGAGGATCACATGTGTTCACAGAGTGTTAATGCTTTGCTCCGGTGCTCTATTAAAAGGAGCACCTTAATTGCCAGTAGTTCCCTAGAGGCTCCGGTGCAAACGGGCTGGCAGGACAAAAGATGTTGTGCACGTTCTCATTGCGAGCACGTATGACTATATATGGAACACATGCCTAGGATTGTCTAGTACTTGGATGCTTTATCTTATTTATCTGCAATTGCCCTATGTTCTGATTGTTATGTGAATTGTCTTGTCCATGCAACGCCCGTCCATTCATCCCTATGCCTACCGCACTCGAATCCCACTGTTTACTGCTTTTGTTACTACTGTCTTTGCTTTACTACTGCTGTTACTTTCCGATTCCTATTACAAAACTGTTGCTACTGATAAACTGCAGTGAGCAAGATTGTTTCCAGGTGCGGCTGAATTGACAACTCAGTTGTTAAGGCTTATAAATATTCTTTGGCTCCCCTTGTGTCGAATCAATAAATTGGGTTTCACTTCCCTCGAAAATACTGCGATACACCCCCTATACTAGTGGGTCATTATGGCCATTCTTAGTTCTATGTGCATTGTCCCAAGACTAGTTGATTGATGCATAACTTGATATTGCTTGTTTTAAACTATTGTATCTAGTCACTCTTATGAACTTTGAAGGTGTCCTATGCATTTATATTTGCTACTCTATGAAGGACAAGCTGAAAAGTATTATGATATGTTTTCTCTATGTGAAACAAACAAACGTCTTGCAAAGCGTTGTTATTCATGAATCTTTTGTTTGTGCCATTCCAAGTTGCATCAAAGTTTCTTTGTCTTATTGCTAGAACTTTGTCTTTCATGTTATGATTGAAGTACTATGATCCCAGCTTTGAATGGTTTACAAATACTTTGATCAAGTCTTTGATGGTGCATGTCACCTAAAAAATTATTCTTTCATTTTATCACTTACCTACTCGAGGACGAGCAGGAGTTAAGCTTGGGGATGTTGATACATTGCAAGTGTATCTATAATTTTTGATGTTCCATGCTTGGTTTTATCCAATTTCTTGTGTTTTGTTGCAACTTTGGAGTACTTTTCATATCATTTCTTGGACTGACCTATTAACAAGAGCCACAGTGCCAGCTGGCTGTTTTCTGCTGTTTTTGGTTCCAGGAAAGTCAGAAAATGAATATTCTCGGAATTGGACGGGACAAAAGCCAAAGTGCCTATTTTTCCGGAAGTCATCAAATGCCAGAATATGAGACGGGGAGGGGCCAGAGGGCGGCCACACCACCTGGTCGCGCGGCCAGGCTTGGCCCGCGCCAGGGGGTGGTGTGGCCAACCGAGGCACCCCCTCGGCCTCCCCTTCCGACTATAAGATGCCCTCGGGATGAAAACCCTAAGTACCCGATCAAAAATCCAAGAAAGAGTCTTTAGTCGCCATCATCTCCATCCCTAGATCAGGAGGGATCTGAAGCTCTTCCCGGCACCCTGCCGGAGAGGGGAATTCACCCTGGAGGCCTTCTTCATCACCATGCAAGCCTCCAGTGTGATGTGTGAGTAGTTCATCCTCGGACTACGGGTCCATGTAGTAGCTAGATGGCTGGTTCTCCTCCTTTGTGCTTTCATGTCTACATCTTGTGAGCTCCGTTCATGATCAAGATCATCCATTTGTAATTCTTCATGTTGTGTTTGCGGGGATCCGATGGATATTGAGATGCTATTTCAGATTGATTATTGATTCTATCATGTCTTTGTTATTGGTGATCTTGCATGCTTTCCGTTGTTAGTAGCTATCTTGGCCAAGTAGATGCTAGCAACTCCAAGAATTAGTATTTATGCTCGATAGTGGGTTCATGCCTCTGGTAATCTGGGGAAGTGACAGAAATCTCTAAGGTACTAGATGTGTTGTTGCTACTAGGGAGAAAACAACAATCCTTTGTTCATAGAACAATCATATTGTTTAATTTACACGCAGTTCGTAAGGCAATAATCTGTTTCTTGCAACTTAATACTAGAGGGGGTTCGGATGATAACCTGAACGTGGATTATTAGTCATAGATGGAGTTGGATGGCGGTCTATGTATAATGTTGTAATGCCCAATCGAATCTCAAAGGAGTCAAGATGATTATTATATGCATGTATTGATTTCTCGATGTTTGTCAATTGCCCCGCTGTAATTTGTTCACCTAGCATGTTATCTATCTTAAGGAGAGCCACCTCTAGTGAACTATGGATCCCGGTCCTTGTCTTTTACATACAATCTACAATCTATTTACTGCTTTGTGTTTACTTTCTGCAAAACTTTTACTTCTTTCCATTCGATACGTTTAATCCTTTGTTTTTCTCAAAACACGGTGAGATTCACAACCTCATCGCAAGTTGGGGACAAAGTTCCGTGGTTGTATTGTGTAGGTCTCCACGTTGCTACTAGCACCGGTAGTGCGCCCTGCCAAGGCTAACCTAGTAACACCTTTGGGGTGTTTCCTTGCTCCTACTGGTTCGATTAAACCTTGGTTTCATAACTGAGGGAAACTTGCTGCTGTGCTCATCATACCTTCCTCTTGGGGTTCCCAACGAGCTCTACATCAACATCGCACCAACACTTTTCTGGCCCCGTACACTGAGCCATCAATGAACTTACATTATTTTTGGGGTGTGAAGAGTTATCAAGAAAAACCTCTTTGGTAGATATGGGTGCTTTTGATATGAATAGTGTCCTGCATGGTTGTCATCTTTATTGTGTTGATAATTGTCACACAAATACTTACATACAATATATTGTAGAAGATGAAATTTTACCAAAATATGATAGGACTAATATGTGTTTTGATCTTATTAATGAAAAGAAGGAATCCTCCAAAGTTTCTTCTATTGTCTCTAACAATAAACTAGGGTATATGGAGAAGCTTCCTTTCAAGCCTCTCCCTCCTGAAGAGAAGAAGAAAAAGAAGAAGAGGAGGAGTAAAAGGAGAGAGGAAACAGTATTTGCCCCTAAGGCTGTTGCTCCTATTATAGTTTTTGATGAGTCTGAACTCGATGATGTTCATATGCCTGTTACCTATAGTAGTGATCATGATTGGGAAAAGCACACTTCTTTTGATATTGAAAATCTCTTTGGTACCAATTCTGAAAATGATGATATTAATAATTTCTATACTATTAGTGTTATCCATGATCCTTCCAATGATGATATGTTTACAAATGAACACACTTTGGAAGATAACTATTCTATTGCTTATGATGATAGTATACCTCCAATATATGATGATTGCAATGATGAATATGATATTTTCAGTCCACCTACTATTGAGGAGGAAATTAATTATGATTACAATGTGCCTCCTATATTTGATGATTATGGCGATGAAAATAATAATGTTAGCTATTTTGTTGAATTTTCTCCCACTGCAATCAATAAGAATGACTATGTTTATGTGGGGAGTATTAATTCTTTTATACATGTGGCTCATGATAAGAATTTTTCTTGTGATAGTTATATTGTTACTTTTATTCATGATGCTACTGAAAGTTATTATGAGAGAGGGAAACATGGTTTTATATGTCTCAACAATATTATGTTTCCCCTCTTTATGTTGAAAGTCTTGAAGTTGCACTTGTTTTGCTTTACTATGCTTGTTGCTTTGTGCTTTCATGACTTGTTTCTTTACTAGATTCCTATACATAGGAAGTGGGTTAGACTTAAATGTTCTTTGAATTTGCTTCTTGATGATCTCTTTTACTTCGATTCATATTTCTTATGTGAGCATCTTCTCAAACTATCATGCCTAACTTAAAGGCGTTAAAGAAAAAGTTCTTATTGGGAGATAACCCAAAAGTTTTAGTTGAGTCTTGGAAGTTATTACCTCTGTAAGAACCTCTCCTTATCATTTTTGTGTGGTTTTTGTGTCAAGAGTAATCTCTAATGAGAGAGAAGTAATGCTTGGGAAAGTTGCTGTCCCGAAACAGATTTCTGTGCTTCACCGTAAAAATTCGTGTATAATATCTGTACGTCCTTTTGAGGCGTGCATTTTTGTGCTTCTGCCCCAGGTTGTTATCTAACTTTTTTTATTTCAACACTTCTCGATTTGAGCAACATAAGGTCTTCTAAAAAAATCGTCTTACCTGCTAGTCTGTTTTGACAGATTTCTGCCATTATGTGCATTTGCTTCGTGATGGTTCCTTTTTGAGTTCTTTTGGGGAATTGAGCTTTTTGAGGGAAGTGCTATAGTAGCTAATGTTTTAATGGAAGTTTTATTGGTGTTAGAACTGAACCTAAATACTTATTATCTTGAGTGCACTAATGTTGCTAATAAAGATTGTGTAAAGTTTTGTATGAAGGAAAAAATTTCAGGTGTATGGAAGGAATGAGTAATGAGATGAAGGATGGACTAAAACTCAAGCTTGGGGATGCCACGCGTGTCACCCCAAGAAATATCCAATAAGTACAAGCGTGAAATCTTGGGGATGCCCAAGGCATCCCCTTCTTCATCAATAAAAATCTCAGGTTTCTTCCAAACACTTCATTTTTATTATTTCATAGACAATTGTGTTGTTCTTGGAGCGTCTTCTTTTTTGTTTTCGTTTTGGTTTTTCATTTTCCTAGTTTGTTTAGTTTGCTGAATAAATTGGTTGGACCCCCTCTCTCATACATTGGTTTTCAAATAGTTTGGTTCAGTTTGGAAAAGAGTAGGAAAGTTCATGCTTAAGTGGTAAAGAGAGCTTGTTTTTGACGGTGGCCTATGCTTTGTCATTCCATGCTTGATATTGTTGAAGGTAATATGCCCGAGAGGCAATAATAAAATGGTTATTATCTTATTCCATGTTTATGATAAATGTTTATTTTGCATGCTATAATTGTATTGATCGGAAACATTAATACATGTGTGTTTAATAAACAAAAAGGGTTCCTAGTTATGCCTTTGTTATAGACTAGCTTGTTGATTAACAACATGATCAAGGTTTCCTGATCATAGACATTGGATGTTGTTAATAACAAGGTCACAACATTAGTTGAATGATGTGATGAACATTCATCCGAAGTATAGCATTACGATCAAAGTCATTATTTTTATATTGCTATAACACTATACGAAGTAATCTTTATCCTTAGACCATGAGATCATGTTAATTGCTAACACCGGAAGAGTATCTTGATAACATCAAACGCCACACCGTAACATGGTGACTATAAAGATGGGTTCAGTGCTACGAAGGTGTTATGTTGAGGCTCATGGATCAAGAATGGAATTTGTCAATCCCGATGACGGATAGATATACTCTGGGCCCTCTTGGTGATATCACATTAAGATAGCTTGCAAGCAAGTGATGTGATCACTAGAATGTTATATCACGGAAACGAGAAAAGAGTGCATGTCGGTAACGAGATCAAACTAGGTATGGAGATACCGATGATCGAATCTCGGACATGTAATATATCACAAGACAAAGGAATTTAGTTACTAGCGTTAAAGGTTCTCACGATCACAGAAGTCATCGTTGAATGTGTAGGAGTCAGTACGGATCTCCAGGTCCCGCTGCTGATTATGGATCGGAGAGGGGTCTCGATCATGTCTGCATTATTCGCGAACCGTAGGGTGACACACTTAAGAGTTACCGGACACCATTTTGGATCACATATGTTTCAGACGAAAGAATTGCAAAGCGCAGGAATTGTTTCGATAGAAACCGGAAATTGTTTTGGGCGAAATTGCAGAAAGTGGTTCTGCATGTGATATTGAAATATTGCAAGGGGTTATATGTGGATGTTTGTTAATTAAAGTAATTAACATAATTCTGAGTAGGGACTTTAAAGGGGAATGTGAAGAGGCATTTTAATGTGGAGGGGTTACCACCACATGAATGGGGGAGGTGAGGAGTCACCCCCCATGCGCCGGCCATGAAGGAGGGGGCACCCCCTCCTCCTATAAAAGGCCACACTCTTCCTCCTTCTTCCTCACACCTCCTTGTGAAGGATCTCTCTCCCCCTCTAGAATTATTCCCCATGGTCTCGGATTAGCGAGATACATGTTCACAATGGCATTTTGTCTAGAAGGAGTTGCTTCTTCCGCTGGATCGCTGGAGCGAGGAGGTGGAGGTTGTCCGATGGCTTGCACGTGTGTGCGAGTACGGATGCGCTGCTGAGTTGCGGCGCTCGGACTTCCTCACGATCTTGAGATCGGCAAGTGTACGACTACATCAACCACGAGTTCCTACTCGTTAACAAAACTCATTGTCTTCGAGGGTAAGTTCTCGTTGGATGTATGTCCACCCGTTGCTTTGTACCTAGTAGATAGATCTTGGCGTGTAGTTCTCATCGTAGGATTTTTTTTGTTTTCTATGCTGTGGACCCAACAGTGGTATCCGAGCCTGATCTATGCGTAGGTTCTTTGCACGGGTAGTACACATATGTTTATATGTGGGCGATGATGATCATGTTATTGCATCTTATATGTATTTTGGATATTGGTGGCATAGTGGGATGAAGCGGCCCGGACCAACCTTACATGTCATCGTACATGAGACCAGTTCCATGACTGACATGCAACTTGTTTTGCATAAGTGGCTGGCGGGCGTCTGTCTCTCCTACTAGTCAATATCTAATTTACAACGAGTTGCTAATAACTTGGTTATCCTCGTTGTGGTTCATGTTTGTAGATAAGAACGGTTCTATCTCCAAAAGCCCTAAGCCACATAAAACTTGCAATTGATAAATTAGAGGCGTCTAGTTTAGATTGTTGCTGGGCTAGTGTCTTGATATGGTATTTTTGTAAGTAGATGTATGATAGATACTCTTACAACACACTCAACGTGTAAGTTCCATAGACCTTGGCCTTACACACAAAAGGAATGATAGAGATCATACCATGATGCATATGATAGAGATCAAATGCATGGACCATATCATCTCACTTTACACATTAGATGTTAGCATCTTATACTGCTAGTTTGGCGCTTTTGGTAGCATTGTAAGATGATCCCTCATTTAGATATCAAGATAAAATGTGTTCTTCCTTGAGTATGCACCGTTCTATGGATCGTGTTTCGAGACATCACGTGATGATCGGGTGTACTCGACTCTACGCTTTCATACAAACGGGTGTAAGACAGTTTTACCCATGCGAGTACTAAGGTTCTTACTTGGCGAGCCTAGCATGTACAGACATGGCCTCGGAACACGGACCGAAAGGTTAAGCATGAGTCATATAGTTGATATGATGCCCATATAGATGCTCGCCTTTGAAGCTACATCAACTCACATGATGATCGGACTTGGTGTAGTGGATTTGGTTCATGTAATCACCAAAAAGGCACGAGGGATGTCGTTTTTGAGTGGGAGTTCATTTCTAATTTGGATTGGTCGAACTAAATTTGTCATAAACTAAATCGAAGTGAATTTTCATAATTTGTTGTAGTCATTGGCGTCTGTTCACTACCTTATGCTTAGTTTTAATTGAGATAATAGAACTATAGAATTCTTGATATTTACTTTGCGAACGGGTATGGTATTGTTTTGAATGTCAATTTAAAGTTTAGAAGTCCTATTGCAAACTTTCAGCAAACTCTATTTACTCCATGAAGTTTAATAAGTAGTTTTAAATCAAGAGTAAGAATTCCAATGTTAGTATCTAAAGTATCATGTTTGCCTCCATGATTATTGATATTCAAAAGTTGTTTTAATATCAAGATTATATAGGAGCTAATAATTGTTTCAGAAACCATCATGTCTGAAAGATATTGTGATATCTGAAACAATGTTTTTGGTTGCATTATGATAGAGTATAATTTAGCAAAATACATGTTCTCATATTGTGTGATAATTTGTGAAGGATGGAGATGCCAGGCATCCAGATCTCCCAAAAAGGTTTTTGGGAACTAACATTATACTCGCGATTCTTCCTTACAGGCTATAGTAGCTTGATCATGAAAGTTGTCATGATAAGGATGAATACAAGATGTAAGTAAAATGTTTACTACACTAAAAGATTACTAAAGAATGGATTTTTGAAAGAACACCAAACATTTGATGATGGTGATCCACTTCAAAGTGCAAGTCCAAAGGTATTAGTATTTGACTATATACGCTTTGTACTATGTGTCATGTGAATGACACCACAATTGATGTTGATAGATTCTTTTAAAAGGAATGGATTGCTGAAAGAGAATCTATAAAATATTTGGAAGAAAAGAAAAAGTTGGAAATGTCCAGCTTAGGTATATAGAAGATATACATGTTATGGTTGTATTCCTTGCTTGTTAAACAATGTGGTTCTTAGGTATTGGATACCGAATTGGTTGGTATGAAGTGTCATACAGGACAACGCAATTCATGAACTACAATGGCTTAAGAAACTGGCAAGAGAATAAGTGATGATGTTCATCGAAAACAAATAAAGTGTTATTGTGTTTTTTGTTGTCGTAAAACCTAGCCTTCAAGGTTTGTTTTAATAATTGTTATTTTGTTCTGGTATTACGAGAACAAGGGTTGTTCAAATAATTACCGTATTCCATAAAGGATGGATGAACTTTTACAAGTCTAGTGGGAGAAATCACATCCATAAACATTATTGCTAAAATGTCGCAAGACAAATGATTAAACGATCACTTATAAAGTGACATCGCTGTTTTAAATTATATTGGAAAGAAAACATGAAGAAACTCCATGTTGATGGATTTTTGGAGTCTTTGATTTTGATCAGTTGACGCATGTGAGACTTTCCTCGAGATAATTGAAACTCCGTCCATAGGCCAGAGAGGAATGGATGACTAGCTTATTGGAAATTGTGCATGCTGATGTGCATAGTACATTATGTGTAGCCATATGCGATGGATCTTTTTGCTTCATATGCTTTCTCCGAAAATTTGAGTGAATATATCTGTATATTTACTTAATAAGGAAGAAGTATGAAACATTTGAAAATTGTTCAAAGACTTTCAAGATGAAATAAAAATCATTGTAACAAGAAAATAAAGAGTTTATGATTCAATCATAAAGGAAGATATTTGATTTACATGTTTAGCAAAAACACCTAATATTTGAGAAATTGTTCCATGATTTGTGTTTTCCCGATAAACCATAGGAGTATGGCATATTCGGGAGATGAAATCAAACCATGTTTGACATGGTAATATCAAAGGTGTCATTTATAAAACTGCCATTATGCTTTAAGGATTGAAGCTTTAGAGACTACCGCTTTTACACTAAAAAGAGCACCATCGTGATCCATTGAAATGACATCATATAAGTTATGGTTTGGGATAAAATCTGAATTGTCTTTTCTTAAATTTTGGTATGCAATGCATAAGTAAAATGTTTACAACCAAAGTCGGATAAGCACGTCTTTGTAGGTTATCCCAAAGAATTTGTTGGTAATTTCTCCATAACACCGAGGACAAAAGAGTTTGTTACTTGGAACGTCAAGTTTCTTGAGAAGGAATTTTTTGTGAAACGTTAAGTGGGAGGACAATAGAACTTTGATAAGGTTGTTGAAACTTAGCTATATGTGCTAAGTAGCGCAGCGCTGGAATGTGTCCTAGTGGCGGCCACAATGCTTATGGCTCTCGTGATTACAAAGGGTGTGATCTCGGAGATTAGAGTTCCTATTGAACCGTGTGGGTCGGTAAGAATCAAATAGTGTGATTTGATAAGCAAGTCGTTATTGTTTTGACAATGATGAACCGACTACATGCAAAGAAGCGATGATGGGCCCTGACTCCATAAAATGACTAGAAGTCATAGAATCCGTGATAGTATCCATAGACGAGAAATCAAGTTTCTGAACTTGGAAGACCCTCCGGAAAGGCGTGAATCCTATTGGCTTCTATGAAATAGTAGACATGTCGGAAAGAAGTTCACGTCAATGTTCAAGGAGTTGACTATGACAAGATTTGATCTTTCATAGCGATATTTAGTCTTGACGGATTAATGTAGCAACCACTACATATAATTTGGTATATGGTAGTTGAATAAACAAAACAAGGTTCTTCTAATAGAATGGTTACCTAGGACGTGTACATGACACGGTCCCAAGGGTTTTGTTAATTCAAAGTGTGCTAAAAGGGCATGCAAACTTCAATAATTGAAGTAAGCATAGCGGAGTTGGAATCTTCACCATGATGAAACTGTTAAAAGAGTTTAAATTCATCGGAGATGATGAAGATGCTTGCATTTGCAAGAAATTAAGTGGGAGCGCTGAGACATATTTCTAATACATTATGTAGAGGACATATTGTTGATTGGAAATGATGTATCTTGTATTGACATAAGTTAAGAATTTCATTAAAATGAGATTTTGATGAAAGACTTGGGCAAACCCAGAATATTTGGTAGCAATATCTACATGGATAGATTGAGGCGCTAATATGGTTATGCCAGACATACATATATGAGATATTGAAAGGGTTCAATATGGAAACAACAAGAAAGGTTCTTGCTGCATGGAAATGATTGTATCAAGATTCAAGTGTTTCAACACTTGGTGAGTAAAATCACATGAAGATTTTGATCGATTATACCATGATATGTATATATCCAGAATGTCCTATGCTCTAAATGTTATGAGCACATACCAGAATGATTCATAAGATGATAATTGGACGATAGTAAAGATATTCTTATGAGCTTTGGAAGAACTAAGAATATATCATGTATAAGTGATAAATAGTTAAAGGTAGTTCATTGTAAAGTGTTACATTGATACTAGTTTTTTCATAAGATACAAATTAAATTTATCTCAATTTAGACTATGGGTGGCACATTGAATGCAAAGGATGTCCCATGGTGGATTTGGATGAGTTCCAAAGTTGAGACATTGTGACGGATACTACAACAAAAGGCTAAGTATATAACTGTTATAGTAGCAGCAAAGGAGGGCATTTGTGTTAAGTAGTTTGTTATCAAACTAGGTGTGGTTCAAATTGGGTTAATACTATGAAGATATATTGTGTGACAATAATATCAACGTATTTTAACCAGAACGAACTAAAGGTCTCACCAAAGGACCAAATTTATACAATGCCATCTCATTTGAGAATGAGTGATCCGTAGAGACGCAAAGACATGCAAATACACACGGACCTGAAACTGTCAGATCTGGAGATTATGTTTACCACTAGTAATCGCGTATATGCAACACAAGAAAGCCATAGGTGTTCAATACGCAAAGTTTTTTAAACTAGATTATTGACTCTAGTGCAAGTGGGAGACTGAAGGGAATATGCCCGAGAGGCAATAATAAAGTGGTTATTATCTTATTCCATGTTTATGATAAATTTTTATTTTGCATACTATAATTGTATTGATCGGAAACATAAATACATGTGTGTTTAATAAACAAAAAGGGTTCCTAGTTATGCCTCTCTTATAGACTAGCTTGTTGATTAACTAGATGATCAAGGTTTCCTGATCATAGACATTGGATGTTGTTAATAACAAGGTCACAACATTAGTTGAATGATGTGATGAACATTCATCCGAAATATAGCATTATGATCAAAGTCATTATGTTTATATTGCTATAACACTATACGCAGTAATCTTTATCCTTAGACCATGAGATCATGTTAATTGCTAACACCAGAAGAGTATCTTGATAACATCAAGCGTCACACTGTAACAGGGTGACTATAAAGATGGGTTTAGTGCTACGAAGATGTTATGTTGAGGCTCATGGATCAAGAGTGGAATTTGTCAATCCTGATGACTGATAGATATACTCTGGGCCCACTCGGTGATATCACGTTAAGATAGCTTGCAAGCAAGTGATGTGATCACTAGAATGTTATATCACGGGAACGAGAAAAGAGTGCATGTCGGTAACGAGATCAAACTAGGTATGGAGATGCCGATGATCGAATCTCGGAAATGTAATATATCGCGAGACAAAGGAATTTAGTTACTAGCGTTAAAGGTTCTCACGATCACAGAAGTGATCGTTGAATGTGTAGGAGTCAGTACGGATCTCCAGGTCCCGCTGCTGATTATTGATCGGAGAGGGGTCTCGATCTTGTCTGCATTATTCGCGAACCGTAGGGTGACACACTTAAGAGTTACCGGACGCCATTTTGGAGCACATATGTTTCAGACGAAAGAATTGCAAAGCACAGGAATTGTTTCGATAGAAACCAGAAATTGTTTCGGGTGGAATTGCAGAAAGTGGTTCTGCATGTGATATTGAAATATTGCAAGGGGTTATATGTGAATGTTTGTTAATTAAAGTAATTAACAAAATTCTGAATAAATTTAATAAATTAGTTTTATTAAATGAGAGAGCATTAAACTTGGAGAATTTTAATACATTTAAAGTAGGGACTTTAGAGGGGAATGTGAAGAGGCATTTTAATGTGGAGGGGTTACCACCACATGAATGGAGGAGGTGAGGAGTCACCCCCATGCGCCGGCCATGAAGGAGGGGCACCCCCCTCCTCCTATAAAAGGCCACCCTCTTCCTCCTTCTTCCTCACACCTCCTTGTGAAGGATCTCTCGCCCCCTCTAGAATTATTCCCCCATGGTCTCGGATTAGCGAGATACATGTTCCCGGTGGCATTTCGTCTCAAAGGAGTTGCTGCTTCCGCAGGATCGCTGGAGAGAGGAGGTGGAGGTTGTCCGGTGGATTGAACGTGTGTGCGAGTAAAGATGCGCTGCTGAGTTGCGGCGCTCGGACTTCCTCACGATCTTGAGATCGGCAAGTGTACGACTACATCAACCACGAGTTCCTACTCGGTAACCAAACTCGTTGTCTTCGAGGGTAAGTTCTCGTTGGATGTATGTCCACCCGTTGCTTTGTACCTAGTAGATAGATCTTGGCGTGTAGTTCTCATCATAGGAAATTTTTTGTTTTCTATGCTGCGGACCCAACAATTGTTTTGGCTTTATGCTTAGTATTCTTTGTTGTAGCATGACTTGTTATAAATAATTGAGATTGCTTAATGTGCGTTGGAAGGATCATGCGTTGTTTAGCATATTAAAGCATAGTATTGTGGTATTCTCCTTTGATGCTATATTTGGGTTGACTTGGCGCATGCTCACACCATATTATGACTATCTCAAGTCACCGTAAGACTTTATGATCCTTTAGTTTTCAACTTGTTGTATCACTTTATACTTTGATCAATGATGTTTTGTCGCTCTGCATGATGATGGCCATTATTGCTCTCTTAGTTTGTTGTTCCCAGTCTTTTCCTAGCCTCCACAACAAAGTATGAGTTACACTCATGCATCCAACTCCTTAAATCAACTTATTCCAAAGAGTCCACCATACCTACCTACTAGCATATGCTATTCCAAGTATATTCATGTTTTTTCTACCTTCCAAATTAAACTTGTTATGAGAAAACTACTGATTAAAGCTCTCACGAACTTGATGGCACACTTTACTTTTCTTGCCCTTAATAAACTTGAACCATTGCGTCATCTACGTTGTATATGCTTGCACTTATTTTTTTGGGATTAGTAGAACCATGCTATCATGGGGAACGCTTTCAACATTGCACTTGTACTTTGTACCTAGTTGATATCATGCTCTTTTGTCTATGGATGTCGTCGGTGTGAAATGAAAGGGGAACTTGTAAGTCCATGGAGTTATGTATATGTGTTAGAGAAACGCCTGGGCCGCTGGTCTAATCCATGCTGACATGGTGGAAACCTGTAGCGTAACAATAATGAGCTGTCTATGAAGCATTCTTCTTATAAAAAAAGTGTCCTATATTGAGAAAAAAGAAAAAAAGAAAAAAATGAGATTATGAAAAGAGTAAAGAGAGAAAAAACCACCATATTCCCATGGTAAATAAGAAGATTGCTGAGATGCTCGTTGTCTGCTTGCCTTGTCATTTTGATATGGGGATTCTTCCGTATCATCGGGCAAGGGGTACACCGTTGGCGGTTCTCTATGATACACATGTACTTACAATGACAAGAACTTACCGGTGAATAAACTTGAGTAGCATGAGGAGCGGCCCTCGCATTCAAGGGACATGAGATTTCTAACTTATACTTCGTCAAGCATGTACACCATAGTTTGTTCACTTTAACCTTAATCACTTCAAGATGCTTATGATAGGGGCAATGAGAGCTGAAAGCTATCAGTACCATAATTTTTGGAAGCTCTTTATGAAACTTGAAACTCTGCTTCCTTCTATGAAGGCCTTTCTTCCACCATTATATTGAGTCTCCACCTTATATCTTTATGCACCTGCTTTGAGAGCATAGTGGCCATGCTTAGTTCTATGTGCATTGTCCCAAGACTTGTTGATTGATGCATACCTTGATATTGGTTGTTTTAAACTATTTGTATCTAGTCACTCTTATGAACTTTGAAGGTGTCCTATGCATTTATATTTGCTACTCTACGAGGGACAAGCTGAATGCTATTATGCTATGTTTTCTTTATGTGAAACAAACAAACATCTTGCAAAGCATTGTCATTCATGAATCTTTTGTTTGTGCCTTTTTATGTCGCAACATAGTTGCTATGCCTTATTGCTAGAACTTTGTCTTTCATGCTATGATTGAAGTACTATGATCCCAGTTTTGAATGTTTTACAAATACTTTGATCAAGTTCATGATGGTGCATGTCACCTCAAAAATTATTCTTTCTTTTTATCACTTACCTAATCGAGGACGAGCAGGAGTTAAGCTTGGCGATGTTGATACATTGCAAATGTATCTAAATTTTTTGGTGTTCCATGCTTGGTTTTATCCACTTTCTTGTGTTTTGTCCACACTTTGGAGTAGTTTTCATATGATTTCTTGGACTAACCTATTAACAAGAGCCATAGTTCCAGTTGCCTGTTTTCTGCTGTTTTTGGTTCCAGGAAGTCTGAAAATGAATATTCTCGGAATTGGACGGGACAAAAGCCAAAGTTACTAATTTCCCGGAAGACTCACGGAGCCAGAAGGAGAGTCGGAGAGGGGCCACGTGGTGGCCACACCCCCCCTTGGCGCGGGCCAGCCCAGGCCTCGCCAGGGCATGGTGTGGGCCCCCTGGCGGGCCACTGACCTTGCCTCTTTCGCCTATAAGAGCCTCCCGATGCATAAACCCTAAGGAGTCAATGAGAAATCCACGAAAAGTTCCGCAGCGCCGCCACCACCGAAGGGGAGTTTCGGGGGTTAGAAAGTCTCTATTCCGGCACCCTGCCGGGACGGGGAAGTACCCCCGAAGCCATCTCCATCGATCTCCACCGCCATCTCCATCACCATTGCTGATTCCCATGATGAGGGGGGAGTAGTTCGCTCTCGAGGCTAAGGGTTCTACCAGTAGCTATGTGTTCATCTCTCTCTCTATGCATGATCATATTGTGATCATGAGCTTTGTAATCAAGTAGATCTACCTTGCTACTCAAGTGCTTTATTAGATCTCTACTCTCCCCATGTGTGTGAAAGTGACAGCGTGCACACCATGGTGGCACCTAGGCTAGAGATTACAAATACTTGTGATGAGTTATATTTGGAGTTGGATGTCTCTATGAAATTGTGGTGTTTGTTGGAACCATCTAGTACTCAAGGTGACAGTGTGGGGTTTTCTAGATGGGAATGACTTACTTTGAGGTGTGCTGTTATAACCCTACCATGGATTAGAGTGTCCAACCGGAGAGTAGTTAAGAGTAGTATCATAAAGAGAAGATATTTATATGAGAGTGTTCACTAGTGAAAGTATGATCCCTAGGCCTTGTTTCTAAGCATTGATACACCGTTTGCAATTAGATATGTTATATGTTTGCTTGCTTTCATCTTTATTTCAGTTTGCCTTTAGTCCCTTCCACACCAGCATAATGGTTCATTCATTTTTTTAGGACATAAAGGGTGTCCTCATTCAATCATATGAAAGGTTTAACATAAACAAGGTAGTTAAAGAACATCTTCACTAAATCACTCACAATGTATCATCATGGAACTAGAATTACCTTCCAATGTGGGATCCTAGCAGTAGGTGCAGCCTTGACTTGCGACCGCGAAAATGAGGCCACCGTGTTCAATGGCATCATAGTACTGTCGTCTTCCATGACCTGAATGCTCCAGACATCGCAAAACTTGGCTACTGCCTTCCAGGTAGGCGATTTCATCGCCGAACAACGCGAGGAGCTTATAGCCTATGTAACCCCCAGCTTCTGTGGGCACTCTGCAGATTACAATCTTCAACAGGTCAAGACATCCATCCCACGAATTACTAAACTTTTCTTCGTACCTGCAGATTCGCTAAAAAAACTTATGAAATATGCATGAGTTGAGAAATGAGTATAGGTAATTGGGGAAAACCTGGATGGCTAGTAGCATTACATGTTATATGCTGGATGTAAGCAGCCTGAATGCCACAAGTATCCATCGATGGAAGGTCGATTACTCGATAGGTGTAGATGTTTTCTAGGCACTAGGCCCCACGCTGGTCCACGAAGGTGAGCCAGTCGCCGTTCGTGCCAACCCCGAATTTTTCGTGCATGAAGGGTAGGATGGCAGTGCGCCGAGGATGGTCTAGGGGCACCACGTCATACACCATGTTTTGTGCAGATGATGTACCCTCTTACCGTCATAGTGCTCCTCGAACCAATAAGCAGACTAAGGCATCAGTAGGTAGGGTTCATTCCAATGGTGAAAAGTCCATTTCGTACCTTCGTTGTTGGTGATACGATCGTATAGCAGCTTGAAGGATGCAGCTAGCCTGACAGTGCTAGAAACGTCCAGACGCTGAATGATGAGGTCGACATCGTCTGCGCTGAGTTGATCCCACTTGCATCGCCCACTAAGCTTCGAATCGGCCATCACAACCAGATGGATTTAGGCGGATGCCAAGTGCGGCTGGGGTTTTCCGCAGGAGGAGGGGAGCGTTAGGAATGGGTGAGAAGAGAGAGAGAGCATGGGAGAGATCATGGGCGGAGTGGAGACTGGGGAAGAAGATGGAGAGGCAAATAAAAAAACAAGGGATGAGATTTTACTTGCTTAATCAATCTAGTCAACAACAACATCGAGGACACCGCTGCCTAGACTTCACTGTATGTTAGACTAGTATGCCACATAGCTAGTAATTTGACAATACTCCTACTTACTACGTATCAGATGTGTACTATTGTCTACTCACATCAGTTTGACCAGAGGGTTTTCTTTTTAGAGATTTTATTTCAACATACTATAGTATTTTCAACGGAAAATAGGAGGACGAACTAATACTAGTAGTAGTAGTCGTGACATGGACATATGTACTTTCATCTTGTTCCCCTACATGCAGAAGTGGTAGCACAGAACCGAAAATATATACACCGGATATAATGCACAGTATGGGTGTGTTCGTGATATTTATGGCATGTTGCATGTGTTAATATATGTTCTAGTACAAGGTACATGGAATTACACGTGTACAACATGCAACCACGCAACAAAATGAGAGACGTGCACGTACACCAGATTTTGCTCAAGTCAGGCAACATGCATGACTTTATGTGGCTCTGATTCACTGATAGGTGGACCCTATTTAGGTCGGCCCCACCTGCTAGTGAGAATCTGCATGCATCATGCGCTTGGAGCCACTAGGTACATCCACGACGGAAATTACAATTTACAACTAGTTGCAACGGCAACAAGTTATTGCATGTGGCACTTCCAAGTTTTTATAAAATGTAAAGTAAATCATAAACACAGATCATATTTATATAGTTCATCTATAAATTTCCATCCCAAAAATATTACTAGTACATGGTCTAGCCACCACAAAATGAACAAATGAATATAAGATATTGTTCGCTTAGGTTTTTCTTTTTCATTCACACAAGTCACATAAGATCTTATTGTAGGACCGAATATTGTAGATACACAAGATACAACATAGCCAATGTTCCGGATTTATTTCAAATTTTGTGAGAACTCGAAAGTGCAATAATTAATAAAGGGGTGTGGGCGTAACGAGAATATTTGACCCACACTGACTAAAACTATGGCTTGCATACAAAAAGAGTTTGATCAAATTGCAGGCCTTTCACTACATTGCAGCGAAATGAGTGTTAGAGTATAGCAAGTTAACGGATGAGGCCATACGATACAAATAAGGCGAAGGAAATAATTCAAGATACAAAAATCCCTATTCCATATGATCACTATGTTCAACCCCTCTCCCTTGAAACAATTTCTGCAATTCAGTTGGCTGAGCTCTATATCAACAAAATTGTCTCTCTGTATGGGGTTCCTCTTGAGATCGGCTCAGACCGTGGAAGCATCTTCACTTCCAAGTTCTGGGGAAGTTTCCAAAATGCTTTGGGAAAAAAATTGAACTTCAGCACAGCTTACCACCCTCAGTCGCAAGGACAAGTTGAAAGGATCAATCAGATTCTAGAAGATATGCTCCGTGCTTGCGTTATCTCTTTCGGCATGAAATGGGAAGAATGCCTTCCTTATGCTGAATTCTCTTACAACAACAGCTTCCAGAAAAGTCTAAAGATGGCACCATTTGAGGTTGTATATGGACGCAAATGCAGTACCCCGATTGGTTGGTCGGGCGCAGGTGAAAGAACATTGTTTGGCCCCGACATTGTAACTCAAGCGGACGAGAAGGTTCACATCATTCTTGAAAACCTGAAGGTTGCTCAAAGTCGCTAGAAGAGCAACTATGATAGAAAGCACACGGACATGGAGTATGTCCCTGGTGATCTCGTTTACCTTCGTGTCACTCCCATGAGAGGCACGCACCGTTTTGGTATCAAAGGAAAGCTGGCTCCTAGATACATCGGTCCTTTCAAAGTTTGTGGAAGAAGAGGAGAAGTTTCTTATGCTCTTGAGCTCCCTGAAAAACTCAAAGTCCATGATGTGTTCCATATCTCTCAACTCAAGAAGTGCTTCAAGGACCCCGGCAGGACCGTGGACCATGAACTCATCAATCTCCAAGAAGATCTGTCTTATCAAGAACACCCCATAAAAATTCTAGAAGTTGCAGAAAGAAGGACTCGCAACAAGTCCATCAAGTTCTGCAAGGTGCAGTGGTCACAGCATTCCGTTGATGAAGCCACTTGGGAACGCGAGGACGAGCTCCGTGCCAAGTATCCTACCCTCTTCGTGTCTTCTTCTTCCTAGAATCTCGGGGCGAGATTCCTGTTTAGTGGGGGAGAGTTGTAGCATCCCATCTGTCTAACATATGTAATGCTACATGGTCTAGTAATATAATTGCTACTTCCTACATATTTGTTGCATCATAATTATATCATGCTCATGTCATCATGCCACCTTGCATTTGAGCATCATATAAAACCCTTTTTCATTTGGTTCTTATCTCATATGCATTATTAATTGTATTGCCTCTTGATATATTGTATTTGGTTCTTGATAAATGCTTGATGCCCAAGTTGAGTTGGGGGCATATCTTTTATTCCACTCCACCACCTTTTCCTTGTCACCACCTTTTAATTCCACCATCCTAATTATACATGAGCTTGTACATTTTTCCTTGGGCATTTAATTTAGCTCATGTGGGTTGGGATGGATCCACTTATATTTCCACATGCTCCCACACTAGCATCATGTTGTTTTCACATTATTGATATGTGAAGCCACCTTTGCATGCTTTGTGAGGGTACCCCTTTTTCTAGCTTCCATATGGGTTGTCTTGGAATTTTTGCTCATGTTGGAATATTTTTGAGACTATTACACATCTAGTGGAACATACACACTATCAAGTCCAAAGTATATTCAAATTTGAGCATCTCCATCTACTCCACATGGAACATCCATTTTAATTCCATTTTAATTCTTTTGGGATTGGCCTTAGCTCCATATTTTGGAATGCATGTGTATAAATGCCATGAGACTTTATTTTGTTTCCACAAGATTAAACAAGGTATTAATGAGCATGCATGGGCCATGCAAACATCACCACCATCTTATCCTTCTTTGGTTTTCCTTGGTTTTGAGTGGATCTTCTCTTTGGGATGAGCTCTACTCCTTTTTGCTCTTACTCAACCATCTTCACCTTGACCTTTGCTTCCCTTATCCATCATCCCACCCATGCATGATCATGTGAGGTCATATCCAAATACCCATCTCTATCTCTCTCCTTCTCCACCATCACCAGGTGTCCAACAAAAACCTCTCACCCCTCACCTCCATCTCACCCCACCTTTTTGGATCTTGTTAGGTCATACCCCAAAACCCTAATCTCCATAAGAAAACCCTAACCTTAACCACCCCTAACCTACCCTTCTTGCTAAATCCTAACCCTATTCACCCATGCCAAGCTAACACTACCCTTCCTAGCTTCGGCTACACCCACCACCCTCACCTTGCCGAGCTACCCCTCCTTCCCCTAACCTAACCGAGCCACCCCCAACCCTAGCTCCATGCCGAGCACACCCTAGCTAACCCTCTCGGCCTCTCTCTCTCTCTCACTCTCTCGTTGCAAGCCAGCCCCACTCGAGCCTCCTCCTTCCCTTGGCCGACCCCAGCTGCAGCCACACCCCAGGCCAAGCCCTGCCTAGCACGTGAAGGAGAGGAGGGAAAGGTGGCCACCGAACCACTTTTTCTCCCGAGCCTTCCCCCACGACATCTCTCCCCCTCGTTCTTCTCAAACCCCCTCTCCCCTCTGCCGCACCATCCCCAGGTCCTCTGCGCCACAGCCCTACCCCCAGCTACCCCCTCCTGCTACCCCTTCCAACTCTGGCCACCACCTCGGCATCGGCGGCCACCCACAAGATCAGGAGGCGGGCGTGGTGTGTGAGGTGTCGAGGAAGGCCACGAGGTGCCCTGGACCGCCCCTGCACACGACAGTGAGGAGGAGGCGGCCCCTGTACCGCTGCACCCTGCCGAGCCAGACGCAAAACCCTAGCTGCCGGCCGTCTGCATCGCCGTCGATTGGCTGCTCCCCAGCCCTAACCATCTCCGCCGACGCCACCACGGTGAGCGTCCGAACCTCCCAGACAACCTCCCTCCGTTCACCGCTTCCTGTACGCGCCACGCCACCGGACGAGCGCCTTCGGTGCATCGCGCTCGCCGTCGTCGAGGACCATCCTCTTGCCGGATACGCCTTATCTGGCCATGCCTGCGGTTCCTAACACCAATCCCCATCCACCGCAGTGGTTCCGCCCCTGTGCGCGAGCGATCGGTCACGCGTTGGAACCCCCGCCTCGCCATGCCATTCTCTGTCATTTCCGTCAGATTCATCACAGAAGAGAAACAGTACCCGTTGCATGTTTTGCAGTAAACCCCTCACCCTTTTTGCCGGCTAAACCCGCGATCCCTCCGAACCCACCTGTCATCGGCTGTTGCCACTTTACAAAAAGGGACCGCAAGTATCGGTTCCTCAACCCGTGCTCCCCAGCTCCTACACCTGGCAGCCCCCTTTTCTCCCACTGTCGTGCGAGCCCTTTGTGCCGCCGGACCCACCGGAGACAGATGATGTTGGCAACAATCACTCGGTGTAGAGATTCCGGGGATGGGGATCCGTGAGATCTATGGGCAGGATGTGTTTATTTATGTGGCATCTTATGCCGATTTGCTTCTTATCCGTACTCGGATCTTGTTTTCCGCTTCCGCCTGATACTCTGATGTTTGATGTATGAGGAGCTATCCTAAACTAATATCTCTATCTAGGATATTTTAATCTTGCCGTATGGCGTTGCAATATTTCTATTTCTTTTAGATGGAATGGCTCTGAAAACTGTTGTATGGTAGCTTGCATACATACTCACTTGTGTATGTATTTGATCTCTTCGCCTGTTGCCTACGTCGCTCGCTCTTGTCCCGATGTCTTGGAAGTGGTTAGGATGGCCGACGGGTCTACACGTGGGCGGTCCTCTGGGCCCCCACTGTACTATTTTAAGCACTTCCGCTTCATCCAGGCTCGAACTTAGAGCGTAGGGTCCGAGGTAGTTACACAAGTTTAATTTAGAAGGTAGATAAAAACATGGATTTACTTGGAATAGCAATAGTGCTAGTAGGTAGGTATGGTGGTCACAAATGGCATAGGTTTGGTTTAAGGATTGGATGCACGAGAAGCATTCCCTCTCAGTACAGGTTTTTGGCTAGCAAGGCTGGGAAGCAAGCATAAGAGTTCAAGGAAACAAACAAACATACAAGTGATAATTAGCAGCATCACTTATGTGTTTAAACCTAACCTCATACTCACAGTTTTGATTTTGAACGTTGTAGAGCTGTGCTTGTAGTTGGTTGGTTGTTTGGTGGAGTGAGAGAATTTCATCCTTGAGCTCAGCAATCTCCTTTTGGTGATCGGCGATGAGTTCGGAACAAATCTTATGGATGATATCCACTTCGCGTTCCGCCATGTTCTTGTACCTAAAGACTTCTTGCTTCAGCGCTTCCATCCTGTCCTCTAGACTTCCTTCACCTTTAGGGCCTTGAACCTCTTTTATCTGTACCACCCCATCTTCAAGCAACAACTCCTTGGGATGAATCTTAACCTCACGTATGTACGGGTTGGTGATATCCGCTGAGGAATCTTCCTTGGCTGATCTAGGGGAAAACATTGTGGCTCCAAAACTGCGACTCTACCTGTCAGAAACAGATCGAAACGAAAACACGACGAGAACACGATATATGAACCTTCGGGGATCCGGGGGATTATATATTACGAAGTTTTACAACAAAAGGAAGATACTGGGAGAAAATAGGTTGAAGACGGAGTCCGGGGCGGCCACACCACCTGGTGGCGTGGCCAGGGGTGGGCCCGCGCCACAGGGTGGTGTGAGCCACTCAGGCTCCGTTTCCGTCCCTCTTTTGTTTTGTTGCTTTCCTTGTTGGATAAAAACCGCAAAAATATAACTGGACAGATTTTTCGCGGAACTTTTCTTACCAGAACTGTTACCTATTCAAAAAAGGACTCTGCAGGTCTCTGAATTTGGTCTTTAGTAGATTCTTCCGGAGTTACCGCTTGAATAACATCAATATCTTCATCTTCATACACTTATTGCTTGAGTCATGAAACCGTTCACTTTCTTATTACACCATTTTCTCCACTAACCTGGAAATTTCTTGCACACAAAACTTCACACAATTCTCATTAGCAACATTAGTATAAGTGAGGTAATAAACCTTTTAAGTTCAATTTCAACTGAAATCCATCAGAACATAAGCTAATCCTTCCAAAAACCCAAAAAGAGTTCAAAAAGGAAATCGATTTAAGAAGCAAATGCAAGAGTGGCAACATCTGTCAAAACAGACCAGCAGGTAAAGATCAATTTTTTCAAAAATCTTCTGTTGCTCAAATCAAAAATTGTGAAACTATCTAAAGTTAAATAAAAACCTGGGGCATAAGCACAAATAATTATAGCTCAATCCGAATTATAGAAATCTCTGACGTATTTTTACGGTAACGCACAAAAATCTTTTTCGGGACAGCAACTTCCTCAAATCTTACTTCTCTCTCATTAGAGGTTGATCTTGACACAAAAACCAAATAAAAAGATAAGGAGAGGTTATTACCAAAGTAATTACTTCCAAGACTCAAATAAACGAAAACAAACTGAAAACACAAATATGTTGGGTTGTCTCCCAAAAAGCTCTTTCTTTATAGCCATTAAGATGGGCATGATAATTTCAATGATGCTCACATAAGAATATGATTTGAAGTGAAAAAGAGCGTTAAGAAGCAAAAATACATATGTTTAAGTCTAACCCGCTTCCTATACAAGGGAGTTTTATAAGAAAAAAAGTTGTTGAAACCATGGACTACTAGCATAGAAAGGCAAAACAAGTGCAACATAAATACTTTAAGCATAAAACAAGGAAACTTGATATTATTGAGATGCATAAGAACACTTTTCCCTCTCTCATAGTAGCTTTCAGTATCATGCATAAATTTAACAATATAACTATCACAAGAACCATCGTAGCAATGATCACTTATCCTAACAGAAAACACAGGGACACTAGCTCTCATAACACTACTTTGTGAAACAATAGTAGGGATATCTTTACAAAGGATAGTGTGTCCATCTTCTTCATATTTCGTGACAAAATCTTTCACATTTGCTATTATAGGTTCATCATCCATTTGTTTATCAGGTTCAACATCTTTATTTGTACTTTCATTAACCATACTAGATATCATAGAATGTTCCTTTATCTTAACTGAGAAAGCCATTTTCTCAATATAAGGTTCAAGTAAAACATGATTAGCAGTATAAAATTCAGTATTTCTTGCAGGAACACACTTAGCAACATCTTTATATGGTCATGATACTTATTCCACTTCTTTTCAGGGACTTCAATATAGGAAGCAAAAGCCTTAAAATAAGTTGCAATAGCTTGAGAGTCAAGACCATAAGCTTTTTTAATATGTTGAAAGTCATCAGTTCCCATAAAAGATTCAATGCATTCATACTCATAATTTATACCTGACTTTCTTCCTTTGTCATTCTCCCATGCTTCAGCATTGTCTTGAATACGGTCTAGAAGATCCCATTTAGCTTCTTCTTCCATGCGTGTAAATGATCCAGCATAGGAAGCATCCAGTAAATCCTTATCATGAAGAGGGAGCCTTGCATAAAAGTTATTGATAATAATATTGTTGGGGAGCTCATGAATGGGACATTTGAGCATTAGTAACTTCAATCTCCCCCAAGCTTGAGCTGTACTCTATCCATCAAGAGGCCAAAAGTTGTATATTTGATTCCGATCTTTATGAATCTCACTAGGAGGATAAAATTTTGAATAAAAGAGAGGTACTATTTCCTCCCATTCAAGAGCTTGACCATTCTTCAGCAGCTTATACCATTCTTCAGCTCTTCCTTTTATTGATAATGAGAATAACTTCTTGACTTGATCTGTTGTAATACCTGCACAGTTGAACAACCCGCATAATTCGTGTATAAAGAGCAAATGATCACCAGGATGGACAGTTCCATCCCCAACATAGTAGTTATCCATAACACGATCAATAATGCTAGTAGGTATTTTAAAAGTATCATTCTCAGAAGGTGGTGGTTCATCTACTACCTTAGAAGTGGTAGTAGCATTATGAAATAAGAAACTCAACGAATTATCCATATTGAAATAAAGCAACTAACAGAAGTAAACAATACTCACATTAGAAGTTTCCTTTACTAGTTCCACTCTCCAATAGCGCTTCACTCCCCGCAACGGCGCCAGAAAATAGTCTTGATGACCCACAAGTATAGGGGGTGTAACGCAGTATTTTTGATAAGTAAGAGTGTCAAACCCAACGAGGAGCAGAAGGTGCTGGCGAGTGGCTAGGAGCAGGAATTCTCTATAAATACTTAGCAAACGGATTTTTAGGGTTTTTTGATAATGCAGGTAAATAAAGTACGAGTAAATAAAACATAATAAGAATAAATGCAGCAAGTGGCCCAATCCTTTCTTTTGCAAAGGACAAGCCAGTTGTATTACTTAAGATGAGCAAATGTTCACGAGGACACACAGAAATATTGTCAAGTGATTTCGCTTCATATAGTTGATTAATCTTCTTTAGTTTGCTAAGTGTTGTGTGGGTGAACCTGTGCTAATGTACCTACCTTCCTAGGACTAATAAAAACTTGTGATTATACCCCTTACAAGAATCCGGAAGTACAAGAAAGTAATTAAGGTAGAAACCTAACCACAACTTTAAACTCTAAGACCCTGACGTCCCTTGTGCAAAGGTTTCCTAACGAGGGTTGAGGTTTCTGTCACTCCGGCAACCCCTACGATTAGTATCCAAATACACAATGCATTCCCCTAGGCCCATATAGGTGAAGTGTCATGTAGTCGACGTTCACATGACAGCACTAGAAGAAATACACCACAACTTAAATATCAAACCATTGAATCTTTCTCAACACAATTCCACTACTAACAACATGACTTCTCCCATGTCCTCAAGAACAAAACGAACTATTCACAAGACATCATATGGATCATGATCATAGATGAAATAATGATATGTAATAATCTGAACATAAATGATAATTCAATGGTTCACTCAATAGCATCAACTACAAGGAGTATCAAGAATGGGAAAGTTTCTCCTAAGAACTACGCAAGATTCAACCCAATTGTTATAGTGGTATGAAGTGGTGATGATGTTGCTGGTAGAGATGATGATGATGATCCCGATGAAGTCCAGCTTGATGGTGGTGCTGATGGCGACGATCTCCCCTCTCCGGGAAGGAATTCCCCTAGTGAAATTCTGTCTATCGGAGAGATCTTTCTCTCTCGGTGTTTTCCGCCCCGGAAAGGCGGCGGAATCTTTCTGTGGTCGCTCCCCGAGTCTTAGGGTTTCAGGAGGATAATATACGCCAGAGGAGAGAGTCAGGAGCGGACCAGGGCGGCCACACCACCTGGTGGCGCGACCTGGGGTGGCCGGTGCCAGAGGGTGGTGTGGGCCCCCTATGGCCCATCTCCACTTCCCTTCTGGCAATCTTCGCCTTCTGGAAAGACAGAATTTTCCATGTATTTTCCTAGATTTTCTGATCTTCGTGAATTTTGCCTCCAAACAGCACCTTTTCCATCAGAATCCTGACTACAGCGGTCCATGCTCCAAAAGTCATCAACCATGCAAAAACAGATGAAATTACATAAGTATGATCTCTTAATATGAAATATAACAATGAATAATAGTAAATTATGATATAGAATAGTGATGCAAAATGGACGTATCAACTATTAATAGAATTTTTCTTGATGCTAAGGGAAAATAGAAGATCTACGTTAGCAAAGTTTGGATTTGCTAGTCTTGATCCAGCGGTCAATGTTTAAAGTTAATTTGTACACTATACAGTGGTGGTCTAGTATTGTGAGATATAAGACAAGATAAAGATAAGATAATAAGTACTATGAATGGCCAATCTAATGGTAGGTCCCATAGGATCTAGATGCTTGAGAGTTAACACGGTGGGTGGAAGTACAAGTTACATCAAGGACCTCATAAAAAATGAAAATTGCATCCAAGTCCATGCATTTAGCACAAGGACCCTGAAACTGAGCAATGAAATGTGTGTTTTGAGGTTTGCGCATACTCACGTTCATCATGATAAAGACTATAATATAAGTAGAATCTTTCTAGATACTAAGAATGGAATAGAAGTTCGAACAGTTAGCAATGTTTGGATTTTCCAGTTTTGAACAAACGGTCAATGTTCCGTACACTATACAGTGGTATGGTATTGTAAGAGAGATAAGACAAGATAAATATATGATAAGAAGTACTACTTTGAATGGCTGATCTAATGGTAGGTCTCATAGGAGCGAGGTGCTTGAGATTTAACACGGTCGGTGGAAGTACAAGTTACATAAAGGACCTCATAAAAATGAAAATTGCATCCAATAGGACCATGCATTTAGCACAAGGACCCTGAAACTGAGCAACGAAGTGTGTGTTTTGAGGTTTGCGCATACTAGCGTTCATCGAGCTAAAGACTATCAGTAGAATCTTTCTAGATGCTAAGAATGGAAAAGAAGATCCAATGGTTCACAATGTTTAGATTTGGTAGTCTTGATCAAACAGTCAATGTTATGTACACTATACAGTGGTATGGTATTGTAAGAGATAAGACAAGATAAAGATAAGAAGTACTGCGAATGTCCGATCTAACGGTAGGTATCGTAGGAGCGAGGTTCTTGAGAGTTAACACGGTCAGTGGAAGTACAAGTTACAACAAGGGCCTCGTAAAAAATGAAAATTGCATTCAAGTCCATGCATCATTTAGCACAAGGACACCATGAAACTGAGCAATGAAGTGTGTGTTTTGAGGTTTGCACATATACTAGCGTTCATCGTGCTAAAGACTATCAATAGAATCTTTCTAGATGTTAACATTGGAAAATAAAATCTAACAGTTAGCAATGTTTAGATTTGCCAGTCTTGATCCACCGGTCAATGTTCAAAGTTAATCTGTACACTATGAAGTGGTATGGTATTTGAAGGGTTCGTAGCATGGAAAACAAAAAAAAATCTACCGCAAGAACGAACAAAACCTAGATCTAATCTAGATAAAAGCCAAGATCTAATCTATTAGACATGAGCAACGAGATAGATGGGAACTAACCCTCGTAGATCCAAAAGAGTTAACGAGATTAGATCTCGTGGTTGATGTAGTCGATCACTTGCCGATCTCAAGATCGTGTGGATGATCTTTCCGGCGTCGCGTTCCAGCAGCGCTTCCGCCTTTGGTCAAGTAGACGATCCTTCCGGCGTCGCGTTCCAGCAGCGCTGCCGCCCTTGGTCAAGTTGACGATCCTTCCGGCGCCACGATTCGGCAGCACTTCCGCAGTCGGTCACACGTGCGGAGTTGAAGCAGACCTTCCTCTCCCCGTTCCAGCGAGCAGCGGAGGTAGTAGATCTTCTCCACAGAATCCCAGCAGCACGACGGCGTGGTGGTGGTGGTGGAGTAGAGAATTCTGCAGGGCTTCGCCTATGCCTGTGCAGAATATGATGGAGGAGAGAGACGGCAGAGATTGGACGTTATGAGAGCGTGAGAGGAGGGGGCGCCCCTGCCCCTCTATTTAAAGAGGGGAGGGCGCGCCAGGGAAGGGGAGTCCTTGTAGGACTCCCCTCCTATGGGGCCGGCGGGTTGGGGAGGTGGGGAGGAATCCTCCTCCCCCACGATTCCTTATCTTGACCCAACAGGACTCCTTGATCCCTATCTTGATTTTCAAGCAAACTCCAAGATATCTTCTAGAACCTTCCGGAACATTCCGAAACCTTCTAGAATCCTCATACAAACACTCCGGAACATTTCCTATCTCATAAAATGATCTCCTATATATGAATCTTATTCTCCGGACCATTCCGGATCTCCTCGTGATGTCCCGGATCCATTCCGAGACTCCGAACAACATTCGGTCTCCAACGCACATTCCATATCTACTTAAAACAACTTCGAACCTTAAGTGTGTCACCCTACGGTTCGTGAATATGTAGACATGATAGAGACACATATCCTATCAATAACCATCAGCGGGACCTGGAGATCCATAATGGCTCCCACATACTCAACGATGACTTCGCGATCGATTGAACCACTTACATACGAAACTAATTCCCTTTGTCTCACGATACTATACTTATCCGAGGTTTGATCGTCGGTATCTCCATACCTAGTTCTACCTCGTTACTGATAAGTACTATTTACTCGTTCCGTGATATGTCATCCCTTGTGACCCAGTCACATGCTTGCAAGCTAACAAGATGACATACCACCGAGAGGGCCCAGAGCATATCTATCTGTCATATGGATGGACAAATCCCAATCTTGGTTCATCAGCTTCAACACATACTTTCAGAATACCCAATGACACTTTTATAACCACCCAGTTACGAAGCGGCGTTTGATGTCATCAAAGTATCCATCCAGTGATGGTGATTAACATAACCTCATGGTCGAAGGAATAGGTTACTATGTGTTTGAAAGCTTACAGCAATACGAACTTAATGACTTGATCTTATGCTACGCTTACTATGGGTGTGTATGTCCATCACATCATTCTCCTAATGATATGACCTTGTTATTAATCACATCCTAATGTCCATGATCAGGAAACCATAATCATCAATTAATCAACAAGCTAGTTCAACAAGAGGCTTACTAGGGACTCTTTTATGTTTACAAAACACACATGTATTAGTGTTTCCTAATAAAACAATTATAGCATGGGATGTAAACATTCATCATAAACATAAAGATATAATAATAACCACTTTTATTATTGCCTCTTGGGCATATCTGCAATAGTCTCCCACTTGCACTAGAGTCAATAATCTAGATTACATGGTAATATACCGAACAC
Source organism: Avena eriantha (assembly GCA_910589775.1). Lineage (NCBI taxonomy): Eukaryota > Viridiplantae > Streptophyta > Magnoliopsida > Poales > Poaceae > Avena > Avena eriantha. The sequence goes on along the minus strand of OU342746.1, from coordinate 86,472,187 downwards.
CCATGGCGTTCTGGTGTTGGTCATGCTTTGCCCTAGGGAGAGGTTTAGTCAACGGATCTGCCACATTCAGATCAGTGTGTACTTTGCAAATCTTTATGTCACCATCTCGGACATACTCGCGAATAGCGTGGAAACGTAGCTTGATGTGCTTCAGCTTGCTATGTGACCTTGGCTCCTGCGCATTAGCTATGGCACCTGTGTTGTCACAGTAGATGGCCATCGGGTCCAACGCACTGGGAACCACGCCGAGTTCAGTAATGAATTCCTTCATCCAAATGGCTTCTTGTGCAGCCTCCGAAGCAGCTATGTATTCCGATTCAGTTGAAGAGTTCGCCACAACGCTTTGCTTCGCACTCCTCCAGCTCACTGCAGCACCATTCAAAATAAATACGTATCCCGACTGTGACTTCGAGTCATCCGGATCGGTGTTCCAACTAGCATCGGTGTAACCGTTTACAACAAGCTGTTCATCACCTCCATAAGAAAGAACCATATCCTTAGTCCTATTTAGGTACTTTAGGATATTTTTGACCGCTGTCCAGTGCTCCATTCCAGGATCACTTTGATATCTGCTAGTCAAACTAACAGCATGTGCTATATCCGGTCTTGTACACAGCATGGCATACAGGATAGAACCTATGGCTGAGGCATAGGGAATGTTAGTAATTTTCTCTCTATCTTCTGCCGTAGCTGGACTTTGAGTTTTACTCAAGGTCTTACCTGACAACATGGGCACAAACCCTTTCTTGCTATCTTCCATTCTAAACTTCTTTAGAACTTTGTCCAAGTATGTACTTTGTGAAAGCCCTATTAGGTGTCTTGATCTATCTCTATAAATCTTGATACCTAGAATGTATGCCGCTTCGCCAAGATCCTTCATTGAAAAACTATTATTCAAATAGTTTTGACGCTATTAAGAAGTTCTATATCATTCCCAATCAACAATATGTCATCTACATACAGTACTAGGAATGCTACAGAGCTCCCACTCACTTTCTTGTAAATACAAGCTTCTCCATAAGTTTGTATAAATCCAAAGTTTTTGATTACTTTATCAAAATGTTGATTCCAACTACGGGATGCTTGCTTCAGTCCATAAATGGAGCGCTGAAGTTTGCATACCTTGTTAGCATCTTTAGGATCGACAAAACCCTTGGGTTGTACCATATACAACGCTTCCTCAATGTCACCATTAAGGAACGCCGTTTCGACATCCATCTGCCAAATCTCATAATCGAAATGTGCAGCAATTGCTAACAAAATCCTCACAGACTTTAGCTTCGCTACTGGTGAGAATGTCTCATCATAGTCAACTCCTTGAATTTGTCGGAACCCTTTCGCGACAAGTCAAGATTTATAGACGGTAACATTACCATCAGCATCTGTTTTTCTCTTGAAAATCCATTTGTTCTCGACAGCCTTACGGCCATCCGGTAAGTCCACCAAAGTCCACACTTGGTTTTCATACATGGATCCCATTTTGGATTTCATGGCTTCTAGCCATTTGTCGGAATCTGGGCTCACCATAGCTTCTTCATACGTCGCAGGGTCATCAGCGTTGTCCACCAACATGACGTTCAAGGCAGAGTCATACCAATCAGGAGTGGTACGAACCCTCGTTGACCTGCGAGGTTCAGTAGTAACTTCGTTCGAAGTTTCATGATCATTATCATTAGCTTCCTCTTCAATTGATGCAGGCGGCACCAAAACATCTTCCGGTGCTGCTCTACTCTCAAATCCGAGAGAAGGTTCAATAACCTCATCGATTTCTACTCTCCTTCCAGTCACTTCTTTCGAGAGAAACTCCTTCTCAAGAAAGGATCCATTCTTTGCAACAAAAACTTTGCCTTCGGATCTATGATAGAAGGTATACCCAATTGTTTCTTTAGGGTATACTATGAAGACGCATTTCTCCGCTTTGGGTTCTAGCTTATCAGGTTGTAACTTCTTTACGTATGCCTCGCAACCCCAAACTTTAAGGAACGACAACTTAGGTTTCTTACCAAAGCACAATTCGTACGGTGTCATTTCAACGGATTTAGATGGTGCCCTATTTAAAGTGAATGCGGCTGTCTCTAATGCATAGCCCCAAAATGATAACGGTAAATCTGTAAGAGACATCATAGACCGAACCATATCTAAGAGAGTTCGATTACGACGTTCGGACACACCATTACGCTGTGGTGTTCCCGGCGGTGTCAACTGTGAAAGTATTCCACATTTCTTTAAATGCATGCCAAACTCATAACTCAGATATTCACCTCCGCGGTCAGAACGTAGAAATTTAATCTTCTTGTTACGATGATTTTCCACTTCACTTTGAAATTACTTAAACTTCTCGAAAGTTTCGGACTTATGTTTCATAAAGTAGACATACCCATATCTACTTAAGTCATCCATGAAAGTGAGAACATAACGATATCCACCACGCGATGCTACACTCATTGGACCACACACATCGGTATGTATTATTTCCAATAAGTCTGTAGCTCACTCCATTATTCCAGAGAATGGAGTCTTAGTCATTTTTCCCATTAGACATGCTTCGCATCTTTCAAGTGATTCAAGAAGTCCATCAGAATGGAGTTTCTTCATACACTTCACTCCAATGTGACCAAGACGACAGTGCCACATGTATGTAGAATTATCATTCAATTTAATTCGTTTAGCATCTATGTTGTGAACATGTGTATCACTACTATCGAGATTCAGTAAGAATAAACCATTCATCTTAGGTGCATTACCATAAAAGGTATTACTCATATAAATCGAACAACCTTTATTCTCGGACTTAAAAGAGTAACCGTCTCGCAATAAACAGGATCCAGATATAATGTTCATGCTTAATGCAGGCACCAAATAACAATTATTCAAATTTAAAACTAATCCCGAAGGTAGATGTAGAGGGAGCGTGCCGACGGCGATCACATCAACCTTGGAGCCATTTCCAACGCGCATCGTCACCTCGTCTCTTGCCAGTCTTCGTTTATTCCGCAGCTCTTGTTTCGAGTTACAAATATGAGCAACCGAACCAGTATCAAATACCCAGGCACTACTACGATTACTAGTAAGATACACATCTATAACACATATATCAAATATACCTTTCTTCTTGATGTTGCCGTTCTTCAGATCCGCCAGGTACTTGGGGCAGTTACGCTTCCAGTGACCAGCACCCTTGCAGTAGAAGCACTCAGTTTCAGGCTTAGGACCAGCCTTGGGCTTGTTAGCAGGTGCGGCAGCTTTCTTGCCGTCCTTCTTGAAGTTGCCCTTGTTCTTAGGCTTGCCCTGTCTCTTGAAATTGGTGGTCTTATTGACCATCAACACTTGGTGCTCCTTCTTGATCTCCACTTCAGCAGTTTTCAGCATGGACGACAGTTCAGGCAACGTCTTGTTCATGCAGTGCATGTTGTAGTTCATCACAAAGTTCTTGTAACTTGGTGGCAGTGATTGGAGGAGACGGTGAATCCCCAACTCATTAGGAATCGATATTACCAACTCTTGGAGCTTGTTTGGTACCCAGACATGGTGAGCACGTGCTCGCTAACGGAGCTTCCCTCTTCCATCTTACAGTTAAAGAACTTTTCGGAGGCCTCATAGCTCTCCATGGCCGGGCGAGTCTCAAAAATTAGCCTGAGCTCCTTAATGATCTCGAACGGGTCGTGGTGCTCAAAACGCTTCTGGAGCTCCGCTTCTAAACCGTATAGAATGGCACACTGAACTGTGGAGTAATGATTTTTCCGAGTGGCGTAAACATTCTTTACGTCATCGGTGGCATCATCTGCAGGTGGGTCACCTTGCGGTGCTTCGAGCACATAGGTCAACTGACCAGCCTTGAGGACGATCTTCAGTCCACGGAACCAGTCCGTGAAATTGCTTCCATTGTTCTTAAGCTTTTCTTTCTCTAGGAACGCATTGAAGTTGATGGAGGGGGTCGCCATAATCTACAACAATTTACAAGTAGTTTAGACTAAGTTTATGAAAAATTGAGTTCAAATTTAATTCTTAAACTAACTAGTTGAACTCCCACTCAAAACAACATCCCTCACATTGTCTTAGTGATTACACGAACCAAGTTCACTACACCAAGTCCGATCTTCACGAGAGAAGATGTAGTTTCATCGGCGAACAATCTTCATGTTCATCATATCATTTATATGACTCATGCTCTACCTTTCGGTATTCCGTGTTCCGAGACCATGTCTGTACATGCTAGGCTCGTCAAGATAACCTTAGTTTCCGCATGTGCAAATCTGGCTTGCACCCGTTGTATGCACACGTAGAATCTATCACATCTGATCATCACGAGATGCTTCGAAACGACGAGTCTTAGCAACAGTGCCAACTAAGGGTCAACACTTTATTACTTGATATTTAGTGAGAGGGATCATCTTATAATGCTACCGTCGTGATCTAAGCAATAAAAGATGCATAAAGGATTAACATCACAGGCAATTCATAATTAGTGTGATATGATATGGCCTTTTCTTCTTGCGCCTTTGATCTCCATCTCCAAAGCACGAACATGATCTCCATCATCACCAGCATTGCGTCACGGTCAGTGGCGCCGCTTCATGGTTGTCCATCATCACTAGCAACTATTACAACTACTTGGAATAAAGCTATTACAAGATGAATAGACACGCAGGTCTTAATAGAATTAAAGACAACCATTAGGCTCCTGCCGGTTGCCATATTACAACAAGGATCATTGCATACATCAAATACAATCATAATCACATGATGGCCATATCACATCACAAAACCCCTGCAAAAACAAGTTAGACGCCTCTAATTTTCTTTGCATTTTTTACGTGGTTTGGGGCTTTCGCATAAGACCGATCTTACCTACGAACAAGAACCACAACGTTGATACAAGTGTTGTCAGATGCTCATTGTAAATTGAATCTTAACTATGGTGGGAGAGACAGACACCCGCAAAGCCACTTGTGCAAAGCAAGTTGCACGTCAAGCGTGGAGCAAGTCTCATGTGCGATGACATGTAATGTTAGCCCGAGCCGCTTCATCCCACCATGCCGCAAGATGCAAAGTACACGCTAAGACACCGACAACAAAAGCATCAACACCCACAAAAACATTGTGTTCTACTCGTGCAACAGATCTACGCATAGATACGGCTCTGATACCACTGATGGGTTCGTAGCATGGAAAACAAAAAATTTCTACCGCAAGAACGAACAAAACCCAGATCTAATCTAGATAAAAGCCAAGATCTAATCTATTAGACATGTGCAACGAGATAGATAGGAACTAACCCTCGTAGATCCAAAAGCGTTAACGAGATTAGATCTCGTGGTTGATGTAGTCGATCACTTGCCGATCTCAAGATCGTGTGGACGATACTTCCGGCGCCGCGTTCCGGCAGCGCTTCCACAGTCGGTCACACGTGCGGAGTCGAAGCAGACCTTCCTCTCCTCATTCCAGTGAGCAGCGGATGTAGTAGATCTTCTCCACGGAATCCCAGCAGCACGACGGCGTGGTGGTGGTGGTGGAGTAGAGAATTCTGCAGGGCTTCGCCTATGCCTGTGCAGAAGAAAGGAGGAGGAGAGAGGCGGCAGAGATTTGGTGTTATGGAGGAGAGCCTAGAGGTGGCGCCCCTGCCCCTCTATTTAAAGGGGGAGGGCGCCTTGGGACTCCCCACCTCCTTGGCCGGCGGATTGGGGAGGGGGGGAGGAGTCCTCCTCCCCCACGACTCCTAGTCTTGACCCACCAGGACTCCTTGATCCCTTCCTTGGTTTTCAAGAAAACTCCAAGAAACCTTCCAGAACCTTCCGGAACATTCTGAAACCTTCTAGAATCCTCATACAAACACTCCGGAACATTTCCTAACTCAGAAAATGATCCCCAATATATGAATCTTATTCTCCGGACAATTTCGGATCTCCTGGTGATGTCCCGGATCCAATCCGAGACTCCGAACAACATTCGGTCTCCAACGCATATTCCATATCTACTTAAAACAACTTCGAACCTTAAGTGTGTCACCCTACAGTTCGTGAATATGTAGACATGACAGAGACACATCTCCTATCAATAACCATTAGCGGGACCTGGAGATCCATAATGGCTCCCACATACTCAACGATGACTTTTTGTGATCGATAGAACCATTTACATACGAAACCAATTCCCTTTGTCTCGCGATACTATACTTATCCGAGGTTTGATCGTCGGTATCTCCATACCTAGTTCTACCTCGTTACTGATAAGTACTCTTTACTCGTTCCGTGATATGTCATCCCTTGTGACCCAGTCACATGCTTGCAAGCTAACTAGATGACATTCCACCGAGAGGGCCCAGAGCATATCTATCCGTCATATGGATGGACAAATCCCAATCTCGGTCCATGCGCTTCAACACATACTTTCAGAATACCCAATGACACCTTTATAACCACCCAGTTACGAAGCGGTGTTTGATGTCATCAAAGTATCCATCCGGTGATGGTGATTAACACAACCTCATGGTCGAAGGATTAGGTTATTATGTATTTGAAAGCTTATAGCAATACGAACTTAATGACTTGATCTTTATGCTACACTTACTATGGGTGTGTGTCCATCACATCATTCTCCTAATGATACAACCTTGTTATTAATCACATCCTAATGTCCATGATCAGGAAACCATGATCATCAATTAATCAACAAGCTAGTTCAATAAGAGGCTTACTAGGGACTCTTAGATGTTTACAAAACACACATGTATTAGTGTTTCCTAATAATACAATTATAGCATGGGATGTAAACATTCATCATAAACATAAAGATATAATAATAATCACTTTTATTATTGCCTCTTGGGCATATCTCCAACAAGGACACCATACATAAGTGTTTGATGTTTTTATTGTTTTCTTTACTTTTCTTTAATTTATCCCAATAAATGGGACGAGTGATGCAGATACGACCTTGACATTGGTAACTTAGCTTAAAATATGAACAATGTTCATACATGGTTGTGACCATATTGTGTAGCAAGTTTTGTGAAAGTTATCCAAATACATGTTTGTAGTTTCGTCCAAACAAGCACAAATATAAAAGGAAACCATTTCAGTTTCAACTATGTATCATTACACCCCCCCAAAAAAAACTATGTATCATTACACACATTGAAATAAGTATTTTCATATAGTACTAACATGAAGTGGAAATTATTTATATTTTGCTAGAATACAATGAGTGCACTCTAAGCCAAATTATCTAGACGTACTTAATTACTAAAAATAAATCCTATCACTTGGAAATTAAAAAGCATTTTCATAAAAGTTCAAACGTCTCATTGACCACATTATTTACCAAAGCCAAGATGCTTCCTAGAACAAGATATAGTACACTGCCCACCTCTTCTCTGGACGCCATTTAATTTTGCACCTGGGCACGCTTCTTCAGGGAGGGGGGAGATACCTTCTCCTCATCATCCTTGACCTCCTCCCTGTCGTCCTCTTCGGCCTCCTCGTCAATGTCGACCCCAGACTCCTCCTCTTCCCCAGTCTCATCTTCCGTCTTATCGGAGTCGCTTGGCGTTGGTGGTGGCATCCCTTCGAAAAAGCACTGCTAGTGGCTATCCTCTTCATCAGAGGAGTCATACATCGGCGGTAGCCATGGCCTGTCAACTGAGTCTAGCCTTCCAGGTGGATTTTTGGGACCTTTCCCATTTGTTAGGTCAATCGACGTGTTCTGTAGAGAGTTGTCACTCGCCATTTTGGAAGGAAATAGAGAGAGATCGAGTTCTAAGCAATGGTAGGTTGGGTGTTTTGGGTGAAAGGAGGGGTGCGTACTATTGCAATTTATAATGTCTATTTATAGTCATGCTTGTGTTAATACCCTGAAAAGTATCCCAAAATATCATAACTAGATTGTACCAGACTCGTCCCGTCAATAAAAAAAGGATTATACCAAACTTGTCGTTTCTTGATTTTTCTCGTCCGAGAGAATTCAGGAGGCTCCCGATTTATCCAAAAATAAAGAGAATCATGCAGATCCTGCTGAATTCGGTGTCTCTTACTTCCTCTATTAAAAATTAATTGTCTCTAGTAGTACATGCTTATCTAGATACAGTACTACTAGTATACGTATACTCTTCACAAAGTTGCGTCACAGAACTTGATTGATGGTGATATGGTCTGGGTCTCATCTTTTTCTGCATCGCTGCATCACAGACTAGAAGTATAATTATTGTGTGAAAGCTTACACGGGAAGGAAGGAGAAATGGAGAGGATGGTGGATGGATGGTGAGAGGGGGCGAAGGAGAGAGATAATCTACTAGTAGTATGTGTACTAGTACCGCATGTCAGGAACTCATCGTAATATCTAACTTTTATGCCGAAGTTAGATAGGAACCATGATCAACTATGTGTGAAACCATTTGCTTGTGGCATTCTGAACCATATTATTTGGACTTTCTTCACAAAAAAACATCACCTTCCTCACTAGGTAAAATTGAATTCCCTTTTTCCTAATTGTTGCAAACTCCCACATGCAAAAATACTTACTACTCCAAGATGCACCCATCTACCAAACTATTATGGGAACTCTATCAAATTGTAAACTATGATGACAATATGGCCTTGATGACCTTGGTCGTTCGGGTTGAAATAAACCTGATAATGTCCATACACATGGTAGGACAATATTGTGAAACTATTTTTCCAAAACTTGTCTAATCCCATGATTATCATTTTCATGGCACGTGGTGCACAAGACATGATAGGACATCATGAGTAAAACTTTTTTTTGTTTTTTGTTTATTTAATGTGATCATTTTCAAAACGGGTTCAAAAATGCTAAGATGCAAAATCTTAGCAAAATGTTGAACCTGTAATCAAAACCCTCAGTGGTTTTTGATATATTAATTGACCCCCCATGGGTACCTCCAAAAGCTTTTTTGAAAAACTTTCAAAGCAACCTACATTTTACTTGTTGTAGTTCAAATTTTACCTAATTTCAATAAATCGGCATAAAGTCTTTCAAGTGGGCGAAGTTAGCTAGGAAATTTGAGAACACATAAAACATGGGAAATCGTGAGTACAACATGTTGTTCTATTATATATGTCTGAAAACTTTGCTTGTAGCATTTAGATCCATATTCTTCAGACTTTCTTTACAGGAAGGAACAATCTCAACATCACTCGGAAAATTGAGAATATTCTTTCCTTATACTTGGAAACTCACGACGACAACATTGTTTACTATAAGAAGATGCACCCATCTGCCTCCGAAAATACATTTTTTTCCATATGAATATATCATGCTTACATATAGCTCAAGTTTAACCTAATTTCATAAAATTGTCAAGATGCAAAATCTTAGAAAGAAGTTTAACCTGTTGTCAAAAATCTTAGTCGTTTCTGATATATTAACTAAACCCTCGATGGGTACATCCAAAAGCTTTTTGTAAAACTTTCAACACAACTTATAATTTACTTGTATTTCAAACTTGACCTAATTTAGATAAATTGACATAAAGTCACTTTAACATGGACAGAGTTAGTTATAGGAAGAAGATTGAAAACTCATAAAACATGGGAATCATAAGTACAACATGATGGTCCACTATATATGTCTGAAATCTTGGCTTGTGGCATTCAGATCCATATCCTTCGGACTTTCTTAACGGAAAGGAATAATCTCATCATCACTCCGAAAAATGAGAATGTTATTTGCCACACTTGATCCAACGGTTAATGTTCAAAGTTAATATGTACATTATATGAAGTGGTATGCTATTGTAAGATATAAGACAAGATAACGGTAAGATAAGAAGTACTGCAGTAGGCCGATCTAATGGTAGGTCTCGTTGGATCAACGTCCTTGAGAGTTAACACGATCGGTGGAAGTACAAGTTACATCAAGGATCTCATAAAAATGAAAATTGGATCCAAGTCCATGCATTTAGCACAAGAACCCTAAAACTGAGCAATGAAGTTGTGTTTTGAGGTTTATGCATATTAGCGTTCATCGTGCTTAAGACTATCAGTAGAATCTTTCTAGATGCTAAGAATGGAAAAGAATATCCAACGATTAGCAATGTTTGGATTTGCCAGTCTTGATCCAACGGTCAATGTTTCGAAGAAAATCCGTACACTATGCATGTAGTGGTATGGTATTGTGTAAGACAAGATAAAGATAAGATAAGAAGTACCGCAAATTGCCGATCTAATGGTAGGTCTCGTAGGAGAGAGAGGTGCTTGAGGGTTAACATGGTCGGTGGAAGTACAAGTTACATCGAGGACCTTATAAAAAATGAAAATTCCAACCAAGTCCATGCATCTAGCCCAAAGGACCCTGAACCTGAGCAATGAAGTACTATGTGTTTTGAGGTTTGCGCATACTAGCGGTCATAATGCTAAAGACTATCAGTACAATCTTTCTACATGCTAAGAATGGAAAAGAAGATCCAACAGTTAACAATGTTTGGATTTGCCAGTCTTGATCCAATAGTCAATGTTCAAAGTTAATCGCTACACTATATGCAGTGGTATGGGATTGTAAGAGATAAGAGATAAGGTAAATATAAGATAAGAAGTACTGCAAATGGCCGATCTAATGGTAGGTATCATAGGAGCGAGGTGCTTGAGAGTTAACACGGTCAGTGGAAGTACAAGTTACATCAAGGACCTCATAAAAAAGAAAATCGCATCCAAGTCCATGCATTTACACAAGGACCCTAAAACTGAGCAATGAAGTGTGTGTTTCAAGGTTTGCGTGCGCATACTAGCATTAATCACGTTAAAGACTATAAGTAGAATATTTCTAGATGCTAAGAATATAAAAGAAGATCCAATAGTTAGCAATGTTTGGATTTGCCAGTCTTGATCCCACAGTCAATGTTCAAAGTTAATCCGTACACTATATGAAGTGGTATGGTATTGTGTAAGAGATAAGACAAGATAAAGATAAAATAAGATAAGAAGTATAGTACTACAAATGGCCATTTAAATGGTAGGTCTCGTAAGAGCGAGGTGCTTGAGAGTTAACACGGTTGATGAAAGTACAAGTTACATCAAGGACCTCATAAAAATGAAAATTGCATCCAAGTCCATGCATTTAGCACAAGGACCCCGAAACGGATCAATGAAGTACTATGTGTTTTGAGGTTTGCGCATACTAGCGTTCATCGTTTTAAAGACTATCAGTTGAATCTTCCTAGATGGTAAGAATGGAAAAGAATATCCAACGGTTAGCAATGTTTGGATTTTCCAGTCTTGATCCAATGATCAATGTTTAAAGTTAATCCGTACACTACATGTAGTGGTAGGATATTGTAAGAGATAATACAAGATAATGATAAGAAGTACTGTGAATAGCCGATCTAATGGTAGGTCTCGTAAGAGCGAGGTGCTTGAGAGTTAACACGGTCGGTGGAAGTACAAGTTACATTAAGGACCTCATAAAAAAATGAAAATTGCATCCAAGTCCGTGCATTTAGCACAAGGACCCTGAAACTAAGTAATGAAGTACTGTGTGCTTTGAGGTTTGCGCATACTAGTGTTCATCGTGCTAAAGACTATCAGTTTAATCTTTCTAGATGCTAAGAATGGAAAATTAGATCCAACGATTAGAAATGTTTGGATTTTCTAGTCTTGATCCAACGGTAAATGTTCAAATAAGTTAATCCCTACACTGTGTAGTGGTGGTATGGTATTCTAAGAGATAAGAGACAAGATAAGCTAAGAAGTACTGTGAATGGTTGATCTAAGGGTAGGTCTTGTAGGAGCCAAGTGCTTGAGAGTTAACACGGTCGGTGGAAGTACAAGTTACATCAAGAACCTCGTAAAAAATGAAAATTGCATCCAAGGCCATGCATTTAGCACAAGGACCCTGAAACTAAGCAATGAAGTACTATGTATTTTTAGGTTTGTGCATACTAGCATTCATCGTGCTAAAGACTATCCGTAGAATCTTTCTATATGCTAAGAATGGAAACAAAGATCCAACGGTTAGCAATGTTTTGATTTGCCAGTCTTGATCCAACGGTTAATCTTCAAAGTTAATCCCTACACTACATAGTGGTATGGTATTGTAAGAGATAAGAGATAAGATAAATATAAGAGATAATAAGTACTGTGAATGGCCGATATAATGGTAGGTATCATAAGAGCGAGGTGCTTGAGAGTTAACACGGTCGGTGGAAGTACACATTACATTAAGGACCTCATAAAAAATGAAAATTGCATGCAAGTCCGTGCATTTAGCACAAGGACCTTGAAACTGAGTAATGAAGTACTTTGTGTTTTGAGGTTTGCACATACTAGTGTTCATTGTGCTAAATACTATCAGTAGAATCTTTCTAGATGCTAAGCATGGAAAAGAAGATCCAATGGTTAGCAATGTTTGAAATTGCCAGTCTTGATCCAATGGTCAATGTTTCAAAGTTAATTTGTACACTATATGAAGTGCTATGGTATATACGTAAGAGATAAGACAAGATAAAGATAAGATAAGAAGTACTGCGAATAATGGCTGATGTAATGGTAGGTCTCGTAGGAGCGAGGTGCTTGAGAGTTAACATGGTGGGTAGAATTACATGTTACAAGGACCTCATAAAAAATAAAAATTGTATCGAAGTCCATGCATTTAGCACAAGGACCCTGAAACAGAGCAATGAAGTGTGTGTTTTGTGCTAGGTTTGTGCATACTAGCGTTCATCGTGCTAAAGACTATTAGTAGAATCTTTCTAGATGCTAAGAATGGAAAAGAAGATCCAACAGTTAGCAATTTTTAGATTTGCCAGTACTGATCCAACAGTCAATGTTCAAAGTTAATCTGTACACTATATGTAGTGGTATGGTATTGTAAGAGATAAGACAAGATAAAGATAAAATAAGATGTACTACGAATGGCTGATCTAATGGTAGGTCTCGTAGGAGCGAGGTGCTTGAGAGTAAACACGGTCAGTGGAAGTACAAGTTACATATCAAGGACCTCATAAAAAATGAAAATTGCATCCAAGTCCATGTATTTAGCATAAGGACCCTAAAATTGAGCAACGAAGTGTGTGTTTTGAGATTTGCGCATACTGGCGTTCATCGTTCTCATCAAGACTATTAGTAGAATCTTTCTAGATGCTAAGAATGGAAAAGAAGGTCCAACAATTAGCAAAATGTTTGGATTTGCCAGTCTTGATCCAACTTGTTGTCAAAACTCTCGTTGGATGGTTTCTCATATATTAATTGTGACCCCCGATGGGTACCTCCAAAAGCTTTTTCGTAAAACTTTCACAGTAACCTACAATTTACTAGTACTAGTTCCAAATTGACCTATTTTCGATAAATCAACATAAAGTCATTCAAGTGGGCAGAGTTAGGTAGGGAGTTTGAGAACTCATGAAACATGGGAAATCATAAGTATAATATGCTGGTCCAATATATATATATATATATATATATATATATCTACTACTATAATGGAGAAGTTTTGAATTGGATCCATAGCACCAATCCTGACTATTGGGCTATTAGATAGAATGGTTCAGAGCAGCTAGATTCGTTTTGAACAGTGCCTAGAACCATCATGTCACACCCCCTGATACATTGCAAATGTATCCATAATTTTTGATGTTCCATGCTTGGTTTTATCTACTTTCTTGTGTTTTGTCCACACTTTGGAGTACTTTTCATATGATTTCTTGGACTAACCTATTAACAAGAGCCATAGTGACAGTTGCCTGTTTTCTGCTGTTTTTGGTTCTAGGAAAGTCAGAAAATCAATATTCTCGGAATTGGACCGGACAAAAGCCAAAGTTGATATTTTCCCGGAAGACTCGCGGAGCCAGAAGGAGAGTCGGAGAGGGGCCACAGGGTGGCCACACCACCCCATGGCGCGGGTCCCCCAGGCAACGCCAGGGCATGGTGTGGTCCCCCTGGCCGTCCGCCGACCTTGCCCTCTGTCCTATAAGAAGCCTCCCGAAGCATAAACCCTATGAAATCAAGCCTCCAGCCACGAACAGTTTCGCAGCTCCATCGCCACCGAAGGGGAGATTCGGAGGACAGAAAGTCTCTGTTCCGGCACCCTGCCGGGACAGGGAAGTGTCCCCGGAGCCATCTCCATCAATCTCCACCACCATCTCCATCGCCATTGCTGATTCCCATGATGAGGAGGGAGTAGTTCTCTCTCGAGGCTAAGGGTTCTATCGGTAGCTATGTGTTCATCTCTCTCTCTATGCATGATCATATTGTGATCATGAGCTTTGTAATCAAGTAGATCTACCTTGTTACTCAAGTGCTTTAATAGATCTCTGCTCTCCCCATGTGTGTGAAAGTGACAACGTGCTCACCATGGTGGCACTTAGGCTAGAGATCACAAATACTTGTTATGAGTTATATTTGGAATTGGATGTCTTTATGAAATTGTGGTGTTTGTTGGACTCATGTAGTACTCAAGGTGACAGTGTGGAGTTTTCTAGATAGGAAAGGCTTACTTTGAGGTGTGTTGTTATAGCCCTACCGTTAATTAGAGTGTCCAACCGAAGAGTAGTTAAGGGTAGTATCATAAAGAGAAGATATTTATATGAGAGAGTGTTCATTAGTGAAAGTATGATCCCTAGGCCTTGTTTCTAAACATTGAAACACCGTTTGCTAATAGATCTGTTACATGTTTGCTTGCTACTATCTTTATTTCAGTTTTACTTTAGTCTCTTCCACGCCATCAAGCTATCTTCTATCACCGTTACCACTTATAATTATCCATACCACTTGTATTTCACTATCTCTTCGCCGAACTAGTGCACCTATACACCTGAAAAGTGTATTGGGTGTGTTGGGGACACAAGAGACTTCTTGTATCTTGATTGCAGGGTTGCTTGAGAGGGATACCTTTGACCACTTCCTCCCTGAGTTCGATAAACCTTGGGTAATCCCCTTAAGGGAAAACTTGCTGCTGTTCTACAAACCTCTACACTTGGAGGCCCAACAACTGTCTACAAGAATAGAAGTGCATAGACATCAAGCTATTTTCTAGCGCCGTTGCCGGGGAGGTAAGGTTAAAGGTGCTCACATCCTCCGGTGTGAGTGCTCGAAGTTATTTCCTTTAGATTCTGCAATTTTGTCTTTTTGTTTCTTGTTTTCACTAGTTAGACTTAATGGAAAACAACAACAAAATTAGAGAGCTTTATAGTATTTATCTTGAGTTAGGACATGAAGTGTTTGATGACAAAATTAAAAACCTGTGGAACTTTATTTGCATGCTAATAGCAATGTTGTTAGTATGAATTATTTGGACACTATTATTGCTAATGTTATGGAAAAGTCTAAGCTTGGGGAAGCTAGTTTTTATGAAAATGATCTTTTTAGTTCCCCAACTTTGGAAGATAGCTATTCTATTGCTTATGATGATACAAAACCTCCAATATATGATGATTACAATGATGAGTATGTTATTTTCAGTCCACCTACTATTGAGGAAGAAGTAAATTATGACTACAATATGCCTCCTATATTTGATGATTATGGTGATGAGAATAATAATGATAGCTATTTTGTTGAATTTTCTCCCACTAAAATTAATAAGAATGACTATGTTTATGTGGGGAGTATTAATTCTTTTAAGCATGTGGCTCGTGATAAGAATGTTTTGTGTGATAGTTATATCGTTAATTTTATTCATGATGCTACTGAAAGTTATTATGAGAGAGGGAAGCATGGTTTTATGTGTCTCAATAAAATTCCCCTCTTTATGTTGAAAATTTTGAAGTTGCACTTGTTTTTCTTTCCTATGCTTGTTGCTTTGTGCTTTCATGACTTGTTTCTTTACAAGATTCCTAAGCATAGGAAGTGGGTTAGACTTAAATGTGTTTTGAATTTTCTTCTTGATGCTCTCTCTTACTTCAATTTATATTTCTTATGTGAGCATCTTCTCAAACTGTCATGCCTAACTTAAAGCCGTTAAAGAAAAGTACTTATTGGGAGATAACCCAAAAGTTTTAGATGAGTCTTGGAAGTTATTACCTCTGTAATAAGCGCTCCTTATCATTTTTATTTTCTTTTTGTGCCAAGAGTAACCTCTAATGAGAGAGAAATAATGATTGGGAAAGTTGCTGTCCCGAAACAGATTTCTGTTCTTCACCGTAAAAATTCGTGTAAAATCTCTGAACGTCTTTTTGAGGCGTGAATTTTTGTGCTTCTGCCCCAGCTTGTTATCTAACTTTCGTTAGTTCATAACTTTTTTATTTGAGCAACATAAGGTTTTTGAAAAAATTCATCTTTACCTGCTGGTCTGTTTTGATAGATTTCTGCCATTATTTGCATTTTCTTCTTGTTGGTTCCTTTTTGAGTTCTTTTGGGGAATTGAGATTTTTGAGGGAAGTGCTTCAGTATCTAGTGTTCTAATGGAAGTTTATTGGTGTTAGAACTGAACCTTTAGACTTATTATCTTGAGTGAACTAATGTTGCTAATAAAGATTGTGTGAAGTTTTGTATGAAGGAAAAAATTTCAGGTGTATGGAAGGAATGAGTAATGAGATGAAGGATGGACTAAAGATCAAGCTTGGGGATCTCATGCGTGTCACCCCAAGAAATATCCAAGAAGTACATGCGTCAAAGCTTGGGTATGCCCAAGGCATCCCCTTCTTCATCAATAAAAATCTCAGGTTTCTTCCAAACACTTCATTTTTATTGTTTCACGCACAGTTTTGTTGTTCTTGGAGCGTCTTTATTTTCGTTTTTAGTTTTAGTTTTGTTGGTTTGCTTAGTTTTCTTGAATAAGTTGGTTGGATCCCAAAACACTTCTTTTGGAGAGAGACACGCTCCGTTTTCATTGCCTAGAACACTCTAGTTTTCATTCTTATTGTTCTGTGAGTGTTCTCTTTTGCTAGCACCGTGTTTAGCCTTAGTTTTCTCGTGCTTTCAGCTTAGAACTTTTTAGTTCTTTTTTGTGGATTTGTGAGACAAGCTCACTGATATTTATTTATTATCATTTTGAGAGTTGTTTGAAATAGTTTGGTTTGGATTGGAAAAGAGTAGGAAAGTTCATACTTATGTGGTAAAAAGAGCTTGTTTTTTGACTGTGGCCTATGCTTTGTCATGCCATCCTTGATATTGTTTTGGCTTTATGCTTAGTATTTTTTGTTGTAGCATGCCTTGTTATAAACAATTGAGATTGCTTAATGTGCCTTGGATGAATCAAGCGTTGTTTTAGCATATTAAAGCATAGTATAGTGGTATTCTCCTTTGATGCTTTATTTGGGTTGACTTGGCGCATGCTCACACCCTGTTATGACTATCTCAAGTCACCATAGCCTTTAAGATCCTTTAGTTTTCAACTTGTAGTATCACTTTATGCTTTGATCAATGATGTTTTGTCACTCTGCATGATTATGGCCATTATTGCTCTCTTAGTTTGTCGCTCCCAGTCTTTTGCCAGCCTCCACAACCAAGTATGAGTTCCACTCATGCATCCAACTCCCTAAACCAAGTTATTCCAAATAGTCCACCATACCTACCTATTATCTTATGCTATTCCAAGTATATTCATGCTTTTGTTTACCTTCCAAATTAAACTTCTTATGAGAAAACTAGTGATTAAAGCTCTCACGAACTTGATGGCACACTTTACTTTTTGCATCTAATAAACTTGAACCATTGGGTCCTTCTTTGTTGCGTATATGCTTGCGCTTTATAAGTTGAAATTAGCAGAACCATGTTTCATGGGGAACTCTTTCAACATTGCACTTGTACTTTGTACCCCGTTGATATCATGTTCTTTTGCTTATGGATCCCGGCGGTGTGAAATAAAAGTGGAACTTGTAAGATCATGGAGTTTGTATGTGTGTTAGAGAAACGCCTGGGCCGCTAGCCTAAGCCATTCCTAATCATGGTGTAAACTTGCAGCATCACCATAATGAGCACTCTATGAAGCATCCTCAATAAAAACCTATGCAAATAGCAAATAAAAAGATCGCTGAGATGCTCATTGTCTGCTTACCTTGTCATTTTGATTATGGGAAAGCTCCCGTATCATGTGCAAGGGGTACCCCGTTGGCGGTTCTTAATGATACACATATACTTACAATGACAAGACCTTACTCGTGACTGAAGTTGAGTAGCATGAGGATCGGTCTTCGTAAGTAAGGGGCATGAGATTTCGGTTTATAACTTGTCAAGCATATCCTCTTAGTTGTGTCACTTTAACCTTAATCACCTTAAAGATGCTTATGATAGGGGCAATGAGAGCTGAAAGCTATAAGTACCATAATTTTTGGAAGCTCTTTATGATACTTGAATCCCTACTTCCTTTTACAAAGGCCTTTCTTCCACCATTATATTGAGTCTCCACCTTCTAAATTTATGCACCTACTTTGAGAGCATAGTGTCCATTCTTAGTTCTATGTGCATTGTCCCAAGACTTGTTGATTGATGCATACTTTGATATTGCTTGTTTTAAACTATTGTATCTAGTAACTCTTATGAACTTTGAAGGTGTCCTATGCATTTATATTTGCTACTCTATTGAGGGACAAGCTGAATGCTATTATGCTATGTTTTCTTTATGTGAAACAAACAAACGTCTTGCAAAGAATGTTATTCATGAATCTTTTGTTTGTGCCTTTTCATGTTGCATCATAGTTTCTTTGACTATTGCTAGAACTTTGTATTTCATGTTATGATTGAAGTACTATGATCCCAGCTTTGAATGTTTTACAAATACTTTGATCAAGTCTTTGATGGTGCATGTCATCTCAAAAATTATTCTTTGTTTTTATCACTTACCTACTCGAGTACGAGCAGGAGTTAAGCTTGGGGATATTGATACATTGCAAATGTATCCATAATTTGTGATGTTCCATGCTTGGTTTTATCTACTTTCTTGTGTTTTGTCCACACTTTGGAGTACTTTTCATATGATTTCTTGGACTAACCTATTAACAAGAGCCACAGTGCCAGTTGCCTGTTTTCTGCTGTTTTTGGTTCTAGGAAAGTCAGAAAATCAATATTCTCGGAATTAGAACGGAAAAAAGCCGAAGTTGATATTTTCCCGGAAGACTCACGGAGCCAGAAGGAGAGTCGTAGAGGGGCCACAGGGTGGCCATACCACGCCATGGCACGGGTCCCCCAGGCCACGCCAGGGCATGGTGTGGGCCCCCCTGGCCGTCCACCGACCTTGCCCTCTGGCCTATAAGAAGCCTCCCGAAGCACAAACCCTAGGAAATCAAGCCTCCAGCCACGAAAAGTTCCGCAGCACCGCCGCCACCGAAGGGGATATTCGGGGGACAGAAAGTCTCTGTTCCGGCACCCTGCCGGGACGGGGAAGTGCCCCCGGAGCCATCTCCATCGATCTCCACCACCATGTCCATCGCCATTGCTGATTCCCATGATGAGGAGGGAGTAGTTCTCTCTCGAGGCTAAGGGTTCTACCGGTAGCTATGTGTTCATCTCTCTCTATGCATGATCATACTTTGATCATGAGCTTTGTAATCAAGTAGATCTACCTTGTTACTCAAGTGCTTTAATAGATCTCTGCTCTCCCGATGTGTGTGAACGTGACAACGTGCTCACCATGGTGGCACTTAGGCTAGAGATCACAAATACTTGTTATGAGTTATATTTGGAATTGGATGTCTTTATGAAATTGTGGTGTTTGTTGGACTCATGTAGTACTCAAGGTGACAGTGTGGAGTTTTCTAGATAGGAAAGGCTTACTTTGAGGTGTGTTGTTATAGCCCTACCGTTAATTAGAGTGTCCAACCGAAGAGTAGTTAAGGGTAGTATCATAAAGAGAAGATATTTATATGAGAGAGTGTTCATTAGTGAAAGTATGATCCCTAGGCCTTGTTTCTAAACATTGAAACACCGTTTGCTAATAGATCTGTTACATGTTTGCTTGCTGCTATCTTTATTTCAGTATTACTTTAGTCTCTTCCACGCCATCAAGCTATCTTCTATCACCGTTACCACTTATAATTATCCATACCACTTGTATTTCACTATCTCTTCGCCGAACTAGTGCACCTATACACCTGACAAGTGTATTGGGTATGTTGGGGACACAAGAGACTTCTTGTATCTTGATTGTGTTGGAGATATGCCCAAGAGGCAATAATAAAGTGGTTATTATTATATCTTTATGTTTATGATAAATGTTTACATCCCATGCTATAATTGTATTAACCGGAAACATTAATACTTATGTGTTTTGTAAACATAAAAGAGTCCCTAGTAAGCCTCTTGTTAAACTAGCTTGTTGATTAATGGATGATCATGGTTTCCTGATCATGGACATTGGATGTCGTTAATAACAAGATCATATCATTAGGAGAATGATGTGATGGACACACACCCGTAGTAAGCATAGCATAAGATCAAGTCATTAAGTTCGTTTGCTATAAGCTTTAAAATACATAGTAACCTAATCCTTCGACCATGAGGTTATGTTAATCACCATCACCGGATGGGTACTTTGATGACATCAAACACCGCTTCGTAACTGGGTGGTCATAAAGGTGTCATTGGGTATTCTGAAAGTATGTGTTGAAGCGCATGGACTAAGATTGGGATTTGTCCATCCATATGACGGATAGATATGCTCTGGGCCCTATCGGTGGATTGTCATCTAATTAGCTTGCAAGCATGTGACTGGGTCACAAGGGATGACATAACATGGAACGAGTTAAAGAGTACTTATCAGTAACGAGGTAGAACTAGGTATGGAGATACCGGCGATCAAACCTCGGATAAGTAGAGTATCGCATGACAAAGGGAATTGGTTTCGTATGTTAATGGTTCTATCGATCACGAAGTCATCGTTGAGTATGTGGGAGCCGTTATGGATCTCCAGATCCCGCTGATGGTTATTGATCGGAGAGGTGTCTCAATCATGTCTGCATATTCACGAACCGTAGGGTGACACACTTAAGGTTCGAAGTTGTTTTAAGTAGATATGGAATATGCGTTGGAGACCGAATGTTGTTCGGAGTCTCGGATTGGATCCGGGACATCACCAGGAGATCCGAAATTGTCCGGAGAATAAGATTCATATATTGGGGATCATTTTCTGAGTTAGGAAATGTTCCGGAGTGTTTGTATGAGGATTCTAGAAGGTTTCAGAATGTTCCGGAAGGTTTTGGGAGATTTCTTAGAGTTTACTTGAAAACCAAGAAAGGATCAAGGAATCCTTGTGGGGTAAGACAAGGATTCGTGGGGGAGTAGGACTCTCCCCCCACCTCCTTGATCCGCCGGCCAAGGGAGAGGGGAGTCCTACAAGGACTCCACCTCCCCATGGCGCCTCCCTCCCATAAATAGAGGGGGTGGAGGCGCCACCCCCTTGCCCCCTTCCAATCCAAACCCTAGCCCCCTCTCTCCTCCTCCTTCCCTCTGCTCTGGCTTAGGCGAAGCCCTGCAGAATTCTCTACTCCACCACCACCACCACGCCGTCGTGCTGTTGGGATTCTGTGGAGAGATCTACTACCTCCGCTGCTCGCTAGAACGGGGAGAGGAAGGTCTGCTTCGACTCCGCACGTGTGACCGACTGTGGAAGCGCTGCCGGAACGCGGCGCCGGAAGGATCGTCTACTCGATCTTGAGATCGGCAAGTGATCGACTACATCAACCATGAGATCTGAATCTCGTAACGCTTTCAGAGCTACAAGGGTTAGTACAGATCTATCTCATTGCACATGTCTAATAGATTAGATCTTGGCTTTTATCTAGATTAGATCTGGGTTTTGTTCGTTCTTGCGGTAGAATTTGTTTGTTTTCCATGCTACGAACCATCAGTGGTATCGGAGCCGTATATATGCGTAGATCTGTTGCACGAGTAGAACACAATGGTTTTGTGGGCGTTGGTGCTCGTGTCGTCTTTTGCTTTGTGTACTTTGCATCTTGCGGTATGGTGGGATGAAGCGGCTCGGGCTAACCTTACATGTCATCGCACATGAGACTTGCTCCACGCTTGACGTATAACTTGCTTTGCACAAGTGGCTTTGCGGGTGTCTGTCTCTCTCACCATAGTATAGATCCAATTTACACTTTGCAACTTGATAGCACTTGTATCAACGTTGTGGTTCAGTTTCGTAGGTAAGATCCGTTCTTATTCGAAAGCCTCAAGCCACGTAAAACATGCAAAGAAAATTAGAGGCGTCTAACTTGTTTTTGCAGGGGTTTTGTGATGTGATATGGCCATCATGTGATTGTGATTATATTTGATGTATGCAATGATCCTTGTTGTAATATGGCAACCGGCAGGAGCCTAATGGTTGTCTTTAATTCTATTAAGACCTGCGTGTCTATTCATCTTGTAATAGCTTTGTTCCAAGTAGTTGTAATAGTTGCTAGTGATGATGGACAACCATGAAGCGGCGCCACTGACCTTGACGCCATGCTGGTGATGATGGAGATCATGTCCGTTCTTTGGAGATGGAGATCAAAGGCACAAGAAGAAAGTGCCATATCATATCACACTAATTATGAATTGCCTGTGATGTTAATCCTTTATGCATCTTGTATTGCTTAGATCGCGACGGTAGCATTATAAGATGATCCCTCTCACTAAATATCAAGTAATAAAGTGTTCGTCCTTAGTTGGCACTGTTGCTAAGACTCGTCGTTTCGAAGCATCTCGTGATGATCGGGTGTGATAGACTCTACGTGTGCATACAACCGGTGCAAGCCAGATTTGCACATGCGGAAACTAAGGTTAACCTTGACGAGCCTAGCATGTACAGACATGGTCTCGGAACACGGAATACCGAAAGGTAAAGCATGAGTCATATGGATGATATGATGAACATGTTGATTGTTCGCCTTTAAAGCTACATCATCTCATGTGATGATCAGACTTGGTGTAGTGGATTTGGTTCGTGTAATCACTAAAACAACTCGAGGGATGTTGTTTTGAGTGGGAGTTCATTTGTAATTTGGATTAATCGAACTCAATTTATCATAAACACAATCAAAGTGAATTTGCATAGTTTGTTGTAGTCATTGGCATCCGTTCACCACCTTACGCTTAGTTATAGTTGAGATAGTGGAACTATAGAAATTCTGGATATTTACTTTATGAACTGGTATCGTATTGTTTTGAATGTCAATTTAAAGTTTATAAGTCCTATTGCAAACTTTCAGCAAACTCTATTTACTCCATGAAGTTTAATAAGTAGTATTAAATCAAGAGTAAGAATTTCAATGATAGTATCTAAAGTATCATGTTTGCCTCCATGACTATTGATATTAAAAAGGTTGTTTTAATATCAAGATTATATTGGAGCTGAAAATTGTTTCAGAAACCATCATGTGTGAAAGATATTGTGATATCTGAAACAATGTTTTTGGTTGCATTATGATAGAGTATAATTTAGCAAAATACATGTTCTCATATTGTATGAGAATTTGTGAAGGATGGAGATGCTAGGCATCCGAATCTACCAAAAAGGTTTTGGGAACTGATATTATATTCGTGATTCTTCCTTATAGGCTATAGTAGCTTGATCATGAAAGTTGTCATGATAAGGATGAATAGAAGATGTAAGTAAAATGTTTACTACACTAAAAGATTACTAAAGAATGGATTTTGGAAAGAACACCAAACATTTGATGATGGTGATCCACCTCAAAGTGCAAGTCCAAAGGTATTAGTAGTTGACTATATACGCTTTGTACCATGTGTCATGTTGATGACACCACTATTTATGTTGATAGATTCTTTTAAAAGAAAAGGAATTGCTGAAAGAGAATCTATAAAATATTTGGCAGAAAATAAAAGGTTGGAGATGTCCAACTTAGGCATATAGAAGAGATACATGTTATGGCTGTATTCCTTGGTTGTTAAACAATGTGGTTCTGCGACATTGGATACCGAATTGGTTGGTATGAAGTGTCATACAGGATAACACAACTCATGAACTGCAATGGCCTAAGTAACTAGCAAGAGAAAATGTGATGATGTTCATCGAAAACAAACAAAGGGTTGTTGTGTTGCTCGTTAACATCAAAGCTTGCCTTCAAGATTTGTTTCAATAATTGTTATTTTGATCAGGTATTATGACGACAACAGGTTGTTCAAATAATTACCGTATTCCATAATAGATGGATGATATACAAGTTTGGTTGGAGAAATAACGACCATAAAACTAATGCTAAAATGTTGCAAGACAAATGATTGAAAGATCACTTGCGAAGTGACATCGCCGTTTAAATTATATTGAAAGGGATACATGAAGAAACTCCATGTTGATGGATTTTTGGAGTCTTTGATTTTGATCAAATGACGCTTGTGATACTTTCCTAGAGATAATTAAAACTCCGTTCGTAGGCCAAAAGAATAACGGACGACTAACTAATTGGAATTTGTACATATTGATGTATATAGTCCATTATGTGTAGTCGTGGGCGATGGATTTCAACTTCATATGCTTTCTCCGAAGATTTGAGTGAGTATATGTATATACTTACTCAATAAGGAAGAAGTATGAAACATTTGAAAAATGTTCAAAGACTTTCAAGATGAAGTGGAAAATCATTGTAACAAGAAAATAAAAGAGTTTATGATTGGATCATAAAGAAAGATGTTTGAGTTACAAGTTTAGCAAAACACCTAAGATTTGAGGAATCGTTCCATGGATTTGCATTTCCCAAAACACCATAGGAGTATGAAGTGTTCGAGATATGTAATGAAACCTTGTTTTACATGGTAAGATCAAAGGTGTCATTTATAAAACTTCCATTATATTTTATAGATTAAAGCTTTAGTAACTACCGCTTTTACACTGAAAAGAGCTCCATCGTGATCCGTTGAAATGACACCATATGAGTTATGGTTTGGGATAAAACCCGAATTGTCTTTTCTTAAATTTTGGTATGCTATGCATAAGTAAAATGTTTACAACCAAAGTCGGATAAGCACGTCTTTGTAGGTTATTCCAAAGAATTTTTTGGGAATTTCTCCATAACGCCGAGGACAAAAGAGTTTGTCGCTTGGAACGTCAAGTTTCTTGAGAAGGAATTTTTCGTGAAAAGTTAAGTGGGAGGACAATAGAACTTTGATAAGGTTGTTGAACCTTAGCTATATGTGCTAAGTAGCGCAGCGCCGGAAAGTGTCCCGGTGGCGTCCACAATGCTCATGCCTCTCGTGATTACAAAAGGTGTGATCTCGGAGATTAGAGTTCCTATAGAACCATGTGGGTCGGTAAGAATCAAATAGTAAGATTTCATAAGCAAGTCGTTATTGTTTTGACAATGATGAACCGACTACATGCAAAGAAGCGATGATGGGCCCTGACTCCATAAAATGACTAGAAGTCATGGAATCCGTGATAGTATCCATACACGAGAAATCAATTTTCTGAACTTTGAAGACCCTCCGGAAAGGCGTGAAGCCTATCGATCGTGTTTGGATCTATAAAGAAATACACATGGATGTTTCAAATCTATGAAATAGTCGACATGTCGGATAGAGTTTACGACAATGTTCAAGGAATTGACTATGATAAGATTTGATCTTTCATAGCGATATTTAGTCTGGACGGATTAATGTAGCAACCACTACATATATTTTGGTATATGGTAGTTGAACAAACAAAACAAGTTCTTCTAATAGAATGGCTACCTAGGACGTGTACATGACACGATCCAAAGGGTTTTGTTAATTCAAAGGGTGCTAAAAGTGTATGCAAAACTTCAATGGTTGAAGTGAGCATCGCGGAGTTGGAATCTTCAGAGACGATGAAGATGTTTGCGTTTTGCAAGAAATTAAGTGGGAGAGCTAAGACATATTTCTAATACATTATGTGAAATAAATATTGTTGATTAGAAATAATGTATCTTTTATTGACACAGGTTAAGAATTTCATTTCGATGAAAGACTTAGGCATAACTCAAGAATTAGGCATCAATGTCTATATGGATAGATTGAGGCGCTAATATGGTTTTGCCAAATGTACATAGATAAGATGTTGAATGAGTTCAAGATGGAAACAACAAGAAAGGTTCTTGACGCACGGAAAGGACTAAATCAAGATTCAAGTGTGTTGATAGGAGATTCAAGTGTTTTGACACTTGGTGAAATCACAAGAATATTTTGATCAATCATTCTTTGAGATGTACACATCCAGATATGTCCTATGCTCTAAATGTTATGAGGATATACCAGAATGATTCATAAGATGATCATTGGACAATAGTAAAGATATTCTTATGAGCTTTCGAAGAACTAAGAATATATCATGTATAAGTGAAAAATAGTTAAAGGTAGTTCATTGTAAAGTGTTACATTGATACTAGTTTTGTCACAAGATACAAATTAAATTTATCTCAATTTAGAATATGGGTGGCACAATATAATGGAAAGGATGTTCCATGATGGATTTGGATGAGTTCCAAAGTTGATATATTGTGACGGATACTACAACAAAAGGCTAAGTATATAACTGCTATAGTGGCATCAAAGGAGGGCATTTGTGTTAAGAAGGTTGTTATCAAACTAGGCGTGGTTCATAGCGGGATAATACTATGAAGATACATTGTACGAAAATTGTATCAACATGATTTAATCCCAAGGAACTAAAGGTCTCACCAAAGGACAAAATTTATACAATGCCATCTCATTGGAGAATGAGTAATGCGTAGAGACGCAAGGACATGCAAATACACACGGACCTGGAAGTGTCAGATCCGAAGATTATGTTTACCACTAGCAATAGTGTCTATACAACACCAGAAAGCCATAGGTGTTGAATGCACAAGTTTTTTAACTCGATTATTGACTCTAGTGCAAGTGGGAGACTGTTGGAGATATGCCCAAGAGGCAATAATAAAGTGGTTATTATTATATCTTTATGTTTATGATAAATGTTTACATCCCATGCTATAATTGTATTAACCGGAAACATTAATACTTGTGTGTTTTGTAAACATAAAAGAGTCCCTATTAAGCCTCTTGTTAAACTAGCTTGTTGATTAATGGATGATCATGGTTTCCTGATCATGGACATTGGATGTCGTTAATAACAAGATCATATCATTAGGAGAATGATGTGATGGACACACACCCGTAGTAAGCATAGCATAAGATCAAGTCATTAAGTTCGTTTGCTATAAGCTTTAAAATACATAGTAACCTAATCCTTCGACCATGAGGTTATGTTAATCTCCATCACCGGATGGGTACTTTGATGACATCAAACACCGCTTCGTAACTGGGTGGTCATAAAGGTGTCATTGGGTATTCTGAAAGTATGTGTTGAAGCGCATGGACCAAGATTGGGATTTGTCCATCCATATGACGGATAGATATGCTCTGGGCCCTCTCGGTGGAATGTCATCTAATTAGCTTGCATGCATGTGACTGGGTCACAAGGGATGACATAACATGGAACGAGTTAAAGAGTACTTATCAGTAACGAGGTAGAACTAGGTATGGAGATACCGGCGATCAAACCTCGGATAAGTAGAGTATCGCGTGACAAAGGGAATTGGTTTCGTATGTTAATGGTTCTATCGATCACGAAGTCATCGTTGAGTATGTGGGAGCCGTTATGGATCTCCAGATCCCGCTGATGGTTATTGATCGGAGAGGTGTCTCATTCATGTCTGCATATTCACGAACCGTAGGGTGACACACTTAAGGTTCGAAGTTGTTTTAAGTAGATATGGAATGTGCATTGGAGACCTAATGTTGTTCGGAGTCTCGGATTGGATTCGGGATGTCACGAGGAGCTCTGGAATTGTCCGGAGAATAAGATTCATATATTGGGGATCATTTTCTAAGTTAGAAAATGTTCCGGAGTATTTGTATGGGGATTCTAGAAGGTTTCGGAATGTTCTGGAAGGTTCTGGGAGACTTCTTGGAGTTTACTTGAAAACCAAGAAAGGATCAAGGAATCGTTGTGGGGTAAGACAAGGATTCGTGGGGGAGTAGGACTCTCCCCCCACCTCCTTGATCCGCCGGCCAAGGGAGAGGGGAGTCCTACAAGGACTCCACCTCCCCATGGCGCCTCCCTCCCATAAATAGAGGGGGTGGAGGCGCCACCCCCTTGCCCCCTTCCACTCCAAACCCTAACCGCCTCTCTCCTCCTCCTTCCCTCTGCTCTGGCTTAGGCGAAGCCCTGCAGAATTCTCTACTCCACCACCACCACCACGCCGTCGTGCTGCTGGGATTCCGTGGAGAGATCTACTACCTCCGCTGCTCGCTGGAACGGGGAGAGGAAGGTCTGCTTTGACTCCGCACGTGTGACCGACTGCGGAAGCGCTGCCGGAACGCGACGCCGGAAGGATCGTCTACTCGATCTTGAGATCGGCAAGTGATCGACTACATCAACCACGAGATCTGAATCTCGTAACGCTTTCGGATCTACAAGGGTTAGTACAGATCTATCTCGTTGCACATGTCTAATAGATTAGATCTTGGCTTTTATCTAGATTAGATCTGGGTTTTGTTCGTTCTTGCGGTAGAATTTTTTTGTTTTCCATGCTACGAACCCATCAGATTGCAGGGTTGCTTGAGAGGGATACCTTTGACCACTTCCTCCCTGAGTTCGATAAACCTTGGGTAATCCACTTAAGGGAAAACTTGCTGCTGTTCTACAAACCTCTGCACTTGGAGGCCCAACAACTGTCTACAAGAATAGAAGTGCGTAGATCACCCCCCCCCCCCCCCCCCCCCCCCGCAAAAAAATCATAGCATAGTAGGTTGTATTCTCAATATGTGTAGATAGTTATTATTAATATACTTAATGTATGGTTTTTTCTCTAACAAGAGTATTGGTTAATAACAACTTAATGTTCATTAAATCACATTTCATACAGTATATACGAGTGTGGCACATGCCTTTTACTAGTATATATATATGTGTGTGTGTGTGAAAACTTTGGCTTGTGGTATTCATTTAGATCAATATTCTTTGGACTTCCTTTACGAGACAGAATGATCATAGCATCACTCAAAAAATTGAGAATGTTCTTTCTTGATAGTTGGAAACTCACACCGATGACATTGTTTACTACAAGAAGGGGCACCCATCTACCTCCGAAAAGACACTTAATTCAAGAGCAGTCTATCACACTTGCTTGTAGCTCAAGTCTAACTTAATTTCATTAAATTGATGCAAAATATTAGCAAGAAGTTGAACATACCTATCGTCAAAACTCTTGATGGATTCTGATATACTAATTGCCCCTCCCCCCGATGGGTACCTCCAAGAGAGGTCTTTCATCAAACTTCCAAAGCAACCTACAATTTACTTGTGGTAGTTCAATTTTCACCTAATAATCTCGATAAATTGGCATAAAATCAATCAAGTGGGCGAAGTTAGCTAGAAGTTTGATAACTCATAAAACATGGGAAATCGTAAGTACTCCCTTCGATCTAAATTAATTAACTTGGATTTTTCTAGATTCGAATGTATCTTGACATGTTTTTGTACCAGATACATCCAAATCTAGACAAAAGGAAGTCAATTAATTTGGGTCAGAGGGAGTACAACATGTTGGTCCATAATATATGTCTGAAAACTTGCCTTGTGTGTCATTCAGATCCATATTCTTTGGACTTGCTTTACAGGAAAGAACAATCTCATCATCACACTCGGAAAATTGAGAATCTTCTTTCCTAAGATAGTTGGCAACTCATACTGATGGAATTGTTTACTACAACAAGATGCACCTATAGACCTCCGAAAAGAAATTTCATTCAAGAGTAATCTATATCGCGGTTACTTGTAGATCAAGTTTGACCTAATTTCGTTAAATTATCAAGATGCAAAATCTATCTTAGAAAGAAGTTGAATCTATCGTCAAAACTCTCGGTGGTTTGTGATATATTAATTGACCCCCCGATGGGTACCTCCAAAAGATTTTTCGTAAAACTTTCAAAGGAATCTACAATTTTCTTAGACACGAGGCTAGTAAATTTCTAATCTACGTCTAGTAAGGGTGTGTGAAGTGTCTAGAAGTAGCTACAAAAAAATACTTTTGCTCCAGCGTTTAGAACTGAAGTCAGTCGACACAGCCATGCTAAAAATAAAAACAAAAACAAACTGTTATCCACTAACTAGTGGGCCCTCATGCCAATTTATTTTCTTAGATATAAGTCTAGCACTAGAATAACCTTGAATAATCTTTTTGTTAGCACTACTCACTCGACCATTTAGACATATGTTTATGACTTGACACCATGCTTACTCTGATGTCTGGGGCCTATGGGCTCACTACCTTGGGGGCTCTGTTGTCATTAGTGGTCTAGTTATATACTATAGCAGCGAACGAATGTTAGCTCTGACTCCTCTAGATCTTCCTTCTCAATGAAGCCTCGATGCTCGGCTTTGAAGGATGGTTACGAGGGCCGTAGGAGGTGATGTTCCCGTTGATAGCAAGGTGCCTATGGTGAGTTCATCAAGCTCATGCCCCCCACCAGACAGTCTGAAGACACAATCTTTTGGAGGTGCTCATACGGGTAGGATGTGCGTTCATGCGTTTATAGGGGTGAGTGTGTGTATGAATTTGTGAGCTTGTGTGTTTTGTAGTGGGTTTTCGGAAGAAAGAGAGAGATGGGCCTTCCGTTTATATGAAGTTTTTCTCGGTTTTCCTAAAGTAATTTTAATGGTCACTGGTGTCTAGGGTCTATGGGCTCACTACCGGGGGGTCACATTATTAGTGGTTCAATTACATCCCATAGAAGCCAGCGAATGTGAGCTCCGACCCCCCTAGCACATCCTTTGGCACAAAGCCTCGGTGCTCGACTTTGAAGGATGGTTATGAGGGTAGTTAGAGGCGACGTTCCCGTCAATATATAGCGAAGTGCCTATGGTGATTTTGTCAAGCTCAAGCCCTGCCGGATCAGTCTCAAGATCAAGTCTTTTTGAAGTGCTCATAGGTGTATGGTGTGCGTACCTGCGTTCATAGGGGTGAGTGTGTGTACGCATTTATGAGCGTCTCCATTTTGTAGTGGGTTTTCGCAAAAAGAGAGGGGGGCCTTTGGTTTAATTATTTATTGAGTTTTGATATGCTTTCCAAAAGTACATGTAATGCAAGTCAAACTAGGTGAGTGATGTTTGGGGGCCCACGGGCTCTCTAGCACGGCCCCAGTTATCAGTGGTCGAGTTAAATCCAACCCGGAGTAGTAGCCAGTGAATGTGAGGACTAGCTCCCCTACCTCTTCCTTCTCCATGAAGCCTCTGTGCTAGGCTTTGAAGGCGCACTCTTTTTTCGTGCAATGTTGGAAGATTTAGTCATGCCGGTCCGACGAACGACGAGGGATCTTGATGCGCAAGGCAGCCGGGTTAGGGTAAGTATGCCAGAGTTCACGGTCTCAGTTTATCTTCTCGAATTTATCTTATGGGTTCTCTCCTTTTGGGGTTTTTCTCTATTCTGCCTATCTCGATTGACGATGTTTCCTAGGTTCAGATGCCAGCACGGATGGTAGACGCGGAGTGGTACGACATCATTACCGATGCGGATCTCTAGCTCTGGTGCGACTGCGCCCTGGCGCCCCGTCGCCGCATCGCTTTCTGGGGAACGAACTTCGGCCGCTTGGGTTGCAACTACGAATGTGAGCGCCGCACGTTCGTCCACTGGGTAGATCTACCACACTCACTTTCATGATGATGTCGCTGTGGTTACAACTCGAGATCCACAATGACCTCAAAGAGGAGGAGCAGGAGCGCCATCAGATGCATGCCGAGGAGATGACTGTAGAGTTAATGTATGTCTCCAACTCATAGCACTCAGTCGTAAATAGGATATATGCTATTGTATTTCGGTAATTGGAGCTAGACATTAGGTTCTTAACCAAGTATGGTCTGCAATCTAGATATCTAGCATGATCATGATGCTTTTGGTGGCTGGCTGTAGATTCCACTAATAATTAAGTAATCCCCTTTTGTTTACTAGTACCCACCATCTCATAGTACTGCCACGTTAAACTACACTAGGTTAATTAATATGGGAGTAGTTGACAGTTTGCTTACAGACTGTCTAGAGTTTTTGGTTACTACTAATTGATCTGATTTATGTGTTACTTCTATCTCTATCTATATACGAGTATCGCTACAGTTTTTTCACATTTGTGCACCTCCCTATTGCACACCTTCTTTACCTAGTGGGGTCCACCTTTCCATCGCATTAGTGTAATCTCCAGTGAGTCTGCAACCATCCGGATAGTTGTTTAGGTGATTGCTATTTGAAATAGTAGATCTACATGCCACATTAGGAAGTTGGGATCACCATTGATGTATCCATGGAATTAGTTATAATGTCCACTGAAAATAGGTAAGTATATGCTGTCAAGAAGAGTATTATGAGGATGGGAAGCTTGCCCCTGGCTTTATTTCACAGAATGGTCCTCTGCTGAACGATGCAGATGTAATTTGCTGCATATCATTCATAAATAGATTGTTGTTTGCTGGTGTCCTGCATTGCGGAGTTCCTTAAATAATATTTTTTGGTAAAGGGGAACACGCCCAATCTTTGGCATCAGATTAATACATGTATCCTTCTTTGCATTGCGAAGTTGATGTGTTCTTTCCTAAAATTTACTAGTTTTGCTGCATTTCATTTAGAATCATGTAACATCCCAACATTAGAGCTTAGAAATACGCTGAGATAAGGTGTGTGCATTGCATTCATGCATAGAAAATTTGGATAATTTTCGCGCTTTTAAATAAAACTTGTCAAAGTGATTGAAGCTTCTCTTAACTTGTTGGAACTGAAGTAGATCCTCAAGTTGATTTCAATAAGTTTCAATATGATCTTTGCTAAAACCTTACCTTTGGGTAACATAATTTGATCTAAGGGTAGATCAAATATAATAAAATAAAGTCACAACACACTACTTAATCAGGAGTACTTGATCTTCTAAAGATCATTACATGGTATTCCATACAACAACACAAGGATGGATACTTAATATTCTAAAGATGATATCAAGGTATTATCTACCGCAAACCTTGAATACCAAGTTAAGTAGATAACTTAAGTAAAGAAACTCTATAACTAAATCTTGATACACTTGCTTGCCATAGTTATTCCTACCATGGGTATCATTGTATTTCTTAAACATGAACTCATATCACAAATAGAGTAGAAAGGGAAGTCAAGCCAAGACCATCCATCACATACCCTTAATATCATATTAAGAGGTGACATTCCTATTTAACCAAGTCCTAGTGTCAGTTGATCATCAATGTTGAGTGATTAGTCTTTGACCTAGAACTTAGTGACCTATTATGCTGACCTTCCAAAAACCTTAAGTAAACCAATAAGGAGGAATTAGTTATAGTAGAGTGTGCTATCATCAATGGAATGTGATCCGTAGTGGTGATCAAACCATTGGATGTTGGAGGGGTTAACTCACTCATGATTTCACTAGAAGAAGTATCTAAACCTAAGAATTAAATAATATTTGAGAAGTTATAAGAAAGCTAGTAGTGTTAGAGTATTAGGTAATAACCTTGTTAAGCCAAATAGGTATAAACCTAAAGTAAGTTTCCTTAACAAGATAAATCCTATAGAGATACTAGTAGAAGTCTATTACTTAGTTGATTATAGATCTTGATCAGACAATTAGAAGCCTAAGCTTAGTAAATCAAAGGGTGGTGGTCATTATTCTCAAGTCATTTGACAATAGATGACTAGGTGTTGAAGAAGAGTTGTGAGTCTACCAAGTTAGGCAAAGCCTTATTAAGATGAGTCATCTAGCTGGATCATGAGAAGTCAAGCTAGAATATGATGAAGTATATAGTATGAGTTGTATGGA
This sequence comes from Avena eriantha, assembly GCA_910589775.1. NCBI lineage: Eukaryota > Viridiplantae > Streptophyta > Magnoliopsida > Poales > Poaceae > Avena > Avena eriantha. Next base: position 86,438,489 of record OU342746.1, on the reverse strand, counting down.
GTAGTTGGAGGCATAGTAGTTTAACCAAGATGGTACAATAAAAAACTTGTGTTATGAAAGTAGTACATACTTATTCTAGTGGATTGATATCCCTTGTTGAATATAGTGAGGATTGTAGTCTTGCAACCCTTGGTAGCACTTGCAAGATGGAATTAAAGGAATTACAAAATGGAGTTAGACGTAGCTGCATTGATGGATTCATCAAGGGTAGTTTAGCAACGGAAGTTATATAGATACTAGGAGAAGAATGGAGAATGAGTATTGTTGAAGTGGCATGACCATGTCATCATATGATGATGGATATGGTGGAATAAGATGATTGACTTATTCAGGAAGATGTGATCTTTGTGAATACGATAAAAGAGAGAAATAGAGTATATTTAGGAAAGGAATTCCTTAACTATGATCCAAGCTTAGTGAAGTGTGAGGATAGGAATTATTTGGAAGCCTTAATCAAGATCATATCAACACAGGACAAGACCCATGTCTACCTGTTTGACCAAAGCCCCAGAATCAAATTGACAGTGGAACCATTTCCTATTCCTAGTTAACCATTGGATAAATGAAGCTTCTAATAGATAATTAGAGTACTAGATGAGTGTTTATGGATGAAAGCCTGGTTTGTTTTATTATCTTAAACCCTAATAGAAACCTAGAATAATAGAACTATCAGGATCACAATTAAGAAGTTATCTCAGTATCCCATTCTAAGTTGAGATATTGACCATGATCATCAAGTTAGACATAAGCCCTACACCTTGATTCCTTGCAACATTCACAAATACACAAGTGGGTAGGGTATGATCTAAAGTCATAGAAGAATGGCATTAGAAACCCTAAGATGAGTGTTGCTTAGCATTTATATCACATGTATCACATGAAGGGAGATTGCTATTCAAGATTATGCAATAAATTTCTATCAAGAAATCAATCACATTTTATTAGGTAGTAAACAACTAGTTAAGAAATTGATCCATGCCTACTTTGAAAGTGAGTAGAATAGTTATGAAGAAATTGTAATGAAATTGGAATAAAAGAGATTCCAAACTTTAAAGAACCCTAAAATTTAAATCACTATACTATAAACCCCCATATTATGTGATTGTTAAATAAAAATAGGTATGGATATATTCCATGCAGATCATTCAAAATTTTCCATCTTTACCATAACCATTACCATATGGTGAAAATTAGAATAACAATATAAGATCTTTATATAAGAAGTTAATCCCTAAAAACCCTAATCCCTATCAATACTTCTCTAATAAGAAGAAACCTTCATATAATGACACATTTCGTGAACACAATCAGAAGTGTGGAAAGAATTGGTTATGACTGATCTCTATAATATTATTCCTGACTTATAAAATTTTGGGATATTTTAAACCTTGAGAAAACTATATTTGAAAAGGTTACATAAAATAGTAAATAGAAGCAGAAAAAGAAAAAGGAAAAAGACTGTCAGCAGAACCGGCTTGCAGCCTAGCAACTTCCGCGCTGCTTGTTGCTCACGTGCAGCCCCAGAAACTTTTCGCCCACTCCACCGTAGCCCACTACCGGCCCAACCTATATACCTCTTCGTCTCGTCGTCTTCGTCGACGATGGCGAAGCAGCTGCGTGGCCGTGCTGCTACCGTCAATCCTCCACCATGTTATGATACTTGCCGCTGTTGTTTGGAGGAGCAGATAAGACCGCCGTGTCGTCCTCTACCTCCCCATACCAATCTCATCTCCTCTCACGCCCTCTAGAGGAAACCCCGCTTTTCCGCTAAAACCCTAGATCGGACGGGAGCTCCGCCGTCGCCATGGGAGCCTCCCCTGGCCTATTTGAGCGCACCACAAAGCTCGCATTTGTCTCCTTGTTCGTCTCCAACAGGTTTCACAAGCAGGCGTGCAACATGCAGCATGGAATCGGGCTCGGTATCCCGCCGTCTACCACGGCCATTGTCGTCGATTCATCGCCATTGGACCTCCCCATGCCTTATCATCCTCACCATCATCACCAGGGTAAGATTCTACATCTCCCTATGCCGTCCACTCGCTCCCTCTCACTCCGCAACGCTGTAGCACTATGCACCATTGTCGGCCGCTGTAAAGGTTGGTCGTCGGAGTACCTCCGGTGACCAAAGAGGGGCGGCGGCACCACTGCTAGATTCTCCTCGAGGCTCTCCATCGAACACGCCCCTCCATATTGCCCCACGAGTACCACATCATCGAGTCCATCCTCGACTAGGAGGGAGATCCCCATTGATGACGTCACTCTAACGTCATGTGATGTCATATATTTTTTTTTCTTTTTAGTAATCATTTTATGTAATAAATAAATCCTTGGGAAATGACATGGCATAGGTCCCACTAGTCAGTGGCTTAGGGTAGAACTGGTTCGGTGTAACAAGAATTCAATGAAGTGCTGACGGCAGCACTAACGCAGAAAAACATTTAGTTATTTATTTTTAATTCTAGAAAATGAATAAATCTTGTTTAATCAACATCTTTTGTTTTATAATTCAGAAAATATATATTATATATCAAAATGTGCAGAAAAATAAACTCTATAAGATAAACCTATTATCATATTTTATCTTTCAACATAAATAATAAAATTATTAATAATGATAAAACATCTATTAAAGATCATTCTTATAAAATGTGTATTTTATTATTTAAAATTCAAAAGAATAAGTATAATATACCAAAATTCTTAGAAAAACAAAATCTACATTTACAAATACATTTTATACCTTTTTGTATCACTTAACTAAGTATTTATTATTTATTTAGTATTTATAAACTGATAAAACTTATAAGAAATCATATCTTATTATTTAAAAATCCCAAAAATACTTATAATATACCAAAATGATCACAAAAATAAAATCTACACATTGAAATGTCCGCTCTCACATTTGAAGTAAAATAAAAGGTAAAGGTTTAATAAAACTAGTTTAGGCCCTTTTCTTTTGCTTTAATGCATACAAATTATAGAAAGCTTTTCTTATGGCTTGAATATAAGTTATTTAAAATATAAAAGTATAATAACAAGTTTAATTGATATTTAACTTAAGTCAAAATAGGTCTAACCATTTTAAGTTGTAGTTACTAAAACTACCATTTAAAAGTTAAGTAAATCTTACTCTCTAAAAAGATTTTATTAATTATAGAATCATCAAGATTTGAGTATCAACTCTTTTACAAGTTTGGGAATCCACTTAAAGTTAAACAAAGTTTCTAAGTTTTTAACATGATGCCACTCCCATGTTTATAAAAATAAGTATTAAATTCTATAATAAGTAAATGAGTTCATTCACTTATAGTATTCAGAAAACACTACTCCAATAAGGACAATAGTACCCTTATATCACCATTAGAAAGCATTATGAAATAAAACAACACATAATGTCATCTTGTATTCAATACATATAAGTCCCCACTTGCTAGAAGAATAGTTATTCAAATGTGCTAAATATCTTCTTCTTAAATATTTTAGTTAATAGGAAACCTTAAAAGTAAACCTTCAAGATTGAAATGCATTCATTTGGAAAGGTAACCTTTTCCTCAAAGGTAACTCTTTTAAAGAAAATGCAAATGAACTATATCTTCTGTCTTTAACTCTCTAAGTTATACTAGAAAACTTGAATAGAATCAACTCTGAATTATTTGTCAACACCTTGGGTGCTATGCCATTGTCTTTTACTTCATTGTACTTATTATAAATTGTTTCACACACATTCACAAGTCTTAATAAGAAGCACAAGTGTGAAACTTGTATAAAAGTGCAACACATTCCTAATAACTCGTCACCAGTTTCCAAACCCTATATCAGATACGATTATCCTGGGGTTTCGCGTTTATCAAATTGCATTACATTACTTATGCATCGTGCATCTTGCTTCTTTAAACATTAGTCCTTACCAGACCAATGATGTTGTTTACAGAATTTGGATCTTCTATTATCTCGAAGACCTTGATTGATAATCTTGCAATCACAAAAGGCAAGTTCAGACTTGCTCATGTCCTTTGATTATTTCTATCAAATGCTTGTAACTCAAATGTTGTCATCACCTGCATTTCAAAAAGGACGAAAACACTATTTTCATAATTAACTAGAAATATCGGTTACTGATCTAGGGTGATCAGCTAATATATCATAACTGGCAATGGAAACGCTATTGTATAGTAATGTATCATCTAGGAATTAACTACCAATGGCACCAGTGATTCTAGCATCGTATATTACGCGTTAACCATGAGATTTGTAATGGGACAGAGAAGTCAGCTGTATCTTCTTCGTATCGCGTGCATCCGGATGGCCAGGTCATGGCTGTTATCCTTGTAGCATGAATTAATTGGTAATTCATAGAGGATATGCAGCATATGGGTGGGAACCCTCAATGTCCCACAATAGTTCTGGCATCTGACGGTCTGTACCAACCATTGCCGTAATTCAAGATATGGGCATGGCGTACACCAAGGGGACATGTGGGGTCGTGAAGGGGGAGTGATTGTCTTGGATCTTAGGTTGGGCTTCCAACCATGGAAGTTTGGACGAGGACATACTCCTGGCCATGCAACAAAGCTTAAGGTCTCTTATGGGTAAAGCAACACACCTCTGCAGAGTGTAAGAATTGTGAGATGTTACTCCCTGTTCTGGGAAGGGGCTACGAACGTGAAAGGAAAGGAACCGCATGAAGGTTCTAGTCAACCTATGAAGGCTGTCGGGCTTAGTTTTTATAATAAAAGCAACCTTTGAAGAAATGTTTATGAAAACCTACATTGCCTACGACCTATGGTCTATGGCTGTAAAGATAGTGCATCAAACACTCCTTTTTAATGAACTTCTTAAGTATGCTTGTACTCAACCGTACCTTCTTAACCCTTGCTAGATTCTAAGCCATTGAAGACGACGTCAACATCAATTTCTGCTCAAGAAACCATCATCGATAGCTCAAGTCCTTCAATGAAGTCAAGGAAGTCAACATATAAATCAACTAAAGTAAAGACGAAATTCCAGATTAGCTAGGAATAGATTCTCTAGCCATAAAACCTACTTCTGTAGAGCATCACATTAGTAGCAATTGCAAGCGAGATTGTTTAGATGCTAGTCTTAGTTATTAGATAATCCAGAGTTATTATTTCTGGTTCTTCTTTGTAAGAGGTTTGTTTCCCTCTCTTTAACCTAGAGTGTTCTCTGGGTCATTTTTAAAGAGTCGAGTTCTAATCTATAGTCATGTCTTCGACCTGTGTTTCTGTTGTACCACTCTGAGGGATGTAATACTAGTGAACGGTGTTTCACTGGTGTTATGTCAATGACTATAGTGTACTACATCATGTAGTGGTATGCTGAGTCACCGCACATCATGCGCATGTCGCACCCGTGGAGGAGGCATTATCGAGTGACAAATGTTTTTATGTATCCAACTGCTTTGCTGGAATTTCAATAACCTATGCTTTGTCCCCGAAAACATTTTTTTCAATAAAGAGCGTGTTATTACTTAAAATGTCCCCTAAAATATACTGATCATTTTTTTGCATCATGATTCAAAGAAACAAATTCATTCTAATTTGTTGCCACTTAATAAGGCCAGGACTGCTCATGTGCTAGCTAAGAAGGCAAACCCTGAAGTATGGCCCTTTCCATGTCGGTTTTGTTTCGCCCGTTTGGGCAATATGCCTCTATGGTTCTTTGCCATTTGCGGTACCATTGTGGAGCTTGCACGATCTGTGCAACTAAATTTGGATTTTTTTTGAAATGAGAATTTGGTTTAATTTTTTTGAAATGAGAATCTAGTTTAACTTTGGATTTGTTATCTATAGTTTCCAACTTACTCATATTGCTCATGGCGTAATGGTGCTGGTCACTACAAGGATTTGGCAATTGCTCGTCTTCGAGAGAAATACAAAGCTCATAGACACATGATTTCCTGCATTCAAGAGAAAGAGAAACACCAGGATGAACAGATTAGGCACCTAAAGGCAGAAGTGGCTACATCCACTAAGCAGATAGCTGGTTTGACTACAGGATGGAATAGATCAATTTCAGTTGCTCACGATGCTGCTGATGATTTTCAAAAGTTTGTGGCTGACAACTTAGTTCCTGAGTCACCTAATGTGGATGGCAACGAGCTGATTAGCCAGGCATATGACCGAATCTTGGAACAGGTGGGAATGTAACCTGAAAATGTTTTCAATTCGTCTCTAGAAGTAGATGAGACCCTAACATAAATTCGAGATTCGCCATGCCCATACAATCCTGATCCTACAAAAGATGAGGAAATATGTAAACCATATTGACCGCTCTACTTTCATTTTGAAGGGTTTGGGTCTCTTGTGAGGATGAATGTTTGTTAAGTAAGGTACTATAATTGTTTTTTAGCTCTGCTGGTGTGTGGTGTCCATAAATCTATATATTTGATGTAATACTATGACATATATATTGTACCTGGCTTTATTTGACTATATTTGGCAACAATAGTCATCTTATTCAAACTTGCGGTGATTTTTTATCTTTCATTTTTTGTTCTGAGATCTGTTAATGATGATGTTAATCCTAGTTGCGAGTGATTTGTTAGCATGTTTCTGGTAGTAACCCAAAACTTGTAGTTGTAGATTGTGGAATTTAAGCTCAATGCTGAACTCTAGATCTTGATGTCGTAGAAAGGGCAGACTTCTACCACCTGGAATATTTTACCCAGCAATTCATTGTATCACACGAATAAGTGCACAAACTTGATGTCTGTAGACTGGAAACTGAGCAACGCAAGTGCACAACCTTGTATAAGTCGTGTGGTTGCTACTATTAATACAGACGGGGTTTCCCCTAAAAAGCGAGGTTCGCCAAAAAAAATATAGTGGGGTGAAAGTTAGTTTCGAATTCGAGGAAACTCAGTTATGTGCCCCTCGACCTGTCAACACCCGGATTTTTAATCCCAGATGCCTGTTATGCCATACCTCGCAATCCCAGGATTACCATTTTTGCGATACATAACATATTGGTACCACAGTACATCATCCATTACAAACCATAGTAAAGGTCTTACAAATAAAGGATCTCATGATCCAATCTTAATACAAATCAAGCAGCAGAAAATAAACGTAGTAGGTGCTCCATCTTCAGAGTCACAGGCAATGCTGACGATAGGAGATGATCCTAGTTGTCATAGACCTCCTACTGTCCATCATCCTGGAAGTCCTCCTCATAGTGTGGCCACGGGAATAGCCAGGGACAAAGCCATGAGTACTCTTTAAGTACTCGCAAACTATCAATAACAAGCAAGGTACTTCTAATAGTAATATTAACCTCTAGGTTTATTTGCAAAAATCCAGATTTATCTAAACTGAGTTTAGAAGTAAAGAAAACTAAGTTAATGTTCTTAATCACTTAAGTGGGAACCTAGTTTTCATATCCACAACCCTGTTGTGGTCAAGTCTAAGTCATAGTTCAAATCACAAGTCATTTTAAAAACATATGATGATGGAACAGTATGGCCACTCCAACTGTCCATGACCGCGAACGCGGCTATTCGAATAGTTTGACACTCCACAGAGGTGGTACACTTTCACCACAAAATTCGATACATCTGTGAGGGATAACTCTGAATCAATCATACTTAGTATGCGGATAATCAGTCATAACCTTTCAATTACACAATCTAGTATAGACACCTCCCCTATGAGCTTGGCCTCCCAGCCATGGCCATCTGCCATCCTGGGCACTGCATAGGTGGACATTCACACTCACGAGATAGCCTCAACTCAACCTCTTCCGCTAGGGAACCCATACTAAGGCATATAATCTTTCGGCTAATCCCTACCCAATTCAGGTATTGTGGTTATACGGTAAAATTGGAATGGTATCGCATCCGAACCCAACCATCAATTTTTATAAAGGGCTAAGGCTCATGCCTCAACAGTTTCATCATCAAATCCTTTGGTGTCCATAACACATGTCAAAACGTCTCAATAGAATTAATCCTCATTCTAAGTTTTCATAATCATTTTCAACAAGTATTCCCATCTAAAGTGATCAACTTTTATGCTTAGCACTAGCCACTAAAGTTTAGAGTATTTACTAATGAGGGGTGCTAATCAAGTGTAATATCCAACTCTAATCTCATGCCTTGGAATGACATCTAAGTATAACTACTTATGCCTAGTTTTATACTCTTTATATCATCTATACTATTTTTCCAATACTCACAAAGCATTAACTAAAAGTAAAGAACTTTGGTAAAATAAAATAATAAAGCTTGTAATTAAAAGTTGGGATTGGTATAATCAAAGTTGCATAACCAAAGCATGCCCAATGCATCTTGATTAGGTTATGAAGTGGGCAAGTGTTAACTTGCATAGTTCTAGCTTGCCTTGAGTAGTGCAGTGGTTGAAGTTCTCTTCTTCTTCTTCATAGTACTCCTCCTCATAGTTTGGGTCGGTACTAGTGTCTATAAATGAATACGAGGTACACAATCACCAAACAATACTTAACTACTTCTATTTAGCACACAAAGGTTAACACTTGCTGATCTAGCATCATCACATGAAATAAAGACTTAATTTTATTTATCTTATTTTGGAAAAGTAATTTCTACTTATTGAAAATACTTAAGAGTTAATATTCTCCAATTAAAATATGGGATCATGTTGACACATGTCATCACCACATATTCTAACACTTGGGAATGTGACTTAAAGTGTTGGTCATATTTTATAAAGTTTAAGATTATCATTTAATAGAATTAAAGTGACTAGAAATGCCTAAATAGCACTCTTTTGGTACTAGTCCAATGTCACTGCATGTAAACCTAAATGTTTTTATATACTCAGATAGATCTTGTCAAATGTGATTTTTGAGAGTTGGAATCAACTCAAAAGTATTTATGGTTGATTTCCAAAAAATGTTTGAAGTCGGAAAAGTCTCTGTTTTGTCATTTTTACTATAGGCGATCTCTAACTCCAAATGATTTGAATCCAACAGGCTTGGATAGATAATTTAAATATCTTTCTATCAAAATTGGAATCATGCAATTTGGTTTAGTGAATCTCTCTGAATTGATTTTTGAATCTACTGACAGAAACTGGTTTCAACTAAAATGGAAAATAACTATTTGAATTCACAGGCCTGTGCGGGAAAGTAAATGGGCCGGCCCAATCTGCACAGCGTGGCGCAGCGGGCTGCTAACAGGGGGTTCCCACTAGTCAGTGACTCCATCTAACCGAAACAGTATCTTTCAATCTAGGCCCTACGATTAGAACATGATCTAATGGCTGAGGTTCATCGTCAACGACGAACAGCTCCGGCGAAGTTTTAACCCTAACACGGCGGTGGGGGTCATGTGAGGCTCACCAGGGCTCCAACTAGGGTCAGCGATGGGGGCGAACGACGTGGTCGACGACGACGGTTTGAACGCTGGTCGCGACAGCTCCTGGGGCGGCTCTAATCGATGGCTCCCTTCTCCTCTGCAGTGGTGGACTCCGGCCAAATTCTAGCGACGCGGAGCATGCCTTGCTCCGAGGAGAGGTGTGGGAGGTGTGGTGAGGAGTGGGGAGTGAGGTGGTGTGGAGAATTGAGGCGGAGAGGGCCTCTATTTATACACCGGCGAGGGGACCGAACGGGATGGGCTGGCTTCTCTGGTGATGGCGGTACAGCAAGCGATCGGCGTGGCTGTGGGTAGGGGGTGGTGCTCCCTGGCGGTCATCACTGGCTTAAAGGCATGGCACGGGGCGGTCTGGACTGGTCGGGTGCGTGCGGTGCTCTGCGCGGACGCGGCGTTGTTCGAGACGGCGCACGGGAGCTACGGGTCGCACGACGGCAAACAGGGGTGTCTGGGAGCTAGACGGGTTTAAGGCGAATATGTGCACGCAAAGTGAGGGCAAGGCGCGACACGTTCAAGCTGGTCGGCTACGGTTCTCAGGCGCTCTCTCGGCATGGCGCAGAGACATTGGGCGTGGCAATGCCTGGGTAGTCCAGGGCCTGGCTATGATCGAGGACTAGACAGGGGGTGGTGATGGACGGTCGCCTGTCTGGTGGTCATCGTGGGAGAGGGCGGCGTGGTACGTGGCGCTCTGTCCATGGTCGGGCGGCTCTTCACTGGCACAACGGCAAAGGGGTGTTGTGTGTCTGGTGCTGCTAGAGGCTGGGGGAGACAGGGAGAGTGCAATGGGGCATTTGGTTGAATGATCACTGCTCAAAACAGTGAAGTTAGGCCAGGTTTGATTAGTGTCTGCAAGGTGTTTGACTAAATGGCCGAAAGAATTTGAATTTGAAATTTTTGAATGAATTTTGGTGAGTGATCTAAACTTACGCTTGAGTGTCTATGGTTTCTTGGAGAAGTCAAGTGGAATTGGTTTGAGTGGTTTTAGCAAAATGGTGATCTTACCATATGAACTTGATTCAATTTTGAACTATCATTTAAATAGATTTGAAAATAGTTTATGTGAGTTTGTAAAGTGGGCTTGGGTTCATTTTTACTTGGTCTAGCAAGGGGTGAAAAGAAGTGGAAATGTTTTTGTTAGAAATTCTTTTCTAGGAACACTCAAAGTGGCCTAGTGGTTAACTTTGGTAAAAATGACCATTTGCTTATTTAATTCATATTTGATTTCTTTTTCTTTTTATTTTGTTTGTAATTGGCCTAGATGATGTAGTATTCATCCTTAAACCATTTCTTATCGTTTGCTGCAATCAAACATGGCAATTTCACTCAATCCTATACTAATGCAATTCACACATGCATTCACATTCAATTTAATAATAAAAGTTTTTATTAACCCTAAATTTGGGTGATTAGAACTTGATAATCTTGCTTAATATTTTTGGGGTGTTACAAACCTTCCCTCCTTAAACAAAATCTAATCCCGAGATTTAAGAAAAACTAGGTACTAAAGAGATTTGGAAACTCAGTCCTAATATAATATTCTCGCTCCCAAGTAGCTTCTTCTTCAGTATGGTTGCTCCACTGGATCTTGAGAAACTTGATACTCCTAGTCCTGGTGGTTCTGAAGGCTTCTTCCAAAATACGAATGGGTACTTCACGATACATCAGATCCTTGTTTATATCTATGGCTCTATGATTGATGTTCTTGAACACTTCGGTCTTCTCCGGAACTTCTAAGCATTTGCGAAGTAACGAGATATGGAACACATCATGGATGGCTGACATCTCCTCTGGCAGTTCCAGTTGATATGATACTTCTCCTCGGCGATTCAAAATCTTAAAGGGTCCAACATATCTAGGGCCTAACTTCCCTTTCAGTTGAAAATGTTGCATTCCCTTCAAGGGTGATACTTTGAGATACACAAAATCTCCAACATTGAAGGTCAAGTCTCGATGTCTCTTGTCAGCATAACTCTTCTGTTTGGATTGGGCGATCTTGAGGTGCTCATGGACTTTGTGAACCTTCTCCGAGGCTTCTCGTAGGATGTCAGGTCCAAAAACTTGACTCTCTCCTACTTGCGACCAATTCAAGGGGGTACGACACTTCCTTCCATACAGAAATTCAAAGGGGGCCATTTGCAAACTAGCTTGATACCTATTGTTGTATGAGAATTCTGCGAAAGGCAGATAATCTTCCCATTTTGATCCATATTCTAGAACACAAGCTCTCAACATATCTTCTAAGATTTGGCTGACTCTTTCAGTTTGTCTATCGGTATGTGGGTGATAAGCTGTGCTGAAATTTAGCTTGGTTCCTACTCCTTCTTGGACTTTCTACCAAAATCTTGAGGTAAACTGGGTTCCTCGATCCGACACTATGGTCTTAGGGGTTCCATGCAAACTGTCGATTCTAGCAATGTACAACTCGGCTAGCTTCGAACTCTGGTAGGTGGTCTTGATAGGTATAAAGTGGGCTACCATAGAAAGTATATCAACCATAACCCAAATAGAGTCATTTCCCCTACTAGAATTAGGCAAACCGGTGATAAAATCCATTCCGACAGAATCCCATTTCCATTCCAGAATTTGTAATGGTTGCAAAAGTCCTACGGGTCTCTGATGTTCCGGTTTGACTCTCTGACAGATATCGCACTTGGCTATGTAGCTTCCGATTTCTCTCTTCATCTTGTGCCACCAAAATTGCTCTTTCAAATCCTGATACCTCTTTGTTCCTCCAGGACGGATAGAATCAAGAGTATCATGAGCTTCCTGCATGATGACTTGTTTCAGCTTGGAATCTGCTGGTACACAGATACGTGCTTTGTACCACCAAACTCCTTCTTCATTTTCGGTGAATCCGGGTACCTTCCCTGTACCGATACGATGCTTGATTCCGCCGATACTCGCATTTCCTTTCTGCGCCTCCTTGATATGGCTGATCAAAGTGGGTTGAAGTTCTATGCTAGCTAAAAATCCTTTGCTAACTAGCTCCATTCGAAACTGCTCCAACTCTTCATGCAAACTTGGTTGGGCTTCTTTTATCATGGTGTTTAATCTACACGGCAATCTGCTAAGAGCATCCGCTACCACATTGGCTTTGCCGGGGTGATAGTGAATGTCAAGGTCATAATCCTTGATTAACTCTATCCATCTCCTTTGCCTCATATTCAGCTCCTTCTGGGTTAAAATATACTTTAGACTCTTGTGATCCGAATAAATCTCATAGCGGTTACCCATAAGGTAATGACACCATGTCTTCAAGGCTAAAACTACGGCTGCTAGTTCAAGGTCATGGGTAGGGTAGTTTTGCTCATGCTGCTTCAGTTGTCTGGACATATATGTTATGACTTTGCCTTCTTACATCAACACACATCCGAGACCAATCTTGGATGCATCACAATACACATCAAAAGGCTTCTTGATATCTGGCATAATCAGAATTGGGGCTGAAATCAATCTCTTCTTGAGCTCTTGAAAACTTGCTTCACATTTATCCGTCCATTTAAACTTCTTATCTTTCTTCAACAATTGGTTCATTCGTCTTGCGATGCTCAAAAATCCTTCAAAGAACTTGCGGTAGTATCCCGCTAATCCGAGAAATGGATGGACTTGGGTTTGAGTGGTTGGGGCTTTCCATTCTTCAACATCTTTTATCTTGGTGGGATCAACAGTGACTCCTCCTGCCGACACAATATGTCCCAGGAATCCTACTTCCTTCAACCAGAATTCACATTTGCTAAACTTGGCATACAACTGATGCTCTCTAAGGGTTTCAAGGATGGTTCTCAGGTGTAGCTCATGGTCTTCTTCTGAATTGGAATAGATTAGAATATTGTCGATAAAAACAACGACAAACCTATCAAGGAAGTTGATAAAAATCTTATTCATGAGATTCATGAAATAAGCGGGGGCATTGGTTAATCCAAAAGACATGACCGTATACTCATACAATCCATATCTTGCGGTAAAGGCAGTCTTTGGAATATCCGTTGCACGAATCTTGAGTTGATGATAACCAGTTCTAAGATCAATCTTAGAAAACACTTTGGCACCAGTCAACTGGTCAAACAGATCCTCTATCTTTGGCAGTGGATACTTGTTCTTGATGGTGACATCATTCAGCTTCCGGTAATCCATACATAAACGGTTACCTCCATCTTTGTTATCCAGAAACAAAATAGGCGATCTCCACCGCGATGCGTTGGGTTGAATCAGACCTTTCTCCAGCATAGTATCAAGTTGTTTCTTCAGCTCCACTAATTCAGAGGGGTTCATACTATAAGGTGTCCGAGCTATGGGTCCAGTTCTAGGAATTAGTTCAATGATGAACTCGATATCTCGATCTAGGGGCATACCTGGCAATTCGTCTGGGAATACATCGGGGTATTCACAGACTACTCTGACTTGGTCTAGGGTTTCTTGGGCTAGGCTCTTGTTGCATTTGAATTGATGGGGCAAGGTCTCAGATACATGCTCTACTGATACTCTAGAGCTACTAGTCATGGTTATGTCTTTCTTGGCACAGTCGATCAATCCTTTATGTTTCGACATCCAATACATTCCTAGTACTACTTCCAAACCTTTGGTTCCAAGTAATATTAGATTAGCATAAAAATCTATTCCATGGATTCTAATAGGTAAAACCTTGCAATTTTTTCTAGCTTTGGTGGTTGAACCAGGTATTTGAACTATAATAACATGCTTCAATTTTGTTGGTTGAATCTTACTAGTGCATGCAAATTCTTCTGTAACAACCAAGTGCGATTCTCCAGAATCAAACAACACTCTTGCAAGTACTGAGTTAACGGAAAACATACCCAACACGACATCTGGCGCTTCCTGAGCTTCTTCAGCATTCATGTGGAACAAACGACCGTTGTAGTTGAGCGAGTTGCCTGGGGCAAATCTCCTTCCAGGCTGAACAGGGCGCTGCTGCTGAGCAGGTGCATTCACATTGGTGGCTGCTGCAAGCTTCTTAGGACACTCATTGGAGTAGTGACCCTTGACTCCACATTCAAAGCAAGTAATCTGGGACTTTTCTTTTGCAGCAACAAGCACAAAATTGCTTCCAATCCTTGGGGCAGTATTGTTGTTGTTGGACTTGGGTGGTGTATGGTTGAAGTTATTGCAGTTGCCGGGGTTGTTGTTGTGGTTTCCTCTAGACTTTAGGTTTCCTCCGCTACGATTGGGATAGCTTGGACGGGACATAGGGGGTCTATTGTTTGTTGGGGCATATCCTGCAGATGAGTTGGGGTGATACTTTTGGGTATGGTTGGATCCAGTCTGGTGTATCATGTGAAGCTTGCGATTGTCATTGGCTTGGTTGATCTCCCCTTCCATCTGAATGGCAGAGTCTACTAGGTCTTCTAGATCTCCAAAACAGATGTTGACTAACACAGTCTGCATCTCATCATGCAATCCATTCAGAAACCTTTCCTTCTTCTTTGCTTCGGTGTTGATCTCATCAGCGGCATATCTAGCTAGGGATAGAAATTTACCACGGTACACAACTACCGTCATCCTTCCTTACTTCAGTTCCCCGAAATCATCCCTCATCCTAGTGACCAAACATTGGGGCACATGGGTCCGGCTGAACTTGATCTTGAATGCTTCCTAAGTCATCATTTGACCTTCTTTCATGGTATGGGTGCTATTCCACCAGGATCTTGCATCTCCTGCCAGATAATAGGTGACAAATAGTACTTTTTCACTAGCTTCAACTCCTGCAACCTCCAAGTTGTTCTCCATGGTTTGCAGCCAGTCATCAGCATCTAAGGGATCCTCAGATCTATTACACATAGGTGGGTTGGTATTCTGAAGTTCTTGAGCTTGGATCCATGGTGATCCTAGTTTCCGTGACATTGGTTATTATGGGCCATCTGAGCTATCTGTTGAAGAGTGGCTAGGTTGGCTTGACGTTCGGTTCTACTAGCTTCACGTCGGAAACTAGCATTTGCAGAATCTGTAGCATTGGGTCTTGAGATGAGCTGCTTCCTCTGGGGTTTCCACGAGTCATCAGAAGATTGAGATAAATAACGAGATAAGAGGGAAATTTCTAAGGTTCATGGTTTTGTTTTCCAAAAGCTTTAAACTTTGAGTTTAACTCGGGTTTTTCAATCTAACAACTTCCTCTCATTCATTCATTCAAAGCATACCATACAAACACACACCACAACTCAAATAGAAAACAGATGGTTTTAAGAACCATCCTGTGAAACTACGATATAGTGGGACTAGTACAACTCATTCCTACGGTAGTGATCAAGTGCATCTAATCATTATCAATGAAGTCGGAATCATCATCATCAGTGTGGAACTCCATGGCATCATCCTCTAGGTAGTCGTTGTCATCACTGAGGTAAGAGTAAAGATCTCCCTAGATATCTTCACCTTCCCCCTCCTCCTTTGCTTCCAGCTGGATTTCCTATTCACGGATGGTCTTCTCGAGAGAGGCCACCTTCTTGCGAATACGATCGATGGTGCGATCCTTCTTGTCACACTGACAACGAAGTGATTGGTGCTCCTTGGCGAGAATGGCGAGGGTCTGGTCCTTCTTAACTACACTGGCATGGTTGTGGTTGGCATAGGCGCGAGCGTTGTCCAACTCCTTCTGCCTATCATATAGCATGAAGTCAAGATTTTCCACCTAGTGCTTCAACTCTAGATGTCCTGGCATCTCCATGGGCATTCCCATAGAATCATGCCTTGCGTAGTGAGCAAAGCGAGTTCCGTGGATCAGGTTGATGTCTTGCCCACACAGACGGGCAAGAGCTTCATGCATAGCCCTGGCTAATCCATCTAGCCAGTTGTTCTCCCACAAGGTGAATTGGATCTTCTCAGAAGTGGGTTCTTCCATCTTGCCTTTGAGATCTACAACTATTAGCCATTGTAGATCTCCTCCTATGTGATCGTTGAGTTTTGCCCTGAAGAATTCTGGGTGCGGGTGCTTAAAGATCAGTTGGCATCCGTTGCCTAGCTAGTAGAACTTGCAATACTGGACTTCCATCTATAAGAATTTAGGGTGAGTAAGTTAGTGAGGTGATCAAGTGTGTTAAATTTTATGTAGGAGAGCAAGAATTTTTGAGGAACATGATATTTTTTTGAAAGAATCAAGGATAAGAGTGGGAATAGGTTTTCATAAATACTCACTTCTATTGTTTTGAAACTAAGTTTTTGTTCGGACGTCCATTCTAACTAGGGTCTCCTATGGTCAGGATGGCTCTGATACCAACTTGTCAACACCCGAATTTTTAATCCGAGATGCATGTTATGTCATACCTCGCAATCCCAGGATTACCATTTTTGTGAGACATAACATATTGGTACCACAGTACATCATCCATTACAAACCATAATAAAGGTCTTACAAATAAAGGATCTCATGATCCAGTCTTAATACAAATCAAGCAGTGGAAAATAAACGTAGTAGGGGCTCCATCTTCAGAGTCACATGCAATGCTGACGATGGGAGATGATCCTAGTTGTCGTAGACCTCCCGCTGTCCATCATCCTGGTAGTCCTCCTCATAGTCTGGCCACGGGAATAGCGAGGGACAAAGCCATGATTACTCTTTAAGTACTCGCAAACTATCACTAACAAGTAAGGTAGTTCTAATAGGAATCTTAAGCTCTAGGTTTATTTGCAAAAAGCCAGATTTATCTAAACTGAGTTTAGAAGTAAAGAAAACTAAGTTAATGTTCCAAATCACTTAAGTGGGAACCTAGTTTTCATATCCACAACCCTGTTGTGGTCAAGTCCAAGTCATAGTTCAAATCACAAGTCATTTTGAAAACATCTGATGACAGAACAGTATGGCCACTCCAACTGTCCATGACCGCGGACACGGTTATTCGAATAGTTTGACACTCTACAGAGGTGGTACACTTTCATCACAAAATTCAATACAACCATCAAGGATAACCCTGAATCAATCATACTTAGTATGCGGATAATCAATCATAACCTTTCAATTACACACTCCAGTATAGGTACCTCTCGTAAGAGCTTGGCCTCCCAACCATGGCCATCTGCCATCCTGGGCACTACATAGGTGTACATTCACACTCACGAGGTAGCCTCAGCTCAACCTCTTCCGTGAGGGAACCCATACTAAGGCATATCAACTTCCGGCTAAGCCCTACCCAATTCAGGTATTGTGGTTGTACGGTAAAATTGGAATGGTATCGCATCTGAACCCAACCATCAGTTTTTATAAAGGGATAAGGCTCATGCCTCAATAGTTTCGTCATCAAATCCTTTGGTGTCCATAACACATGCCAAAACATCTCAATATAATTAATCCTCATTCTAAGGTTTTCATAATCATTTTCACCAAGTATTGCCATCTAAAGTGATCAACTTTTATGCTTAGCACTAGCCACTAAAGTTGGGAGTATTTACTAATGTGGGGTGCTAATCAAGTGTAACTATCCAACTCTAATCTCATGCCTTGGAATGACATCTATGTATAACTACTTAGGCATAGTTTTATACTCTTTATAGGATCTATACTATTTTTCCAATACTCACAAAGCATTAACTAAAAGTAAAGAACTTTGGTAAAATAAAAGAATAAAGCTTGTAATTTAAAGTTGGGATTGGTATAATCAAAGTTGCATAACCAAAGCATGCCTAATGCATCTTGCTTAGGTTATGAAGTGGGCAAGTGTTAACTTGCATTGTTCTAGCTTGCCTTGAGTAGTGTAGTGGTTGAAGTTCTCTTCTTCTTCTTCGTAGTACTCCTCCTCCTCCTCGTATTTTGGGTAAGTACTAGCATCTATAAATGAATATGAGGTACACAATCACTAAATGATACTTAACTACTTCTATTTAGCACACAAAGGTTCACACTTGATGATCTAGCATCATCACAATCATCACATGAATAAAAACTTAATTTTATTTATCTTATTTTGGAAAAGTAATTTCTACTCATTGAAAATACTTAAGATTTAATATTCTCCAATTGAAATATGGGATCATGTGGACACATGTCATCTCCACATATTCTAACACTTGGGAATGTTATTTAAAGTGTTGGTCATATTTGATAAAGTTTAAGATTATCATTTATAAGAATTAAAGTGACTAGAAATGCCTAAATAGCACTCTTTTGGTACTAGTCTAATGTCACTGCATGTAAACCTACATGTTTTTACATATTTAGATGGATCTTGTCAAATGTGATTTTTGAGAGTTGGAATCAACTCAAAAGCATTTATGGTTGATTTTTGAAAAATGTTTGAAGTTGGAAAAGTCTCTGTCTTTTCATTTTTACTATAGGGCATCTCTAACTCCAAATGATTTGAATCCAACGGTCTTGGATAGATAATTTAAATATCTTTCTATCAAAATTGGAATCATGCAATTTGGTTTAGTGAATCTCTCTGAATTGATTTTTGAATCTACTGATAGAAACTGGTTTCAACTAAAATGGAAAATAACTACTTGAATTCATAGGCCTGCGTGGGAAAGTACACGGGCCAGCCCAATCTGCAGAGCATGGCGCAGCGGTCTTCTGACAGGGGGTCCCACTAGTCAGCTACTCCATCTAACCGAAATGGTATCTTTCAATCTAGGCCCTACGATTAGAAAACGATCTAACCGCTAAGGTTCATCATCGACGACGAACAACTCCGGCGAGGTTTTAACCCTAATGCGGCGGTAGGGGTCATGTGAGGCTCACCAGGGCTCCAGCTAGGGTTGGCAATGGGGCGAACGACATGGTCAACGACGACAGTTCGAACGATGGTCGCGGCAGCTCCTAGGGCGGCTCCAATCGATGTCTCCCTTCTCCTCTGCAGCGGCGGACTCCGGCCAAATTCCAGCAATGCGAAGCTCGCCTTGCTCTGGGGAGAGGTGTGGGAGGTGTCGTGAGGAGTGGGGAGTGAGGTGGTGTGGAGAATTGAGGCGGAGAGGGCCTCTATTTATACACTGGCGAGGGGACCGAACAGGATGGGCTGGCTTCTCCGACGACGGCAGTACATTGAGCTATCGGCGGGGTAGGGGCGGTGCGGTGCTCCCTGGCAGACATTACTAGCTTAAAGGCGTGGCACAGGGCAGTCTGGACTGGTCGCGCGCGTGCGTCTACGCGGACGCGGCGGTGTTCGATACGGCGCACAGGAGCTACAGGTCGCGCGGCGGCGAACATGGGTGTATGGGAGCTAGCTGGGGTTAAGGCGAGTATGTGCACGCGAGGTGAGGGTGAGGCATGGCGCGTGCAAGCTGGTCGGCTGCGGCTCTCTAGCGCGCTCTCGGCATGGCGTAGAGACATTGGGCGCGTTGATGCTGGGGTGGTCCAGGGCCTTGCTGTGATTGAGGGCTGGACAGGGGGTGGCGGTGGACGGTCGCCTATCTCTTGGTCGTCGTGGGAGAGGGCGGCGTGGTCCGTGGCACTCTGTCCATGGTCGGTCGGCGAGGCTGGCTTCGGGTGGCGCTTCACTGGCGCAATGGCAAAGGGGGGCTGCATGTCTGGTGCTGCTAGAGGCTGGGGAGACAGGGGACTGCAATGGTGGTATTTGGTTGAATGATCACTGCTCAAAACAGTGAAGTTAGGCCAAGTTTGATTAGTGTCTGGAAGGTGTTTGATTTAATGGACAAAAGAATTTGAATTTGAAATTTTTGAATGAATTTTGGTGAGTGATCTAAACTTATGTTTGAGTGTCTATGTTTGCTTGGAGAAGTCAAGTGGAATTGGTTTGAGTGGTTTTAGCAAAATGGTGATCTTACCATATGAACTTGATTCAGTTTTGAACTTTCATTTAAATAGATTTGAAAATAGATTCTGTGAGTTTGTAAAGTGGGTTTGGGTTCATTTTTACTTGGTCTAGCAAGGGGTGAAAAGAAGTGGAAATGTTTCTGTTAGAAATTCTTTTCTAGGAACACTCAAAGTGGCCTAGTGGTTAACTTTGGTAAAAATGACCATTTGCTTATTTAATTCATATTTCATTTCTTTTTGTTTTGATTTTGTTTGTAATTGGCCTAGATGATGTAGTATTCATCCTTAAACCATTTCTTATCATTTGTTGCAATCAAACATGGCAATTTCACTCAATCCTATACTAATGCAATTCACACATGCATTCACATTCAATTTTTGGGGTGTTACACGACCCCATCATCATCTTCTCCACCTAGCCGCCCTCCCTCGACCGGACCATCCCCGTCGCTCCACCATTGAACACCACTGCACCGCCGTTCGCTAGTATGTACATCCCCAACCTCTAGCCATTACGGTCTTTCTGAAGGATAGAATGCATTTATTTGGGCATTCCGAGCTAAATAAGCTAGTGATGTTTCCAGGAAATGGAATCGGCGTTAGCGGATGCATTTGCTGCGTCAGCGGATGCTTGTCAAGCATAGGTGGATGCTAAAGCAGCACGAGCGGATACATGTGAAGCGGATGCGAAGGCCGATGCTTGTACCACATTAGATTCTTGGGCAGTGTTTAGTGATGCTTGGAAAGCGGTGGAGCCGCAATCAAAATCCTCGTCAGCTACTGCTGGAACAAATTCGGCTATGTTGGCTGCCGTTGCTTAGCAACGGCTGCGTGGGATGTTAGGAATGCGTCAACTTGTTGACTCCATTGTAAGTTCTGTGTTGGATTTTGTGTCCCTAACTTCCTCCCTCTTTTGTGTATTCTGCTCCAGGATTTTTTCTGGAAGCAGTGGATATTAGTTTAAACTAGTAGTACTAGGAACATAAAATCTATTTAATCACAAACTAGTGATCCAATTGGGATGAAACTTTCACAGGATTCAAACCTAGGCACCGATGATTTACTGATTTTTTGTCAATTTTTTTGAATAGTTTTACTTTTTAGTTCAAAATCTGAGCTATTGTCATACGTTGGATCTAAGATGGATGTGGATCTTGGGGCAAGTCACCGTGAGACTTGGCTTCGCCAAGTCACTGAAGCTGCGTCCGTTTTTCTCCCCTTCTTTATGATAAAACCAGAAAATTCAGGTGGGGGCCTTTTTGTCCTCCCTAGTGACCTAAAACAAGTTCTTCATTCCCTTTACCTAGTTCTGACGTGTTGAAGCATTTTGCGGGCTTTCATACTACTATGGTTGATTCCTTGTGCTGTTTAGGTTATTTTGCTGACAAACTCTACTTTTTAGGTAGTTTTTTAGATGCGTGGAGTTCAAGAAATTTCGATGATAAATTTTCCTGTCAAATTGTATGTTGCATTGTGGTGTTTAATTAATTTTTTTAGGGTTGTGCATTGTGATGTTTACATAATTCTGATGATGCACTTGTGCTATTTGCATCATCCTACCAGCTTCGGTGGAAGAACATATGCAAGAATCAACGACTTGCCAGGCAATGTATTTGGTCAGATTCTTGTTAGGCTTCCTCCGCACCCATCCTGCATACTGAGGGCATCAGTTGTCCAAAAATGTTGGATGGACTTCATGGGAAGCAATTTCAAAAGTATAACCCTATCACACAACAGAGGAATACCGTTACTTTGGTTTTTCACCAACAGCTCCGAGGACGCTCGATTCTTAACAGATCATAATCTTGACCAATCCATCTTCCAAAAGCTAACAGGCTGGTGGAAGTACATAAAGCCTACAAACCATATGTACTCGGATGTTGCAATGGCAGGGTGCCACTTCATTATCCGCAAGGGTCTAACATGATAAAGGCCTGGGATCCAATCAGTGGAAGTGAAACACTCATACCTGAACCACCAATTTGGCGGAAACATGAGTATGATAGCGACAGAACTCTCTGTTCGAGAAATCATGGGCAGTTGTCTTCACACTGTTGCAGCAATTTCTGGGTTGTTTGGATAGTAACCAATGGTAACCAAGCACTAGTGCAGAGGTACTCATCGGAGTTAGGAAAATGGGAGGACTGGATTGAACCTGCTGAGATGCTAGCTAAGATTGATCGCATCCATCAACTCTCATAGGGGACATTTTGTACTGGCCAACAATGAACTCCAGATATATAATTGCCTTCAACAACGTGACAACAAAACTATGTTATATTGAGTGCCCCCATGAGACACATGATATTTCCAGACACAATTTTGTCATTGCTAAGGGGCATAATGGAGATGTTTCCCTTGCGATTATAAGAGACTTCACTCTAAACATGTGGTCCAGTGCAAGATCATCAATAGGCAAATGGGAAGCTTGGGTGGCTCATATAAAGGTTGAATTGGATAGTCCCCTTGGCCTTGAGAAATCATGGGCATATGGTGGGAAAGATGCAGTAAGGTTACTCTACGCACTTGAGGATAGAGAACTGGTGGTTATATGGATGAAGGAGGGAGTATTCGAATTAGATCTCTGTAGGATGAACTCTAAGAAGTTCATATCTCATAAATGTTGGTGTACTTTACATCCCTACATAATGACACCTAGTTAGTGAAGTCATTCATGTGCAACCCTTGCATTTTTGTACACCTATGATTTGTCTGATTATTTTGTTCATTTCCTTCAGCAACTAACGTGATTCAGAGTGCTAAATTAAAGGAATGAAAAGGAAGTCCTGTTAGCAACACAGCTGATTCCGACTACAACATCAAGGAGATGAAAATAACATTTGGATGAACAAGCAAGGCTTGTTTGGGCAAGCATGTGTTTTCCCAGGTTGTGTTATTTGGAGCTGCAGTCTGATGTTTGTTTGTCTTGGTAGCTGATGGAATTGTGGCTGCACCTTTGTTTGTGCTGCAGTCGTAGCGGCAAGGGCTGGAATATTAGAGTTGTCTGTTCTTTTTGGGGGCCTATGTGTGCCTAATAAAACATTGTTTTATATGATGAAATGGTATTCGCTATATAGTAGTGTATGCGTGATGAAATCTTGTTTTATGTGTTCTACATATACTTTAGCTGGTGTTTGTGTTTAGATAGTATGCAATAGTACGAGTATTTGTTTCGCAGCAGGCTTTTTATTTGACTTGAATTAGTACTGCCATTTAGTTAGTGCTTCCTGTAGAAGAGTCCGTGCCGACACCTAAATAATTAGTAGACCTTGGTTGTGCACCATTTTCACATGCTTGAATCAGATCTACTTTGGACATTTGTTTGTTGTTATGTTAAACAAACATTCTTGTATGGAGATCTGCATTTTCATACGCGTGGTAGATAACCACTCTCCCCGACTTGGATCCCTGAAATAGAGGGAGAACGACCTATTTTTCTAATTATTCTTTGGACAATCTCTAAATTCAAAATCACACTCGACCACCAAAAGCTACTGTCTACCCCGTTTGAATCGGAGGTATTATTTAATGTGACTCTCGCCTTAAATTCCTAACCAAATGGTGTTCGATCTACACAACCTTTTTTGTAGTAATAAAACTTGACTAGCAGCCAGATTCAAAATCATAATCGAGTAGTAAAATAACCCACCGACCCTGAAGCATTTCGCACTCCTCTATTACAAACATTTTCAGGAAAAATCCCCCAACGAGGTAGTACCATTTTTATATTATTACATGGACGTTAGCCAAATATAAAATCTGAGTCAAGCAGGAAAATTTACCGCCTATGCTGTATGAATCGAAGGTATCCAAGTTTCAGTGCAAAAAATGTTTCTGGATGATCAGTTGATGTGACTCTCGGCCTTGAATTCCTGGACAGATAGCGTATGGTATACTACCTTTTTTCTATTAATAGATGGATGCTAGCCAAATTCAAAATCTCAATCGAGCAGCAAAATGACCCACCTACCTTGAAGCATCCCCCCCCCTTTTCAAAAAGTTTGAGCCAAAATATCCCACCGACCAGGGGAGTACCATTTTTCTATTATTACAAGATGGGCGCTATCCAAATTCAAATTCTCAATCGAGCGGCAAAACCACACACCGACCTTGAAGCATTTCACTCCCTTCTGTTTCAAAAACTTTAGAATTTAAAATTCCAAACCTACCCATTGTTCAGACAACAAATGGGCATGCTAAAGTTGGTAGCTCGGGGGCACAATCATAATTATTTATTATGCTCACCTGTATGGTCCCAATTCCTCCAGTTTTTCCCATCGGCCCTCCCAAAAATCCCAAGCTGCTATGTCCCCTCAATGACCACCACACACACCGGCTTGAGCTGCGGTCTCATGCACCGCCGCGGAGCCGCTTTACTGACGCTCACACACTGGATCTAGGAGCTGGGGTGTCATTCACCATGCCGATGGAATCATCGACCGCCCAGGCTCTGGTTTCTCGCTGCTGAAAGCTACCCAACCGTACCGGATCCTCTTCATCGGTGTCCACCAGACGTGATCTAGTTGAAATAGTTCCATGTCTACCGCTCCAGACCAGCTGCATGGCCGTCGCCGTTCACTGCACCGAATCTTCCTCAGTAATGCTCTCGTCCACCACGCTCAAGCCGACATCGACCGCCCAAGATCTTCTTCCCCGAGGCCAACAGCCACCTCAACCACAGCACCCTCGGTGACCTGGACGTCGCTCGCCCGGTACCGATGATGCTTAGACACCTCTTCGACCAAGGTTAACCAAATCTCCAACCCGTTTTTGTTTTGTTAGCGGTATAGCATGTTCAAGCCTATCGCAGTGAACTACATTTTTGTAATCGTGCTAGTACATACAAGTCACTGGGCACGCATGTTCATTGTGCTAGTAGATATAAGGTCATTAGACATGTTGGTTTGCATTCGTTGCTCTACAAATTTCAAGTCATGCACATGTTTGTTATTTTTTCATGCACAAGTTCTTAGCTACTCCATACAACTGTAATTCCCTACTATCGTGTAATTCTTGCAAAATATGAAGTCAGTGGAAAATATTAGTGTGGATTCCCTGCTCTACATCACTGAATCTATCTGGTTCGTACTAAGATGAGTTCCTGCTATTATTTCCTCCTTGGCATCGTTCTGCTATCCTGTAGTAGCCGTTTAAATTCTTCATACTAATTCGATTATAATTTTGTTGTTACCATCTAGTTCTTCAAAAGATGCATCACTAACTATTTCTTTTTTTTGCATAGAGCTCAAAATGGAACAATGAACATGTTGGTTTGCATAGCCTATTCTACAGGTTCACAAGGGATACCATTACTTCCTTATCTGGTGCTGGTTCATCCTGAGCAACGACATAACTATCCTCTACTATGTATTTCACTCGTGGTCTACATTCCTGCTATAGAAGTTCTCTTATGAACATGTTTGATTTCTCATTTCATTCTGGGCACACTTGTCTAATGCTTGTTTGTCATGTTCTACAGGTTCATGAGCGACGCCATTATATCTCACATTTGGTTCTAGTTCTGGTTCGTCCTAAGACATGACATAACTATCCTCTACAATATATAGTTTATTCGTGGTTTGCATTCCTGCTATACAAGTTCTCGTATGATGCGGTTATAATTTCTATCTGGTTCATTCTTCTCTATGAAAGTAACTTCATGCCATTTTGTGGCTCAACGCAAATTCCTAGTCACCCAACATCTCTTGCATTTTGGGTATACAACTGCTTCCATATATATTTGTTGAAATGACCTGGCTAGTTTATATTTCCTGAAATTCTAAGCCGCACACACACACATTTTTTGATTGCTCGTTTCATTGTAGGAACACTTGTTTAATGCGTGCTTGTTTGTCCTATTTGTTTGATATGTTGGTCAATGATCGAACCATTGACCAGTTGTAAACTCTAGTTCATAGTTCCTGTCATATCAGTCAAATGAGTAGTTTGTCTTGTTTGATGTATTAACTTGTTATTACTTAGTTTCAGACTGCAATTATTGCTATCACCACCAAAGAGGGGGATGCAAGATCATGTCTCCTCCATTGTAGCTGTCACACTCAAAGGAAGATGCAGTTCATCGTTTGAGAAAGCAAATTGAGGACTCTGCTATCAACTTGATTGTCAACTGAAATGCCAATTATTCTTTCCTTTGAGTTGATAATATGTAATAATTTTAATAACTTTGTAGCTGATGTAATATCTAGATAACTTGCATAGGCCATGCAGGCATTTAGTTGACGCCATCCACACATTGCGGTAATCGTTATGGTAACTATGCTAGGCAGGTATATTAGGGAACAGTACCGTGCTTTTTTATTGGCCTATCTTGTATTTGGCTGATGATGAACAGTAAAAGATGATGGCTTATTATACATGTTTTATGATATTGACAAGGGCTTTCAAAAGGCCAAAACTGTAAAATGTCGTAAACGTAATGGGATGACCCACATGTGGTAACAGGCCGTAACAGTAATAGGCCATAACAGTAGCAAGCCAGAACAGAAATATCCCATCACAGTAACATGCAGGAAACTGTAAATTGGTAGAACAGTAACATGCCAAAATAGTAGCGGGCCTCAGCAATAAAGGGCTACAATAGTAAAATGCCAAAGCAGTTAAAGTCTAGAGTTGTGACGAGCATGAAAAGTAATGGCCCGAGAAATTTCTAGATGAGGGCAATAATAGGCCGACAAATATACCAGGCTAGAACATTAACAGGCCGCTTGTGGGCCTGAACAGTTAATGGCCGAAACAGTAAAAGTCCAGAACAGTAACGGACCATCTCAAAGAAGGACCTTTAGTAGGCGGCCTGTGATGGGCTGCGATAATAGTGATGGGATGACCGCAGGCCTTAAGTGTACAGGAATGACTTGGCGCAGGCTGCTAATGTACCGCACAATGTTGGACCAACATGGGCTTTCTATAGGCCGAACAAAATCGGGCCTGAAAGTTTGCGGGCCACAGTTGGCTGCATTGTTGGGCCCATTTCAAGTAGTGCAGGACAAAACCGTAATGGGCCATCTTCTTATTGGGCTTTCCTCTTGGGCCAGCCCAATTAGTATTTAGCAGGCCTTGGCTGGGCCTGGCTTCTACCACAGTTTCTGTGACCATTAACGGTGGTAACTGGTCGGTAATGGTGGATGCCACGTGGCAGTTTGCATGACGTCAGCAGTCAACGCGGATAGCAAACAAATCTACGATGGAACAAATTTTCGTGGCTGAAGGGAGCGATTCGCCACGGTCGAAAAAAACCGTGGTTAATTCATTTGTGACGGGGCTTTTACCACGAAGGCCATCCGTCACGGAAGACTTTTTGGCCACAAAAAATGGGCCTTCAACCACGAAAATCGTCCTTTG
Organism: Avena eriantha; assembly: GCA_910589775.1. Taxonomy (NCBI): domain Eukaryota; kingdom Viridiplantae; phylum Streptophyta; class Magnoliopsida; order Poales; family Poaceae; genus Avena; species Avena eriantha. The sequence goes on along the minus strand of OU342746.1, from coordinate 86,411,046 downwards.
TAAAAGCCAACATTTCTTGTAGTGGATGTTTAAGAACTAACCATATCATCTAGGGTAGGTGGTGCACCTTTCTTGATCTTTGCACAGTCGTAATGGACAATAGATGTAAGATTCACCCATCCATCAGCGCCATCCGTCAGATCCATCCCAGCCGACGATTTCCCGTGTGCCTGCAGCCGCCGATCAGTCACACGATGAGACGACATAGCCCAAACGAACCCTCATTGAGACTATGGGTATACACAGTTATATATAAAAATCTTACAAACCCTAGGGCCGACTACCAGGATAGTTACCAGTCCATGGGCGGGTAGCATTATGGCCTAAATGAATAGGGAAACTATCAACTCCTTCGTGGGCCAGACACCAATAAAAATGGTTGCCATTTTATGCAAACATCTAGATTTTCATCGTTTATTCTTTTTATTTTTTTAAACATGATTGTTGACATGGCACACATTTCATCGTAAAATATATTTGTTTAACCGAAATTTACGAAGACATGGTAAGACAATGACACAATACAACACAACAATGGCTCAAACAAAATAATTTTGTACATAATAAACGTATTACAACTTAAAAAATGTGCCACCAAAGATTTTCTAACAATATTAACTCAAATATATTGTCTACTGATGTTCCTGTACCACCTTCCAGCACACGAAAACACAAAATTTCTTTAAGTCTTAAAAGTTCATTAACACTCATTTCTGGTTAAGTTTGCATTGCTTGCTGCGTTTGTTGTGTCCTCGTTCCTTGCAAGCGTCGCACTTGATTCTATGTTCGTCAAATGATAATGGTCTTCAATTTTTAGACTTTGGCCGATAATTGTATTCTTCATCTTTTGAGGTATGCTTAGGTGCACCTTTGCTCGATACATTCAAAGGATTCCGAACCTTAACAATGTGTCTTTCTTGATCCTCTACGTGTTCAACCACTAACGAGCTTAGACAATTCGAAACAACAACAAACTCCTCCTTCTGATCATACTCAACAGCCTTAGATATCACAACCTTCAAACTTTCCTGTAACTGATCCCAAAGAGAGGGGTGTTTGCATGCCTCATGCATAGGTTCTGAGGCTAGCACAGTAACTGCGGTGACCCAACATACCACTGCATGATGTAGTACACTATAGTCGTTGACATAACACCAGTGAAACACCGTTGACTAGTATTACATCCCTCAGAGTGGTACCATAAAAACACAGCAGGTCCAAGACATGACTATAGATTACGACTCGACTCTTTACAAAAGATCCAGAGAACACTCTAGGTTAAAGAGAGAGAAAGAAACTTCTTACAAAGAAGAACTAGAAATAATAACTCCGGATTATCTAATGACTAAGACTAGCATCTAAACTATTTGGCTTGCAATTGCTACTAATGTGATGCTCTACAGAAGTAGGTTTTACGGCTAGAGAATCTATTCCTAGCTAATCTGGAACTTCGTCTTTACTTTAGTTGATTTATATGTTAACTTCCTTGACTTCATTGAAGGACTTGAGCTGTCGATGATGGTTTCTTGAGCAGAAATTGATGTTGATGTTGTCTTCAATGGCTTAGAACCTAGCAAGGGTTAAGAAGGTATGGTTGAGTACAAGCGTACTTAGCAAGTTCACTAAAAAGGAGTGTTTGATCCACTATCTCTACAGCCATAGACCATCGGTCATAGGCAATGCAGGATTTCGTAAACATTTCTTCAAAGGTTGCTTTTATTCTGAAACTTATGCCCGACAGCCTTCATAGGTTGAACAGTACCTTCGTGGGGTTCCTTTCTTTGTACTTTCGTAGCTCCTTCCCGAAACAGGGAGTAACATCTCACAATTCTTACACTATGTAGAGGTGCGTTACTTTACCCACAAGAGATCTTAAGCTTTGTTGCACGGCCGGGAGTATGTCTCCATTCAAAATTCCATGGTTTGAGGCCCAACCTAAGATCCAAGACAATCAATGCCCCCTTCGCAACCCCGCATGTCCCCTTGGTGTACGCCATGCCCATATCTTGAATTACAGCAATGGTTGGTACAGATCATCAGATGCCAGAACTATCGTGGGACGTTGAGGGTTCCCACCCATATGCTGCATATCCTCTACGAATTAACAATTAATGCATGCTACGAGGATAACAGCCACGACCAGGCCATCCAGATGCATGAGAGAGGAAGAAGATACAGTGTTACCAATCTCATTGTTAACGCGTAATATATGGCGCTAGAATCACTGGTGACATTGGTTTTTAATTCCTAGATGATACATTAATGTACAATAGCGTTTCCATTGCCAATTATGATAGATTAGCTGATCACCCTGGATCAGTAACCGATATTTCTAGTTAATTAAGAAAATAGTGGTTTCGACCTTTTTGAAATGCAGGTGTTGACAATGTTTGAGTTACAAGCATTTGATAGAAAATAATCGAAGGACATGAGCAAGTGTGAACTTTCCTTTTGTGATTGCAAGATTATGCACTCACAGTCTTCGAGATAATAGAAGATCCAAATTCTGTAAACAACATCATTGGTCTGGTAAGGACTACTGTTTAAAGAAGCAAGATGCAACAATGCATAAGTAATGTAATGCAATTTGATTAACACGAAACCCTGGGATAATCATATCTGATTTAAGGTTTGGAAACTGGTGATGAGTTCTTAGGAATGTGTTGCACTTTTATACCAGTTTCACACTTGTGCTTCTTATTAAGGCTTGTGAATGTGTGTGAAACAATTTATAATAAGTACAATGAAGTAACACACAATGGCATAGCACCCAAGGTGTTGACAAATAATTCAAAGTTGATTCTATTCAAGTTTTCTAGTATAACTTAGAGAGTTAAAGATTGAAGATATAGTTCATTTGCACTTTCTTTAAAAGAGTTACCTTTGAGGAAAAGTTTACCTTTCCAAATGAATGCATTTCAATCTTGAAGTTTTACTTTTAAGGTTTCCTATTAACTAAACTATTTAAGAAGAAGATATTTAGCATCTTTGAATAACTATTGTTCTAGCAAGTGGGGACTTATATGTATTGAATACAAGATGTCATTTTGTGTTATTTCATTTCATAATGCTTTCTAAAGGTGATATAAGGGTATTATTGTCCTTATTGGAGTAGTGTTTTCTGAATACTATAAGTAAATTAACTCATTTACTTATTATAGAATTTAATACTTAATTTATAAACATGGGAGTGGCATCATGTTAAATACTTAGAAACTTTGTTTCACTTTTAAGTGGATTCCCAAACTTGTAAACGACTTGATACTCAAATCTTGATGATTCTATAATTAAGAATTTTTTTTGCAGAGTAAGATTTACTTCACTTTTAGATGGTAGTTTTAGTAAGTATAACTTAAAATGGTTACAACTATTTTTACTTAACTTAAATATCAATTGAACTTGTTATTATACTTTTAGATTTTAAATAACTTATATTCAAGGCATAAGCAAAGCTTTATATAATTTTTATGCATTAAAGCTAAAGCAAAGGGTTTAAGCTAGTTCTATTAAACCTTTACCTTTTATTTTACTTCAAATGTGAGAGTGGACATTTTTAATATGTTTTTATTTTTGTGATCATTTTGGTATATTATAAGTATTTTTGGGATTTTTAAATAATAAAATATGATTTTTATAAGTTTTATCACTTTATAAATACTAAATAAATAATAAATACTTAGTTAAGTGATACAAAAAGGTATAAAATGAAGTTGTAAATGTATATTTTGTTTTTCTAAGAATTTTGGTATATTATATTTATTTTTCTAAATTTAAATAATAAAATACACATTTATAAGATTGATCTTTAATAGGTGTTTTATTATTAATAATATTTTTATTATTTAAGTTGGAAAATAAAATATTACAATAGGTTTATATTATAGAGTTTATTTTTCTGCACATTTTGATATATAATATATATTTTTCTGAATTATAAAACAAAAGATATTGATTAAACAAGATTTATTCATTTTCTAGAATTAAAAATAAATAACTAAATGTTTTTTCGCGTCAGTGCTGACATCAGCAATTCATTGAATTCTTTTTACACCGAACCAGTTCTACCCTAAGCCACTGACTAGTGGGACCAATACCATGTCATTTCCTAGGGATTTATTTATTACAGAAAATGATTACTCAAAAGATATATATATATATATATATGTCATCACATGACGTCAGAGTGACATCATGAATGGGGATGTCCCTCCAAGTGGAGGATGGACCCGACGATGTGGTTCTCATGGGGCAATATGGAGGGGCATGTTTGATGGAGGGCCTCAAGGCAAATCTAGCAGTGGTGTCGCCGCCCCTCTTTGGTCACTAGAGGTACTCTGACGACCAACCTTTACCGCGGCCGACGACAGTGCATGGTGCTACAGTGCTGTGGAGTGAGAGGGAGCAAGTGGATGGCACACGGAGATGCAGAATGTTACCCTGGTGATGATGGTGAGGACGATAAGCCATGGGGACGTCCGATGGCGACGAATCGATGAAAATGGTCGTGGTGGCTAGTGGGATGCCGAGCCCGATTCCATGCCGCATGTTGCACGCCTGCTTGCGAAACCTGTTGGAGACGAACAAGGAGATAGAGGCGAGCTTTGTGGTGCGTTCAGATAGGCCAGGGGAGGCTCCCATGGCGACGGCGGAGCTCCCGTCCAAGCTAGGGTTTTAGTGGATAAGGGGGTTTGCTCTAGAGGGCATGAGAGGAGATGAGATTGGTATGGGGAGATAGAGGACGAGGCGGCGGTCTTATCTACTCCTCCCAACCACGGCGGCCAGTATCATAACATGACAGAGGATTGACGGTAGCAACGCGACCATGCAGCTGCTTCGCCATCATCGACGAAGACGACGAGACGAACAGGTATCTGGGCTAGGCCGGTACTGGGCTGTAATGGAGTGGGCAAAAAGTTCTTAGGGCTGCACGTGAGCAACAGGCAGGACGAAAGTTGCCGGGCTATGGCCCGGTTCTGCTGACAGTCTTTTCCCTTTTTCTTTTTCTGTTTCTATTTACTATTTTATGAAACCTTTTCAAATATAGTTTTCTCAAGGTTTAAAATATCCCGAAATTTTATAAGTCATGAATAATATTATAGAGATTAGTCATAACCAATTCTTTCCACACTTATGATTATGTTCACAGAATGTGTCATTATATGAAGGTTTCTTCTTATTAGAAAAGTATTGATAGGGATTAAGGTTTTTAGGGATTAACTTCTTATATAAAGATCTTATATAGTTATTCTTATTTTCACCATATGGTAATGGTTATGGTAAAGATGGAAAATGTTGAATGATCTGCAGCTAGTATATCCATACCTATTTTTATTTAGTAATCACATAATATGATGGTTTATAGTATAGTGATTTAAATTTTAGGGTTCTTTAAAGTTTGGAACCTCTTTTATTCCAATTTCATTACAATTTCTTCATAATTATTCTACCCACTTTCAAAGTAGGCATGGATCAATTTCTTAACTAGTTGTTCACTACCTAGTAAAATGTAATTGATTTCTTGATAGAAATTTATTACATAATCTTGAATAGCACTCTCCCTTCATGTGATGCATGTGATCTAAATGCTAAGCAACATTTGTCGTTGTATTGGGAATGACAGTACCTAAGCAGGTTAGATAGAGTTGTGGGGACTAGAAGGGAAGCCCTCGACGGTGTCCACAAGCGGGATTGGATACATGCAAGTGTAGCAAGACACAAGAAGTACCCAGGTTCGTAGCCCTCGTGGTGAGGTAAATCTCCTACTCCTATCGATCTGACTATGTGTTGTAGTATACGGGCTACAATCGCTCCTTGAGCTGTACTCTCTAGCTACTGTCTTAAATGCACTCAGACCGACCCTTGCTACAAGAACCTTGCCTCTCCTTATATAGGCAGAGAGGCAATGGTCTCACTGGACAGTCCGGCTGGTGGGCCCCATAGGCGGGTCCCAGCTGGCTGGTCATCTATTGTACTCGGTACACTTACATCCCATCAGAGTACACACGGTATGGCTGCCGTGGGCACAGTGAACGCCGTGCGAGCCACTGTTCTCGTCAGCATCAGGCCACTATTCCCGCGTCACCCAGCAAAGTCTTTGGTATGGCGGTGTAGTTGCGAGTCTTGTCATCATACCAGGGCGTACCGTGCACTGTGTGGCACGTTGCTCTATCCTCCTGATTGAGTCCGGCTACGCTGATGTAGACGGTTTCGTGCCTTGCTGCTCCTCGCGGTTCCGGCTACTGTGAAGTAGCCGGTCTGACTTTCTCATTTCCGGCTATGCTCAGCCAGCCGGACGAGAACCGACTGCAGTAGTTCTTATTCGGTTGGGGTATCTGGAGGTCATCCCCCCGCACTAGCTCCCGAGCACGTGTAGATTTCGGCCTTAGGTGAAATGTACGCATGATCATCTCCAATTTTGAAATCTCTGGCCCGCTACATCTGGTGGTTGCACTACCCGTGACGTCAGTGCTGACGGCGGCCACGTGCGCACGCACCATCATTGCGCTGCGACGGGCAGTGCATCATCCCGTTGCACGTCACCTCGGGAAACTGCCGCCTGCCTCTTCGGTTTCTGCTCCGGGGTCGTCTGTGCATCCCACGCCTGCACAAAGGTCGCATGGGGGAGGGCAGTTCCCACTTCCGCTCGATGCCCTCCCAATCTTCCCCTGTGCCCTTGCCTTCTTTCTCTGCCTCGCTCGTTGTCGCTATTGTAGTTCACCGTGCCGCCAGTTTGGCATCGCCGGAGGTATGGGCCACCGCCACTCCTTAGCCGGTGCGACGCCCAGCGAGCCGTAGATGACTGCCGAGCGAGGAGCCTGGTGTGGCTCCTCCATGACAGAGGAGGACATTGAAAAGTACCGCGCCACCCACGTGCTGCCGCCCGAGAAGGAGGTGGAGGTGCGGCTCGCGCCGGCGGGAGAGGAGTCGCCGCATCCTGCGTGTAACACCCTGGAATCGGCCCTATGCAAGTTTTAGCTCTTTTCGCCAAACCCGCATAGAAACAATTCAAGGACGCCCACCAGGCACTTTCGTGCGGGTGGAAAACGAAGTAATAATATTACACAACATTCCTCGATGGGACCCACATAACTAAATATATATACAACACGACTCCAAGAGTCAAGAATACAGATATACACTACAAAGATCCAAATCACCTTGAAAGCGATACAGCGTCCGAGTACGAATAAGATGCAAATGGGACTAAGAGCCCTGAAGAATAACCAATGGCGTCCATAACCCTGCCTAGGCCAAGCTGGAAGGGTAACCCTGCTAACGACGACGATCTCAAACCTGCTAAAACAAAAGGGATGCAGACAAAGGGCAAAGGAAAAAGAGGACGTCAGTACTGAGGCCAGTACATGGCGAGGCTAGAATTCGGCGGCTCTCGCCTACATATGTATGGTGGACTGAAGCGGCAGCGCAGCAGCACTAAACAACCTATAGAGACTCAGTGAAACTGGCGGCTATTAGAGAGGGATAAGAAAGACCTATTCGGATCCAATCTGAAGCTAACACCAAACAAACCCTTGGGGTATTTCCCCCTCGAGACCAAACGAGGAAGTCGGACCTAGGAACTCACACAGTTGGCAATTTTACTCATTCCGTTATAGTTGCAGCAATTACTAATCAGATATAGATAGCATGAGTCATCCTGATAGCATAAGTAGTGGGCAGTTTTAGTTAACATTCCGTTGTAGTTGAAACATTTACTAGTCAGATATAATTGTCCTGAGGAATCCCAAAACCCAGCAATTATTGATACTTTTATCACATTCCGTTGGAGTTGCAATACTTACTAGGAAGGTACATCATGTCACCAAACAACCCCAAATCCACCAGTTGTTGGCATTTTAATATCCATTCCGTGATAGTTGAATCTGATTACTAGTCATATATTAAGTCAAGTTTATAGCACTACTTTAGTTATGCTTGTCTATGATCGAGATACTGTGCTCCAAGTCGTCCATAACCGCGGACACGGCTTTCAGAAAGATTTACCCTGCAGGGGTGCACAAATAGCAACACACACTCGATCAACCTCGGAAAAACCAACTCAAAACCCAATGAAGCTTTCACGACAAAGCAATCACAGGATTCATAAATATTTCAGGGGGCCACCCCACTAAGCTACCCGCAACGAAGTTGGCCGGCTCCGGAACGGACCCAGGGTTTGTGTGGACGGCTGTAAACGATTGGGAACCCGACAGTGTGACTGGGCTTGTCGATACAGCGAAAACGTGTCACGATCCTAAACAGTAGAGGTGCTCCACGCACAATCGTAAATAAAGCAGTAATGCATGGCATAGGTACATGATAGTAATAAACCCCAAACTACTTTGTGGCCCCAAGAAATAGAAATGAATCAAGCTCTGGCTGAGGGGGGTCCATAAGGCCTCCCGGATGTGGATAGTGTGAATAGTCAAGGAGCAGGTATCAAGTACTCGGGGCCTACGAGACACAAGTGAGCCTGGAAGAACCAAATAACATCTATTGCCCACCGGTGCCTCTGCATTAGCCATATCTAGCATTTTAATAGTTGTATTTGAAGTCTTGATCATCTCCACCATTAAGCATCTCCACCATAAACATCTGCCCGCATTCCAACAACTGTGGTACTCGACAACACGAGATCGCACCTAAACAAGCAACTACGACTCGCAAGGCCAGGTATCTACCAAACAACAGGTAATAGGAGGTGTCCAAGACAATATAGAGGTTGCACGGGATATAACTGGTGTACGGAAACTAAAGCATCGCGACACGGATAGCAATAGATCAACAGGAGGAAGTAAAGACTATAAATGCGAAATAGGTAGAAAGGGGGAGAATGCTCGCTTGGGAAACACTGCTAGAGATCATATCCGGAGAATTTGTCGACACTCGCATCAACTCATCGGCCTAATCCGCGAAGAAGCAAAGCACTAGAGAAAACACCGGATGCACTATTTAATACTACGACAAAAGAATCGGCATGTTCATGAGATGATGCATGGCATGGCAAATATGCGTTGCAATTAGGCAATATTAAGCAGAACCGGGGTCCCGACAATTATTTAGAAGGTTCCAGTTATTTATCTTCCCCGCAAATTAAATGTTGAATTAACAAGGCGACACAGGGCATCAGTTCGCTACACCAATTTAAATGGAGTCCGAAATACGACAAAGTCATCCGGCATAAACACTCCATATTTAATTATGAGGTGAATCGGCATAATGCCCAAAAAATGAATATGTATGTGAGCATGAACAATGTAATATGCAACAATATACTCCATATGTCATAGAAAAATAGAGGTAGGGTCAAGGTCTCACGTCTCGGATTGGACAGGTGAAGAGGCGGTCTTCAGATTATAAATGAAGTAATGAAAGTAGCCTATGTCGTGGAAGTAGCCGATTTAGCAAATACCGGGAAGAAGATCTTGTCACAGAGATGGCGGCGCAGACGGCGTAATCCTACGCGGCTTGATGAAGCGGAGCCGCGTTTAGCAAATTATAAAGCCCGTGAAACGGCGCCGAATCAAGCTTGCTAGAGTAGAGGAAGCCAAAACTGAAACTCTTCGGTCACATATGGAATTTTAATCGGGCCGATGATAGCCCAGGAAACAAGGATACTGTAACACTTTGGGGAGGCCATGTCTAGACATTAGCTCGAACACGTTGCGGACCTGATCACGCGGGGATTTTCCCATGGGCATGGACAACCGACGAAACGGTGACGGTGAGGCAGTGAAATTGCGAGCGTCGCTGCAGATTGGAAACAAGAGAGCCATGGCCAGCGTTGACTGCAGACAACGATGATCGACGACGGAGAACCCAAGAGCCGTTCTGCTTCAGGTGAGCGCACGAATTTGCATACTCCAAGCAAGCTGGGGCATGCGGCACTGCTTGCTTTTGCCTGGCTCGAACGGGCAAGCAGGACACCGTCCACTACACACGCAGGCAGGGCACAAGGTCAAGGCGGGCCAGCGGGGCTGCATCGAGGGGATCTGGGGCATGAAATTGGTGGAGCGGCTGGGTCGGCAGGGGAGACTTGGGCCCCTGCGTGCAAGCGTCAGCGCTCCAGGAAACAAGGCATCGATGCAGGGAGATGTAGTGCATTGCTGGTGCGCTGCTGTTGCTGCTTGACGCGACGGAAAAAATAGGAAACGCGCGCGTGAAGTGAAGAGCTCTGCTGTTCGCGGCTGCTTTGCTACTGCCATGCCGGTGGCGACAAGATCTGGAAGGAGTACTAGATTATGGATCAAGACGCCAGGTTGCCACACGAACACGCCACAGATTTGACAAGACGCGTGCAAAAGGGAGTAGAGCAAGGGATCAAGCGGCTGCCAGCGATCTACAAAACAAACAGCAAGGAAAAGACTAATTGGATAGCTAGAACGATGGATGACCAAGACGCAATAACATGCGCATGAATCAGACAAGGAAACAAAGAATAGGAATAACAAGAGCATTGCTTTCGTGAGTAAGAGAGAAAAGTGGTGAATTTAGATCTGGAATTGGGACAAGGAGAAGGGGAATTGTGGTCAGATTTACGGGCTAGGGTTTGAGAAGAAAAAGGGGATTGGAGTATTTATATAGTCTAAAGTAGACTAGATGAGACTAGTTTTGGGCTGAAACTTTAGACGAGTTTTTGTCTAATTTTATTTTAGGAAAATAATAAAAAAAACCTTTTATGTTCTTATGACAGCCCGGTAGATACTACAATTTTTAATTTTAAAAAAAAGGAAAAGAAGGATGGTTTTATATGCATTGACCATACGGTGTATGTTAGAAAACAAAATAGGATTTAATAAAGTTAGATTTTACCAAAATGCACGATGATGACAAGGTCATTTGCAAGATGAAATAGAAAACCACATGAGCTTCATATGGAAGCACTAGAGAGAAATTCATATGACATAAAGGAATAACCAACTTGACAACATATGGAATAATTAGATAGATATGGATATGACAAAATGGTCACATGTATATTTGAGAGAATTAGAGAATAAACACTAGAATAAGAAGGACGGTATTATTGAATGGATCCACATATTTCCAAATAGGCTTGATTTAAAATCCATATGGCAAAATAAAAAGAACCCATCTATCCAATATGTGGTAGAATTAGAATAAATCATATGGCAAGATTTGAAACCACAAGTTAGTGATGGAATAGATTTAAAAGATGATGCCCCAAACCAATTTGGGCATTACTGTCAAGTAGAAATAACAAGACTCCAAACGATATAATTAGACATTATATTTCCATATCAAATGACACCAACTAGCATTAGAATAGAGTGAGGGTAAATAGAAAGGGGCAAACAAAAATGACAACTTTAATTATCAAGAACCAAATTTAAGTGTCAAATTATAATGCAACAATGTAAAAGGTGTTCCATGCAAGGTGAGATGATGAACATGATGATGATGCCTGATGATCTGCTCCCGCTCCTCCTCCTTTGTCTAGGGCGGCACCTCCGCCGCCACCTCGAGCTGATCCGGCTGCCATAGCCAGAGCCAGGCGCGCCCCGTCGACCATGATGGTGCAGCCGGAAACGGCTGTGACCACTTCACAAGGTGGAGGTAGTTCCCCCATGGCGGAGCGGAGGGCAGCCACCAGCAAGGATCTCGTGGTTGTCGCCGACGACAAATCCAATGACGAGCCGGGGGAGGAGTGGCTGACGACGGTAGCAGAGGCGAAGGAGTCGCTGGCCGCCAACACCGTTGACGATGACGCCTCCTCCGCCGCATCGGTGTCGGACCTTGCCGCCACCCTTGAGCTGGCGGTGAAGGAGGTCCGGCTGCTTGAGGCCATAGCCGGCGACAACCGAACCCTAGAGCAGAAGCTCACGGCTGCCAACGGGACCTCCCAGAGTAAGTCCCTTCAGCCGAGTTCACCTACCGGATACTTTGGTCCTTCCCTTCCTCCATTTTTTTATTTTTTTTGCTAGTAGTCGGTTTCCACAGCCATCATGGTGTGCGCCTAGCGGGAAATCGATCACCTGAAGAAGGTGAATGACCGGCTGAGCAAGTCCAATTCCATGCTTCGACTGTAGAATAAGGACTAGCACGCCAAGTTGGACGCCCTGGAGGCCACCGTTAAGGAGCACGACGCCACCCTCGCCAGCCGGGCCCAAGCTTTTGACGTCCTCGAATCCCAGAACAAGGACCAAGAGAAGGAGGTCAAACGGCTGACGACTCAGGAGAAGGCTCTGGTGGAGGAGCTGGTGCAGGTTGGGCACACTGCCAAGGGTAAGATTTCCCCCGTGTTCCTCATCTCTCTGGATCCGGTAGCCGGATCTGACATTCCTTTTCTTTGACAGCTTTTTATCCCGGCGTAGACCTGCTGGCGTATAACCGGCTACAGGAGAACTGGCCGGGGGAGCAGTTGACCGACCAGGAGTTGGCCGTCCTCCTTGGCGAGGACGAGACCAAGGTTCGCCAGGAGGCTCAGGCTATCTTCACGTTTCTGTGGCCGGACGCGCCGGTTCCAAAGACGATGGCGCAGCTGGCGGCCAAGGTGATGGAAGTGCCGGCTACAGTCGATCGCTTGAGGGATTTGGCGGCGTGAGCCGGGGCAGAAATGGCCCTGGCCCTGATGCTTTCTTGGTACAAGAACGCCCTGATACATTGCAAATGTATCTATAATTTTTGATGTTCCATGCTTGGTTTTATCTACTTTCTTGTGTTTTGTCCACACTTTGGAGTACTTTTCATATGATTTCTTGGACTAACCTATTAACAAGAGCCACAGTGCCAGCTACCTGCTTTCTGCTGTTTTTGGTTCCAGGAAAGTCAGAAAATGAATATTCTCGGAATTGTACGGGACAAAAGCCAAAGTGCCTATTTTTTTGGAAGTCATCAGATGCCAGAATACGAGACGGAGAAGGGATGGGGGCCAGCCACACCACCTGGCCGCTCGGCCAGGCCTGGCCCGCGCCAGGGGGTGGTCTGGCCGACCCTAGCACCCCCTCGGCCTCTCCTTCTGCCTATAAGATGCCTTCGAGACGAAAACCCTAAGGACCTGATCAAAAATCCATGAAAGAGTCTCTAGCCGCCGTCATCTCCATCCCTAGATCGGGAGGGATCTGAAGCTCTTCCTAGCACCCTGCCGGAGAGGGGAATTCACCCTGGAGGCCTTCTTCATCATCATGCAAGCCTTCGGTGCGATGCGTGAGTAGTTCATCTCTGGACTACGGGTCCATGTAGTAGCTAGATGGTTGGTTCTCCTCCGTTGTGCTTTCATGTGTACATATTGTGAGCTTCGTTCATGATCAAGATCATCTATTTGTAATTCTACATGTTGTGTTTGCGGGGATCCGATGAATATTGAGATGCTATTTCAGATTGATTATTGATTCTATCATGTCTTTGTTATTTGTGATCTTGCATACTTTCCGTTGTTAGTAGCTATCTTGGCCAAGTAGATGCTAGCAACTCCAAGAGTTAGCATTTATGCTCGACAGTGGGTTCATGCCTCTGGTAATCTGGGGAAGTGACAGAAATCTCTAAGGTACTAGATGTGCTATTGCTACTAGGGAGAAAACAACAATCATTTGTTTATAGAACAATCATATTGTTTACATTACAAGCAATTCATAAAGCAATAATCTGTTGCTTGCAACTTCATACTAGAGGGGGTTCAGATGATAACCTGAAGGTGGATTATTAGTCATAGATGCAATTGGGTGGAGGTCTATGTATAATGTTGTAATGCCCAATAAAGTTCCAAAGGAGTCAAGATGATTAGTATATGCATGTATTGCTTTCTCGATTTTTTTCAATTGCCCCGCTGTAATATGTTCACCCAGCATGTTATCTATCTTAAGGAGAGCCACCTCTAGTGATCTATGGATCCCGGTCCTTTCTTTTACATACAATCTACAAACTGTTTACTGCTTTGTGTTTACTTTCTGCAAACTATTACTTCCTTCCATTCAATACGTTTAATCCTTTGTTTTCAGCAAAACCGGTGAGATTGACAACCTCATCACAAGTTGGGGACAAAGTTCTATGGTTGTGTTGTGCAGGTCTCCACGTTGCTACTAGCACCGGTAGTGCGCCCTGCCAAGGCTCATCTAGAAACACCTTTGGGGTGTTTCCTTGCTCCTACTGGTTCGATTAAACCTTGGTTTCATACTGAGGGAAAACTTGCTGTTGTGCTCATCATACCTTCCTCTTGGGGTTCCCCAACAAGATCTGCATCAACACTGAGCCATCAAGCAACTATTCTGGCGCCGTTGCCGGGGAGTCAAGGACATCTTCACAAGGGGAGTCCCTCATAACCAATCTCTTTACTTTGTTATTTTTGTTTTGCTTAGTTTCTTTTTGCTTTGTTTGCTTGTTTCTTTATCAAAAACACACAACAAATAGTTTTACTAGTTTGCTTTCTTTATTGAAAACACACAAAAATTAGTTCCTATCTTGAGTTGCTATTATGTCTAGCATTGCTCCAATCACCATGTCACCTGAGGAAATGATTTCAACTTTTAAACAAGGAATTGAAGAGAGTTTCAAAGAATCTTGGTCTAGAATCTCTGATCTACATAAAAAAACTGAGCCTAAAATGACTCAAAGCTTGTTCCTTAGCAGTTTTTACCTTGGAATTGCTCTTTGCTATAGATATGCTTTACATGTTGTTGTGGGAGGAGATTTCCTCCAATGTAATGAGGATGATGCTATAAATGCTATAAATAAATTGATCCTTACTTACAACTTGCCTAGCCAAACTGATATTTCTTTCGCAAGAATATTTGCTAGATTGAACACTCTTGAGACTGGCACTCCTAGCTTAAAAGATTGCTATAATACGCTTAGGGAGAATCATAATTATGTTCCAATAAATTCTGAACCATCAAAGTGGCTCCCTACAGTAAAGATTGAGATAAACACCGAAACTTTTCATGCCCGCTGTGATATCATGTCTGAATTTTGTCTTATTCCCAAAGATATTTATGAATCTTTGAATCTTTGGGGTCTAACTGAAGGAGGAAAAGGAATATCTCTTGCTAATAATGCTACCATATTACCTATTGGAATAGCTGAAGGAGTGTTTACAAAGATCCTTAGGAAAATGATTTCTACTGATTATCTTGTTATTGAATGTACAGGAAAAGGACAAAATACACTTGGAAGGTCCCTATCAGAAATCTTTGGAGCAATAATAGATATGGGAAAGGGGACCATGCACCTTTCTTCTCCACCAAACAATCATATTTTCCCAAAGGTTAAGAATAAAAGTAAGAGATGTAAGGGAAGAAATTTGTTTTTAATGCTTCTTCATTTGAGAACACTTGATTCTTTCTTGCTTCTTATGCCTAACTTAAAGGCGTTAAAGAAAAGTACTTATTGGGAGATAACCCAAAAGTTTTAGATGAGTCTTCGAAGTTATTACTTCAGTAATAACCACTCTTTATCCTTTTTATTTGCTTTTTGTGCCAAGAGTAACCTCTAATGAAAGAGAAGTAATGGTTGAGAAAGTTGCTGTCCCGAAATAGATTTCTATGCTTCACCGTACAAATTCGTGTAAAATCTCTGAATGTCCTTTTGAGGCATGAATGTTTGTGCTTCTGCCCCAGGTTGTTATATAACTTTCGTTAGTTCAACACTTTTTGATTTGAACAACATAAGGTCTTCGAAAAAATTCGTCTTTACCTTCTGGTTGTTTTTGACAGATTTCTGCCATTTTCTGCATTTGCTTCTTGTTGGTTCCTTTTTGAGTTCTTTTGGGGAATTGAGCTTTTTTAAGGAAGTGCTTCAGTATCTAGTGTTCTAATGGAAGTTTATTGGTGTTAGAACTGAACCTTAAAACTTATTTATCTTGAGTGCACTAATGTTGCTAATAAAGATTGTGTGAAGTTTTGTTTAAAGAAAAATTTCAGGTGTATGGAAGGAATGAGTAATGAGATGAAAGATGGACTAAAGCTCAAGCTTGGGGATGCCACGCGTGTCACCCCAAGAAATATACAAGAAGTACAAGCGTCAAAGCTTGGGGATGCCCAAGGCATCCCCCTCTTCATCAATAAAAATCTCAGGTTTCTTCCAAACGCTTCATTTTTATTGTTTCATGCATAGTTGTGTTGTTCTTGGAGCATCTTCTTCTTCGTTTTCGTTTTGGTTTTTAGTTTGCTTTGGTTTTCTTAGTTTGCTAAATAAATTGGTTGGACCCCCTCTTTCATACATTGGTTTTCAAATAGTTTGGTTTGGATTGGAAAAGAATAGGAAAGTTCATGCTTATGTGGTAAAAAGAGCTTGTTTTTTACTGTGGCCTATGCTTTGTCATGCCATGACTTGATATTGTTTTGGATTTATGCTTAGTATTGTTTGCTGTAGCATGACTTGTTATAAACAATTGAGATTTCTTAATGTGCCTTGGATGAATCATGCGTTGTTTTAGCATATTAAAGCATAGTATAGTGGTATTCTCCTTTGATGCTTTATTTGGGTTGACTTTGTGCATGCTCACACCATGTTATAACTATCTCAAGTCACCATAGCCTTTATCATCCTTTAGTTTTCAACTTGTAGTATCACTTTATGCTTTGATCAATGATGTTTTGTCGCTCTGCATGACTATGGCCATTATTGCTCTCTTAGTTTGTTGCTCCTAGTCTTTTGCTAGCCTCCACAACCAAGTATGAGTTCCACTCATGCATCCAACTCCCTAAACCAAGTTATTCCAAAGAGTCCACCATACCTACCTACTAGCATATGCTATTCCAAGTATATTCATGCTTTTGTTTACCTTCCAAATTAAACTTGTTATGAGAAAACTAGTGATTAAAGCTCTCACGAACTTGATGGCACACTTTACTTTTCTTGCCCTTAATAAACTTGAACCATTGTGTCGTCTATGTTGTATATGCTTGCACTTATTTGTTGGCAATTAGCAGAACCATGATGTCATGGGGAACGCTTTCAACATTGTACTTGGTACTTTGTACCTAGTTGATATCATGCTCTTTTGTATATGGATGTCGTCGGTGTGAAATGAAAGGGGAGCTTGTAAGTCCATGGAGTTATGTATATGTGTTAGAGAAATGACTGGGCCGCTGGTCTAATCCATGCTGACATGGTGGAAACCTGCAGCATAACCATAATGAGTTGTCTATGAAGCATTCTTCTTATAAAAAAAGAGTCCTATATTGAGAAAGAAAAAAGAGAAAAAAGAATAAAAATGAGATTATGAAAAGAGGAAAGAGAGAAAAAAAGCACCATATGCCCATGGTAAATAAGAAGATTGCTGAGATGCTCGTTGTCTGCTTGCCTTGTCATTTTGATATGGGGATTCTTCCGTATCATCGGGCAAGGGGCACCCCATTGGCGGTTCTCTATGATACACTTATACTTACGATGACAAGAACTTACCGGTGACTAAACTTGAGTAGCATGAGGAGTGGCCCTCGTATCCAAGGGACATGAGATTTCTAACTTATACTTCGTCAAGCATGTACACCATAGTTTGTTCACTTTAACCTTAATCACTTCATGATGCTTGTGATAGGGCAATGAGAGCTGAAAGATAATAAGTACCATAATTTTTGGAAGCTCTTTATGAAACTTGAATCTCTGCTTCCTACTATGAAGGCCTTTCTTTTACCTTTATGTTGAGTATCCACCTCCTATCTTTATGCACCTATTGAGAGAGCATAGTGGCCAACCTTAGTTCTATGTGCATTGTCCTAAGACTAGTTGATTGTTGCATAACTTGATATTGCTTGTTTTAAACTATTTATATCTAGTCACTCTTATGAACTTTGAAGGTGTCCTATGCATTTATATTTGCTACTCTATGAGGGACAAGCTGAATACTATTATGCTATGTTTTCTTTATGTGAAACAAACAAACGTCTTGCAAAGCATTGTTATTCATGAATCTTTTGTTTGTGACTTTTCATGTTGCATCATAGTTTCTTTGTCTTATTGCTAGCACTTTGTCTTTCATGTTATGATTGAAGTACTATGATGCCAGCCTTGAATGTTTTACAAATACTTTGATCAAGTCTTTGATGGTGCATGTCACCTCAAAAATTATTCTTTCTTTTTATCACTTACATACTCGAGGACGAGCAGGAGTTAAGCTTGGGGATGTTGATACATTGCAAATGTATCTATAATTTTTGATGTTCGATGCTTGGTTTTATCTACTTTCTTGTGTTTTGTCCACACTTTGGAGTACTTTTCATATGATTTCTTGGACTAACCTATTAACAAGAGCCATAGTGCCAGTTGTCTGTTTTCTGCTGTTTTTGGTTTCAGGAAAGTCAGAAAATGAATATTCTCGGAATTGAACGGGACAAAAGCCAAAGTGCCTATTTTTCCGGAAGTCATCAGATGCCAGAATATGAGACGGAGAAGGGCTGGGGGCCGGCCACACCACCTGGCCGTGCGGCCAGGCCTGGCCCGCGCCAGGCGGTGGTCTGGCTGACCCCAGCACCTCCTCGGCCTCTCCTTCCGCCAATAAGATGCCTTCGGGACGAAAACCCTAAGGACTCGATCAAAAATCGACAAAAGTGTCTGTAGCCGCTGTCATCTCCATCCCTAGATCGGGAGGGATCTGAAGCTCTTCTCGGCACCCTGCCAGAGAGGGGAATTCACCCTAGAGGCCTTCTTCATCATCATGCAAGCCTCCGGTGTGATGCGTGAGTAGTTCATCTTTGGACTACGGGTCTATGTAGTAGCTAGATGGCTGGTTCTCCTCCTTTGTGCTTTCATGTCTAGATCTTGTGAGCTCCGTTCATGATCAAGATCATCTATTTGTAATTCTGCATGTTGTGTTTGCGCGGATTCGATGGATATTGAGATGCTATTTCAGATTGATTATTGATTCTATCATGTCTTTGTTATTTGTGATCTTGCATGCTTTCCGTTATTAGTAGCTATCTTGGCCAAGTAGATGCTAATAACTCCAAGAGTTAGTATTTATGCTCGATAGTGGCTTCATGCCTCTGGTAATCTGGGGAAGTGACAGAAATCTCTAAGGTAATAGATGTGTTGTTGCTACTAGGGAGAAAACAACAATCCTTTGTTCATAGAACAATCGTATTGTTTACATTACACGCAATTCGTAAAGTAATTATCTGTTGCTTGCAACTTCATACTGGAGGGGGTTCGGATGTTAACCTGAAGGTGGATTATTAGTCATAGATACAGTTGGATGGCGGTCCATGTATAATGTTTTAATGCCCAATAAAGTTCCAAAGGAGTCAAGATGATTAGTATATGCATGTATTTCTTTCTCGATGTTTGTCAGTTGCCCCGCTGTAATTTGTTCACCCAGCATGTTATCTATCTTAAGGAGAGCCACCTCTAGTGAGCTATGGATCCCGGTCCTTTCTTTTACATACAATCTACAAACTGTTTACTGCTTTGTGTTAACTTTCTGCAAACTATTACTTCCTTCATTCGATACGTTTAATCCTTTATTTTCAGCAAAACCGGTGAGATTGACAACCTCATCGCAAGTTGGGGACAAAGTTCTATGGTTGAATTGTGCAGGTCTCCACGTTGCTACTAGCACCGGTAGTGCACCCTGCCAAGGCTCAGCTAGCAACACCTTTGGGGTGTTTCCTTGCTCCTACTGGTTCGATTAAACCTTGGTTTCATACTGAGGGAAGACTTGCTGCTGTGCTCATCATACCTTCCTCTTGGGGTTCCCCAACGAGCTCTACATCAACACTGAGCCATCACGCCCGCATTGAGAAGATCGACGGGGGCTTCTGTGCTGGCGTCGACCTCGCAGCCATCCGCTAGGCCCATCCGGAGCTCCGGGCCTTCGCCATCAAAATCACCGATTACGCGGACATCTACGAGGTCCTCACCGACTTGGAGTCTGCCGGCACACCTGATGCCGAAGCCTCGTCACATCTGACTAGTGGGGACGCCGGAGCTGGATCTGCCAACGCGCCTCCTCCGCCTCCCGAGACCGCTTCTGGCCAGGATCCTCCGCATGGCAAGGGCCCTGCCGCCTAGACATAATCCCCGGAATGCCAGGTGGACTTGTATTTATTTTGCTTGTTTGAACTTTCTCTTGTGTGCCTGCTGTCTTTGACGCTGGGTGAACTTATGGGAGCTTTGTCTCCCCTTTTTTATCCGACTGAACTATTTGGCTTGCTTCCAACTTGTGATTTTTGTGCGCTTCGAAGTTTTGATAGTTCGCCGGTTGAATTTATCCGGCTGTCTTCACTCGGCTAAAGGCCTTTAGCCGGGGAACTCCAACTCCAGTGGGGGCGCGCTAGCGCACCCACTGGGTGTAGCCCCCAAGGAGTAGCTGGCATAGCCAGGTGCTTCAAATCTTCTTCTTTTCTTTTCTTCCTACCCTTGCCCTCACCTGGGATCCAAATATCCAGCTAATGCCTTTAGCCGGTTGGAAACTACAAGATTCTACTAGGGGCGCACGAGTGCACCCAGTGGGTGTAGGTCCCGAGGTTCGGAGTAGCTGGCATAGCCAGGTGCTTCCAATCTTCTTCTTTTATTCCTGCCCTTACCCTCACCTAGGATCCAAATATCCGGCTAAAGCCTTTAGCCGGTCGGAAACTACAATATTCCACTAGGGGCGCGCGAGCGCACCTAGTGGGTGTAGCCCCCGAGATTCGGAGCGCTTGATGAAGGCAAGGACTTCGAATCTTCCTTCTTCTTGAAATCCGATTCGATGTAGTCGTACAAAACAAAAACATATATATTCCCACCCGTTAATAGGTTAGTCGGTTAAGGTAGTGCCTTTTAGCCGGGAGGCCGATTTATTTTTCGATAACTATCTTGTGCTTCTCTGGACACTTAGTCATTTTCTCATGCGCTCTGCTGTTTATGCTGCGTCCTTGCTGGGCAGCCGGGTTGCGGTCTACAGCCGGAATCGAAGGGAGATGACAGTACTTTGTGCACGGTACTGACGGCTTAGTAGCCGGATTGTCTCAAACTAGTTGCAAGACCGGGGCGCCTGATCCGTCGCGTCCTCTCCTCGTCTTTCGTGTGGGATGTCTCGAGTTTTTGCTCTTGCTATCCAAACAGCCGAGTTGCGGTCTGTAGCTGAGATGAAGACTGGGCCTCCGACACCGTCGCACACTACTCAGCTGGTTTGTTGATTTAATAGGTCAGGCCAGTCGGTGAGCCCCTGGGTAGGGGTTGCCAGAGACGGAAAAACTGAATCAGAAACAAACACACAAATTTCTACTAAGGAGCCCCTGGGTAACTCGCATGGGTTCGCATCTTCATTCATAGAGTTCGCGGGATACATACACTATCCGGTGACTAGGTGTAAAACGGATGGAGCAGGGCCACGTTCCAGGGGCGCTCTGTCTCCTCATCCGACTTGTCCATCTTGTTCTTGTGCGGCTACTGTGTGTCGATGAGGTAGTAGGAGTTGTTGTGCAACGCCCGGATGATGATGAAGGGGCCCTCCCAAGGCAGTGACAGCTTGTGCATGCCCTTCGTGTCTTGCACTAGCCGGAGAACTAGATGACCTCGCGGAACGCGACGAGACGGATCCGGCTCGAATGGTAGCGTAGGCGCTGCTCGTACAGGGCCGATCTCGACAGCGCCAGCTCGCGAGCCACCTCGAGGAGGTCCACTCCATCCTCCCGCGCCTCCTGGTTGGCCTTTTCATCGTAGAGGAGCTTGCGCGGTGAGTCACACTTGATGTCCACGGAAAGGAGGGCTTCCGAGCCATAGATGAGGAAGAACAGGGTGAAGCCGGTTGACCTATTCGGCATGGTGCAGAGGCTCCACAGCATAGCCGGAAGCTCCTCAATCCAGCATTCGGGCGATCACTCCTAGGGCTCGATGAGGCGCCGCTTGATGCCGACTAGCACTAGGCTGCTTGCCCTTTCGACTTGCCCATTGGACTGCGGGTGTGCGATGGAAGCAAGGTCCAGCCGAATGCCCTTGTTGCTATAGAACCGGGCGAAGGCCCCCTTGGCGAAGTTCGTGCCATTGTCCGTGATGCCGCTGTTGGGGTAGCCGAACCTGTTAATGATGTTGGTGAAGAAGGTGATGACTGTCTCCCCATCCAGCTTTCGGATAGGCTTGGCCTCTATCCACTTTATGAACTTGTCTACCGCCACCAGCAGGTGGGTCATGCTAGCACGCGCCCGCTTGAAGGGACCGACCATGTCGAGGCCACAAACAGCGGAAGGCCAGGTGATCGGTATGGTCTTAAATACCGTAGTCGACATGTGCCTGAGCTGCCCGAAGCGTTGGCACCCGTTGCACGCGCGGACTAGCTGCTTGGCATCCTTGATGGCGGTGGGCCAATAGAAGCCGTGGTGGAACGCCTTGGCGACTATTGCCCTGGATGAAGCGTGGTGCCCGCACTCGCCCTAGTGGATGTCCTTGAGCAACCGGTAGCCTGTGTCCACATCGACACACTTTTGGAAGATGCCGGATACGCTGCGCTTGTACAGTTCCTTGTTGACGATGGTGTACATGTGTGCGCGCCACCGGATTTTCCTGGACTCCACCTCATCATCCGGAAGCTCCCTATTGGCGATGTAGTTCATGAAGGGCTGCGCCCAGGATGGTATCTCCCAGATAGTGAGGATGCTTCCGTTTTCCGGTTGAGGGGCGTTGGAGGGTCGTCCGGATGAGGTACCCGGAACGGCAGCCCCCGAGCCGCTTGATCAGTCGGCAGCCCCCGGGTCTTGCAAGCCGGAGGGTACGGACTTGCCAGAGTTGGTGTGAGCCTTCTTCTTTGGGGGTTCTGCCGGCTCCGCTTCTGCCTTTTCGTCAACCGGAGCGCTCCCCGCCCAGATAATGGAATCCGACTCTAGAGACGGGTTGATGGAGGGCTTGCGCAGATGCTCCAAGGAGACCCCTGGTGGGATCGCCTGCCTGGTGGATCCGATTCGTGCGAGCGAATCGGCTACCTCATTGTTGATGCGGGGGACATGATGGAACTCACATCCGTCGAAGCAGACGCTGAGCTTCTGCACATGGAATCGATAGAGAGCCATGTTTGCGTCGCGGGCATCCCACTCTCCAGATACCTGCCACACCACCAGATTCGAGACGCCGAAGCAAAGGATGCAGTTGATGCCGATCTCCCTGGCCAGCTGGAGGCCGTGAACCAGTGCCTCGTATTTCACAACATTGTTGGAGGCCTTGAAGTGGATATGGAGAACGTACTCTAGCCGGTCGCCCTTGGGCGAGGTGAGGACGATGCCGGCTCCTAAGCCCCCGAGCATCTTCGAGCCGTCGAAGTGCATCCCCTAGTGGTCCGAATCAGAATCGGTGGGAGGTAATGGGTCTCGGCCCAGTCGACGAGGAAGTCCACCAGAACTTGCGACTTGATCGTGAGCCGAGGCTCGTACTGGATGGAGTAGGTGGCGAGCTTGATGGCCCATTTGGCGACTCGTCCAGTGGCGTCCTTGTTGCCGATGATTTTTGAAAGGGGTGCGGTGCACACGACCTTAATCGGATGCTCCTAGAAGTAGTGCTTGAGCTTCTTGCACGCTAGGTACACCCCATAACACATCTTTTGGTAGTGGGGGTAGTTCTGCTTGGAGAGGGAGAGAACCTTGCTGAGGTAGTAGACGGGTCGCTGAACCGGCTGAGCCTTGCCTTCCTCGGGGCGCTCCACCACCAGGACGACGCTGATGACCCGGATGATGGCTGCTATATAGAGCAACATCGACTCCTTGCTAGCCGGTGTGGCTAGAACCGACACTGTGGATAGCATGCGCTTGAGGTCATGAAAGGCAGCATCGACCTGCGAGGTCCAGCAGAACGTGTCCATCTTCTTCATCAGCTGGTACAACGGAAGTGCCTTCTCCCCCAGCCGGCTGACGAAATGGCCGAGGGAGCCCACACATCCGGTGAACTTCTAGACTCCAAGCAAGCTTTTGGGCGGCTGCATTCTCTCGATAGCCACGA
This sequence comes from Avena eriantha, assembly GCA_910589775.1. Lineage (NCBI taxonomy): Eukaryota > Viridiplantae > Streptophyta > Magnoliopsida > Poales > Poaceae > Avena > Avena eriantha. Next base: position 86,387,190 of record OU342746.1, on the reverse strand, counting down.
TCTTCTCTGGATTTGCCTTGATATCTCGTTGTGAAATGAGGAAACCGAGTAGCTGGCCGGATGGGACTCCGAAGATGCACTTCTCCGGGTTCAGCTTCATCTGGTACTGCCGGAGGTTGCCAAGTGTCTCCCCAAAGTCTTCAAGGAGGGTGCGCTTCTCCTTGGTCTTGATGACCACATCGTCCACATAGGCATGCACGTTTCGGCCGATCTGCGAGTGCAAGCATTTCTGCATTCAGCACTGATAGGTAGTGCCTGCATTCTTCAGAGCGAAAGGCATGGTTACAAAGAAGAAATCCCTGTATGGGTGATAAACGATGTTTTTATCTGGCCAGCCGGGTTTAGCCGGATCTGATTGTAGCCGGAGAAACAATCCAAGAAGGATAACAAATTGCAGCCAGCCTTGGAATCGATAACTTGATCGATACGGGGCAAAGCGAAAGGGTCTTTTGGGCACGCCTTGTTCTTGCTGGTGTAGTCGATACACATGCGCCAGGTCTTGTTCTTCTTCAACACCAGGACTGGGTTGGCCAGGCAGTCCGGGTGGTACACCTCCATAATGAACATGGCTGCAAGGAGACGGGTGATCTTGTCACCAATGATCTTTGTTTTCTCCTATGCGAACCGGCGCAGAGACTGCTTGACCGGCTTGGCATCCGATCGTACATGAAGTCAGTGCTCGACGAACTCCCTCGGCACACCTGGCATGTCCTTGGGTGACCATGCGAAGATGTACCAATTCTCACGGAGGAAGTCGACGAGCGTGCCTTCCTATTTTCTGTCCAAGTTGGCACCAATGGTGACGAACTTGGTCGGGTCAGAGGGGTCGAGCAGAATCCTCTTCGTCTCCTTTGCCGTTGGAAAGCTGCTTCCCCAGCCGGCTTGCTGCTGGCTGGCATTTCTTGCTGGGCCATGGCCACATTGCGCATGATCACGTGCTTCTCTACGGCTATGATGAGGGCCTCTGCCAGCTTGGAGCCGGCTGAGGCGCACTCCATCAACCGCCTGAAGCAGTCGGCGACGGCGATCACGTTGTTTGGTCCCGGCATTTTCATTTTGAGGTATGCGTAGTGTGGGATGGCCATGAACTTGGCGAGGGCGAGGCGCCCGAGGAGAGCATGCTAGGAGCTTGACAGGTTCACCACCACGAACCATATCATCTCACGCCGGAAATTCTCCTCGGTCCCGAAAATGACCTCCAGCTGGATTATACCCAGCGGGGCACAGGCTGGTCCTGGCAGCACGTCGTGGAACGTCGTGGTAATCAGGCGCAGGTCGCACTCGCGGATGCCAAGTTTCTCCAGCGAAGACGGTAGAGGAGGTTGAGGTTGCTGCCCCCGTCAATGAGGACACGCGAAAAGCGGCAGGTGCGTTCGTTGGAGATGATGAGGGGGTCAAGCACCATGGCATAGCCCCCGGGATTCGGAAGCACATTCGGCTGATCCTTGATACGTTGCAAACGTATAAATAATTTTTGATGTTCCATGCTTGGTTTTATCTACTTTCTTATGTTTGGTCAACACTTTGGAGTACTTTTCATATGATTTCTTGCACTAACCTATTAACAAGATCCACAGTGCTAGCTGCCTGTTTTCTGTTGTTTTTGGTTCCAGGAAACTTAGAAAATGAATATTCTCAGAATTGGATGGGACAAACTCCAAAGTTAGTTTTTTACCGAGGGACACTAGGAGCCAGAATACGAGACGGAGAGGGGCTGGTGATGGGTTCGTAGCATGGAAAACAAAAAAATTCTACCGCAAGAACGAACAAAACCCTGATCTAATCTAGATAAAAGCCAAGATCTAATCTATTAGACATGTGCAACGAGATAGATCTGTACTAACCCTTGTAGATCCGAAAGCGTTACGAGCTTGGATCTCATGGTTGATGTAGTCGATCACTTGCCGATCTCAAGATCGAGTGGACGATCCTTCCGGCACCGCGTTCTGGCAGCGTTTCCGCAGTCGGTCACACGTACGGAGTCGAAGCAGACCTTCCTCTCCTCGTTCCAGCGAGCAGCGGAGGTAGTAGATCTTCTCCACGGAATCTCAGCAGCGCGACGGCGTGGTGGTGGTGGTGGAGTAGAGAATTCTGCTGGGCTTCGCCTAAGCCTGAGCAGAAGAGAGGAGGAGGAGAGAGGCGGCTAGGATTGGAGTGGTGGAGGGGGCCAGGGGGTGGTGCCTCCACCCCTCTATTTAAAGGAGGGAGGGCGCCATGGGAGGGGGAGTCCTAGTAGGACTCCCCTCCCTCCTTGGCCGGCGGATTGGGGAGGGGGGAGGAGTCCTCCTCCCCCACGACTCCTTGTCTTGCCCCACAAGGACTCCTTGATCCCTTTCTTGGTTTTCAAGCAAACTCCAAGAAATCTTCCAGAACCTTCCGGAACATTCCGAAACCTTCTAGAATCCTCATACAAATACTCCGGAACATTTCCTAACTCAGAAAATGATCCCCAATATATGAATCTTATTCTCCGGACAATTCCGGATATCCTCGTGATGTCCCGGATTCAATCCGAGACTCCGAACAACATTCGGTCTCCAACGCATATTCCATATCTACTTAAAACAACTTCGAACCTTAAGTGTGTCACCCTACGGTTCGTGAATATGTAGACATGACAGAGACACATCTCCTATCAATAACCATCAGCGGGACCTGGAGATCCATAATGGCTCCCACATACTCAACGATGACTTCATGATCGATAGAACCATTTACATACGAAACCAATTCCCTTTGTCACGTGATACTATACTTATCCGAGGTTTGATCATCGGTATCTCCATACCTAGTTCTACCTCGTTACTGATAAGTACTCTTTACTCGTCCCATGTTATGTCATCCCTTGTGACCCAGTCACATGCTTGCAAGCTAACTAGATGACATTCCACCGAGAGGGCCCAGGGCATATCTATCCGTCATATGGATGGACAAATCCCAATCTTGGTCCATGTGCTTCAACACATACTTTCAGAATACCCAATGACACCTTTATAACCACCCAGTTACGAAGCAGTGTTTGATGTCATCAAAGTACCCATCCGGTGATGGTGATTAACACAACCTGATGGTCGAAGGATTAGGTTACTATGCATTTAAAAGCTTATAGCAATACGAACTTAATGACTTGATCTTATGCTACGCTTACTATGGGTGTGTGTCCATCACATCATTCTCCTAATGATATAACCTTGTTATTAATCACATCCAATGTCCATGATCAGGAAACCATGATCATCAATTAATCAACAAGCTAGTTCAACAAGAGGCTTACTAGGGACTTTCTTATGTTTACAAAACACACATGTATTAGTGTTTCCTAATAATACAATTATAGCATGGGATGTAAACATTCATCATAAACACAAAGATATAATAATAACCACTTTTATTATTGCCTCTTGGGCATATCTCCAACAGTCTCCCACTTACACTAGAGTCAATAATCTAGATTACATGGTAATATACCTAACACCCATGGCGTTCTGGTGCTGGTCATGCTTTGCTCTAGGGAGAGGTTTAGTCAACGGATCTGCCACATTCAGATCAGTGTGTACTTTGCAAATCTTTATGTCACCATCTCGGACATACTCGCGAATAGCGTGGAAACGTAGCTTGATGTGCTTCATCTTGCTATGTGACCTTGGCTCCTGTGCATTAGCTATGGCACCTGTGTTGTCACAATAGATGGCCATCGGGTCCAACGCACTGGGAACCACGCCAAGTTCAGTAATGAATTCCTTCATCCATATGGCTTCTTGTGCAGCCTCCGAAGCAGCTATGTATTCCGATTTAGTTGAAGATTTAGCCACAACGCTTTGCTTGGCACTCCTCCAGCTCACTGCAGCACCATTCAAAATAAATACGTATCCTGAATGTGATTTTGAGTCATCCGGATCGGTGTTCCAACTAGCATCGGTGTAACCGTTTACAACAAGCTGTTCATCACCTCCATAAGAAAGAACCATATCCTTAGTCCTCTTTAGGTACTTTAGGATATTCTTGACCGTTGTCCAGTGCTCCATTCCAGTATCACTTTGATATCTGCTAGTCAACCTAACAGCATGTGCTATATCCGGTCTTGTACACAGCATGGCATACATGCTAGAACCTATGGCCGAGGCATAGGGAATATTATTCATTTTCACTCTATCTTCTACCGTAGCTGCACTTTGAGTCTTACTCAAGGTCTTACCTGACAACATGGGAACAAACCCTTTCTTGCTCTCTTCCATTCTAAACTTCTTTAGAACTTTGTCTAAGTATGTACTTTGTGAAAGCGCTATTAGGCGACTTGATCTATCTCTATAAATCTTGATGCCTAGAATATATGCCGCTTCGCCAAGATCCTTCATTGAAAAACTATTATTCAAATAGGTTTTGACACTATTAAGAAGTTCTATATCATTCCCAATCAACAATATGTCATCTACATATAGTAATAGGAATGCTATACAACTCCCACTCACTTTCTTGTAAATACAAGCTTCTCCATAAGTTTGTATAAATCCAAAGTTTTTGATTACTTTATCAAAACGTTGATTCCAACTCCGGGATGCTTGCTTCAGTCCATAAATGGAGCGCTGAAGTTTGCATACCTTGTCAGCATCTTTAGGATCGACAAAACCCTTGGGTTGTACCATATACAACTCTTCCTCAATGTCACTATTAGGGAACGCCGTTTTGACATCCATCTGCCAAATCTCATAATCGAAATGTGCAGCAATTCCTAACAAAATCCTCACAGACTTTAGCTTCGCTACTGGTGAGAATGTCTCATCATAGTCAACTCCTTGAATTTGTCGGAACCCTTTCGTGACAAGTCGAGCTTTATAGACGGTAACATTACCATCAGCATCTGTTTTTCTCTTGAAAATACATTTGTTCTCGACAGCCTTACGGCCATCCGGTAAGTCCACCAAAGTCCATACTTGGTTTTCGTACATGGATCCCATTTCGGATTTCATGGCTTCTAGCCATTTGTCGGAATCTGGGCTCACCATAGCTTCTTCATACGTCGCAGGGTCATCAGCTTTGTCCACCAACATGACGTTCAAGGCAGAGTCATACCAATCAGGAGTGGTATGAACCCTCGTTGACCTGTGAGGTTCAGCAGCAACTTCATTTGAAGTTTCATGATCATTATCATTAGCTTCCTCTCCAATTGGTGCAGGCGGCACAAAAACATCTTCCGGTGCTGCGCTACTCTCAAATCCGAGAGAAGGTTCAATAACCTCATCGAGTTCTACTTTCCTTCCAGTCACTTCCTTTGAGAGAAATTCCTTCTCAAGAAAGGATCCATTCTTGGCAACGAAAACTTTGCCTTCGGATCTATGATAGAAGGTATACCCAATTGTTTCTTTAGGGTATCCTATGAAGACGCATTTCTCCGCTTTGGGTTCAAGCTTATCAGGTTGTAACTTCTTTACATATGCTTCCTAACCCCAAACTTTAAGGAACGACAACTTAGGTTTCTTACCAAACCACAATTCATACGGTGTCGTTTCAACGGATTTAGTTAGTTCCCTATTTAAAGTGAATGCGGCTGTCTCTAATGCATAGCCCCAAAATGATAGCGGTAAATCTGTAAGAGACATCATAGACCGAACCATATCTAAAAGAGTTCGATTACAATGTTCGGACACACCATTACGCTGTGGTGTTCCCGGCGGTGTCAACTGCGAAAGAATTCCACATTTCTTTAAATGCATGCCAAACTCATAACTTAGATATTCACCTCCGCGGTCAGAACGCAGAAATTTAATCTTCTTCTTACGATGATTTTCCACTTCACTTTGAAATTCCTTAAACTTCTCGAAAGTTTCGGACTTATGTTTCATAAAGTAGACATACCCATATCTACTTAAGTCATCCGTGAAAGTAAGAACATAACGATATCCACCACGCGATGCTACACTCATTGGACCGCACACATCGGTATGTATTATTTCCAATAAGTCTGTAGCTCGCTCCATTATTCCAGAGAATGGAGTCTTAGTCATTTTTCCCATTAGACATGCTTCGCATCTTTCAAGTGATTCAAAGTCAAGTGATTCAAGAAGTCCATCAGAATGGAGTTTCTTCATACGCTTCACTCCAATGTGACCAAGACGACAGTGCCACATGTATGTAGAATTATCATTCAATTTTGTTCGTTTAGCATCTATGTTGTGAACATGTGTATCACTACTATCGAGATTCAGTAAGAATAAACCATTCATCTCAGGTGCATTACCTTAAAAGATATTACTCATATAAATCGAACAACCTTTATTCTCGGACTTAAAAGAGTAATCGTCTCGCAATAAACAAGATCCAGATATAATGTTCATGCTTAACGCAGGCACCAAATAACAATTATTCAAATTTAAAACTAATCCCGAAGGTAGATGTAGAGGGAGCGTGCCGACGGCGATCACATCAACCTTGGAGCCATTTCCAACGCGCATCGTCACCTCGTCTCTCGCCAGTCTTCGTTTATTCCGCAGCTCCTGTTTCGAGTTACAAATATGAGCAATCGAACCAGTATCAAATACCCAGGCACTACTACGATTACTAGAAAGATACACATCAATAACATATATATCAAATATACCTTTCTTCTTGATGTTGCCATTCTTCAGATCCGCTAGGTACTTGGGGCAGTTACGCTTCCAGTGACCAGCACCCTTGCAGTAGAAGCACTCAGTTTCAGGCTTGGGACCAGCCTTGGGCTTCTTTGCAGTTCCTTATTGACCATCAACACTTGGTGCTCCTTCTTGATCTCCACTTCAGCAGTTTTCAGCATGGACGATAGTTCAGGCAACGTCTTGTTCATGCAGTGCATATTGTAGTTCATCACAAAGTTCTTATAACTCGGTGGCAGTGATTGGAGGAGACGGTGAATCCCTAAATCGTTAGGAATCGATATCCCCAACTCTTGGAGCTTGTTTGCGTACCCAGACATGGTGAGCACGTGCTCGCTAACGGAGCTTCCCTCTTCCATCTTACAGTTAAAGAACTTTTCGGAGGCCTCATAGCTCTCCATGGCCGCGCGAGTCTCAAAAATTAGCCTGCGCTCCTTAATGATCTCGAACGGGTCATGGTGCTCAAAACGCTTCTAGAGCTCCACTTCTAAACCGTACAGGATGGCACACTGAACTGTGGAGTAATGATTTTTCCGAGTGGCGTAAACATTCTTTACGTCATCGGTGGCATCTTCTGCAGGTGGGTCACCTAGCGGTGCTTCGAGCACATAGGTCAACTGACCAGCCCTGAGGACGATCTTCAGTCCACGGAACCAGTCCGTGAAATTGCTTCCATTGTTCTTAAGCTTTTCTTTCTCTAGGAACGCATTGAAATTGATGGAGGGGTTCGCCATAATCTACAACAAATTTGCAAGTAGTTTAGACTAAGTTTATGATGAATTGAGTTCAAATTTAATACTTAAATTAACTAGGTGAACTCCCACTCAAAACAACATCCCTCACATTGTCTTAGTGATTACACGAACCAAGTCCACTACACCAAGTCCGATCTTCACGAGAGAAGATGTAGTTTCATCGGCGAACAATCTTCATGTTCATCATATCATTTATATGACTCATGCTCTACCTTTCGGTATTCCGTGTTCCGAGACCATGTCTGTACATGCTAGGCTCGTCAAGATAACTTTAGTTTCCGCATGTGCAAATCTGGCTTGCACCCGTTGTATGCACACGTAGAATCTATCACATCCGATCATCACGAGACGCTTCGAAACGACGAGTCTTAGCAACGGTGCCAACTAAGGGTGAACACTTTATTACTTGATATTTAGTGACAGGGATCATCTTATAATGCTACCATCGCGATCTAAGCAATACAAGATGCATAAAGGATTAACATCACAGGCAATTCATAATTAGTGTGATATGATATGGCCCTTTCTTCTTGCGCCTTTGATCTCCATCTCCAAAGCACGAACATGATCTCCATCATCACCAGCATTGTGTCAAGGTCAGTGGCGCCGCTTCATGGTTGTCCATCATCACTAGCAACTATTACAACTACTTGGAATAAAGCTATTACAAGATGAATAGACACGCAGGTCTTAACAGAATTAAAAACAACCATTAGGCTCCTGCCGGTTGCCATATTACAACAAGGATCATTGCATACATCAAATATAATCACAATCACATGATGGCCATATCACATCACAAAACCCCTGCAAAAACAAGTTAGACGCCTCTAATTTTCTTTGCATGTTTTACGTGGTTTGGGGCATTCGAACAAGAACGGATCTTACCTACGAAACTGAACCACAACGTTGATACAAGTGCTGTCAAGTGCAAAGTGTAAATTGGATCTATACTATGGTGGGAGAGACAGACACCCGCAAAGCCACTTGTGCAAAGCAAGTTACACGTCAAGTGTGGAGTGCGATGACATGTAAGGTTAGCTCGAGCCACTTCATCCCACCATGCCGCAAGATGCAAAGTACACAAAGCAAAAGACGGCACGAGCACCAACGCCCACAACACCATTGTGTTCTACTCGTGCAACAGATCTACGCATAGACATGGCTCTGATACCACTGATGGGTTCGTAGCATGGAAAACAAAAAAATTCTACCGAGAACGAACAAAACCCAGATCTAATCTAGATAAAAGCCAAGATCTAATCTATTAGACATGTGCAACGAGGTAGATCTGTACTAACCCTTGTAGATCCGAAAGCGTTACGAGATTGGATCTCGTGGTTGATGTAGTCGATCACTTGCCGATCTCAAGATCGAGTGGACGATCCTTCCGGCGCCGCGTTCCGGCAGCGCTTCCGCAGTCGGTCACACGTACGGAGTCGAAGCAGACCTTCCTCTCCTCGTTCCAGCGAGCAGCGGATAATTACAAGGAAGAAAATGGTTATATTCTTGAATATATTAATAGATTCTTTCCACAAATGGAAGAGACTTATGCCTTGCAGGATCTTATGGAAGAAGAAATTGATGAACCTGAAAGCTCATTAGATAAAAAAGAGGAGGAGTGTGATGAACAAAAGGAGAAAGAATTGATTAGCTACCCATGCCTACCTTCTAATGAGAGTAACTCTTTATCCCTTACATTATTTTATTGTCCCCCATGCTTACCAAAGGAGGATTAATGTTATGCTCATGTTACCTGTCATAATCTTTATTTGTGCCTAACTTCGAGATGCATGGTACTAAAGAGTTTTGCTTAGAAATTGTTTATGATAAGGCTCTAGATGATGGTCCTATATTGAATGATCAGTCATCTTGTTACATAATTGTTAAAAGTGGGTTTAAAGGTTTTAATCGCACTATTTTTGAGCTTTGATAAAAATTATGTTTTTGTAGAACATGAAAAGCATGCTTATTGTGATAGTTATATTTTTGAGTTTATTCATGAGGCTACTGAAAATTATTATGAGGAAAATATGGTTGTAGAAGTTTTCATGGTATTGAAACACCTATCTATGTGCTGAAAGTTTTGAAGTTACTCTTGTTTTATCTGCCTATGCCTGTCACTTTGTTCTTTGCGAATTTATTTGCATACAAGATTCCTATGCATAGGAAGTGGGTTAGACTTAGATGTGTTTTGAATTTGCTTCTTGATGCTCTCTGTTACTTCAATTCATATTTCTTATGTGAGTATCCTTTCAAACTGTCATGCCTAACTTAAAGGCGTTAAAGAAAAGGTACTTATTGGGAGATAACCCAAAAGTTTTAGATGAGTCCTGGAAGTTATTACTTCAGTAATAACCTCTGTTTATCCTTTTTATTTGCTTTTTGTGCCAAGAGTAACCTCTAATGAGAGAGAAGTAATGGTTGAGAAAGTTGCTTTCCCAAAACAGATTTCTGTGCTTCACCGTAAAAATTCGTGTACAATATCTGTACGTCCTTTTGAATCGTGATTTTTTGTGCTCCAGCCCCAGGTTGTTATCTAACTTTCGTTAGTTCAACACTTTCCGATTTGAGCAACATAAGGGTCTTCGAAAAAATTCGTCTTTACCTACTGGTCTGTTTTGATAGATTTCTGCCTTTATTTGCATTTGCTTCTTGTTGGTTCCTTTTTGAGTTCTATTGGGAATTGAGCTTTTTGAGGGAAGTGCTACAGTAGCTTGTGTTTTATTGGAAATTTTATTAGAGTTGGAACTGAACCCAAAGACTTATTAACTTGAGTGCACTAATGTTGCTAATAAGATTGTGTGAAGTTTTGTATGAAGGAAAATTTTCAGGTGTATGGAAGGAATGAGCAATGGGATGAAGAATGGACTAAAGCTCAAGCTTGGGGATGCCACCCGTGTCACCCCAAGAAATATTCAAGAGGTACAAGCATCAAAGCTTGGGGATACCCAAGGCACCCCATTCTTCATCAATAAAAATCCCAGGTTTCTTCCAAACGCTTCATTTTATTGTTTCATGTACAGTTGTGTTGTTCTTGGAGCGTCTTCTTTTTTGTTTTCATTTTGGTTTTTCGTTTGCTTGGTTTGCTTAGTTTTCTGAATAAATTGGTTGGACCCCCTCTTTCATACATTGGTTTTCAAATAGTTTGGTTTGGATTGGAAAAGAGTAGGAAAAGTTCATGCTTAAGTGGTAACGAGAGCTTGTTTTTGACTGTGGCCTATGCTTCGTCGTGCCATGCTTGATATTGTTTTGGCTTTATGCTTAGTATTCTTTGTTGTAGCATGACATGTTATAAACAATTGAGATTTCTTAATGTTCCTTGGAAGGATTATGCGTTGTTTTAGCATATTAAATCATAGTATTGTGGTATTCTCCTTTGATGCTTAATTTGGATTGACTTGGCACATGCTCACACCATGTTATGACTACCCCATGTCACCATAGCCTTTATGATCCTTTAGTTTTCAACTTGTAGTATCACTTTATGCTTTGATTAATGATGTTTTTTCGCTCTGCGTGATTATGGCCATTATTGCTCTCTCGTTTGTCGCTCCCTTCCTATTGCTAGCCTTCACTTGTGCTGAGTATAACCTTTACTCGTGCATCCAAATCCCCAAAACCAATATTGCCAAAAGTATCCACCATACCTACCTATTAGCATCATTTTCTATTCTGTGCATACTAAGTATGCCTTGTTTTCTTCCGAATAAAATGTTTGCTTGTTATGAGGAAGTTAGTTAGTAAAGCTCTCACGAACTTGATGGCACACTTTATTTTCTTGCACTTAATAAACCTGAACCATTGCGTCCTTCTTTGTTGCGTATATGCTTGCGCTTTATAAGTTGAAGTTAGCAGAACCATGTATCATGGAGAACGCTTTCAACATTGCACTGGTACTTTGTACCTCATTAATATCATGATTCTTTTGCTTATGGATCCCGGCGGTGTGAAATAAAAGTGGAACTTGTAAGATCATGGAGTTTGTATGTATGTTAGAGAAACGCCTGGGCCGCTAGCCTAAGCCATGCCTAATCATGGTGGAAACTTGCAGCAAACCATGATGAGCATTCTATGAAGCATCCTCAATAAAAATCTATGCACATAGTAAATAAAAAGATCACTGAGATGCTCATTGTCTAATTGCCTTGTCATTTTGATTATGGGATAGCTCATGTATCATGTGCAAGGGGTACCCCATTCACGGTTCTCTATGATATGTATATACTTACAATGAGAAGAGCTTACTCGTGACTGAAGTTGAGTAGCATGAGGATCGGTCTTCATAAGTAAGGGGCATGCGACTTCGATTTATAACTTGTCAAGCATATCCTCTTAGCTGTGTCACTTTAACCCTAACCACTTAAAGATGCTTATGATAGGGACAATGAGAGCTCAAAGCTAACGAGTACCATACTTTCAGCATTTGGAAGCCTTTCAAACTTTTCAAAACCTGTTCATTTCCTTGTTGAGTCTCCACACATTCTATGAGCACTTTCTTGAGAGCATAGTGGCCATTCTTAGTTCTATGTGCATTGTCCCAAGACTTGTTGATTGATGCATAAATTTGATATTGCTTGTTTTAACCTATTTGTATCTAGTCGCTCTTATGAACTTTGAAGGTGTCCTATGCATTTATGTTTGCTACTCTATGAGGGACAAGCTGAATGCTACTATGCTATGTTTTCTTTATGTGAAACAAACAAACGTCTTGCAAACTATTGTTATTCATGAACCTTTTGTTTGTACCCTTTCATGTTGCAACATAGTTGCTCGGTCTTATTGTTAGAACTTTGTCTTTCATGTTATGATTGAAGTATTATAATCCCAGCTTTCAATGTTTTACAAATACTTTTATCAAGTTTATAATGGTGCATGTCACCTCAAAAATTATTCTTTCTTTTTATCACTTACCTACTCGAGGATGAGCAGGAGTTAAGCTTGGGGATGTTGATACGTTGCAAACGTATCCATAATTTTTGATGTTCCATGCTTGGTTTTATTTACTTTCTTATATTTTGTCAACACTTTGGAGTACTTTTCATATGATTTCTTGGACTAACCTATTAACAAGAGCCACAGTGCCAGCTGCCTGTTTTCTGCTGTTTTTGGTTCCAGGAATGTCACAAAATGAATATTCTCTGAACTGGACAGGACGTAAGCCGAAGTTAGGTTTTTCACCGAGGGACACCAGGAGCCAGAATACGAGGCGGAGAGGGGTTGGGGCCCGGCCACACCACCTGGCCGTGCCAGGGGGTGGTCTGGCCACCCCAGACACCCCCTCGGTCTCCCTCTTCGCCTATAAGTTGTCTTTTGACCTAAAAACTCAGGGGGGTTTGACGTTTTTCCAGAAGGAGTTCCGCTCCTCCGCCACCACCAGATTCCACGAAACAGCACCAGAAACTCCATTCTGGCACCTTGCCGGGACAGGGAATTGGAGGAGATCATCGCCATAGTCGTCACCATCGCTTCTCCATCGACCATACATGTTTCCCCGTCTATGAGTGAGTAATCCCCTGCTCTAGGCTATGGGATGGTAGAGATTGGATGAGATTGTTCATGTAATGGCATCAGATTGTTAGGGCATGGTGCCTAGTATCTACTATTAGTACTTTTTGACTTTATTGCGACTTGTTATGCTTAATGCTTGTCACTAGGGCCTGACTGCCATGATTTCAGATCTGAACATGTTATTGATTCATTATGATAGTATTGTTTCTGGTCTTACCTACAAGTTGTATGCACACGTTGTTGTCCGGAACCAATGGCCTCGAAGTAAAAAAAATCGGGATGGGGGTCATCAATCCTCCCGGCTCATCAATCCTCCCGGCTCTAGGTGATGTGGGTCTCCGACCAGTTCAGGTACTAGGGGATGGGGGAGGCGATGGTGTTGATCTCCTTAGAGCGTCGCCTGTGGCTATGCTTGTCGTCTAGTTCCGTCTCGAAGATGTGGTAGGCGGCGTGCGGCTGGGGATAGCCGTTGTTGTTGTTGCCGCTATTGCTGCCGTTACCATCATTGTCGGCTCCCCTAGCCGGTGGTGGGGGTCCACCAGGAGGGGGCGGGGGGAGACATTGCTGGTTGCCTTGGTCCTTTAGCTGGCAGGTCTAGCTGTAGTCCCAGGTGGTGTGCATAGCCAGTTTGAAGGGCCCACTATGCCACTTGCACGGGCCATCAAACATTTGGTCAAAGGTGAGCCGGGGCTTCTGCCTTCTTGTGTCGTTAGCCGGTGCGTCGGGCGCACCCTCCACAACATTGACCTGCCGTGCATGGTAGCAAGGCTTCTGTTGTCCGGCTTGGCGGTCCCCATGGAACCGGTTGTCGTCGCCGTTGCGCCTGGATGATCCGGCTTCTCCAGCCGGATTGCTCGGATGATCGTGGGTAGGCTCTGACAGAGTCAGACGCCTGTCAGCACTTACTCGGAGGGGTTTCTTCATGGCGGCATCCGTCATGGCGTACTGGTCCGCAACCGTCATGAGCTCCGCCATGGTTTTTGGCTCGTCACACAGTAGCCGGTGGCGAAGCATGGTGCCTTCTCGGCACTCGATGAAGAAGCCGATGGCCTGGCTCTCTAGTATGCCCTTGCAGGTGTTGCGCAGCTCCGTCCACCTGGTGAGGTACTCGCGGTCCGTCTCGCGGTCGCCCTGGACACACAAGGCCAGGTCGCGCAGGCGGCGCGGACACTTGAAGTTGCGGACGAACACCTTCTCAAAGTCTGGCCAGGCGTTCATGCTGTTGGGTGTGAGGCTATTGAGCCATGTCCTCACTGACCCAGTTAGCATGAGGGGGACATAGCGCACAGCTGTGCGCTTGTTCCCATGGGCGATGCCGACTGCCGTGGCATAGTCAGTCAGCCAGTCTTCCGGTTTCATGTTGCTGTCGTACTTGGGGGTGTCCCTAGGCAGGGTGAACTTATCCGGAAACGGCTCGTTCCGGATGCGATGTCCAAAACAAACCGGTCCAGTGGATTCTTCTTCTTCCGTGATGCGCGCTTGAGCGACGAGCTCGATGCGGTCGCGGTCATCCGAACCATCCGGGTTGGGTGCTCCTACCTGACCCGAGAGACAGGAACCGGTAGGTCTTGGCGCTCCGGTTGGTGGAGGGGGGGGCGGTGGGTTGCTATTCACTATTTGATCCTGGCGCGGCTGGCCCTTGTTGCCAGTGCTGCGGTGCTTGCTGCGGGTCTTAGCCGGAGGGGAGGACGCCTACTGGGTCTCGCGGGGCGCGCCCTTGCTGTTGGCAGGCGGCTTACTCCCCCTGGAGCAGCTGGGGTCCTCCTGCATCTGTCGGTTGCCATCTACCTGCTCGTTTGTGATCCAGAGGAGCTCCTACACCCGGGCATGCTGCTAGTCTCACTCCTCGCCCTCCAGATTGGGCAGTTCGTCTGCCGTGGCTCGCGCTGCGCGCAGGTTCTTGATGGGTGTGATGTAGGTGGGCCGAATGAGAGCAGGTGGAGGATCCGGCTCGCCATACCTCTCCATCCTGCCGCCCAGCTCGCCGCCCCGGCGCCGCACTTGTCCGCACCGGCTCGGCTCCGCAGTAGCCGGAGTGTGGCCGTGCACGCGGTCGTACTCGCACCGGATGATCTCGATCTGCTTCCGGGTCGCAGCCAACTCCATGGCCTCCTGCAGGAGAAGCTGCCTCTCCATGGTGAAGTTGGCCTCCGCCTCCTCCCAATTATCCCCGAGGTTAAGCGGCGTGAGGAGTCGGTCGATGGCCTCCTCCATCGGGTTACTAGGCTGCGGTGGAGCGGAAGTTCCGACCTTGTCCGCGCCCTTCTCCCAAGGCTGGCAGGGATGAGAGCTGGAGCCAGCCATCATCACCTTGACGCCACGAGGAGCGACAGGGGCGCCGCTGCCAAGGTGCAGCGGCTCCATGACGGAAACGATCTCCCTAGGGAAACACTCCGGCACGGTGGCGATGTAGACGGGGAGGTCGCCGAAAAGCAGGATAGAACCGTTTGCCGGAAACGTGGTTCGGGTGAAGCAGGAAGCATTGTCGATGATGCAGTCGAACATGCCGAGCGTAAGCACCAGGCTGGAGGCCACGCGCTCACCGGCTGAAGTGCGGGGTCCCGTGCGGACCGTGACTCCGGTCGAAGCCATCTAGCCCCACGGTGGGTGCCAACTGTCGTTGTATTGGGATAGGCAGTACCTAAGCAGGTTAGATAGAGGTGTGGGGAGTAGCAGGGAAGCTCTCGACGGTGTCCATAGGCAGGATTGGATAGAAGAAAGTGTAGCAAGACACAGGAAGTACCCAGGTTCGAAGCCCTCCGGGTGAGGTAAAGCTCCTACTCCTGCCGATTTGACTATGTGTTGTAGTATACGGGCTACAATCGTGTTGGGTTCGCAACATAGAAAACAAAAAATTCCTACGATGAGAACTATACGCCAAGATCTATCTACTAGATACAAGGAATGTGTTGGGGGGATACCCCCGGGTAGGGTCACGCCGTGGTATGAAAGGCCGAGTTAGCCGAGGTCCGGCAAGATCAAAGCAAGTACCGGCCGGGTCACCTCAAGGCAGGCCGAATCACGGGGTAACCGGGACCTGGGGGCGTTCGCCTAACTAGCCCTAATCCGAGTTAAGCGGTGAGCCGGAAGCGTATGTCTAACATGTATGCGGGAAAAGGGTGTGGCCGGATGAACCATCGTCCGGGTCGCAGTAACCTTCTAGGAGAAGGAAGGAATCTTGCTGGTCAAAAGGAGCCCCGATACGCACTGCCTGAGCGAAGCGAGCAAGGACTGGACCACCGGGGCGTGGCCGACAAGCGTGACGACGCCTGTGTCAGCTGACGAGGGCGCCGTCATGGCTCACGTAGCTAAAGCGTAGCTGACGAGGGGGAAAAAGCACCCCGTTAGGTTTACCACTTTGGGAGGGGGCATATTCTTAGGAATATGCCTCCACGTATGCCCTAGGTTGAAACCGAGCCTCCCCTATAAAAGGGGGGCTAGGGCTTCAGTAGAGGGGTTGGGTTTTTATTCTCTGGACGATCCTGTTACGGTCTAGGGTTTCAGGTGAGTTCTGTGGGTGAGACTAAGAGAGCTTCTTCTTCCTCCTCTCGCCAATACAGCTCTAGGAGCACTTGTAACCTTGGAAGAAAATAAATACGAGTTTTGGTGTGGAGAATCACTTCGCTATCCCTCCCTGGATTCCCCTAGCGTATATTAGTCCCCACCTTCAGCCTATACATGGCATTTGCCGTGACACCACCACGACAGTTGGCGCCCACCGTGGGGCTAGCGGCACTAGCAGGGGTCAAGATCCGGACGGGAAACTTCATCGCCACTGGCGAACGCATCGTCTCCGGGCTCGTCCAGCGCTTCGAACTGCGGGACTTCGTCAGCAACAACGCAGGCTGCTTCGGCACGCACCCTCTCCCGCGCAACGGCGTCTTCCTCAAGCTCGGCGCACACAAGGTCTACGTCGCGGTGGACGTGTCAGGCGTTCATCCGCGCCACGTTGTCGAAGCAGGGGAACCGCCCCTCACTGTGGCTCGCGGGGGATGTATCGCTCGTTCCCCGGACCATGCAGAGGTAATGATGACAGCGCTGGGAGCGGTTACGATCAAGGATCCGGCGCCAGATCCGGAGGTGACACCCAAGGCACCAAGGAAAGGTAGGGGTCCTCCGCTAGAGAGGCCGGAAAACGTGCTGAGAGAGGCAATAGATAGCTTGGCAAACCCTGTAGTAGCAGCGGTAGATCCGGCTCGCGCACAGGCCGAGCTGGAAGAAACTCGGCAGAAAATACTTGAGGGCGCAAAGAAAATAGCCGCGGCCTAGCGGTCGTTGAACATGACGCTGCGTGAGTACACAAAGGCGAACAAAGTTGATGCTGTAAAAGTTAAGGGGAGAAATCTCATGAGCGAGATGAACAGAGAAGGTGATGTCGAAATCGAGGAATCAGAGAACTGTCTTTCTGTGGGGCTGCCGAGTTATAATACCCCGGCCAAGAACCTCAGAGCGGCGGATGCAGCTGCATCCGAGTTAGAAGGACTGGCGGGTGAAGCCCAGCAAAGACAACATGATAGGGTTAATGAGTTGGTTCGGATTGCGAACAGGCAAAACGAGGAACTGCTCAGGGCGAACCCGGAGAGAGCTGGGGCCTCCAAAATCGTCCATTCGGCGATGGGTAACCCGGAGAAATCCGCTAGAGCTGCGTCGTCCCCTCATGGTGATCCAAGGAGAGAGGAGGTGGTAACCTCGGCCAGACGGAACAAACAGATTGTCCCGTATGACCCGACACAGGCGGGGAAAGAAAAAGAAGCGCAGAAAAATGATGATCGACGGAGTGTGAGCCGAGGCGAAGCTGGCCGAGGTAACCGTGACCAAGGCAATGCCGGTCGGAGGAACGTTGTCAACGGCAATGCCGCGCAGCAAAACTCAGCAGGGGCAAGACAACCGCAACAGCGGAACATGTCGAGGCAAGAGCATAGTGCCGGCCGAGGTATCCAACAGAAATGCGCGCAACACGAGAAAAACCGGTATAATGACGGTGATTCGGAGATGGCGAATGCGGGATATCCGAGACCGGACTATCATGTGATAGGTTCGAGACTAGGAAGCAGGGATTTGATGCCGGACGATGCAAGGTTGAAACTGGATCGACTATATAGGTCGGAATAGATAGAATGTCATGGTCCACCGGGTCCAGCATGTTTTGGACCCCGGATCATGAAAGAGCCACCAGTCCCGAACTTTCAATTGCCCAGGTTAACCAAGACCTATGACGGTAGTACCAAGCCAGAGCATTGGCTGATAAACTATGCTACTGCTGTAAAAATTGCCACGGGCAACCTGAGATGGGCTGTACAATATGTACCCCAGATGTTGGAAGGCCCGGCAAGGGTGTGGTTGAACAATTTGCCGCCAGGAAGCATCAACTGCTGGATTGATTTCGAGGAGATGTTCATCAGAAATTTTTCGAGTACGTATCAAAGGCCAAATAGGCCACAGACCCTAGCTATGTACAAACAGCGACCCAATGAGACGGACCGGGAGTTTTTGACCCGGTGGTGCACCGTGAGAAACTCGTGTGAGGGCGTCATAGAATCACAGGCTATAGCATGGTTTGCACAGGGGTGCAGGTATGGAAGCGAGTTATGGATGAAGTTGCAATGGAAAATGCCGGCAACGTTGGCAGAGATGATCCGAATCGCAGATTCGTATGCATTGGGTGACCCGACCCAACCAAGGCTCGCCTCAAACGATTCAAGCGATGAGTACTATCAGAGGGATGGATCCGGATTATCCCGGAGAAATGATTACAGAGGAAAAAGGAGAGATGATCGACCGGACCATCGGTACGGTTCGCACCAAGTAGCGGCCGTGAGTCAAGATCAACCCGGAGCAGGGGGTAGTCAGCGCCAGAAAAATGGAGGTCAATGGACCCCAAGGAACGATGGGAAGAAAACTTGGACACCGGAGCAAAAGAAGCAATGGCAAGAAAGGAAAGACCGTCCGAGGTATACTTACGAGTCGATGTTGGACCAGCCGTGTAAGTTTCACATGCCGAATCAGAACAACCCGGTGGGTCATACGACGAGGCAATGCGAGTGCATGCGCAAGATCGAGCAAGGTGGTTCGGGGAATGCTCAGGCACCCCGGAATGATCAGCCTCGGCAGGAGTTACCCCGGCAGCAATTGCTCTCCGGAGCGAACACGCAACAGCTGATGTTGCCTCCCCCACCGCCGAGGTATGATAACAATGAAAGAAGGGATGTAGTGCATCAAGTAGAAAATCAGCAGCAGTCGGATCAGAGGCACCCCGGAAATGAGGGGAGAAACGAGTACAGGGAGCATCACCAGAGCTACTATGTATTTACCACAGAAGAAACTGATAGAAAAAGCTTGCAGCGTAGGCATATGGAGGTGAATGCGGTAATGCCGGCAGTGACGAGGTACATGCCTTGGTCCGATCAGGAAATCACTTGGAGCATTAGGGATCACCCCAAGCTCATGCCGAGCCCTAGTTCGTATGCGTTGGTGCTAGATCCTACATTCATTGGGCCTAACATTAACGTAAGAGTCTCAAAGGTACTGATCGACAACGGCAGTAGCATAAATATCATGTACGAGGACACAATGCACAAGTTGGGTATCTCGGAGAACATGCTCCAGGCCACGAGGACAACTTTCCATGGCATTGTGCCCGGCATTTCTTGCGAGCCCATAGGCAAGGTCCGGGTCGACGTCTTGTTCGGCACGAGGGACAATTGCCGAACTGAAAATCTGGAGTTCGAAGTGGTGAACTTAGAAAGTGCGTATCATGCATTGCTCGGAAGGCCAGCGCTGAACAAGTTCATGGCAAGTTGTCATGTCAGCTATTTGAAAATGAAATTGCCCGGACCAAATGGAGTAATTACAATTGCTGGGGACTTCCGACGTTCGATGGAGTGTGCGTCGGCCGGATCAAACTTAGCCGAGTCACTTGTGATCGCACAGGAAAAAAGGAAAATTCAAGAGGTGGCTGCGTTGGCTCAGTCCGCGCAACAGTGTATGCCGACGCTGAGTAACCCGCATGGAACTGTCTCCTTCCAGGCCGCGAAAGATACCAAGAAGGTCCCTGTTGATGACATGTTCCCAGAGCGCACCGTAACAATTGGTGCCGGGCTAAGTGGTAAATAGGAAAGCGAGCTCGTCAGCTTCCTCCGTGAGAATCGGGACATTTTTGCTTGGTCCACACAGGACTTGCAAGGTGTTCCGAGGGAGTTGGCCGAGCACTCTTTAAATATGAGACCCGGAGCTAAGACGGTGAAGCAACCTCTCCGCCGCTTCGCCGAAGATAGGAGGAAAGTCATTGGAGATGAGATAGCTCGGTTGCTAGCTACAGGATTTATCATGGAGGTCCTCTACCCCGATTGGCTGTCTAATCCGGTGCTGGTGGAAAATAAGAAGGATGATCCGAACGTGGCAGTGGTTTGGCGCATGTGTATCGACTACACGAACCTGAACAAGGCGTGTCCGAAAGATCCATTCCCGCTGCCAAGAATAGATCAGGTCATAGACTCAACTGCTGGATGTGAACTGTTGTCATTCATTGATGCTTACTCTGGTTTCCACCAGATACCTTTGAATCCGGATGATCAAATAAAGACTGCATTTATTACCCCGTATGGGGCTTATTGCTATCGCACCATGCCGTTTGGTTTACGTAGTGCAGGGGCAACGTACCAGAGATGTATGCAAAAATGTTTGCATGACTAAATAGGTCAAAATGTATAGGTATACGTGGATGATGTGGTTATCAAGACCAAGGAAAGCAAAACGCTCCTTGACGATATCAGGCAAATGTTCGCAAACCTAAGGAGGTTCCGGATGAAACTTAACCCGGAAAAATGCACCTTCGGTGTCCCGGCTGGAAAATTGCTCGGCTTTCTGGTTTCCAGCCGAGGTATCGAAGTTAATCCAACCAAGATCCGAGCCATCGAACGAATGGAACTATCGAAGTGTCTTAACGATGTCCAGAAGTTTACAGGTTGCCTGGCCTCGTTAAGTCGGTTTGTATGTCGGTTAGGAGAAAAGGCATTGCCTCTCTATCAACTCATGAAAAAGTCGGATAAGTTCATTTGGATGCCGCAGGCGGATGAGGCTTTTACCCACCTAAAGAAAATGTTAGCCACGGCGCCAGTGCTAGCCTCACCACTATCAAAAGAGCCAATGTTGCTCTATATAGCCGCAACCAACCGAGTTGTAAGTGCAGTGATAGTGGTGGAACGTGATGAGGAAGGTAAGTCAGTGCAAAGGCCGGTGTATTATTTGAGTGAAGTGTTGTCAACATCAAAGCAGAACTACCCACACTATCAAAAAGTGGCGTATGGCGTGTACATGGCCGCCAAGAAATTGAAGCATTACTTTGAAGAGCATCCCATCCGGGTCATATGTGAAGCCCCTATATCCGAGATAATGAGTAACAAGGATGCAAGCGGAAGAATTGCAAAATGGGCAATTGAGCTAGCTCCTTACGCTCCGCGGTATGACCGGAGAGAAGCCATAAAGTCTCAGGCTGTGGCGGACTTTTTCGTGGACTGGGCCGAGGTACAGTACGAACCACCACTTCCAGATCCGAACTATTGGCGGATGCACTTTGACGGATCAAAAACCAAAACCGGGCTAGGTGCCGGAGTTGTACTCACGTTGCCAAAGAAGGACCATTTGAAATACGTGCTGCAGATCCATTTCACCGCATCGAATAATGTTGCTGAGTATGAAGCACTTGTGCATGGGCTCAAGGTAGCAAAGGAAATTGGTATACGTCGGATTATATGCTTTGGCGATTCGGATTTAGTGGTGCAGCAAGTGTCCGGAGTATGGGACGCTCTTGATCCAAACATGGCACTATACAGATTTCACGTGCAGAAGATTTCTGGTTACTTTGAGGGATGCGAATTTCATCACGTACCCTAGGGGAAAATGAGGCTGCCGACATGCTGTCAAAGCTCGGGTCAACCAGACAAGCAATTCCACCGGGTGTAGCATTAGAGCACCTCAAGAAGCCATCCATCAGGCCATCCCCGGAATCCGAGTCCATCTACGTCCCGGAGGACACAGAGTCCGGAGCAGCGCCCATGGACGTTGACACGGGAAGTGGTGCGTGAAACCCGGGGACTACTTCGGCAAACCCGGGGACTGCTTCAGCAAACTCGGGGACTGCTTCGCAAGACCCGGGGACTGCTCAGCGTAGTCCGGTTGAAGTTATGTCGGTGGATCATATGGAGATAGACGAGGACGTGTTCCCCGTGCGGCCAATACCGGCTTGGGCATTGCCTATATTTCAATTCCTGAAAGATGGAATGTTACCCACTGAGGAGGTGTTGTCGAGGCAAACACAGAGGAGGGCAAAGGCTTACACGATCATCAATTCTGAGTTATACAAAAGAAGTGTGACCAATGTCCTCCAGCGGTGTGTTGACCCGGACGAAGGGCTTGAAATCATCCGAGATATACATCAGGGGGAATGCGGGCATCACGCCTCATCCCGGGCCTTGGTAGCGAAAGCTTTCCGACATGGATTCTACTGGCCAAACGCCTTAGAGCAAGCAGAAGATCTGGTGAGAAAATGTAATGGTTGTAAGAGGTACGCCACAAAAACGCATATGCCAATGTCGGAACTCAAGACCATCCCAATCACTTGGCCATTTGCCGTATGGTGCCTGGATATGGTGGGCCCGTTCAAACCAGCAAGAGGAAACATGACTCACATTTTGGTAATGGTGGACAAGTTTACGAAGTGGATCGAGGTAAAGCCTATAAGAAAATGCGATGGAGCTACGGCCGTAACTTTTCTCAAAGATATCATCTTGAGGTACGGTTATCCACACAGTATCATAACTGATAATGGCACAAATTTTGCGGAAGGAGCATTTGCTCGTTTCTGCCGGGATAAGAGGATCCGACTTGACGTAGCTTCGGTAGCCCACCCCGCATCGAACGGGCAAGTGGAAAGATCCAACGGATTAGTATTATCCGAGATAAAACCCCGGCTCATTGAACCGCTGCAAAGATCAGCGGGGTGCTGGATAGAAGAACTACTAGCGGTACTGTGGAGTTTAAGAACAACTCCGAATCGATCAACAGGCTATACGCCGTTTTTTCTGGTATATGGGGCAGAAGCTGTATTACCAGCCGACATAGAGCATGATTCGCCTAGAGTCACCCAATACACAGAAGCCGAAGTGCAAGAAGCCCGGAAAAATGATGTTGATCTGCTGGAAGAAGCGAGAGAACTGTCACTGTCCAGATCCGCCATATATCAGCAAAATCTCCGACGCTATCATAGCCGGAAAGGGTGCCCCCGAGTCTTTCTGGAAGGCGATCTGGTGCTTCGGTTGGTACAACGTACTACTGGAATGCATAAATTATCCCCCCATGGGAAGGGCCAGTCATCATGAGCAAAGCATTGCACAATGATTCTTATTATATTATAGATGCAAAGCCACAGTAAAAGAACAAGGCGGACAGATCCGGTGAGGAATCTAAACGTCCATGGAATGTATCCGGGTTATCTCATATGTCGGTATGTATGTCGGCAATGAGTTTATCAATGAAATGTTGGCACCTCGAGTAGTAACTCGGGGACTTCCTTAATAATATTTGTTGTCTTTTGTTATTTATGCGTCGGCTGGAATAGGTTATTCTACTTAGTGCGGATTAATAGTGTGTGAGCACCAAAAACCCAACTCTTCGACTTGCTGCTGTCCAACAAGAATTGGCTTCATGGCAAGCAACAGAACAAGTTTGGAATTGCGTAGCACATGAAAAACGATTAAGGAAAAGAATTTATTCGAGCCGACGTTTGGTTTCCGGACTAATCCCGTATTTATTTTTGAGCTAAGTCTAAAAGTTTCCCAGTATTGTTAAGACAATTTTTTAGGCTCGGATTCGTAAGTTGTAAAACCGAATCAAGGTAGACACGACCCGAGCCAAAAGATTGAACGAACAAGAAAAAGAAACTTGGGGACTACGCCCATGTTAATCCAACATAAGTACTTAGTAGCAAAATATCACATGTATTTGGAATATAATTCCACCCGGCATACCGGGGATCTCATGAATTTTCAAGTGTTTTTACTTAGGAGCAGCAGGATGGAGTTCGGCATCATCATCGCCCTCTTTGATATCCAAGGCAGTGTCCTCCTCGGATTCACCCGAGTCATCTTCAATGTTCTCAACTTCCTCTTCACCTGCGGCTTCCAGGAAGCTCGGACCCTCAGTCCATTCATGAATGAGGGCATATTCAATGAGGCTGTGGGCGCAAGCCTGGCGTCGAGCTACCCACTCCGGGTCATCTGTCCATTTGGACCCGGTGCGCAGCCGTGTGAGGAGGCTGAGATCTATCTTTTCGTACCACGTCAAAACATGGTGAAGGACGGTATTGGCAGCAGCGCGGCCAACGGATTCTCGCCAGAGGTCGAGCTGGGTCTCAACTTCTGAAAGCCTTTCAGTGAGCTGCGTTACTCTCTCCGGATCGTCATCGGCGGGCCAGAAGGCGTTGAAGATCTGGACTGAAACATCGAGGAGGTCCCTGCCGTAGTTCTTGATAATTTCCACGCGAGATGACAGGCTGACCAGCAGGTCCTCCATGTCAAAGGGAATGCTGTCACCCTTAGCAGTGGCCGGAGTACCTCTCTCTCGGCGGAAATTGGCAACAGCAGCACTTGCAATGGCAGTACCCTCTGGAAAGTGGCCTGGGAAACAAGGCAAAGGACAAAATTGAGAAAATAAGACATGAGAAATAACTCGGAGAAGTAAGGCGGATAAAGGAAAAGAAGTTACGAGAGATGTGACTGTGAATCCGGGTCAACTCCTTGATGCAAGCATCACGCCTTTTCCGAAGCTGCTCGAGCTCAGCATTTGCCGACCCAAGTTTGACCTCGGCTTCCTGGAGGAGTTCACGATCCTTAGCACTTTGGAGTTGGAGGCGCTCGCGTTCCTCGGTTAAGTCCTGGCCAACCCTTTTCAGCTCGGTTTGGTGCTGTGCCTTCATCTTAGCCATTTCAGCTTTCAGCTTGGCTATGTCATCATCTTTGGTCCGGAGGAGGACGAGCTCATCATCCTTTTTCTTTAGCTCGGCTTGATGCTGTCCTGCTTGTTCGAGAAAATGCAGCATCATGTCAGGCACATGCACACTTTCTTCAAGCAATGCTGAAACCGTGTGTTGGCCCGGCAGAGCCGAGGTATGAATGTTTGCTGAGCCAAGGAGGTAAAATGATGAGAAGCACAGTAAGAACAGATAAGAAGGACGTACCCTTGATCTGCTCCAAGTTCTTTCGCATTATTTTGTTTTCAGCTTCCACCCTAGCTGCGGAAACCGAACAATCAGATTCATTCGGCAAGTGAAGTGGAAGAAAAATGAGGAAAGGAATGAGAAATAAATTTACCCCTTTTCTCGTACTCAGCGATGAGTGCAGCCTGTTTCGTGCGAAGATTTTTATGCGTATCCAACAAGCACTGGAATTCGGCACTTCGGTGGTTGGTGGTCACCTGAAAAAGATACAGAAACTTAAGTCAGCCTACTGCATGTTCGAAGTGTACTAAAATCCAGGCCAAGTGGAACTTAACCCGGCTCTAGGTGTGTGCATATTCGAAGTGTACTAAGATCCGGGCCAAGTGGAACTTAACCCGGCTCTAGGTGTGTGCATGTTCGAAGTGTACTAAAACCCAGGCCAAGTGGAACTTAACTCGGCTCTAGGTGTGTGCATATTCGAAGTGTACTAAAACCCGGGCCAAGTAGAACTTAACCCGGCTCTAGGTGTGTGCATGTTCGAAGTGTACTAAAACCCGGGCCAAGTGGAACTTAACCCGGCTCTAGGTGTGTGCATATTCGAAGTGTACTAAAACCCGGGCCAAGTAGAACTTAACCCGGCTCTAGGTGTGTGCATATTCGAAGTGTACTAAAACCCGGGCCAAGTGGAACTTAACCCGGCTCTAGGTGTGTGCATGTTCAAAGTGTATTAAAACCCGGGCCAAGTGGAACTTAACCCGGCTCTAGGTGTGTGCATGTTCGAAGTTATTATGGAGGTACGTTAGTTCTATAAAAGAGCATCCGGCCGAGTAACAAGTTACTCCCCCGGAGGCTCGGGGACTAATGGTTATTATCTACAATTTGCAAAGGAGAAACGGCGTACCTCCATCATCCGTCCAGCGAGGTTAATGGCCTTGGCGGCGGTATTCACTTGATCAGATTCGTGGATTACCTCGGCCTTGTTCCAGTTCATGACGAACTCCATCAGGCTTGGGGGGTACTGTTCGCCTGAGGGCATATGTGGCGTCACCAAACCTTTAGCATGTGCCTCCTTCCTCTCCACCAAGGCGAGGGCGGGGCTGGTGTGCAGAACCAACTGCCGAGCTTCGGTTGGCTCGGCAGGCGCGTCCTTTGCCGCTGGTGCCTTCTTAGGGAGCATAGACTCAAGGGTACGTTGCCTAGGCTCGGCAGTGCCGGGCTTGGTAGCGTCTTGAGTCTTCTTGCCCTTGGCTTGCGGGAAAGAAGAAGTCGTAGCAGCGGTTTTCCCCTACCGAGGGTGAGAGGACTCGGAAGATGCAGAGGAACTGGGTGCTACTACTTTTGTTGCTGGACTTGGTGCCGGCGCTGAAGTTTTCGCTGCCGGGGTTGGTGCTGCTGACGAGGCTGGAGTTGGTGATGTTTTGGCTGCTGGTACTGAAATAGATGCTAGAGTCAAAGTAGCTTTAGTGGCTGCTGGTTGTGGCGTCGCCGAGGTAGTCGCTGCCGTTGTTCTGGTTGGGCCAGTTTCCCCCGCCCTAGGATGATCCGGAGCGGCCGCAGAGCTTTCCGGAATGGGACTCAGCGGACGTGACTCGTCGTCACGACGGGGCTAGGGGCTGGCCCGGAGAGGCGATGAGATACTGGACCCACTCTGAAGGACCTCCACCGGAGCCCTGTGAGATCAGGTAACGTCAGAAGTAAAGTTACGACGAAGTAAGGAAGAACGAGTTACAGAAGAAATAAGGCCTTACGCATCCGAGGTTTCGGCTGCTCTAGGTTTCCGAGCCCTTCGTGCTGGGGCCTTCTTTCGCCTTTTAATGGGCTCGGAAGGTCCAGAGGAAGAGCTTGCGGAGGTCGCGCACTTTTTCTTCGGCGCCACCGGAACTGGCTCGCCTGTGGCGAGGGGAGGATCCTCGTGGATATGGCCACCGGCGTGAGCTGATGGCAGAAAAGCAAAAGAAAGGGGGATGGCCTCAAACGGTTCAATTATCTCGATATCCGAGTAATCTTCATCATCGGGCCAATCTCTAGCAGAAGAGAAGTTACCCGTGGGTCGTTTCGTGGCGTCGGTCATGGGGAGAAACATCTCTTGGTCCGGCTCCTCCACGTCCGAAGTCTCCCGGTCCGGTGCCCACTTAAGGGTCGGATCAATGCCGTCCTCGAGCGTTTGCTGAAGGAATAGCTGAGGAAAAGAGTAAACAGACGAATCAAAAATGCAACAATAATAGACAAGTAACTGGTCCGGGGTAAGTTTGCTACATGAAACTTACCATGGGAGGAAGCCGGTCACGGCAGAAATTCTCAATCCCCCAAGTCCAGTCAGAGGAGAAATCCTTCTGAGTGGTGAAAAGAGCCTTAACCCGGCGGAAGATCTCCATATTGTTCAGCTCGAAAGATGAAGTCCGGTTGGGATCGCGGCCGTAGCTCATATGGCACACCTTGTGGGTGCGCTTCTGGAGAGGAGAGATTCGGTTGCGCACAAAAGTGATCATCGCATCCTCGTTGCGCAACCCGGGCTCCTTCAGCTCCGTGAACCTCTTACTCACTTGGTTGGCTAGGGCCGTAGGATTCTTCGGAACGGCGTCCCACAGATCCGGGTTCGGCGGACCCGGGGTATAGGGAAGCAACCGGATCAAATCTTCGGTGCCGGTGTTCCGGACATAAAAGAACGTCCGGGCCCAACCTTTGCAGGATTCTAGCCCTGTGACTCGAGGGAAAACAGAAAACCTCCGGGGTGAGATGGAGGCTGCCCCGAACTACGTGAGCCGCTTGTCCTCCGGGTCAGTGTGAATGTCGGGGATAACGTTGCGGCGAAGGGCGAAAAACTGGATCCACAGCTCCTTTGTGGGCCATAATCCGGTGTAGCCTTCAATCGTAGAGGCGAAAGCAGAGAGGGAAGTAATGGCATTGGCTAGAAGATGGTGCAGCTGGAGATGGTAGGTGCTGAGCCAATCATGGAAGAAATCACTCACCGGGAGTCTGAAGCCCCGCTAAAAATGAGACAGGAACACAACGAACTCCCCGGGGTTGGGCGAAGGAGCTAGCTCGGCGGAGGCGAGGCGAGCGGCGATGCTGGCAAGGAGGCGTCTGGTCCGGTAGAGCCAATCCAGATCGTCCTGGCAGACCCAGGAGCCAGCCCATGCGCCGCGGTCCGCAGCGGCGGCCTCCTCCTCCATCTCTTGCTCAGCAATGGTGAGCTCTTCTTCAGTCATCTGCTCCTCGAAGCCCTCGCTGGCGCTGGAGGCGGCGGGGGACAGTGGCTTGGATTGGCGAGGACCCGTAGCGGAAGATTGGTGTCGTAGTGATGGAGATGTAGAGGTGAAACGGAGAAGTGTGGCGGCGACGCTGTTTTTTGGCAGTGCTGGCGGCGGCGTAGTCGCGAGGAAGACGAAGGAGATCAGCAGCGGGCAGAGGCGTGCGGAGGGGAAAAATCCTAAGGAACGCACCCCTCCACTATTTAACCACCCACGTAAGCGGTGAGTGGGATCGCGCCCAGTGGACCGGCCATGCGCTGTGGCCGTGTATTACCCGTCCGGACCAATCAGTAAGGAGCCACACGGCAGGCCTCAGGGCAGAAAGAATCCTGGGACGTGACGCACTGATGCGGTAAACGAGGGGGCAGGCTTGACGTGACCCGCGCACAGTGATGACTGACAGTTACTGCGGCGATTACTGTACCGTCCCTTAAAATAAGACAACATGATGATTACCCTTCAAATGGGCTAGCGTACGAAAGAAGGAAGTAAGACCCGGATAGAGCTGGGGTAACCCGGCCGGCATGTGAAAATTTGCAACGTGCGAAGGGAACGTAAATCCAAGCTGTCCGAGGTACAGAGGTAACTCGGCAAACAACGACAGGAGCACGAGATGGAACCTGGTGTGGCCTTAGCGGCCAAGGCGGCTAAGACCGCACCAGCTTCGGGGACTAATGTTGGGGGGATACCCCCGGGTAGGGTCACGCCGTGGTATGAAAGGCCGAGTTAGCCGAGGTCCGGCAAGATCAAAGCAAGTACCGGCCGGGTCACCTCAAGGCAGGCCGAATCACGGGGTAACCCAGACCTGGGGGCGTTTGCCTAACTAGCCCTAATCCGACTTAAGCGGTGAGCCGGAAGCATATGTCTAACATGTATGTAGGAAAAGGGTGTGGCCGGATGAACCATCATCCGGGTCGCAGTAACCTTCTAGGAGAATGAAGGAATCTTGCTGGTCAAAAGGAGCCCCGGTACGCACTGCCTGAGCGAAGCGAGCAAGGCCTGGACCACCGGGGCGTGGCCGACAAGCGTGACGATGCCCGTGTCAGCTGACGAGGGCGCCGTCATGGCTCACGTAGCTAAAGCGTAGCTGACGAGGGGGGAAAAGCACCCCGGTCGGTTTACCACTTTGGGAGGGGGCATATTCTTAGGAATATTCCTCCATGTATGCCCTAGGTTGAAACCGAGCCTCCCCTATAAAAGGGGGGCTAGGGCTTCAGTAGAGGGGTTGGGTTTTTATTCTCTGGATGATCCTGTTAGGGTCTAGGGTTTCAGGTGAGGTCTGTGGGTGAGAGTAAGAGAGCTTCTTCTTCCTCCTCTCGCCAATACAGCTCTAGGAGCACTTGTAACCTTGGAAGAAAATCAATACGAGTTTTGGTGTGGAGAATAACTTCGCTATCCCTCCCTGGATTCCCCTAGCGTATATTAGTCCCCACCTTCAGCATATACATGGCATCTGCCGTGACACCACCACGACAGAATGGGTGGAAATACATCCATAGAGAACTTACCCTCGAAGACAACAAAGCTTTGTTAACGGGTTGGAACTCGTGGATGATGTAGTCGTACACTTGTCGATCTCAGGATCGTGTGGAAGTCCTAGCACCGCAAATCAGCAGTGCATCCGTGCTCGCACACACGTTCAGGCCACCGAATAACCTCCACCCCTCGCTCCAGCGAATCAGCGGAAGCAGCAACTCCTTCCAGACGCAATGCCATCGGGAACATGAATCTCTCTTATCCAAGACCATGGGGGATATATCTAGAGGGGGAGAGAGATCCTTCACGAGGAGGTGTGCTTTGCGACGGAGGAGAGGAGGGATTTTTATAGGAGAGGGGGCTCCTCCCCTCCCATGCCTGGCGCCCATGGGGGGTGCCCCCACCTCTTCCTCATTCATGTGGTGGAAGCTCCACTCACATCAATTTAGCCTCCACCCAAAGTTCCACTCACATGCATTACATTTCCACCAGATTTAATGCAACTCTCATTTAATAAAACTCTTTTATTTATTCTATTCAGAATTTTGTTAATTACTTTAATTAACAAACATTCACATAAAACCCCTTGTAACATTTCAATATCACATGTAGAACCAGTTTCTGCAATTTCACCCGAAACAATTCTGGTTTCCATCGAAATAATTCCAGCGCTTTGCTATTCTTTCGTCTGAAACATATCTGCTCCAAAATGGTGTTTGGCAACCCTTAAGTGTGTCACCCTATGGTTCGCAAATAATGCAGACTTGATTGAGACTCCTCTCAAATCAATATTCAGAAGCGGGACCTGGAGATCCATACTGACTCCTGCACATTCAACGATGACTTCTGTGATCGTGAGAACCTTTAATGCTAGTAATTTAATCCCTTTGTCTCATGATATATTACATGTCCAAGATTCGATCATCGGTATCCAAATACCTAGTTTGATCTAATGACCGACATGCACTCTTTTCTCGTTCCCGTGATATAACATTGTAGTGATCACATCACTTGCTTGCAAGCTATCTTACTGTGATATCACCTCGAGGGCCCAGAGTATATCTATCCGTCATCGGGATTGACAAATTCCACTCTTGATCCATGAGCCTCAACATAACATCTTCGGAGTGTCTGAACCCACCTTTATAGTCACCCTTTTACGGTCTGACGTTTGATGTTATCAAGTTACTCTTCTGATGTCAGCAATTAACATGATCTCATGGTTTAAGGATAAAGATTACTTCGTATGATGTTATAGCAATATAAACATAATGACTTTGATCGTATACATCAGACGAATGTTTATCACATCATTTCACAAATTTTGTGACCTCGTTATTAACAACATCCAATGTCCATGATCAGGAAACTTTGATCATCTTGTTAATCAACGAGATAGTCTATAAGAGAGGCATAACTAGGAACCTTTTATTTGTTTATTAAAGACGTTTCCTATCAATACAATTATAGCATGCAAAATAAACATCTATAATATACAAGGAATACATAATAACAATTTTATTATTGCCTCTCAGGGCATATTTCCTTCAGTCTCCCACTTGCACATGAGACAATAATCTAACACCCACGGAGTTCTGGTGTTGATCATGTTTTGCCCTAGGGAGAACTTTAGTCAACAGATCTGCTACATTTAGGTCCGTGTGTACTTTACAAATCTTTATATCTCCACCTTTGACATGCTTGCGGATGGAGTGAAACCGGCGCTTAATATGCTTGGAATTCTTGTGAGACCTTGGTTCCTTGGCGTTGGCTATGGCTCCATTGTTATCACAATAAATCACCATTGGGTCCAATGCACTAGGAACCACACCTAGTTTCATTATGAACTCCTTCATCCAAACCGCTTCATGTGCTACTTCTAAAGCAGCAACATATTCCACATCCGTCATTGATCCAGCCACCACAGGTTGTTTGGAACTCCTCCAACTAACTGCTGCTCCGTTCAAGACAAATACATATCCGGATTGAGACTTAGAGTCATACGGGTCGGTGTTAAAACTAGCATCGACATAACACTTAGCGACTAGCTCTTCTTCACCTTCGTATACAAGAAACATATCCTTAGTTCTTCTTAAGTACATAAGGATATTATTGACCGCTACCCAGTGTTCCGAACCTGGATCAGATTGGTACCTACTAGTCAAGCTAATAGCATGTACCACATCTGGTCTTGTACATAGCATGGCGTACATTATAGAGCATATGGCTGAGACATAGGGGATCTTATCCATTATCTCTCTTTCTTCCGTCGTAGCCAGACTTTGAGTCTTACTCAATGTCTTGCCTTGCAACATAGGTAAGAACCCCTTCTTACTTCCGTCCATATTAAACTTCTTTCATATCTTATTAAGGTATGTACTTTGCGATAGCGCAATTAGGCGCCTTGATCTATCTCTATAGATTTTAATGCCTAATATATATGAAGCTTCAACAAGGACCTTCATTGAAAATTTGCTATTTAGGTAACTTTTAACACTGTTTAAAAGATCTATATCATTTCCATTCAATAATATATCATCCCCATATAATATCAGAAATGCCACATTGCTCCCACTCACTTTCTTGTAAATACAAGCCTCTCCATAAGTTTGGACAAATCCAAACTCTTTGATCACCTCATCAAAGCGGAGATTCCAACTCCGGGATGCTTGCTTCAGTCCATAGATGGATCGCTGAAGCTTGCATACCTTATCATCATCCTTAGGATCAACAAAACACTTAGGTTGTATCATATACAGCTCTTCTTCAATATTACCATTGAGGAACGCAGTTTTGACTTCCATCTGCCATATTTCATAATCAAAATACGCAGCAATTGCTAACATAATCCTAACCGACTTTAGCATCGCTACGGGAGAGAATGTCTCATCGTAGCCAACTCCTTGAATTTTTTGAAACCCTTTTGTGACAAGTCGAGCTTTATAGATGGTCACATTACCATCAGCATCAGTTTTTCTTTTCAAAATCCATTTATTCTCAACGGCCTTTTGATCGTGAGGTAAGTCCAGCAAGGTCCAAACCTGGTTTTCTACATGGATTCCATATTGGATTTCATGGCTTCTAACCATTTGTTGGAATCCGGGCTCATCATCGCTTCTTCATACGTTGCAGGGTCATCTATTTCATCAATCATGAAATTTATAACAGGATTTCTGTACAGTTCAGGAGCTGCACGTGTTCTGCTTGACCAGCAAGGTTCGGTAGTGTCCTCTTTCGGAGTTTCACGATTATTTTCATTAGCTCTCTCTTCATCAGGTGAAGTCAACTCCGAAACAATTTCCGATGCTGTGCCTCTCGCCATTTCATGAAGAGAAGGTTCAATAACCTCTTCGAGTTCTACCTTCCGACAACTCACACCTTTCGCGAGAAAATCCTTCTCAAGAAAGGATCCATTCTTGGCAACAAAAACCTTGCCCTCGGATCTGTGATAGAATGTATACCCAAACGTTTATTTAGGTATCCTATGAAGACGCATTTTTCCGCTTTGGGTTTGAGTTTATCCGGCTGAAGTTTCTTCACATAAACATCGTATCCCCAAACTTTAAGAAATGACAACTTAGGTTTGTTCCAAACCATAATGCATACGGTGTCGTTTCAACGGATTTAGATGGTGCCCGATTTAAAGTGAATGCAGCGGTTTCCAGTGCATAACACCAAAATGACAGTGGCAAGTCAGTCAGAGACATCATAGATCGAACCATATCCAATAAAGTATGATTACCACGTTCTGACACACCATTACGTTGTGGTGTTACGGCAGGCGTGAGTTGTGAAACTATTCCACACTCTGCCATGTGTGTGCTAAACTCGTAACTTAGATACTCACCTCCACGGTCTGACCGCAGGAATTTGATCTTTCTGTTACGATGATTTTCCACATCATTCTGAAATTCCTTGAACTTTTCAAAGGTTTCAGACTTGTGTTTCATCAAATAGATATACCAGTATCTACTCAAATCATCCGTGAAAGTAACAAAATAACGATATCCACCTCGCACCGACACACTCATTGGTCCACACACATCAGTATGTATGATTTCCAATAAATCTGTCGCCCGTTCCATTGAACCGGAAAACGGTGTTCTAGCTATCTTGCCCATAAGGCATGGCTCACGTGTATCAAATGATTCAAAATGAAGTGATTCCATAAGTCCACCAGAATGGAGTTTCTTCATGCGTTTAACGCCAATATGATCTAGACGACAGTGCCACATATATGCAGATATATCATTATCAAGTTTAATCCTTTTAGCATCAACATTATGAATATGCGTAATACTACAATCGAGATCCAACAGAAATAAACCATTCATCACAGGTGCATGACCATAAAATATATCATTCATATAAATCAAACAACCATTGTTTTCAGATTTTAAGGAATAACCACTTCGCATCAAACACGATCCGGATACAATGTTCATGCTTAGTGCAGGAACCAAATAACAATTATTTAGATTTATCACTAATCCCGACGGCATATGGAGAGGCAGTGTTCCGACGGCGATCACATCAACTCTTGATCCATTGCCGACCCGCATCGTGACCTCATCCCTTGCTAGCTGTCGCTTGTTCTGCATCCCCTGAATCGAGTTACATATATTAACAACCGATCCCATATCAAATACCCAGGTGCTACTACGAGTACTAGTCAAGTACACATCAATAACATGTATATCACATATACCTTTGTTTTCCTTGCCGGCCTTCTTGTCTGCCAAATACTTGGGGGAGTTACGCTTCCAATGGCCAGTCCCCTTGCAATAGTAGCACTCGGTATCAGACTTCAGGCCAGCTCAGGATTTCTTTTCAGGTGCGACAGCAGATTCGTAGCCCTTCTTTCCCTTCGGTTTGCCTTTCTTGTCTTTCTTGAAACCGGTGGTCTTATTGAACATCAACACTTGATGTTCTTTCCTAATCTCCACTTCTGCAGTTTTAAGCATTCATAGAAGCTCGGGAAGAGACTTCTTCATGCCCTCCATGTTATAGTTCATCACGAAGCTCTTGTAGCTAGGTGGCAGAGATTGGAGAACACGATGTATTCCTAGGTCAATGGGAATCGATATTCCCAAGGACACAAGCTTATTGGCGTACCCAGACATTTTGAGCATGTGCTCACTAACGGAGCTGTTCTCCTCCATCATGCAGCTAAAGAACTTTTCAGAAGCATTATAACTCTCTACGACAGCATGGGTATCGAAAATCATTTTCAATTCTCCCATGGTATCAAAAGCATTGCCATTTTCGAAACGCTTTCAAAGTTCTGGCTCTAGCCCATACAGTATGCCGCAATGAACTAAGTTGTGGTCCTCCTAAAGAGTTATATAGATATTCTTTTCCTCGTCAGAGGCATCAGGAGCTGGTGGGGGGCCTAGCGGTGCTTCTAGCACATATTGCTTTTGTTCAGCACTAAGGAGAATCCTCAAATTCATAGCCCAGTTGGTGAAGTTGCTACCATTCGCAGCAAGTTTCTCTTTCACCATGAACACATTGAAATTAAAAACAGGTGGTGCCATCTACAACAGAATTTGTAAAGTTTATTTAGACTAAGTTTATGATAGATTGAGTTCAACTAATCCAAATTGCTACTGAACTCCCACTCAAAAATGACATCCCTCGTGTCCTTTTGGTGATTACATGAACTAAATCCACTACACCAAGTCCGATCAGCACGTGAGTCGGTGTAGCTTCAAAGGCGAGCATCTGTATGGGCATCATATCAATTATATGACTCATGCTTAACCTTTCGGTCCGTGTTCCGAGGCCATGTCTGTACATGCTAGGCTCGCCAAGTAAGAACCTTAGTACTCGCTTGTGTAAAACTGTCTTACACCCATTGTATGAAAGCGTAGAGTCGAGTACACCCGATCATCACGTGATGTCTCGAAACACGATCCATAGAACGGTGCATACTTAAGGAAGAACACATTTTATCTTGATATTTAAATGAGGGATCATCTTACAATGCTACTAAAAGCACGAAACGATCAATATAAGATGCGAACATCAAATGTGTAAAGTGGGATGATATGGTCCATGTATTTGATCACCATCATATGCATCGTGGTATGATCTCTATCATTCCTTTGTGTGTAAGGCCAAGGTCTATGGAACTTACACGTTAAGTGTGTTGTAAGAGTATCTACCATACATCAACTTACAACATTACCATATCATGACACTAGCCCAACAACAATCTAAACTAGACGCCCCTAATTTATCCATTGCAAGTTTTACGTGGCTTAGGGCTTTCAGAGATACAACCAGTCTTACCTACAAACATGGAACCACAACAATGATAACCAAGTTATTAGCAACTCGTTGTAAATCATATATTGACTATAGTAGGAGAGACATACACCCTCCAGCCACTTATGCAAAACTAGTTGCATGTCAGTCGTGGAACCGGTCTCATGTGCGATGACATGTAAGGTTAGTCCGGGCCACTTCATCTCACAATGCCACCAATATCCAAAATACATGAAAGAAGCAAAAACATGATCATCATAGCCCACATATAAACATATGTGTACTACCCATGCAAAGCACCTACGCATAGATCAGGCTCTGATACCACTATTGGGTTCGCAGCATAGAAAACAAAAAAATCCTACGATGAGAACTATACGCCAAGATATATCTACTACATACAAGCAACGGGCGGAAATACATCCATAGACAACTTACCCTCGAAGACAACAAAGCTTTGTTAACGAGTTGGAACTCATGGATGATGTAGTCGTATGCTTGCCGATCTCAAGATCGTGTGGAAGTCCTAGCACTACAAATCAGCAGCGCATCCATCCTCGCACACACATTCAGGCCACCAAACAACCTCCACCTCCTCGCTCCAGCGAATCGGCGGAAGCAGCAACTCCTTCCAGACGCAATGCCACCGGGAACATGTATCTCGCTAATCCGAGACCGTGGAGAATATATCTAGAGGGGGAGAGAGATCCTTCATGAGGAGGTGTGCTTTCAGAGGGAGGAGAGGGGGGACTTTTATTGGAGAGGCGGGGATCCTCCTCTCCCATGGCCGGCGCCCATGGGGGGTGCCCCCACCTCTTACTCATTCATGTGGTGGAAGCTCCACTTACATCAATTTAGCCTCCACCCAAAGTTCCACTCACATGCATTAAATTTCCACCAAATTTAATGCAACTCTCATTTAATAAAACTCTTTTATTTATTTTATTCAGAATTTTGTTAATTACTTTAATTAACAAACATTTACATAAAACCCCTTGTAACATTTCAATATCACATGCAGAACCAGTTTCTGCAATTTCACCCGAAACAATTCCAGTTTCCATCAAAATAATTCTAGCGCTTTGCAATTCTTTCGTCTGAAACATATGTGCTCCAAAATGGTGATTGGCAACCCTTAAGTGTGTCACCCTATGGTTCGCAAATAATGCAGACATGATTGAGACTCCTCTCAAATCAATAATCAGAAGCGGGACTTGGAGATCCATACTGACTCCTGCACATTCAACGATGACTTCTGTGATCGTGAGAACCTTTAACACTAGTAATTTAATCCCTTTGTCTCATGATATATTACATGTCCGGGATTCGATCATCGGTATCCAAACACCTAGTTTGATCTTGTTACTGACATGCACTCTTTTCTCGTTCCATTGATATAACATTCTAGTGATCACATCACTTGCTTCCAAGCTATCTTAATGTGATACCACCTAGAGGGCCTAGAGTATATCTATATATCATCGGGATTGACAAATTCCACTCTTGATCCATGAGCCTCAACGTAACATCTTCAAAGTATCTGAACCCACCTTTAAGTCACCCTTTTATGGTGTGACGTTTGATGTTATCAAGTTACTCTTATGATGTCAGCAATTAACATGATCTCATGGTCTAAGGATAAAGATTACTTCATATGATGTTATAGCAATACAAACATAATGAATTTGATCGTAATGCTATACTTCGGATGAATGTTCATCATATCATTTCACAAATGTTGTGACCTCGTTATTAAAAACATCCAATGTCCATGATAAGGAAACTTTGATCATCTTATTAATCAACGAGCTAGTCTATAAGAGAGGCGTAACTAGGAACCTTTTATTTGTTTATTAAACACACATGTATTGACGTTTCCTATCAATACAATTATAGCATGCAAAATAAACATCTATCATTGATGCATTGCAAATGTATCTATAATTTTTGATGTTCCATGCTTGGTTTTATCCACTTTCTCATGTTTTGTTACAACTTTGGAGTACTTTTATTATGATTTCTTGGACTAACCTATTAACAAGAGCCACAGTGCCAGCTGCCTGTTTTCTGTTGTTTTTGGTTCCAGAAAAGTCAGAAAATGAATATTCTCGGAATTGGACGGGACAAAAGCCAAAGTGCCTATTTTCCAGAAGGGATCAAGTGCCAGAATACGAGACGGAGAAGGGCTGGGGGCCGGCCACACCACCTGGCCGCGCGGCTAGGCCTGGCCCGCGCCAGGGGGTGGTCTGGCCGCCCCCAGCACCCCCTCGGCCTCTCCTTCTGCCTATAACTTGCCCTCGGGACAAAAACCCTAGGTACCCGATCAAAAATCCACGAAAGAGTCTGTAGCCGCCGTCGTCTCTGTCCCTAGATCGTGGGATCTGAAGGTCTTCCCGGCACCCTGCCGGAGAGGGGAATTCACCCTGGTGGCCTTCTTCATCACCATGCAAGCCTCCGGTGTGATGTGTGAGTAGTTCATCCTTGGACTATGGATCCATGTAGTAGCTAGATGGCTGGTCTGTCCTCCTTTGTGCTTTCATGTTTAGATCTTGTGAGCTCCGTTCATGATCAAGATTGTCTATTTGTAATCCATACATGTTGTGTTTGCGGGGATCCAATGGATATTGAGATGCTATTTCAGATTGATTATTGATTCTACCATGTCTTTGTTATTTGAGATCTTGCATGCTTTCCGTTGTTAGTAGCTATCTTGGCCAAGTAGATGCTAGCAACTCCAAGAGTTAGTATTTATGCTCGATAGTGGGTTCATGCCTCTGGTAATCTGGGGAAGTGATAGAAATCTCTAAGGTACTAGATGTGTTGTTGCTACTAGGCAGAAACAACGATCCTTTGTTCATAGAACAATTGTATTGTTTACTTTACACGCAGTTCGTAAAGCAATAATGTATTGCTTGCAACTTAATACTAGAGGGGGTTCGGATGATAACCTGAAGGTGGATTATTAGTCATAGATGCAGTTGAATGCGGTCTATGTATTATGTTGTAATTCCCAATCAAGTCTCAGAGGAGTCAAGATGATTAGTATATGCATGTATTGCTTTCTCGGTGTTTGTCAATTGCCCTGCTGTAATTTGTTCACCCAGCATGTTATCTATCTAAGGAGAGCCATCTCTAGTGAAGTATGGATCCCGGTCCTTTACTTTACATACAATCTATAAACTGTTTCTGCTTTGTGTTTTCTTTCTGCAAACTTTTACTTTTTTCCATTCGATACGTTTAATCCTTTGTTTTCCGCAAAACAGGGTGAGATTGACAACCTCATCGCAAGTTGGGGACAAAGTTCTGTGGTTGTGTTGTGCAGGTCTCCACGTTGCTACTAGCACCGGTAGTGCGCCCTGTCAAATCTTAGCTAGTAACACCTTTGAGGTGTTTCCTTGCTCCTACTAGTTCGATTGAACCTTGGTTTCATAACTGAGGGAAACTTGCTGCTGTGCTTATCATACCTTCCTCTTGGGGTTCCCAACGAGCTCTACATCAACACCGCCATCAAGCATTTTTCTAGGCGCCGTGCATTGAGCCATCAATCATATACAAGGAATACATAAAACAACTTTATTATTGCCTCTCAGGGAACATTTCCTTCAAATCGCTCCTTGAGCTGTACTCTCTAGCTATTGCCTTAAATGCACTCAGACCGACCCTTGCTACGAGAACCTTTCCTCTCCTTATTTAGGCAGAGAGGCAACGGTCTCACTGGCCAGTCCGGCTGGCAGGCCCCATAGGCGGGTCCCAGACGACTGGTCATCTACCGTACTCGGTATACTTACATCCCATCCGAGTACACACGGTATGGTCGTCGTGGGCATAGTGAACACCGTGCCAGCCTGTCGCCAGCATCGGGCCACTGTTCCCGCGTCACCCAGCAAAGTCTTCGGTATGGCGGTGTAGTTGCAAGTCTTGTCATCGTACCAGGGCGTACCGTGCACTGTGCGGCACGTCGCTCTATCCTCCTGATTGAGTCTGGCTACGCTGATGTAGCCGGTCTCGTGCCTTGCTGCTCCTCGCGGTTCTGGCTACCGTGAAGTAGCCGGTCTGACTTTCTCGTGTCCGGCTATGCTCAGCCTGCCAGATGTGAACCGACTGCCATAGTTATTGTTCGGTTGGGGTATCCGGAGGTCATACCCCCAACAACATTCATGTTAGGGTTTCTAATGCCATTCTTCTATGACTTTAGATCATACCCTACCCACTTGTATATTTGTGAATGCTGCTAGGAATCAAGGTGTAAGGCTTATCTCTAACTTGATGATCATGGTTAATATCTCAACTTAGAATGGGATACTAAGATTACTTCTTAATTGTGATCCTGATAGTTCTATTATTAGGTGTTTGTAAGGGTTTAAGATAATAAATCAGACAAGGCTTTCATCCATAAACACTCATCTGGTTCTCTAATTATCTCTTGTAAGCTTCATTTATCCAATGGTTACCTAGCAATATGAAATGGTTCCACTGTCAATTTGATTCTGGGGCTTTGGTCAAAGAGGTAGACATGGGTCTTGTCCTGTGTTGATATGATCTTGGCTAAGGCTTCTAAAGAATTCCTATCCTCACACTTCACTAAGCTTGGATCATAGTTAAGGAATTCCTTTCCTAAATATACTCTATTTCTCTCTTTTATCTTATTCACAAACATCACATCTTCCTGAATAAGTCAATCATCTGACTCCACCATATCCATCATCATATGATGACATGGTCATGCCACTTCAACAATACTCATTCTCCATTCTTCTCCTAGTATCTATATAACTTCCATTGCTAAACTACCCTTGATGAATCCAATAATGCAGCTACTTCTAACTCCATTCTTTAATTCCATATTGCAACTGCTACCAAGGGTTGCAAGACTACAATCCTCACTATATTCAACAAGGGATATCAATCCACTAAAATAAGTATGTACTACTTTCATAACACAAGTTTGTTACTGTACCAGCTTGGTTAAACTACTATGCCTCCAACTACTCCATGCAACTCATACTATATACTTCATCATATTCTAGCTTGACTTCTCATGATCCAGCTAGATGACTCAGCTTAATAAGGCTTTTCCTAACTTGGTAGACTCACAACTCTTCTTCAACACCTAGTCATCTATTCTCAAATGACTTGAGAATAATGACCACCACCCTTTGATTATACTAAGCTTAGGCTTCTAATTGTCTGATCAAGATCTATAATCCACTAAGTAATAGACTTGTACTATCCTCTCTATAGGATTTATCTTGTTAGGGAAACTTACTTTAGGTTTATACCTATTTGGCTTAACAAGGTTATTACATGATACTCTAACACTACTAGCTTTCTTATGACTTCTCAAATATTAGTTAATTCTTAGGTTTAGATACTTCTTCTAGTGAACTCGTGAGTGAGTTAACCCCTCCAACATCCAATGGTTTGATCACCACTAAGGATCACATTCCATTGATGATGGGACACTCTACTATAACTAATTCCTCCTTCTTATTGATTTACTTAAGGTTTTTGGAAGGTCAGCATAATAGGTCACTAAGTTCTAGGTCAAAGATTAATCACTCAACCTTGATGATCAACTAACAATAGGACTTGGTTAAATAGGAATGTCACCTCTTAATATGATATTAAGGTATGTGATGGATGGTCTTGGCTTGAATTTCCTTTCTACTCTATTTGTGATATGAGTTAATGTTTAAGAAATACCATGATACCCATGGTAGGAATAACTATGGCAAACAAGTGTATCAAGATTTATTTATAGAGTTTCTTTACTTAAGTTATCTACTTAACTTGGTATTCAAGGTTTGTGGTAGATAATACCTTGATATCATCTTTAGAATATTAAGTATCCATCCTTGGGTTGTTGTATAGAATACCATGTAATGATCTCTAGAAGATCAAGTACTCTTTATTAAGTAGTGTGTTGTGACTTAGTTTTATTATATTTGATCTACCCTTAGATCAAATTATATTACCCAAAGGTAAGGTTTTAGCAAAGATCATATTGAAACTTATCGCAATCAACTTGATGATCTACTTCAGTTCCACCAAGTTAAGAGAAGCTTCAATCACTTTGACAAGTTTTATTTAAAAGTGCGAAAATTATCCAGATTTTCTATGCATGAATGCAATGCACACACCTTACATCAGCTTATTTCTAAGCTCTATGGCTAGGATGTTACACTAACCTGGCTATATTTCATTCCTTTTTTATCCATCCCCTGACCATCCTACTCCAAATAAATCACTGGTACACCTTGCAGGAAGATCGTGCCTTGCGTCTTTTGTCAACCGATGAAGAACACAACACTCTGGAATTTCATATATATGCAATTCATTCAAAACATGGAATATATGCTTGCACGGTAGACCTTTTCTAATCATTCTTCTGCAGCTGCACTTTATAGATTCTTTTTGATTTTCCGGTGTATATTCCATGGTGAACTGCCTCTTTTGGTTATTATGCCATGCGATGACATAAATTTCTACCCAGATCCCAGCTTCTTTTCAATATTCACTATGCCACCAACTTTCTTAAGATCATCCTGCAACATATAGAAGTTAGACGGGGTGAACGTGTGGGAAGCAGCTACCTCCAGTTCCCTACATGTAGTTACAGGCACCAGTAGAGTTTGTGAGGCCATGCAGTCATCTCGCGCCTCATTCTCACGGACGTGGTTGATGCAATTCTCATAATGCAATATCATATCCACTAAAGTCATTTATCCATCAAGGTGCCGGTGAAGCCAAAAACTATCTGCTAGATATGCTGCAACCCACATGCCCCTCTTCCTATACATACTCCTCAACCAAGTTTTGGTTTTCTCCAACTGCCATTTCCTTAAGAATGCCTGCCATCTCTGCTCAAATACGGCTTTCGACGTCGTGTAGAACAACATAGACCGAAACTCTCGCAAGGAGTTGCTACTAAGATGGACCTTCTTATTTTTTCAATATGCCAAGTACATATTCGATGCTAGACATCTAGAAATACTCTGCGTATTGCCCTAATCATCACCGAGTCAGCGTTTGTGATTACACTCAGAGGCATCTTCTGACACATTGCCTTCAGAAATGTTTGCAATAGCGACACATATGTTTCTTCTTTCTCATCTGAAACTATGGCACAACCAAATATAGGTGTCCTCCGGTGATTGTTCAGACCAACAAAAGGTATGAATGTCATACCATGGCGATTCATATTGTACATGCTGTCAAACACAAGGACATCCCCATAGTCCTCATAGTCCTGTACAGATTGGGAATCACACCAGAACATTCTTTTTAGCCATTCATCTTTATCTAACTCGTACTCAAAAAAGGATTGGGTCCCTCTCCTTCTTGCCAGCCATAATGCCAATGGTCGTGGCAGCATCACCTTTCGTCAGTAGTATTCTCTTCTCCTTGTTGCAAAGGTCGTACATATACCTCCTGATGTACCCAACACCACCGTACCATCCACTTTTGCTGATCATGGAATCCATTATGGTGTGCTTCCTAATTCCTGCAGCACCCATAGTTAATATCTCAGCCTTCTAGTACTCTTTTATTTTTCTATGCGACCAAAGAAAAGGTACTTCATCCAGTCCTACTAACACATGACTATGATTAGGCTCAAAACTATTAACATACCATACACCAAGTTTTGCATTAAGCTTGATAGTCAGGTGAGCCCCACACTTGCATCGAGACAGAGCTCTGAGCCCCAACTGCGTCCCTCACTGGTCATTAACCTCCTACCACGCTAACCTTCCCTCGAACACAAATAATGTCTGTAAATCAAATGTTTCCTATGCTTCTTGCTATGTCTGACCTTATCCTTTCTGATGCTAAATCCATTATCTTTAGCATCGGAAGCAGCGGCTTCACAAGGAAAAGTCATCTCCTTTATCTTCATGAACATATCCATATTATC
Source organism: Avena eriantha (assembly GCA_910589775.1). NCBI lineage: Eukaryota > Viridiplantae > Streptophyta > Magnoliopsida > Poales > Poaceae > Avena > Avena eriantha. Next base: position 86,343,175 of record OU342746.1, on the reverse strand, counting down.
ATCTGCCTTGCAAACATCATTGAGATTCTAGCTCCCATCCTCAACTGGGGCCTGCACATGAAGATCAAAGAAATGAAAACCTAAATAATTATTTGTCCATCAGATATTATGTTTTTCACAGGAAATATATATGACGAGGGGTAACCTCGGCAATTCCATGAAAAAAGGACTCAGGGTTTCACGAAAAAATAACACTGCGGATTTCGTCGGATGTGAGGAGAATAATGGAGTCAAAGTCGCCTGAATATTTGGTGAATCGCAATATTACAAATTGGTTGGGGATTGTTTGCTATCCTTGCCCAAGCCTCTCTCATCCTATATATAATAGGTCGGGTCTTAAAGCTGTATGCGGATAGGTTACATATACATGATTACAATACCAACTCGATGTCGTTGCTTTTTCTTCTTTCCTAATACAACTACAACCTCTGTCGGTTGATCCTTTCAGGCTATCATATTGAATCTTCATGGGTCGTTAACCTTTCTTCAGGCCTAGGTAGCAAATCATAGGTTCCCAAGTAATCATACCTATATCAGTAGCCCCCGAGACTCTACTTGAACCGTAGATTCGGGTTGAGTCTCAAAGATACGTTTAATTCTTTTCCTTTGTTTTTATTACTTTTGATTTCATAGGGATTTGGTACAACAAGCCTAATGCATCCGACGGATCGAGAATCTGTTAATTGCGCCTAGGTAAAAGAAAGGTTCTCCTACATGAAATTCAAGTCCCCGGGCCTGAACTCGGAATTTATTACTAGCATAATTCAGTTCGGGCCGCTGAGGTCTTACCGAATACTGAATCTTAGTTATATTTTATCGGGTACCCACCGCGTTCGTCCATGACATTGGTGGTACCATTTTGTCCGTTCGCTCCAATGTAGATTACTTTGAAATTAAGCCTGCTAATTCCTTCCAAGGATGGAAAGCCAAGTGGTTTTATATCAAGGATTAATCAGTCGAGGGTCAGTCTTTTGGGTTAGCCCTCTTTGACCCTAAAAAACTTGCCGCAAACTTGACTCCTAGGATCAACATCCTTTTGCTGAAGAAATGGCGGAGATCCAACCACATCTTTACCGCATTTAAAACTATAGCATGAGGTTGGCAAGGAATTATCTGGTCTTCAGATTCTGGTGTATTTCTTGTGGATCCACGTGCAACCACTACAGGCCCCTCTTTGTGGTATGTGGGCGTATACCAAAAGAGGATCCAATGAGGATTTCTCGGGACGACCTAACCCTCATGATTTACTAAAAAAGGGTTCGTAGTTTTACGACCCTTACAGCGAAGAGTGCGGTTCCATCTGATTATCATGTAGAGCCTTTTGGAAAGAAGAACTGCCTTCCTGATATTAATTCTTTGCTCTTTGTTCACCATTTTTGTTCCTTTTGCAATTGTTCTCTTTTGTGATTGCTGGTTTTATGTTTGCACAGGATTATGATCATCTGTCTTGCCTTCCTCTTCTTCCTAAGAGTGGTGAACTTCTCGCCTGTCCTTTTGCTTCCGATGATCTCCCTATGACTAGGACTGCCGCTGATGAAGAGATTGAAACATCTGCCGTGGAATCTTCATCGAGGATGTCGTCGCTTCCGTTGGCTTGCTCCGAAGATTTTCGTGTTGCGCCTGTTGGTGTAAGGCGGAAACGTCCTAATGTCGCGGAAACCATCGAGGACTTAGATGATTCTATGGCCTCAAAACCTTTGGGTGTCGTTCCCTTGTCGTCGGCTCCTCCTCCGAATAACTTGTTCCGCTTTGCGCAGTACGTATCTTCGTAAGAGATTTTCTTCTCTTTACAATTTTGTCAGATGACTTAGTTACTGATGCTTCTTTATTCTTCGTCCTTGCTCTTGTAGTGGTGATGATGTGGAGGACCTGACCTCGTCTCCTCTTGGCACTTCTTTTGCTCTTGCTGCTGAGGTCCCAAAAGATTTCCTCGCATCTTCTATGGATCCACTTGTCTAGAAGGATGTTGCTGCTTCACCGAAACCCCCACCGCCAAAGAAAAGAAAATCGGCTGGCAATGGTGTGGTTATATATAAGAGCCCTGCCGAGGTGGATATGCAAGATGTAAGTACACCCGTTATTTTGTAATTTCACCATGGACCCTCCTTTACTTGTCTTTCCTAATGCCCTTCTTTGCAGCCTGTGATGCATGAGATGGTTGATGAGGCCTCTCACTTCATCAATTTTTGTGATTTCTGTGCTTCCTCCCATTTTTCTGACTTTTTGCGTTACTTTCTGATTTCTTCAGCCGCTGTCAAGGAGTCTGAAGTCATCCAACATGATGCGTTGGAGCATGCCGCTGATCTAGAGACCAAAGTTCGGATTGCTGAAAAAGCTTTGGAAGAGGCCAATCAGAAAGCCAGCACTGATGTCAAAGAAAGAGCCAAGCAAGCTGCCACCCAAGATGAAATTCTTCGGAAGCACTTGGAGGCCCTCAACACTTCCTTGACTCATAAGTTGTCGTTTGGCAAGAGAAGATTTTTGTTTTAGTCCTTATTGCCTCTATGTTCTTACCATCCCCCCTTTTTGTATGTGTAGAGCTGTCTGACCAAAATTTGCTACTTGACGAATATAAAAAGGTTGATCCTTTAACGGATGTTGTTAGCACTTTGGAGGCTAACAGTGTTCATGTGTGCAACCTTCTTATCCACTCGTGTCGTGCCTTCAAGAGCCTACATGCCAAAATCTTTCCATCGATGGAGATGCCTGCTGATTTGAACGACCCCGTCTTTATTTTTGGTCCTGATCCAAGCCCCCTGGTTGGCTATAGTGTGACACAGTCAAAATGCGGTGCTGAAACTTCAATGGCACTGGCGGTGGCGCACTACGAGCAAGTAAACTAGGAGAAGGTTAGCTCCTCTCTCCCGGTCAACTCCAAAGGCCAAGCACTTGATTTGAACCCTTTCATTAAGAGGGCCAAGAAATATTCCCGGATCCTTCTGGGCATAAGCTTAGGGCCGGAGAAAATGACTACCCCTTCTTTGACTGGTGCTCCCTCTTCGGCTCCTGCCCTGCTATAACTAATGCTCCTTCTGCTAGTGCGACTTTATCATTGGAGAAATCAACTATGTAGCTTTGTTTCGTAGTTTTTTGTGGTACTTTTGTAAGGAATATTGAACTTGTCCTATTGCTGGAATGCTTCCTTTTGTCGGGGAGAGAACATCTGTACATATGCATATGAGTGGCTCTCTGTTTTCTAAAGGTTTCTTATCTTTCGTGTGCTTTTGCCAGATTCTAAGTGATTCTATGGTTCCTCCTCCGCCTACGCAGATGTCGGATGCAATCTCGTCCACCTTTGGGACGGGTGCAATCGAGACTGCCCTTGTCCATATAGTGGATCCGCCGTTGTATGCTGAAAAAATTGAATAGGTGAATAAGCTTGAGAGAAAACTTCAGGTTGTTCAATCAATGGTGGATATCGCCCAGTCGAAAACGCGCCATGCCCTTGATCGCAAGGCGTACTTCTTGGACTAGATTTTTGGTGCAAGTGAGAAGATGTTGTGTAAGTCCCCATTTTTTTTCTGTTGCCCCCTTCTTGTAGGGTGCCAATGTTTTATCTTCTTGTTTTTAGGTACTCGATTGTGCGAGAGGGAAGAGACCGAAATCAAGCTCTTGTGTCTGCTTCCCAAAATTCTGGGAGAGATTTTTAGATTCATCACCATCGTGCTTATGTTGTGGCTCTGCTTCAGGATCACATATCTGAGGTGGAGCTATTTTTTGAGTGTTGTCGTAGATCACTAGCTATTGTTTACAACGCCATGTTTCCTCGGGAACCACAGCCTCAGACTTTCGCTGATTTGATGGCCAAGTTTCGACAGGGTGAACGGAACCATCATTTTGTGAAGCTTCAACTTGTGGCGGGAGCTAAACTTGCTCTATCTTGGGTGCATGCTCATCATCCGATGCTAGACTTGGACATTATATTGTCAGGGCTGACTTATCCTTCTGGTGGTGGTCTTGTTCATATGTCACCGCACTATGCCGCTGCTCGCAGACCCGCGCTTAGGATTGTTCGAAGGTGCCTCGAGGTAGACGAGGAATTTTTTATGAACTTTACTATCTAATTGCTTTGCTTCCATTGTGTAGCTTTGTACTTTTTAGAAGGGTAACTGTATAGAGCTAATTTATACTTGTCAAAAAGGTCGTATGCTTTGTACAAGATTTTGGCTGTATATTGTATTTTTTGTTGAGGATCTGATGAACTGATGTCTTTTTTCTTAACTACCTTCAAGTGCCTTATAAATTTTTATGCCGAGAAATACTTTATTTATTTATTGATAAGTATAAATGGATACATTGCATGGGCATAATCGCCTGGCATTGGCCTTATTGAATATAAGAGTAATGATCTTTCCTAAAAACTACAGCTTCTGTCTTGAGGTTCTCCATCATGTTCCTTGTTAGCTTGATATAGACTTGAATTTCTCGACTGGAAGCGACATATCTGTATGGCAGACAAGAGGGAGAAAAGGTTGATTTGCTCGGTCGCTTGTACTTGAAAAAACCGTCGAGTACACCTTCTTACGGGGCACCGCAGGTGGAGGCCGAATAAGTAGATTTCGTTGGTGCACGGTGCTCCTGATTTTCTGGGGTTTGTTCGTTGTGTCCTTTGTGTAGTATCTCTTCATCCTCTATTTTCAGCTGACCAACTTGCGTCTCCATCCCGAAGGGTTTTGATATTTTGTTGAATTCTCGATTGCAGCTATCCGAATGGTTGAAGCTTCCTTTTACTGTTATGACTCCAATGGGGGCTGACATTTTTCGCACTAGATATGCATAGTGGGGGTACCACCATGAATCTAGCGAAGGCTTGTCGTCCTAGGATCGTGTGATACTATGATGGCCAGTCCATGACTTTGAACTCTAGTTTTTTGCACCTGAAGTTGCCTCTCGATCCGAAGACCACGTCGAGGTGCACTTTGCCTAAAGGAGTCTCGGCTTTGCCTGGAACTATTCTGTGAAAAGTTGTATCCGTTGGTGCTAAGTTTGTCAGGGATCAATTCATTGCACGTAGAGTTTTGGCATAAATGAGGTTGATGCTGCTCCCCGCATCCAAGAAGACCTTGATCATGTTGAACCTGTCAATTTGTGCCTCCACTATTAGTGCTGATTGACCAGGTCGTGGGACCCGAAGTGGGTGGTCAACTCTGTTGAATGTTATTTCTTTCTCTGACCAATGAAGATAGTTTGGTGTAGGAGGTGGTGTTGTTTCTGCCATGTTCACTTGTCTAGTGATCAGCTTCTATGTCCTATTGGAGGGTCGCCCCTTCTAGATCATCGACATGGCTCCTTTCGATACTCATTTTCTTGGTTGGTTGTGTTTTGCGGCTGTCCTGATGGCGGATGCCCCGGTGGTGGTGGTGCATCGATAGCAAAAGCGTCGGGTGTAGTAGCATAGCCGTGTTTTGTTGATTCAATTGCCCTTGCATTGTATAACTTTTGCATTTTTAAGAATGTTTTGCAATCCTTTAGGAGGTGATTGGATCGCCTTTTCCTGTTGAGTCGATGTAAAAGTGCATATTGCATGGTCCTTCCCACATTTGTCCTGCTGATATGGTGTGTCTTGATTTATTGGCTAGTACCGTTGTTGCGGCTGGCTCCCACCAGCGTGTCCTTGCTACTGCGATACCCGTTGTTGTAATCATCGTTTTGTCTGTTGTCCCCTCCAGAGAAGCCAGCTGCGATGTAACTTGGTGTGTTGTACCCATCATTATTTCGTCGCCTTCTATCATTATTGCGCCTATCTCTATCTTCTTCGAGTGAGCGAGCTCTTTTGTTGTGTAATGAGTCTTCTCCATCGACCCAGCGATTGGCCATATCCATCAGCTGTGAAATTGTCTTTGGTTTAATTCGCCCAAGCTCTTCAATGAATTCTTGTTGTCGAAGTCCATCATTGAAAGCATTGATTGCTCTTTCGTCAGATATGGTTTTAGCCGAATGTTTGATGATGTTCCACTACTGAATGAAAGCTCGTATTGATTCTCCTGGTTTTTGTCTACAAGCTCTCAATAGTTCTAGCGACGGGGTTGCTTGAAGGTGGACTAGAAATTTCTAATGAATTTGTCCTCTAGGTCGTTCCAGCTGCTGATGGAATCTTTGGGTAGTTGTCTCCACCAGGAGCAAGCTGCACCGGTTAAGTGTAGCTGCAAACTTTGCATTATGGTAGCCTTGGAGCCACCTTGTACCTTAACTGTGGCCAGATAATCTGTTAACCAAGCTTCAGGCTCTTGGAGGTCGTCGTATTTCTGAAGATCTTGAGGTAATTTGAAATCTTTTGGTACTGGAGTATTGCGAACCCATCGGGAAAAGCAACTAGCTCCACATAGTTATTGCTCTTCCTCATTGTCACACTCATAGTACCTTCGTATGCTGCGCTCTTCCCTAGATCTATCGATCTTTAGTTGTGTGATGTCGTTTCTTGCGTCATTTCACGGCTCTGATCCTGAGAAGTGGACCCGATGTGGCGATCGTGATCGTCGGGTATGCCCTATTTGCCGAGGACTGTCTTGACGGCGTGGGGATCTATCGGGTTGGCGCGTGATCCTTTGCTCTTCCTGTGTGAGGGATGCTCCTACCATGCCGAGGTTCATCAGGGCGGAGCGGTGGAGGGATGCACGAGGATCGTCGGGTGCAGTTTGAGTTGTGATCAGGTATGTTTGTGCGGCTACAATTGCTGCTTGAGCCGTTTTTCCTTGACATTTCCTGCTTGATCTATTGACATAAATGATAAATCCACGTCTTGGATCAGTTCGCTTCTTTCTATTTTGGGGATGTTCTATAGTCGAGATGTTCCTCTTCTTGGCAGCGCTCCTCCTATCATGCTCCCTGATTCTCGGGTGGAGCTTAGTTGTGCCCTTCGTAAGCTGGATTCGTCGGCAAGCCTTTTTCTTTCATCCAGCTGCATCTGCATCCAGGTCTATTTTTTGTGATGAAGCAAATGCTGATATGCTAGTAGATCTTCACGCGTGGCGTCAGCTGTCATGGGGACTACACCTGAAATTGCCGCTCTTGCTTTTTACCATGCTTTGGCTAGTAGCCGGAGAGTTTGCCTCTCGCCTCCGCGCGGTTCTCCTCCTCCTGGGGTTACGCGGTTGTATGTTGGGTCTTCCCTGTTTCTGCGCTTTCCTTCGGTTCCGTGGTTTCCTGCATTGTCACTTGATAGTATATCGTTAGGGTTAAAAATTGGATTACCATTGGAGTATTGCTAAGTTGTTGTATCTCCGATGATCACGCAGACTTGGTGATGAGTAACATATGAACTAGTGACGTCGTCATCTGAATTGATGGAGACACTGTCGGGTGAATCAGTGAAGTCCATTAGTTTCTGTTCTGGGTAGATTTTTGCCATCCTTATCCCAAAGTCGATGCTTTCGCCGCTTTCCTCGGGTTTAGAGTTTGGTGGGCTTGTGTCATGTGGTGGAGTTAGTAGGGACTATGATCCGAAGGAAAGATTGTCATAAAGACCATCAAGGTCCCCCAAATCTGCCTGATCTTGCTTGCTTTCTTCTGGTGCCTCGATTTCTGTCGTGACCTTCATTGAGGATCCGACAAATGATGTTGGTATCGCTGTAAGCATGGTCTTTTCCACCAATGGTTCTGATGTAATCAGTGCCGAAGGGTGTAATTCTTTGGGGTCTTCTACTTGGAAGTGGAAGCTTTCGATGATTAGATCGGATCCGCCATTGAATTCGGTTGGTACTATCGAGTGGGCGGGTATGGAACCGCTTTTGTTGGGTTGCTGTTTGGAAAAGAGGGTTCTGCCGAATCCATGGTTCCAGCGTTCAAGTTTCCCACAAATGACACCAATTGATGAGGGGTAACCTCGGCAATGCCCATGAAGAAGGACTTAGGGTTTCGCGGAAAGAGAATGCTGGGGATTTCATCGGATGTGAGGAGAACAATGAAGTCAAAGTCGCCTGAATATTTGGTGAATCGCAATATTACAAATCTCTTGGGGATTGTTTGGTATCCTTTCCTAAGCCTCTCCTGTCCTATATATAACAGGTCGGGTCTTAAAGCTTTATGTGGATAGGTTACATATACATGATTACAATACCAACTCGATGTCGGTGTTTTTTCTTCTTTCCTAATACAACTACAGCCTCTATCGGTTGCTCCTTGCAGGCTATCATCTTGACTCTTCATGAGCCGTAAACCGTTCTTCAGGCCTCGGTACCAAATCATAGGTGCCCAAGTAATCATACCTATGTCAATAACCATAAAGCTTACCTCCACATTGTTCGCCTCCTTTGGCTCCCCAGAATCTATTACAACAAAAATAGCACTCTCCATGTCCGACTCACCATAATAGTCGTACACATTTTGAAGACCACCTATTTCCTGCACAAAACAATAACAACACAATTACTCGTCCTATAATGGCCATTTAGTTTGTTGCTTCACAAATAATTAGTACACTCTATGTACCTCATTAATGTATTCCTCGAACAGAGACTCGGAATTGCTTTCCTCCTTATCATTGTCTATGTCCATCTATATAAATTAGTATCATCAATAATGTTGTAACATTAACCTTAACATAATGATTTCGCTATCCCTAATAATTGAATCTAATAAAATAACTTACATTAATAACATCGGTGATCACATGCTCCGAGCTATCCCCACCATCTGACATCGAATCTACAGATAATTCTTCACTTGCTGACATAGATTCATCTACCCAATCACCAAGACCTAAACTAGAACCATCTAACCCATCTGCAGGAAACTCAAACCAAGGTTCCTTCTCTACCTCAAAAGTACCCAACCTAGACTCCGCCATTTCCTACAACAGTACATTACTTTAGTACATCAACAAAGAATACAAACAATAGATATAGTAATCATATTTGTACACATGTCATCAAGATTACTGGTCATGGACTTACCGAAGAATGAATCAAACTACCACACTAGTAGATGTACCGCGGAAGAAGCCCACCCCACGTCACTGGTCGATGCGTCAGATGAAGAAGAGTAGTGGATGAAGAACCCCACGTGCATGACGGGAGAACCTGACCGTGGCCGCATGATGAAATCTCCCCAACACCTTGATAGGATTGGTGGGGCGGAGCCCCTAACCCTAGCCGACCCTAACCCTAGGTTGCCATTAAACCTAACCCCATAGGGTACAGAGGGTACCCTCCATGCTTCTGAAACCCTTACGCGGCAGAGATGGCAGAGATGACAGTCACGCGTACCGACTTTGTCCGTCCGCCAGCGACGTGCCGTTTTCCTGACCTAATACATATGCGGGAGTAGCGCCTATTAGTTTTAAAACACCACATGCATGACGTGGGCCCGGAATATAGGATCATTACTGGGCATGTGATCTTTTTTTCCGAATGCACCGTATAGGTACTGTTGTTGGGGATATACTTTCCGGGTTTCCTCAGCGTACCTCAATGACCAGGGTGGCCCACTTCGGGTTAGAGCTTTGCTTCACGGGCGGCCTAGTCAGGGAGAAGAACGGAGTCCAATCCGGCTATGGGAAAGCCCAGAAGACTTACCGACATAGGCCCATAGTGTTACTTGTAGTTCAAGATGTACTCTGTAACCGACTCTTAGTCGTAGCCGGATAGATCTCTCCTGTAAACCCTAGGCCGGATATCTATATAAGTCGTCCTAGGGAGAGCCTTTAGGGCACCCTCACAATAGTCTACAAACTCAACTCGCACAGGCAAAACCCTTGTAACCCATATTCTGGCTCTGCCATATTACTGGATTGCTACCAGGAGTAGGATCCATCCAAAGCCGGTGGATTCGACCTGGGTAAACTTGTGTGCTCACCGTCCTGGAATATCGTACGACTCACACCCCTCTCTTACACACACCTCGAGGACCTCCTCATGGCGTACTTGTCATCAATCCGACGACAGTTGGCGCCCACCATGCGGCAAGTGAGCTTCAGATCTACGTTCCGAGCGGAATCCGCAAGAATCATAAACGGTGAGACTATCTCCGTTGGTCGCATCCTCTACGCCAGTAACGTCCCTCTCATCGTCCTAGACGAGACCTGGATTCCGGCTAGGGAAGCCGTGACCGCCCACACCATCATGTCTTTTGGTGAGATCGATGTTTACATCGGTTTCGCTAAACCTGTCCCACCCACCCCAGCGGTGATGATAGAGGCAGAAGAATTTTCGGGGTCCCCTTTGTCCGTGGAGGCGGCAGAGTTCCAGATCTCAGAAAACCCTAATCCCACCCGGCCCGCACCAGTTGCGGAGATAGTGGAGAAAGCTGAACCTGAGGTAGATCTCGCAGTTCAAGTTGGATCTGGAGTGGATCTCCTTAGCAAGGTTGAATCCTAGATCGACCCACCTACGGAGGTTGAAATCCAGGAGGAGCGGGAAAATAATCTCGGTTCCGGCTCCGGTAGTGCTGGAACTGACAGACCTCTCATGAGGTATACGCTGAGGCGCATAATGATGCAAGACGCAAGCATGGACGATATTCTCGAGACCATCAGATGTTTCGAGGAAGCCGATCGCGAGAGCCACAACTACCTCAGGAGGCATGCGTCGCATTTTGTCGGATATGTGGGATCCGGATCCGGCTCTGCTGATGTTGGAGACAACACCGACTCTGTACTGGAGGCTATCGGAACAAGCGTCGAACTACCGGCATCTTCAGATGACTCCATGATGTCGGCAGACTTCCGGAAGTTCTCTGCAGAATATGAAGAGGATCTTAACTCCACAACTGCTGCAGAAGGAGAAGACATGGACGAAGGATCCGGAGAAAACTTTCCCAAAGCATAGGACCACATGGAACTCGGAGATTATCCCGAGAACCAAATGGCCGAAAGTACCGATCAAAGTTTGACTCCGGGAAACGGGCCCAAAGTCGTCTTTGCTACCAGCGCCTCCAAGAAGGCAAAGAAGAAGAACAAGAAGAACAATACCCCAGCAAAAGATCTTCCGGCAGAGGAAGTGATTGCCGAGGAATATGAAGAAGACTCGGATGGAGCACTTATCCTAGACGAGCCAAAAGAAGAATCAATGGATGGACACGTGATCACTGAAGGTGCGCGTAAAGTCATCGATGCTGCATTAACTACACCTATCCCTACAGCTACAGAACTTACGGCTGAAGAACTGGATGAAAGGTCTCAAGCCCTAGAAGTGCGTCGTCAAGTACTCTTGGGTGAAGCCAAAAACATCGAGGAGGAGAAGAAACGCATGGCAACTACGAAAAAGTACATCTCTCAGCAACACTAGAAGACCCGGAAGCGCCACCCGCGTGACGATCAATTCCCGGAAGTACACAAGGTTCTCTTTGAAGGAGACCCAGGGATGCCTCATCTCGACAACAAGGGAGATCTAGTGTATCCAACACCGGTACAGAACACTGTCGCAACTCGAGATATCCTGTCGAATAATCTAGGCCCAGAACAGGTTCGATTGGGCATCAAGCTACTCACCAAGGGCCTTGAATAGCAAAGGGCCACGAAATCCGGAAGCGGAAAACTAGACTCGAAATCCGACCAATGTCGCACGGACACGGCCTAGAATGATGTAAGGCCCTAGCGTGTTCCGGAACAGCACTACCGTTTCGACCATCGGGAAGACAACTACTCAAGAACCGGATCTTCAGGACAACATCACAGACTTGCACATGACTGGCCCAATGTCGCTCCAGCTGCCGAGCAAGAAGCAATTGCTGCACTGTATCCGAGAAACCCTCCCCGACGAGAGTCGAACGATCATAGGGGAGAAGATAAAGAGAAACGTCGGGAGGAGGACCGTCAAAGGATGCCACCTCCTAGACCTACAAACCGTCCGTCTGAACCCCACCATGGTGGGAGTGACGGACAAAGGAATGACGGAAACCATGCCGACACAAGCCGGCAGGGGGCTTGTCGTAATGAAGACCCTCCCCGGAACTGGAATAATGACGCTCCAGATGGAGGCCAGCGATCAGCCGGAAACAACCCAGCTGCCCCACCCTCTCCACCAAGAAGCCATCACAATGACTCTCAAGGAGGCCAAGGAGGACGTCGTGCCGGAGGAGGTGGTGGTAGAAGTCGAAGTCCGGCTCCAAGGCACGACAGCCATAGCCGTCACTCAGGACGACGATCTTTGTCTCCAAGTGATGCGCGACACTGGATTAACTCCAACATAGAGGTGTGACGCTACGAAAATGACGACATATACGTGGGCCCAAAATGCTTCGGACCACGCATAAGAGCAAGAAATTCCCAGAAGGATTTGCTATCTCAAGACACATTCAGGCCTACGACGGTATAGCTCGGCCAGATACTTGGCTCCAGGATTTTTTCCAGGCTTGCTGCATCGCCAAAGGAAGAAACAGCCTGGTCGCAACCCGATATCTCCCACTCATGTTACGGAAGACGGAACGATCATGGCTCAATGATCTTCCGGAGAACACCATCCACAACTGGTATGACATGCAAAATGTGTTCTTTCAGAATTTCGAAGGGACATATCGGAGGCCCTGTACGGTAGGAGACCTACAGTGGTGCACCCAGAAACCCGGAGAAACTTGCCAAAATTATCTCGGACGATGGATCGACACCAAGAACTCATGTGAAGGAGGAAATGACCAGACTGCGATTAAAGCTTTCATTGCAGGACTCCCAATTGGTTTACTACGTCATCGCTTGAAGTGTGACAAGGTCACTGATTTGGGAGAAATTATAGAAACAGCGAGCAAGTATGCAAATGCTGATGACGACGGAGAGGAATTACTGAACGCCCTAGCTGTACCATGATGTCTACGCACTTCTATTCTTGTAGACACTTGTTGGGCCTCCAAGTGCAAAGGTTTGTAGAACAGCAGCAAGTTTTCCCTTAAGTGGGCCACCCAAGGTTTATCGAACTCCGGGAGGAAGTGGTCAAAGGTATCCCCTCTCAAGCAACCCTGCAATCAAGATACAAGAAGTCTCTTGTGTCCCCAGCACACCCAATACACTTGTCAGGTGTATAGGTGCACTAGTTCAGCGAAGAGATAGTGAAATACAAGTGGTATAGATAATTATAAGTGGTAACGGTGATAGGAAATAACTTGATGGCGTGGAAGAGACTAAAGGCAAACTGAAATAAAGATGAAAGCAAGCAAACATGTAATAGATCTAGTAGCAAACGGTGTATCAATGCTTAGAAACAAGGCCTAGGGATCATACTTTCACTAGTGAACACACTCATATAAATATCTTCCATTTATGATACTACTCTTAACTACTCTCCAGTTGGACACTCTAATTGATGGTAGGGCCATAACAGCACACCTCAAAGTAAGTCTTTCCCATCTAGAAAACCCCACACTGTCACCTTGAGTACTAGATGAGTCCAACAAACACCACAATTTCATAAAGATATCCAACTCCAAATATAACTCATAACAAGTATTTGAGAACTCTAGCCTAAGTGCCACCATGGTGTGCACGCTGTCACTTTCACACACATGGGGAGAGCAGAGATCTATTAAAGCACTTGAGTAGCAAGGTAGATCTATAGATTACAAGCTCATGATCTCAATAAGATCATGCATAGAGAGAGAGATGAACACATAGCTACCGGTAGAACCCTTAGCCTCGAGAGAGAACTACTCCCTCCTCATCATGAGAATCAGCAATGGTGATGGAGATGGCAGTGAAGATCGATGGAGATGGCTCTGGGGCACTTCCCCATCCCGGCAGGGTACCGGAACAGAGACTTTATGTCCCCCGAATCTCCCCTTCGGTGGCAGCGGCGCTGCGGAACTTTTTGTGGCTAGAGGCTTGATGATTTAGGGTTTTGGCTTCGGGAGGCTTCTTATAGGCCAGAGGACAAGGTCGGTGGGCGGCCAGGGGTCCCACACCACCTGGTGGCGTGGCCAGGGCTAGCCCGCGCCACCATATGGTGTGGCCAGGCCCTGGCCCTCCTCCATCTCTGCTTCGGGCTCCGTGAGACTTCTGGTAAAATAGGAACTTTGGCTTTTGTCCCGTCCAATTCCGAGAATATTGATTTTCTGACTTCCTGGAACCAAAAACAACAGAAAATAGGCAACTAGCACTATGGCATCTTGTTAATAGGTTAGTCCAAGAAATCATATGAAAAGTACTCCAAAGTTGGAACAAAACACAAGAAAGTGGATAAAACCAAGCATGGAACATAAAAAATTGTAGATACATTTGCAATGTATCAACATCCCCAAGCTTAACTCCTTCTCGTCCTCGAGTAGGTAAGTGATAAAAAGAAAGAATAATTTTTGAGGTGACATGCACCATCAAAGACTTGATCAAAGTATTTGTAAAACATTCAAAGCTGGGATCATAGTACTTCAATCATAGCATGAAAGACAAAGTTCTAGCAATAAGCAAAGAGACTATGATGCAACATGAAAAGGCACAAACAAAAGATTCATGAATAACAATGCTTTGCAAGACTTTGTTTGTTTCACATAAAGAAAACATGGCATACTAGTATTCAACTTGTCCCTCATAGAGTAGCAAATATAAATGCATAGGACACCTTCGAAGTTCATAAGAGTGACTAGATACAATATTTTAAAACAAGCAATATCAAGTTATGCATCAATCAACTACTCTTGGGACAATGCACATAGAACTAATAATGGCCACTATGCTCTCAAAGTAGGTGCATAAAGATAGAAGGTGGAGACTCAATGTAATGGTGGAAGAAAAGCCTTTTGTAAAAGGAAGTAGGGATTCAAGTCTCATAAAGAGCTTCCAAAAATTATGGTACTTATAGCTTTCAGCTCTCATTGCCCCTATCATAAGCATCTTGAAGTGATTAAGGTTAAAGTGAACAAACTATGGTGTACATGCTTGACGAAGTATAAGTCAGAAATATCATGTCCCTTGTATACGAGGGACGCTCCTCATTCTACTCAAGTTTAGTCACCAGTAAGTTCTTGTCATCGTAAGTACATGTGTATCATAGAGTACCGCCAACGGGGTACCCCTTGCCCGATGATACGGAAGAATCCCCATATCAAAATGACAAGGCAAGCAGACAACAAGCATCTCAGCATTCTTCTTATTTACCATGGGAATATGGTGCTTTTTTCTCTCTTTCCTCTTTTCATAGTATCTCTTTTTTTCTCTTTTCTCTTTTTTTCTCAATATAGGACTCTTTTTTTATAAGAAGAATGCTTCATAGACAGCTCATTATGGTTACGCTGCAGGTTTCCACCATGTCAGCATGGATTAGACCAGCGGCCCAGGTGTTTCTCTAACACATATACATAACTCCATGGACTTACAAGCTCCCCTTTCATTTCACACCGACGACATCCATATACAAAAGAGCATGATATCAACTAGGTACAAGTACCAAGTGCAATGTTGAAAGCGTTCCCCATGAAAGCATGGTTCTGCTAATTCCCAACAAATAAGTGCAAGCATATACAACATAGAAGACACAATGGTTCAAGTTTATTAAGGGCAAGTAAAGTAAAGTGTGCCATCAAGTTCGTGAGAGCTTTAATCACTAGTTTTCTCATAACAAGTTTAATTTGGAAGGTAAACAAAAGCATGAATATACTTGGAATAGCATAAGCTAGCAGGTAGGTATGGTGGACTCTTTGGAATAACTTGGTTTAAGGAGTTAGATGCATGAGTGGAACTCATACTTGGTTATGGAGGCTAGCAAAAGACTGGGAGCGACAAACTAAGAGAGCAATAATGGCCATAATCATGCAGAGCGACAAAACATCATTGATCAAAGCATAAAGTGATACTACAAGTTGAAAACTAAAGGATCATAAAGGTTATGGTGACTTGAGATAGTCATAACATGGTGTGAGCATGCGCCAAGTCAACCCAAATAAAGCATCAAAGGAGAATACCACTATACTATGCTTTAATATGCTAAAACAACGCATGATTCATCCAAGGCACATTAAGCAATCTCAATTGTTTATAACAACTCATGCTACAGCAAGGAATACTAAGCATAAAGCCAAAACAATATCAAGCATGGCATGACAAATCATAGGCCACAGTCAAAAACAAGCTCTCTTTACCACTTAAGCATGAACTTTCCTACTCTTTTCCAAACCAAACCAAACTATTTGAAAACCAATGTATGAAAGAGGGGGTACAACCAATTTATTCAGCAAAATAATAAAACCAAGCAAACGAAAAACCAAAACAAAAACGAAAAAGAAGACGCTGCAAGAACAACACAACTGTGCATGAAACAATAAAAATGACGCGTTTGGAAGAAACCTGGGATTTTTATTGATGAAGAAGGGGATGCCTTGGGGATCCCGAAGCTTTGAAGCTTGTACTTATTGGATATTCCTTGGGGTGACACGTGTGGCATCCCCAAGCTTGAGCTTTAGTCCATCCTTCATCTCATTACTCATTCCTTCCATACACCTGAAATTTTTCCTTCATACAAAACTTCACACAATCTTTATTAGCAACATTAGTGCAATCAAGATAAATAAGTCTTAAGGTTCAGTTATAACACCAAATAAACTTCCATTAGGACACTAGCTACTGTAGCACTTCCCTCAAATAGCTCAATTCCCCAAAAGAACTCAAAAAGGAACCAACAAGATGCAAATGCAGAAAATGGCAGAAATCTGTCAAAACAGACCAGCATGTAAAGACGAATTTTTTCGAAACTCTTCTGTTGCTCAAATCAAAACGTGTTGAACTAACGAAAGTTGTATAACAACCTGGGGCAGAAGCACAAAAATTCACGCCTCAAAAATACCTTCATAGATTTTACACGATTTTTTACAGTGAAGCACAAAAATCTGTTTCGGGACAGCAACTTTCCCAATCATTACTTCTCTCTCATTAGAGGTTACTCTTGGCACAAAAAGCAAATAAAAAGGATAAGGAGCGATTATTACAGAGGTAATAACTTCCAAGACTCATCTAAAACATTTGGGTTATCTCCCAATAAGTACTTTTCTTTAACGCCTTTAAGTTAGGCATGATAGTTTGAGAAGATGCTCACATAAGAAATATGAATTGAAGTAAAAGAGAGCATCAAGAAGCAAATTCAAAACACATTTAAGTCTAACCCACTTCCTATGCATAGAAATCTTGTAAAGAAACAAGTCATGAAAGCACAAAGCAACAAGCATAGGAAAACAAAACAAGTGCAACTTCAAGACTTTCAACATAAAGAGGGGAAACATAATATTATTGAGACACAAAAAACCATGTTTCCCCCTCTCATAATAACTTTCAGTAGCATCATGAATAAAATTAACAATATAGCTATCACAAGAAACATTCTTATCATGAGCCACATGCATAAAATAATTAATACTCCCCACATAAACATAGTCATTCTTATTGATTGTAGTGGGAGCATATTCAACAAAATAGCTATCATTATTATCCTCATCACCATAATCATCAAATATAGGAGGCATATTATATTCATAATTAATCTCTTCCTCAATAGTAGGTGGACTGAAAATATCATATTCATTATTGCAATCATCATAAATTGGAGGCGTAGTATCATCATAAGCAATAGAATAATTATCTTCCATAGTATGTTCATTTGTAAACATATCATCATTGGAAGGATCATAGATAGCACTAATAGTACAACAATTATTAATATCATCATTTTCAGAATTTGTACCAAAGAGATTTTCAATATCAAAACAAGTGTGCTTTTCCCAATCATGATCACTACTATAGGTAACAGGCATAGGAACATCATCAAGTCCAGACTCATCAAAAGCTATAATAGGAGCAACATGCTTAGGGGAAAATACCGTTTCCTCCCTCCTTTTACTCCTCCTTTTCTTCCTTATCTTCTTCTCTTTAGGAGGGAGTGGCTTGAAAGGAAGCTTCTCCATATACCTTGGTTCATTGTTAGAGACAATAGAAGAAACTTTGGAGGATTCCTTCTTTTCATTAATAAGATCAAAACTCATATTAGTCTTGTCATATTTTAGTAAAATCACATCTTCTATAATATTTTGTATGTAAGTATTTGTGTGAAAATTATCAACACAATAAAGATGACAACCATGCAGGACACTATTCATATCAAAAGAACCCATATCTACCAAAGAGGTTTTTCTTGATAACTCTTCACACCCCAAAAATAATGTAAGTTCATCATGCTGATTATGAGTGATCATGTCATCACAGTACAAACTTGCAGTACTCATTGGATTAGAAGGGCTATTATTATGGCCTGAGCATTGAAAATTGAAATGACCCACTTCAAAGAAAAGTTCACAAATAAAAGGATAAAGGGCACAAACTTTTTTACCAAGATCATTTAAAGCCCTATACCACATTCTAGTATTTTCATTCCTGTGGGTGATACAATATTCTTCTTCAATTTGATTATTCTCACAAGGTCTATGTATTCCATAAAAATTAACATGCTTATAAGAAATAGTACTTTCAGAGGTTTGAGCATGTTTATTGCTATCATTAACAACAATTTCATTTTCCATGCAAGTGTCTTTAAAAGGCTCATGATACATGTCCCACTTCTCTTTAGGAGCATTAATATGAGAAGCAAAGGTTTTAAAACAATAAATAAGAATTTGAGGATCAAGACCATATTTAGCACTAAGCTCTTGAAAATCAGCAGTTTCAGCGAAAGACTTAATGCAATCATACTCATAGTTTATACCTGGTTCTTTAACTTTGTTGTTGTTGTCCCAATCTTTGGTATTTCTTTTTTCAAGAAGATCCCACTTAGCCTTGACCTCCTTACTCATGAAGGATCCCTCTAAACAAGTATCTAGATAGTCCTTGTAATGTCCTGAAAGCCTTGCATAGAAATTATTAATAACAATATTCCTGGGGAGCTCATGAATGGGACATTTGAGAATTAGTGACTTCAATCTCCCCCATGCGTGGGCAATACTTTCTCCATCATGAGGATGAAAATTATAAATATAATTCCTATCTTTATGAATTTCATGAGGAGGATAAAATTTAGAGTAAAAGAGAGATTCAAGTTCCTTCCACTCCAAATGATTAGGATCATCTAGTAGCTCATACCACTCCCTTGCTTTGCCCTTAAGTGATAAAGAGAATAGCTTTCTCTTAACTTGGTTCATTGAAATACCTGCACACTTGAACAACCCGCATAATTCATGTATAAAGAGTAAATGATCACCAGGATGGACAGTTCCATCTCCAAAATAAGAGTTGTTCATAACACATTCAACAATTTTTATAGGTACTTTAAAAGGGATGGTTTCAGTATGTGGATTTAAAATATCACAAGTATCATTAGAATTACCACATATGGGAGATAAAGTATCATCAGAGCAAACTTTCTTCCTTAAAACTGGGGAACTAAAAAGATCATTTTCATAAACACTAACTTCCCCAAGATTAGACGTTTCTATAGCATTAGTAACAAAGGTGTTCAAAAGATTCATACTAATAACATTGCTATTAGCATGCAAAGAAAGTTCAACAGGTTTTTTAATTTTCTTTTCAGACAATTCAAGTTCTAACTTAGGAAAAATACTAAAAAGCTCTCTAATTTTTTTGTTGTTTCCATTAAGCCTAACTAGTGAAAACAAGAAACAAAAAGACAAAATTGCAGAATCTAAAGGAAATAACTTCGAGCACTCACACCGGAGGATGTGAGTCCCTTTTACCTTACCTCCCCAGCAATGGCGCCAGAAAATAGGCGTTTGCTGTGGGAGGTTCTTCCTCTTTAATCCTCCGGTGTGAATACCTTTTACCTTACCTCCCCGGCAACGGCGCCAGACAATAGCTTGATGTCTACGCACTTCTATTCTTATAGACAGTTGTTGGGCCTCCAAGTGTAGAGGTTTGTAGAATAGCAGCAAGTTTTCCCTTAAGTGGATCACCCAAGGTTTATCGAACTCAGGGAGGAAGTGGTCAAAGGTATCCCCTCTCAAGCAACCCTGCAATCAAGATACAAGAAGTCTCTTGTGTCCCCAACACACCCAATACACTTGTCAGGTGTATAGGTGCACTAGTTCGGCGAAGAGATAGTGAAATACAAGTGGTATATATAATTATAAGTGGTAACGGTGATAGGAAATAACTTGATGGCATGGAAGAGACTAAAGGCAAACTGAAATAAAGATGAAAGCAAGCAAACATGTAACAGATCTAGTAGCAAACGGTGTATCAATGCTTAGAAACAAGTCCTAGGGATCATACTTTCACTAGTGAACACTCTCATATAAATATCTTCTCTTTATGATACTACTCTTAACTACTCTCCGGTTGGACATTCTAATCGATGGTAGGGCTATAACAGCACACCTCAAAGTAAGTCTTTCCTATCTAGAAAACCCCACACTGTCACCTTGAGTACTAGATGAGTCCAACAAACACCACAATTTCATAAAGATATCCAACTCCAAATATAACTCATAACAAGTATTTGAGAACTCTAGCCTAAGTGCCACCATGGTGTGCACGCTGTCACTTTCACACACATGGGGAGAGCAGAGATCTATTAAAGCACTTGAGTAGCAAGGTAGATCTATAGATTACAAGCTCATGATCTCAATAAGATCATGCATAGAGAGAGAGATGAACACATAGCTACCGGTAGAACCCTTAGCCTCGAGAGAGAACTACTCCCTCCTCATCATGGGAATCAGCAACGGTGATGGAGATGGCGGTGGAGATCGATGGAGATGGCTCCGGGGGCACTTCTCCGTCCCGGCAGGGTGCCGGAACAGAGACTTTCTGTCCCCCGAATCTCCCCTTCGGTGGCGGCAGTGCTGTGGAACTTTTCGTGGCTGGAGGCTTGATGATTTAGGGTTTTGGCTTCGGGAGGCTTCTTATAGGCCAGAGGGCAAGGTCGGTGCACGGCCAAGGGGCCCACACCACCTGGTGGCATGGCCAGGGCTAGCCCGCGCCACCATATGGTTTGGCCAGGCCCTGGCCCTCCTTCGTCTCTGCTTCGGTCTCCGTGAGTCTTCCGGTAAAATAGGAACTTTGGCTTTTGTCCTGTCCAATTCTGAGAATATTGATTTTCTAACTTCCTGGAACCAAAAACAGCAGAAAACAGGCAACTGGCACTGTGGCATATTGTTAATAGGTTAGTCCAAGAAGTCATATGAAAAGTACTCCAAAGTTGGAACAAAACACAAGAAAGTGGATAAAACCAAGCATTGAACATCAAAAATTATAGATACATTTGCAATGTATCATGCTACAGTCGGCAAAACAACCAAAGCAACAAGCTCAGAAGTGCAAGAACACCTCGGAAGAAAATCCCAACGCGGAAACGGCAGTGGTTACTGCTACTTTCGGGTCTGGAGGACGAGGAGGACGTGGCGGTGGCCGCGGACGCGGTCGTCGGACATCAAGAGTTCAAGGTAGAGGAGACCAACAACCTGGCAAGACCTACTCTTGGGCCGACATTGCCAATAACCCATGTGTGCATCATCTCGACGCCAATGGGGGCTCGTCTCACACAAACGCCGAGTGTCGTTTCAATGAAGACATCAAGAAAGATGACAGCGTTGGCTACAGGGTTAACCAGAAGAAGGGTAAGAAGAATCCCAAAAAGGACAAACAGACCAAGGAAGATTCTGACAAGGAGGAAGCTGATGCTTCAAATCCCAAGCTAGAGGGGATGAAAACCTTTCCCACAAAGAAAGACACCTATGTCACCTTCCTCGCATCTCAAACAACTAAGGTCAAGAAAGCAGTTCTGCATGAGCTCAACGCGATAGTTCCGGCTGTCCCTCAATACCAGGACTGGTTGGAAGTTGTAATCACCTTTGACCATGCTAATCATCTGCCTAAGTTACACAGGCGAGGAAAATACGCCTTAGTCGTTAATCCACTTCTTGATGGCTATGATTTCTCCAAGACCCTCATGGACAGTGGTAGCAGCATCAACATTTTATATGTCGAAACGCTACACCGTATGTGAATCTCGGAGACCCAGCTGAATCACAGCTCCGTGATCTTTCATGGAGTTGTCCCAGGAAGACAAGCAAATTCCCTGGGAGAAATCACTTTGGATGTTACTTTTGAAACTCCAAAGAACTATCAGACGGAAGCACTTTCCTTCGAAGTGGTCCCGTTCAAGAGCACGTACCACGCTATATTTGGACGACCGGCTTATTGGGATTTTATGGCTCATCCGTGTTACATTTACAATATGATGAAAATTCCAGGTCCCAACGGCGTGATCTCTATCAGGGGAGACCCGAAGAAAGCGCGAGAGTGTGAGGATGGAAATGCCGCCTTTGCTGAAGCTGTGTTGCACGCCCAGGAGTATCAGGAGATCAAGAAGACCATCGATCCGTCCGAGATGCCCGCAATGAAGAAGGAGGTGACAAAGCCGAATCCGGAGTTCAAGGCATTGGAAGAGACGAAGAAGACGCCGTTGAAGGATGATGACCCCTCCAAGGTGACCCAGATAGGTGTAGGCCTAGATAGCACATAGGAAAGCACGCTCGTCAAGTTCCTCCAAGCAAATCAAGATATCTTCGCATGGCAGCCATCTGACATGATCAGAGTACCTAGGGAACTTGCTGAGCACTCTCTAAATGTAAACCCGAACGCTAAACCCATCAAACAGTCACTGCGACGTTTTGGCGATGTAAAGCGTAAGGCAATAGCTAAGGAACTAGCCCGACTTGAGTTAGCCAGATTCATAAAGAGGTCATCCATACTGATTGGTCGGCCAACCCTGTAATGGTCCCTAAAAAGGACACCACTAATTTAAGGATGTGTGTTGATTATACTTCCTTGAACAAGGCTTGTCCCAAAGATCCGTTCGCCCTGCCTATAATTGATCCAGTTATCGATTTTACGGCAGGCTCGGAACTCCTCTGTTTTCTCAATACATACTCCGGTTATCACCAAATTCGCATGAAGGAATCAGATAAAATCAAAACTTCATTCATAACCCCCTTCGGAACCTTCTGTTTTGTTACGATGCCCTTTGGGCTAAAGAACACAGGAGCTACGTACCAGCGCACTATGCAGCGTTGCATCCACGATCAAATCGGATGCAACGTACATGCATATGTGGATGATATTGCGGTGATGTCCAAAAAGAAGGAAACATTAATTTCTGACTTGGAGGAAACATTCACAAATTTACGAAAATACAACATTATGCTCAATCCGAAGAATTGTTTCTTTGTAATCCCAGCCGGAAAATTGTTAGGTTTTATCGTGTCTCAAAGAGGCATAGAGGTGAACCGAGACAAGATTAAGGCTATACTCAATATTTCCAGGCCAACTCGCCTGAAGGATGTTCAAAGACTAACTGGTTGCATTGCTGCAGTCAGTCGGTTTGTAAGACAGCTCGGAGAAAGAGCCGCCCCACTTTACAAGCTCCTGAAAAAGACCAAGAAATTTGTTTGGACTGATGAAGCTGAAGCTGCACTACAAGACCTGAAAGAAGTACTCTCGTCTGCTCCTATCCTTGCAGCACCGGGACCAACAGAACCGATGTTGCTATATCTCGCTGCGACAAACAGGGTCGTCAGTGTCGTCATGGTAGTGGAGAGACCAGAGGAAAATCAGTAACACTTGGTGCAACGTCCGACTTATTATCTCAGCGAGGTCCTAACTGAGTCAAAGCAGCGGTATCTGTACTATCAAAAGCTGGCTTATGGTGTGTTCTTCACATCTCGTAAGTTACGGCATTATTTTCAGGAACATCCAATTACTATGGTGAGCACAACTCCCATGAGAGATATAATCAACAACAACGAGGCTACAGGATGCGTCGCAAAATGGGGCATAGAGCTTTCAACTTTCGATATTGAGTATAAACCTCGGACAGCAATCAAATCACAAATCCTTGCTGACTTTGTTGTTGATTGGACGGAGACAAAGGAGAATATGACCCTCCCTGAGTCGGAATATTGGACCCTATATTTTGATGGGTCAAAGGCTCGAGGGGGCTCGGGGGCTGGCGTGGTACTCAAATCACCCCAAGGAGATAAACTTCTATACTTCTTGCAAATCCACTTCACACCAACAAATAACATTGCCGAGTATGAAGCATTGCTACATGGAATCCAGATAGCTAAGGATATCGGCATCCGACGTTTGATGTGTTACGGAGATTCGGATCTTGTTGCTCAATAAGTGTCGGATATTTGTAATGCAAATAAACACATGGCAGCATACAAAGCTGGCGTGGATGATTTATCTAAATTGTACGAAGGGTTTGAGGTTCAACACATCCCTTGATCAGAAAATGAGGAAGCAGACGCATTATCTCGAATAGGCTCTGCGTGGAAAGAGGTCCCGGATGGTGCTTTTTTAGAGCACCTCAAAGTTCCCTCCATCAAGGGAGTAGACGAGGAATATCCGACCAAATCCGACTCACCATTAGTAGCAGTTCTGGCTGTGATTCCCAGCTGGACTCAACCCTACCTTGATTACTTGGTAGATGGCAAATTACCCGAAGACAAAGTTCTGAGCCGGCAAATCGTCCTACGAGAAAAATCCTATACTATAATCAGTGGTGAGCTCTATAAGCGGAGTGTATCTGGGGGTTTTCAGCGCTGTGTATCTCCGGAAGAAGGAGTGGAAATCTTGATAGAGATCCATGAAGGCGAGTGTGGTCACCATGCTGCAGCCAAATCTTTAGTGGCAAAAGCTTTTCGACACGGTTTTTTCTGGCTTACAGCCAAGGAAGATGCCGAACGACTAGTCAAGACGTGCAAGGGCTTCCAAAAATACGCCAAACAAGCTCATGTTCCGGCTGATCAGTTGCGAACAATACCTATAACATGGCCTTTTGCGGTCTGGGGGCTTGACATGGTAGGACCGTTCAAACGGGCTCCAAGTGGATTTACTCACCTCTTAGTGATGGTGGATAAATTTACCAAATAGATTAAGCCTAAACCTGTCACTAGTTGTGATGGAGCAATAGCCAGAAGATTTGTCGAGGATGTTATAATCCGGTATGGTTATCCGCATAGCATTATCATGGACAACGGGAATGATTTTGCTATGGGAGAGCTTGCTGAATTCTGCAACGAACAAAGTATCTGGCTTGACATTGCCTCAGTCGCACATCCACGAGCTAATTGACAAGTCGAAAGGGCAAATGGTTTAATCTTACAAGGCCTAAAACCAAGACTCGAAGCACCAATTAGACGTGATGCGGGGGCTTGGGCAGAGGAATTACCCTCTGTAATATGGAGCTTGCGAACAACTCTGAATAGGTCAACGGGATACACACCTTTCTTCTTGGTCTATGGTGCTGAAGCAGTTCTTCCTAGTGATTTCATTTATAATTCTCCAAGAGTTGCCGCATATATCGAAGAGGATGCCGAGATTTCTCGACAAAATTATCTCGACTTAGTCGAAGAAGTTCACATCGCTGCTGAAATGAGATCAACAGCCTATCAGCAGAAGTTACGCAAGTATCATAGCCAGAGAGTCAGAAACCGATCTTTCAATAAGGGCGATTTGGTTCTCCGGCTTGTGCAGCAAAGAAAGCACAAACTTTCCCTAGTATGGGAAGGGACTTTTTTTGTTAGTCGAGTATTGCACAATGGTTCATACTACCTAACTGATATGCGGCCAGTCAAGGAAAGACCTGCTACTAAGAAGAGAAAGAGAGCTGGAGGCAGTACAAATCCAGAAGAATTAGACAAACCGTGGAATATTGCTCAGCTACGTATCTTTTATTCCTAGTTTATCTTTCTTTGTAATCATATATGTGTACATGTTCAATGAGAAATAAGAGTTTTGGTTGCCTCATTTTTCTGAGAAGTTTATACTACCATCTTATTTCCAAATGATCATGTCACAATCGAAAATCCCAGAATACTTGAAAGTACTTTATGCTCATGTTTGTTCTGGTTTAAATTTCCGATTCTAAAAATGCTACCTTTAGGTATAAATCTAAATTTTATAGTCTATACTTTGGTTATTTTTCTGATTGCTTGATGCGGGCATTTTTCGAGTAGTAAATTGTTGGTACTAGAAGTCGGCTTTGTTTCTGAGTTTAAACTGGTTTAGCAATTGAGCTCCGTTGCTCGGCAAAGTTTCCGTGCTAAAGGTTTGCCGGCTCATGAAAGGGACGAGGCGGAAAGCCAGATAAACGATAAGTGTATACAAAAAAACACAAGTGTTTATGCAAAAATTTCAGGCACATAAAGTATTTAAGCCAAAAGTGCTGAATAGATAAAAACTTGGCACTAACAAAAGTATCATACTACTTATTTACAGATCCATAATGTTTTCAAATTAACACATTTGTTTTGATAATCTATGGTGTAGGAGGAGAGCTAGGAGCTGCCAGCTCGCTGGATACGTTGCCTTGATAACGTTCCGTGATGTCCACATCCGACGTGGTTTGGTCATCATCGGAAACTTCTGCTGCTTCTTCTGTAGGTGGTGGTGGCATGTCCACGCAGGTGAAGAACGGGGTGTCGTAGCTAGTTAAGTCAGCTACATGACACCCGTATACAACGGAAGAGTCCATGATGGCCTTGATATCTTGCTCCTGTCCGTCTTCATCCACTTTGCAGTACCCTCTGGTCACTTGCCAGATTTCCATGTTTCCATGGTGGCTCAGGACCATGGTGAGAGCGTTTTGCACTGTTCGCGCGTAGGACATGTTCCAGTCATGGCCAAGCTTCGGCATCTCCTTAGCCTTGTCCTGCACCTGAAATCTGGACATGCTATGCATATCCAGAACCTTGAGCGCTTCGCCAATATCCTCGATGGATTGGCGGAAGTCATGAAGAAGATCTCCGACTTGGGTAAGCCGGTTGGTGCGAGACTCGGAAGAGGTGGATTCTAGTAAGTTCAGAAGACCTATGCATATAATGCAAAATGGTTAGTAGAAGAAATTCGACATCAAAAAAGTCGAAGAATGCAGACAAGACAGAAAGATGGAAACATACCAAATATGACATCGTCGACTTTGGTTTTCTCTTCATGAAGGCTCTAGAGTTCAGCCCGGAGTGCATCGGAAATGTCCCTCTCTCTGAACAAATCATTGGTAAGATCCGAGATTTTCTTCTCATGGAGTGCAATCTTGCGATCACGCTCCACGATGGCCATGGAGGAGGATTCGAGAACTTGAGCAATGCTCTTCTCATGATCCACCTTGAGCTGGTTTAGCTCTTGGCGGATATCTTTGTTTTCCACCACCAAGGTCTTTAGATTCTCGGCCTCTTCAATCATTGCACAGGACTGTTTTACCAGTGATGTAAGTCAAAAGAACCACAGTTCAACAAAATATTCGACTATGAAAACACAATACAAGGTTTGATTCTCGGAATGTTTATCTTCTGCCTCATCCTTGGAAATTTTTAGTTCAGCATTTTCAAGTCGGAGAGCTTTGATCTCTCTCCGCTTGTTGCAGATATTCTTCAACAATTCCTGGTTATATGAATTTACTTTCTGTAAGTCAGAATATCCAGAGTCAGAAGTCTACTAAAGACTTGGGCTAATATTGTAACTAATATCAGCACGAGCCTTGGGGGCTACACTAGTTCATTCTTTGGCATCCTAAGGAAGCATAAACCCGGATTGTCTATCCAACTTCATGATTGGGGGCTAGAGGATATGATATAAAGTACCATAAAGGAAAATGTGAGTTGGAATTTCGACTTACATGATGTTCATGTGTGAGCTTGCTCAAGAACATGTGCACTTCAGTATTAACCTTCTCGATGAGGGTGAGTGGAATAATTGGAGGTGGTGGATGCACACCGGCTCTTAATCCCACGTCATGAAGGCGGACTTGTTCGAGAAGTTTGGAGTACTTGATGTCCTCCTCTTCTTGTGCTTCTTCTTCGGCAGAAATGGTTCGGCTTTCAAGGCACTCCTTGGCCAACCATTGGATCTCCTCTGCAGATTTCCGAGATAAGCCAAATTTGGCAAGTCCCGGATTGCTCAGGAGGTTGTCGGTGAAAACTTCTACTGAGGGATCATTACCCGAAGAGGGTTCACCCTTATCAAAACCTGAGCCACCCATGGTGACGTTAGTCTGCGACTCAAGGATCGCTGGCTCTGTCAAGGGAGCCGGATCTTCTAAAACGATTGGAGATGGAGTAACCTCCAGCGCAGCAGAAGGCTTAGGGGCAGGAGTCAGAGGAGCCATGGTAGGAGAAGCCAAATTTAGCTTTGACTGACGCAG
Organism: Avena eriantha; assembly: GCA_910589775.1. NCBI lineage: Eukaryota > Viridiplantae > Streptophyta > Magnoliopsida > Poales > Poaceae > Avena > Avena eriantha. The sequence continues at coordinate 86,315,120 of OU342746.1, read as the reverse complement.
GGGCTTGGTAGTAACTCCTTCCCCTTGCCCTTGATGAGCTGTTTAGCTCTGAGAAGGTAATAGAACAAATATCATTACATCTCGGAAGAAATCGCAATTAAAGTACAAAGGCAGAAGTTGTGAGGAAAGTTACCTTTTCACAACAGGCACCTCCTTTGTGCCAATAGGCACTGTCGGAGCTTTACGCTTCCGAGGAATGACATCCGACAGTGGAACCAATTCCTCCTCTTGAGAAAACTCAGGAGGATACCCCTCGATAGGAGCTAATTCCGACTCGGGGAGGTCGGCAAGATGAAAATAAGACAGTATCTCAGTATTGCGGACTAACTTAAAGATGAGCACATAAAAGGGTTGTTGCTAAGGCTTACCAGCACAACGGGATATTCTGTTGTATGCATGTCCAGAGATACCTTCGGGATCTTCCTCTCGATCTGGTCCCTTATCAGCCACTTAATCTGGCTTATATAATCCTTTGTCATATAGGCTTTGGGGATGATGCGGAGGGAATCCTTTTTGGACGATGTGATGGAATGCATCAGTCGATCTCCATGGTGTTGGAGGGGTTGGATCCGGCGTGATACCCAGCACTGGACCAAGTCAGACCCCCTCAGGCCCTTGTGCTTCATCAGATATTTGATCCGCCTCTTGGCGAGAAGCAGATCGTCACTGAGAGCCGAAGCGACCTCATCCCAAGATGCTTGAGGCGTGGCGGCTCCGTCGACGAAAGCTGGCAATGTAGTAGCTTTGCCGGGAGCAGGAATATCCTTATGGTAGAAAAAGGTAGCCGGCCATTGCTTGACCGACTCACTAGCTAAAATCCGAGGATAGACGCGCTCACGCCTAACCGAAAAACTAATTGTACTGGTAATGTAAGGATTTCCGGCAGTGACGGAATTTCTCCGGACTAAAAAGTAGTACCGGAAAAGAGTAAGGCTCGGCCTAATGCCCAGATACCCCTCGCACAAAGAGGCGTAAGCACTCATCTCTAAGATGGAGTTTGGGAGGATCCGGCGGAGTTGAACTCCGTAATGATCTACAACCTCGGAAAAGAAATCTGAGGGAGGGAAACTCAGACCTCTGTCCAGGTGAGTGCCGAAGTGCACTCGCTCGCTGTCGCGAGGGTTGGGGACGGTTTCGCCGAAGCCGCTCCGCCAGTCACCGGCGCGGAGGATCCCTTCTTCTTCTACGCCGCACAGTTTGTCGTCATCGAGGATGCACGGGATCCAAAACCCACGATTGCTCTCCTTTTCCGCCGCTGCTGCCATCACTGTCGTTGTTGCCGCGCCGGAAGATGATGTGGAAACCATATCTCTGGTGCGCTGGTGACCTTGGATGGGCGGCGCTGGGAATTTTTTGAGGCAAGGGAGCTCTGTGCGCATGGGAGAAGAAGGGGAGAAGGAAACGGTGCTGAGAACAGGTGAAGAAGATGAGGAAAAGGAATCCTCACCCCTTATAACCACCAGCCGCGCCAAGATTCGTGCAAATGCTACAGTAAATATGCCACGCATCATGGAAAGAACTAGGAAGCCCCCACGCGATGATTACGCCGCCTCGATCTCCACGCACACATTGAAACAGCGCCTCGGTTCCGCGAAAGGCAGACCCACCAACGGTCATGCTGACAGGAAATGTCTGTCAGTGACGTGACTTGACCATGACTACTGTCAGATGACGTCAGAGACCACGTTCCGGCTTTGTTTGAATTTCGAGCTAGAAATCTGAATAACGTATATATAGGTCCGACTCATTTTTGAGACCCGGATCATATCTTTTCTTGTGAAGTTTCAGGAACCCTTCAAGATTCTGCAAGCCGAAGATCAAGCTAGACGATGATGAATCCGACTTTGGATCTTGGAGGCCTCCGGGGGCTGCTGTTGGGGATATACTTTCCGGGCATCCTTAACATACCTCACTGACCAGGGTGGCTCACTTCGGGTTAGAGCTTTGCTTCACGGACGACCCAGCCAGGGAGAAGAACGGAGTCCAATCCGGCTACCGGAAAGCCCAGAAGACTTACCGACATAGGCCCATCGTGTTACTTGTAGTTCAAGATGTACTCTGTAACCGACTCTTAGTCGTAGCCGGATAGATCTCACCTGTAAACCCTAGGCCGGATATATATATAAGCCATCCTAGGGAGAGCCTTTAGGGCACCCTCACAATAGTCTACAAACTCAACTCGCATAGGAGAAACCCTTGTAACCCATATTCCGGCTCTGCCGTATTACTAGATTGCTAGCAGGAGTAGGATCCATCCAAAGGCGGTGGATTTGAACCTGGGTAAACTTGTGTGCTCACCGTCCCGGAATACCGTACGACTCACACCCCTCTCTTCCACACGCCTCGAAGACCCCCTCATGGCGTACTTGTCATCAATCCAACGACAACTGTATCTGTACATATGGTTATACGTGGGCTGGATATGGGTTTCGGTGGGCCTAAGATAGAAAAAATAAAAAAATAGATAATAACCCCTCAACTTCACCAAGGGTGGAGCACCGGAGTAGGGCTTGTTGGGTAAATATACTCCCTCCAACCCGTTTCAATTGACGCGTAGGTAACAACCACATGTTCATTTTGGAAAAGATACTTAATTCTTCCTAATCTTCTTCGTCACCAACCTGAATTGAGAAAACCCGACAGCAACAACCTCACCAGCGGGATCTCCACGTCATCCGTGCTTCTTCCCTCGATGCCTATGGCTAGGTGACCATGCATACCTCCCTTTGTAGGTCCTCGCACAGCCTCGCGAGTGAGATGAACCCGCTGGCCTGCCACTGTTTGCCTCCTAGGTCGCTCCGCCTGCCGTGGTCCATGCGGACACCGGAAGTGTAACTCGGCGCCGTGCTCTAGGCCATGCTCCGAGATGTCACCGGCACCCTCCCTCGATAGGCCTTTGAATCGGTGAGAAATTACCTGAAAAAATACTCTAGCGAGGTGTTTGTATTGCACACAAGCTAAACTGTTTTGGTTAATAAACATTACAGTAGAAACAAAGGATAAGCTAACATAACATAGTTACTTAGCCTAACATAGGATAGGTACTTCATACTAACATAGGACAACTACTTTAGTACTGGTACACTGATCATGTTTCCAACATAGTGGTTCAAATGACATCTAAAAAAATGCAATAAGACAATGGTCTATCAAATTTCCCCCAGCTTTTGTAGATTAGGATTCACATAGGAATCATGTGCCTCTTTTAATGGCCACTTTCCATTACAAGACTTGGCTAAGGACTCTCTTGTGTGTCTTCAGTTCCATGACCGGCTTGTTATTTTCTCATGTTCAAAATGAACACATTGTTTTTGTTTTGTTATTTATGTGAAGCATAGGCAGAGCACCTAAGGCCCTAAGAACATTACTAAAGGAATCTTTCCAAATCTCATCGAACCTACATGATGCCTCATATTTACCTTTGTGGCTCACTTGCCTCATATTTCACCTTTCATCATTTGTATATGGATGGAAGTGGCGATGGATGATGGTATATACGAGCTAACAATGACGCAATTAATGAAGAGAGCCAGGTACATGTGATGCTTTTGCTATAGAAAGAACATGGATGGAAGTGGCAAAGGGTGATGCTATGTACATCCTAGTCTATTTGTTGTTCTACTTTATCCCACTTCAGATGGCATTAACATCGCCATGCTTCATTCGGAAAAATACTCCAATTCTTCTTAACTATATTTTCAATTTATACATAAATTAAAAAGACAAACAGAAACATTCAGGGTTTCTATAAGTTTATAAGATTATTATTATACCAATGGACTGTTCTGAGTCTACACTTCTATTGGCAAAACAATGAAAAAAACAGCACTTCAAGATGCAATTAAGGGAACTAATTTTCTTGACATAACATTTCACGAACCAAACGTACAAAAAGGAAGTGGAGCCTCTCTTTCAAAAGGGAAGCGGGGATGTATCATTTAAACCAGTTCAGAAATGTAATGAGTTATAATACAACAGTAGGTTGTTGCCGACTAAGTCTAAAGGAGATTAGAAGTAAAATCAATAAAGCTACTAACATACCTACTACAATACTGCTAGAGTGCCAGAAATGTTGTACCTTTCATTTTATTAAAATGAAAATATTACACATAAAAAGTAACACATCAAAACAATATGCAAGCAATGAAAATTTATTGCTTATAATGAACAAAAAATCTACATAAGTAATTCCATGAAATGTTGTACTGCATCATTAGAAGCAACCGGAGTCAAGTTTATGGGGAATTGAATAACCGTTATTCTATTCAACAAATAGTACTTCTGGAACCAAGAAATAATCACTCTAACCTATATACACAGAAGACCAAAGAACTATTGCTTCGATCTGAACCAAAACAAATAGAAACTAAAAGTGTCCAAAATATTGAGAGAAAACAAGGTGTGCAAAATATACGAAGTTGAACAAAATTAGGTATAATTGTCATGTAGATACTCTGAACATCCTACATAGTTTTGTTAGTTAAAATTCCATAGCTAATGAGGAAAGAATGGCAAAGAAATATTTTAGAAAAGAATGAAACAATTTGCCTTTAGTGAGACTATGTTTGATCCTTCAATTTTCTCGAGGAACGACATAAATATTTGCAACCAAGCAAACAATCTAGAGAATACCTAGCATCTCTAGATCGTGACCCTTCTCATTTGTGATCTTATCAAACCAACCATATAAAATCATCAATCAAACCTCCACAAGTCACTTCTACAAGCACAAACGAGCAACAAATCATCTCAAACTTTCAATCAAAGCAGAAGTGAGAGATGGAACACCACTTACAGGTCTGAGTGATAATCGTGCCACTTGAGCCTCGTTACTGCACCCATGACTAGCCTCCAAGGATGGCATTGGTGGTAGCAGATTGAATAGTCCAGACCTGCTTTCATAAAACATCTTGCAACCAAAATAAAATACAAATATGTAGAAACAACAGAAGAAGGATCCTACACAAACCAACAAATTAAGAAGTAAAACTATACTGAATGTACGGATCAAAATCTCTTTTGACAAAATCCCGAGCATTTTTTTGAAGGAACTGTACCTGCAGAGAGAGGATGGAGAAGCAAACCTGAACAAATCTTAGATGTTGCTGCTGCTCCCACTTGACCCCGAATCGCTGCCAACCTCCCTCTAGCAGACACCCTCCTCCACTCACACCCACTCCTCCGCCATTCCGTATAGACATGAGAAACAAAAATGAGAGATGAGAGATAGACATAGAGGAAGATACAGGGAGAGGGAGAAGCAAACCAAAACGAATCTCAGCCTGTTGCTAAGCGATTACGAAGAAGTTTTTTTTCGAAAAAGGACAAAGCCCGAACATCTGTACTGATTGATTACAAGTTTTACAGTGGTTGGCATTTTTAATAACCATCGATTCACCTTGATCTAACGGTGAAAAAAATGGCGGCACAAATCTGGCGGCACCAGACAATACAAATCATATGGGGTCGGCACAACAAAATATGGGACCGATACTGTAAAATCGTTATCGATTAGGCTAATTTGAGGTTGATCGTTTGAGTGAACATCCAAAAAACCTTTTTTCCCAAATAAACAATAAATTAGATCTTTTGGCCTCGATCGGTCGATCTATCCTTCTTCTCTATACGAGCCCAACACACTCCTCCCGTCATTCATCAACCACTGCCAATGGATGCCCACCGCCATTCATCCACCACCGCCGATGGATTCCCACCACCATTCATCCACCACCGCCGCGCCTTCCCACTACACGCCTCAGGAACATTGTATCCACCACCACCGACTTGTACTGGCCCAATGTAAGCGCATCCCTCCAACCACTGAGGATGCCGCCGCCGGGCCTTTCCACTGCTAGCCTACTGGACCCTGCTTTCACGCCACCGCCACCGACAAAACTATAGTTGTTGTCTGTCTGCGCCCAAATCATTGTTGTGCTAGTATGTTCAGTTATTTCCTCAACTGCATGTGGTGCAGCCTATACTCTGTGGTGTGATAGGTGTGTTACTCTTTGAAAATGATTTCTAGGTAACTTTAATTATGGGAGATGATTTTACTAAGTTGGTAATGATTTGTAGGAATGACCATTTGTTCAACCTGATAGTATTGTTTGGAAAATTTCTTGAATCAAATTGCTTGTTGAAATCTATAACTAGAATAGGCATTTATAACTGGGAATAGATGTCAGTAGAACTGCTGCTCTGGTGCCTCTCAGTGATAATACGCTCAACGGTAGTTTTAAAACAACATGATCTGCTTCTTTTTGCATTGTTGCTAAGATTGTCCTATTGCCTATGATGCAAAAGGCTGAGACTATACTTTTCCTAAATAAGAACAAATATTGTGCTTTCCTATTTGGGTTGTGCTGTTGGCACTTTTCCATCAAGTACCTTGGAATCCCTCTGCATTTTGACAAGTTAAGAATAGAGGATACCCAGCCCCTGATAGATAAAATACTCAAAAGGATAGCTGGATGGAGACTAAATGGGCCCTATCTATCTTCTTTCCTTTTTCAAGTTCCCTAAATGGGCCCTAGACTTCGTCAAATCCCAGATGGATAACTATTTCTGGAATGATTTTCAAGGGCATAGAAAACTACATCCTAACATCTTTTGTAGCAAGAAAAATGGGGTTTCGCAATTTTGGAAAGGTGTTTTATGGGATACTAATAGTATCAAATTTGGCTGTAGATGGAAGATTGGGGATGGGTCCAAAGTCTGGTTCTGGGAGGATACATGGTTTGGGACCTCCCCTCTGTCAGTCCAATTCTTTGTAATTTATGTTAGTTGTAATGAGCATAATAAAACTAGGCAGAAGCTCTGGGATGGATCTTCTTTAAAGCTTATTTCTAGGAGAAATTTTAATGCTGATCTCATGGCTCAATGGTATGAACTGGAAGAGATTGCTTCTGGTATCTCCTTTAGATATAATATAGATGCTCTGATTGGCCGATATGAAAACAAAGGGGTTTACTCTATTACTTCCTTGTATGCTATTATTAACTTTGGAGGAGTAACTCCTATATGTATTCATGCTATTTGGCAAATTTGTATTCCTCCTATAGTGCATATCATTCTTTGGTTGCTTGCTCATAACAAGTTAATGACTAGATAATCTGAAAAAAGACACCCATCAAACCTAAATACCGTCTTTTCTTTGTTGATAATGAATCTATTGATCATCTCTTGTTCCAATGCTTAGTTGCTAGAAAACTTTGGCTATCATTTCCATTTTCTTTAATCTTAGTGTTGGGAGTGACTATATGTCTATAGCTAAGTTTTGGATATCTAACACCCTTTGGTGTCTCTGGAAGTTTAGAAATGAGATGATCTTTAATGGTATCCCATGGCTTAAGTTGCACCAGATTTTAAGAAAAGTCCTGACTTTAGTGAGACACTGGAGACTGATCTTCAAGGAGGACATGATGGCGAGCGTGAACCGTTTCTGTGATCACCTATCCAAGATCCTAAACTTAAACATCGCGTTGAGAAAGCTAATGTGAGAGAACCTCAAGACCCTTCTTTGTCCCCATCCTCCAACAGATCTGTGCTACAAGGAGCCTGGCCGACGCTGACATCCTTTGGAGGCGGCAACCTTCCCCTCTCTAGTTTAGTTTGTTGTCATCCAGTGTGGATGCTCCTTTGGATTTTTTTACCTAGCTTTTACTCAGCTATTTGTTCTGCTTTTCATTATGGTTTCTGGATAAAATACTCCTTTTGGGTAATCTGTGATCACTATTGCACTATGATGGAATGATGCTCTAGTTATACTTTACTTAAGCCTGATTCAGTGTGATGTTTTCTGAATCTTCTATAATTGTCAAGTATGATAGGGGAGTATTACTTGTTCCTCATGCTTAATCCATAATTTGAATTGACCTTGTTGCCTGTTTAGACTGACAGTGATTTAGTTTGTGGAATGATTCCTAGATGACTTACTAGGAAGATGATTTCTTTATCTCTTGTTGATTCATAGATTTTCCTTTCTATGATTTAAGACTTCAAACATGTGGCTTCTGCTATTTTAATTTTGCTACTGTGGAGTGTGCACAATATGTTAGATTGATAGCAACATTTGCTTCTTCTGCCCCTGCCAATGATGCAAAAAGGCTGAGGCTAACCTTTTTGATACACATATTATGTAGCTGCCTTTTTCTAGATACACAAGGAAGTTCTGCAGTAGCATACATGTAGCCTTTCTTCATATTGCCTTTTTCAAGGACGATAATAGTGTAGCATTCCTACACTAGGCTAAGAGCTCTCTCTCTCTTCAGTAGCCTCTAACTTTGAGTGTGGATCAGTAGTGTACTATAAAGTGGAGTGTTGCTGAAAACAACTCAAAATCTGAAGTTTGAAATCAGGGTTATTACCATGAGATTGGCGGTAATATCCCTATTGTCATCTCAACTTCTCTTGTAACAAAGAGACATGAAAACATTTTAGCGATGCCATCTTCATGGTTATTCTATTAGCTTAGCAAGATTCATCCCCCTGTCAAGTTGGATGCCACGAATTTGACCACACTTTGACCGCACCAGTAGAAGTTTACAAAAAGATCAAAATGTTTAAAAACCAACAAATCCGGTCTTCTTGTTTCTATGTCATCATGTGGTAAAAAATAGGTTATTTCGTGATGGTCCAAAAAACATATTGTTAGAAAATCTCGCTTAAGTTAGCCCAAATGATTCTTCTATAAGTTTGTGCATTTTTCAACATTCTCCAAATGATCCCAAACTTTCTACACATGGTAGCGTACACGTAGTATTAATGAATATCCAAAAAAACTCGAAATCAGAAGTTTGAAATCAGGGGTACTATCTTATATTTGATGGTAGTACCCCTTATGTCATCCAAACTTCCTTATTCGTGGGTGATCGTTTCTCCTATAATTTTCTACCGGCCTCTAAATACACCATGTTCTCTTGTAACAAGAGACATGGAAACATTTTAGTGATGCTATCTTCATGTTTGTTCTCTTAGTTTAGCAAGATTCATCCCCTTATCAAGGTGGATGCCGCGAATTTCACCATGCTTTGACCTCACTAGTAGAAGTTTACGAAAAGATCAGAATGTTTAATAACCAACAGATCTGATTTCCGTGTGTCTAAGTCATCATGTGGTAAAAATAGGTTATTTCGTGTTGGTCGAAAAACACATTCTGAGAAAATCACGCTCAAGTTAGCCCAAATGATTCTTCTGTAAGTTTCTAGATTTTTTGACATTATCCAAATGATCCCAAACTTTTTACACATGGTAGTGTACACAAGTATTAATGAATATACAAAAAAACTCGAAATCAGAAGTTTGAAATCAGGGGTACTACCCTATGTTTGACTGTAGTACCCCTTATGTCATTCAAACTTCCTTCTTCGTGGGTGATCGTTTCTCCTACAATTTTCTACCAGCCTCTAAATACACCATCTTCTCTTGTAACAAAGAGACATGAAAATATTTTAGCGATGCTATCTTCATGGTTGTTCCCTTAGCTTAGCAAGATTCATCCCCTTGTCAAGGTGGATGCTATGAATTTGACCACGCTTTGACCGCACTAGTAGAAGTTTACAAAAGGATCAAAATGTTTAATAACTAACTGATCTGGTCTCCATGTGTCTATGTCATCATGTGGTATCAAAATTAGGATATTTCGTGATGGTCAAAAAAACACATTCTTAGAAAATCTCGCTCAAGTTAGCCCAAACGATTCTTCTGTAAGTTTGTGGATTTTTCGACATTCTTCAAATAATCCCACACTTTCTTCACATGGTAGCGTACACGTAGTATTAATGAATATACGAAAAAACTCGAAATCAGAAGTTTGAAATCAGGGGTACTACCCTATGTTTGATTGTAGTACCCCTTATGTCATCCAAACTTCCTTCTTCGTGGGTGCTCGTTTCTCCTATAATTTTCTATTAGCCTCTAAGTACACCATCTTTTCTCATCTTAGCTTGTAACAAAGAGACATCAAACCATTTTAGTGATGCTATCTTCATGGTTGTTCTCTTAGCTTAGCAAGATTCATCCTCTTGTCAAGGTGGATGTCACGAATCTGGCCATGCTTTACTAGTAGAAGTTTACAAAAAGATCAAAATGTTTAAAAACCAACAGATCTGGTCTCTGTGTTTCTATGTTATCACATGTTACCAAACTTATTGCACACACTACAATACATGTAGTACTAATGAATATCCAAAACAAACTCAAAATCAGAAGATTGAAATCGGGGGTACTACCTTAAGTTTGACGGTAGTACCCATGTTGTCATACAAACTTCCATCTTGTGAAATAAAAAATAAGTAGTGAATATAAATCTTCATTAACTCTAGTCTTACGCTGCATGAACATACATGCAGAACATATAGACATAATCTTAGACACCACACATTTGGAAAAGAAACATAGACTTAGACACCACACATCCTGAAAAGAAAACACACATACTTAATTAGTACAGGTACTTAAGTATTCATTCCAGAAGGTGCAACGATAGTTATCTGGATCCCAGTTGGTGTAGTGTGGAACATGAAAAGAGCACCATTCCCTTCAAAGTCAACTGCAACCCCTTGGAAACTTGATGCTGTCTTGAATGGGCTCTTAGTATGTTGTGGTGGTTTTTGAAGGCGTAGGCCATTCACAAGTCCAGTGATAGTCTTCGTGGCAGCTACTTCTTTCACTTTTTAATAGGACTCTCAGTTTTTACATTTCTTGGATGGCCATGTTTCCGCTTCGGTGTCTTGTCAATTTTCGCACCGCTGACTCCAATTGTGTCGTCTTTCTTGGTTGTGTTGGTACCATAAGGATCAGTTATTTCAACGACGTCGTCTTGTGCACCTTTAGTTTGCTTTTCAAGGATGGCTTCGTACTCCTCCTCATGTGTAGGACAAAGCGATTAGTGTTAGATGTAATCAAAGAAGGTATGAAATAGATGAGAGAAAACGTTATATGTCTAGAACAAACCATTATAGGCTGCCTGCATGATTCTCTTTGAATCTTGTTTCAATCTGAATGCAACAGGCTAGAGCATATTTTCATGTTAAAGATATCAATTTGTGCCTAATTTATATAGTGACGGAAAAGTTAGCATAGCGTTTAAGGCAAAGTCAATTCAAGAGTGGAAATGGAATTAATTGTTTCATCTCACCTGGCCAAAATGCCCAGCCATCTTATCTCCGTCATATGTCAAAAGATATTTGAGAGCGAATGCCCCACAAGAATGTCTGCAACGTAAAGAACAAATTCAATAATTTTCTGTAGGCGAGTAGTAATTTAGAAAGACGTACCTACATGTCCTACTGTTGCGGTATGTCATTATAGTTTTTTCGTCCACTTGGTAATGTTGATGGGCTTTGATGTTGTAACCAAGCCGGTATCAACTGCATCGTCCAAGAACTTATGAATGGCATTCACCTGGTGTACAACGAGTAATAGAGGAAAGGGTTGTGTTTGTGAATTAGAAGTTTACAGTATGACGCTAAGAGGAAGTAATATCAGACTTACCAAGGCACTTTCCATTGCCTCATCACGGAATCGCTGGCTGGAGTTGAGGACATGAATCTCTTCCTTGCCGAAATTGAACATGGGTAGAAGCCACTGGACATCAAATACATTCAACACAACATGCAACTGTTGTAAAAGCAAAATAAGAGTAAGCACGAGCCAGTAGAAAGTGGTTGATAGCAAGGATGTGATGAAATGTACCATCCATCGACCAACAAATTTGGTTGCTATACTGAAAGCCCAAGGGCTTCCTAAAGTAAAAGCCCCACCTTCAGCTAACAGCTTCCTCGTTTCCACATTTGATAGGAATGATGTAGTACTATTATGGACATTGCTAATGTGTACGTACGCACTAATAACCTGCAAAAACTAAATCATATGAGATATACCAAATTGGAATAGTTGGTACAGATTGCAGCATAAGTGCGATGACCCAGCATACCACTACCTGTTGTAGTATACTATAGTGATTGATATAACACTAATGAAACACCATTCACTAGTATTACATCCCTCAGAGTGGTACAACAGAAACACAGTGGGTCCAAGACAGGACTAAAAGTTACAACTCGACTCTTTACAAAAGATCCAGAGAACAAACTAGGTTAAAGAAGAAGAACCAGAAATAACAACTTAGAACTAACTTGTGACTAAGACTAGTATTTAACTAATTGTCTTTCCATTGCTGCTATTTCAATGCTCTACCGAAGTAGGTTTTATGGCTAGAGAATATAGTCCTATCTAATCAGGAACTTCATCTTCACTTCAGGGGATGCATATGTTGACTCTGTGGACTTTCTTGAAGAGCTTCAGCTTTCGAGGAGGGTTTCTTGAGCAGAAATTGATGTTGACGTCGTCTTCAACAACTTAGATCCTAGCAAGGGTTAAGAGGGTACAGTTGAGAACGAGCAAACTCAGCAAGTTCACTAAAAAGGAGTGTATGATGCACTATCTCTACAGCCACAGACCAAAGGTCATAGGCAATGTAGGTTTTCGTAAAGATTTCTTCACAGGTTGCTTTTATTATGAAAACTATGTCTGAGCCTTCATAGGTTGACCAGAAATTTTGTGGAGTTCCTTTCCTACTGCGTTCGTAGCTCCTTCCAGGAACAGGGAGTAACATGTCATAGTTCTTACACTCTACAGAGGTGCATTGCTTTACCCATGAGAGACCAAATCCTTGTTACACAACCGGGCAGCTTATTCCTATCCACAATTCCTTGATGTGGGGCCCAGTAGATGATCCAAGCCAATCACTGCCCTTCTCCACGACCCCGCATGAAGACACGACCCTCTAGGACATGCCCCACCTCTGTTAAGCCCCTTATAGGACCAGCTAGAACTCTAGTAGGCACCTGAAGACTCTATGAGACGGTTATGCCCTGGCAAGCTCCCTTAAAGGTCCGGCTATACCACTTGAACCTCTCAAGATAATCTAGACACCAAAATCACGGGAAACTAAGGGGTTCCACCCATGTGCTAGGTTCTCAACGAGAAATCCTCAGCCTCATGATCAGGTCATTCGTCCATGCGAAAGGAAGAAGATCCAACTGAATTCTTCGTCCCATTCCAAATCTCATGGTTAATGCGTATTATACGGTGCTAGAATCACTGGCAACATTGGTTGATTAAAGCCTAGATATTATGTTCTTTTACCAATGGAACCGTATTAGTAGATTATTACTATTCAGTAAATAATCCATAATCATATTATTATGAAAATAGTGTTTTCAGACCTTTTTGAAATGCAGGTGACGACAATATTTGAGTTACAAGTATGTCATAGAAAATAATCAAATGACATGAGCAAGTTTGAACTTGCCTTTTTTGATTGCAAGATTATGCACTCACGGTCTTCAAGAAAATAGAAGATCTAAATTCTGTAAACATCATTTGTCTGGTAAGGACGAATGTTTAAAGAACAAGATGCAATAATGCATATGTAACGTAATGCAATTTGATAAACGCGAATCCCCGAAATAAGAATCTATGATCTAGGGTTTGAATCTTGGGATAATTTCTTTGAAATGTGTTGCACTTTTATATAAGTTTCACACTGATGCTTCATATTAAGGCTTGTGAGAGTGTGTGAAACAATATGTAAATACAATAAGTAGCGAATGATACTGAAGCACTCAAGTGTAGAATGGTATCTAAAGCCCTCTTAAAATCATACAATTATTATATGTAATATTTTTTATCACAAATAATATTCTAAGTGTTCAAAAATTAATTTAATTTAATTTTAACACTTGTTAATATTTTCTTAAAATTAAATGAAAGAAATAAGATTTTATTGTATGCAGACTTACTTTACTTAACTAAAATACAAGTTAGTATTTTTATATCTTAGTATATCCATTTAGGGTCTTAAAAGTGAGTTTTATTCAATTTTAAGTATTTTATTTATTTTTATAAAATTCCAAAAGGAATATATACAATTTTAATAATAGATCTAAGTTTAATTACTTAAAATTACTATCTAATATTTTTATTGGGTAGAGGAAATTATTGTGATTTCATAAACATATTATTTGCATTTTTAGGGTTTTATTTATTTTTCTAGACCTCATTTAGTTGTAGGGGTATATTGGTAATTATGTATTTTAAACAAGCCCTTTTTAAACACGGGCCTGGCCCACTGGGTTGGCTCGGTCCGACCCGGCCCACTTGGGCTGGTAGAAAAGCCCCTGGGTCATAATGGCCTACCCACCAACACAGTACCCCCACACGCTATCTCTCTTATCTCTCGCGTGACTCTTCTCTGACCTGCTCGATGCTGCCGCCGCTGCTGTGCGCGATTCTAGCCGCATCTGGCCGCTATGGCTACTGCCGCTATGCAGGACGACATGGTCGATGCCACTTCACACCGATGTCTAGGTTGATTCAATGCTGGCACCCTCTGTTGGCTGCACTGACCCGTGCTCGTGGCTAGGGTTAGGGTTTGTCCACCCGGTGCTTCTTCAATGATGCTATGGACTGCTCGTGGCGTGTTCCCCTTCATCTCCAACCCGACTCAGATGCGCTGCAGGCACGGGTTGCAGCGCCCCTTCGGGGTGCTGCCCATGCCGCCGCTTCCTCTTTGCTTCCACTTCAATCTTATTGCGAGGACCATGAGTAAGTGTTATGTGCTCCTCTTTGTGCTCTAGTATGCCATGCCATGCTTGACTACTGTGACTACCCCCTGTTAGGGTTCATCTCTGAATCTAGGGTTCAGTACCCCCATGCATTGATGTTTAGTTAAGTTTCTAGGGTTGAGATGATTGTGTTACTCTCCTGGATAATGGCCTGCTAGTGGTGCGTGTTATACTCACTGTTTAGTATGATTTGATTAATCTGTCGTTGATCACTTTGCTGAATTTGTTGGTGTTGCCCTGTTCTCTGTCAGTTATGCTCTACTGATCTTGTTGGTGTTACCCTGTTCTCTGTTAGAGAACCTACTGAGAAAACATACTTAATTTTTATGTGGATGCTCATATTGTAGTTGAAGTGAATCCATTTTATTGGGTTGTGTTTTACTGTTATGCTAGAGTTGGGATGCTCTTTGTTGAGTATGCATGGTTACTCTTTCAGTTAACACTTGTTGTTTAATTATAGACACTTAGTTCTCTTGTCAGAGAACATGTTGTTGAGAAAATTTAAGTTGATGTGGCTATCTGTGTGGCTGTGATTGTGAGCTTACTCCTTTTGAGTGATGGTGCCTTACTGCTGGCAGATATTGCATTGTCTGATGCTTCTTGTGAAACATTTTTATGATCAAAGGCTCTGCCTTATGATAGATGTTGCAATACTGCTATAGATGATTCGTAAATCATTTAGGAAAATGATTAAATGTTTCTAATAGATGATTCTTAGGCTTATTCTCAAGAAATAGTAGATCTGTTGGTACAGAGGTGCTACCCAGTTTGGGTTGTGCCCTATACCAATAGTGGTGATGTGTGATGATCTAGTTAAAACTAGATCTCCTGGTCTATGATGCTAGTATGAGACCATTCTCAAGTAGAAACCACTTGTTGTTTACTTGATGCCTCATTGCTTATGTTCTTATCATGTACTTGCCAGATCAGATCTATATGATTGCATATATGAATATGCTCTTGATCAAGTATTTGATTAAAGAGTGTTGGGATTTACCCTGGTAGCCTTGTGATGGTTTCTTTTGCCTACTCCTTTGGCCTTGGCGTGTTCCTCCTTGTTCTGCTATTCCTTTGTGACCTTGTTGTCCACCAAAATCCTCCCCTCCTCAGGTCGCCATCCTTGCTACTGTTTTTTCTAGGTTCTCTATGGTGGAAAGTGGATGATTTGGGTGGTGTGGTTTGCAAGAACATGTGATGTCATTGGAGATGCTGGTATTAAGCTATGTTTGAGCGTAGTGAAGTGAGTAGCAAAGCTTGGCTTTGCACTCGGCTGCTGTGATTTAAACAGTTGGCTTCTTCTCTGCTATTGACACCACTACGGGTATACCGGGGGCTAGATTGTGACACATGGTCCGAAACATGGTTTTCCTTGTATATATGGCCTAAACAAACATAAACCAATGGAAAAGGTCATTGGTGGAACCTTGTGCAGAGAAATCTTGGGGGGTAAACCTCTCGTGCCCATAAACGGGTGCTTTCGCCGGAGAATGACCCAGGAGCCCCGAAAACCCACCAAAACATTCTTTTGGACCTAGAAAACTATAACACCCTCAAATCGGCCCTATGCAAGTTTTAGCCCTTTCCGCCAAACCCGCATAGAAACGATTCAAGGATGCACACCAGGCACTTTCATGTGGGTGGAAAACGAAGTAATACCATTACACAACAGCCCTCGATGGGACCCACAAAACAGATATATATATACAACAGCGACTCAACGAGTCAAGAATACAGATATACAATACAAAGATCCAAATCACCTCGAAATCGATACAACGTCCGAGTACGGACAAGAAGCAAATTGGGCTAAGAGCCCTGAAGAATAACCAATGGCGTCCATAACCCTGCCCAGGCCAAGCCGGAAGGGTAACCCTGCTAACGATGTCGAAACCTGCTAAAACAAAAGGGGTGCCGACAAAGGGCAAAGGGAAAAGAGGAGTGTCAGTACTGAGGCCAGTACACGGCGAGGCTAGAATTCGGTGGCTCTCGCCTACATAGGTATGGTGGACTGAAGCGGCAGCACAGCATGCACTAAACAACCTATAGAGACTCGATTAACTGTCGGCTATTAGAGAGAGATAAGAAAGACCTATTCGGAACCAACCTTATACTAACACCAATCATACCCATCCTGGTATTCCCCCTCGAGACCAAACGAGGAAGTCAAACCGAGGAACTCACACCCTTGGCAGTTTTAATCATTCGATTATAGTTGCAGCACTTACTAGTCAGATATAGATATCATGAGTCATCCTGATAGCATAAGTAGTGGTCTGTTTTAATCACCATTCCGTCGTAGTTAGAACATTTACTAGTCTGATATAATTTTCCTGAGGGATCCCAAAACCCAGCAGTTGTTGGCACTTCTATCACATTCCATTGGAGTTGCAATACTTACTAGGCAGGTATAGTATGACACAGATCACCACAGATCCACCAGTTGTTGGCATTTTTAATTTACATTCTGTTGTATTTGAATCTGATTACTAGTCACATATTAAGTTAAATTTATATCACTACTTTAGTTATGCTTGTCTATGATCGAGATACGGTGCTCCAAGTCGTCCATAACCCCGGACACGGCTTTCAGAAAGTTTTACCCTGCAGGGGTGCACAAATAGCAACACACACTCGATCAACCTCGGAAAAACCAACTTAAAACCCAACGAGGCTTTCACGACAAAGCAATCACAGGATTCATAAATATTTTAGGGGGCCACCCCATTAAGCTACCCGCAACAAAGTTGGCCGGCTCTGAGACGGACCCAAGGTTTACGCCAATGGCTATAAACGACTGAGAACCCGAAAGTGTGCCTGGACTTGTCGATACCGCAAAAACACTCGGCAATCCTAAATAGTACAGGTGCTCCACGCACAATCTTAAATAAAGCAGTAAAACATGGCATAAGTACAGGATAGTAATAAAGCCCCAAACTAGTTTGTGGCCCCAAGAAATAGAAATGAATCAAGCTCTGGCTCAGGGGGATCCCATAGGGTCTCCCAGATGTGGATAGTGCGAAAAATCAAGGAACAGGTATCAAGTACACAAGTGAGCGTGGAAGAACCAAATAACATCTATTGCCCACCGGTACCTCTGCATTAGTTATATCTAGCAATTTAATAGTTGTATTTAAAGTCATGATCATCTCCACTATAAACATCTGTCAGCATTCCAACAACTGTGGTACTCGACAACACGAGATCGCACCTGAGCAAGCAACTATGACTCGCAAGGCCAACTATCTACCAAACCACGAGTATTAGGAGGTTTCCATGGCAATATAGAGGCTTCACGGGATATAACTGGTGCACGGATACTAAAGCATCGCGACATGGATAGCAATATATCAACAGGAGGAAATAAAGACTATAAATGCAAAATAGGTAGAAAGGGGGAGGATGCTCGCCTGGGAAACACTGTCGGAGGTTCATATCCGGAGAACTTGTCGATACTCGCATCAACTCATCGGCCTAATCCGCGAAGAAGCAAACACTAGAAGAAACACCGGATGCAATATTTAATATTACGGCAGAAGATCCGGCATGATTATGATATGATGCAGATGCGGTGCAATTAGGCAGTATTAAGCGGAATCGAGGTCGCGACAATTAATTAATAGGTTCCAGTTATTTAGATACCCCACAATTTAAATGTTGAATTAACAAGGCAAAACATGGTATCAGTTCGCTACACAAATTTAAATGGAGTCCCGAATAAGACTAGAATCGCCCGCATATGGACTCCATATTTAATTTAGGTGAATCATCGAAATAGCCCCAAACACCCACAATATGCATGCAAGAATGGACAATTACTATGCAGCAAGTTTATATAGATGGCATTTATAAAATAGGGGCTTGGATCAGGGACACACATTAAGCTCTGAAGATCTTGGGTTCCGGGGGTTCGGGGTTCGACGGGGTTCGACGGGGATCGTTCTCGGTGGAAACGTTCTCGGACAAAGGAGTAGATCTTGTCGCCTCCGAGAAGAAGGACTTGGGTTCCAAACGGTCGATCTTGCCGTCGATGGCGAACTTGAATGGATCGGGTACCGGTGGTCTTCGGGTCCGTGTAGAAGATCTTGCGGTTTTCTATGAAGGAGATCTTGATGCTCTAGGTCGAAGATCCTCGGCTTCGGTTCTATGTCAACGGTCTTGTCGTCCGGGGAGGCGATCTCGATGCTCGGTACCCGCGAAGTAGATCTTGGTGTTTCGAGTAGACGATCTTGTCAAGGGTCTTCAGATTCCAGGATCGGTCTTGTCTGTGCGGAACTCGGTCTCGACATCGGTAGTTCTCGGAACCATCATCATCTCCAAGGAGACCTTGTCGTATCTTGTCACCTCACGAGTACACGGCGTTGATGCAGGTCTTGTCGAGGTCGGAGTCGGTCTTATCTGTTAGATGGCGATGAAGGTCTTCTCGAGGGGATTTTTGGAACTTCGACACCTCACCAGATCAACGCACAAAGGGGAGGACACATATGTTGCTTAACATGGACAGGCACACAAACAATGGCAATAACACATTGAGCCAACAACGACAGTATGGGCTGCCTGGCTGTTGGCCTCGAGCGGGCGCTCGAACATGGCTCCTGGCGGCGATGGCAGGAAGGGATGGCGGGTCCCGAGAGATTGACCGGGAAGGTGCCGGAAGGGTGAGGTCGTGGAGGAGCTGGGGCGCTCGGACGGTGCTCGGGCAGCGGGTGGTGACGACCAGCATTGTGGATGGAGATGAGCTCGTCCAGAGGCGGGAAGGCGGCTAGACGTGGAAGGGAAGAAGCAGCGATAGGGCCTGGTGGCGAGAGGAGGCTCGGTGACACGGGCCAGGTCTCCCATGCGGTCGGCGTCGACCTAGGGCGGTTAGCGGGCTGGCGTCCCGCGTGAGGCGACGACCGAAGGATGGGGTGGAGAGGGAGGCGCTACAGGGCTCCGGTGTCGGGCTCGCGGAGGCAGGCGGACGCCAAGGGCGACGAGGGGTCGAGGACGAGCGACAAGGGAGGTTGCAGGTCCGGAGCAGTGACGGACGGCTAGGGGTGGTCGCAGCTAGCAGCGACAGGCGTGGCTGCCGCAGGTACGGGCGGCGCCGGCCGATGGAAGCAGCAGGTGGACGGGGGAGCTCACGCGGCGGGGTGCGAGGCGGGGGCCGGAGAGGGAAAATCCCAGCAACGTGGCACTCGCGCAGTAGGAAGAGAAGCTGGCGGCGACGCGCGATTGGAGGCGCGATTGGCGGCGGGGAAACAAGGAGGAAGGTGGCCTTGGGGATAGCGGGGTGGGTCGGGTGGATGGGAGGCGGCAGGTGGGATCCTGACGTGCAGGTGGTGGGGCCAGGGGCGCGGGAGTGCGGCCAGGAGGGAGCGTGCGCGTGGTTGGCTCTCTCGTGTGCGAGAGAGAGAACGGGATCAAGGGCGAGGTAGGTGGCATGGCTGTCCATGGAAGTTGGGTGCGGCTGGGTGGTGAGGAGGGGTGGGTGTGGGGCCAGGAGGGATGAGGTGGCGCACAGGGAGTGGCTCAGGTGAGGTGGCGACTGGGAAGGCTGGGCAGGAAAAATAGGCTGGAGGAGGGAGCGGGCTGTGTGGATAGGGTAGGGTAGGTGGCTGAGGGTTAGTCTGATTTGTTTACTAGGGGTGACCGGCTGTGTCGGTTCGGCCCGGTTCGGCTGCCCCCTAAAATAATATAAATATTTTATTGGTTTAAAATGGGGCTTTTTAAATCTATTTGTAGACGAAACAAAATATTCCGGACAAGCCCGGTGGTTTTGATTTGAATTGAAGACGGGGTATTTAGAAAACAAAATAGACTTTTCAAAAATAGTTTTAGACAAAACCATGCATGATGATGACGATGCTCAAATGCAATGTGGCATGATATTTTCTAGTAGTGGTTTTAGCGGGGCGCCACAATAACTTGGTTGTGGACCTATGATATTTGTGATAGTGTCATAGAAGGCCCACAGATGGAATACATAGCTCTCGGCATGACCTTCTTCACATTAGGGTGATAACACTTAACAAATTCCTAGAACTCTAGGTGGAAATGTCCCGATGCTGGTATACCGGGGGGCTAGAATGTGCCACATGGTCCCAAACATATTTTTGCTTGTATTTATGGCTTGAACAAACCTAAACCAATGAGCAACTACATTGTTGGAACCTCATGCGGAGAAATCTAAGGGGGTAGACCTCTCGGGCCCACAGACAGGTGCCTTCATTCGAGAATGACCCCGAGAGCCGCGGAAACCCACCAACACTCGCATGTGGACCTAGGATATATGTGAAAGTGTTGTGGAAGGCAGATTGATGTAATACATAGTTCCAGATGTGACCTTCTTCACATTAGGGCAATAACACTTAGCAGATTCCTAGAACTCTAGGTAGAAATGTCCCGCTGCGGGTATACCAGGGGCTAGAATGTGCCACATGGTCCCAAAATTGATTTTCCTTATATATATGGCCTAAACAAACTTAAACCAATGAAGAAGTACATTGGTGGAATCTTGTGCGGAGAAAGCTAGGGGTAGACCTCTCGGGCCCATAGACATGTAATTTCGTCAGAGAATGACCCCCGGAGCCCAGAAACACACCAAAAAATGCATGTGGAACTTGGATATATGTGAACGTGTTGTGCAAACCCCATATATGGAATACATAGCTCCCCGGTGTGACCATATTCAGATTAGGGCACACTTAGCAGATTGTTGGAACTCTTGGAGGAAATATCCCGTTGTGGGTATACTGGGGGATAGAATGTGCCACATGGTCCCAAACTTAGTTTTCCTTGTATATATGGCCTTAAAAACCTAAAAAAAATTAAAAAGTACATTGGTGGAACCTCATGCGAAGAAATCAAGGGGTAGACCTCCCGGGTCCACAGACGGGTGCTTTAGCCGGAAAATGGCCCCCGGAGCCCCAAAAACCCACCAAAACTTGCATGTGGACCTAGAAAACTTGCATGTGGACCTAGGGTATATGTGAAAATATTGTAAAAGACCCATAGATGCAATACATAGCTCCCGGTGTGACCTTCTTCACATTAGGGAGATAACACTTAGCAGATTCCTACGACTCTAGGTGGAAAGGTCCCACTGCGGGTGTACCGGGGGCTAGAATGTGCTACATTGTTTTTCTTGTATCTATGGCCTAAACAAACCTAAACCAATGAACAACTACATTGTTGGAACCTCGTACGGAGAAAGCTAAGGGGGTAGACCTCGAGGGCCCACAGACGGGTGCTTTCGCCGGAGAATGACCCCCGGAGCCAGGAAACCCACCAAAACATGCATGTGGACATAGGATATAAGTGGAAGTGTTGTGGAAGGCCCATTGATGTAATACATAGTTCCCGGCGTGACCTTCATCACATTAGGGCAATAACACTTAGCAGATTCCTGGAACTCTAGGTGGAAATGTCCCGCTGCGAGTATACCGAGGGCTAGAATGTGCCACATGGTGCCAAACTTGGTTTTACTTCTATTTATGGCCTTCATAAACCAATTAAAAATTATATTGGTGGAACCTTGTGCTGAGAAAGCTAGGGGGTAGACCTCCCGGACCCACAGACGGGTGCTTTCGCCGGAGAATGACCCCCGGAGCCCTAGAAACCCCACAAAACTTGCATGTGTACCTAGGATATATGTGAAAGTGTTGAGGAAGGCCCATATATGGAATACATAGCTCCCAGTGTAACCTTCTTCACATTAGGGTGATAACACTTAGTTGATTCCTAGAACTCTAGGTAGAAATGTCCCGCTACGGGTATACCGGGGGATACAATGTGCCACATGGTCCCAAACATGGTTTTCCTTGTATCTATGGCCTAAAAAAATTAAACCAATGAAAAAGTTCATTGGTGAAACCTCGTGAAGAGAAATCTAGGGCGTAGACCTCCCGGGCCCGCAGATGGGTGCTTTCGTCGTAGAAAGGCCCCTAGAGCACCAGAAACCCACCAAAACATGCATGTGGATGTGGGACTAGAATATGTGTGGAATTGTGGTGGAAGATATGATGGTGCAAGACATTGATCCTTGATGGAACCTCGTGTGGTGAAATAAGGGAGGTAGAACTCCCAAGCCTATAGACCAGGGTTTTTGCTGGAGAATGACTATAGGAGCCCTAGAATCCAAAAAAATCCTGACGAGGACCTAGGATATATTTGAACATGTCCATAGATGCAATATGAGTAATATTGGAGATAAAATATGTGCCAAAAGAAATTTGTGGGAAAAACAAGCGGAAAAATTGAAAAACAATTCTGCTATCGTGTGTGGATGTGATGTCATTAGAACCGAAACGTCAGTGATATAAAATTTGCCCATCGACTGGAATGCCCACAGCAGCACCCATTCCCCCACCCCCACCCCCCCAATTCGGAAAAACCCCAACTCCTCTCGTACTCTACCTAGGACGATGTGCTCCAACTGCCTCTGGCTCCGGCCATGAAGAATGACGGCAAGACGACGGCAAATCCGGTGCCGAAGACGCTTCGTGGATCGGCATCGGAGGCACTCGAGGGCTCAGAAGGAGTGGCAACTGAGACATCAGGATTGAAGGGCTCCACTAGCGAAGGCAGCTGCATCGGCTTGCAGTTACCGAACCAAGCGCTAGAAGAAGTAGTCCAGGAGACGGTGGATCTGAAGGGCGTGGCAGTCGCCGGAGGCGACGACGAGTGTGGGAAGTTGGCGCCGGTGCAGGTCCTCGCCGGCGAGCATGGGAAAATGCCACTGGAGGAGGTCCCAGCCATTGAGCAGGGGGCGTTCCAGGCATTGCAGCAGTCGACCGAGGTTAGTTTTCGCCCTCATATTTGGATTAGATTCGGATTTCAGTGAGCAGTTAGGGTTTCATAGTAGTGTTCTTTAGATTAGATAGGGTTTCACAAGGGATTGAATGTTAGTACCTCAACATGCTTGCAGATATTAGTTTGTGGTTAGGGTTTGATCTAAGTGTTTTCGGTTTGGACTAGGGTTTGCTGTCATTTAGACAATTTGGTCTCCTTGCCGCTTAGTTATTTGAGAGTGTGATCCTTCATGATTCAAAACTCTTTAATCATCCTAAGAGCTTTTTGAACCCATGAAACGCTATTGATTTCGAACATTTTGGTTATGTTACAGTGATACGTCCATTTTGCATCACTATTCTATACCATAATTTACTGTTATTCATTGATATATATCATATTAAGAGATGATACTTATGTTATTTCGTCTGTGTTTGCATGGTTGATGACTTTTGGAGCATGGGCCGCTGCAGTCAGGATTCTGATGGAAAAGGTGCTGTTTGGAGGCAAAATTCGCGAAGATCAGAAAATCCTAGAAAATACATGGAAAATTCTATTTTTCTAGAAGACGAAGGATGCCAGAAGAGGGAGTGGAGATAGGTCATAGGGGGCCCACAACACCCCCCGACGCAGGCCACCCCTAGCCGCGCCACCAGGTAGTGTGGCTGCCCTGGCCCACTCCAGGCTCTCCCCTTTGGTGTATATTATCCCCACGAAACCCTAAGACTCGAGGAGAGACCATAGAAAGATTCCACTGCTTCTGCGGGGTGGAAAACTATAGAGAGAGAAAGATCACTCAGGCAGATAGATTCTGCCAGGGGAATTCCTTCCCAGCGAGGGGAGATCGTCGCCATCAACACCACCATCAAGCTGGACTTCATCAGGATCATCATCATCATCACCACCATCATCTCCACCAGCACCATCATCACCACACCATAGCGATGTAACAATTGGGTTGAATCTTGTATAGTTCTTAGGGGAAACTTTCCTGGTGTCACTACAAGGAATGTGTCAACCTATGACCTTTTGGTAGTGACCGTGTATAAAATCGTCCTAAATTTATGACGATTCTGGACCAGATGGTCATGGGATGTTCGGGAGGGTCAAAACCTAGCAAACTCATAATGATTTTTCTCAAAAATGTCATAATTGCATAAGATAAAATCGTCATAGTGCTAGAAAGGACAAGATATATGACGAAGGCAATTCTAGCCGTTGGATGCAAACATGATGGATGAGATGGTGATCTGTGGAACACCAGTTGTGGATCGATGACCTGGCACACCACCGCTCGATGACCTGGCAACAAGCGCGAGACGAATCCATACCTAGCGAACCCCACTCTAAGCGCTGCATTCTCTCCTCTGTCGTTCCCGAACGCCCCAAGCTCCGCCGCCAGCCTAGATCCCAGCCAATTCCGGGCACTCAATGCCCCGCCTTCCACCTCCCCCGAATCCCAGCCGTCGACCCCTGTCTATTCCACCATGTGGAACCACCAAACGTTGCCTCCAACCGAAACCCTAGCATATGCCTCGGATCTACAGAGGAGTATAGGTCGCCTTTTGACCTTTCTGTCCATGGCGGTTGGAGCCACGCCGTCGGGTGGTGGTGGATCGGCACGGAAACCAGCTAGACCATAGATGCCATCCAGGATGCTGGCCGCACCAATGACTTCGAGGATGTGGAGGTCCTACCGTTGGACACCAGGTTCGAGCCCGTCGACCCCAGATCCGCTGCCCATGTCCAATCCCGCTTCCTCCGGCTCCGCATCCACCACCTCCACGAGCGAAGTGCCGCCTCAACCTGAAAAGCACGATGGCTAGTTCATATCTGACGTAGGAGGGAGCCCAGGTCTGTTCTTCTTCAGCGTTGTCGTCTCCCTTGTCTTCCCAGTAAGTACAAATCTCTGTCTCTTTCTTTCTTGTGTTCCTCTTTGGAGTACAACTAGATGGATGGTTTGTGCCAATCCCCTTTTGCTCCGGTTCTCATGTGCATCTCCCGGTAGGCTGAACCGTCACTCTTCCATTGTGGCAGAAATTCATGGTTGGGTCATTGATATGATAGTGTTGTATTCCCATCTGTATGGAAATTCATGGTGTGATAATTGAAATTCACAGTAGAACGATTTGTCACAGCCTTAAGTTGTCGCCTCTGCTGTAAATCAATCACATGGCACCGCCTCCATCTCACGTATGCTCCTTGCTAGTAGCCTCTCCTAAGGGCACTCACCATTGTTCAATTCCAGATAGATATCATCTTGGAAGTTATGGGACGTGTTTCCCCTCTAAATTTTCTGAACTGGTCGATGTAGCAATCTTTGTTTTTCTAACAAGTTGATAAAACTATCCTAATTGTCCAGTTCCTATTAGGACAGTAGACAATTGTAACATGATTCTATTGTAATTAACCTGGGTGCCGTTCGTTGGTGCCATTTATTGTTCTGAGTTTAATTTTATCTTTGTGTTCAGTTGAACTATATCTTTGTTTTGGAAAAATCCCAGGTAAATTCTTGGTATTTTTCTGGACAAATCAATTCACTATTTGATTCCTTTTCTATTACTTATTGTATGAAAGGTTCTTGCGACTTCCACTAGAGAATTCAGTTACTATGTACATCATACATCTCCAGATGCCTTTTTTATTTTGTTTGTATCGAGCAGAGTCGTCCCCATTCACTTGAATATCTCAACTAATTCTCTATTATACTTTCTGAAATATTTGTAGTTGCGAAAAATAGGTAGGGTCATTCGGTAGGCTGGATTGTGGTGTGCTAATGTTGTTTGCTTAAGATTATGGAGTGGATTGGAGTAATAGGTGTTGTTCATGTATTGTTATGGAGTAATTCGCAGTGCTTTGGCAATTTCCTTTCCTTGTTGTGTTATATTATCGAAAATAATCCTCGTAGTTTGTTTGGGATAGAAGCGATTTTGGTTTAAGATTTTTATCTGTATATTTCTACCTTTTGTGAGCTAGGTTGCTCATTCATATGTTTATTGTTTTTCAAAAAGTTGAAATCCACAGGAAAAAGTCAATAGTTCTATGTTTTGTTTGGAGGTTTTAGCCTTTTGTCGACTTTGTAAGATGGCTGCACCTTTGTATGAGCATTGTGAAGGACAAGCAATGCAGCCGACAAAGAAAATTTGTTAGAGAACCTCGCGTTGGAACTCTGATAAATTTACACAGACATGCATTTCAGCCTTTATGCTACATTGTCATTTACCTTGCAGTAAAGAGGACAAAATTTAACATAAGTTTGAAATGTACTAGATACTGGTTTTTACTACCCTTCATCGTGCAAGAAACAGGAATTTCGTGCTTTTAGCTTGATACCAGATGGCAAGTGTGGTTTCGACTTGACAAAGATGGTGGCAACTGTTAATTGTGACGCTGATATTCCAAACTGGTTTGGCAGGCATTGGTTCTTTGCAAAGGTACGCTAGTTGTGATCCCATTGCTTGCACTAATGCTTATTTGTGTGGTTGCGCTGGTTCAAAGAAATGATGGTACTGTCACCGAGCCATGCAAATAACTCAAATCAAGGAAATAGATGTAGTGGAATGCATCTAGAATAAAAAATTGGCTAATGTTAGTGGGAAGGGTACTGGTGGGTGGCTCGTTCCTGAATACTAGTCATACGTGTTGCTATGGGGCTTCCTGTCTCAGGCCTACTACAAGGCTCTATAGTTTAGTATGCTTCTAGTTATATACAGTGCATTTATTTGCTGCAATTTCAATTATCTTACTCATCCACTCTAGTCTGAGGATACTCGAGGTGGTTTTAGTGTAGTTGAACTACTGCTATGCTAGCTATGAGACGTTGCTTGTCTCAGGACTTGATCTCCTTTATTACATATACCAACGACTAACCAATACTTGCATAGGGAGAGGGATTGCTGGTCTCAGATTGTAATCAAACATGCACTATAGTATATAGTGATTTAATGGTTGTTCACAGATGTACTGATATTGAGCCATGTCCTCTTGTTCTTTTTTTTATCTGTTATGACCTCCTGTTATTTTTTTTCTTGAAGTCATATATGAATTGCATTGACATCCATCCTTTTCCTTGAATAGGTAAAGAAAGTTTACATGCTTAACATTGTGACATGACGGATGAGATTTGGTCTCTCACTCTGCTCGCCTGATCAACCAGATGTATATGCAAAGTAATTTGTGTTTTGATAGTTTGATAATGTTGCTCTTCACTTCTAGCTAATGCGATGCTGGATGATCTATGCTTATTGTTGGTCGGCTGATCTGAATTGTTTTTTGTGGTTGGTGTAGGTCGAGCTGCAGCGGAACAACCTTGACCTGTAGAACTTTGAGGACAAGATTAATGAGAACCCGGAGAAGATCAAGTGCAAAGGTTGGTTGTGCATTAGTATATAATTCTATACTCGCTTGTGCATTAGTAGTTCCGTTGTTGAAATCAAAATCTTATGTATCTGATGCAAAGCACTGTAAAATAATATAATTCTATACTTGTTTGTGCTATACTAATGAAGCATTGAAAATCTAGTGGTCCTAATAAAACATTATCGGACATGAAAATGTTATGTGCCTTCTGATGCTGAATATATCTTTCTTTCTGTAGAAGTGGTTCTATAGATCGTTTGTGAATAAATTTCCCAAACCGGATCTAATTTATAGCCTTCATGTCTATTGGCATATGTTTTTCCTATTTGACATTTTTTGGGAGTACCTACTATTGTCTTAATCTGCTATATGATGTGTTTTACGCTTTGAGCTGACATGCAGCTACACCAGAGGAATTTCTGGGCCAGCTGATATTGCCTCCATCGACATATGAAGGCGTACTATGGAGGAAAATTGTAGTAGCTAGATAGTGTTGAGCACTGGGATACTATTGTATAGTATGTGATCTGAACCATGGAACTATTGTAATCGACTCAATTATGGCTGTTGTCAAAAGTATTTCGTGTATTCTTGTGTTTTGATTAAATTACTAGTTGATTATTTATTGTCAAATTGTGGGGAAATCAACCCTGACAAGTGGCACTTGTGAAACATGGTCATGACAAGTGGACCAAACTAAATTAAATGACAATTGGGACACATCTGACCAATGGGAATAGCTGATATTAAAGGTTAAAATAAAAAGAATTAAAATGTCGAAATTGAAAAAGAAATCGCTTTTAAAAAGGACAAGACCAGAAAATAGAAGGCCTTCATGTTTGGCCTGGCCCATGTAGCTGATCAGAATTAACAGGGAAAAAACATAAACGGGCTGAATTATTGGGCTTAGCCCATACAAATGATTGAAGTCGACCAGGCTAATTTCTCGCCACGTCGGATTGGCCACGTATGATCTGACTTGGCTTTGCTAGATGGCTCGTGACGATATCGGATCGTCATAACGCTTATGACGATTCGATATCGTCATAGACGATTATGACGATTTCATTAAAAATGTCGTTATAGTTTATTTGCGACGCAGCTTTCGACGATCTTATTTTCGTCATAAGATCGTCACAGATGGACTATTGTGACGATTTTGTGATGAAAATGGAGGGTCATAGACGCCTAGATTCCTTGTAGTGTGTTGATTACTCCTTGTAGTTGATGCTATTGAGTGAACAATTGAATTATCGTTTATGTTCAGATTGTTACTTACCATTATATCATCTCTAATCTTGATCCATATGATGTCTTGTGAGTAGTTCGTTTAGTTCTTGTGGACATGGAAGAAGTCATGTTGTTAGTAGTGTAATTGTATTGAGAAAGATTCAATGGTTTGATATTTAAGTTGTGGTGTATTTCTTCTACTAGTGTCATGTGAACGTCGGCTACATGACACTTCATCTATATAGGCCTAGGGGAATGCATTGTGTATTTGGCTACTAATCGTAGGGGTTGCCGAAGTGACAGAAACCTGAACCCCCGTTAGGAAATCTTTGCACAAGGGATGATAGGGGTTTCTACCTTAATTACTTTCTTCTACTTGTCGATGCTTGCAAGGGGTATAATCACAATTATGTATTAGTACTAGGACAGTTGGTACATTAGCACAGGTTCACCCACACAACACTTAGCAAACTAAAGAAGATTAATCAACTATATGAAGAGAAAACACTTGACGATATTCCCGTGTGTCCTCGAGAACGTTTGGTCATTTGAAGTAATACAACCGGCTTTTCCTTTGTTGAAGACAGGATTGGGCC
Source organism: Avena eriantha (assembly GCA_910589775.1). Taxonomy (NCBI): domain Eukaryota; kingdom Viridiplantae; phylum Streptophyta; class Magnoliopsida; order Poales; family Poaceae; genus Avena; species Avena eriantha. The sequence goes on along the minus strand of OU342746.1, from coordinate 86,285,536 downwards.
ACTTGCTGCATTTATTATTATTGTCTTTTATTTACTCGTACTTTAGTTACCTGCATTACCAAAAACCCCTAAAAATCCGTTTGCTAAGTATTTACAAAGAATTCCTGCTCCAAGCCACTAGCCAACACCTTCTGCTCCTCGTTGGGTTCAACACTCTTACGTATCGTAAATACTGCGATACACCCCCTATACTTGTGGGTCATCAAGACTATTTTCTGGCGCCGTTGCCAGAGAGTGTAGTGCTATTGGAGAGTGGAACTGGTAAAGGAAACTTCTACTATGAGTATTTTTACTTTTGTTAGTTACTTTATTTCAATATGGATAATTCGCTGAGTTTCTTATTTCGTAATGCTACTACAACTACTACGGTAGTAGATGAACCACCACCTGCTGAAAATGATACTTTTAAAATACCTACAAGAATTATTGATCGTGTTATGGATAACTATTATTTTGGAGATGGAACTGTCCATCCCGGTGATCATTTGCTCTTTATACACGAATTATGCAGGTTGTTTAAGTGTGCAGGTATTACAATAGATCAAGTCAAGAAGAAGTTATTCTCATTATCACTGAAAGGAAGAGCTGAGGAATGGTATAAGCTGCTGAAGAATGGTCAATCTCTTTAATGGGAGGAAATAGTGCCTCTCTTTTATTCAAAATTTTATCCTCCTAGTGAGATTCATAAAGACCGGAATCAAATACACAACTTTTGGCCTCTTGATGGAGAGAGTACAGCTCAAGCTTGGGGGAGATTGAAGTTACTAATGCTCAAATGTCCTATTCATGAGCTCCCCAACAATATTATCATCAATAACTTTTATGCAAGACTTTCTCTTCCTGATAAGGATCTATCGGATGCCTCTTGTGCTGGATCATTTACAAGCATGGAAGAAGAAGCTAAGTGGGATCTTCTAGACCGTATTCAAGACAATGCTGAAGCATGGGAGAATAATAAAGGAAGAAAGTCAGGTATAAATTATGATTATGAATGCATTGAATCTTTTATGGGAACTGATGACTTTCAAAATATTAAAAATGCTTATGGTCTTGATTCTCAAGCTATTGCAAGTTATTTTAAAGTTTTTGCTTCCTATATTGAAATTCCTAAAAATAAGTGGAATAAGTATCATGCACCTTATAAATATATTGTTAATTGTGTTCCTGCAAGAAATACTGAAGTTTATACTACTAATCATGTTTTACCCAAACCTTACATTGAGAAAATGCCTTTCCCAGTTAAGATAAAGGAACATTCTATGATAGCTAGTATGGTTAATGAAAGTAAAAATAAAGTTGTTGATGAACAAGTGTCTATTGAACCTATAAATGCGAATGTGAAAGACTTTGTCACTAAATATGTAGAAGATGGACACACTATTCTTTGTAAGGATACTTCAAAAACTGTTTCACAAAGTAGTGTTTTGAGAGCCCATGTCCCTGTGTTTTCTGTTAGAATAAGTGATCATTGCTACAATGGTTCTTGGGATAGTTATATCATTAAATTTATGCATGATACTGAAAGTTAGTATGAGAGAGGGAAAAGTGTTCTTATGCATCTCAATAATATTAAGTTTCCTCGCTTTATGCTGAAAATCTTTATGTTGCACTTATTTTGCCTTCCTATGCTAGCAGTCCTTGGTTTCAACAATTTGTTTGCTTACAAAATTCCCATGCATAGGAAGTGGGTTAGACTTAAGCATGTTTATTTTTGCTTCTTGATGCTCCCTTTTACTTCAATTCTTACTCTTTTGTGAGCATCATTAAAATTATCATGCCCATCTTAATGGTTATAGCGAAAGAGCTTTTTGGGAGACAACCCAATATATTTGTGCTTTCAGTTTGTTTTTTGTTTATTTGAGTCTTTTTTTGACAAAAACAGTAGGGAAGTCCCCTACTGTGTCATTTTATAAATTTTATAATGTACAAATGGTTGAGCCAGGCTCAATCCATGTTATAGATGATTTACATTCATAGCGTGTCGAGCCACTGTTTCATACCTTCCTTGAGAATAGGCTTAGCTCTATGCATAGTCAAGGTGAAGGTTGCTTTAAAAAAAGAAATACATCTAGTGATGGAAGGATTAAGATCCCTAAAAATATAACCATTTCTTTGCTCCCATATACTCCAGCATCCAGTGATGATAATTTCCATAAGAAAATTGGGATTGAATCTACTTCCAGCATCGTTGATCATCTGATGAATATCCATATTTGTGTTCCATTCAAGTCCCAAGGCCCACCCGAACCCTTGGCTGAAGCTGCATTCAAAAAATAGATGCTATAGGGTTTCCTAAGGACAGGTGTCACATATTACACAATCATTGAATTCCACATAGAAGTTTATTCTTGTCATTAAGTCCTTGGTGTTTAATCTCTTATTCAGTAGGAGCTAGGCAAAAAAATTGTGTCTTGGGAGACAACATGATTTCGAAATATCAAGTATGGGCTTTGGTGTTGGGTGTGCCCCAATGAGTGCTATGTAGATATTTCTGGTTTTGAAAGTCTCCCCCCAGGAAAAGTACCATGAATCATGGTCATCAGTGTGGTTTATGCTTCTGATATTCTCCAACATATCAATAAATTCCTCATGAGCAATAATGGATAAGGGGAGTTGAAAAAGGTCATAGAAATCATTATCAGCTGCAGAAATGGCTTTGGCCATGGTCAAAGTATCATTGTGGCAGAAAGAGTTTTGGTGTGGGTATTTATCTTCAAAGCATTCACCTTTCCATAGATCCTTCCATAGTAACATAGATTTTCCATTGCCAATTTTGTAGTGAGTCAGATCTCTGTAAATATCAACATAATTCATACAATCTCTCCACCAGAAGGATCCAATATGATTCATTGAATGTGGGGCAGAGTCACCTTGGTAGTAAGCTTTCCAAATGAGATCAACCCATGGTATATCAGCCCTGTTGTAGAATTTATGAATATTTTTCAGTAAGAGGGCCTGATTTTGTACCCTGAGGTTTATGACACCTAAACCTCCTTGTTCTTTTGGTCTACATACCTCCCATTTAGCAAGACATTTGCCATGTCTGTGGATATCTTTCCCTGCCTAGAGGAACTGTCTGCCACCTTTTTCAAAATGGGTAAAGATTGTTAATGGGACTTTAAAAGACCACATGGCATGGATGGGCATAGAATTGAATACAGAATTCAGTAATGTTAGTCTTCCTGTATATGACATGAGAGAAGATAGTCCAGAAAGTCTTCTGTCAAATTTGGAAACAATGGGCATCAAGCTATCAATAGATGGTCTTGTGGTACCAAGTGGGAGACCTAGGTAGGTGAAAGGTAAACTCTCCAATTTACATCCAAAATCAGATGCCAGTTGACATGCATATTCCACTGTTATATTGATAGGTACCAGGGTAGATTTTTCATAATTTACCTTAAGCCCTGTCATATTGCTGAATTGTTGGAGTCTGATCTTGAGGTTATTAAGTTGCAAACTATCAGCAGGCATAATCAGCAGGGTGTCATCATCATATTGAATAATAGGATATTTTTGTCCATAATCATTATCAAGTGGCAGGCTGATTTCATTTCTGTTCCACGCATCATTGACAATTTCCTATAATAACTCAGCTGTGCAGACAAATAGAAGGGGAGATAAGGGGTCTCCTTGTCTGACACCTCTTTTGCAGCATATTTTTTCCCTGGAACACCATTTAGTAACACTGAGGTGGAGGCAGAGTGCAATATAGATCTTACCAGGGAAATCCATTTGGGGCAAAACCTTTGGCATTCAGCATATTAATAATTGCATTATATTCAATCTTGTCAAATGCTTTCTCAAAATCAATCTTCAGAATAATAATGGGCTTCTTAGACACATGGAAGATGTGAAGATATTCAAAAGCCCATCCCAGGTAGTCATGGATATTTTTCCCTTTAATAAAGCCATATTGATTTTTATGGATAATGGGTTTGATAACCTTCTGGAGTCTATTGGCCATAATCTTGGTGATGAATTTAAGTGGAAGACTAACCAGAGAAATGGGTCTGTAGTCATTCATAGTCTCAGGATCATTTATCTTGGGGATGAGAGTAATAAAGGCAGTGTTGATGGCACTCAAATTCACTGATTCATCATAGAAATCCTGTACCAGTTTTACAAAATCTTCTTTGATAATATGCCAGCATTTCTTAAGGAATTTACCATTGAATCCATCAGGACCAGGTGCTTTATCAGAAGGAAAATCATAGACCACAGAATCAATCTCTTCATTTGTGAATGGAGCATCCAGGTGAAGAAGATCATGAGGTGAAATCAAATCATCAAGGTTGATGTCATTGGTAATATTTTCACTTGTGCCAAGTCTATGCTTGTAAGATTGCCAAATTGTAGCAGCTTTAAGTTCATGCTCAGTCAGAACCAAACTGTCTTCATACTTGATATGGGTGATGAGATTCCTCCTGAAGTTTTGGGTTGCCACAGCATGGAAAATTTTGGTGTTCTCATCCCCCAATTTGGCCCATCTAATTTTAGCCCTGCTTTTCCAATAGATTCTTTTAGCCTCCAGGAGCTTATTGGTATGTTCCATCAAAATCTTTTTAAAATTCTTCTCATGTACAGCAAGTGGTCTCTGATCTTCTATTCCTTCAAGTAAAGCCAGGATAAATGTGCAGTTCTCAATAGTCTGATTTAGGTTTGAATGTTTTTTGCTCCATTTTTTAAGTCCAGCTCTGAGATGTTTGAATTTGCAGTTGATAGCAAGGGCAGTATCACTGATATAGGGAGCTGAGTTCTAGAGGGTATTCACAGTATCATAGAAACCATCAAATTCCAGCCACTGGTTCTTATCCTTTTGTTTATTTGAGTCTTGGAAGTTATTACTTCGGTAATAACCTCTACTTATCCTTTTGTTTGGTTTTTGTGTCAACATCAACCACTAATGAGAGAGAAGTAATATTTGGGAAAGTTGCTGCCCCGAAACAGATTTTTGTGCTTCACTGTAAAAATTAGTGAAAAATCTCTATACGTCGAATTGAGCTGTAATTTTTTATTCCTCTGCCCCATATTGTTATTTAACTTTCGTTAGTTTTGCACTTTTTGATTTGAGCAACAGAAGATTTTCGAAAAAATTGATCTTTACCTGCTGGTCTGTTTTGACAGATTTTTGCCATTCTTGCATTTGCCTCTTAAATCGATTTCCTTTTTGAATTTCTTTTGGGCTTTCGGAAGGAGTTATTTCAGTAGCTTATGTTTTGATAGATTTAAGTTGAAATTGAACTTAAAAGGTTTATTACCTCGCTTATACTAATGTTGCTAATGAGAATTGTGTGAAGTTCTCTGTGAAAGAAATTTCCAGGTTAGTGGAGAAAATAGTATAATAAGAAAGTGAAAGGTTTCATGACTCGAGATATGTGTATGAAGATGAAGATATTGCTGTTATTCAAGTGGTAACTCTGGAAAATTTTATCAAATACCAAGTTCAGAGACCTGCAGAGTCCGTTTTCGAATAGGTAACAGTTCCGGTAAGAAAAGTTCCGTGAAATTTTTGTCAAGTTATATTTTTGCAGTTTTTATCTAACAAGGAAAGCAGCGAAGAGAAAGAGGGAAGGAAACAGAGCCAGGGTGGCTCACACCACCCCCTGGCACGCCCCCTAGCCACGCCACCAGGTGGTGTGGCCGCCCTGGAGTATGTCTCCAACCCGTTTTCTCCCAGTACCTTCCTTTTTGTAAAAATTCGTAATATATAATCCCCCGAGGTTCGCATATCGTGTCCTCGTCGTGTTTTCGTTTTGATATGTTTCTGACAGGTAGAGTCTCTGTTTTGGGGCCACGATGTCTTCCTCGGGATCAGCCAAGGAAGATTCCTCCGCGGATATCATCAACCCGTACATGCATGAGTTGAAGATTCATCCCAAGGAGTTGTTGCTCGAAGATTGGGAGGTACAGATAAAAGAGGTTAAGGGCCCTAAAGGTGAAGGAAGTCTAGTGGACAGGATGGAAGCAGTGGAGCAAGAAGTCTTTAGGTACAAGAAGATGGCGGAACGCGAAGTGGTCACCATCCATAAGATTTGTTCCGAACTCATCATAGAGCACCAAAAGGAGACTGTTGAGCTTAAGGATGAAATTCTCTCACTCCACCGAACGAACAACCAACTGCAAGCATAGCTCTACGACGTGCAAAATCAAAACTATGAGTATGAGGTTAGGTTTAAACGCATAAGTGTTGCTGCTAGTTTCAGGATGATGCAGACCATGATGGGGAGCCCTTACCTTGGAAGTCGGACGATGACGAGAGAACACCCCCACCACCGAAGGAGTAATTCATCCTCAGGTTTTGGCATCCCCTTGGTTTGTTCCAAGCTTTGGGGAGTGCCGCAGTATCACATCACTATTTTCTATCTTTTTACCTTTTTAGTAGAGTCATATCATGAATATAGGAGTTATTAAGGATGGTTTTTCATTATGGAAGTGTCCCCCCTCTCATTAGATATCTATTAATGAGAAGTTCTTTCATTTACTCTTTTGCATATCTTATATTAGTTTTCAATTCATGATTATATGATTGATCTTGTTGTTAGTATTGGTATCACTTTGGGATCATCGAGTAAATTTATTTGGTTTTGGCAAACCTGGCTCGGTCAGTAGCAACACTATTTTGAGAATTGAATGAAAATATAAGAATATTCTAAAGAAATATAACTTCATCATCATCTTTCTTGAGTTGCTCATAAGCTTAGTATTCTCTAGTTAAGATCTTTTGTGCTTCCAAGGAAGATTGCATGTTTGTTTTTATCACTGGTATGTTTGTTTGTTTCCTTCAACTCTTATGCTTACTACCCAGCCTTTCTAGCCAAACACCTGTAATAAGAGGGAACACTTCTCGTGCATCTAATTCTTAAACCAAAACCTATGCCATTTGTGTCCACCATACCTACCTACTAGCACTATTGCTACTCCAAGTAAATTCATGTTTTTATCTACCTTCCGAATTAAACTTGTTATGTTAAAATTAGTGATTAAACCTCTCACGAACTTGATGGCACACTTTACTTTCTTGCACTTAATAAACTTGAACCATTGTGCCCATCTATGTTGTGTATATGCTTGCGCTTTGTAAATTGTGAATTAGCAGAACCATGCTGTCATGGGGAACGCTTTCAACATTGCACTTTATTTAGTTGATATCATGCTCTTTGGTTTATGGATGTCGTCGGTGTGAAATGAATGGGGAGCTTGTAAGTCCATGGAGTTATGTATGTGTGTTAGAGAAATGCTTGGGCCACTAGTCTAATCCATGCCTAATCATGGTGGAAACCTGCTGCGTAACCATAATGAGCAATCTATGAAGCATTCTTCTTATAAAAAAAGATAGAGATTAGAAAAGAAAAGAAAAAAAGAGATGAGAAAAGAGGAAAGAGAGAAAAAAGCACCATTTTCCCATGGTAAATAAGAAGATTGTTGAGATGCTTGTTGTCTGCTTGCCTTGTCATTTTGATATGGGGATTCTTTCGTATCATCGGGAAAGGGGTAACCCGTTGGCGGTTCTCTATGATACACATATACTTACTATGACGAGAACTTACCGGTAACTAAACTTGAGTAGCATGAGGAGCGACCCTCGTATTCAAGGGACACGAGATTTTAAACTTACAACTTGTCAAGCATATCCTCATATTTTATCACTTTAATCTTAATCACCTAAAGATGCCTATGATAGGGGTAATGAGAGCTGAAAGCTAATAAGTACCATAATTTTTCGAAGCTCTTAATGAAACTTGAAATCCCTACTTCCCTCTGCGAAGTGCCTATCTTTTACTTTTTAGTTGAGTCAGTAAACATATTCCCTTCTATCTCAGCAAGCATTTTGAGTTGTCGTGTTTCATTCATTCATATGATGGTTTATTCAATCATGTTTCTTATGTTCCTTGTTTTGCACATTGTTCTTATCTTAGTGTTTACTACTTTGAAAGCTATCATTGAAAACCCTTTATCTGTGAACTCCTGTAAATTGTCAACTATCCTTCAACCAAGAGCTAAGTTTGCCATTACCAATTGTTTTTTACTTTATGTATCTTTATGGTGTTTCCTTTACTTATTGCAAGATAAGTTATATATAGTGAGTTGTCTTCTATTGTGATTTATGTATTGATGAATGTGATGCTTCTTGTCCGTATTCTTTTATCGACTCTTCACTCCATAAACCTGAGGTCATGTTTATTAAGCTCAGTTTTCGCTTGGGGACAAGCAAAGTCTAAGCTTGGGGGGAGTTGATACGTCCATTTTGCATCACTATTCTATATCATAATTTACTGTTATTTATTGATATATTTCATATTAAGAGATAATACTTTGCATGGTTGATGACTTTTGGAGCATGGACCGCTGCAGTCAGGATTCTGATGGAAAATGTGCTATTTGGAGAAGAAATTCACGAAGATCAGAAAATCCGGGAAAATACATGGAGTTTTTTTTCCAGAAGACGAAGGATGTCAGAAGGGGAGTGGAGATGGGCCATAGGGGGCCCACACCACCCCCTGGCGCGGGCCACCCCTGGCTGTGCCACCAGGTGGTGTAGCCGCCCTGGCCCACTCCAGGCTCTCCCCTTTGGCGTATATTATCCCCACGAAACCCTAAGACTCGAGGAGCGACCACAGAAAGATTTCGCCGCCTTTGTGGGGCAGAAAACTATAGAGAGAAAAAGATCTCTCCGGCAGATAGATTCTGCCGGGGGAATTCCTTCCCGGAGAGGGGAGATCGTCGCCATCAACACCACCATCAAGCTGGACTTCATCGGGATCATCATCATCACCACCACCATCATCACCACTCCATACCGCTGTAACAATTGGGTTGAATCTTCCATAGTTCTTAGGGGAAACTTTCCCGGTGTTGATTACTCCTTGAAGTTGATGCTATTGAGTGAACCATTGAATTATCGTTTATGTTCAGATTGTTACTTATCATTATATCATCTCTGACCTTGATCCATATGATGTCTTATGAGTAGTTCGTTTACTTCCTGAGGACATGGGAGAAGTAATGTTGTTAGTAGTGGAATTGTGTTGAGAAAGATTCAATGGTTTGATATTTAAGTTGTGGTGTATTTCTTCTAGTGGTGTCATGTGAACATCGACTACATGACACTTCACCTATATGGGCCTAGGGGAATACATTGTGTATTTGGCTACTAATCGTAGGGGTTGCCGAAGTGATAGAAACCTGAACCCCCGTTAGGAAACCTTTACACAAGGAATGTCAGGGTCTTGGAGTTTAAAGTTCTAGTTAGGTTTCTACCTTAATTACTTTCTTGTACTTGCGGATGCTTGCAAGGGGTATAATCACAAGTATGTATTAGTCCTAGGAAAGTCGGTACATTAGCACAGGTTCACCCACATAACACTTAGCAAACTATAGAAGATTAATCATCTATATGAAGCGAAAGCACTTGATATTCCCGTGTGTCCTCGAGAACGTTTGGTCATCTTAAGTAATACAATAGGCTTGTCCTTTGCTGAAGAAAGGATTGAGCCACTTGCTGCATTTATTATTATTGTCTTTTATTTACTCGTACTTTATTTACCTGAAATCAAAAACCCCTAAAAATATGTTTGCTAAGTATTTACAGAGAATTCCTACTCCAAGCCACTAGCCAACACCCTCTGCTCCTCGTTGGGTTCGAGACTCTTACTTATCGAAAATACTGCGAAACACCCCTATACTTGTGGGTCATCATACAGTACATAATTCGTTTCAGGTTTTTGTTATATATAACTCTACAAATTATTGTCAACTTAATTATTTTGTGAGTGATATTACCCTTTATTTGTTGGACTAGATTTATTTAGTTGCTTCAACTCCTCTCTACAAATTATCTTGTAATGCTGATTCATTTGTTGGCCCAAGGAAATTCCTACGTAGCAACTCGAGATAATGAACCCAGTTTACAGTGCCATATATAGCTATAAAATGCCCCTGTTTATTCAACAATCTTTGAATATCTCTCGTCTGTTGTCAGTTCTGTATAGGAAATATTGACCTGATTTGTTTAGATAAAGTTGGACCATTTAGAAAGGATACAAGCATGTTGTATTGCATCTTGTGCTAGCTATGTGCTTCATGTACAGATAAATAAGATGCCATTTCATAGATTTTATTTAGTATTATATATACCATTTCAACATTTCTTCATAGTAATTATATAAACCATTTCAAATAGATTTTATATGTTAAGTGGAATCATTTATCTCAGATTTGTTGGATGCATCTTTACTGAATGTTTGGATGCATATTTACTTTATTTTCTATGACTCATGATGCATTTTTACTAAATCATCTCATATATTTAATGCATCTTTACCTCTTAATTGGAATCATTTATTTCTAAACTTTTTGGGATACATCTGTACTTAATGTTTGGATGCATATTTACTTAATTTGCTATGCTTCATGATGCATCTTTACTGAATCATCTCATATATTGAATGCATCTTTACTTGTTAATTGGAATCATTTATCTCTAAACTTTTTTGGATGCATCTGTACTTAATGTCTGGATGCATATTTACTTGTTTTTCCATGCCTCATTATGTCTCTACCTAGTGTAAATTGCACCTTCCTCCATTAGAATTATATAAGTACAAGTGATTCACATTTAATTATTCCCATAATATTCAGATGGAGTAATTTTCAACTGAGAATATGTAGAATTGTATTTTGCCCATATTTTAGGTTTGAACACTATTTTTTAGTAATAATGAGTTGATTCATTTGGTGTAATGGATAATGCATAATTTATTGTAATATTTGCTTAGTTGAACTATACATTTACTTATAATTTGACAATGTGAATTTTGTAATAATGTACCTTGTGTTTAAATATTTCTAAATCAGGTTGGTGATCGGTCATCTCGTGTGGCTGGCAGGAAGAGGAAGTTTACCATGGTTTTTGATGACATCTATGTCTCTGACTTGTCCTCTTCAGTTTCTTCCGAAGATCGCATCTCGGTGAGCTTGATTGGCCTTTTTATTTTTGCATTTAACTTGTGCTTGAGCTAATTGTTAGCTAATAGCTGATTGTTGACCTCATCTTTGATCTATTGTTTGTAGTACAAGTCATTCTCATCTGATGCCTCCTCTGATGAAAATGAAGTTCACAAGTACAATGTGTGGTCCTACAAGAACAAGGTGGAGGAGAAGATCTGGTTTGAAGGGGTGGCTACCTATATGAGGGCTGATGGCACTTCCTACTACAAATTCCATCCCAACAAGAAGATTCCTAAGGATGGGCTCCGAGAGGGACCTAAGGAGCATGTTGAATCTGTGAAATCTACAGATCTGCACGACAAGGCCAACCATGCTGCCCTTGCTAAGGTCCTGGAGTACTTTCATTAGTACAGAGGTCATCTTGTGAAGGAGTGCATCATCAGTATATGCATGATGATGTATCTTTTGGTTTAGTGATGTTAGTACAGGTACTGGTACTGTCTATTTATGTATGGATTTAAGTAGTTTGGTACCGTTAATGTGTATGTTTGTATGTACTTAGCAGTCTGAAACTGCAATATCTACTCTGTGTTTGTGTGTGCTTCACTCTGTTTTGTACATAAGTGAAGTATGTATGAATATCTAATTAGTAATGCACATGAATGCCTTAATGTATATGTTTGTGTGCGCTTTATGTAGTGGCTGCATTCTTAGGTTTTTTTGGGCTTTTTCGAACCTGCCTAGGGGAGCGAGCGTGTTCACATGAATGCCATAACCCTAGAAATGCACCTTTTACAAGAAATGCATGGAGGAGTTTTACAACATTGGATTCATCCTTATAATCCTTTTTCATCTTATTTATGTAAAAAGTGTTTTGATTTATTCATGAAATATCAAGTTTTACATTTTATGTGGTCACATAAAAAAGCGTATTTCCAAGGGTTCTCATTTATATAATTTTGGTGACATGGTTTAGTATGGTCAAAGTATGTCATTCGACCTAATTGACCACATATTTGAAGTTTACAACTAACCAACATCCATACCGCAAAATGCAATCGAAGTAAAAGCAAAGTCCTCGTACTCCCCTAAAAGAAAAAGCAAAGTCCTCGTACTAGTTCCCAAAATGGAAAAAAACGGAATAAAAAAGATGTGGATGGCGTGGGGTAGAACCGAACCGCCCCCGTATATAATGCTACCCCGACTTCTATGTCCCCTTCATATCCATTTTCCCCAACCGATCTGGGAGAAACCCCCACCCCACCGCCTCCCTTCTCACGAAACCCTACCCCAACCGCCTCCCTTCCCGCGAGCATCCACTTCCCTCTCCCGGCGCGACAACCCACCTCGGAAGCGGCGATGATGGAACCACGTGCCGGTGCCAACTCCGCCGTGGAGGAGCCCGTGGACACAGTCGCCGATCTGGAGCAGACGGATGCGGGTGAGGAGCTCGTGGCGCTCGTGCCGGAGGTCCCGGATGTGGAGGACGATCCCTAGGATGTCAAGGCGCACCTGCAGCAGTCGGACCACCAGGTACGTTTGCTGGGATTTCTATGTTCATGCCATAAAGTAGTACTTCTATTCTGTATCCTTAGTCCGAGACTCCGGGCAACGTTTGGCAAATTGATGCGGTAGAGGGATCGATGGTAGCATGTGTTACGGATCTGGCTTAGGCAAGATAGTTAATGATCTCAAATCATCAGATTTTGTTACGGGAAATCATCCGGATTTAAAAAACAACATCACTTTTAGGATAGAATTTTAGGCCTTTTCAGGTCTACTTTTTTTTAATTTAAGTTGGGATTTTGGTGAGGGGTTATACATGGCAAATATACTTTTAGTCTCATTCCATAATTTGGTATGCCCTGGGAGAATAGTATGAACTTGTTATTTTGCCAATCACATTTCTTAGGCTTTTCATGTAACTTCATTTTATTGTGTGTCCTTATTAAGATCAAACACCTTAGGATTTATTTGGTTTAATGAAATGTCTTGAAAATCTTTTAATGTCAGTCTTTGAACTCAGATGTCATTGAGTATTATATTTATTTGGTGATACTTGGCATGAGTTTATCTGATTCCATCACCTTAGTTTGCTCTCAGTAGATGATCAGTTACTATGTTCTAGGGTTCTTAGATGCTCTGCTAGTGCTATTAGGAGATTTAGCGTTTCTAGTAGGTCCAGTTTGCTTGATTGCAAGATTTTGCATGCCTAGTTTTTTACTGCACATTACTCTATCAATAATTGAGTGTTGTATAATTATTTATTGTGTATCATTTTAGTTCAAGTACTTCTTCAGGTTTAGGATATAAAGTGATTTATTGTATAATGATTTAATGTCTTATCATTTAAGTGTTCTATTGTTATCTATCATTTTAGTTTAAGAGCATTAGTGCATTGGTTCATGATTGAATCTTGTATCACACAATAACTGATTTCTTATTAATTCATGTTTCATTTATATGTAGATGAATATTATTTTTATCTCCTATCTCTGTCTCCTAAGTTTTTGTTGTGGCCACAGCCATGGCTTTGCCACTTTGGTGTTCCTCTATGAAGAGGATGTAGTTAATATTTATCTGTCACAAGAAATTTAACACCATTGATAGTAGTAATATGAGTTGTTGATCTAGACATTTAGTAAGAAGTAAATGGAATATATAATTCATATTTATGTGCTAAGCTTTACAAATATCAATATTATAGTCATGTGATTAAAGTTGGGGAAAAATATTCCTAACTATAGGATCAAAATATCTTTTCTATTCAAGATTGAAAGTGTAGTTTTTATAAATTGCTGCAAGTTGTTAATATCTTGGTTAATACAAGTTGGGGAGAGACACGAGGAATCGGATGGCGACGATTCGGTGAGTTTTAGGGTAGTTGTAGGGTATTTCACAATTGTGCAGAGAAAATTGCATGTAACACCAACCTTTGATAACAATGTTGCACAAAATACAGAATATAAACTTCTTTTGCGGCTGACCCCATCTTTTGTGCTGAATAGTTGCAGCTAGCCCAAATAACTGAATTAGGGCTTTAGCAGTGTACGATATGTGACGCGCTCTCTACTATTTCTACCGTTCTGCAGCCCATTTATCATTTAAACTTTCGTTAGATAGAGTCACTGAATTTTGTGACCTTATGCTGCCCAAAGTTATTGTTTATATGCTAAGCTAAGGAGTATATATAGTTTAGATGTTGTTTGAAATGTTTGGGGTTTCAAATATAACACATTATTTTTAGTTGGAAAAGAGAGGTCAGCCTTTCTTGGAGTCATTAGCTTTGTTTTGCACATAGTAATGTTCTTGCTAATGGACATGAAAGTTCGTTGGGTACCTTTTATTTGCATGCATAGAACTGAAATTATCTCTACGTCATTAAGATTGCATGAATTGGTTTTACCCATGCATGCAGCTATACATTTTCAGGAATCTAGAGCTACATAATGTGTAACTTCCAATTAGTCATACTTCAGTTTTTTAATTTGAATAAATTCTTATCATACTAGCAAAAGTACCGTGTGAATACATGAAAATCGAACTACATAGCTCTTATTTCGGGCTTAATTATTTATTTGGGCCAGCTGCAACTAATTATCCCAGACGTTGTGGTCAGCTGCAAAAGAGTTTTGTTTTCCGTGTTTTGCTCAACTATGTTACCAAAGGTTGGTGTTACATGCAATTTTCTCAATTGTGCATGTACTATTTTGCATTCCCTTTATTCTCGATGTTGTTATATCTTCCTAGTTTCTGCTATTCTCGCTATATCAGCACTGTTGTTTATCTACCCTAGCCTAACTTCCACCCCAACCAAACCACAAGTTCACAACTAAATGTTCTTACTCATGTACAAACCATGGATGAAAAATAAAAGTAACTAGGTTCTGTTCCAAAACAAGATACATGGAATGCAGAAACATGGTTATGTTCCAAAACAAGATACCTTCAATGGAAAAATACTATTCTGTTCCAAAACAAGATAAATGGAATGGTAAAAGAACTAGACCTAGGAGAAATTCCAATAATTTATGCATACCAGTGAGAACAAAATTCGGAAGAGACTAAGGTGATGCGAGAGAGGGCAAACCTTCTCTATTTAGGAACATATTACAATGCTTGTAGTTAAAGATCACATTGCATGTTCTTAACCTATAGAATCAATATTTGCACTACTTTTCAATGGCAGTACTAAATTTTGTTATTTTTTATCTACATTGCTACTGATGAGTCTGTGGAGACATGGAACTACAAGACTTACACTAAGAATGTCGAGGAGCGGATGTGGGAGCGGGGAGTCGTTTCTTACATCATGGCGGATGGCATGACTTATAGGTGCCCATTCTACAAGTACACTAACAAGCCAAAGGATGGCTTGGGGGTGTCACTGATGTAGCATGCTCGAGAATTAGCCAAGGATAGTAAGAAAGGTTTGCCCGATAAGTGTCACCATGATGCCCTAGTGAAGGTTCTTGAATTTGGGGAGTAAAGGAAGAAAGGATGACACATCATCAAATATATATAGTGACGATGTATCTATTGGAGACCATAAGTAGTGTTTAGTAAGTTTGACTTGTCGTTCCTACTTGTTTAGTGTTTATCCTACAGCTGAACTTATGTCGGTTTGTGGTTGAACCTTAAACTGTGCGTGTTGTACTTATGCCGGTTCGTGATGGAACTTTTTAGTTTGTGCGCTGAACTTATGTCGGTTTGTGGTTGAAGTTTTAAGTATATGTGCATGAGATAACCATCTATGTTTTCATTTCCATCACTATTCTCTATTCTGTTTGAGGTATTTCTATACTTACGGGTAGTACCGACGATAATGTGGTAGTACCGCTACGCTTTAAACCCCTCTGTTTCAGCCTCTTTCTAGCTGTTGGAAGAGTTGGCAGTAATACTTCCTATAAGTTTGAGGTACTAATGGACTCACCAGTAGTACCTACGACCTGGCGGTAGTTCCACTAAGCACATTACATAAAAACTATAGTGAAATTTTGTATATGAGTATGTAATACTTCCTCTGTTCCTTAATATAAAGTGTATTGTTTTTTGCGAAAAAATCCAAAATATAAGGGATATTGCATTGAAACACTTGTTCAGAGAAACTATGGGGTAGACCTCCTAGGCCCACAGAAAGGTGCTTTCACCAGAGAATGACCCTGGAGCACTGGAAACCCACGAAAACTTACATATGGACCTAGAAAACTTTCTTGTGGACCTAGGATATGTGTGTAAGTGTTATGGAAGGCAACACTTAGCAGATTCCTAGAACTCTAGGTGTAAATGTCTTGTTGTGGGCATACCAAAGAAAAAGTACATTGGTGGAACCTTGTGCGGAGAAAGCTACGGGGGTAGACCTTCCTGGCCCATAGAAGGGTGCTTTCCTCGGAGAATGACCCCTGGAGCACTGGAAACCCACCAAAACTTGCATATGGATCTAGGAAACTTGCATGTGAACCTAGGATATATGTGGAAGTGTTGTGGAAGGCCCATATATGGAACAGATAGCTTCCCGGTGTCACCTTCTTCACATTATGGCGATAAAACTTAGCAGATTCTTGGAACTCTAGGTGGAAATGTCCCGTTGTGGTTATACCGGGGGCTAGAATGTGCCACAGGGACCGAACCATGGTTTTACTTTTATCTATGTCCTAAACAAACCTAAAACAATGAAAAAGTACATTGGTGGAACCTCGTGCGGAGAAAGCTATGGGGGTAGACCTCCCGGGCCCATAGAAGGGTGCTTTCGCCGGAGAAAGACCCCGGGAGCACTGGAAACCCACCAAAACTTGCATGCGGACCTAAGAAACTTGCATGTGGACCTTGGATATATGTGAAAGTGTTGTGGAAGGCCCATATATGGAATACATAGCTCCCCGGTGTGACCTTGTTCACATTACGGCGATAACACCTAACAGATTCCTGGAACTCTAGGTGGAAATGTCCCGTTGCAGGTATACTAGGGGCTAGAATTTGTCAGATGGTCGCACACTTGGTTTTCCTTGTATTTATGGCCTATAAAAGCCTAAACCAATGAAAAAGTACATTGGTGGAACCTCGTGTGGAGAAAGCTAGGGGTAGACCTCCCGGGCAAACGGACGGGTGCTTTCGCCGGAGAATGACCCCCGGAGCCCAGAAACCCACTAAAACTTGCATGTGGACCTAGGAAACTAGAATTTGGACCCAGGATTTATGTGAAAGTGTTGTGGAAGGCCCATAGATGGAATACTTATCTCCCTGATGTGACCTTCTTCACATTAGTGTGATAACACTTAGCAGATTCCTAGAACTTTAGGTGGAAATGTCCTACTGTGGGTATACCGAGGGCTAGAATGTGCCACATAGTCTCAAACCTGCTTTTACTTGTATCTATGGCCTAAATATACCTAAACCAATGAAAAAAATTATTGGTGGAACCTCATGCGGAGAAAGCTATGGGGGTAGACCTCCCGGGCCTAAAGAAGGGTGGTTTCGCCGAAGAATGACCCCTGGAGCACCGAAAACCCACCAAAACTTGCATCTGGACCTAGGAAACTGGCGACCTAGGATATATGTGAAAGTGTTGTGGAAACACCACAGAGGGAATACATAGCTCCCTGGTGTGGCCATATTCACATTAGGGCGATAACACTTAGCAGATTAATGGAACTCTAGGAGAAAATATCCCGTTGCGGGTATAGCGGGGGCTAGAATGTGCCACATGGTCCCAAACTTGGTTTTCGTTGTATCTATGGCCTAAAATAATCTAAACTAATGAAAAAATACATTGGTGGAACCTCGTACGGAGAAAGCTATCGGGGTAGACCTCCCTGGCCCACAAAAGGATGCTTTCGTCGGAGAATGATCCCCGGAGCACCGGAAACCCACCAAAACTTGTATGTGGATCTATGAAACTTGCATGCAAACCTAGGATATATGTGGAAGGCCCATATATGGAATACATAGCGACCCAGTGTGACCTTCTTCACATTACGGTGATAAAACTTACTAGATTCATGGAACACTAGGTGGAAATGTCCTGTTGCGGGTATACCGGTGGGGCTAGAATGTGCTACAGGGTCCCAAACATGGTTTTCCTTGTATCTATGGCCTAATAAAACCTAAACCAATAAAAAATTACATTGGAGGAACCTCGTGCGGAGAAAGGTAGGGGTAGACCTCCCGGGCCCACAAACGGGTGCTTTCGCTAAAGAATGACCCTCGTAGCCCCGAAAACCCACCAAAACATGCATTTGGACCTAGGATATATGTGAAAGTGTTATGGAAGTCCCATAGATGGAATGCATACCTCTCTGGTGTGACCTTCTTCACATTAGCGTGATAACACTTAGTAGATTCCTGGAACTCTAGGTGGAAATGTCCCACTTCGGGTATACCGGGGGCTAGCATGTGCCACACGGACCCAAACATGGTTTTACTTGTATCTATGGCCTTAAAAACCTAAACCAATAAAAAGTACATTGGTGGAACCTCGAGCAGAGAAAGCTAAGGGGGTAGACCTCCCGGGCCCAAAGAAGGGTGCTTTCGCCAGAGAATGTCCCCCAGAGCACCGGAAACCCACCAAAGCTTGCATGTGGACTTAGGAAACTTGCATGTGGACCTAGTATATATGTGGAAGTGTTGTGGAAGGCCCATATATGGAATACATAGCTCCCCGGTGTGACCTTCTTCACATTACAGCGATAACACTTAGCAGATTCCTGGAACTCTAGGTGGAAATGTCCCTTTGCGGGAATACGGGGGGCTAGAATGTGCCACATGGACCCAAACATGGTTTAACTTGTATATATGGCCTAAACAAACCTACACCAATGAAAAGTACATTGGTGGAACCTCGTGCAGAGAAAACTATGGGGGTAGACCTCCCAGGCCCACAAGTGGGTGCTTTTCGTGGAGAATGACCCGTAGAGCACCAAAAACCCACCAAAGCTTGCATGTGGGCCTGGGGAACTTGCATGTCGACCTAGGATATATGGGGAAGTGTTGTGGATGGCCCATATATGGAATACATAGCTCCCCGGTGTGACCTTCTTCACAATACGGTGATAACACTTAGCAGTTTCCTAGAACTCTAGGTGGAAATGTCCCGCTGCGGGTATACCGGGGGCTACAATGTGCCACAGGGACCTAAACATGGTTTTACTTGTACCTATGTCCTAAAAAACCCTAAGGCAATGAAAAATTACATTGGTGAAACCTCGTGCAGAGAAAGCTATGGGGGTAGACCTCCCGGGCGCACAGAAGGGTGCTTTCACCGAAGAATGACCCCCGGAGCACCAAAAACCCACCAAAACTTGCATGTGGACCTAGGATATATGTGCAAGTGTTGTGGAAGTCCCATAGATGGAATACATATCTCCCTGCTGTGACCTTCTTCACATTAGCGCGATAACACTTAGAAGATTCCTAGAACTTTAGGTGGAAATGTCCTGCTGCGGGTATACCGAGGGCTAGAATAGGCCATATGGTGTCAAACCAGATTTTACTTGTATCTATGGCCTAAATATACCTCAACCAATCAAAAATTATATTGGTGGAACCTCATGCAGAGAAAGCTATGGGGGTAGACTTCCCGGGCCCAAAGTAGGGTGCTTTCGCCGGAGAATGACCCCCGGAGCACTGGAAACCCACCAAAACTTGCATGTGGATGTAGGAAACTTGCACGTCGACCTAGGATATATGTTAAAGTTGTTATGGGGTAACCTCGTGGGTGGCCCGATCTTCACGGATCTCGTGGTCAAATCGATGGGAAAGCGAGGGGAAAGGGAGAAGGTAGCGGAAGCGGACGCACACCTCGCGAAGAACACGATGAACACACGCAAAACACACACGATACAAGGCGGATTACTCTTGCCGGTGGCCACCGGTCCGATAGAATCCTCGCAAGGAAAGATCAGTCAACGTGCTCCCGTTAATCCCAAGCAGAGAGGGAAGAACACCTTGGAGAGGGTCTTGACAACTACGCTCACGTACTCGCAAACATAGGCCTTGTACAACGAGGGAGGCGCGATGCAAACTCCAGCGAGGTGGTGACGATAGTCGATCACCTTTGGTACAAGGGGATGAGGCAAAACTACAGATTCCAGAAAGGGGGTTTTCTTTAGTCTATCATCTATGCCTTAGGGATACATGAGGGGGTGGGGGCTCTATTTATAGGCCAGCCACAAGTTCAGGGGTAGTTTGGGCATAAAACTAGGGTTTGGTGCGGAATAGAGGGGTACATGGGCCAAGGGCCCAGATGTTGGCTCGCATGCCCATCACTTAGGCCGAACACTCCGGGTGGAGTGGGTCGGACAGTCCGGGGTGGCCGGACACTCCGGGTAGTGTCTAGGTAGAGTCCGATGTAGCACATAGAATGTTCGCGCCAGGATGGGGCTGGGGTAGGCCAAACACTCCGGTGTGGTCGGGTCGGATACTCCGGTAGCACTGGACATTTCGGCTAGCATCGGGTGGACTCTCTAGGGCAAAGACGGTGGAGACTCTGGTTCTTGAGCTGGCTGCTCTAGGTCCATCTTCTTGGGGACTTGGCTGACTTGGTGACAATCTTGGGGACTTGGTGTTGTAGATGTAGTAGCGTCTGCAGGACGGGCTGCATCAGCTCCCCCCTTCAAAAAGAGTCGTTCTCGACTCTTCATGCACATTGCTAAGAAGATGATGTCGAGAGACCTTCTTGATCGTGGGGTTCACCATATAGTCATCCTTGAGAAGCTTGATGTGGCAACTCTTCAATGTTCCTTCACCTTCCATGAAGCCTACAAAGCTCACAACAAAAGCGAAGCAACACTCAACGAGTAGCCAATTCATGAAGATTATAGCACGAGTCCTCAAGTAGAAGGAAGTCACCTTATGATGTAGATAGAGCTTGTTGAAGGGTAGCCATAGGTAACTCTCTTTGATTCGTCTTGTCAACTTATGTTCCATAGAGGTTGACGCGTAAGCAATTCTACCTTCACACAACAAAGACCAAGCAACCTATGTTTGTGTGTGATAGAGGAGCATGTCATTTGTGGCATGTGCATTATTGTTCACAACACTATTAGCACAAGTCAAGTATAGCAAACCGGATGCATATGCAAGGTCAAAGTGCATGGAAGTCGTTTGAACATCATCCAAATGTGGGAACTCAAAAACTCCATAAAACATCTTGGTGTGGCAGTCAAAGCAATGGACAATATTGGTCAACATCTTTGATGTAAGAGTAGGAGAATTCGGCAAAAACACATGCGAAAGAACATACAGAACAACATCATTATGTGTGCAAACCAACCATTGGAAAAAACAATTCTTCAATATCTTAGATGCCATACACATATCATCAAAAGCCAAGATCATGGGGGTGTGAGTATCGCAAGCGGAAGCACAAACAACATGTTTGCAAACAAACCATATGAAAGAGCAAGTGGTCCTTATGTTTGTTGTAACAACAATATGAGAGACTTGGAAGCTCTCGTGACAATACATGCTCATAATGGCATTATGGTTGCACACAAAACATCGCAAAGAGAAATTGTTCAAAAAATTTGTGGCAACACACAAAGCATCAATATCCAATAGCAACGAGACATGATTGTCACAAGGTGAAAGAATACCATCAACATGTTTGCAATCAAACCATATGAAGAGCAATTTGTCAACATGAAATATGCAAAGCATGCAAAAGGTATCAGAGCTGGGTTCGATCTTGAACTCACTTGGGGGATGCTCTCTAG
Organism: Avena eriantha; assembly: GCA_910589775.1. Classification (NCBI taxonomy): domain Eukaryota; kingdom Viridiplantae; phylum Streptophyta; class Magnoliopsida; order Poales; family Poaceae; genus Avena; species Avena eriantha. The sequence continues at coordinate 86,263,874 of OU342746.1, read as the reverse complement.
AGCTCTTTTTGTCAATTCGTGCTCAACCGAGGTTGACATTCTTGTGTAGGTACCTACACACATCAAACACAAAAGGAAGAACATGTGTGCATGGTAGAGAAACACATCATCCATCATGACGTATCTCTTCTTGTGCACATCACCATTAGTGTCAATCAAGTGTAACATAGGTGCATGGTGAATATGCAAGTGGTGGACATGCTTATCATGGCATTTACCAAAATCTCCAAAATTTGAGAAAGCTATGGGGTCCATCTCAATAGAAAGCATATGATAATTATTGTTGCAAGCAAAACAAGTGAAAGAGCAATCATCCGTATTATTGCAAGCAACGGGAGAAATTATAAAACACTCATGACAAAGCATTATCCGAGGGGTACCATTGGTAACATCATTGCAAGCAAAACATTGGAAAGAGCAATTGTTCAACAAAGTGCAAGCAATGATATCATCCATGTAAAGTTTAGAGCATGGCATGTCTATGGCAATATCATGGCAATAAAGGGAATCCACATGGTCATCATGATGCATAGCAAGATTAACACATGGGAATAGGAGTGGAACATATGTCATGTCACAAGTATCATCCATAGCATGCAAGTCATCACAAATCATCATGTCCACTAGTGGGATCATGGCATCATCAACACCCTTATTTTTACCTTGTTCATACCTCTCATATGAATTGGGTGTTGTGGTAGCATTGGCCTCCATGGGGGCGACTTCTTCATCATGTATGGGGATGGCTTCATCTTCATCCACCATGTTCATCTTCTCGATCGGAGGCATCATCATCTCCATGCTTGGCGCTTCTTGATCCATGGAACCTAGCACATCATGAGGAAACAAACTAGAGGTAGAGGGTAAGTTGTTAGAAATCAAAGTGGTCTTACATGACCTATCAATTACCACTCTCAACTCACTCGGTGTATCACTCTGATGTCTACGCACTTCTATTCTTGTAGACAGTTGTTGGGCCTCCAAGTGCAGAGGTTTGTAGAACAGCAGCAAGTTTTCCCTTAAGTGGATCACCCAAGGTTTATCGAACTCAGGGAGGAAGGGGTCAAAGGTATTCCCTCTCAAGCAATCCTGCAATCAAGATACAAGAAGTCTCTTGTGTCCCCAACACACCCAATACACTTGTCAGGTGTATAGGTGCACTAGTTCGGCGAAGAGATAGTGAAATACAAGTGGTATGGATATAAGATAACGGTGCTAGAAAATAGCTTGATGGCGTGAAAGAGACTAAAGGTAAACTGAAATAAAGATGGAAGCAAGCAAACATGTAACATATCTAATTGCAAACGGTGTATCAATGCTTAGAAACAAGGCCTAGGGATCATACTTTCACTAGTGAACACTCTCACATAAATATCGTCTCTTTATGATACTACTCTTAACTACTCTCCGGTTGGACACTCTAATCGATGGTAGGGCTATAACAGCACACCTCAAAGTAAGTATTTCCCATCTAGAAAACCCCACACTGTCACCTTGAGCACTAGATGGTTCCAACAAACACCGCAATTTCATAAAGACATCCAACTCCAAATATAACTCATAAAAAGTATTTGAAATCTCTAGCCTAAGTGCCACCATGGTGAGCACGCTGTCACTTTCACACACATGGGGAGAGCAGAGATTCATTAAAGCACTTGAGTAGCAGAATAGATCTATAGATTACAAGCTCATGATCTCAATAAGATCATGCATAGAGAGAGAGATGAACACATAGCTATCGGTAGAACCCTTAGCCTCGAGAGAGAACTACTCCCTCCTCATCATGGGAATCAGCAATGGTGATGGAGATGGCGGTGGAGATCGATGGAGATGGCTCCGGGGGCACTTACCCGTCCCGGCAGGGTGCCGGAATAGAGACTCTCTGTCCCCCGAATCTCCTTTTTGGTGGCGGCGGCGCTGTGGAACTTTTCATTGCTGGAGGCTTGACTATTTAGGGTTTCTCCCTCGGGAGGCTTCTTATAGGCCAGAGGGCAAGGTCGGTGGAGGCCGGAGGGGCCCACACCACCTAGTGGTGCGGCCAAGGGGGACCCGCGCCACCCTATGTTGTGGCTGGCCCCTGGCCCCTCTCCGTCTCATCTTCTGGCTCCGTGTTCCCCCCAGTGAAATATTGACTTTGGCTGTTGTCCCGTCCAATTCCGAGAATATTCATTTTCTGACTTCCTGGAACCAAAAACAGTGGAAAACAGGCAGCTGGCACTGTGGCTCTTGTTAATAGGTTAGTCCAAGAAATCATATGAAAAGTACTCCAAAGTATGGACAAAACATAAGAAAGTAGATAAAACCAAGCATGGAACATCAAAAATTATAGATACATTTGCAATGTATCACACTCATGCCCTCAAAGTGGAAGCACTCAATCTCATGTGTGGTGGAGTCACTCATCTCACTCTTGTTTTCACTCAAGTGGGCTAAGTGGCTCTCAGACTCACATGGGGTTGGTACCACATCATCACTCAAGCAAATAGGGATAGGCTCGGTTCTCTCAACTCCATGCGCTTCCTTTGGTGAAGGGAAAGTCCCATGCTCACCATTCTTGACCTTGTCATCGTCGTGTACATTGGGTGCCATTGTGGTGGTGGCACTCAAATTAGAAGTATTGGTCCTTGATGCCATCTTCGCTCTTGCATCCACTTGTTGGCAAAGCAACTTGTTTTCTTCTATCTCTTGGGGGTCATGTTTTTGACGGCCTCATATAACTTGGCGAAGTAGAGGTCCATCTCTTGCTTGAATGACATTCTTGGAGTGCTTGAAGAAGATGTTGCATTGAAGCTCTTGTAGATGGATGCTTCCTCTTGAACTTGGAGTCTTGGCGTTGAAGCTTGATGGCGTGGAAGAAGGCTTGCTCTTGGTGCCATTTTTGTGGTGGCACTAGTAGTTGAAGGTGCCTTATGTTGGTGTCGACGGAGGTCATTGGCGTGCCTTCCCGAAGGTTTATGTTGGAGAAGTACTTGGTCATCCACATGACGCTCGCGACGATGATCCCTTTCATTGGCACTCTTCTTTTGATGGTGGTGCCTTCTTGAGCTTGGTTGAGCATTATGGATGGTGCTCAACATGTATTCTCTATCTTCATGGCAAAGATGCCTTGAACGACGTCTTGTATCCTCTTGATGTTGGCGATCATCTCTAGAGGATGTATGTCGATGAAGATTCTTGCTTCGTGGCGCCTCTTTTGGAAGATGATGTTGGGGCACCACTCTTCTTGTAGGCGGTGGCACTTGTTGCCTTGGAGGTTGTTGCACTTGACGCCTTCGAGGTTGTGGTGTTTGCCGCCTTGGATATGGTGGTGCTTGGTGGCTTGGAGGTGATGGCGCTCGTCGCCTTGGAGATGGTGGTGCATGACACCACGTAGGTGGTGGCGCTTGACGCCTTGGAGGTGGATCATCGAAGTAGGTGGTGCCCTTTGGTGTGGCATGCTTGGCCTTGAATGTCATGGTTTCTTCATAATGCGTCTCCGCTAGCTTGGCATAGTAGTCCTCCATCTCCAAGCGGTGGAGGTATTCTTCATGGCTCATGGAAGAGCCCTCGAAGTTGGTGAAGCTCGCCATGTCCTCCATGTTTGGTGAGGCGTCGTCATTGAAGCACTCGAAGTCATCCATGCTTGGGGAGTCGTCATTGTTGATGTAGTACTCCATATCACCCAAGCATGTGGAGCCATTGTCGGTGTAGTGCTCCATGCATGAGGAGCCATTGTCGATGTAGAGCTCCAATTCCTCCATGCTTGAGGAGCCATAGTTGATGACGTGCTCCATGTCTTCCATGCATGTGGAGCCGTCATAGGTGTAGTGCTCCGGGTCCTCAAAGCATGCGGAGCTATTGTCGGTGTAGTGCTCCATCATGTCCTCTACACTTGTGGAGTCGTACTCGTGGTGGCTCATCATGGATTCTTCATAGATACCATCCTTGGTTCCGGAGTCCCTGGACATGCTTCACAATACCAAGTGGTGTATATGGAAGTGGTAGGGGGGTTAGGGATGCAACGTCAAACCTTACTTTACCTTGGAAGATAGTATCGTGCAAGTGGCAACACTTGAAAGCAATCAAAATCAAGCAAAGTGAAGTTCACGCGGAACACCAATACCAACTAACCACTAAAAAACATACACACACAAAGCTTATGGTGGATAGGTATGGAAGGTGGCATGTCAAGAACCAATCCGAAATCAAGATGTTATAATGGCAAGTAAAGAACCACGACGACCACAAAGCAAAACAAGTCAATCCACAAGATAGGAATTATGTACAAGGAAACACACACGGTGCGATAAATGGGACTTGTGCGACGGAGAAAGTGAGCTAAGAACCAAATGATTACCTAGCGAAGACTATAAGCTCATGTCGAACAAGTGCAAGGAGAGGCGCTAGTTCGATTGCAAGAAAAATTGGTGGGCTACAAGATATGAACAATAAGTACCACCTATTTGATGTTCATCGAGCTTGCGCTTCCTATTCTATGAGGCACTTGTTTGTTTCTTTTTTTTCTTCTTTTTTCTTTTTCTTTTCTTTTCTTTTTTCACTTGCGTGTTCCTTGTGCCAACAACTATACAAGATAACTATATGAGATAACGCGCTCATAACTGTTGCTCGATATTCTACAATGTATCAAATGTGCATAGACCAAGAAATCATAGGAGGAACTAGTCTCAATAGGTGTTTGTTGAACACAAAGATAGTATGGCTCAGAAATGTATGCAAGTGGGGAGAAGTCGCGGAATTTTTATACCTTTCCTTGCCGATCTTCACCCTTTATTGGTGGATTCCGTCTTGCTCACAGAATTTGGATGAAGTAGATAGCATGAACCACTGATATGATGATGTAGAGCTCCTTCTCCTCTTCAAAACAAGCTAAAGAACACGAAAATCCGAGTTCGTATTCAAAAGTTATGCTCAAAACTGTGAAGCAGATTTTTCTATCAGCAGGGGGCGGACATTCCGGGGCGCGCAGGCCGGACAGTCCAGCCGGGGCGGATATTCCGGTCCATTTTGGCCGGAAACTCTGGTGGGGCGGATAGTCCGGTCGGTTTAGGCTGGACAGTCCGGTCTGGTCGATCCAGAAGTTCCAGAACACGAACGGGACGAGTTTTGGCAGAAAAACTCGAACCAAAAACTCAAATTGATGGGAGAAATCAAGGAATTAGGCTATGGAAACGCAGGAGAAGGTAGATCAACAAGTTTAGCAAGTAATCCACGGATCAAAACCTACCAAACGCATTCAAATCACAGATCGGTCCAAAACAAGAAATTGGGGCTATTTTTTGGGGATTTTCGAATTTATGGGGGAAAAGACCAAATCGAGGAAAAATCCATGACAACCAAAAGCTGCTGATACCAGATGTTATGGGGTAACCCCGTGGGTGGCCCGATATTCACGGATTTCGTGGTCAAATCGATGAGAAAGCGAGGGGAAAGGGAGAAGGTAGCGGAAGCGGACGCGGACACACACCTCGCGAATAACACGATGAACACACCCAAAACACACACGATACAAGGCCGATTGCTCTCGCCGGTGGCCACCGGTCCGATAGAATCCTCGCAAGGAAAGATTGGTCAACCTGCTCCCGTCAATCCCAAGCGGAGAGGGAAGAACACCTTCGAGAGGGTCTTGACAACTACGCTCACGCACTCGCAAACATAGGCCTTGTACAACGAGGGAGGCGCGATGCAAACTCCAACGAGGTGGTGACGATAGTCGATCCCCTTTGGTAGAAGGGGATGAGGCAAAACTAGAGATTCCACAAAGGGGGTTTTCTTTAGTCTATCATCTATGCCTAAGGGATACATGAGGGGGTGGGGCTCTATTTATAGGCCAGCCACAAGTTCACGGGTAGTTTGGGCATAAAACTATGGTTCGGTGTGGAATAGAGGGGTACATGGGCCAAGGGCCCAGATATTGGCTCGCAGGCCCATCACTTACGTCGGACACTCCGGGTCGAGTGGGCCGGACACTCCGGGTAATGTCCGGGTAGAGTCTGATATGGCACACAGAATGTCCGCGCCAGGATGGGGCTGGGGTAGGCCGGACACTCCGGCATGGTCGGGCCAGACACTCCGGTAGAGCCGGACATTCGGGCTAGCATCGGGCGGACTCTCGGAGGCGAAGACGGTGGAAACTCTGGTTCTTGAGCTGGCTGTTCTAGGTCCATCTTCTTGGGGCCTTGGCTGACTTGGTGACGATCTTGGGGACTTGGCGTTGTAGATGTAGTAGCATCCGCGGGACGGGCTGCATCAAAAGTGTTGTGGCAACACGGTAGAGGGTATACATAGCCCCTAGTGTGACCATATTCACATTAGGGCGATAACACTTAGCTGATTAATGGAACTCTAGGAGGAAATATCCCGCTGCGGGTATAACGGGGGCTAGAATGTGCCACATGGTCCCAAAATCTATGGCCTAAAATAAGATAAACCAATGAAAACTTACATTGGTGGAACCTCGTGCGGAAAAAGCTATGGCGGTAGACCTCCCTAGCCCACAGAAGGGTGCTTTCATCGGAGAATGACACCCGGAGCACCGGAAACCGACCAAAACTTGCATGTGGATCTAGTAAACTTGCATGCGAACCTAGGATATATGTGGAAGTGTTGTGGAAGGCCCATATATGGAATACATAGCGACCGTGTGTGACCTTCTTCACATTACGGCGAAAAAACTTAGCAGATTCATGGAACACTAGTTGGAAATGTCCCGTTGCGGGTATACCGGGGGCTAGAATGGGCCACAGGGTCCCAAACATGGTTATCCTTGTATCTATGGCCTAATAAAACCTAAACCAATGATAAAATACAATGGAGGAACCTCGTGCGGAGAAATCTAGGGGGTAGACCTCCCGAGCCCATAGACGGGTGCTTTCGCTGAAGAATGACCCTCCTAGCCCCGAAAACCCACCAAAACATGCATGTGGACCTAGTATATATGTGAAAGTGATATGGAATTCCCATATATGGAATACATACCTCCCTGGTCTGACCTTCTTCACATTAGTGCGGTAACACTTAGTAGATTTGTGGAACTCTAGGTGGAAATGTCCCACTGTGGGTATACCGGGGGCTAGAATGTGCCACAAGGACCCAAACATGGTTTTAATTTTATATATGTCCTTAACAAACCTAAACCAATGAAAAAGTACATTGGTGGAACCTCGTGCGGAGAAAGCTATGGGGGTAGACCTCCTGGGCCCACAGGAGGGTGCTTTTGCCGGAGAATGACCCCCAGAGCACCAGAAACCCACCAAAGCTTGCATGTGGACCTAGGAAACTTCCATGTCGACCTAGGATATATGTGTAAGTGTTGTTGATGTCCCATATATTGAATACATAGCTCCCCGGTGTGACCTTCTTCACAATACGGTGATGACACTTAGCAGATTCCTAGAACTCTAGGTGGAAATGTCCTGTTGCGGGTATACCGGGGACTACAATGTGCCACAGGGACCCAAACATGGTTTTACTTGTACCTATGTCCTAAAAAAACCTAAACCAATGAAAAAGTACATTGGTGGAACCTCGTGTGGAGAAAGCTATGGGGTAGACCTCCCGGGCCCACAGAAGGGTGCTTTCGCGGAAGAATGACCCCCGGAGCACCGGAAACCCACCAAAACTTGCATGTGGACCTAGGAAACTTGCATGTGGACATAGGATATATGTGGAAGTGTTGTGGAAGGCCTATATATGGAATACGAAGATCTCTAGTGTGACCTTCTTCACATTACGATGATAACACTTAGCAGATTCATGTTACTCTAGGTGGAATGTCCCGTTGCAGGTATACCGGGGGCTAGAATGTGCCACGTGGTCCCACACTTGGTTTTCCTTGTATCTATGGCCTAACAAACCCTAAACCAATGAAGAAGTACATTGGTGGAACCTCGTGTGGAGAAAGCTATGGGGGTAGACCTCCCGGGCCCATAGAAGGGTGCTTTCGCCGAAGAATGACCCTAGGAGCACCGAAAACCCACCAAAAATTGCATATGGACCTAGGAAACTAGCATGTGCACCTAGGATTTATGTGAAAGTCTTGTGGAAGGCCCATAAATGGAATACATATCTCCCCGATGTGACCATCTTCTCATTAGTGCGATAACAATTTAGCAGATTCCTAGAACTTTAGGTGGAAATGTCCTGTTGCGGGTATACCAAAGGCTAGAATGTGCCATCTGGTGTCAAACCTGATTTTACTTGTATATATGGCCTAATAAAACCTAAACCAATGAAAACTTATATTGGTGGAACCTCATGCGGAGAAAGCTATGGGGGTAGACTTCCTGGGCCCAAAGAAGGGTGCTTTCGTCGGAGAATGACCCCCAGAGCACCGATAACCCACCAAAACTTGCATCTGGACCTAGGAAACTTGCATGTGGACCTAGTACATAAGTGAAAGTGATGTGGAAACACGATAGAGGGAATACATAGCTCCCTGGTATGACCATAATCACAATAGGGCGATAACACTTAGAAGGTTAATGGAACTCTAGGAGGAAATATCCCGGTGCGGGTATAACGGGGATAGAATGTGCCACATGGTCCCAAACTTGGTTTTCCTTGTATCTATTGCCTAAAATAACCTAAACCAATGAAAAAGTACATTGGTGCAACCTCGTGCGGAGAAACCAATGGGGCTAGACCTCCCTGGCCTATAGAAGGGTGCTTCTGTCGGAGAATGACCCCTGGAGCACCCGAAACCCACCAGAACTTGCATGTGGATCTAGTGAACTTGCATGAGAACCTAGGATATATGTGGAAGTGTTGTGGAAGTCCATATATGGAATACATAGCGACCCGGAGTGACCTTCTTCACATTACGACGATAAAACTTAGCAGATTCATGGAACACTAGGTGGAAATGTCTCGTTGCGGGTATACCGGGGGGCTAGAATGTGCCACAGGGTCCCAAACATGGTTATCCTTGTATCACTTTACTAATAAACCTAAACCAATGAAAATTTACATTGGAGGAACCTCGTGCAGAGAAAGCTAGGGGTAGACCTCCCGAGCCCACAGACGGGTGCTTTCGCTGAAGAATGATCCTCGTAGCCATGGAAACCCACCAAAACATGCATTTGGACCTAGGATATATGTGAATGTGTTATGGAAGTCCCATATATTGAATACATATCTCCCTGGTCTTACCTTCTTCACATTAGCACGATAACACTTAGCAGATTCCTGAAACTCTAGGTGGAAATGTCCCACTGCGGGTATACCGGGGGCTAGAATGTGCCACAAGGACACCAAACATGGTTTTACTTGTATCTATGGCCTTAACAAACCTAGAAAAATGAAAAAGTACATTGGTGGAACCTCGTCCGGAGAAAGCTAAGGGGGTAGACCTCTCGGGCCAACAGAAGGGTGCTTTCCCCAGAGAATGACCCCCGGAGCACCGGAAACCCACCAAAGCTTGCATGTGGACCTAGGAAACTTGAAAGTGCACCGAGGATATATGTGGAAGTGTTGGTGAAAGGCCCATATATGGAATACATAGCTTCCTGGTGTGACCTTCTTCACATTACGGCGACAACACTTAGTAGATTGCTGGAACTCTAGGTGGAAATGTCCCGCTGCGGGTATACCGGGGGCTAGAATGTGCCACCGGGACCCAAACATGGTTTTACTTATATCTATGTCCTAAACAAACCTAAACCAATGAAAAAGTACATTGGTCGAACCTCGTGCGGAGAAAACTATGGGGGTAGACCCCTCGAGCCCACAGAAGGGTTCTTTTGCTGGAGAATGACCCCTTGAGCACCGAAAATCCACCAAAACTTGTATGTGGACCTAGGAAACTTGCATGTGGACCTAGGATATATGTGGAAGTGTTGTGGAAGGCCCATATATGGAATACATAGCTCCTCGGTGTGACCTTCTTCACATTTCGGCGATAACACTTAGCAGATTCCCGGAACTTTAGGTGGAAATGTCCTGTTGCGGGTATACCAGGGGCTAGAATGTGCCACATGGTCCCACACTTCATTTTTCTTGTATATATGGCCTAAACAAACCTAAACCAATGAAAAATTACATTGGTGGAACCTCGTGTGGAGAAAGCTAGGAGAATATCATTTTGCGGCCCGAAAGTTGGGTCACCCAGGCAACACGGTACCCAAGTTGATTTTAATCACCGCGATTCAAAAAGTTGAAGCGCCAATTGCTGAGAGGGGTGTTTCGAGTGAATGATGGACAAACCCAATATTTTCAAATCGCGCTCGTTAAGTCAGGATATTCCGTTACACTAGTTCCTGTTGTGCCCCTTCTTCGCCGGTCACTCTTCTTAGCCACCCTGCACGTGTTGTAGGGGCAAATCCATTACTGTACTTTCCTAAATCTCGACAGTGAATCTTGCTGCTGCGGCGGCGGTCCCTTTTCTTCCCTTCCCCGACCCTAAATCTGCCGGCGGCGGAGGACATTTTTTTCTCCCTCCCATGACACTAAATCCGATGGAGGTGGCCTAGCATGTCTTGCAAGGCGAAGGTTGTAGCTACGTCGCCAACTGATTCGGGCCCGTCGGGGCCCAAGTCTGGGGCTCAACGCGAAGCAGCGGCGAGGTCTTCAGCCCTGGTTAGCGAGGAGGCCAGTAAGGATTCTGCTCCCAAGGTACCTACGAGCAGCGGGTTGAAGAGAAAAGCAAGGCCAATGGCGGATTGTTTGGCTTCGGTGGGCGGATGCGGCACCCATATCTCGAAGAAAAAGCCCGGAAGAAGAGGCGAGCGGTGAATTTTTCTTATATGTGCCTTATCTTGCAAGTAGATTAGTTACGGCATAATAGAATCGAATGAACTGAAAAGTTCCCCTTTTTAATCAAGTTAGGCACAACTTTGATACAAGGGACCTATATGAGTTCACAGTTTGTCAACACCCGGATTTTTAATCCTAGATGCCTGTTATGCCATACATCGCAATCCCAGGATTTCCATTTTTGTGAGACATAACAGATTGGATATCACAGTACATCATCCATTACAAACCATAATAAGGTCTTACACAAATAAAGGATCTCATGATCCAGTCTTAATACAACAAGCAGCGGAATAAATAATAAGCATAGTGGTAGGGTCCATCTTCAGTGTCACATGCAATGCTGACGATGGGAGATGATCCTAGTTGTTGTAGTCGTCCTGCTGTCCTTCTTCCGGATAGTCCTCCTCATAGTCTAGCCACAGGAATAGCCAGGGACAAAGCCATGAGTACTCTTTAAGTACTCACAAACTATCACTAACAAGTAAGGTAGTTCTAGTAGGAAGGCTAAACTCTAAGTTTACTTGCAAAGTTAAGTTTGAAACCTAAGCTGAGTTTAGAAGTAAAGAAAGATAAAATAAAGTTCTAAAATTACTTAAGTGGGAACTTAGTTGTCATATTCAAAACCTTGTTGTGGTCAAGTCAAAGTCATCATTCATTTTATAACTCATTTTGAAAACATCTAACGACGGAACAGTATGGCCACTCCAACTGTCCATGACCGTGGACACGGCTATTCGAATAGTTTGACACTCTGCAGAGGTGGTACACTTTCACCACAAAATTCGATACATCTGTCAAGGATAACCCTGAATTATCATACTTAGTATGCGGATAATCAATCATAACCTTTCAATTACACACCCTAGTACAAGCACCTCTCCTATGAGCTTGGCCTCCCAGCCATGGCCATCTGCCATCCTGGGCACTGCATAGGTGGACAACATTGAGAGGGAGCCTCAGCTCAGACCTCTCCCACGAGGGAACCCATACTAATGCATATAAACTTCCGGCTAAGCCTTACCCAATTCAGGTATTATGGTTGTACGGTAACTTTGGAATGGTATCGCATCCGAACCCAACCATCAGTTTTTATAAAGGAGTAAGGCTCTTGCCTCAACATTTTCATCATCATAAACCAGTTGTGTTTCTCAACACATGTCAAAACATCTCAATAGAATGACTCATCATTCCAAGGTTTTCATAATCATTTTCACCAAGTATTCCCATCTAAAGTGATCAAGTTTTATGTTTGGCACTAGTAACTAAGGTTAAGAGTGTTCACTAATGAGGGATGCTAATATCAATCTCATGCCATAGGATGACATCTGAGTCTAACTAGATAGGCCATGTTTTATACTCTTTATGCTCTCTATAAACAAAGTAAAGAACTTTGGTAAAGTAAAAGGAGATAAAGCTTGTAAGTAAAACTTGGGGTAGGTATAAGTCAAAATGTATAACCAAGCATGCCTATTGCGTCCTTCTTAGGTTAGCTTGCATCTAGTGATGGTTTGCTAAAAAAGTTTGCTCAGTTTACTTGAAGTGCTAGGCTTGCAAGTCATAACTTGCAAGGGTTGACTTGTATAATGCTAGCTTGCTAACAACAACGTGCCTTGGTTGGTGTAGTGGTTGAAATTATCTTCCTCCTCCTCTTGGTAGAACTCCTCCTCGAAGACTTGGTCGGTACTATCGTCTATAAATGCATACGGAATACACAATCACCAAACAATACTTAACTAGTCTATTTTAGCACACTAAGGCACACACTTGATGATCTAGCATCATCACAAACATCACAAGATTTAATGAACTAGTTTCATTTATTTTATGTGAGAAAAGTAATTTCTACTCATTGAAAATATTTAAGATTTAACATTCCCCACTTAAAATATGGGATCATGTGGACACATGTCATCACCACATATTCTAATACATGGGAATGTGATTTAAATGTTTCATCATATTTCCATATGTTTAAGTTTATCATTTTAATGATTTAAAGTGACTAGAAATGCCTATATAGCATTATTTTGGTACTAGTCCAAATTCACTCCATGCAAACCTAAATATTATTACATATTCAAATAGGTATGGTCAAATGTGATTTTGGAGAGTTGGAATCAACTCAAAATCTATTATGGTTGATTTTTGAAAAATGTTTGAATGTGGAAAAGTCTCTGTCTTGTTATTTTTGCTAGGGGAGATCTCTAACTCTAATTGATTTAAATCCAACGGGCTTGGATAGAGATTTTAATTATATTTCCAACAAAATTGCAATTATTAATTTTGGTGGAGTAAAACTCACTAAATTGATTTTCAAACTAGTGGATAGAAACTTGATTTAGTTTAAATAGAAAATCTAAATTTGAATCTGCGAGCTAAGGTGGGAACACTAATGGGCTGGCCCAGTGATACTCCGCGGCACGGCTGACAACTCACAGGGGTTGTCCACATGTCAGCGACACAACTTAACGCGAAGCGGTACGGGGCGATGTGGGTCGTGCGATTAGAACCTAGATCGACGGTGGTGGTTCATCATCGATGACGAACGGGTCACCGGCGAGACGGAACCCTAGCGGCTTGGTGGGGGTGCAATGGGGGCTTACCAGGGCTCCAGCTAATGTGGTGATGGGGGCGATCGAACGTGGAGAAGGTGGCGGGCTCAGGCATGGTCACGGCGGCTCCTGGGGTGGACTAAATCGACGGGGCTCCTCCTCCTTTGTTGCGGCGGCTCCAGTGGAAATTCCGGTGAACAGCTGCTCGCCTTGCTCCGGGGATGGTGTGAGGGACTCAGTGGGAGGTGGGGAGTGAGGTAGTGTGGAGAAATGGTGTTGGGGAGGGCTCCTAATATAGGTCGATGTGGGGACCGTGCGGCACGACGGCGAGCTCGTTGGTGACGTTGATACAGAGGGTTAAAGGCATGGGCGGGTTAGGCGGATGGTGGCTTGCCTCCTGATGGTCATCTGCGTGGTAAAGGCAACACTAGGGGCGGTGGCGTTTGGTCGGGCGAGGCTGAAGCTCTGCGCGGCAGAGGCGGTGCTCGACGGGTTCACGGAGGCTGCTGGTCGCACGAGGGGCAATGGGCGTCTCTGGGGGTGTGCTAGGTTAAGGCAGAGTAGCGCGTGTAAGTTGGGTCGAGGCGCGGCTTGTGTGGGCCTGTCAGGGACGGTGCTCTGGCGTGAGCTGTGCGCGGTGCAGAGGCGGTGGGCGCTAGTGTTCCTCGGTGGTCCAGTGCTCGGCTGTGTCCATGGGGTGCACAGGGGATCGCGGTAGGGTGCGGCTAAGCTAGGGGCGGTGGTGGATTGGCACGGCAGTGTCTGTGGCGCGTTGTCCATGCTTGGCCAGCGGCGACCAAGAATGGGCGGCGCGCTACTGCTTCTCCAGGCTAAGGGATAGCTGGCTGATGGCCTGGTTAGAGCTAGGGAGACAAGGGATAGCAGAGGGGACAATATTGATCCAAATGCTCGACAAAGCATTGATCAACAAATAGTGTTAGTTAGGCAGATTTTATTTGCCTACCAACTGCTCGACACAATGGCTGGAAGAACAAAAGTTTTGAATTTTGAAAAGATTTTTGGTGGGTGTGTTAGTCATATGCTTAGGCATCTGTGATTGCTTGGAATTGTCAAGGTGAACTCATTTGAGTGGTTTTTGAAAAAGTGGGATCTATGCACATACACTTGATTCCATTTTCAAATGCCATTTAAAATTAGTGTTTAAATGTTTTTGTAAGATCACAAAGTGGGCCTTGGCACATCTTTATTCGTACTAGCAAGGGGTGCAAAGATTCATAAATGTTTCCGTTTGAATTTGAGTTCTAGGAACACCTAAAGTGGCCTAGTGGATTAAAATGGCAAAAGTGACCATTTGCATTTATTAATTCCAGTTGATTTCTTTTTCTTTGGATTTTGCTTGGGAATGATCTAGATTATGTGGAATTCATCTTTGAATCATTTAACAACCATTAGCACAAACAAACATGGCAATTTCAAATAATTATATACTAATGCAACACACACATGCATTCCTAATTATTTTAATAATAAAAAGTTTTTGTTAACCCTAAATTGGGTGATTTGGATCTTGATAACCTTGATTAAAGATTTGGGATGTTACACAGTTCATGTTCGCCAGTACACTACAAAACTTGATTTTGGTTGCGAGAGGGTTGTGTTCGGGCAAGATGTGCATCTTCTTGTGAATTGCAAAGAGGTTGTGCATGTTTCACAGCTGGTAGATATGCTTGCCGCTAGAATTCCCTAGGGTTCTAGACAGAGGAAAAAATTGGTGTAGTGCAACATGAATGATACCTATCAGCAAATTGAGCACTCCCATGAGCTTCAGATGGTTTGGGAGTGTTGTGCAGCTGATCGTAAGGTGAAAGTTGAAGCGATGATTGATGATATGTATGCAGATGTTGGAGATCTTGCTGCCAGAGCTTCTGCTCCTAGAGAATACGGACCAATAGATGTTGATCTAGATAAGTTCAGTATATGCATAGAGGTGGATTCATACATGGCAAAACTAGATGAGGGAGTTAATAAGCCAGTTTTGTCATGTACTGTGGAGATCACTGTCGATTCCAAAAACATAACTCTTGATGAAATGAGAGAGATGAACGGTAAGGAAATCAGTGTTGGCCCTAAGCAGATGGCAAAAATCTGGTGGTGGCATCATAAGAAGCAGCAATTCATAGATGTTTTGGATACTAAAGATCTTATGCAGATTATGCAACGAAAGAAGCGAACCAGGAAGGTGTTCTTCCTTGGTACCATTTCTGATGTTGTTGAATAGGTTATAGTGGATGTAGATGCCCCTATAGTGGCTGAACAGAATGAGGTGGTCGACGTTGATGAGATCTGATGAGAGCTGCTACCCTAGGCTTGTCATATGGACCGTGGTGTTCCCCTGCCTGTATTTGTAATATTGACTACTGTTGCATTTAGAGCGTGTTTCTATGATTATGTTTGTTAAGAGATTGCGATATAATGCTATGCGAGCTGTTGAGATTTTCGGACATGTCACTCACTGAAACCATCATTGTTGTAATAAGACATAAGTACATTGTAGTTGACATGATTATGTTTCTTAAGATGACGTACCGTACTTGTTTCTGTTATTATGTTTGTTGGGACATTGTAATGTAATGTTTTGTGAAACCATCACTAGACAAGTGATGCATAAATACATTGTAGTTGACATGATTATGTTTCTTGAGATGATGTATTGTACTTGTTTCTGTTATTTTGTTTGTTGAGAGATTGTAATGTAATGTTTTGAGAAACCATGATAGGACAAGTGATGCGTAAGTACCTTGTAGTCGACATGATTTTGTTTCTTGAGTTGATGTAATATACTTGTTTTTGTGATTATGTTTGTTGAGAGATTGTAATGTGATGTTTTGTGAAACCATGATGTGATTATGTTTGTTGAGAAATTGTAATGTAATGTTTTGCGAAACCATCACTGAAGAAGTGATGCATAAGTACCTTGTAGTTGACATGATTTTGTTTCTTTAGATGATGTAATATACTGGTATGTTTTTGTTAGGCAATGAAATTGGGATGGAGGGAGTACAGGTTTAATATTTGAAATAAGAATGTATGAAGAGAATCCATATTAGGCAGGAGACAATAATCCAGGGAAAGGGCATGGTATCCATTAAACTATTGTAACATGCCAATTTAGTCATTGTTGCAGCGGTAGAAGGGCTGTTCTCTCTCTCTCTCTCACTCTCCCTCTCTCACCAACGCCAACGCCAACATCGTCGCCTACGATGACGCATTCGCCATGCTGTCCTTCAAGGGCGAGGACGACCAGTCGAGCAACGACAACCTCCGCTCCAACATCGAGTATTCCTTCCACGATGTGAGTTCCTCTGTTTTCTCAGGCTAGGGTTAGGCAATGGTAAATCTCTCGATCTGAGCTCCATATGTGCATGCAATCGTGTGCAAGTTCAGTTTTGCATTTACCTATAGGTACCAAGGACGATCTACGACTCCAAATGGGAGGACCTAGATCTCTATGGAGAAGTGCCATGTGACCATGGGCAAAAACTGAGGAGATATGTTGCATTCGAAGGAAGTAACACTGGGAGAAGGTTTTTGGGCTATACAAATCAGGTTTGTTTACATTATGTGCAACCGTGACATGAAGTAAAATGTATCGTGCATGTTCATAACACTATAGTGTGTGTGTTTTTAGGTTGACCCTGTGTGTAAAGTAGTAGAGTGGGTGGATCTTGAGTGGCCAGATGCACTTAAGAAATGTTTGGCACAGTTATGGGAGATGTATGAGTTGGAAAGGTTGGGGAGATTTACTAATGTAAGTGATGCAGATGAAAAGAATTACAAGGTGTCGGTACGAAATAAGGAGCTGGAACAAGAAATCGAGAATTTGCAGTCAGAGCTAACTGACGGAATCAATGGGAGCTTGGTTGTTGGAACTGCAAAGAAGCTTCGGAGGTTGCTGATTCATAATGCAGAAAAGGAGAGGGACCAGCTCAGGGAAGACAAGAAGAAGCTAGAGTACTGCATTGCCGATCTGTTGAAGGAACTGAAGAAGGCGTGCGAGGGTGAACAAGGACAGACTATATAGGATAAAGGAAATTCGAGATGAATAATTTATGTTGTGCCAATGCCTGAAACTAGTTAACTGTAAGACTTGCAATTGCGCTTTCTTAACTAAGCCACACTCAATCCTCGAGCAAACTAATTTCAGACGAACACACATATCGTGCATAGAGATAAGTTCACGCTTACAAAATCACCACTTCAAAGGATAAACCAGGCAGCTGAGTACTAAATAGACATATGTTGTGTTCAAGCAAGCCTGGCTCGGAGCTGCTTGTTTTCCTCCCTAAGATCGGCTAGCTCCTTCAGTACTTTGTCGTGCTTTAGCTGTAGGTTCCAGCGCTCCATCACGGATTGGAGAAGTTGGTCAGTAGCCATACGATTTTCCTTCAAGATCCCTTTCATGATCTCCGTCTGCTTCCTAGCCGAGGTGCGACCTTCACTGTGTAGCTTCGCCCATCTGGCATTTAACTCCTTCAGTTTCTGGCACTTGTCAAAAAGGACCACGACTTCAGCGCGCAGGTGGTCAAAGGCCAGTTTCTGGGAATTCTTCCTCTCGCTTTGGATTGCTATCTTGTCATTTAGCCAGGTCACCAGGTCATGGTCGATCTTTCGCCTCTTTCCCTACAACAAAAAAACATAGTATGGTTTGTTAAGTTCACCAGGACAAGCTGGTTAGTTTCCATAGTTGACTGAATCGACTAGTGGCACTGTCATAATTTCAAGGACAAAGCAATCTAGGACTAATCAACATTTTATGAATCGACTAGTAGCACTATCATAATTTCAATTTCAAAGACAAATAAGATTTATCTGCAGTTTAGTGTGCTGCGGGTTTTTCCCAGTATCACCAAATAGTAGTGGGAGAGTGGCAAACTCATACTGCAGAAACCCATGTCCATATACATAATGGAAAGAGCACATGGTGTCCACTCATGAACATGAACTACACATGTCCAGATAGATAAGGAGTTGCCCTAGGATTTTTATTGCACCCTATAATGGGAAGCAGACTTGGGCATTGCTCCCTGAACCCTATACATTACAAAAGGAGTGGATGACAAACTGATATTCGTGTCCCCGCTAACGGGAATCAGACTTGGGCATTGCTCCGATACGCCTCCAGACAAGCCCTTAGCTCCTCATTCTCTTTCCGAACACCCTCGAGTACGGTGATCCCTCTGCTCATGTCCTGCTTCATCTCCTTCACTACATCCAGGCAATGGTTCCTATCATGGTAGGCTCGGATGGTAGCCTTGGTTTCCTCGACGCGTCCTCTGAGTGCCTCGGTGACTTCGTCCTGCAGGAGAGTGCACCTTTCCATGATATTCTTCTTCTCCTCCATGAGCTCGTTGATTATCTTGATGGCCTGTTCTTGCCTGTTCAAGTTACGGTCGAGAACTTTCTGCAGCCCCACGACGTCACGTGTAAAATCTAGCGAGATCTCCTTCTGCATAGATAATTGCTTGCGTAGGCTCTCATTAGCTTGGGTGAGGGAGCGTGCAAGCCCATGTTGGTTGTCAATCTTGGCACTGATCGCGACCACCTTGTCACGGTACTCGGCCTTCGATCGCTGCATCGTTTATGTTAATTGAAATAGGAATTCTATAGTTACACCCCAGGTTCCAGGTGAATACTGATACAGATCGAAAAATCCCCGTTGAATCTATTGACCGCAGTATTAAAAAAATGGACCTAGAGATCTATTCATGACCATGATAAACTAATCCTAATCACAAAAAATCCATAGTGAATCTATGAACAGGGGTATTAAGGAAAGACCAAGAGATCCAGTCATATTCATGAAAACTAATTCAACTCGCAAAAGAAGAAGAAACCTCAATGCGGGGCAGACACGATCTAAGAAATCCACATCACAACTCGAAGAAATAACAGTGTGGAGATTTGCTACCTCGCTGAGACGTGGAACGGGGCCGATTAGGTCCTGCAATGCCTCCATCTAGGTGGATTCAGGCTCCACAGCCGGCATGTAATACGTAGAAGAGGAAGAGAAAGAAGAAGAAGAAAAACAAGAAGAAGCTGAATAAGATCATGATGGAGAGGGAGATGGAGAGGAAGTAGAATAAGAAGACCATACCGGGAGGAGCCCTCGCATGCTGGAACATTCGGCGCCATTGTCGGGGGAGATTGGGCCTCGATGAGAGGGGTCTTGAGCACCTGGTAGAGCAAGAAGTGCCTCGCGGCGATTTCTCTCCCTTTTCTCCGCGAGGATCGTCGACCGGCCTCTCCCCCTCCTCAGGGTAGCCATGGCTTGCAGGGTGAAGGTGGCGGCGGCAGGAGGAAGAAGATAGTGATTAGTGTGGGAGAAGAGTCAAAGAGTACAGGTCATGGTGCAGTAGTACTAGTACTATTATACAAGACCACCGTGTATGGTCTACCTTCTCAAAGAAGCCAGGGGCAGGCGTAGGGAATTGATGGGACTTGTCTTTATTGTGATGGACACATCAATGGTCTTCGGCGCCGCCCAAAATCCAGTATATAATAAGGGGAGTGCGAGTCGGGTGGTCATCACGGGCATCGGCGCACACGTCCAGCGTGCGTGTGTCACGTGTTGATGGGGCAATGACGCGCGCAACTGCTGCACGATCACGTCGGCACGTCGAACTCCGTCGAAGTCCACATTGACAGGCACGCACGGGATATTTACGAGTCTAGAATATGATGTGCCACTTTTGTTGTGATCAAATTATGTTCAGTACACGAGATATTACTTTTTTTTTGATAATCGACAAATGCATGCGTGGACACAACGCACGAAACCGTTGCTCATCCTTGATCAGATCGGCACCCCACTCTGTGTACCAGCCATCGACCATTCGGAGCAACTACCTCGAGCACGATGCCCCCTCGTCATGGCAATGGCAGGTCTAAGCCATCCACTGACCGTCCTACGTCCCTGGCTCTTTGCTGCATCGTTCGCACTCGCGAGTCGCCTGCTGAGGCAGCACATCATGTCCGACCGCGCCAGGATCCATCCACATCGGCACTCGAGGACACCGTGATGTCGAAGCTTTTATCGGCCGCGCAGGAGGAGCATGGGGTACCTGCAGCGTCGGACGAGCGCAAAGCATCAGGACGGGGGCGCGTGTTGCACCGACGAGTACGGACAAGAAGAGGAATGAGAACAATACCAGGAAGAAGAGAGGAGATAGCTATTTGGATGAGCCCGACTCGGCCAACGAGGAGGCATTCATCGATCAGTTGGAGGCAGAAGCGGAGGAGAGTGACGTGGACCCGTGAGACTACGAAGAGGAGGAGGAGGAGGACTCCGACGAGGAGATAGCGCGCTTATTTGAGGAAGGGGGCGATGTCGAGTCGTCAGAGGAGGACACCGACGGCGGCGATGGAAGGGACCATGGCGTTGACGAAGACGAGGGTGAACCGAAAGACGAAGACGATAGCTTCTTCGAAATATGATCATTTAATTAATTTATTTTATTTAGCTAGATGGATTTTCATGGAGGTAAAGTATCGGTGGAATGGATAGAGAGGTGGCACAGATTGACCATGCATAAAAAAAGTGGAGAAGGGAGGGGTTATCCTGCCCGTTGGATCACATAGGATCAACGGTTGGTGGAGACGATCCGCGTGTCATCTGTGTAAGCCAATCAGGGCGTAGCTCCCAGAGTGAGCACACGTTTGGGATCTCCACACGTTTGGGCTTTTTTGAGATTTGTGACTGAGAGAGAGGGCAAATCTCTTTTCATAATCCGCCTATGGATCCACCAGTGTCATTGCATGTGTGTTCTTCTCATTAACCACAGCTAGAATCATTACATGTGTGTTCTTTTCACATACCACATATGGAACCACCATTTTCATTGAAATGTGTATTCTTTCATTAACCACAACCGGAGTCATTTCATGACTATTCTTTTCACATACTACATATGGATCCACCAGTGTCATTGAAATGTGTATTCTCTTCAGAGACAACACATGGATCCACCAGGGTCATTGCATGTGTGTTCTTTTTACTAACAATAACCAGAGTCATTGCATGTGTGTTCTTTTCACATACCACATATGGATCCACCAGTGTCATTGCATGTGTCTTCTTTTTACTAACAACAACTAGAGTCATTTCATGTGTGTTCTTTTCACATACCACATATGGATCCACCAGTGTCATTGAAATGTGTGTTCTCTTCAGAGACCACACATGGATCCCTAGTGTCATTGCATGTGTGTTCTTTTTACTAACAACCAGTAGAGTCATTGCATGTGTGTTCTCTTCAGAGACCACACATGGATCCACTAGTGTAATTGCATGTGTGTTCTTTTTACTAACAACAACTAGAGTCATTGCATGTGTGTTCTTTTCACAAACCACATATAGATCCACCAGTGGCATTGAAGTCTGTGTTCTTCACATTAACCACTGCTAGAGTCATTGCATGTGTGTTCTCTTTAGAGACAACACATGGATCCACCAGTGTCATTGTATGTGTGTTCTTTTTACCAACAACAACTGGAGTCATAGCATGTGTGTTCTTTTCACATACCACATATGGATCCACCAATGTCATTGAAATGTGTGTTCTCTTCATAGACCACACATGGATCCAGCAGTGTCATTGCATGTGTGTTATTTTTACCAACAACAACAAGTGTCATTGCATGTGTGCTCTTTTTACTAACAACAACCAGAGTCATTGCATGTGTGTTCTTTTGAGACCACACATGGATCCACCAGTGTCATTGCATGTGTGTTCTTTTTACCAACAACAACTGGAGTCATTGAAATGTGTGTTCTCTTCAGAGACCACATATGGATCCACCAGTGACATTGAAATGTGTGTTCTCTTAAGAGACCACACATGCATCCACCAGTGTCATTGCATGTGTGTTCTTTTTACTAACAACAACTGGAGTCATTGCATGTGTGTTCTTTTCACATACCACATATGGATCCACTAGTGTCATTGCATGTGTGTTCTTTTCAGAGACCACATATGGATCCACCAGGGTCATTGCATGTGTTTTTTACTAACAACAACCAGAGTCATTGCATGTGTGTTCTTTTCACATACCACATATGGATCCACCAGTGTCATTGCATGTGTCTTATTTTTCTAACAACAACTGGAGTCATTTCATGTGTGTTGTTTTCACATACCACATATGGATCCACCAGTGTCATTGAAATGTGTGTTCTCTTCAGATACCACACATGGAACCACCAGTGTCATTGCATGTGTGTTCTTTTTAGTAACAACAACTAGAGTCATTGCATGTGTGTTCTTTTCACAAACCATAAATAGATCCACCAGTGGCATTGAAGTGTGTGTTTTTCACATTAACCACTGCTAGAGTCATTGCATGTGTGTTCTCTTCAGAGACCACACATGGATCCACCAGTGTCATTGCATGTCTGTTCTTTTTTCCAACAACAACTGGAGTCATTGCATTGTGTTCTTTTCACATACCACATATGGATCCACCAATGTCATTAAAATGTGTGTTCTCTTCATAGACCACACATGGATCCACCAATGTCATTGCATGTGTGTTCTGTTTACTAACAACAACTGGAGTCATTGCATGTGTGTTCTTTTCACGTACCACATCTGGATCCAGCAGTATCATTGAAATGTGTGTTCTCTTCAGAGACCACACATGGATCTACTAATGTCATTGCATGTGTGTTCTTTTTACAAACAACAACTAAGGTAATTTCATGACTATTCTTTTCACATACCACAGATGGATCCACCAGTGTCATTGAAATGCGTATTCTTCTCATTAACCACAGCTAGAGTCATTGCATGTGTGTTCTCTTCAAAGAACACACATGGATCCACTAGTGTCATTGCATGTGTGTTCTTTTTACTAATAACAACTGGAGTCATTGCATGTGTGTTCTTTTCACATAACACATATGGATCCACCAGTATCATTGAAATGTGTGTTCTCTTCAGAGACCACACATGGATCCACCACTGTCATTGCATGTCTGTTCTTTTTTCCAACAACAACTGGAGTCATTGCATTGTGTTCTTTTCACATACCACATATGGATCCACCAATGTCATTGAAATGTGTGTTCTCTTCATAGACCACACATGGATCCACCAATGTCATTGCATGTGTGTTCTGTTTACTAACAACAACTGGAGTCATTACATGTGTGTTCTTTTCACATACCACATCTGGATCCACCAGTATCATTGAAATGTGTGTTCTCTTCAAAGACCACACATGGATCTACTAATGTCATTGCATGTGTGTTCTTTTTACAAACAACAACTAAGGTAATTTCATGACTATTCTTTTCACATACCACAGATGGATCCACCAGTGTCATTGAAATGCGTATTCTTCTCATTAACCACAGCTAGAGTCATTGCATGTGTGTTCTCTTCAAAGAACACACATGGATCCACTAGTGTCATTGCATGTGTGTTCTTTTTACTAACAACAACTGGAGTCATTGCATGTGTGTTATTTTCACATACCACATATGGATCCACCAATATCATTGAAATGTGTGTTCTCTTCAGAGACCACACATGGATCCACCAGTGTCATTGCATGTGTGTTCTTGTTACTAACAACCACTGGAGTCATTGCGCGAGTGTTATTTTCACATACCACATATGGATCCACCAGTGTCATTGAAATGTGTGTTCTCTTCAGAGAACACACATGGATCCACCAGTATCATTGCATGTGTGTTATTTTTACTAACAATAACTGGAGTCATTGCATGTGTGTTATTTTTACTAACAATAACTGGAGTCATTGCATGTGTGTTCTTTTCACATACCACATATGGATCCACTAGTGTCATTGCATGTGTGTTCTTTTTACTAACAACGACTGGAGTGCTTGCATGTGTGTTCTCTTCGGAGACCGCACAGGGATCCACTAGTGTCATTGCATGTGTGTTCTTTTTACAAACAACAACTAGAGTCATTTCATGTGTGTTCTTTTTACATACCACATATGGATCCACAAGTGTCATTGAAATGCGTGTTCTCTTTAGAGACCACACATGGATCCACCAGTTTCATTGCATGTGTGCTCTTTTTAATAACAACAACCACTGCCATTGCATGCGTGCTCTTTTTACTAACAACAACCAGAGTCATTGCATCTGTGTTCTCTTTAGAGACCACACATGGATCCACCAGTGTCATTGCATGTGTGTACTTTTTACTAACAACAATTGGAGTCATTGAAATGTGTGTTCTCTTCAGAGACCACATATGGATCCACTAGTGTCATTGAAATATGTGTTCTCTTAAGAGACCACACATGGATCCACCAGTGTCATTGCATGTGTCTTCTTTTTACTAACAACAACGGGAGTCATTGCATGTGTGTTCTTTTCACATACCACATATGGATCCACCAGTTTCATTGCATGTGTGTTCTTTTCAGAGACCACATATGGATCCACCAGGTTCATTGCATGTGTGTTCTTTTTACTAACAACAACCAGAGTCATTGCATGTGTGTTCTTTTCACATACCACATATGGATCCACCAGTGTCATTGAATGTGTCTTCTTTTTCTAACAACAACAGGAGTCATTTCATGTGTGTTCTTTTCACAAACCGCATATAGATCCACCAGTGACATTGAAGTGTGTGGTCTTCACATTAACCACTGCTAGAGTCATTGCATGTGTGTTCTCTTCAGAGACCACACATGGATCCACCAATGTCATTGTATGTGTGTTCTTTTTACCAACAACTGGAGTCATTGCATGTGTGTTCTTTTCACATACCACATATGGATCCACCAATGCATTGAAATGTGTGTTCTCTTCATAGACCACACATGGATCCACTAGTGTCATTGCATGTGTGTTCTTTTTACTAACAACAACTGGAGTCATTGCATGTGTGTTCTTTTCACATACCACATATGGATCCACCAGTGTCATTGAAATGTGTTCTCTTCAGAGACCACACATGGATCTACCAGTGTCATTGCATGAGTGTTATTTTTACAAACAACAACTAGAGTCATTTCATGACTATTCTTTTCACATACCACATATGGATCCACCAGTGTCATTGAAATGCTTATTCTTCTCATTAACCACAGCAAGAGTCATTGCATGTGTGTTCTCTTCAGAGACCACACATGGATCCACTAGTGTCATTGTATGTGTGTTCTTTTTACTAACAACAACTGGAGTCATTGGATGTGTGTTCTTTTCACATACCACATATGGATCCACCGGTGTCATTTAAATGTGTGTTCTCTTTAGAGACCACACATGGATCCACCAGTTTCATTGCATGTGTGTTCTTTTTACTAACAACAACTGGAGTCATTGCATGTGTGTTCTTTTCACATACCACATATGGATCCAGAAGTGTCATTGAAATGTGTGTTCTCTTCAGAGACCACACATGGATCCACCAATTTCATTGCATGTGTGTTCTTTTTACTAAGAACAACTGGAGTCATTGCATGTGTGTTCTTTTCACATACCACATATGGATCCACCAGTGTGATTGACATGTGTGTTCTCTACAGAGACCACACATGGATCCACCAGTGTCATTGCATGTGTGTTCTTTTTACTAACAACAACTGGAGTCATTGCATGTGTGTTCTTTTCACATACCACATATGGATCCACCAGTGTCATTGCATGTGTGTTCTTTTTACTAACAACAACTGGAGTCATTGCATGTGTGTTCTCTTCAGAGACCACATAGGGATCCACTAGTGTCATTGCATTTGTGTTCATTTTACTAACAACAACTAGAGTCCTTGCATGTGTGTTCTTTTGACATACCCCATATGGATCCACCAGTGTCATTGAAATGTGTGTTCTCTTTAGAGACCACACATGGATCCACCAGTGTCATTGCATGTCTGCACTTTTTACTAACAACAACCAGTGTCATTGCATGCGTGCTCTTTTTACTAACAACAACTAGAGTCATTGCATGTGTGTTCTCTTTAGAGACCACACATGGATCCACCAGTGTCATTGCATGTGTGTACTTTTTACTAACAACAATTGGAGTCATTGAAATGTGTGTTCTCTTCAGAGACCACATAGGGATCCACTAGTGTCATTGAAATATGTGTTCTCTTAAGAGACCACACATGGATCCACCAGTGTCATTGCATGTGTCTTCTTTTTACTAACAACAACTGGAGTCATTGCATGTGTGTTCTTTTCACATACCACATATGGATCCACCAGTTTCATTGCATGTGTGTTCTTTTCAGAGACCACATATGGATCCACCAGGTTCATTGCATGTGTGTTCTTTTTACTAACAACAACCAGAGTCATTGCATGTGTGTTCTTTTCACATACCACATATGGATCCACCAGTGTCATTGCATGTGTCTTCTTTTTCTAACAACAACAGGAGTCATTTCATGTGTGTTCTTTTCACATACCACATATGGATCCACTTGTGTCATTCAAACGTGTGTTCTATTCAGAGACCACACATGGATCCACTAGTGTCATTGCATGTGTGTTCTTTTTACTAACAACAACTAGAGTCATTGCATGTGTGTTCTTTTCACAAACCGTATATAGATCCACCAGTGACATTGAAGTGTGTGTTCTTCACATTAACCACTGCTAGAGTCATTGCATGTGTGTTCTCTTCAGAGACCACACATGGATCCACCAATGTCATTGCATGTGTGTTCTTTTTAACAAAAACTGGAGTCATTGCATGTGTGTTCTTTTCACATACCACATATGGATCCACCAATGCATTGAAATGTGTGTTCTCTTCATAGACTACACATGGATCCACTAGTGTCATTGCATGTGTGTTCTTTTTACTAACAACAACTGGAGTCATTGCATGTGTGTTCTTTTCACATACCACATATGGATCCACCAGTGTAATTCAAATGTGTGTTCTCTTCAGAGACCACACATGGATCTACCAGTGTCATTGCATGAGTGTTCTTTTTACAAACAACAACTAGAGTCATTTCATGACTGTTCTTTTTCACATACCACATATGGATCCACCAGTGTCATTGAAATGCTTATTCTTCTCATTAACCACAGCAAGAGTCATTGCATGTGTGTTCTCTTCAGAGACCACACATGGATCCACTAGTGTCATTGTATGTGTGTTCTTTTTACTAACAACAACTGGAGTCATTGGATGTGTGTTCTTTTCACATACCACATATGGATCCACCGGTGTCATTTAAATGTGTGTTCTCTTCAGAGACCACACATGGATCCACCAGTGTCATTATATGTGTGTTCTTTTTACTAACAACAACTGGAGTCATTGCATGTGTGTTCTTTTCACATGCCACATATGGATCCAGAAGTGTCATTGAAATGTGTGTTCTCTTCAGAGACCACACATGGATCCACCAATTTCATTGCATTTGTGTTCTTTTTACTAAGAACAACTGGAGTCATTGCATGTGTGGTCTTTTCACATACCACATATGGATCCACCAGTGTCATTGAAATGTGTGTTCTCTACAGAGACCACACATGATCCACCATTGTCATTGCATGTGTGTTCTTTTACTAACAACAACTAGAGTCATTGCATGTGTGTTCTTTTCACATACCACATATGGATCCACCAGTGTCACTGCATGTGTGTTCTTTTTACTAACAACAACTGGAGTCATTGCATGTGTGTTCTCTTCAGAGACCACACAGGGATCCACTAGTGTCATTGCATGTGTGTTCATTTTACTAACAACAACTAGAGTCCTTGCATGTGTGTTCTTTTCACATACCCCATATGGATCCACCAGTGTCATTGAAATGTGTGTTCTCTTTAGAGACCACACATGGATCCACCAGTGTCATTGCATGTGTGCTCTTTTTACTAACAACAACCAGTGTCATTGCATGCGTGCTCTTTTTACTAACAACAACCAGAGTCATTGCATCTGTGTTCTCTTTAGAGAACACACATGGATCCACCAGTGTAATTGCATGTGTGCTCTTTTTACAAACAACAATTGGAGTCATTTCATGACTATTCTTTTCACATACCACATATGGATTCACAAGTGTCATTGAAATGTGAGTTCTTCTTATTAATCACAGCTAGAGTCATCGCATGTGTGTTCTCTTCACAGACCACACATGGATCCACTAGTTTGCGTGCGTGTTCTTTTTACTAACAACAACTGGAGTCATTGCATGTGTGTTCTTTTCACATACCACATATGGATCCAGCAGTGTCATTGAAATGTGTGTTCTCTTCAGTGACCACACATGGATCCACCAATTTCATTGCATGTGTGTTCTTTTTACTAAGAACAACTAGAGTCATTGCACGTGTGTTCTTTTCACATACCACATATGGATCCACCAGTGTCATTGAAATGTGTGTTCTCTACAGAGACCACACATGGATCCACCAGTGTCATTGCATGTCTGTTCTTTTTACTAACAACAACTGGAGTCATTGCATGTGTGTTCTTTTCACATACCACATATGGATCCACTAGTGTCATTGCATGTGTGTTCTTTTTACTAACAACAACTGGAGTCATTGCATGTGTGTTCTCTTTAGAGACCACATGGGGATCCACCAGTGTAATTGCATGTGTGTTCTTTTTACTAACAACAACTAGACTCATTGCGTGTGCGTTCTTTTCACATACCCCATATGGATCCACCAGTGTCATTGAAATGTGTGTTCTCTTTAGAGAACACACATGGATCCACCAGTGTCATTGCATGTGTTCTCTTTTTACTAACAACAACTAGTGCCATTGCATGTGTGCTCTTCTCATTAACCACAACTAGATTCATTACATGTGTGTTCTCTTCAGAGACCACACATGGATCCACCAGTGTAATTGCATGTGTGCTCTTTTTACAAACAACAATTGGAGTCATTTCATGACTATTCTTTTCACATACCACATATGGATCCACCACTGTCATTGAAATGTGAGTTCTTATTAATCACAGCTAGAGTCATTGCATGTGTTTTCTCTTCACAGACCGCACATGGATCCACTAGTGTCATTGCATGCGTGTTCTTTTTACTAACAACAACTGGAGTCATTGCATGTTTGTTCTTTTCACATAACACATATGGATCCACCAGTGTCAATGAAATGTGTATTCACTTCAGAGACCACACATGGAGTGACCATGCCAAAAAAAATTGGAGAAGGGAGGGGTTATCATGCCCGTTGGATCACATAGGATCAATGGTTGGTGGTGACGATCAGCGTAACATCTGTGTAAGCCAATCAGAGCGTAGCACCTAGAGTGAGCACACGTTTGGGATCTCCACAAGTTTGGGCTGTTGTGAGATTTGTGACCGTGAGAGAGGGCAAATCTCTTTTCACAATCTTCCTATGGATCCACCAGTGTTATTGCATGTGTGTTCTTCTCATTAACCACATCTAGAGTCATTGGATGTGTGTTCTTTTCACAGACCACATATGGAGCCACCATTGTCATTGAAATGTGTATTCTTTCATTAACCACAATTGGAGTCATTTCATGACTGTTCTTTTCAAGTACCACATATGGATCCACCAGTGTCATTGAAATATGTGTTCTCTTCAGACACCACACATGGATCCACCAGTGTCATTGCATGTGTGTTCTTTTTACTAACAACAACCTGAGTCATTGCATGTGTGTTCTTTTCACATACCACAAATGGATCCACCAGTGTCATTGCATGTGTGTTCTTTTTACTAACAACAACTGGAGTCATTTCATGTGTGTTCTTTTCACATACCACATATGGATCCACCAGTGTCATTGAAATGTGTCTTCTCTTCAAAGACGACACATGGATCCACCAGTTTCATTGCATGTGTGTTCCTTTTACTAACAACAACTGGAGTCATTTCATGACTATTCTTTTCACATACCACATATCGATCCACCAATGTCATTGAAATGTGTGTTCTTCTCATTAACCACAGCTAGAGTCATTGCATGTGTTTTTTCTTCAGAGACCACACATGGATCCACTAGTGTCATTGCAGGTGTGTTCTTTTTACTAACAACAACTAGAGTCATTCCATGTGTGTTCTTTTCACATAGCACATATGGATCTACCAGTGTCATTGAAATCCATGTTCTCTTCAGAGACCACACATGGATCCACTAGTGTCATTGCATGTGTGTTCTTTTTACTAACAACAACTAGAGTCATTGCATGTGTGTTCTTTTCACAAACCACATATAGATCCACCAGTGGCATTGAAGTGTGTGTTCTTCACATTAACCACTGCTAGAGTCATTGCATGTGTGTTCTCTTCAGAGACCACACATGGATCCACCAATGTCATTGCATGTGTGTTCTTTTTACCAACAACTGGAGTCATTGCATGTGTGTTCTTTTCACATACCACATAAGGATCCACCAATGCATTGAAATGTGTGTTCTCTTCATAGACCACACATGGATCCACCAGTGTCATTGCATGTGTGTTCTTTTTACTAACAACAACTGGAGTCATTGCATGTGTGTTATTTTCACATACCACATATGGATCCACCAGTGTCATTGAAATGCGTGTTCTCTTCAGAGACCACACATGGATCTAGCAGTGTCATTGCATGTGTGTTCTTTTTACTAACAACAACTGGAGTCATTGCATGTGTGTTCTTTTCACATACCACATATGGATCCACCAGTGTCATTAAAATGTGTGTTCTCTTCAGGGACCATGCATAGATCCACCAGTGTCATTGCATGTGTGCTATTTTTACTAACAACAACTAGTGTCATTGCATGTGTGCTCTTTTTACTAACAAGAACCAGAGTCATTGCATCTGTGCTCTCTTTAGAGACCACACAAGGATCCACCAGTGTCATTGCATGTGTGTCATGTTTACTAACAAAACCTTGATTCATTGCATGTGTTATTTTCACATACCACATATGCATCCACCAATGTCATTGAAATGTGTGTTCTCTTCATAGACCACACATTGATCCACCAATGTCATTGCATGTGTGCTCTTTTTACTAACAAGAACTAGAGTCATTGCATGTGTGTTGTTTTCACATACCACATATGGATCCACCAGTGTCATTGCATGTGTGTTCTCTTCAGAGCCCACACATGGATCCACCAGTGTCATTCCATGTGCGTTCTTTTTACTAACAACAACTGGAGTCATCGCATGTGTGTTCTTTTTACATACCACATATGGATCCACTAGTGTCATTAAAATGTGTGTTCTCTTCAGAGAACACACATGGATCCACAAGTGTCATTGCATGTGTATTCTTTTTACTACCAACAACTGGAGGCATTGCATGTGTGTTCTATTCACATACCACATATGGATCCACCAGTGTCATTGAAATGTGTGTTCTCTTCATAGACCACACATGGATCCACCAGTGTCATTGCATGTGTGTTCTTTATACCAAAAACAACTGGAGTCATTGCATGTGTGTTCATTTCACATACCACCTATAGATCCACCAATGTCATTGAAATGTGTGTTCTCTGCAGAGACCACACATGGATCCACCAGTGTCATTGCATGTGTGTTCTTTTTACTAACAACAACTAGAGTCATTTCATGACTATTCTTTTCACATACCACATATGGATCCACCAGTGTCATTGAAATGTGTGTTGTTCTCATTAACCACAGCTAGAGTCATTACATGTGTGTTCTCTTTAGAGACCACACATGGATCCACCAGTGTCATTGCATGTGTGTACTTTTTACTGACAACAACTAGAATCATTGCATGTGTGTTCTTTTCACATACCACATATGGATCCACCATTTTCATTGAAATTTGTGTTCTCTTCAGAGACCACACATGGATCCACCAGTGTCATTGCATGTGTGTTCTTTTTACTAACAATAACTGGAGTCATTCCATGTGTGTTCTTTTCACATACCACATATGGATCCACCAGTGTCATTGAAATGTGTGTTCTCTTCAGAGACCACACATGGATCCACCAGTGTCATTGCATTTGTGTTCTTTTTACTAACAACAACTGGAGTCATTGCATGTGTGTTCT
Source organism: Avena eriantha (assembly GCA_910589775.1). NCBI lineage: Eukaryota > Viridiplantae > Streptophyta > Magnoliopsida > Poales > Poaceae > Avena > Avena eriantha. Next base: position 86,231,571 of record OU342746.1, on the reverse strand, counting down.
TTTCACATACCACATATGGATCCACTAGTGTCATTGAAATATGTGTTCTCTTCAGAGACCACACATGGATCCACCAGTGTGATTGCATCTGTGTACTTTTTACTAATGACAACTGGAGTCATTGCACGTGTGTTCTTTTCAGAAACCACATATGGATCCACCAGTGTCATTGCATGTGTGTTCTCTTCAGAGACAACACATGGATCCACCAGTGCAATTGCATGTGTGTTCTTTTTACTAACAACAACTGGAGTCATTTCATGACTATTCTTTTCACATACCACATATGGATCCACCAGTGTCATTGAAATGTGTGTTCTCTTTAGTAACCATAGATAGAGTCATAGCATGTGTTTTTTCTTCAGATACCACACATGGATTCACTAGTGTTATTGCATGTGTGTTCTTTTTACTAACAACAACTGGAGTCATTGCATGTGTGTTCTTTTCACACACCACATGGATCCACCAGTGTCATTGCATGTGTGCTCTTTTTACTAACAACAACCAGTTTCATTGCATGTGTGTTCTTCTAATTAACCACAGCTAGATTCATTCCATGTGTGTTCTCTTCAGAGACCACACATGGATCCACCAGTGTAATTGCATGTGTGTTCTTTTTACTAACAACAACTGGAGTCATTTCATAACTATTCTTTTCGCATACCACATATGGATCTACAAGTGCCATTGAAATGTGTGTTCTTCTCATTAAACATAGCTAGAGTCATTGCATGTATGTTCTCTTCACAGACCACACATGGATCCACTAGTGTCATTGCATGGGTGTTCTTTTTACTAACAACAACTAGAGTCATTGCATGTGTGTTCTTTTCACATACCACATATGGATCCACTAGTGTCATTTAAATGTGTGTTCTCTTCAGAGACCACACATGGATCCACCAGTGTCATTGCATGTGTCTTCTTTTTACTAACAACAGCTTGAGTCATTGCATGTGTCTTCTTTTCACATACCACATATGGAGCCACCAGTGTCATTGCATGTGTGTTCTTTTTACTAACAACAACTGGAGTCATTGCATGTGTGTTCTCTGCAGAGACCACACATGGATCCACCAGTGTCATTGCATGTGTGTTCTTTTACTAACAACAACTGGAGGCTTTGCATGTGTGTCCTTTTCATATACCACATATGGATCCACCAGTGTCATTGAAATGTGTGTTCTCTTTAGAGACCACACATGGATCCACCAGTGTCATTGCATGTGTGCTCTTTTTACTAACAACAACCAGTGTCTTTGCATGTGTGCTATTTTTACTAACAACAACCAGAGTCATTGCTTGTGTGTTCTCTTCAGAGACCACACATGGATCCACCAGTGTCATTGCATGTGTGTTCTTTTTACTAACTACAACTAGAGTCATTGCATGTGTGTTCTTTTCACAAACCACATATGGATCCACCTGTGTCATTGAAATGTGTGTTCTTCTCATTAACCACATCTAGAGTCATTGCATGTGTGTTCTCTTCAGAGACCACACATGGATCCACCAATGTCATTGCATGTGTGTTCTTTTTACTAACAACAACTGGAGTCATTGCATGTGTGTTCTTTTCACATACCACATATGGATCCACCAGTGTCATTGAAATGTGTGTTCTCTTTAGAGACCACACATGGATCCACCAGTGTCATTGCATGTGTGTTCTTTTTACTAATAACAACTGGAGTCATTGCATGTGTGTTCTTTTCACATACCACATATGGATCCACCAGTGTCATTGCATGTGTGTTCTTTTTACTAACAACAACTGGAGTCATTGCATGTGTATTCTCTTCAGAGACCACACATGGATCCACCAGTGTAGTTGCATGTGTGTTCTTTTTACTAACAACAACTGGAGTCATTGCATGTGTGTTCTTTTCACATACTACATATGGATCCAACAGTCTCATTCAAATGTGTGTTCTCTTCAGATACCACACATGGATCCACCAGTGTCATTGCATGTGTGCTCTTTTTACTAACGACAACCAGTGTCATTGCATGTGTGTTATTTTTACAAAACAACAACCAGAGTTATTGCATGTGTGTTCTTTTCACAATCCACCTATGGATCCACCAGTATCATTGCATGTGTGCTCTTTTTACTAACAACAGCCAGTCATTGCATGTGTGTTCTCTTCAGAGACCACACATGGATCCACCAGTGTCATTGCATGTGTGTTCTTTTTACTAACAACAACTGGAGTCATTTCATGACTATTCTTTTCGCATACCACATATGGATCCACCAGTGTCATTGCATGTGTGTTCTCTTCAGAGACCACACATAGATCCACCAGTGTCATTGCATGTGTGCTCTTTTTACTAACAACAACCAGAGTCATTGCCTGTGTGTTCTTTTCGCATACCACATATGGATCCACCAGTGTCATTGCATGTGTGTTCTTCTCATTAACCACAGTTAGAGTCACTGCGTGTGTGTTCTCTTCAGAGACCACATATGGATCCACCAGTGTCATTGAAATGTGTATTATTTTCAACTACAGTCGGTGGCCACAAACAATCGGGACACAGAGGTAACCCGCAACCGCTCTGGGCTTCTAGAAGACCGAATCCCCGATTGTTAGGCGCCGTTGGATCGGGGTGCGTGGACGATAAGGATGTCCTTCGCGAGGGAGATCCGCGAGAAGTCTGTTATGCGAACTGATTGGTAGTGGCAATGATGCTGGGCCTACGTCCTTGCCCTTATCCCCTTAAGCTTGGGGTCGAAGCTCAGATCATGTTCCTTCATCGCCATGGAGAGGGAGAGACCCAAACTCATCTTGCACGAGGCTCAGATGTTCGCCCACTATGACATACTCGCACCGCCGTTCGCGAGGCTTCCGGCCGGCTTCGAGCTCAGCTACGCCGGGGTTCCTATCACGCCACTCTTTCGCGACAACGCGTTGGCGAGGCAGATTGAGGAGCGCCGCCGCTAGCTGTCAGAGCGGAAAAGGGCAATGGCACAGTACTCGCGCACGAGCCCGTACTGGCGAAAGTTGTTCAAGAAGGAGCGGGCTGCGTTGATTGAGCTGTGCGGAACCCACCGGTGGGAGATGCACCCAGATCTGCGCAACCCCGAAGGGTGGCAGTGCTTCTGGGTAGTGCTCGGGCGTACGACCTCCACCGTTATCGATGCAGCGCGCCGTGAAGAATCCATCAGGAGGAAGAACGTTGTCGGGAACGTCGGCATCGATTCCGACGCGGAGGAGGCTGGCGGCGACGCGGACAACGTCGTCAATGATGGAGACTGTGGGAGAGTCATAGTCGATTAGGGCCACTTAAGCATAAATTAAATCAATGTACGGTATCTTAATGCCCTATTTGGATCTCGGTCACTTGAGTCATGGTCGATTATTGTCATAATCTATATATGTTGGCCATGTTTTAGTTGTCTTTGTCTTTGAAACTAGTCAATCGAAACTCTTCCGATCCTGAAAATAAAGTTCGCGCGTTCCTGGCATATCTGGTGGGACAATACGCTGACTCTGCTCCCAGCACTTGATGGCACAACCATAATTTGGAGTGCGCCAGAGGAGAAGGGATCGAGCGTGTTGTAATAGTGTACTACTCCTGTCCAGATATAACTGACTTAGTTTTTTTAGATATTTAATAAATGTGTCTATTCCCAAAACATGTCTAGATACATGTTTTAGGTTTCTCTATCTTTCAAACTAATCAAAAGTCGTCAAATTCTGAACAAACAAAGTCATTGCGTTCACATCTGATGGGACAATACGCTGACTCTGCTACTTGATGGCACAACCATAATTCTGGAGTGTGCCAGAGGAGATGGGAATGCAAGGGAGATGGGAACTAGTATCCGCATCTGAACGCGGGTAAAAAATTAATGTAATAATATTTAAAAAAATTGTAATCTGGTCCACATGACCCCATCACAGACATGTTGCACACGCCAGATATAAATAAAGACGACACGACTAGTTTGGTTTTAATGATATAATTCAACATACGGCGTTACTGTGCCCTCATCTTTCTGCTCCTCTTATTAGTCTGCTAGGCCATGATGCATTAAGCATCAGTTGATGAGGATAAAAAATGATAAAATGGCAAATAAAACTAATTTTTAAGCTTACCTTTCATGCGGAGAATCGTACAAAGATGAAATTGGCAGGGATTTATTATTTCTCCTACAGTTAGCCGAAAGATCCTCAAGAACATCCTCAATCACCCCTGCAACTTCTTCATATTCTAATACACCTCCATCATTTGCACTTTCCTCCCCGTTCCGCTTACCCTTTTGTTTCTTTTCACACCCTTTTCTCGCTGGCACCTCCACTTCTTCATAAATTGGCTTCTTACATACGTTTTCCTCTAAGTGCTCATCACCGTCTTCGCGCTACTCTTCCTCCAGTTCTGGCTGAGAAGCCTCATTTTCTGCCACCGGGGTGTGAACAGGGACAATATCATATGTAACCGGGTTTTTGCACAACCTCTTGATATGGCCGAATCCGCCACAACGTTTGCATTTCCTTTTCCTAGCTCCTAGCATTGAACCTTTATCGGTGGGGGTTTCGATCCTTAGCTTTCTAGGCCTCCCAGGTGGCCTCCTAAGAACTGGTGGTTGAAGTTTGAACCCTGGATCGACAATCTCCCAATTATTTTTATCGGCCATACGTGGTACGTTTTCTGCATAAGTTGCAGCAAACTTGTCCACGGAGAAATAGTTGTCGACATATTTCTCTATTTCAGCTCCGCTACCTCTAAGCTTTAAGATGAAGTAAATTGCATGGTGACATGGCAGACCAGTAATCTGCCACTGCCTGCATGAACAAGTCTTGTTTCCAATGTCTACAGTGTATCTCCGTTCACTTCCATGCTTGTATTCTGCATAAACCTCAGCCAATGTTCCGGAACTTCTGACCATCCTCATCTTTATCGTTCTCATTGTCCTGGTTCTTGCATTCAGTAACATAACCACCTTTGGAACTATTTTATGGCTTAAAAATTTTCTTGCACAGATTCTTTGCCTTAAATCTATCTTCACCATTATGCACTGTCTTATTGCATCCAACAAAATAACAATTCCAAGTGTCTTCATGCCCGAAATCTTATCATTGAAACTCTCTGCCAAATTATTGCAAACAAAATCCACCTTTCTTAACTCACCAAACTTGCTTCTGGCCCATAGCTTGGTGTGATGTTCTTCGAGGTATTTTTTCACCTTTGGGACAACATACATGTTCTACAAGTAAGTAGCATGCGTGCTTGGGGTGTATGTGTATGTTGATCGCCACAAGTCCTCTTCAAAGATCTTTCCTTTGAACTTCTTCGTGAAGTTAGTAGTGAGGTGCCGCATGCATTCCCTATGCTCAACCCTAGGAAACACAGCATCAACAACATTCTCAAGACCCTCGCATGCACCGGTGTGTATCACCAAGCCTTCAGGGTGACCAATTTTTCCCGTAGTCTCTGCATGAACCATGTCCAGCTTTCACTTGATTCACCCTCAAGAACAGCATAAGCTACGGGTTGAAGCCAATTATGCGTGTCCAAAGCACAAGTAGAAGAAACATGTCCCCTGAACTTCCTTGTTAAAGAAGTTGCACCTATTGCCAAGTATGGCCTGCAGTCGTCTAGGAACCCCTTCCAGCATGCCTTCAGGCAGACAAAACATCTCCTGAAGCATATCTTATCTGCTTGCTTATACCTGACCCCCCTCAAGAACTTTTCTCTTCCTTTCACAACCTCGTAATCGATGTCAACAACACTACCAGGTGATGTTTTCTCTACCTGATCTTTGAAACTATACAACATATGAAAACTGTAATTCCACTTGCCTTGAATGAAGTCTAGAGCCATCTCCTTCCCATCAAAGACTCTGTGGTAAGGAATCAGAATGTTAAACTTTTTGCTAATCTTTGCTCTGAGTTCAGCAGGTCCAATGTTATGATCCTGCCTCACCCAGTCAAGTACAGTAGCAGCAATCCACTTGGTAGTCGCCGGTCTAATTTTATCACTTAAAGAAGTATTAGGACAGTTGTGTTTCTTCGTGTTTACTTTGATCTGCATTTGATAAGAATCCAAATAATTCAGAGCTAGTTATTAGCAGAATAAATATGAGAAAGACTGAAACTAAATGTAGCTATTGCAACCTGAAATGGGTGTCCACCCCGCATTGGAGATGAATGTAATCTCCATTTACACACATTACTTTCCCTACAGTGCACCCTAAATCTCTTTTGGTCGCTCTTTTCAATGATAAATTCGAACCCAACTCTGATTGCATAGGTTGCAACTGCATATCTGCAGTCCTACACATTATCAAAGACAGTCCCCTCATCAATTGTAGGATTGTCTCTATCAAAGTGTATCACTGGCCTGTCCTCGTCTTCGTCATCGTATCTACATCCCATTTCCACATCTTCACATTCCTCTTCCTCATCAGTCCCATAGTCAGGATCAAAGTTCTAATCAACCAAATATTCCCTACTCCCCATCCTATCAGGGTCAGCAGCCACGTCTGGATATGCTTTCTCATCATCATCCACACCGCCACACATTTCAGTGCCTTCATGCTTTCTTGACAAAACATCATGCTCAAGGAAAAGTTGTACAGACATCCTGCGGTTACCAACACACATCCTTGCCATCACCATGGGACTAGAAACGCTAATTGGGGTATGCAGAAAAGGAATCACAGTTCTTACACTTCAATGTGGACACACGGCACCTTCTCCGGGCTCCATACCTCCAAAGCTCTACACCCCGCTTCCTCTTCCCATGTTTCGTTGTCCTCTGTGCTCTCTAGACTTGAAGGAGATTCCGTGCTCTCCAGCCGCGCAGGACCCATCTCTGTGTTCTCAAGCCTTGCAGGATCCATCTTCGAGTGGGATCCGGATCACCAGCGTTGTTGGGCCCCTAACCCAATGGCCGACTCTCGGTTTTCGTTTCCAAACGCGTCTGGGCGATGGACGGTGGCAAGGAGACATGGCAGGGAGGGGAGGGGACGTGAGGGGATGGGAGGGAGGGGAGGGCGGGAGGACGACGACCCAAGGGGACGACGAGAGCGGTGCACGACTGAGCGGAGTGGCGGCGGCAGGAGCAGAGGAGCGGAGCGGAAGGGAGCTGGTTGCGACAAAGAATGGAAAATTGCACAATAATGTGTTGGTGGGCGGCATCAGCCCTCGAACCTGGGACGCGCGCCGTCGTAGGTGGAGGAGGCGAGCCCGTTAGTCAGAAAACATGCCACCTGTCAGCGCACTATGCACGATAGCACTTCACATAATTTTTTAGCAGGTCCCACATGTCAGTCTGTTTGATCAAAACTTGCATGCAGTGCATGGCTTGTTCACGCGCTTCTTCTGAAAAAAAATGCCCGTTGATCCAAACTTGAAGTTGCAGGTCCGCTTCTTCTCCCTCGTCTCCTCGTCTCCTCGCAGTGGAAGTTCCGCTTCGTCTCCCTCGTCTGTTCTCCTCTTCTTCTCCTCGTAATGGTAGTTCTTCTTTCTTCCTCGATCAAAACATTCCCGCACGTAAGCCATGGCCAGTAGCCGGATGAAGAGGAACTGGTCCGATCTCCCGACAGACCCACTTCGCAAGATCGCCGACTACTTGCTGGAGAAAGAGGAGTACGTAGAAACTTGTGCTGCTTGTCGGGAAGTCTGCACCGATTGGCGCCGCACTTTAAAGGTGCCCGAATTCCATCTCAACAGCTAGATCATGATAGATCACAAACTTCCAGACATTGGTGACTTCACCTTCCTCAACCTCGCCACTGGTCGTTGCTTGAGGACAAATCTAATGGACGTCCATCGCAGGTTCACATTCACATCCGATATTTATTGGTATTTTCCATTGGAAACATCTTAGTGCTAACTGATGCCCTCTTCTTCCAAAAGATTCTACTTCGTCGGTGTTTCTCGTGGCATCATCGTGCTTCCTCAGAGGGTGGAGCCGTACCAGATTAGGCTTCTGAACCCAATCACTCACAAGTCTAACACTGAGTTTCAAGCACACGTACCATCTGATCTTCTGCAATCTGTCGTCGTGATGAAGTCCCTGACGATGGTGTTCGTTTGCACTGATTATCCAGATCATATTGCATGGGCCGATGAGAGCACCCCAAGAGGGCAAATCAACGAATCATTTGGAGAAGGATCGTATTCGCCACCTCTTGATACGCTTCTGGACTGCATGACGACATTCTGAGGGGAAGTATATGCATTACTTGAGAATGGAGACATCTTGTCGACCAACATCTAGTTAGAGCAGCGCGTGAGCACTGTCACGATGGCCAAAATAATTTCAGCCCCAGTCTTTGAACAGGTACGCGGAACTTACAAATTTTACCTTGTGGAGTCATATGGTGATTTGCTTCTTGTGTTGAACGGGGATTTCGCCAAAGGGCAACCGGTGTTATACCGGGTGGACATGGATAACCGCTCTCTCGAGGCTGTCGGTGACATTGGAATTCGTGCCCTATTTGTTGATTACAATCAGTCTATCTCCATTGTCATCAGGTTACACCCCACAGTCAAACCCGGTTGCATATACTACAGGAATTATATCAGACTATACGATCATGAGGTTCAAGCCTAGGAAGACGAACCAACAATGGTAATGCATAGCTTAAGTCTAGAACATACACCGAGGCCTTACCCTCTGGACGAGATACTGGTAGCACATTGCAGACGGAGAGAGTTCTCTGAATATGTGTTGCAGCACACGGGAGCCGCCGATGACGAAATATATAGGGGAGAATGAATCCTATATTCATCCTAGGTTATTTGTTAGCATTTTCAGGTCTATTTTTCGAAGTAGAAATTTGTACTGTATTTATATTATTTTGATCAATAGTATGCGTATTTGCTTTCAGAAAAAATTATAATGTATTTAATTCTACTACTTTCAGAATTCAAAATATTTATTTTTAGTAGCTTCTTTCAGAATTCTCTATGTTCGACATGGGCATCAGCTCAGCACCGGAATTTTGGTTCCACATGGAAAATTGCACAATAATGTGTTGGTGGGCGACACCAGCCCTCAAATCTGGGATGCGCGCCGTCGAAGGTGGAGGAGGTGGGCCCGCCAGTCAGAAAACATGCCACGCCTGCATCCCCTATTTCTGATGCCCTTTAAAAAAAGAAACACGACACGTCGTCATCCCCTGTTTCTGATGGTGTTGCTACAAACGACGGTACATGGTGGCATAGAAATAATATCGTGTAAACATAAGGGCATAGTCGTCAACATTTCTAAAATGAAACCCGGTCTCCTACCTGTCCTGGTACATTGCCCGATGAGGTGGATAGCCACGACCGATCTTTTTAATACATTCGCACTCTTATACTAGGAAGGGAAATAAAAATTGAGCGGTTAATGCAACGAGTGTCGAATTATTACCCTCTAAGGAAATGGGAGATGGTTATTTTCACGCGTGCCTGTAGTCCAAACCTACTGTCAGTCTTTCACTCCCCTTCTCCGACCAACCACAGTTCACCTTGCGCAGCTCCTCCACGCCGCACCACCTAGGGTAACATGGCCCCGCCTAAGCAGCCGCCGCCACCGCAACAGCCGCCGAAACTGGGGTATTTAGCCCCTCTAAGGCAGGCCATGAAGCTCTACTTCAAGGCCGGTCTCCCATTGCCCTGCTAGGCGGATGATTTCTCCGAATGTGCCGAATCGGCCACGATGGCGACGGCAGCCGTCGTCGTCGGTGCCAGATGCGGCAAGCAGTGCAAAGAGAGCGATGTGGAGAAATCGCGCGGCGGCATTACGGCATGCTCTAGGCAGTGGGAACAAGATACGTATCAAATCGTTCACGAGAGCATGCTGCCGAGGGTACACACCCTCGAACAGGACAGCGCCAAGGTCTAGAAACTCTCGCGTCCATGCTAGAGCGCGGGCTATCTTACCGCAATGGGGGCTGGGAACACACCGTCTGCGGCAAAGACGCTCCATCCTACGCACCATCGGAGGTCGTACTGTGGTGGCTACCAAGTGTCTACACTCAGCATGCTGGATTGTTCGACAGCCGGAGCTGGCGGCGGGCATCAGCTCATCGCCGAAATTCAGGTTCGCGTTCACACGGACCTACGACCTCGAGAAGGAGATGCCGAATTTCAGTTTCGAGGAAATCGTTGCGGCGGCGCGGATGGTCCAACTGAACCGGCACTGGTGCATGCAAATCGCTCGTGCATGAACGATGCAGATTTCTTCTAGTTTGTCGAGAAGGCAATACATCAGTTTAGGTTAAATGATCAAAGAACTTATGTCCTCTCAAGGCAATTGGCCAGCCAACTTTTCTGGTGGAGATCTGTAGTTTCTTCAGTGTATAATAGTTAAGTTCAGACTGAAGAAAGGCTTTTGTAGATGAAATGCCGACGAATTGTTCTATAAACTAGTAGGAAGTTTAGCCCACTTTTGTGCAGGTATAATATCCTTTTGTATGGAAGTACTACTGTTGTAAGCAAATACTATCAAGTATCTATTTCCTTCAATTACTAGTCGTGGTTAAATCCAGTTAACTGGCATTTTTTTATCCTAGACTACAGATTTTGCGTCTGCTGTCTGTGTTGTAAACCATTTTTTCTTTGTCTTCTATTGTCTGCAAAATGGTCCTGTAGTTCAACGTGTTACAAATATAACTACCTTGCATTTGAAGAGGAGATGGACTACATTTTCCTAGCATCCACAGATTTGACATTGCTCATTGCCAGACCACCCTCTTTTCATGAGGTTGTCCTTGGTTATTCATAGAAATTATAAAGCACGGTGTTCAACTACATCGATTCAAACTATTACACACACACTACATCAAATTCATTACCCACACATACTACATCGATTCAAACTATTACACACACATACTACTTCAAACTATTACACACACGTACTACATCGATTCAAACTATTACACATTTTTAGTCGATGCTAACTTCCTGCTACGCTCTCCATACTACAAATTCATTAGCCACACATACCACGACAATTTACTAGAGCTCTGTCTTCACTCGAGGGAAATCAGAACCACCAGCTCGTCCAAGCCCAATTCCCCCACCAAAACTGTGTGTGTTGTCACGAAACGGTGGTGGTCCTATGCCATCGATCCTTCTAGGCCAACACTGCAGGCGACGAGGACGCTTTCTGGCAGCCTCTTCGGGGCCCTGAATGCCATGTACTGATTCCAGAACCTCCTCTAGGTGGATGATGACCGGGTGCTTCCACCAAACTGTCACCCTGCCATGCTTGGAATCTGCACCTCGTACATCTTAGGAACGGCATCATGATCTTTTAGCCACGTCTTTACATCGATGACCCATTTGTCGCTCGGTGGCACGATATCCACCAGCTCTCCGACAAGGCTACTGACGACCTGCTTGAGGGCCTCTGGCTCCCAAGCATCCAATGGGAGGCCGTCAAAGCCGAGTTTGGAGAAGAAACGAAGCTGCCCCAAGCGATCGTCCCACCCACAGGCGCGATGCCAACGCATGAAGCTCATTTTCTCCCTGCAGCACTCGAAGGAATGGGATGAATGCAGAACGCGCTCGGTGTCTGAGTTGTGCTCGAATCAGACGAAAAAATCGAATGGCAGCGCGCATACCTCAATCTTGACCTCATTTCGTATGATCCCAAAATGAGACCTGAAAGCCGACAGCAACTCTGCCGGTGACATGGCGGGACGGACGCCCAACACGGTGGCCATGAGAGCGTGCTCGTCGAACTGATGTGCCAGGGCTACCATGCCTAGGGTGCGCGGCAGCATGCAACTTCCCGAGGCTGGTCGCTGGCCTGGATCGCCCGACGGGACACGCTCCACCGTGCGAGAAGTACTAGATAGAGGCGAGATATTAGTCCGGGGATGCGAAGCTCCGATACGGCGGACTATGCGACCGTGATGGCTGCGAGCTTCAATTAGAGGCGTGGGAGGTTGACCGGACATGGCGGGGATGCAAATTAGAGCAAGTGCGAGCTCCGATATGAGACGAGCAGCCGGAGCTGAGCAAATTTTATGGGGAGGGGAGAAGGGGAGAAGAGCAAAGAAATAGATTTGGTCCACTCAGGGTTCTGGTCCACGCAGGGGTAAGCTAGTCCACGACCGCAAAAGATAATGGGGAATACTGACAGGGCGGGCCAAGAAGAGTTGACCTAACGGCGGTATTTGAGTTCAACTGTTTTTTGTCTGGTTCAAACGACCATTTGGCCGTTAGATTTGTATTCACCCCCATTTGGCCCTTCTGGACAATTGGCGATTCTACTACGGCCCCTCCACGCGATTGATGACAACTCGGGTACCGCGGTGAACTCGCCCGGGAAGTTTGGTACCGCAAACAAACAATCTCGAAAGCTGGGGGGTAGACCTCCCTGGCCCACGGACGGGTGCTTTCGCCGAGCCCGCAATCCCACCAAAACTTGCATGTGGACCTAGGAAACTAGCATGTGGACCTAGGATTTATGTGAAAGTGTTGTGTAAGGCCCGTAGATGGAATACATATCTCCCCGGTGTGACCTTCTTCACATTAGCGCGATAACACTTAGCAGATTCCAAGAACTCTAGGTGGAAATGTCCCGCTGCAGGTATACCAGGGGCTAGATTGTGCCACATGGTCTCAAACCTGCTTTTACTTGTATCTGTGGCCTAAATATACCAAAACGAATGAAAAATTATATTGGTGGAACCTCATGCGGAGAAAGCTATAGGGGTAGACCTCCCGGGCCCAAAGAAGGGTGCTTTCGCCAGAGAATGACCCCCGGAGTACCGAAAACCCACCAAAACATGCATGTGGACCTAGGAAACTAGCATGTGGACCTAGGATTTATGTGAAGTGTTGTGTAAGGCCCATAGATGGAATACATATCTCCCCGGTGTGACCTTATTCACATTTCGGCGATAACACTTAGCAGATTCCCGGAACTCTAGGTGGAAATGTCCCGCTGCAGGTATACCAGGGCTAGATTGTGCCAAATGGTCTCAAACCTGCTTTTACTTGTATATATGGCCTAAATATACCTAAATGAATGAAAAAAAATTCGGGAAACCTCATGCGGAGAAAGCTATGGGGGTAGACCTCCTAGGCCCAAAGAAGGGTGCTTTCGCCAGAGAATGATCCCCGGAGACCCGGAAACCCACCAAAACTTGCATGTGGACCTAGGAAACTGGCATGTGGACCTTGGATATATGTGGAAGTGTTGTGGAAACCCCATAGATGGAATACAAAGCTCTTGGTGTGACCTTCTTCATATTAACGCGATAACACTTAGCAGATTCCTGGAAATCTAGGAGAAAATATCACGCTGCAGATATACCGGGGGCTAGAATGTGCCACAGGGACCCAAACATGGTTTTACTTGTTTCTATGGCCTTAACAAACCTAAACCAATGAAAAAGTACATTGGTGGAACCTCATGTGGAGAAAGCTAAGTGGTAGACCTCCCGGGCCCATAGAAGGGTGCTTTCGGCGGAGAATGACCCCCGGAGCACCGGAAACCACCAAAGCTTGCATGTGGACCTAGGAAACTTGCATGTCGACCTAGGATATATGTGGAAGTGTTGTTTATGACCCATATATGGAATACATAGCTCCCCGATGTGACCTTCTTCACAATACAGTGATAACACTTAGCAGATTCCTAGAACTCTAGGTGGAAATGTCCCGCTACGGGTATACCGGGGGATAGAATGTGCCACGGGGACCCAAACATGGTTTTACGTATATCTATGGCCTAAAATACCTAAACCAATGAAAAAGTACATTGGTGGAACCTCTAGCGGAGAAAGCTCTGGGGGTAGACCCCCTCGGCCCACAGAAGGGTGCTTTTCGCCGGAGAATGACCCCCGGAGCACCGAAAACCAACCAAATCTTGCACGTGGACCTAGGAAACTTTCATGTGGATATATTTGAAAGTGTTGTGGAAACCCCATAGATGTAATACATAGCTCCCTGGTGTGACCATATTCACATTAGAGCGATACCACTTAGCAAATTGCTGGAACTCTAGGAGGAAATATCTCACTTCAGGTATAACGGGGGCTAGAATGTGCCACATGGTCCTAAACATGGTTTTACTTGAATCTATGTCCTAAGCTAATCTAAACCTATGAAAAATTACATTGGTGGAACCTCATGCAGAGAAAGCTATGGGGGTAGACCTCCCTGGCCCATAGAAGGGTGCTTTCGTCGGAGAATGATCCCGGAGAACCAAAAGCCCACCAAAACTTGCATGTGGATTAAGGAAACTTGCATGTGAACCTACGATATATGTGGAAGTGTTGTGGAAGGCCCATATATGGAATACATAGCTCCCCGATGTGACCTTCTTCACATTATAGCGATAAAACTTAGCAGATTTATGGAACTACAAGTGGAAATGTCCCATTGTAGGAACACCAGGGGGCTAGAATGTTCTATATGTCCAAAACATGGCTTTCCTTGTATATATGTCCTAATCAAACATAAACCAATGAAAAATTACGTTGGAGGAACCTCGTGCAGAGAAAGCTAGGGGGTAGACCTCCCGGGCCCACGGACGGGTGCTTTCGCTGAAGAATGACCCTCCTATACCCGGAAAACCACCAAAACATGCATTTGAACCTAGGATATATGTGAAAGTGTTATGGAAGGCCCAAATATGTAATACATATCTCCCCGGTGTGACCTTTTTCACATTAGCGCAATAACACTTAGCAGATTCCTAGAACTCTAGTAGGAAATGTCCCGCTGCGGGTATACCGGGGGCTAGAATGTGCCATAGGGACCCAAACATGGTTTTACTTGTATATGTGGCCTTAACAAACCTAAACCAATGAAAAAGTACATTGGTGGAACCTCGTGGGGAGAAAGCTATGGGGATAGACCTCCTGGGCACATAGAAGGGTGCTTTCGCCGGAGAATGACCCCTAGAGCACCGAAAACCCACCAAAGCTTGCATGTGGACCTAGGAAACTTGCCTGTGGACCTAGGATATATGTAGAAGTGTTTTGGAAGTCCCATATCTGGAATACATAGCACCCCGGTGTGACCTTCTTCACATTACGGCGATAACACTTATCAGATTCCTGGAACTCTAGGTGGAAATGTCTTGTTGCTGGTATACCAGGGGCTAGAATGTGCCACATGGTCCCACACTTAGTTTTTCTTGTATCTATGGCCTAAACAAACCTAAACCAATGAAAAATAACATTGGTGGAACCTCGTGTGCAGAAAGCTAGGGGGTAGACCTCCCGGGCCATAGACGGGTGCTTTCGCTAGAAAATGACACACGGAGCCCGAAACCCACCAAACTGCATCTGAACCTAGGAAACTAGCATGTGGACCTAGGATTTATGTGAAAGTGTTGTGGAAGGCCCATATATGGAATACATATCTCCCCAGTGTGACCTTTCTCACATTAGCGCGATAACACTTAGCTGATTCCTAGAACTCTAGGTGGAAATGTCCCGCTGCAGGTATACCAGGGGCTAGAATGTGCCACATGGTCTCAAACCTGCTTTTACTTGTATATATGGACTAAAAATACCTAAACCAATGAAAAATTATATTGGTGGAACCTCATGCGGAGAAAGCTATGGGGGTAGACCTCCCAGGCCCAAAGAAGGGTGCTTTCGCAAGAGAATGACCCCCCGGAGCACCGGAAACCCACCAAAACTTGAATGTGGACCTAGAAAACTTGCATGTGGACCTAGGATATATGTGAAAGTGTTGTGGAAACCCAATAGAGGGAATACAAAGCTCCCGGGTGTGACCATATTCACTTTAGGGCGATAACACTTAGTAGATTAATGGAACTCTAGGAGGAAATATCACACTGCAGGTATAATAGGAGTTAGAATGTGCCACATGGTCCCAAACTTTGGTTTCCTTGTATATATGGCCTAAACTAACCGAAACGAATGAAAATTACATTGGTGGAACCTATTTCGGAGAAAGCTATGGGGGTAGACCTCTCGGGCCCATAGAAGGGTGCTTTCGTCGGAGAATGACCCCTGGAGCACAGAAAACCCACCAAAAGTTGTATGTGGACCTAGGATATATGTGGAAGTGTTGTGGAAGGCCCATATATGGAATACATATCTCCTCGGTGTGACTTTCTTCACATTACAGCGATAACACTTAGTAGATTCCTGGAACTCTAGGTGGAAATGTCTTGTTGCGGGTATACGGGTGGCTAGAATGTGCCACATGGTCCCAAACTTGGTTTTCCTTGTATATATGGCCTAAAACAACCTAAACCAATGAAAAAGTACATTGGTGGAACCTCGTGTGGAGAAAGCTAGGGGGTAGACCTCCTAGGCCCACAGACGGGTGCTTTCGCCGGAGAATGATGCCCGGAGCCCGAAAAGCCACCAAAACTTGCATGTGGACCTCGGAAACTAGCATGTAGACCTAGGATATATGTGAAAGTGTTTTGGAAGGCCCATATGTGGAATACATAGCTCCCCGGTGTGACCTTTTTCACATTACGACGATAACACTTAGCAGATTCGTGGAACTCTAGGTGGAAATGTCGCGTTGCAGGTTTATTGGGGGCTAGAATGTGCCACATGGTCTCAAACCTGCTTGTACTTGTATCTATGGCATAAATATACCTAAACCAATGAAAAATTATATTTGTGGAACCTCATGCGTATAAAGCTATGGGGGTTGACCTCCCTGGCCCAAAGAAGGGTGCTTTCGCCGGAGAATGACCCCCAAAGCACCAGAAACCCACCAAAACTTGCATGTGGACCAAGTAAACTTGCATGTGGACCTAGGATTTATGTTAAAGTATTGTGGAAACCCCATGTATGGAATAAATAGCTCCCTGGTGTGACCATATTCACATTAGGGCGATAACACTTAGCAGATTGCTAGAACTCTAGGAGCAAATATCTTGGTGCGGGTATAATGGGGGATAGAATGTGCCACATGGTCCCAAACTTTGTTTTACTTGTATCTATGGTCTAAACTAAGGTAAACCAACGAAAAAGTACATTAGTGGAACCTCGTGCGGAGAAAGCTATGGGGGTAGACCTCCCTTCCCCACAAAAGGGTGCTTTCGCCAGAGAATGACCCCTAGAGTAGTGGAAACCCACCAAAACTTGCATGTGGATCTAGGAAACTTGCATGTGAACCTATGATATATGTGGAAGTCTTGAGGAAGGCCCATATATGGAACACATAGCTCCCCGGTGTGACCTTCTTCACATTACAGTGATAAAACTTAGCAGATTCATGGAACTGTAGGTGGAGATGTCCCGTTCAGGTATCTGGGGGCTAGGATGTGCCACAGGGTCCCATACATGGTTTTTCTTGTATATATGACCTAAACAAACCTAAGCCAGTGAAATATTACATTGGAGGAACCTTGTAAGGAGAAATCTAGGGGGTAGACCTCTCGGGCCCACAAACGGGTGCTTTCGCTAAAAAATGACCCTCGTAGCCCCGGAAACTCACCAAAACATGGGTTTAGACCTAGGATATATGTGGAAGTGTTATGGAAGGCCCATAGATAGAATACATATCTCCCCGGGGTGACCTTCTTCACATTAGCGCGATAACACGTAGCAGATTCCTGGAATTCTAGGTGGAAATGTCCTGTTTTGGGTATACCGGGGGCTAGAATGTGCCACAGGGACCCAAACATGGTTTTACTTGTATAAATGGCCTAAAAAACCTAAACCAATGAAAAAGTACATTGGTGGAACCTCGTGCGGAGAAATCTATGGGGGTAGACCTCCCGGACCGACAGAAGGGTGCTTTCGCTGGAGAATGACCCTAGAGCACCTGAAACCCACCAAAACTTGCATGTAGACCTAGGAAACTTGCATGTGGACCTAGGATATATGTGGAAGTATTGTGGAAGGCCCATAGATGGAATACATAGCATGTGGACCTAGGAAACTTGCATGTGGAACTCTACGTGGAAATATCCCGTTAAGGGGTATACCGATGGCTAGACTGTGCCACATGGTCCCACACTTGGTTTTCCTTGTACCTATGGCCTAAACGAACCTAAACCTATTCCATTTTCCGTTTCCATGCTACTTCTTGTAGTTTCACCTTTATAAACTAGCAGGCTTATGTATATTCTAAATGCCCTTTACACTAATTTACTACCACTAGGACATTATTTAATACCGTTTTTTCTGTTGATTTGTGGGTCGCCATAGGGACCATGGATTCAAAGGTGGTGCAAAACTATGGCCAGAATGACAAGTTTATGCATGAAGCACGATAGGAGATGGACCGTAAGATAAAAAAGAACGTGCATTAGCGGACGCGAAAGTACAAAAGGAGCGCAAGATCATGGACTACAAGTTAAATAATTTCAAAGACGAACTGTACAAAAATATTCAACTTGAGTGTCAAGAGATGGACGAAAAGGTGAAACATGGCTGATCAGCCATGGACCAGATGTTGCTGCAGATCTACGAGGAGATGAAGAAGAATGTGCAGTAGGAGCGTACCTAGATGGACCACCGTGTACATCTCGACCGTACCAAGATGGATTTCGAGAGCCTGAAGGCATGTCTAGAAATAGACAGTAAGCTAGAACAGGAGCGTAAGGACCTTGAGTACATGGCCATGTTGGATCAAGCCCGCATAGAAGGGAAGAAGATGCACAACGGTGCCAAGATAAATACAAAAGTATATTTATTTATTGACTTTTTTGCATTATGTCCTAGAAACAAATACCATTACCTTCCCATCACCCTACATGCTAAGCATTATTCTCCCCCAAACATGGTGTATCATGCACACCTCAACCATGCAAAGATGTACTACATGGACGTGCACACATATGTAGATAACAATATGAACTTAGAACAGGAGAATATAGACATGGAGTACAAGGTAATGTTGGAGAAAACTCGAATGGAAGGGAAGATTACGCAGGACCGCGTCAGAACAAATACAAGGGTATATTTATTAATTTATTTAGTTTTCCATTATGTCCTAGACAATAATATATAGCATCACCTTCTTGTAATAGCTGCAGGCTAAGGATGATTCTGCCCTGGATATGGACCATGATGCACAACTTAAGGATGAGAAGATGGATTCTGTGAATGTGCAAGCAGATGTGGATAATGCTTTGAACTTACAATAGGAGGCTGAAGCCCCGCACGAATTGCATGAACAATTGCACATCCCTTCGCCAGACCACGGTCTCGCATATGTTCCTCTGGTAACTAATATGAATCGATGCTATCCACATTCGTTATGTACGTCCCTTGTTATGTTTTCATCAACCTGACGGTGGCAAGTCATATGCAGGAGGAACCATGGCATGTCCCATCACCCGAACACGATCAAGCATTTGATCCCACAGTAAATATGGCACTGATGCTATCCGCCTCCAATATGAATGAAAATTTCGTAATTGTTGTAAACCTGATGTCAGCAATTCAAATGTAGGAAGTTGTAATGGAATTTGTTGTTTATAAAGACCGGGAATTTTATGATATTGCGAATAAATATAAGGAACAACCCGGTCTCACGAGGCTTACTCAGCCCAATAGAGTTGAGTGGTCAAACATAGAGTGGGATATGCACTTTCTGATGGGTTCGTAGCATGTAAAACAAAAAATTTCTACCGCAAGAACGAACAAAACCCAGATCTAATCTAGATAAAAGCCAAGATCTAATCTATTAGACATGTGCAACGAGATAGATAGGAACTAACCCTCGCAGATCCGAAAGCATTAACGAGATTAGATCTCGTGGTTGATGTAGTCGATCACTTGCCGATCTCAAGATCGTGTGGACGATCCTTCCGGCGTCGTGTTCCGGCAGCGCTTCCGCAGTCGGTCAAGTGGACGATCCTTCCGGCGCCGCATTTCGACAACGCTTCCGCAGTCGGTCACACGTGCGGAGTCGAAGCAGACCTTCCTCTCCCCGTTCCAGCGAGCAGCGGAGGTAGTAGATCTTCTCCACGGAATCCTAGCAGCACGATGGTGTGGTGGTGGTGGTGGAGTAGAGAATTCTGCAGGGCTTCGCCTAAGCCGGAGCAGAGGGAAGGAGGAGGAGAGAGGCGGCGGCTAGAGCTTGTTATGAGAGAGAGCTAGGAGGGGGCGCCCCCTCCCCTCTATTTAAAGGAGGGAGGCGCCTTGGGAGGGGGAGTCCTAGTAGGACTCCCCTCCCTCCTTGGGCCGGCGGGTTGGGAAGGGGGAGGAGTCCTCCTCCCCCACGAATCCGTGTCTATCCCCCACAAGGTTTCCTTGACCCTTTCTTGGTTTTCAAGAAAACACCAAGAACTCTTCTAGAACCTTCCAGAACATTCCGAAACCTTCCAGAATCCCCATACAAACACTCCGAAACATTTCCTAACTTAGAAAATGATCCCCAATATATGAATCTTATTCTCCGGACCATTCCGGATCTCCTCGTGATGTCCCGGATCCAATCCGAGACTCCGAACAACATTCGGTCTCCAACGCACATTCCATATCTACATAAAACAACTTCGAACCTTAAGTGTGTCACCCTACGGTTCGTGAATATGCAGACATGATGAAGACACCTCGCCGATCAATAACCATCAGCAGGATCTGGAGATCCATAACGGCTCCCACATACTCAACGATGACTTCATGATCGATAGAACCATTAACATACGAAACCAATTCCCTTTGTCACGCGATACTATACTTATCCGAGGTTTGATCGTCAGCATCTCCATACCTAGTTCTACCTCGTTACTGATAAGTACTCTTTACTCGTTCCGTGATATGTCATCCCTTGTGACCCAGTCACATGCTTGCAAGCTAATCAGATGACATTCCACCGAGAGGGCCCAGAGCATATCTATCCGTCATATGGATGGACAAATCCCAATCTTGGTTCATGCGCTTCAACACATACTTTCAGAATACCCAATGACACCTTTATGACCACCCAGTTACGAAGCGGTGTTTGATGTCATCAAAGTATCCATCCGGTGATGGTGATTAACATAACCTCATGGTCGAAGGATTAGGTTACTATGTATTTTAAAGCTTATAGCAATACGAACTTAATGACTTGATCTTATGCTACGCTTACTATGGGTGTATGTCCATCACATCATTCTCCTAATGATATAACCTTGTTATTAATCACATCCTAATGTCCATGATCAGGAAACCATGATCATCAATCAATCAACAAGCTAGTTCAACAAGAGGCTTACTAGGGACTCTTTTACGTTTACAAAACACACAAGTATTAATGTTTCCGGTTAATACAATTATAGCATGGGATGTAAACATTTATCATAAACATAAAGATATAATAATAACCACTTTATTATTGCCTCTTGGGCATATCTCCAACAGTCTCCCACTTGCACTAGAGTCAATAATCTAGTTAAAAACTTGTGCATTCAACACCTATGGCTTTCTGGTGTTGTATAGACACTATTGCTAGTGGTAAACATAATCTTCGGATCTGACACTTCCAGGTCCGTGTGTATTTGCATGTACTTGCGTCTCTACGCATTACTCATTCTCCAATGAGATGGCATTGTATAAATTTGGTCCTTTGGTGAGACCTTTAGTTCCTTGGGATTAAATCATGTTGATACAATTGTCATACAATGTATCTTCATAGTATTATCCCGCTATGAACCACACCTAGTTTGATAATAAACTACTTAACACAAATGCCCTCCTTTGCTGCTACTATAGCAGTTATATACGTAGCCTTTTGTTGTAGTATCTGTCACAATGTTTTAACTTTGGTACTCAACCAAATCCATTATGGAACATACTTTCCATTATATTGTGCCACCCATTGTCTAAATTGAGATAAATTTAATTTGTATCTTGTGACAAAACTAGTATCAATGTAACACTTTACAATGAACTACCTTTAACTATTTGTCACTTATACATGATATATTCTTAGTTCTTCCAAAGCTCATAAGAATATTTTTACTATTGTCCAATGATCATCTTATGAATCATTCTGGTATATGCTCATAACATTTAGAGCATAGGACATATCTGGATGTCTACATCTCAAAGAATGATTGATCAAAATATTCTTGTGATTTCACCAAGTGTCAAACCACTTGAATCTCGTGTCAACACACTTGAATCTTGATTTAGTCCTTTCCGTGCGTCAAGAACCTTTCTTGTTGTTTCCATATTGAACTCATTCAACATCTTATCTATGTACATTTGGCAAAACCATATTAGCGCCTCAATCTATCCATATAGACATTGATGCCTAATTCTTGAGTTATGCCTAAGTCTTTCATCGAAATGAAATTCTTAACTTGTGTCAATAAAAGATACATCATTTCCAATCAACAATATGTCCTCTACATAACGTATTAGAAATATGTCTCAGCGCTCCCACTTAATTTCTTGCAAATGCAAGCATCTTCATCATCTCTGATGAATTTAAACTCTTTTAACAGTTTCATCATGGTGAAGTTTCCAACTCCGCGATGCTCACTTTAACCATTGAAGTTTTGCATACTCTTTTAGCATCCTTTGAATTAACAAAACCCTTTGGATCGTGTTATGTACACGTCCTAGGTAACCATTCTATTAGAAGAACTTGTTTTGTTTGTTCAACTACCATATACCAAAATATATGTAGTGGTTGCTACATTAATCCGTCCAGACTAAATATCGCTATGAAAGATCAAATCTTATTATAGTCAATTCCTTGAACATTGTCGTAAACTCTTTCCGATATGTCGACTATTTCATAGATTTGAAACATCCATGTCTATTTCTTTATAGATCCAAACACGACCGATAGGCTTCACGCCTTTCCGGAGGGTCTTCTAAGTTCAGAAACTTGATTTCTCGTGTATGGATACTATCACGGATTCCATGACTTCTAGTCATTTTATGGAGTCAGGGCCCATCATCGCTTCTTTGCATGTAGTCAGTTCATCATTGTCAAAACAATAACGACTTGCTTATCAAATCTTACTATTTGATTCTTACCGACCCACACGGTTCTATAGGAACTCTAATCTCCGAGATCACACCTTTTGTAATCACGAGAGCTATGAGCATTGTGGCCGCCACCGGGACACTTTCCGGCGCTGCGCTACTTAGCATACATAGCTAAGGTTCAACAACCTTATCAAAGTTCTATTGTCCTCCCACTTAACTTTTCACGAAAAATTCCTTCTCAAGAAACTTGACGTTCCAAGAGACAAACTCTTTTGTCCTTGGTGTTATGGAGAAATTCCCAACAAATTCTTTGGAATAACCTACAAATACGTGCTTATCCGACTTTGGTTGTAAACATTTTACTTATGCCTGGCATACCAAATTTTTTTAAGAAAGGACAACCTGGGTTTTATCCCAAACCATGACTTATATGGTGTTATTTCAACGGATCACGATGGAGCTCTTTTCAGTGTAAAAGCGGTAGTCACTAAAGCTTTAATCTTTAAAATATAATGGCAGTTTTATAAATGACACCTTTGATCTTACCATGTCAAACAAGGTTTCATTACATATCTTGAACACTCCATACTCCTATGGTGTTTTGGGAAATGCAAATCCAGGGAACGATTCCTCAAATCTTAGGTGTTTTGCTAAACTTGTAACTCAAACATCTTTCTTTATGATCCAATCATAAACTCTTTTATTTTCTCGTTACAATGATTTTCCACTTCATCTTGAAAGTCTTTGAACATTTTTCAAATGTTTCATACTTCTTCCTTATTGAGTAAGTATATACATATACTTACTCAAATCTTCGGAGAAAGCATATGAAGTTGAAATCCATCGCCCACGACTACACATAATGGACTATATACATCAATATGTACAAATTCCAATCAGTTAGTCGTCCGTTCCTCTTTTGGCCTACGAACGGAGTTTTAATTATCTCCAGGAAAGTATCACAAGCGTCATTTGATCAAAATCAAAGACTCCAAAAATCCATCAACATGGAGTTTCTTCATGTATCTCTTTCAATATAATTTAAACGGTGATGTTACTTCGCAAGTAATCATTTGTCTTGTGAAATTTTAGCATTAGTTTTATGGTCGTTATTTCTCCAACCAGACTTGTATATCATCCATCTATTATGGAATACGGTAATTATTTGAACAACCTTTTGTCGTCATAATACCTGATCAAAATAACAATTATTGAGACAAATCTTGCAGGCAAGCTTTGATCGTAACGAGCAACATAACAACCCTTTGTTTGTTTTCGATGAACATCATCACATATTCTCTTGTTAGTTACTTAGGCCATTGCAGTTCATGAATTGTGTTGTCCTGTATGACACTTCATACCAACCAATTCGATATCCAATACTGCAGAACCACATTGTTTAACAAGCAAGGAATACAGCCATAACATGTATCTTCCATATACCTAAGTTGGACATCTCCAATCTTTTCTTTTCTGCCAAATATTTTATAGATTCTCTTTCAACAATTCCTTTTCTTTTTAAAAGAATCTATCAACATCAATAGTGGTGTCATTCACATGACACATAGTACAAAGTGTGTATAGTCAAATACTAATACCTTTGGAGTTGCACTTTGAAGTGGATAACCTTCATCAAATGTTTGGCATTCTTTCAAAGTTCCATTCTTTAGTAATCTTTTAGTGTAGTAAACATTTTACTTACATCTTTTTTATCCTTATCATGACAACTTTCATGATCAAGCTGCTATAGCTTATAAAGGTGAATTGCGAGTATAATGTTTCTTTTCCAAAACCTTTTGGAGGATTAGGACGACTAGTGTCTCCAACCTTCACAAATTCTCATCAAATATGAGGACATATACTCTATCATGTTGTAACCAACACATTGTTTTAGATATCGCAATACCTTTCACATATGATGGTTTCTGAAAACATTGCTTTCAGCTCCTAGATAAACTTGATATTAAAAACAATCTTTTGAGTATCAAGAATCATGGAGGCAAACACGATACATTAGATACTAACACTGGAATTGTTACTCTTGATTTAATACTGTTTATTAAACTTCATAGAGTAAACGGAGTTTGCTGAAAGTTTGCAACATGACTTAAACTTTAGATTGACACTCAAAACAATACAATACCAGTTCGTAAAGAAAATATCCAGAATTTCTATAGTTCTACTATCTCAACTATAACTAAGCGTAAGGTGGTAAACGGATGCCAATCACTACAACAAACTATGCAAATTCACTTTGATTGTGTTTATGATAAATTGAGTTCGGCTAATCCAAATTACAAATGAACTCCCACTCAAAACAACATCCCTCGAGTTGTTTTAGTAATTACACGAACCAAATCCACTACACCAAGTCCGATCATCACGTGAGATGATGTAGCTTCAAAGGCAAACAATCAACATGTTCATCATATCATCCATATGACTCGTGCTTTACCTTTCGGTATTTCGTGTTCCGAGACCATGTCTGTACATGCTAGGCTCGTCAAGATTAACCTTAGTATCCGCATGTGCAAATCTGGCTTGCACCCGTTGTATGCACACGTAGAGTCTATCACACCCAATCATCACGAGATGCTTCGAAACGACGAGTCTTAGCAACGGTGCCAACTAAGGACGAACGCTTTATTACTTGATATTTAGTGAGAGGGATCATCTTATAATGCTACCGTCGCGATCTAAGTAATACAAGATGCATAAAGGATTAACATCACAGGCAATTCATAATAAGTGTGATATGATATGGCCCTTTCTTCTTGCGCCTTTGATCTCCATCTCCAAAGCACGAACATGATCTCCATCATCACCAGCATTGCGTCAAGGTCAGTGGCGCCGCTTCATGGTTGTCCATCATCACTAGTAACTATTACAACTACTTGGAATAAAGCTATTACAAGATGAATAGACACGCATGTCTTAACAGAATTAAAGACAACCATTAGGCTCCTGCCGGTTGCCATATTACAACAAGGATCATTGCATACATAAAATACAATCATAATCACATGATGGCCATATCACATCACAAAACCCCTGCAAAAACAAGTTAGACGCCTCTAATTTTCTTTGCATCTTTTACGTGGTTTAGGGCTTTCGCATAAGACCGATCTTACCTACGAACAAGAACCACAACGTTGATACAAGTGTTGTCAGATGCTCATTGTAAATTGAATCTTAACTATGGTGGGAGAGACAGACACCCGCAAAGCCACTTGTGCAAAGCAAGTTGCACGTCAAGCGTGGAGCAAGTCTCATGTGCGATGACATGTAATGTTAGCCCGAGCCGCTTCATCCCATCATGCCGCAAGATGCAAAGTACACGCTAAGACACCGACAACAAAAGCATCAACGCCCACAAAAACATTGTGTTCTACTCGTGCAACAGATCTACGCATAGATATGGCTCTGATACCACTGATGGGTTCGTAGCATGTAAAACAAAAAATTTCTACCGCAAGAACGAACAAAACCCAGATCTAATCTAGATAAAAGCCAATATCTAATCTATTAGACATGTGCAACGAGATAGATAGGAACTAACCCTCGCAGATCCGAAAGCGTTAACAAGATTAGATCTCGTGGTTGATGTAGTCGATCACTTGCCGATCTCAAGATCATGTGGACGATCCTTCCGGCGTCGTGTTCCGGCAGCGCTTCCGCAGTCGGTCAAGTGGACGATCCTTCCGGCGCCGCGTTTCGGCAGCGCTTCCGCAGTCGGTCACACGTGCGGAGTCGAAGCAGACCTTCCTCTCCCCGTTCCAGCGAGCAGCGGAGGTAGTAGATCTTCTCCACGGAATCCCAGCAGCACGACGGTGTGGTGGTGGTGGTGGAGTAGAGAATTCTGCAGGGCTTCGCCTAAGCCGGAGCAGAGGGAAGGAGGAGGAGAGAGGCGGCGGCTAGAGCTTGTTATGAGAGAGAGCTAGGAGGGGGCGCCCCCTCCCCTCTATTTAAAGGAGGGAGGCGCCTTGGGAGGGGGAGTCCTAGTAGGACTCCCCTCCCTCTTGGGCCGGCGGGTTGGGAAGGGGGGAGGAGTCCTCCTCCCCCACGAATCCGTGTCTAGCCCCCACAAGGTTTCCTTGACCCTTTCTTGGTTTTCAAGCAAACACCAAGAACTCTTCTAGAACCTTCCAAAACATTCCGAAACCTTCCAGAATCCCCATACAAACACTCCGGAACATTTCCTAACTTAGAAAATGATCCCCAATATATGAATCTTATTCTCCGAACCATTCCAGATCTCCTCGTGATGTCCCGGATCCAATCCGAGACTCCGAACAACATTCGGTCTCCAACGCACATTCCATATCTACTTAAAACAACTTCGAACCTTAAGTGTGTCACCCTACGGTTCGTGAATATGCAAACATGATGAAGACACCTCTCCGATCAATAACCATCAGCGGGATCTGGAGATCCATAACGGTTCCCACATACTCAACGATGACTTCATGATCGATAGAACCATTAACATACGAAACCAATTCCCTTTGTCACGCGATACTATACTTATCCGAGGTTTGATCGTCAGCATCTCCATACCTAGTTCTACCTCGTTACTGATAAGTACTCTTTACTCGTTCCGTGATATGTCATCCCTTGTGACCCAGTCACATGCTTGCAAGCTAATCAGATGACATTCCACCGAGACGGCCCAGAGCATATCTATCCGTCATATGGATGGACAAATCCCAATCTTGGTTCATGCGCTTCAACACATACTTTCAGAATACCCAATGACACCTTTATGACCACCCAGTTACCAAGCGGTGTTTAATGTCATCAAAGTATCCATCCGGTGATGGTGATTAACATAACCTCATGGTCGAAGGATTAGGTTACTATGTATTTTAAAGCTTATAGCAATACGAACTTAATGACTTGATCTTATGCTACGCTTACTATGGGTGTATGTCCATCACATCATTCTCCTAATGATATAACCTTGTTATTAATCACATCCTAATGTCCTTGATCAGGAAACCATGACCATCAATCAATCAACAAGCTAGTTCAACAAGAGGCTTACTAGGGACTCTTTTATGTTTACAAAACACACAAGTATTAATGTTTCCGGTTAATACAATTATAGCATGGGATGTAAACATTTATCATAAACATAAAGATATAATAATAACCACTTTATTATTGCCTCTTGGGCATATCTCCAACACTTTCAAGGGTACAAATCCAACTCCCATGTGTACTACATCAAGCAAGGGTGTGTGCCACCAGAAGGACTGGTGTTGCTTGCATGTGAAGAGGATGTAGTTGAAATGAAACTAGGTCTTAAAGGGGAAAAGTGATGTGAACTATACATTGTGAAGAATTATGATGATAGTGACGATGACATGGGTGGCCAGGTTTATTGTATTTCCAAGCTTCAGTTCTATGAAGTTTTTGCCTACATCTTTTTTATGTTGATCTTAATAATGTTGTATGATTTTGGACAGGAATAGTGTGGACGAGAAAAAGACGGGCCATGAGACAATTATTCCTTAGTGATGGATGTGTAAGCATGAAGACTAGTCATTGCAAAGAATGAAGGAACATTAGTCATATTTACTTCAATTTTAGCTGCCCAATAGTTTTTCCAAGTGTACTTATGCTTTTTATTCCTTTTTTGGTGTCTTGATGCCAAAGGGGATGTGACTTTTTGAGCGTCATATTTGTGCTACTCTATGTAAGTTTAAGAATATTCTTTTTGGATCATCTATGCTTAGCTACCTTATCACAGTTGTCTTTTCCATCCTAGAGTTATGATTTGTTTGTGATTTTTTTGTATGCAAAGGTAGTACCGCCATACAGCGAAGTACTAGTGAATCTTCGCTTTGATTTGGTGGAAGTGGGATTGCGGTAGTTCCATAGTCTCGGTGGTATTACCACTTTGGTTATCCAAAATTCATTCTTCATAGTTGATCATTTGTCCTATATATTTTTTGAGATATATTGCATGATGTGTTTTTTTTAGCTATTTGTTTTTACATGATTTAACTATAATGGCCACATTGGGCCAATTTTTTAACCTTGACACCTAGTGTGCATATAGGACCGAGGTAAACATGGGATATCATAGTAGCACAAACACACATAGATATAGAGGGGCAGGATATAGAGTAGCATCCCCTTAGAAAAAGATCGAGGGGCATCGCCTACAACATAGATAAAATATATAGTATGATGTACTCAAGCAACAATCAAAGAAAATGGTGAAGAGCAAAGACACCCTCCTTGGCCCCACAATCTTGATCCTTTGGCATTTTGTATGGGAGGGTACTACCTGTAGTTTGATGGTAGTACCCCTGATGTCATCCAAACTTCCTTTTTCGTGGGTGCTCGCTTTTCCTGTAGTTTTCTACCAGCCTCTAAATACACCATCTTCTCTTGTAACAAAGAGACATGAAAACATTTTAGCGATTCTATCTTCATGGTTGTTTTCATAGCTTAGCAAGATTCATCCCCTTGTCAAGTCGGATGCCGCGAATTTGACCATGCTTTGACCGTACTAGTAGAAGTTTACAAAACTATCAGAAGGTTAAAAAACCAATAGATCCGGTCTCTGTGTGTCTATGTCATCATGTGGTAAAAAAAATTAGGGGTACTACCTGCAGTTTGATGGTAGTACCCCTGATGTCATCCAAACTTCCTTCTTCATGGGTGCTCGTTTCTCCTTTAATTTTCTACCAACCTATGAATACACCATGTTATATTGTAACAAAGAAACATGAAAACATTTTAGCGATACTATCTTCATGATTGTTCTCTTAGCCGAGCATGATTCATCCCTTTGTCAAGGTAGATGCGGCGAATTTGACCATACTTTGACCGTACTAGTAGAAGTTTAAAAAAAGATCAGAATGTTTAAAAACCAACAGATCGGGTCTCCGTGTGTCTATGTCATCATGTGGTAAAAAATTAGGTTATTTCGTGATGGTCAAAAAAACATATTATTAGAAAATCTCGCT
The DNA here is from genome assembly GCA_910589775.1 of Avena eriantha. Taxonomy (NCBI): domain Eukaryota; kingdom Viridiplantae; phylum Streptophyta; class Magnoliopsida; order Poales; family Poaceae; genus Avena; species Avena eriantha. The sequence continues at coordinate 86,201,739 of OU342746.1, read as the reverse complement.
CAAGTTAGCCCAAACGATTCTTCTGTAAGTTTGTGGATTTTTTGACATTCTCCAGATGATTCTAAAATTTCTACACATGCTAGCATACACGTAGTATTAATTAATTTCCAAAAAAACTCGAAGTCGGAAATTTTAAATCGGAGGTACTACCTTATATTTGATGGTAGTGCCCTTGATGTCGTCCAAACTTCATTCTTCACGGGTGATCGTTTCTCCTATAATTTTCTACGGCCTCTAAATACACCATATTCTCTTGTAACAAAGAGACATGAAAACATTTTAGCGATGTTATCTTCATGGTTGTTCTCTTAGCTTAGCAAGATTCATCCCCTTATCAAGTTGGATGCCACGAATTTGACCACGCTTTGACCGAACTTGTAATAGTTTACAAAAAGATCAGAATGTTTAAAAACTAACAGATCCAGTCTCTGGGTGTCTATGTCATCATGTGTTAAACAAATTATGTTATTTTCTGACGGTCGAAAAAAGTACAATGTTAGAAAATCTCGCTTAAGTTAGCCCATATAATTCTTCTATAAGTTTGTGGATTTTTTGAAATTCTCCAAATGATCCCAAACTTTCTATACATGCTAGCATACACGTAGTATTAATGTATATCAAAAAAAACTTGAAATCAAAAGTTTGAAATCAGGGGTACTACCTGCAGTTTGATGGTAGTACCCCTGATGTCATCCAAACTTCCTTCTTCGTGGGTGCTCGTTTCTCCTATAATTTTCTACGAGCCTCTGAATACATCATCTTCTCTTGTAACAAAGAAACATGAAAACATTTTAGCGATGCTATCTTCATGGTTGTTCTCTTAGCTTAGCATGATTCATCCCCTTGTCAAGGTGGATGCAGCGAATTTGACCATGCCTTGACCGCACTAGTAGAAGTTGACAAAAAGATCAAAAGGTTAAAAAACCAACAGATCTGGACTCCGTGTTTATATGTCATCATGTGGTAAAAAATTAGGTTATTTTGTGATGGTCGAAAAAACACATTCTTAGGAAATCTTGCTCAAGTTAGTCCAAACGATTTTTCTGTAAGTTTGTGAATTTTATGACATTCTCCAAATGATCCCAAACTTTCTACACATGCTAGCGTATACGTATTATTAATGTATATCCAAAAAATCAAAATCAGAAGATTGAAATCGGGTGTACTACCTGCAGTATGATGGTCGTACCCCTTAAGTCATCCAAACTTTCTTCTTTGTGGGTGATTGTTTCTCATGTACTTTTCTACCAGCCTCTAAATACACCATATTCTGTAGTAACAAGGAGACATGAAAACATTTTAGCGATGATATCTTCATAGTTGTTCTCTTATCTTAGCATGATTCATCCCATTGTCAAGGTGGATGCAGCGAATTTGACCACGCCTTGACCGCACTAGTAGAAGTTTACAAAAAGATCAGAAGGTTAAAAAACCAACAGATCCGGTCTCCGTGTGTCTATGTCATCATGTGGTAAAAAATTAGGTTATTTCGTGATGGTAAAAAAACACATTCTTAGAAAATCTCGCTCAAGTCATCCCAAACAATTTTTCTGTAAGTTTGTAGATTTTTTGACATTCTCCAAATAATCTCAAACTTTCTACACATGATAGCGTACACGTAGTATTAATGAATATCAAAAAAAACTTGAAATTAGATGTTTGAAATCAGGGGTACTATCTTATGTTTGATGGTAGTACCCTTATGCCATCCAAACTTCCTTCTTCATGGGTAATAGTTTCTCCTATAATTTTCGACCAGCTTCTAAATACACCATCTTTTCTTGTAACAAAGAGATATGAATTTTTTTTAGCGATGCTATCTTCATGATTGTTATCTTACCTTAGCAAGATTCATCCCCTTGTCAAGTTGGATGCCGTGAATTTGACCATGCTTTGACCGCACTTGTAGAAGTTTACAAAAAGATCAGAATGTTTAAAAACCAACAGATCCAGTCTCCGTGTGTCTATGTTATCATGTGGTAAAATAATTAGGTTATTTCATGATGGTCGAAAAAACACATTCTTAGAAAATCTAGCTCAAGTTAGCCCAAACGATTCTTCTATAAGTTTGTGGATTTTTTGACATTCTCAAAATGATCCCAAATTTCTTACACATGCTAGGGTACAGGTAGTATTAATGAATATCCAAAAAAACTCGAAATCAGAAGTTTGAAATCAGGGGTACTACCTTATGTTTGCTGGTAGTACCCCTGATGTCATCCAAACTTCATTCTTCGTGGGTGTTCGTTTCTTCTATAAATTTCTACCAGCCTCTAAATATATCATCTTCTGTTGAATTCCGACTAGATGTTTTTTCACTTGTAGAATCTGTAGGAAATCCAAACTTTCCAAATGAGCGAACCAAAGTAAAAGGAGCGAACCAAGTAAGATCGCCCCATAGATCAACACGAGTTCAACACGTAGTGATGTCTATTTGAATTCATCGATTTTTTCTTCAAAATAGGTTTGATCTTTCTTTGACAACGTGCGCACATTGCATATCTTATTTCATCATTTAAATATGATAAAAAACTTTGTATCAGATGACATAAGTTGTGTGACAATTTTGTGTAGAAAATACGGTCTTAATATGACCTCACTACTTCTAGTCTTGTGGCCGTTTGTTTGCCTACAAAACAAAATAATAGTCAATGAAAATTTCCATTTTAATTATTACTGTATATGAAATGGCAAATTTACACATATTTGCTACCTTTTGTAGATTTCGCATGGACGGATGTTGTGACTAGACTCCCCGCAGAATCCACATTTCCCCTTTGATTTTGGCGTCTTCATCTTTGCATGTAGCCTTTTCTTCGGTGCACCTCAGCCTTGCACACGGAGGGGATCCTGAACCTTTTCCAAATCTTCAGAATCAATTTGTGTCGTCTGTGGCAGAACAGGGCCATACCTCATGCATTCCTTGTGACAGCTTGTTGATTCGTTGTTGTCACCTTCTTCATTCAGAAGTGTAATTAGCCTATAGTATGCTTTATCACAATGAGCTGTGGAGAAACATATCTTGAGGACTAATTTTTGCAGCTCGCGGAACCTCTTTAGGCTTGTCGAATACTCATATATTCAGTTCTTTCTAGTCGAAGAAACTGCAGCCTTCACACTCATCATCCACCTAGTGGAAACACAACAGTTGGGAAGTAATTTTACTTTCAATAATGTCCCCAACACGAAGAATATGTGGGAACATGGGGTGCCTAAGCACTCTAGCTTACATCAAGAACAAGATATCCTGACTACAGAACCTTCCTTTTGCTTATAGTCCACTTGGAACTTCTTCTCTTTTCTATCATTCCTATACACACCAAATGTAGTCAAATTGTCTCCATCTAGAATCTGTCAGATGGAACAATTGTTGGTAGCATCTGTACTATATCTGACGAGACTAAACACTGCTGGCGTGAAAACAGTTGCAACATGTTTCTCGAGACATGAAGCATCCACTTCTGTAAATGGAATGGATTGCATGGCTACAATGTATAGGACAACCTCGTTTAGGCTTCTCGTCGAAAGCCAATGCTCATAGTGCTCTAGCATCTTGAAAAATGTCATGCTACCGTCTAGATGCATGTGTAGAAGAGAGTTTAGGCTCTTGCTCCTTTGATTACTGCTCAGTCCTAAGAAACATTTTCCCGCCAGATACGGAGCACACCATAGCTTCCTCATCTTATACATCTCGTGTAGCCATGACTCCTCGCTTGTTACTTTATTTCTTTCCAAGAAGTCTAACCATTTTATCTCATGCTCTTATATGGAAGCACAATCATATATGAAGGATCTGAACTCTTCCTTGACCGCATCATCACTCAGATTACGCACACTATTCTGCTGAATGTGCCACATGCACAGCCTATGAATTGTGTCAAACCAGATCACCATGATGGCTCTCTGCATTGCCAGGTCACCGTTAGTGATCATAGCTATCGGGTGTTTCTAGCCCATGCAGTCTATCGTCGGATTGATGACAAGTACGTCATGAGGGGGTCCTTGAGGCATGCGGAAGCGAGGGGTGTGAGACGTACGGTGTTCCGGGACGGTGAGCACACAAGTTTACCCAGGTTTGAATCCACCGGCTTTGGACAAATCGTACTCCTGCTAGCAATCCAGTAATACGGCAGAGCCGGAATATGGGTTATAAGGGTTTTGTCTGTGCGAGTTGAGATTGTAGACTATTGTGAGGTGCCCTAAAGGCTGGTCCCTAGGACGGCTTATATAGATATCCGGCCTAGGGTTTACAGGAGAGACTTATCCGGCTACGACTAAGAGTCTATTTACAGAGTACATCTTAAACTACAACACTACAGGCCTATGTCGGTAAGACTTCTGGGCCTTCCCATAGCCGGACTGGACTCCGTTTCTTCTCCCTGATTGGGTCGTCCGTGAAGCAAAGCTCTAACCTGAAGTGGGACACCCTGGTCAGTGAGGCACAGTGAGGATACCCGGAAAGTATATCCCCAACAGCAGCCCCCGGAAGTCTCCAAGATCTAGAGCCGGATTTCATCTTGATCTTGCTTGATCCATCTTCAGCTTGCAGAATCTTGAAGGGTTCCTGAAACTTCAAAAGAAAGGATAGGATCCGGGTCTTAAAAATAAGCCGGACCTATGAGTACATCATTCGAGTTTCCATCTTGAAATTCAAACTAAGCCAGAATTTGGTCTCTGATGTAACCTAACATCAGTAAAGGTCAAGTCACGTCACTGACAGACATTCCTGTCAGCACGACCATTGGTGGGTCCGCCTTTTGCGGAACCAAGATGTCATTTTAATACGTGCATAGAGATCGAGGCGGCATAATCCTCGCGAGGAGGTTACCCAGCTCTTTCCACGACGCGTGGCACGGTTACTATTCATCTTGCACGAATCTTGGCACATGTGAAGGATATAAGGGGTCAAGATATCTTCCTTCTTCCTCACCAGCACCAATGCTTTCTCCTTCCTCTCGATGCTTCCTACGAAAAAGCTCCCCCGCCTCTCCAAAGCCCACAGCGCCGCCCATCCTAGGTCACCAACGCCCAAAATATGGTTGAGGCTTCATCTTCTAGCATTGTAGCATCCCAATTATCTAACAATTGTAATGCTACTTGCCTAGTCTATATATTGCTACTTCCTACATATAAATATTGCATCATCATAATATCATGCTCATGTCATCATGCCATATTTTATTTGAGTATCATATTAAAACTTATTTCATTGGTACTTCTCTTCATATTGCATTGTCTCATTAATAATTTGCTTCTTCATATATTGTATTTGTTCCTTGATTATTGTTACATGCCCAAATGGAGTTGGGGGCATCTCGTTTAAAATCCTTCCACCGACTAACTTGATTATGCCAACTTCCTTTGGTTTCCATCTATCTTTACCATATCTTTTATATGTGGGCACTGTATATTTCTCTTGGCATTTTAATTCTTAGCTCACATATAGATTCATATGGATCTTGATTCTTATTTTTCCCTTATTCTTGTAAGATTCCCAAATTGTTTTATGGGCATCATTTTTTCCTACCTTCCTTTTTCCCGCTCTTGACTCTATTTTATATGGCTATCATTTATCTCTATTCTCATTGCTGAAGCAGATTCAAGACAGTTCCAACTGTTTTCTTTTGCTAGAGTACATCACTGTATCAATTCTCCAAAAATATGGCAATTCTTTCTTATTCTTGCAACTACCCAAATCTGCCAATACTTGGAGGATCTGATGTTATTTGGTCTTCTAAACTTCTCTCTGTTTAAAATATATTCATAAGGTGAATTCAAATCTTGGTCTTTTCGTTTGCTAAGAGTGCCATGAAAAGCTTTTGTTAGGAAGCTACATGAAGCACACCACAACAACAACCGTGTGGCGATACGTCAGTTTAGAGGAGTAGCGATCAACTTTTATTTTTGTTCTGTCCATCGTACAAGCTAGTCCAGCCAAGCAAGTCACCTTCCTTTTTTTAGCCCAAGCCAAACCAAACACCTCTGATCCTCTCTTGTCTCGGTCGTCTGTACCAATGGAGACCGTAGTCAAGCAAGCGACCGAGCGCAGAAGCATCGCTGATCCGCTACTTTACTCTGACCGGGCATTCCCGTCCGCAACAACCGTGTCGCATGCCTCCTCAAGCCACAGAGCCGCATCCCAAAACCCTAGTGAGCCCCTTCCATTTCCCCACGTTCTCCTCCGTCGCTGCCATGGCCGCCGCCGCCGCCATCGTCACGACGACCAAGAGGTAGCGGAGCAGCTTCTCCTTCGTTACCCGCGTTGAACACGCCGCGGAAGGAGGATCCGGGCCAGCCAGAACTTCTTCCCATCGGTAATGTTGTCGGAGCCGAGCGTCTCGTCCGCAGCCGAAGTTCATCACCATCACCGTCGCTTCCGACCGCCCCCAATCCCACCGTGTCCACCACCGGCTTCGTGGTTAGTCCCTCTCCCCGTTCCCTCCTTCCCTAATCTAGACCAGCCCGGATCGTCGATGTCCGCCTCCGAATTCACCGCAGCTGCTGCGCTTGTGTGCGTGAGGTTTAGAGATGCATCTATGTTTCTCTTTAGTTTCAGCAGAAAACAAAATCATGCCGTGGTTGGTTGAAATTCATCCTGTGGCTGATCCTTGACCATCCTAATAGCTAGTACTCCGTTTAATAACCCAGGAGACCAGAGCTCAAATCCCTCGGGCGCTAATTAAAACTCTTCCTCTCTATTTTTTTATATATGCTTGTTCTATGGGAGAATTCAGTTAACTCTCCGACTTCTGTTGTGACCGTGCGTGCCCACATGTTCTCAGGGAGTCGCCCGCTGTGACCACCGTGCCTGAGTCCCTCGCTAGCAAGCAGTCGCGCACACGCTAGTCAATGTTTTAGTAGCCAATTTCAAGCACACGCATGTATCTATTCAAATCAGCTGGCTGGTTTGCACATACGTTGATTCACCTGTGTGCCTGCTTGCCTGGCCAGTTGATCCCGATCAGTTCAAATGCATTCCGTACAGTACAGTTTTGTGATAACTCATGTATCAGGTGCACTGGCCGGGATCTAGCTATAAATTTTTCCACCTTCTATTCTTCTGCACGCTTTTGTCCTCCTCAGTACACCTCAGTTTTGGACTTCTTTTAAATTCTAAAATCTTAATTTGTCCCCCCCGGTTTGGTAGTCTACTATAAACTTGCCCAATCATATAATCTGTAGAACACTAGCCACTATTTTTGCCTATCAGCCACTCTAAAAATTCTCCACTAACTATTTTTTTTCTTTTTAAAAATTTCATATCTCTTGATCCTTTAACCGAAATGATATAAATGCATATAATTAATATCTTTTAAATGTTAAACATAAATACAACATATAATATATATTTTTTGATCAGAAAAATGCTAGGAATTCAAATATGCTATCCAAAATAATTATTGAGCAAGTTAAAATTTCGAAATAATTTAAAATACCATTTAATGCTTTTATCTTAAATAAATCATAACTTTATTTTCATAATTTCAAATTCGACAAATAATATGTCTAAATCGATCAGTGCGATGAGCCCGTTCTAACTATGCATTTTATGATATAAATTGAAGCATGCATCATATAAATATTAAATATACATCAATGTTATAGGAGCAAAAGATGACTAAAACCTAAATAAAATGCTTTGTTCTTGTACCCCACACCTCACCCATGCTATGCTATGCTATACCATGTAAATTGTGCATCATTTCATCATGGCACACTTGTTTGCTTGTTGCATATGATTTATATGATTGTGCAATGTATTTATTTGGCCCCTTGTGTGTTTGGTTTTTATCCGGATAGACACTAAGCAAGGAGAATACTAGGAGCCTCAGGAGTATTATCCGGATCCTTCCTATCCTGCAACTGAACTGCCAGGCAAGCAATTCCCTATGCTTGCATCCATATAGTACCTATGCTTCTATCTTACTCTTACATCATTGAGTCGCGATTGCATTAAATTAAATCCCAAGTATTGCATGACCTTTACTTTTAAACCCCACCGAAGCTTGTACCTCCATCCCGTGAGCTATTACTGCAGGAGTTGTTTGAGCCATGCGAGTCGTAGAATTGCATGTGTAGATTTTGTGCGAGTCTTTGGATAATGAGGTACCTAAATAACTTAATATGAGTAGAGAACTAATGAAAGAGGCATCGGTGAGCATTATATAATATTTGGTTCCTTAAGCTCACTTGTGTCCCGTAGGACCCTGAGTACTTGATTCCTGTTCCTTGACTATTTACACTATCCACATACGGAAGACCCTATGGATCCCCCTTTGTCTGAACTTGATTCACACTTTATTTCTTGGGGCCACAAACTAGTTTGGGACTTTATTACTATCTTGTACTTATGCCATGCTTTACTGCTTTATTTACAATTATGCGCAGAGCACCTGTACTGTTTAGGACTTGTGACACGTTTCCGTGGTATCGACAAGCCCAGTCACACTTACGGGTTCCCAGTCATTTACAACCGTCTACATAAACCTTGGGTCTATCTCGGAGCCGGCCAACTTCGTAGCGGGTAGCTTAATGGGGTGGCCTCTTGAAATAATTTATGAATCCTGTGAATTCTTTGTCGTGAGGCCTCGTTGCGTTTTATTTGGTTCTCGAGGTTGATCGTGTGTGTGTTGCTATTTGTGCACCCCTGTAGGGTAAATCTTTCTGAAAGCCGTGTTCGCGGTTATGGACGACCCGGAGCATAGTTTCTCGATCATAGACAAGCATAACTAAAGTACCGCCTTTAATTTGACTAATACATGACTAGTAAATAGAACAATACTCATAGAATGGTTAATAAAATTGCCAATAGATGGGAGATTCTTCCGCCTTCTTGTCGGTAAGCGAGAAGGAGGGCGAGCGAGGTTAATTATGTTGCTTATATAACTGTTGCTATTAATTAATGAGCGTTCGCCTATCTCTGGTTGGGCAGATGATGTAGCGTGTGTCTATAGAACTTTTAGATATCACCATTCGCTACAATTGCGTCACCCTGGTTGTTCCCTTTAGATGCATTAAGACTTGCTGAGTACCCCTAGGGTCTCACACGATATTTGCTTTAGGTGGACATGTATACTCTCAGGAAGGCTACTGGGTTGAAGAGACCGATGATGGTGGCAATGACCATCAGGTGTAGAGATTCCGGGGATGGAGATCCGTGAGATCTATGGGCGGCATGTGCTTTGTTCTGTGGCATCTTATGTCGATTTGCTTCTTATCTGTACTCGGATCTTGTATTCCGCTTCCGCTTGATACTTTGTTACATGATGTATGAGGAGATATTATAAACTATTATATCTATCTAGGATATTTGGATCTTGCCATATGTCGTTGAATATCTCTGTTTCTATTGTTTCTAGATGGTGTGACTCGGATGTCTAGTGTAAGTCATAGACATACATGCTCATTTGTGTATGTCGTGGTCGCGTTACCTGTCACTTACACCGCTCGCGCTTGTCCCGATGTTCTTGAAAGTGGATAAGGGGTAGGCCGGTACCGTGCCCTGCTCCACTTCGATGGGGCTACACATGGGTAGCCTTGGGCCTTCGCAGTAGAATCCCCTGTCCACTTTTGGTTCGTCTAGGCTTGAACTTAGAGCGTAATGTCCGAGGTATTAAAATTGGTATCAGAGCCATTCCACCCTTTAGGGTCTCAGCCAAGAAGGTCGTTGTTAGTCTAGAAAATATTTTGGTACTATATATACTAGGGAAAAAATAAATGTGAGAGTAGGACTACTTCCATTTTTCTTCTTACCCACCCACCTACCCTTTTTTGGTAAGTAAGTGTAACGTTTGTCTTTCCTCTTCTTAAAATTCAAACTAGGATTCACGTGTTTGGGGATTCCGTAGCACCATAGGATGTGTGTGTAATTCTTTGTCTATCTATTGCATCCAACCTTGTTGTCGCAATCTGCCTTTGGTTATTAACTGTTGGTACATTCCATACTGACAGGCTTTGTGTAAACCGATGCGATCTATCTGATTCTTTGTAAACCGGTTCGATATGTCTTACTCTTGGTAACCGACACGTTCTAGTTAGGGGTGTTCATTCTGTATCTGTTAATCTTTCCAGTTGTTCGTAAGAAGGATAAGAGTTGGGTTACGCATTTTTCCTATTCTTGTGCAAAGTAATGCTTTGAGTGCGGGATGGAGTCATGACCATACCACTACTTTTATCATTCCCTCTTGTACATTCAATGGGTGAAGCTTCTAAGCTCTAACTCTTAAGTGGTTTTGCGCATCTAGCTGGTATTTTAATGCCGAAATGTGCGGAAATTTTTTCTTTGGTAGATTTGTGTTCCACGCTCCTTTTTAGTCGTGTGAGAAATGCTAACTATCTTCTAGGTGCTATGAATTTTGTTTTAGTGCTATTTTGAATTATTAATAATTCTCCATTATGGTACTAACGCAAGCTTTTCCATCAATAACAGGATGCCTCGACGCAATGATGATGTCCCGGGTTTGACAGAGCTGGGTGTTGCGCTTGTCAGTTTGGTGAATACTCTGGGAACTATGCAGCAAAACCAGCAGAGGTTCGAGGAGAGTGTCCGGAGGAATGAGTTCGTACCAGCTCCACCACCTCCCCAGTGTGGCAGCTTGAAGGACTTTCTGAAGTTCGCCCCACGACACTTTGAGGTGACCGCCGAGCGTTTGGATGCCGATGATTGGCTCCGGGAGATCACGAGGCTACTGGATACCGCAGATGTTGCTGAGCACGACAAGGTCAACTGCGCTACACACCTTCTGCATGGGGAAGCCGCTCTTTGGTGGGAGAGCTATATGAGAGCAAGTCCTCCTGGATTTCAGCCAACATGGGGGCTATCCACTGATGCTTTCAAGGAGCAATATCTGCCTGAAATTATCATGGAGCACATGAACGAGGTGTTTCTCAATCTCAAGCAAGGAAGCGACAATGTCAGCACCTACATCAAAAACTTTGCAAACTTATCTCGCTATGGTGGTGATGAGGTTTTTGATGATAAGAAAAGACAGAAGAGGTTCCTTGCTTCAATCAAGGGCTAAATGCTTCAATCAAATATGTTATCACTCATGCCACTCCAAACTCGTTGCTCAAGCTTCAACAAATAGCTCTCCAAGAAGAGGCAATTAAACAAGCATATGATGATTCTAAAAAGCATAGTCGTGACACTCGTGGTTCTTCAGCAGTGGCCGCTCCTTCTAAGCGTCGTATGTGGGTCCCTAGTACCGCACAGCCACTCCCTACTCCACCAAGACCGTCAGGTTTCTCGCCGAGGCCACCGTACTCTTACAATGCTACTCCAAGGGGCTACAACCCCAATTACCCTAGGGTGCCGTACGGTGGAATTCCAGGATACTCTACTCCTCGTCTGAGTGGCACTTGTTTCTCGTGTGGGAACACTGGACACCAGCAGTGGAACTGTCCTGTGAACAATAAGGCTCTTCCTCCACCCCCGCCAACACTTGCTTTGACCAATGCTGCTCGCGCACCTGCGCCTCGGGCTCTCAACATCAACACTAAGCCCGGGTCCACTGTTGCTCGCGCCAAGAACATCAACATTGTTCAAGCGGAGCATGCTCCTGGAGCTGTGATGGGTACGCTTTCCGTTAACTCAGTCCTTGCACGGGTTTTATTTGATTCTAGAGCATCACATTCTTTTGTGTCTCACAAGTTTGCAAGTGAGCATGAGTTGGCTATAGATCCTTTGTTGCACTGTCTTGTGGTGAATCTCTGGGCTCAAACATGAGGGCTTCCAATATCAGTCATGGCAATCAAATTCAAATTGGTGGTTCTTCATTTCTGGCTTCCTTGATTATTCTTGGCAATTTAGATATTGATGTCACTTTGGGCATGGACTGGTAGAAAGACAATGAAGTTGTGATTGATTTTGCTGAACACTCGGTTTCTTTTTAAAATTCCTAAACGCTACATAGTCTATTCTCCAAGGGAAACTCCTTCTATTCAGCTCTACTCTTTGGGTGTCCAAAACATTGATGTTATGGAAGCCTTGCAAAATATGCATGTGGAACACTCGGTTTCTTTGAAAATTCCTAAACGCTACATAGTCTATTCTCCAAGGGAAACTCCTTCTATTCAGCTCTACTCTTTGGGTGTCCAAAACATTGATGTTATGGAAGCCTTGCAAAATATGCATGTGGTCTATGAGTTTCCAGATGTGTTTCCAGAAGAGTTACCAGGTATGCCTCCTGACCGAGAACCACTCCTATCTCCAATTCGTGATTGATCTTGAACCTAGAACCGCTCCTATCTCCAAGCGGCCTTATAAAATTGGTCCTACAGAGTTGGCTAAACTCAAACGGCAGCTTGATGAACAAGAAAAAGTTGGGTTCATTCAGCATAGCACCTCCTCTTGGGGTAGCCCAACAATCATTGTGAAGAAGCGAGACCGTACTGATCAATTTTGTGTTGACTACCAAGCTCTCAATGCAAAAACCACCAAGAATAAATATCCCCTTCCGCGGATCAATCACCTCTTCGATCAGCTTGCAGGAGCAGTGGTATTCTCCAAGCTTGACTTGAGAAGTGGTTATCATCAAATCAAGATTCACAAGGATGATGTTCCTAAAACAACCTTCACCACTCGCTATGGCCTATAAGAGTACATAGTCATGTCCTTCGGCCTCAACAATGCTCCCGCTATATTCTCAAGGCTTATGAATTTAGTTTCCATGGAGTATCTTGATAAGTTCGTGGTGGTCTATCTTGATGACATTCTGGTTTATTCCAAGACAAAAGAAGAGCATGCGGACCATCTCCGTTGTGTTCTTACCAAGCTTCGTGAGAACCGTCTGTATGCAAAGTTCTCCAAGTGAGAATTTTGGCTTCCTAAAGTCACCTATCTGGGGCACGTCATTTTCTGCTAAGGGCATTGCTGTCAACCCAGATACTGTTCGGACAATTGTGGAGTGACTCCCTCCCAAAAATGTCAAACAAGTCCGAAGTTTTCTTGGATTGGCTAGTTATTGCCATCGCTTCATTCAGAACTTCTCAAAACTTGCTAAGACTCTTACTGATCTCCTCAAGAAAGGCAAGAAATTTCTTTGGTCACCGGCGTGTCGAGCAAGCTTTGAAACTCTCAAAGACAAGCTCACCTCGACACCTGTCTTGGTTCCTCCTGATACATCCAAACCGTTTCAGATCTTTTGTGATGCCTCTCTCCAAGGACTTGGCGCGGTCCTCTTACAAGACAAGCAAGTCGTTGCTTATGCTTCCCGTCAGTTGAAGACTCATGAGCTCAACTACCAACACATGATATTGAACTTGCAGCGGTTGTCTTCGCTTTGAAAGTATGGAGGCACTACTTTCTTGGAAACCGTTGTGAGATCTTTTCTGACCAGAAAAGTCTGAAATATATCTTCACTCAGCCAGACCTCAACCTTCGCAAGAGGAGATGGATTGAAACAATCAATGACTTTGATATTTCGATCAACTACACTCCAGGCAAAGCAAATGTGATGGCCGATGCCCTCAGTCGTAAGGCATATGTGAACAACCTCATGGTGGAAGAACAACAACCTCTCTTGTGCGAGATATTCCGTCAACTCAACGTCGAGCTTGTACCTCAGGGCTATCTTTATAACTTGATAACTACCCCTCTCTTGGAAGAAAACGTTCGCTCCATCCAACTTGGTGATCCTTACACTAAAAACATCATCTCCAAGATTCAGCTTCTGAAGTATGAACCTTTCCACCTTGACGACCAAGGCACTCTATTCTTTAAGCACCGGATGTTTGTTCCGAAGTATCCGGGTTTGAGAGAGTAAGTTCTTAAAGAAGCTCATGATTCTGTGCTTTCTATCCACCCTGGCAGCACTAAGATGTACGTGGACCTGAAAACACAATATTGGTGGCCTGGATTGAAACGATATTGTGTCAAGTATGTCTCCGAGTGTGATGTCTGCCGCAGAGTGAAAGTTGTTAATCAAAAACCTTCTGGTCTTCTTCAAACTTTGAAGCCTCCAGAATGGAAATGGGAGAAAGTAGAGATGGACTTCATAACTGGCTTTCCAATGTCGCAAAAAGGCAACAATGTAATCTTTGTTGTCATTGGCAGGCTCTCAAAAGTGGCTCACTTCTTTTCAGTCAAGGAAACAATTTCTGGTAGTCAGTTGGCTGAGCTCTATATCAACAGAATTGCCTCTTTGTATGGGGTTCCTCTTGTAATTAGCTCAGACCGTGGGAGTATCTTTACCTCCAAGTACTAGGAAAGTTTCCAACAAGGTTTGGGAACAAAGCTAAACTTTAGCACAACTTACCATCCTCAGTCACAAGGCCAGGTTGAAAGGAGCAATCAGATTCTAGAAGATATGCTCCGCGCTTGTGTCATTTCTTTCGGCATGAAGTGAGAAGAGTGCCTCCCATATGCTGAATTCTCTTACAACAATAGCTATCAAAAGAGTCTCTAGATGGCACCCTTTGAGGTCCTCTATGGTCGCAAGTGCCCAACTCCTATTGGTTGGTGAGAGGCAGGTGAAAGAAAATTCTTTGGCCCCGACATTGTCACTCAAGCAGAAGATAAGGTTCTTATCATTCTTGAGAACTTGAAAGTTGCTCAAAGTCGTCAAAAAAGCAACTATGACAGAAAACACACGGACATGGAGTATGTCCCTGGTGATCTTGTGTACGTTCGTGTCACTCCCATGAGAGGCACTCATCGCTTTGGTATCAATGGGAAGCTGGCTCCTAGATACATCGGTCCTTTCAAAATCCGTGGAAAAAGAGGAGAAGTGGCTTATTTTCTCGAGCTTCCCGAAAAACTCAAGGTTCATGATGTCTTCCACATCTCTCAACTCAAGAAGTGCTTCAAGGATCCCGGCAGGACCATGGATCATGAGCTTATCAATCTCCAAGAAGACCTCTCCTATAAAGAACACCCCGTCAAAATTCTTGAAGTCGCAGAACGGAAGACTCGCAACAAGTTTATCAAGTTCTGCAAGGTGCAGTGGTCGCACCATTCCGTTGATGAAGCCACTTGGGAGCGCGAGGATGACCTCCGTCCCAAGTATCCTGCCCTCTTTGAGTCTTCTTCTTCTTACGAATCTTGGGGCGACATTCTTGTTTAGTTTGAGAGAGTTATAGCATCCCAATTATCTAACAATTGTAATGCTACTTTCCTAGTCTATATATTGCTACTTCCTACATATAAATATTGCATCATCACAATATCATGCTCATGTCATCATGCCACATTGCATTTGAGCATCATATTAAAACTTATTTCATTGGTTCATCTCTTCATATTGCATTGTCTCATTAATAATTTGCTTCTTGAGATATTGTATTTGTTCCTTGATTATTGTTACATGCCCAAATGAAGTTGGGGACATCTCGTTTAAAATTCTTCTACCGACTAACTAGATAATTCCAACTTCCTTTGGTTTCCATCTACCTCTACCATATCTTTTATATGTGGGCAGTGTATATTTCTCTTGGCATTTTAATTCTTAGCTCACATATAGATTCATATGGATCTTGATTCTTCTTTTTCCCTTATTCTTGTAAGATGCCCAGATTGTTTTATGGGTATCATTTTTTCCTACCTTCCTTTTCCCCCTCTTGACTCTATTTTATATGGCTATCATTTATCTCTATTCTCGTTTCTGAAGCATATTCAAGACAGTTCCAACTGTTTTGTTTTGCTAGAGTACATCACCGTATCAATTCTCCAAAAATATGGCCATTCTTTCTTATTCTTGCAACTACCCAATTCTGCCAATACTTGGAGGATCTAATGTTATTTGGTCTTCTAAACTTCTCCTGTTCAAAATATATTCATAAGGTGAATTAAAATCTTGGTCTTTTCGTTTGCTAAGAGTGCCATGAAAAGCTTCTGTTAGGAAGCTACAGGAAGCACACCACAACAGCAATCGTGTGGCGATACGTCAGTTCAGAGTAGCGATCAGCTTTTATTTTTTTCTCTCCATCGTACAAGCTAGTCCAGCCGAGCAAGTCACCTTCCTTTTTTTAGCCCAAGCCCAACCAAACACCTCTGATCTTCTCATGTCTCGGTTGTCTATACCAACGGAGACAGTAGTCGAGCAAGTGACCGAGCTTAGAAGCAGCGCCGATCTACTACTTTAGTCCGACCGGCCATTCCCGTCCGCAACAACTGTTCCGCCTGCCTCCTGAAGCCGCAACGCCGCATCCCAAAACCCTAGTGCCCCTTCCATTTTCCCCTCCTTGTTCTCCTCTGCCGCCACCACCATCGTCGCGACGACCGAGAGGTAGCGGAGCAGCTTCTCCTTCATTACCCGCGTTGAACGCGCTGCGGAAGGAGGATCCAGGCTAGCCAGAACTGCTTCCCATCGACAACGGTGTCCGAGCCGACCGTCTCATCCGCAGCCGAAGTTCATCACCGTCACCATTGCTTCCGGCCGAACCCAATCCCACTGAGGCCACCACCGGCTTCGTGGTTAGTACCTCTCCCCATTCCCTCCTTCCCTGATCTAGACCAGCCCGGATCGTCGATGTCCGCCTCCGAATTCACCGCAGCTGTTGCGCCTGTGTGTGTGAGGGTTCAGAGATGCATCTCTGTTTCTCGTTAGTTTCAGCCGAAAACAAAATCCGGCCGTGGTTGGTTGAAATTCATCTCGTGTCTGATCCATGACCATCCTAATAGCTAGTACCCCGTTCAGTAACCCAGGAGACCAGAGCTCAAATCCCTCGGGCGCTAATTGAAACTCTTCCTCTCTGTTTTTTATATATGCTTGTTCTAACTCTGAAAACCAATGGGAGAATTCAGTTAACTCTCCGGTTGTTCTACTATGACCGTGCGTGCGCACTTGTTCTCAAGGAGACCACCGTGCCTGAGTCCCTCGCCAGCAAGCAGTCGCGCACGCGCTCATCATGTTTTAGTCAGCCAACTTCAAGCACACGCATGTATCTATTCAAATCAGCTGGCTGGTTTTGCACATACGTTGATTCACCTGTGTGCCTGCTTGCCTGACCAGTTGATCCCGATCAGTTCAAATGCATTCAGTATAGTTTTGTGCTAACTCGTGTATTATGTGCACTGGTCGGGATCTAGCTATAAAATTGTCCAACTTCTATTCTTCTGCACGCTTTTGTCCTCCTCAGTACACTTCAGTTTTGGACTTCTTTTAAATTCTAAAATCTTAATTTGTCCCCCCTGGTTTGGTAGTCTACTATAAACTTGCCCAATCATATAATCTGTAGAACACTAGCCATCTGTTTTTGCCTTTCAGCCACTCTAAAAATTCTCCACTAACTATTTTTTTCTTTCTAAAAATTCATATCTTTCCATTAACCGAAATGATATAAATGCATATAATTAATATCTTTTAAATGTTAAACCTAAATACAACATATAATATATATTTTCTGATTAGAAAAATACCAGGAATTCAAATATGCTATCCAAAATAATTTTTGAGCAAGCTAAAATTTGGAAATAATTTAAAATATCATTTAATGCTTTTTATCTTAAATAAATCATAACTTTACTTTCATAATTCCAAATTCGACAAATAATATGTATAAGTCGATCAGCGCGACGAGCCCTTTCTAACTATGCATTCCATGATATAAATTGAAGCATGCATCATATAAATATTAAGTATACATCAATGTTATGGGAGCTAAACATGACTAAAAACTTAATAAAATGCTTTGTTCGTGTACCCCATACCTCACCCATGCCATGCTATGCTATATCATGTAAATTGTGCATCATTCCATCATAGCACACTTGTTTGCTTGTTGCATATGATTTATATGATTGTGCAATGTATTTATTTCGGCCCCTTGTGTGTTTAGTTTTTATTCGAATAGACACTTAGCAAGTAGAATACTAGAAATCTCAGGAGTATTACCCGGATCCTTCCTATCCTACAACTGAACTGCCAGGTGATGTGCTCGTCGTTCGACGTAGAGCTTGTTGGGAACCCCAAGAGGAAGGTACGATGAGTACAGCAGCAAGTTTTCTCTCAGTTATGAAACCAAGGTTTAATCGAACCAGTAGGAGCAAGGAAACACCCTAAAGGTGTTACTAGCTGAGCTTTGGCAGGGCGCACTACTGGTGCTAGTAGCAACGTGGAGACCTGCACAACACAACCACAGAACTTTGTCCCCAACTTGCGATGAGGTTGTCAATCTCACCGTGTTTTGCGGAAAACAAAGGATTAAACGTATCGAATGGAAAGAAGTAAAAGTTTATAGAAAGTAAACACAAAGCAGTAAAATATTGTAGATTGTATGTAAAAGACAAGGACCGGGATCCATACTTCACTAGAGGTGGCTCTCCTTAAGATAGATAACATGCTGGGTGAACAAATTACAGCGGGGCAATTGACAAACACCGAGAAAGCAATACATGCATATACTAATCATCTTGACTCCTTTGAGACTTGATTGGGCATTACAACATACTACATAGACCGCCATCCAACTGCATCTATGACTAATAATCCACCTTCAGGTTATCATCCGACCCCCCTCCAGTATTAAGTTACAAGCAACAGATTATTGCTTTACGAACTATATGTAAATTAAACAATACGATTGTTCTATGAACAAAGGACTGTTGTTTTCTCCCTAGTAGCAACATCACATCTAGTACCTTAGAGATTTCTACCACTTCCAAAGATAACCAGAGGCATGAACCCACTATCGAGCATAAATACTAACTCTTGGAGTTGCTAGCATCTACTTTGCCAAGATAGCTACTAACAACGAAAAGCATGCAAGATCACAAATAACAAAGACATGATAGAATCAATAATCAATCTAAAATAGCATCTCAATATCCATCGGATCCCCGCAAACACAACATGCAGAATTACAAATAGATGATCTTGATCATGAACGGAGCTCACAAGATCTAAACATGAAAGCACAAAGGAGGAGAACCAGCCATCTAGCTACTGCATGGATCCGTAGTCCAAGGATGAACTACTTACGCATCACACCGGAGGCTTGCATGTTGATGAAGAAGGCCTCCAGGGTGAATTCCCCTCTCCGGCAGGGTGCCGGGAAGAGCTTCAGATCCCTCCCGATGTAGGGATGGAGATGATGGTGGCTACAGACTCTTTCGTAGATTTTTGATCAGGTACTTAGGGTTTACATCCCGAGGGCATCTTATAGTCGGAAGGGGAGGCCGAGGGGGTGCCAGGGCTGTCCACACCACCCCCTGGCATGGGCCAGGCCTGGCCATGCGGCCAGGTGGTGTGGCCGCCCTCTGACCCTTCTCCATCTCGTATTCTGCACTTGATGACATCCGAAAAAATAGGCACTTTGGCTTTTGTCCCGTCCAATTTCGAGAAAATTCATTTTCTGACTTTCCTGGAACCAAAAACAGCAGAAAACAGGCAGCTGGCACTGTGGCTCTTGTTAATAGGTTAGTCCAAGAAATCATATGAAAAGTACTCCAAAGTTGGAACAAAACACAAGAAAGTGGATAAAACCAAGCATGGAACATCAAAAATTATAGATACATTTGCAATGTATCAACATCCCCAAGCTTAACTCCTGCTCGTCCTCGAGTAGGTAAGTGATAAAAAGAAAGAATAATTTTTGAGGTGACATGCAGCATCAAAGACTTGATCAAAGTATTTGCAAAACATTCAAAGCTGGGATCATAGTACTTCAATCATAACATGAAATACAAAGTTCTAGCAATAAGCAAAGAAATTATGATGCAACATGAAAAGGCACAAACAAAAGATTCATGAATAACAATGCTTTGCAATACGTTTGTTTGTTTCACATAAAGAAAACATAGCATAATAGTATTCAGCTTGTCCCTCAATAGAGTAGCAAATATAAATACATAGGGCACCTTCAAAGTCCATAAGAGTGACTAGATACAATAGTTTAAAACAAGCAATAACAAGTTATGCATCAATCAAACTAGTCTTGGGACAATGCACATAGAACTAAGAATGGCCACTATGCTCTCAAAGTAGATGCATAAAGATAGAAGGTGGAGACTCAATATAATGGTGGAAGAAAGGCCTTTTGTAAAAGGAAGTAGGGATTCAAGTCTCATAAAGAGCTTCCAAAAATTATGGTATTTGTAGTTTTCAGCTCTCATTGCCCCTATCATAAGCATCTTGAAGGTGATTAAGGTTAAAGTGACACAACTAAGAGGATATGCTTGAAAAGTTATAAACCGAAATCTCATGCCCCTTACTTACGAAGACCGATCCTCATGCAACTCAACTTCAGTCACGAGTAAGCTCTTGTCATTGTAAGTATATGTGTATCATTAAGAACCGCCAACGGGGTACCCCTTGCACATGATACGGGAGCTTTCCCATAATCAAAATGACAAGGCAAGCAGACAATGAGCATCTCAACGATCTTTTTAATTTTCTATTTTCATAGGTTTTTATTGAGGATGCTTCATAGAGTGCTCATTATGATGATGATGCAAGTTTCCACCATGATTAGACATGGCTTAGGCTAGCGGCCCAGGCGTTTCTCTCACACACATACAAACTCCACGATCTTACAAGTTCCACTTTTATTTCACACCGTCGGGATCCGTAAGCAAAACAACATGATATCAACGGGGTATAAAGTACACATGCAATGTTGAAAGCGTTCCCCATGGTACATGGTTCTGCTAATTTCAACTTATAAAGCGCAAGCATATACGCAACAATAAGGACCCAATGGTTCAAGTTTATTAAAGGCAAAAAGTAAAGTGTGCCATCAAGTTCGTGAGAGCTTTAATCACTAGTTTTCTCATAACAACTGGAAGGTAAACAAAAGCATGAATATACTTGGAATAGCATAAGCTAGTAGGTAGGTATGGTGGACTCTTTGGAAAAACTTGGTTTAGGGAGTTGGATGCATGAGTGGAACTCATACTTGGTTGTGGAGGCTAGCAAAAGATTGGGAGCGACAAACTAAGAGAGCAATAATGGCCATAATCATGTAGAGCAACAAAACATCATTGATCAAAGAATAAAGTGATACTACAAGTTGAAAACTAAAGGATCATAAAGGGTATGGTGACTTGAGATAGTCATAACATGGTGTGAGCATGCGCCAAGTCAACCCAAATAAAGCATCAAAGGAGAATACCACTATACTATGCTTTAATATGCTAAAACAACGCATGATTCATCCAAGGCACATTAAGCAATCTCAATTGTTTATAACAAGTCATGCTACAACAAGGAATACTAAGCATAAAGCCAAAAAAATATCAAGCATGTCATGACAAAGCATAGGCCACAGTCAAAAAACAAGCTCTTTTTACCACATAAGTATGAACTTTCCTACTCTTTTCCAAACCAAACCAAACTATTTGCAAACCAATGTATGAAGGAGGGGGTCTAACCAATTTATTCAGAAAACTAAGCAAACCAAGAAAACTAAAAACCAAAACAAAAACGAAAACGAAAAAGAAGACGCTACAAGAAAAACATAACTGTGCATGAAACAATAAAAATGAAGCGTTTGAAAGAAACCTGGGATTTTTATTGATGAAGAAGGGGATGCCTTGGGCATCCCCAAGCTTTGACGCTTGTAATTCTTAGATATTTCTTGGGGTGACATGCGTGGCATCCCCAAGCTTGAGCTTTAGTCCATCCTTCATCTCATTACTCATTCCTTCCATACACCTGAAATTTTCCTTCATACAAAACTTCACACAATCTCATTAGCAACATTAGTGCACTCAAGATAAATAAGTCTTAAGATTCAGTTCTAACACCAAATAAACTTCCATTAGAACACTAGCTACTGTAGAAATTCCCTCAAAAGGCTCAATTCCCCAAAAGAACTCAACAAGGAACCAACAAGAAGCAAATGCAGAAAATGGCAGAAATCTGCCAAAACAGACCAGCAGGTAAAGACGAATTTTTTCGAAGACCTTCTGTTGCTCAAATCAAAAAGTCTTGAACTAACGAAAGTTAGATAATAACCTGGGTCAGAAGCACAAAACATTACAGCTCAATCCGACATACAGAGCGCTCTCACGAATTTCTACGGTGAAGCACAAAAATCTGTTTTGGGACAGCAACTTTCCAAATCATTACTTCACTCTCATTAGAGGTTACTCTTGGCACAAAAAGCAAATAAAAAGGATAAGGAGGGCTTATTACAAAGGTAATAACTTCCAAGACTCATCTAAAACTTTTGGTTTATCTCCCAATAAGTACTTTTCTTTAACGCCTTTAAGTTAGGCATAAGAAGCAAAGAAAGAATCAAGTGTTCTCAAATGAAGAAGCATTAAGATCAATATCAGAAATATTTTCAGCAAGGCAAGGTATATCATCTAAGTAAGTTCTAGAGGATCCTTTTTCAATGCTCTTGGGTTCACTATTCTCATCAAAAGGGTTTGCAGGAATAATCCAATCAAGATTCTTTTCTATGGCATCATGTATTGCTACTAGTTTAAAGGGTATTGGTATCTTAGGTTCCTCCCCATTAGGTTCGGTTTTGTTCATCTTTTCTCGTGTACCATCAACATCTACACATGAGCCTAGCATATTGAAACATTCAAAAACTTTTCTAGCTTCCTTGGCAACATCATAGTACTCCTTAAACAAAGTTTCTAGAATAAAACCCTCTTTTCAGGATCCTCAATTTCTTTAAGCTTAGGAAACATTACTTGCATTAAGGGGTTGAGGTAAACAAAACTAGCTTCTAACATGTGAATTAAAGAAGCCGCATCAATCTCATAATTTGGATAAAGTTTTACAAGGGATCTATCCTCAATATCTTCATGTTTGCTAACATGATTAAAGAATTCTTCAGTATTATCTTTCCCAATTATAGAACCACTACCAATTAAAAGGTCTTTTAAGGTGAATGTAGGGATCAACATGATGAGCTAAGGGAGAGGTGACAACTAAAGGAGACTTAATTTTTTTGTGTTTTTGGTAAAGAAAGCAAACTAGTAAAACTTTTTTTTCTGGGTTTTTGAAGAACAAAACAAGCAAACAAAGCAAAACGAAAACTAAGCAAAACAAAAACAACAAAGTAAAGAGATTGGTTATGAGGGACTCCCCTTGTGAAGATGTCCTTGACTCCCCGGCAATGGCGCCAGAAAATCTTGATGTGCTCGTCGTTCGACGTAGAGCTCGTTGGGAACGCCAAGAGGAAGGTACGATGAGCATAGCAGCAAGTTTTCCCTCAGTTATGAAACCAAGGTTTAATCGAACCAGTAGGAGCAAGGAAACACCCCAAAGGTGTTACTAGCTGAGCTTTGGCAGGGCGCACTACCGGTGCTAGTAACAACGTGGAGACCTGCACAACACAACCACAGAACTTTGTCCCCAACTTGCGATGAGGTTGTCAATCTCACCGTGTTTTGCGGAAAACAAAGAATTAAACATATCGAATGGAAAGAAGTAAAAGTTTGCAGAAAGTAAACACAAAGCAGTAAAAGATTGTAGATTGTATGTAAAAGACAAGGACCGGGATCCATAGTTCACTAGAGGTGGCTCTCCTTAAGATACATAACATGCTGGGTGAACAAATTACAGCGGGGCAATTGACAAACACCGAGAAAGCAATACATGCATATACTAATCATCTTGACTCCTCTGAGACTTGATTGGGCATTACAACATAATACATGGACCGCCATCCAATTGCATCTATGACTAATAATCCACCTTCAGGTTATGATCCGAACCCCCTCCAGTATTAAGTTACAAGCAACAGATTTTTGCTTTACGAACTGCGTGTAAAGTAAACAATACGATTGTTCTATGAATAAAGGATTGTTGTTTTCTCCCTGGTAGCAACAACACATCTAGTACCTTAGAGATTTCTGTCACTTCCCCAGATTACCAGAGGCATGAACCCACTATCGAGCATAAATACTAACTCTTGGAGTTGCTAGCATCTACTTGGCCAAGATAGCTACTAACAACGGAAAGCATGCAAAATCACAAATAATAAAGACATGATAGAATCAATAATCAATCTAAAATAGCATCTCAATATCCATCGGATCCCCGCAAACACAACATGCAGAATTACAAATAGATGATCTTGATCATGAACGGAGCTCACAAGATCTAAACATGAAAGCACAAAGGAGGAGAACCAGCCATCTAGATACTACATGGATCTGTAGTCCAAGGATGAACTACTCACGCATCACACCGGAGGCTTGCATGGTGATGAAGAAGGCCTCCAGGGTGAATTCCCCTCTCCGGCAGGGTGCCGGGAAGAGCTTCAGATCCCTCCCGATCTAGGGATGGAGATGACAGCGACTACAGACTCTTTCGTGGATTTTTGATCAGGTACTTAGGTTTTACGTCCCGAGGGCATATTATAGTCGAAAGGGGAGGCCGAGGGGGTGCCAGGGCTAGTCACACCACCCCCTGGCGTGGGCCAGGCCTGGCCGCGTGGCCAGGTGGTGTGGCCGCCCTCTGGCCCTTCTCCGTATCGTATTCTGGCACTTGATGACATCCGGAAAAATAGGCACTTTGGCTTTTGTCCCGTCCAATTTTGAGAATATTCATTTTTTGACTTTCCTAGAACCAAAAACAACAGAAAACAGGTAGCTGGCACTTTGGCTCTATTTAATAGGTTAGTCCAAGAAATCATATGAAAAGTACTCCAAAGTTGGAACAAAACACAAGAAAGTGGATAAGACCAAGCATGGAACATCAAAAATTATAGATACATTTGTAATGTATCACCAGGCAAGCAATTCCCCATGCTTGCATACATATAGTACCTATTCTTCTATCTTACTCTTGCCTCACCGAGTCGCGATTGCATTAAATTAAATCCCAAGTATTGCATGGCATTTACTTTTAAACCCCACCGAAGCTTGTACCTCCATCCCATGAGCCATTACTGTAGGAGTTGTTTGAGCCATGCGAGTCGTATAATTGCATGTGTAGGGTTTGTGCGAGTCTTTGGATAATGAGGTACCTAAATAACTTAATATGAGTAGAGAACTAATGAAAGAGGCATCGGTGAGCATTATATGCTATTTGGTTCTTTAAGCTCACTTGTGTCTTGTAGGACCCCGAGTAGTTGATTCCTGTTCCTTGACTATTCGCACTATCCACATACAGGAGACCCTATGGATCCCTCTTTGTCTGAGCTTGATTCACATTTTATTTCTTGGGGCCACAAAAGTTTGAGGCTTTATTACTATCTTGTACATATGCCATGCTTTACTGCTTTATTTACGATTGTGTGTGGAGCACCTGTACTTTTTAGGACTTGTGACACGTTTCCACGGTATCGACAAGCCCGGTCACACTTTCGGGTTCCTAGTCGTTTACAACCGTCTACACAAACCTTTGGTCCGTCTCGGAGCCGGCCAACTTCGTAGCGGGTAGCTTAATGGGGTGGCCCCTTAAAATAATTTATGAATCCTTGAATGCTTTGTCGTGAGGCCTCGTTGCGTTTTATTTGGTTCTTCTCGAGGTTGATCATGTGTGTGTTGCTATTTGTGCACCCCTACAGGGTAAATCTTTCTGAAAGTTGTGTTCGCAGTTATGGACGACCTGGAGCACAGTTTCTCGATCATAGACAAGCATAACTAAAGTACCGCCTTTAATTTGACTAAGACATGACTAGTAAATAGAACAATACTGATGGAATGGTTAATAAAATTGCCAATAGATGGGAGGTTCTTCTGCCTTCTCGTCGGTAAGCGAGAAGAAGGGCGAGCAAGGTTAATTACGTTGATTATATAACTGTTGCTATTAATTAACGAGCGTCCGCCTATCTCTGGTTGGACGAATGATGTAGCGTGTCTCTATAGAACTTTTAGATATCATCTTTCACTATAATTGCGTCACCCCTGGTTGTTCCCTTTAGATGCATTAGGACTTGCTGAGTACCCCTAGGGTCTCACACGATATATATTTGGTTTAGGTGGACAGGTATACTCTCAGGAAGGCTACTGGGTCGAAGAAACCGATGATGGTGGCAATGACCATCAGATGTAGAAATTCCGGGGATGGAGATCCGTGAGATCTGTGGGCGGGATGTGCTTCGTTCTATGGCATCTTATGCCGATTTGCTTCTTATCTGTACTCATATCTTGTATTCTGCTTCTGCTTGATACTCTGTTGCATGATGTATGAGGAGATATCCTAAACTATTGTATCTACCTAGGATATTTGGATCTTGCCATATGGCGTTGAATATCTCTATTTCTATTGTTTCTAGATGGTGTGACTCTGATGTGTATTGTAAGTCACAAACATACATGCTCATTTGTGTATGTCGTGGTCGTGTTACCTGTCGCTTACGCCGCTCGCTCTTGTCCCGATGTTCTTAAAAGTGGATAAGGGGTAGGCCGGTACCGTGCCCTACTCCGCTTCGACGGGGCTACATGTGGGTTGCCTTTGGCCTCCACAGTAGAATCCCTTCAGCACTTTTGATTCGTCCAGGATTGAACTTAGAGCGTAATCAGGTTGTCCCATCTACTAACCTCAATCTCAGGTCGTGGTGGTCTCAAGCAAATGACAGCCTTCTGAATTAGAGAGGAATAAGTTCAATTCACTAGTGATGCTCACGTCCTAAAACATTTGGTGTGAATGAAACATACGAGTTTTCAGAAATGAGTATAGAACCATGGAGCAGATAATCATGAAGATCAAAACGGAAGCACACATGTGGTCATTGGCTAGCTAGGGTCGTTTCAGTATCACTGCAACGACAGAGGCAAGATGGTTTGAGTAGGTAGTAGTCGTTTTTGGTTGTTCCTTGAGGCTATTCCTTCAAGTGATGCTCTATTTTTACTTTCTATTTTTTTTGCGCTTCTTTTAATTGGTCGGTTGTGTACTCTAGCCTTTAGGCTGTTTTTCTCTATCTATTTAATGACATGCAATTTTCCTGCATGGTTAAAAAAAAATGACCTTGCAATAATCCCGAGACAGCTAGTACCTGTAGAAAAAGCAAGATGACAACAGCTGTAACATCATCTCTATATCTAAACAGCAGAACAACATGAAGACAACACACGAAAATCCCCTGCTTAGGCAGAACAGCAGGAACACAGTGCCCGAAATACCCTAATTCAGCCAGTAAAACCAAACCACAGGGGGCAAGTAGATCTGCGCGCACAGCAAGAGATAGGAGGAGGCAGGACAAACCTTGGACGATGTGACCATACCAGCATCAGCGAACCTCCCAAAGCCAGACCAACGAACACGCAGAATCACCTATAGGCAAGAACATATGACGAAAAAATCAGTAAAAAACAAGAGAAAAATAGGAGCAGCAAGCAGAGCAACAAGAACACCGCTCCTCCTTCGTCCTTCACTCCCAAGCCGGACAAGCTCCTGCCGCCTGCCCTCGGTGGCCATGAACGGCTCCGTCCGCTCGTCACTCGCCATCCATGCTGCCGCCCTTCTCCGGTACGCTCTCCTACAGCACCTCCTGCTAGCCGTCCCATCTGTCTCTGTATGCTTGCCGTTGCGATGAAGCTCGCGGAGGGAGAGTTGGAGGAGAGTCAAGGACGCCGGACCTAGCGAAGAGACGAGAGAGAGAGGAGGCTGAGATATTTTTCTCCGGATCGAGATCTATGTTGTCACTGCAGGAGGATGTGCGAGAAGTGGGCGACGTGCGTGACCAGGATGCGACACATACGTACTGATTAGGCTGGTTCTCCAACTAAAACTCCGGCCCCGCGAGCACACGGGCCCAACCATCATTGAACAATTCAGATTAGTAATAAGTGAAAAAAGAAACAACAACATCCAATGGCTATAGTGAAAAGTGGAGGTGAAACTGCACTACCGAGGATGGATTCAACGGATCATATGGGTGTGTGCGTGTAGACCACCTAAGGAGGTGGGTAGGGTAGGAGGAGTTATAGGAAGTAATTCCCTTCCTCCATTTTGAAATATAAGATATTTTAGTTTTTTATGAAAGGTATTTACTTAGACTCATTTTAATATGTATGTTCATGTATTATGCTTCGAACCTATACCTAAATGGCATCTAGATACATACTTTAAGAAAAACTAAAACATTTTATAGTTTGGAACGGAGGGAGTAGTTACTAGTCAGTAAAACTAACTGGTGAAAACATAGGTTGACAAATGAAATGTACATGTTATCTCCATGTTCATATAATATGCACATAGAAAATTCTATTGTTAACCACGCCGAGAGGATCGACCACGGAGAGCGCCGCGAGTTCAGGTACCATCACGATGAGGACGAGGAAAGAGGCGGAAGGCGGGGGCGTGATGGCTCTCGTGGATGGCGCGATGCCATCCGTCACAGCCTCTCTCTCACGTCCCACGGGAGGGATGACGATCGCAGGCAACATCAGCAGGGACGGGAGCGTGAGTGCTCCGGGAACCACAATGGTGGCCACATGCATGCTGGCGGCGCCTCTGAGCCCGATGACATGGTTCCCAGTCCCTCCCGTGGCAGGCCAAGGGTACGGTCAGCCACGCCGCCGGCAAGCAAGCACTGCTCTAGGGCTGCAGCAACTCCGCCATCGACTCTACATCCGCCATCCTCGCCGTCATAGGTTTTCCCATCGTCGCCTGCAACCAAAGACAGCAGCCCGATGTGGCTTCTTTTGTCTAGGTCCTCTTTGGGTATAGCAAAGAAGCTAACTCTATCCCTATCGCCAATTGGTTTTCTCAATGTGGCCACTCGTCATGCACTCGACATCATTACGCCGGTGTCCATAATCCTAGTGCCTTCGTGGTCGCCTTCATGCCATCCAGGCTTCAAAAGCTTGACGCCACGACCGATGCTGTCGCATGTCTCTGTTGGCTCCTCGCTGGGCTCTGAGTCGGACATCTGTTGAAAAAATTTAGTAGTTTGTCGCTGTTTTTCTTCAGAGTTCAGGTGTAGGTGTCAGTGAGTAGTTTTGTTAGAGTTTCTCTTAGAGAATTCTGTTAGAGGGTTGATGGCCTTGAAGTGCATAGGTTTGTCAGAGAATGTTTTTGCGGAAGTATTAATTCTGGTTTTTATATCGATCCCGATAAGGAGCCTAGCTAAGTGTTTTATGCGGCGTTTCTGTCGCACTCAAGGTGTCACTGGTCTTGAGTGAATTGACTACAAAAGCTGACAGTGGAGAGTAAAAGATAGAGGAAACTTACTTAGGAAATAAATAAGGATTAAATTGCATACAAGTAAAGCATGCGAAAGGTGTTTAAAGGTCCTGTAGATGAGAAGTTAGGCGCGGAGAGAAATACTTCATGGTGATAGTGAAAGTGCCAAATGGATAAAATGGAATAAGTGATAGTGATACTTCTTATTTATAAGTGAGTAGGCAAGCAACCCATATACCGACTAGGAGTCTGATGGCCAATTCTTCCTAGCCTCAATGATCCGTCTGCCTGTTACCACAACAATGGTCAACACATTAATTAAGGTCTTGCGACTGGATCAAGGCTTTAAACTTGATGGTTCCTTGTTGTCCTCGAGTAGTGCTAGCTCCTCATTGATATCATCCGTGTCACTCGAAGGTCGCCGATTCGCTAGCATACAAGCTCATACCTATGAGATCTTTGGATCATGTTACCTGGGCCCTCAAGTTACATAACAAGCATTAGGGGAACATAGATAATCATTCTCACTATTTAATAAACACTACAACAATCACAAATGGATGGATTTAAAGGAGGCATGACACATCTCACTAATCCCCTACATCTCCCACACCTATGGGGATTTACTCAGACATGAGAGGAAGACAAATCAAAAGCATAATTATATTGCAAATAGGAATCATCTCAAAGTTATTGTATAAAACCACAATAGCAATTGAAGATCAAACCAAATACAAACCAAAGGTACATCAAAGTATCAAACCCTAATCTTACAAGTGCCAATCTCTCTCTCTCTCTCTAAGTAATGATGGGGATGATGGTGGAGTGTGTGGTTGAGGAAATGAAAATCGTCGAGGAGTGAGGGGAAGTTCTTCTCCTCTTCCAGATCTAATCTAACCCTCTCTGAATGAGTTTGTGGTGGCTGTGTTTTCTTTTTTATCGTCCTTCTCGTCGCCATTCTGTCACGAAAGTTGCTTGTATTGATATATCATAGCAGGCGGCATGTAGTAAGGGCGGACGGTATGGGCGTGTCCTGACCGTACCGCTGGTCGTTAAGCATTCTAGACGCCTCCAATGGAAGGCGCTCCAATTAGAGATTTGCTTCTTTAGGTGTAATTAGCCCATAAATGCTATTAGATCTTCCGTAACTGTTCATTGCCTGAAAATCATCACAAGAAACCAAAGATTTGCTAATTGCAATGTTAACGTTAGTACAAAGGATAATCTTTAGTGAAATTCGACAATAAACAAGAGAAAAATCAATGCTAACATGAAATTTGGAGCTATCAACTTCCCCGAAATTTGGAGCTATCAACTTCCCCAATAAATAAGACAATAAACAAGAAACCAAAGATTTGCTAATTGCAATTTTCGCCCTCGAGTGCCAAATATATAATGAGTAATAGCGAGGAATTGAATCAAGATGAAAAACATGGAAGTTCGAGGTTGTATCATATTCCATTGTCTCAAATCCGGCAACCTTGAACATGAGCATAATATATCTGAACAATTGCACTTAAGTTCAATTCCTAAACGCAAGTAACTCACTAGGTAATAGTTTTTATAATTCAAACGAGATTGTTAAAAATGTGGCTAGGCTTGCAAATCAATTTCTTTCAGCGACTCTCTTATTATGAGAGTGAAAATGTTTTTAAGCGAGGTTGCTTGAGTCAAAATTAAGGGTCCACAAGTGGATGTCAAAAGAAGGATAAACTTAGAGCTCATTCATTAACACCCACTTCGATAATCGCGGCTATCAAATACCTATTATTTTCCTTGTCTTTCAAGAAATCTAATTATTCAATTGAGGTGGTGAGGTGATGCCAAAGATCTCAAAAGTATTGAATATTTTCAGCTCATATCTTGACGCTAAACTTTGTCTTCCTTTCTCAAGGATTATCGAATGTTTCTTTTGTAAAAGTTTACACATCCTTTGAGAGTACCAATAATTTTTTCCCAAATAGCGACATGTATGTCACTCATCCCATAACCTCATAGCCGAAATACGGGGTTATACCATAGATCATCCAAACTCTAGCGGAGTTGTTGGCAGCCCAAAGGTGTGTATGAGAAACATAGAACTTTTATTTCTTTCTTCTCTCTCTTTTTGTACAGCTGGTCAAAACAGGTTTTGGCATCTCCCACTGCCACCATAAAAAGTTAATTCTATCAAACAATTATTTTTTAGAAGGTATTATCAAGTCAACGATCAGTATGTGGGGTTGAGTACTACTAAGATTAAGCCCTTAAGACAAAAACATGGCACCAAAGTTGTCGAGAGACACTTTCTCTTATTCTTAAAACTTTGGAATTTAATCCAAGGAGTTGTTTTTCAAACTGATATTAATTATCGTAAGTCTTAACCAAAGTAGTGACAAAAAACTTTGAGCTCAAGTCCTAAAAGATAATAAATTAAGCGCGGAGTCAAACTCAAGTGCAACATCGGTTATAAAATGTTCATGAATAAGATTACAGGAAGAAGAAAAATAGGAATGTGGTACTGAAAGGGTATTTTACACTGTACCGTTTTTTGGTTGATAGTGACACTATAGTTGGATCAGACTAATGCTACCTACTAGTGTCTTTAAACAGGTTTTAGTCTGATGGCGTGTTGAAAGATCATCGGAGACCCCCCATTTGGATAACAAAGATATGTGCCGAAGTTTTGCTTTTTATATGTAACTTGAGTCTTTAGGAACTCCGCACTATTAAGAGGGGTTATTTCGATGAGCTTGTTGGGGATGAATTCCTAAGCCATATACAGATCCCATACACCCACTTGTCCCATCACCAAAGAGAGAGGATAGGAAATCTACTTTTCATAGCATTTCTGTAGGTTCGATTTGAAGTCGGTTCAACCGGGTCCCATACCGGGTGGTCTGGTACTAGCGCCGAATTCCGACCTTAAACCGGGATTGTCGGTTTGCTATACCGGGTCTATCCGGGTTTGTGTACAGGGACCTCACCCGGATTGGATTCTGGTCTTCCGACCTAGAAACCGGGTCGTCCAGTGTGTGGGCCGGTTGGAGCGAACTTAAAACCAGGTTTGCCAGTATTGCTCTAAACGGCTAGATTTATCCCTTGGGTATAAATACCAATTATTCCACCTTGAGAGGGTTAGGCATTCATTTCATATTTCATCCTTGAAGCTCTCTCTCTCCCTCTTGTTGAAACACTTTTCCTTGAGGATCTCCCATTCTACCCAACCAATTCGAAATCCCTTTGGTAGAAAGCAAGAGGAGGTCCCGATCTACGTTTCCACCAAGCCAAAGTTCATTCCCCCTTGAGTTCATCGAGCTAGCTTGTTACTCTTGGGTTTGTGGGAAACCCTACGCGGCTAGGTTCGCCCGGAGGCATTCGGCTTGTGATTTGCTCCGTGGAAAGGTTGTGAGGGTTTGGAGACTACCTTAAAGTCTACCACAAGTAAGTGAGCTATTCCTCCGTGGGATTGGCTCGGAGAAGAAGGTGAGCGTTCGTGGCATTGGGCAATCCTTTGTGGAACCTCACACCTCTCCAACATGACGTAGCCCCATTCCCAAATGTGGTGAACACGGGAATACATCTTCGTCTCCACATGTTTTGGTTATTCCTTAACCAATCTCTTACTTGTGTTGTTTACTTTGCGATAGGCTTCATGCTTGAAGTATCTTGTATCATCATCTAGGTTGCCTCACCTAGTTTGCATTTAGGCACACTTATATTCTGCAAAGCCTAAAACTTGCAAAAGATTATAAAGAATTTTCTAGAAACCTATTCACCCCCTCTAGGTAAACCATCTTACACTTTCAATTGGTATCAGAGCCTAGTGCTCTTCTAAGGGATTTACCGCCTAAGAGAAAAGATGGTTTTCTCCGATGATGAGGAGGAAAAGACTTATTCGGTCAAGGAGCTCCGTGAACTCTTTGTCAAACAGTCCCTTGAAAAGGCTTAGGTAGATTCTGATCTCCTTGCTCGAATAAGTTTCCTCGAGGGACGTTTCACAGGGATGGGCGAGGGGGGTCATGCTTGCCAGACCTTCGGTAGTACCTCAAGGGAGGCTGATGGACACTGTTAAGTAGGCCGTGAATGAGGCCTCTAGTGAGAGTGACCCGAGGAAAGCCTCCATGCCTCCTAATCCATTTCTGTATATATATATCCTAAGCAAAAGAACACCATGCCTCACATTAATGGTTTGGGTCCTGCGCCTCATTATGATGGAACTCATTTATCTCATTGGAAAGCTTCTATGGAATCTCATCTTTGCAGCTATAGTGTGGAGCTTTGAGAGATTGTGGGCAAGGGCTTCTACCCACAAGATCCCAACAACCTTACTCCGGGAGAGTACTATGACCATCAACTAAATGCAACGGCTTGTGACAAGATAAGGAGTGTCGTCCACTGCACTCTCCATGATCAAGTTAGTGACATCCCCACTACTAAGGAGCTTTGGGATAGTATTGTCATTCTCCAAGAGAGAACATCCCTTATCCAAAAGTCCAAGTATGAAGCTGCCAAGTTGGAGATGAACATGTTCATGAACCACGATGATGAGTCCATCGTGGAAGCATACAAGAGACTTGTTGCCCTCCGAGTGAAGATTAATGGTATTAGTTGTGAAAAGTATGATGATGGGTTCAACTTGAATGATGATCTCATCAAATCCAAGATTGTCTCCATGATCGCAGCCACCGACAAGAAGCTCGCCTTGAACTTGCAACTCCTAGATTCAGCTCGCCTTTTCTCTCTCTATGATCTAGTGTCATATCTTGTTGCTAGGATAACTTGGCGGATGAAGGACAAAAGATCAAGGAGATGTACCGTGCTATTGGGTCTTCTCACTCCATAGCATTGAAGACCAAGCATGTGCAAGAAAGTGTTGCAAGTGAAGAAGAGAATGACAGTGATGGAGTTGATGACATGCTCTCTCAACATGCACACTTCACCAAGAACTTGAAGTTCCAAAGAAGAATAAGCTAAACCGGACCAAGTGAGAAGAAGAGGACTTGCTACAATTGTGATGAGTCGGATCACTTTGCCGATAAGTGCCCATATGAGAAGAGACTTGATAAGCCCAAGTATGAAAAAGGTGTCAAACCAAGATTGAAGCCAAACCCCATCAACAAGAGATAGAAGAGGAACAAGAAGCGTGAGGGCAAAGACTTCCTATGCCAAGAATACTTATCCGGTGTAGAGAGTGAAGATGAGGAGAAGGTTGTGGGTGTAGCCGGTTTGGCTTTTGCAAACCCGGGTCACTCTTCACATATGACTACACCAAGGACTATGTCGATGACTCCATCACTCCCAAGGTCGCCGATACTTGCCTTATGGCACGAAGCTCCAAGGACACATGCGATGAGGAGGTTGAGGAGGAGGAGGAGGTGTTTGGTGAGCCTAGTTTGATTTACACCGAACCCGGGTAACTACTCACCTATGACTACACCAAGGACTACATCGATGATTCTCCTACTCCCAAGGTCGTCGGCTCTTGCCTTATGGCAAGGAGAACCAAGGTGATCTATTCTCCTCCATCTCTCACTAGCATCTTGGATGATCATGTTAGTACCAGTGATAGTGACAATGATGAATTTTATGAAAACTATATACAAGAAATGTATAAAATCATGAAGTCTCTTCCTAGAAATGCTCATGCTAGATTCAAGCAATTAATGGACCTTGTCAACTCACATGGCGAGACCATTGATAACTTGGAATCTCATATTTAGGATGAGAAATGAAGATTCAATCTCCTTGAGCAAGAGCTAAGCAAGGAAAAGAACATTACTTCATTTCTTAAAAAATGAATTGATATTTATGAACTGTATAAGGCAAAAGATGTGGATACCCTAGATAGAGCTATCACATTGTCCCAAAAGCTTGATACCTCTAAAAAATAACTTGAGATTGCTCATTCTTCTCTCACCAATGACCTTGAGGACCTTGAGAAAGCTAATTTTCTTGTCAAGCGTGAGTTCATAAAACTTGGGGAGAATCATGATCAACTTCGAGTGTCCTATGAAAAGGCTCTTGGTACATTTAAGGATCCTATTATTGTTGAGAATTTTACTTGTGCTTCTAACTCTACCTTGGATCAAGCTTGTCTCCTTGAGGAGAATAAGAAGTTGAAGGAACAACTTGAGATGGAGCATCTCAAACCTATCTCCAAGGGCAAGATCCTTGATGATATTCTTGCTCGCCAGACGATGAGAGCTCCAAGGCAAGGCATGGGGTTTGACCCCAAGAATGAGAAGAATGGTGCCAACCCACCTAAGTGATGGGTTCGTAGCAGGGAAAACAAAAAAATCTACCGCAAGAACAAACAGAACCAAGATCCATTCTAGGAAAAGCCAAGATCTAATCTATTAGATAAGTACAACGAGATAGATCTGTACTAACCCTTGTAGATACGAAAGCCTTGTGCGAGATCGGATCTCGTGGTTGATGTAGATGATCACTTGGCGATCTCAAGATTGAGTAGACGATCCTTCCGGCACCGTGTTTCGGCAGCACATCCGCAGACGGTAACACGTGCAGAGTCGGGGTAGACCTTCCTCTCCCTGTTCCAGCAAGCAGCGGAGGTAGTAGATCTCCACAGAATGCTAGCAGCACAACGGCGTGGTGGTGGTGGTGGAGAAGGATTTTTGCAGGGCTTCGCCTAAGCCGGAGCAAGAGGATGGTGGAGGAGAAAGGCGGCTAGAGTTTGGGGTGGAAGGAGCAAAGGAGGGAGGCGCCCCACCCCTCCTTTATATAGAGGGGGAGGCGGCGTAGGGCTGGCCCCTTGGCCCCTAGGGTTTGGTGCGCCAAGGGAGGGGGGAGTTTTGTTCCCCCCAAGTATTCCCCTTTCTTTCTTGGTTTTCAAGCAAACTCTATGGAACCTTCTAGAACTTTTCGGAATACTCCGAAACCTTCTAGAACCTCCATATGAATTCTCCAGAACATTTTTTAAACCTAGAAAATGATCTCCATTATATGAATCATATTCTCCAGATAATTTTGGATCTCCTCCTGATGTCTCGGATCCAATTCGAGACTCCGAACAACATTCGATCTCCAACGCATATTCCATATCAACCTAAACAACATCGAACCTTAAGTGTGTCACCGTACGGTTCGTGATATGTAGACATGATCGAGACACCTCTCCGATCAATAACCATCAGTAGGATTTGGAGATCCATAATGGCTCCCACATACTCAACGATGACTTCGTGATCGATAGAACCATTAACATACGAAACCATTTCCCTTTGTCACGCGATACTCTACTTATCCGAGGTTCGATCATCGGTATCTCCATACCTTCTTCAACCTCGTTACCGATAAGTACTCTTTACTCGTTCCATGATATGTCATCCCTTGTGACCTAGTCACATGCTTGCAAGCTAATTAGATGACATTCCACCAAGAGGGCCCAGAGCATATCTATCCGTCATATGAATGGACAAATCCTAGTCTTGATCCATGCGCTTCAACGCATACTTTCAGAATACCTAATGCCACCTTTATAACCACCCAGTTACGAAGCAGCGTTTGATGTCATCAAAGCACTCGTCCGGTAATGGTGATTACCACAATCTCATGGTCGAAGGATTAGGTTACTATGTATTTGAAATCTTATAGCAAAACAAACTTAATGACTTGATCTTATGCTATGCTTACTACGGGTGCGTGTCCATCACATCATTCTCCTAATGATATGATCTTGTTATCAATAACATCCAATGTCTATGATCAAGAAACCATGATCATCTATTAATCAACAAGCTAGTCTTAACAAGAGGCTTACTAGGGACTCTTTTATGTTTACAAAACACACAAGTATTAGTGTTTCCTAATAATAAAATTATAGCATGGGATGTAAACATTCATCATAAACACAAAGATATAAATAATAACCATTTTATTATTGCCTCCTAGGCATATCTCCAACATTCTCCCACTTGCACTAGAGTTAATAATCTAGATTACATTGTAATGTACCTAACACCCATGGCGTTCTGGTGTTGGTCATGTTTTGCTCTAGGGAGAGGTTTAGTCAACGGATCTGCTACATTCAGATCAGTGTGTACTTTGCAAATCTTTATGTCGCCATTTGGACATACTCACGAATAGCATGGAAACGTAGCTTGATGTGCATCAGCTTGCTGTGTGACCTTGGCTCCTGTGCGTTGGCTATGGCACCCTTGCTGTCACAATAGATGCTCATCGGGTCCAACGCACTAGGTGTTGTGGTTCCGCGTATAAAAACAATAAATTTTACTCTACGCCCCTGAACCCCTGAAGCTGCCAGGACCTATCTATTAGTAATACAGTAATAGGAGGGGCTTTTCGCGAACTTACCTTCGAAGACCGAAAAGTGTTGTCAACGCTCAGGAGAGCGTGGTTGATGTAGACAGGCCGAAGCCGACCTTAAGGTCGTGATGAAGTCCTTGTGCTCCTTGGCTCCAACGACTTGAGTGCCTCAAGTGCGACACCTCGCGAGGATTTACACACGTCCGGTGCCTGACGATGACTCCCGCTTCCCCGATCCAGCAGCAGTTGCAGAAGTAGAGCTCCCAGATCCGAATCTCGCAGCACGATGGCGCTCTGCGGTGAAGATGTCTCTCGTTCGCGCACTTCATACTTGGGACCATGGTCACGAGAGAGAGAGAGGGGGAGAGAGAAAATATCAATTAGAGGTCCTCCCAAAAGTGAGAAGACCTTTATTGATTATTGGTGTGTTTAATTTGGCCAAATACCCCCACTATATATAGGGGAGGGGAGGTACTACCTCCCTCAAAGTCCCAGGGTGGGACTAAAGGAGAGGAGGGGGAGGGGTGGCCTCCGGCCACCCTAGTGGGCCCCACGTGGGGGAGCTAGGCCCAGCCAGCCTCCCCCTTGGCCCCTCTCCCTCTCTCCTTTCCCCTAATGGGCTCTCTCCCTCCGGAAATTGGTCCATTAAGCATTTGACCATTTTAATTGATTTTCTCTTTATTAAATAATTATGAATAAATGATTAAATCAATATTTAACATTTATTCACATATTATTCAACCTCCAGGGCTATGGAACACTTTTCACCTCCACTCCAGACATCCTCCGGACTTACCGAAACCCTTCCGGTTTTCTATCTCCAACTCTTCGGTGATTCCACCGATCCTATAAACACTCTCTAAGCATAATCAAGCCCTTAAACGTGCTACCCCACGGGTTGGGAACACTCCAGACATGGTCAGGACACTCCCGCACCAATGATCGATAGAGGGACCTGGATGGCCATGTGACACTTGTGCGTCCCACGAAGATCTTTCGTCATTTGAACTAGGACAGTCGTGTCTTATTCCCTTTGCCACCCGATACTTGCATTTCCCAAGATCTGATCAATGACATCACCATGTCGTGTTCAATCTCGTTACCAAACAATGCTACTTGACTCGTTCCGATAAGTGATATCCCTGTGATCAAATCACACGCTGCGCAGCTATTGGATATAACCTCTCCGAGTGGGCCCTTCGAGTATCTTTCCGTCACATGGACGGACAAATCCCGCTCTTGACATATATTGCCTCAACGGTTTCCTCCGAGTACCTGAACACACCTTTATAACCACTGTATTACCAAGTGGCGCTTGATGCTATGAAAGCACTCTCGGGAGACAGTGATTGATATAGCCTCACGATCTAAGGAATAGTCTACGAGGATCCATTTCTAATCATCGTAACTTGAACTTCGTGACATGATCGGGTCACGATGTTTAGGTTGGGTATTGGTTCACCATCTCATTCTCAGAATGAGATGACCTCATTTCCAACTAGCATGAATGACACATGATCAGGAAACATGATCATCCGTTGACCAATGAACCAGTGACTAGAGTTTCACTAGGAACCCCTGGTTGTTTGTATACCACACGTGTATTGATGTTTCCACTTAATACAATTATAGCATGATATAAAACTTAATCATAAACTATATGAAATATGATAATAGTCCTTACTACTATTTGTCTCTAGGGCATATTTCCAACAGTCTCCCACTTGCACTAGAGTACAAATACACTAGTTGCATTTGTTCTCAATCATTAGCACCATATATCCGGTACCCTGAACATGCTTGCTCATGGAAGAGGTTGAGTCTTGGTTCTGTACTTTACAGTCCCAAATCCTTTGCAACTTACCAATGTCACCTTGATTGACACTAATACTTTATCATCACATGATAGCATCTGTGTGTATGTATCATCGTTATGGCAGCAGAACGAGGCCTGATTCCAGGAGCCTACAGTGACGTTAGATCAACCTCGAGGGCTTTCTCATGGGCACTGTGCCCTGGGACACATAATTCTACGTTAAAAGCAAACTAGCCCCGCCATAACATTATACAACACTTTAGATGGTACCCTTATCTATTATTATAAATGTATTCATCGAAACACTACTGCACTCTGTGCAACTTTCGATGTTTTGGTTCACCTCGCTTCCTACTTGACTTTAATTGGTATTTACAGGAATTTCCAACATATTCCCTTATAACATAACTCTTTATGTTTTAAGATATGTCATCCTTTATGGATTTGGAAAACATGCCTACAGTTCTCTATTAGACACTGCGGATAAACTTAGCTTAACGTTCGGTGATTCGAACTTAATCACTTTTAGACGTTCCTTATTTGGATCACTTATTATGCTAAGTTATCATCATGGTTTACTAAGAGAGAACCTATGTCTCAACATAGTGGATGATGATCATCCTTTTCTTTCTTTCAAACATTGATGTTAAACTTAATACTATTCCTAATTTGAGTTATTAAGGACCAGTTCCTTAATTAACTTCTATTCTGAAACCCTTTTCAGAATCCCTTAAGGAATACTACATAATATCATAATATACTTATTATCAACTTCTACATCTTATAAATCATTATTTATAAGCACTTGCGCTTTTATTCTTAACACCCTTAAGAATCATTGTATAAGCTCCCACTCAAAAATATGTCACCAACATATTGTTTTAGGAAGACTTTCATAGCTCCCACTCAATTTCATGCAAATTGCATATCTACTCACTATTTTGAACAACTTCAAAATTCTTTGATCAAATACCAAACTTGGAGTTTTACTATGAGATACTAGTACTTTACTAGTTTTAAATCCATTAGACATTTATCACACTTGAATAAAATTCATTTGAATTTGTCCAATACTTGACAAATTGTTCTTTTGTCATTCACCCCTTTTCCACCATGGTTTTGCAGTCATTTGGGGAAATTCCAAGTAACCCCCTTTACTTGTGAGATTCAGCAATTAATTGCTTTCTAATCTCAAGTGAATTTTGCTTTTAGGATTTCTCATAATTCTAGTTTACC
This sequence comes from Avena eriantha, assembly GCA_910589775.1. Taxonomy (NCBI): domain Eukaryota; kingdom Viridiplantae; phylum Streptophyta; class Magnoliopsida; order Poales; family Poaceae; genus Avena; species Avena eriantha. The sequence continues at coordinate 86,161,446 of OU342746.1, read as the reverse complement.
GTTATTTCCTTTGCTGTTCGTAGGTATGTCATATTCCAAGAATCATGACAAATGATTCACAAATGTCTCCATACTAGATATGGATTTCATTTTGAATCCTACTTCATGTAGTGAAAACACTAATGGGGAAAACACAATGATCAATATCATTGATTCTTTCCTTCTGTGCAGAGAATCGTTCAGGAACGTTGTCCGTTGCGCTTCTCAACACTCTGATGCAGGGTTTTGAATCCTCATCGTGTTTTACACTATTTTCCATTTGCCCCATAATTGAGAAACACCACTAGAAGTGAACTTTCTCAAGAATGCACCAAAATCCAAGCAGTACGAATCTTCCTTTCCTTTTGGTTTCAGCTATGGATTTCGTATTCAAAGTTTTCCAATGAATACTCTCTAAGGACTTATTCGCCATTGTTTTGGTTATATCGAATAACACCAAAACTTTCACGAATTCAAATGGTTCACTATAAACTAATTGAGTGCTAACTATTTCTAAGCTAATGGTCTCTACATCTAGACTACAATGATTTATCTGGTGCCTTCTATTCAACCCCTTTGATATCTAATATCACATTGTGAAACTTTGCATTTTGACGTTTCAAAACACTTTGCATTCCACAATTTCTTTTATGCCATTCTTATAAAGTTGAATTTCATTACTATTGATCAAATCGTAGTAATTAGATCCCCTTTTATCTTTATACCCTTTGTTGATGAAACACTTCGATCAAATCAAATAGTTTCATATTCTTGTTTCCTTTGGTAAACTTCTTTACACATTTAAACAATCATATAATGATAATTACCATTTTCGTTAAAACACAATACATCGAATATGTATTAACTTTAACAATTCATTAAACACTTTGTATTCAAGTAATACACGTTGTTCAAGTTATTTTTCCGAACTTAGGCATGATTTATATGTGATAAGAAATCGAATGACTTTTCACATATTATCATTATAACTTTGAATTTAAACAATGGTTTTCATTCAAAATGAATATATCATTAAGCTGGGTATTTTTCAAGGCATTTTAATATTTTACGAATGTTCATGTATTATCAATTAGTTTCAAACAACAAGGATAATTCACAAGTAACTAAACAAGATATGAACACAAATAGAAATCATTTATAAAAGTCGAACAACTGTTTGTTACAAACTCATATGAATAACTGTCTCATGAAGTGTGAGACACGCTAAAGAAGTTCACAATCTCTTGATTACAATAATCATCCTAAAACATAAACTAAATGATAAATGTCGAGGGAGAGTGTCGTCGGCCATCACCATCATGCTCGCCATCAACACACAACGTCACCTCCTCTCCAGCAAGAACCTCACATGCAGAAGGACCTATTTTCATAAAAACAGAACAAGTATCAGATATACTTAACACTGCAAATATGTTTGCAAGATTATAACATTTATAAACATGTATATCAAATATATACCTTTGTCATTGATGACCTGAGCGACATCTGGTTCAACCAACACATTCCTGAGATGTGTCATGAACCGGTGGAACTCCATTGATTCCGTGTCGCCCCTCATTACGCAAGTCCTGACTTGTGCTTGGTAGCTTGGTGTCAGCGACCGCAGCACAACACTGTTTGCGAAAGAGCCCATCATCTAGCTATCCATGAAGTATGCAGGCCTCATGTACACATCATGCATGCGCTCCAAGTGGTCATCCAGTGATGAGTTCTCCTCCATCTTAATGGAGAGGAAGTCTCCCATCAGTTCATGCTCCCAAATGCGTGTCTGCTCCATGAAATGTGTCCTAAGCCGTAGCATCACCGAACGAGGGTTGACATCACCCACGAAATGCCACAGCTCATCCACCATTCCGAAACGCATCACAACTGAAATATAGGAGGCCATCTCCCGACGGATATAGCGGTCTTTCCGCTGCTCTGGGGTCTCTAGGTCAGTAGGTTGATCCAAATCCATCCCGTCGAGTATGTAGTTGACCATGTCATTCTCGCTAAGAAGAACGTGGAGACGTGCAACCCATATGGAGAAGTTTGATCCATCTAATCTGAGCTTCTCTCCTTCTAACCAATCAATCGTCAACAGGAAAGGCGACATCTCCATTTATAATTGCAAAAGGAATTTAGACTAAGTTTATAATTAAATGAGTTAATAATAACTCCACTCAGAAACACATATCCCCAAAAGGGTTCCTAGTGATAACACGACCCCTATCAGCCACATCTCCCCAGATTGAACATGGCCATCGATGTGGGTTCAAAGGTGGACGCTAAACGTTGTTCACATCATTCATGTGACTCGTGCTCGATCTTTTGACCATCCGCGTTCCGAGGCCACGCTTCTGTGGCGTGCTAGGCTCGCCAACTCAACCTTAGTGTATTCGATGTGCAACATGGCTTACACCCACTATATGCGAATGTAGATATGTCTGACACCCAGGCCTGTAACCCTGGATCGCCTCATACCGAAGAACTTTCTCGGTGGTGCACACTAAGGGGGAACACAATCGTTGGTAATTTTAACAGGGATCATCTTATTAGGCTATCGTCGAGTATCTAATACTAGCACATAATAAGATACACAAACAATAACATTGAATGTAAATGCTATGTGATATGGTCCTTCATGTCGTGATCTCCATCCGTCGTCACCGGGTTCCGGCGCCAAGGTTCCAGCACCGTAGACACCAGGGTACCGGTGTCACTCCGGCGTGGTAGTTCGTCACCTCCGTGACTATCTACTACTATGTAACAAAAGACAATTACTTTACCTTTGCCACAACCATATCACAAAGCAACGCCCCCCTGCAAAACAAAGTTAGACGCCTCTACTTTATCTTTGCATGTTTTACGTGGCTGAATGGGCTTTCGCACAAGAACCGTTCTTACCTACAAACTTTCAGCACAACGCTGATCAAGTAGTTGTCTCTACTACACCCCTTTCGGGGCCCTCCATTGCAAATGGCATACCAACTAATGTGAGAGAGACAAACACCCCCCTAAGCCACTTTATACGGTACAAGCCGTATGTCAAGCGTGGAATAGTCTTGCGAATGAACGCGTAAAGTCGGTTGGGGGCCGCTTCATCAAGCATTACTGCGGTATGCACAAGTACACGCAGGAGGGTAACAACTAAAAGATCAACGCCCACACGCTACATCTTGTGTGTTCTACCTTACTAGCATTACTACGCATAGACCTGGCTCTGATACCACTGTTGGGGTTCCGCGTATAAAAACAATAAATTTTACTCTATGCCCCTGAACCCCTGAAGCTGCCAGGACCTATCTATTATTAATACAGTAACGGGAGGGGATTTTCGCGAACTTACCCTCAAAGACCGAAAAGCATTGTCAACGCTCAGGAGAGCGTGGTTGATGTAGACGACCCGAAGCCGACCTCAAGGTCGTGACGAAGTCCTTGCGCTCCTTGGCTCCAACGAATTGAGTGCCTCAAGTGCGACACCTCGTGGGGAGTTACACACGTCCGGTGCCTGACGATGACTCCTGCTTCCCCGATCCAGCAGCAGTTGCGGAAGTAGAGCTCCCGGATCCGAACCCGCAGTGCGACGGCGCTCTGCGGTGAAGATGTCTCTCATTCGCGTAGTCCAGACTTGGGACCAAGGTCATGAGAGAGAGAGAGAGGGGGGAGAGAGAAAATATCAATTAGAGGTCCTCCCAAAAGTGAGAAGACCTTTATGATTATTGGTGTGTTTAATTTGGCCAAATACCCCCACTATATATAGGGGGAGGAGAGGTACTACCTCCCTCAAAGTCCCGGGGTGGGACTAAAGGACAAGAGGGGGGAGGGGTGGCCGCCGGCCACTCTAGTGGGCCCGCGCGGGGGAGGGGGGGCTAGGACCAGCCGGCGTCCCCCTTGGCCCCTCTCCCTCTCTCCTTTCCCCTAATGGGCCCTCTCCCTCTGGAAATTGGCCCATTAAACCTTTGACCATTTTAATTGATTTTCTCTTTATTAAATAATTATGAATAAATGATTAAATCAATATTTAACATTCAGTCACATATTATTCAACCTCCGTGGCTATGGAACACCTTCCACCTCCACTCCGGACATCCTCCGGACTTACCAAAACCCTTCCTGTTTTCTCTCTACAAATCTTCAATGATTCCACCAATCCTATAAACACTCTCTAAGCATCATCAAGCCCTTAAGCGTGATACCCCATGGTTCGGGAACACTCCAGACATGGTCGGGACACTCCCGCACCAATGATTGATAGAGGGGCCTGGATGGCCATGTGACCCCTCTGCGTTCCATGAAGATCTTTCGTTGTTTGAACCGGGATAGTCGTGTCTTATTCCCTTTGTCACTCGATACTTGCATTGCCCGAGATCTGATCAATGACATCACCATGTCATGTTCAATCTCGTTACCGAACAATGCTACTTGACTTGTTCCGACAAGTGATATCCCTGTGATCAAATCACACGCTACGCAGCTATTGGATATAACCTCTCCGAGTGGGCCCTTCGAGTATCTTTCCATCGCATGGATGGACAAATCCTGCTCTTGACATATATTGCCTCAACGGTTTCCTCCGAGTACCTGAACACACCTTTATAACCACTGTATTACCAAGTGGTGCTTGATGCTATGAAAGCACTCTCGGGAGACAGTGATTGATATAGCCTCACGGTCTAAGGAATACTCTATGAGGATCCATTTCTAATCATCGTAACTTGAACTTCGTGACATGATCGGGTCACGATGTTTAGGTTGGGTATTGGTTCACCATCTCATTCACAGAATGAGATCACCATCTCATTCACAGAATGAGATGACCTTATTTCCAACTGGCATAAATGCCACATGATCTGGAAACATGATCATCCGTTGACCAATGAACCAGTGACTAGAGTTTCACTGGGAACCCCTGGTTGTTTGTATATCACACATGTATTGATGTTTCCACTCGGTACAATTATAGCATGATATAAAACTTAATCATACTATATGAAATATGATAATAGTCCTTACTACTATTTGTCTCTAGGCATATTTCCAACACTAAGAACCACACCAAGCTCAGTAATGAACAGCTTCATCCATATCGCTTCTTGCGCAGCCTTCGAAGCAGCTATGTATTCCGACTTAGTTGAAGATTTAGCCACAACGCTTTGCTTGGCGCTCCTCTAGCTCACTACATCACCATTCAAGATAAATACGTATCCAGACGATGACTTCGAGTCATCTGGATCGTTGTTCCAACTAGCATCGGTGTAACTGTTTACAACAAGTTGTTCATCACCTCCATAAGAAAGAACCATATCCTTAGTCCTATTCAGGTACTTGAGGATATTTTTGACTATTGTCCACTGTTCCATTCCAGATCACTTTAATATCTGCTAGTCAAACTAACAGCGTGTGCTATATCCGGTCTTGTACACAGCATGGCATACATGACAGAGCCTATGGCCGAGGCATAGGGGATTTTACTCATCTTCTCTCTATCTTCTGCCGTAGCTGGACTTTGAGTCTTACTCAAGGTCTTACCTGGCAACATGGGCAAGAACCCTTTCTTGCTTTCTTCCATTATAAATCTGTTTAGAACCTTGTCCAGGTATGTACTTTATGAAAGCGCTATTAAGAGTCTTGATCTATCTCTATAAATCTTGATGCCTAAAATGTATGCCGCTTCGCCAAGATCCTTCATCGAAAAACTATTATTCAAATAGGCCTTGACACTTTCAAGAATTTCTATATCATGCCTAATCAATAATATGTCATCCACATATAGTATAAAGAATGCTACAGAGATCCCACTCACTTTCTTGTAGATACAAGCTTCTCCATAAGTTTGTATGAATCCAAAGTTTTTGATCACCTTATCAAAACATTGATTCCAACTCCGGGATGCTTGCTTCAGTCCATAAATGGAGCGCTCAAGCTTACACACCTTGTCAGCATCTTTAGGATCGACAAAACATTTGGGTTGTACCATATACAACTCTTCCTCAATGTCGCCATTAAGGAACGCCATTTTGACATCCATCTACCAAATATCATAATCAAAATATGCAGCGATTGCTAACAAAATCCTTACAGACTTTAGCTTTGCTACCGAAGAGAAGGTCTCATCGTAGTCAACTCCTTGAATTTGTTGGAACCCTTTCGCGACAAGTCGAACTTTTCGGAATACTCCGAAACCTTATAGAACCTCCATATGAATACTCTAGAACATTTCCGAAACCCAGAAAATGATCTCCATTATATGAATCATATCCTCCGGACAATTCCGGATATCCTCATGATATCCCGGATCCAATCCGAGACTCCGAACAACATTCGGTCTCGAACGCATATTCCATATCTACCTAAACAACATCGAACCTTAAGTGTGTCACCCTACGGTTCGCGAATATGTAGACATGATCGAGACACCTCTCCGATCAATAACCATCAGCGGGATCTGGAGATCCATAATGGCTCCCACATACTCAACAATGACTTCGTGATCGATAGAACCATTAACATATGAAACCAATTCCCTTTATCACATGATACTCTACTTATCCGAGGTTTGATCATCGGTATCTCCATACCTTGTTCAACCTCGTTACCGATAAGTACTCTTTACTCGTTCCGTGATATGTCATCCCTTGTGACCTAGTCACATGCTTGCAAGCTAATTAGATGAAATTCCATCGAGAGGGCCCAGAGCATATCTATCCGTCATATGAATGGACAAATCCTAGTCTTGATCCATGCGCTTCAACACATACTTTCAGAATTTTATAACCACCCAGTTATGAAGCAGCATTTGATGCCATCAAAGCACTCATCCGGTAATGGTGATTAACACAATCTCATGGTCGAAGGATTAGGTTACTATGTATTTGAAAGCTTATAGCAAAACAAACTTAATGACTTGATCTTATGATATGCTTACTATGGGTGCATGTCCATCACATCATTCTCCTAATGATATGATCTTGTTATCAATAACATCCAATGTCTGTGATCAGGAAACCATGATCATCTATTAATCAACAAGCTAGTCTTAACAAGGGGCTTACTAGGGACTCTTTTATGTTTACAAAACACACAAGTATTAGTGTTTCCTGATAATACAATTATAGCATGGGTTGTAAACATTCATCATAAACACAAATATATAATAATAACCTTTTTATTATTGCCTCTTGGGCATATCTCCAACACTATGAAGATCAACTTTATGTGTGAAGGGCATAAGGTGGTTAACCAAGTAAATAAGAATGTTGTGAATGGGGGAGCCACAAGGGGCAACCCCAATCACAAGTTTGCGAGAAAATCTAATCCATCCTATGTGCTATGTAAGGGCACCCAAGGATATGTGTATGCCAAATATGTTGTCCCTCGCAATGGTTATGCTTATAGGTGGTACTCAATTTGGGTACCAAAAGATCTTGTTGCTAATGCTAGGGGACCCATTACTCAATGGATTCCTAAATCAAAGAATTGACTTTGTAGGGGTATGCCTTCGGTGGTTCAAAATGGGTGTTTGATATTGGATGCACCAATCATATGACCTGAGGTAGAAGTGCGCTTGACCAATTCATTGAAGATGTCAACTCAATGTCAAGCATCACTTTTGGAGACAACTCTAAAGGAAAGGTACTAGGGTATGGCAAGTTGGTGGTCTCCAAGGCCTTAACCCTAGAGACCGTCATGCTTGTTGAGAACCTTGCTACAACTTACTTTCAATTAAACATGTTGAGGATGCCAGTTATGATTCGTATTTTTCGAGAACATTTGTGAAAGTCTTTAGGAGTGATAATCTCAAGTTTGTCCTTGTTGGATATGTGGAGGACGACCTTTACGTGGTCGAGCTCTCGCAAGAGAACCAATCTCTCTCCACATGTCTAATGGCCAAGGTTGACGAGGGATGGATTTGGCATCATCGCCTTGGCCACGTCAACATGAGAAATCTTAAACAACTCCTAAAAGGTGGGCATGTTGTTGGACTAACCAGTGTTTCTTTTGAGAAGGATCGTGTGTGTAGTGCTTGCATTTCCGGAAAGCAACGCGGGAAGAGTCATCCATCAATATCCAAGGTGGCCACATCAAGACCATTGGAGCTTCTCCATTTGGATCTCTTCAGGCCATCAACATATGACTCTCTATGGTGGAAGAAAGTATGGCCTTGTCATCGTTGATGATTATTCAAGGTTACTTGGGTCTTCCTTCTCAAGTCAAAGGATGAGACCTATAAGTAAGTCATGATGTTCGCCAAGCAAGCTCAACGTACCCATGAAGTGGAGATCAAGACTATCAACACCCGGCTTTTTAATCCTAGATGCCTGTTATGCCATACCTCGCAATCCCAGGAGTACCATTTTTGCGAGACATAACAGAATTGGTACCATAGTACATCATCCATTACAAACCATAATAAGGTCTTACAAATAAAAGATCGCATGATCCAGTCTTAATACAAATCAAGCAGCGGAAATTAAACATAGTAGGGGCTCCATCTTCAGGGTCACAGGCAATGCTGACGATGGGAGATGATCCTAGTTGTCGTAGACCTCCTGTTGTCCATCATCCTGTAGTCCTCCTCATAGTCTGGCCACGGGAATATCCAGTGACAAAGCCATGAGTACTCCTTAAGTACTCACAAACTATCACTAATAAGTAAGGTTGTTCTAGTAGGAATCTTAAGCTCTAGGTTTATTTGCAAAAAGGCAGGTTTATCTCATACATAGTTTAGAAGTAAAGAAAACTAAGTTAATGTTCTAAATCACTTAAGTGGGAACCTAGTTTTCATATTCACAACCCTGTGGTGGTCAAGTCAAAGTCATAGTTCAGCTCACAAGTCATTTTCAAAACATCTGACGATGGAACAACATGGCCACTCCAATTGTCCATGACCACGGATGTGGCTATTCGAATAGTTTGACACTATGCAGAGGTGGTACAATTTCACCACAAAATTCGATACATCTGTCAGGGATAACCCTGAATCATCATACTTAGTATGCAGATAATCAATCATAAACTTTCAATTACACACTCTAGTATAGGTACCTCCCCTATGAGCTTAGCCTCCCAGCCATGGCCATCTGCCAACCTAGGCACTACATAGGTGGACATTCACACTAACGAGGTAGCCTCAGCTCAACCTCTTTCCACGAGGGAACCCATACTAAGGCAAATAAACTTCCAGTTAATCCCTACCCAATTTAGGTATTGTGGTTGTACGGTAAAATTGGAATGGTATCGCATCCGAACGCAACCATCAGTTTTTATAAAGGGCTAAGGCTCATGCCTCAACATTTTCATCATCAATCTTTTTGTGTTTCTTAACACATGTCAAAACATCTCAATAGAATGAATCCTCATTCCAAGGTTTTCATAATCATTTTTACCAAGTATTCCCATCTAAAGTGATCAACTTTTATGCTTAGCACTAGCCACTAAAGTTGAGGGTATTCACTAATGAGGGTGCTAATCAAGTGTAAATATCCAACTCTAATCTCATACCTTGGAATGACATCTAAGTATAACTACTTAGGTCTAGTTTAATACTCTTTATGGTATCCATACTATTGATCTAATACTCATAAAGCACTAACTAAAAGTAAAGAACTTTGGTAAAGTAAAAGAATAAAGCTTGCAAGTAAAACTTGGGATTGGTATAGTCAAAGTTGTATAACCAAGTATGCCTAATGCATCTTTCTGAGGTTATCAAGTTGGCAAGTGTTAACTTGCATAGTTCTAGCTTGCAATTAATGTTAGCTTGCCTTGAGTAGTGCAGTGATTGAAGTTCTCCTCTTCTTCTTCTTGGTAGTACTCCTCCTCGTATCCCGAGTCGGTACTATCGTCCATAAATGAATACAAGGTACACAATAACCAAACAATACTTAACTATTTCTATTTAGCACACTAAGGCTCACACTTGATGATCTAGCATCATCACAATCATCACATGAAATAAAGACTTAATCTTGTTTATCTTATCTTAGAAAAGTAATTTCTACTCATTGAAAATACTTAAGATTTAATATTCTCCAATTAAAATATGGGATCATGTTGACACATGTCATCACCACATATTCTAATACATGGGAATGTGATTTAAAGTGTTGGTCATATTTTATAAAGTTTAAGATTATCATTTAATAGAATTAAAGTGACTAGAAATGCCTATATAACATTCTTTTGGTACTAGTCCAATGTCACTGCATGTAAACCTAAATATTTTTATATATTCAGATAGATCTTGTCAAATGTGATGTTTGAGACCTGGAATCAACTCAAAAGCATTTATGGTTGAATTTTGAAAAATGTTTGGAGTTGAAAAAGTCTATGTCTTGTTATTTTTACTATAGGTGATATCTAACTCCAAATGGTTTGAATCCAATGGGCTTGGATAGATAATTTGCATACCTTTCTAACTAAATTGGAATCATGCAATTTGGTTCAGTGAATCTCTTTGAATTGATTTTTAAATCTACTGACAGAAACTAGTTTTAACTAAAATGGAAAATAACTATTTGAATTTACAGGCCTGTGCGGGAAAGTAAACGGGCCGGCCCAATCTGCACAGCACGGTGAAGAGGGCTACTGATAGAGGGGTCCCACTAGTCAGAGACTCTATCTAACCGAAACGGTATCTTTAAAGCTAGGCCCTACGATTAGAACCTGTAACACCCTCGAATCAGCCCTATGCAAGTTTTAGCGCTTCCCGCCAAAACCCGCATAGAAACGATTCAAGGATGCCCACCAGGCACTTTCGTGCGGGTGCAAAACGAAGTAATACCATTACACATTAGTCCATGATGGAAACCACAGAACATATATATACAACAACGACTCCATGAGTCAAAAATACAGGTATACTATACAAAGATTCAAATCACCTTGAAAACGATAGAGCGTCCGACTACGGACAAGATGCAAATGGGTCTAAGAGCCCTGAAGAATAACCAACGGCGTCCATAACCCTGCCCAGGCCAAGCCGGAAGGGTAACCCTGCTAACGACGTCGATCTCAAACCTGCTAAAACAAAAGGGGTGCCGACGAAGGCAAAGGAAAAAGAGGAGCGTCAGTACTGAGGCCAGTACACGGCGAGGCTAGAATTCGGCGGCTCTCGCCTACATAGGTATGGCAGCAAAGCATGCACTAAACAACCTATAGAGACTCGATAAACTGTCGGCTATTAGAGAGAGATAAGAAAGACCTATTCGGAACCAAACTTATACTTACACCAATCATACCCATCCTGGTATTTTCCCCTCGAGACCAAACGAGGAAGTCAAGCCGAGGAACTCACACAGTTGGCAGTTTTATTTATTCCATTATAGTTGTAGCACTTACTAGTCAGATATAGATAAAATGAGTCATCCTGATAGCATAAGTAGTGGGCAGTTTTAGTTAACCATTCAGTTGTAGTTGCAGTACTTACTAGTCAGATACAATTAGCATGTGACATCCCAAACCCAGTAGTTTTTGGCACTTTTATTTCATTCCATTAGAGTTGCGATACTTACTAGGCAGGTATAACATGACATGATACACCCCAGTTCCACCAGTTATTGGCACTGTTATTATCCATTCCATTGTAGTGAAGCTGATTACTAGTCACATGTTAAGTCAAATTTATAACACTACTTTAGTTATGCTTGTCTATGATCGAGATACTGTGCTCCAAGTCGTCCATAACCACGGACACGGCTTTCAGAAAGATTTACCCTGCAGGGGTGCACAAATAGCAACACACACACGATCAACCTCGGAAAAACCAAATCAAAACCAAACAAGGCTTTCACGACAAAGCAATCACATGATTCATAAAATATTTCAGGGGGCCACCCCACTAAGCTACCCGCAACGAAGTTGGCCGGCTCCGGAACGGACCCAGGGTTTGTGACGACGACTATAAACGACTGGGAACCCGAAAGTGTGACTGGGCTTGTCGATACCGTGAAAACGTGGCACGATCCAAAACAGTACAGGTGCTCCACGCACAATCTTAAATAAAGCAGTAAAGCATGGCATAGGTACAAGATAGTAATAAAACCCCAAACTAGTTTGTGTCCCCAAGAAATAAGAAATTAATCAAGTTCTGGCTAAGGGGATTCATGGTCCCACATGCGGATAGTGCGATAGTCAAGGAACAGGTATCAAGTACTCGGGGTCCTACGGGACACAACTGAGCGTGGAAGAACCAAATAACATCTATTGCCCACCGATGCCTCTGCATTAGTTATATCTAGCAATTTCATATCAAGTTGTAATTAAAGCCATGATCATCTCCACCATTAAGAATCTCTATCATTAAGCATGTGTCAACCTTTTATCAACGGTGGAGCGACAACGACGCGAAGCAGCACCTGAGCAAGCAACTACGACTCGCAAGGCCGAATGTCTATCAATCAACAGGCAATAGGATGTGTCCAAGGTGATATAGAGGCTGCAAGGAATATAAATGGTGCACGGAAAATAAAGCATCGCAACAAGGATAGCAATAGATCAATAGGAGGAAGTAAAGACTATAAATGCAAAATAGGTAGAAAGGGGGAGAATGCTCGCCTGGGAAACACTGCCGACGAATCATATCCGGAGAACTTGTCGATACTCACCTCCACTCATCGGCCTAATCCGTGAAGAAGCAAACACTAGAAGAAACACCGAATGCACTATTTAATACCACGACAGAAGATCCGGCATGATTACGATATGATGTAGATGCGATGCAATTAGGAAGTATTAAGCGGAACCGGGGTCCCGACAATTAATTAAATGGTTCAAGTTATTTAACAACCCCGCAATTTAAATGTTGTATTAACAAGGCAACACATGGCATCGGTTCGCTACTCCAATTTAAATGGAGCCGATATAAGACTAGAATAACCCGCATATAGACTCCATATTTAATTATGAGGTGAATCGGCATAATGCCCCCATAACCACAAATATGTATGCAAGCATGAAGAATTTAATATGCGACAGTTGATAATGTCATATTATAAAAAATAGGGGCTTAGGGTCACACATCTGGGTTCGGAAGATCTTGGGTTCCGGGGGTTCGGGTCTGGGTCTCAGGGTTCCCAGACTCGACACGGGGTCGAACTTGGTCAAACATCTCAGGCGAGCGGGTGACAGCTCCGTGAAGATCTTGATGGTACAACTATGTTTGCCGATGGAGAGTTTGGGTCCGGACGAGCCTCCGGAAGACCTTGGCGAAAACCCTAGGTTGGAAAGCTCGCTGGCTTCGGGATCTCCGCATGGATGTAGCTCATGACAAGGTCAGTTGTGTAGCGCATGTGTTGTCCACACCCGCACGGGATCCTGAGACCGATGTGTCTGGGCCACCGAAGAGCCAACACCGACTTGTCAACACCAGGCACGGGGAAGAGCACAACGCCAACAGAACATGGCATACAGGGGCGCGACGAGAAGCTCTTGGGCACGGAGGATGGCGACAGGCGCGATGGCGTGGTTCCTCGTGCTTGTGGTCTAGCCGAGCTAGGATGAGCGCGCAGTGATGGTGGCCGGCGACACGGGACCTGGCGATGACGGCCCCCTGGCTCGCAGACGGAGGTGGGAAGGCGGCACTCGCAGCGGGGCATCTGGATGGCGCTGGGCGGTCGCAGAGGGTCGGGAAGGCATCGCTGCAGAGAGGTGGAGAGGCACCCGGGGCCAGCAAGGCGCGAGGATGGCGGTGGACGGCGACGCGTAGGTCGGCCTTTGGCGGAAGCCAGCACGGCCGTGGGAAGGGGTGTCTGCGGGAGGTTAGTGCGGCGAGGACGAGCAGAGAGGCTCAGGGTGCACGGCTTACATGAGCGACAACCACGGAGAAGGCGGCGAGCTCGACGGGCTCGCAGGGGCGCGGTGGCGGGCTCGGCGCGAACGCGGGGCGGCTCCGGGTCGAGCTCAGCAGCAGGGGGAGGAGGAGGCCGGCGGGGAGGCGTCCCGCGGAGCGGTGGAGGGCGGGGCGCACGGAGACGGGGTCAAGGGAGGCGGAGCTGAGCCGGAGGAGCTCCGACGAGACGAGGCCTGCGCTGCGGGAGGAGGCGTTGCAGATGGTGGCGGCGGTTGACGAAGGGGAGAGGACGGAGGGAGGCCGACGAAGGCGATGGGTGCGAGGTGGCTAGCTGACGAAGGAAGGCGAGGAAGGGGGTCGCGGGGCAGCCGGCGACCGGGAATTTCAAGGCAGAGGAGGAGAAAGCAGCGGGGGCCTGCGAGCGGCAGCGGGTGGGGATCGAGGAAGACGTGAGGATTGCGGGTGGGTCGGGAGGAGCTCGTCCGTTTGGGACCGAGAGCGGAGAGCGGGAGCATGCACGCGAGCTGTGTGCCTGTCGTGCAGCGCCCCGGGTCGGGCGAGGATACGATGATGGGGTGGTCGGTTGGAGGCGGGTGGAGGCGTGATAGGCTAGGTGGTGTGGGGCACGTGGGGTGGTTGGAGCGGGGCTAGCGGGGGTGTTGGGGAAACGCGTCCAGGTGGCGGCGGCTGGGAGGAGGGGTTGGGGGTTTTAGGGTTAGCTGGTTTTTGTCTAGCTAGGGTTAGGGTCTTGTTAGACTAGGGTTTGGAGGTGGCCGGCAGAGCTTTCGGGCCTGGCGGGCTGCCTCCTAAAAACAACTTAAGAATTTTATTTATTTAAAACAGGGCTTCTGTAAATCGTTTTTAGACAAAACAAAATATTCCGGACAAGCCTGGTGTTTTTGATTTGAATTAAAGACGGGGTATTTAGAAAACAAAAATAGACTTTTCGAAAATAGTTTTAGAAAAAACCATGCATGATGATGACGATGCTCCAATGCAATGTGGCATGATGGCATGAGCATGCAGTCATGATGATGCAATGCACAAAACACAACGATTTTCTAGTAGTGATTTTACCGGGGTGCTACAGAACCTGATCTAATGACTGAGGTTCATCATCGACAACGAATAACTCCGACAAGGTATGAACCCTAATGCGGCGGTGGGGGTCATGTGAGGCTCACCTGGGCTCCAGCTAGGGTCGGCGATGGGGGCGAACGACGTTGTAGATGATAGCGGTTCGAACAGTGGTCGTGGCGGCTCCTAGGGCAGCTCCAATCAACGGCTCCTCTTCTCCTCTGCAGCGGCGGACTCCGGCCAAATTCGGTGATGCGGTGCTCGCCTTGCTCCGGGGAGAGGTGTGGGAGGCTCTGTGAGGAGTGGGGAGGGTGATGGGGTGGTGAATTGAGGTGGAGGGGGTCTCTATTTATACACCTGCGAAGGGATAGAGCGGGATGGCTCGGGCTTGGTGGTGACGATGATACATGGGTCTAGCGGCGTGGCCGAGTGTAGTGGGCGAGGCGGTGCTCCCTGGCGGTCATCACGGGCTTAATGGTGCGGCACGAGGTGGTCGAGAATGGTCGGGCGCAGGCGGTGCTCTACGCGGAACTGGCGGTGTTCAAGACGGCGCACAGGGGCTATGGGTCGCGTGGCGGCGAACGGGGATGTCTAGGAGCTAGCTATGGTCATGGCGAGTGTGTGCATGCGCGGAGGGGGCGACGCACGGCGCATGCGAGATGGTCGGCTGCGGCACTCTAGCACGCTCTCGCCACGGCACAGAGAAAGTTGGCGCGACGGTTTTCTAGTGGTCCATGGCCTGGCTGCGGTCAAGGGCTAGATAGGGGGTGGCGGTGGATGGTGGCCTGCCTGCTAGACATCATGGACGAGGGCGGCATGGTCTCTGGCAAGCGGTCCATGGTCGGCTGGCATGGCAAGCTCCGGGCAGCGCTGCACTGGCCCAACGGCAAAGAGGGGGTGCATGTATGCCGCTGCTGTGTGTTGGGGGAGACCAGGGAGTGAAGAGGGGATAGTGGGGTGAGTAATCACTTCTCAAACAGTGAAGTTAGACATTAATTGATCTATGTCTGCCAGGTGTTTTGATCTTATGCTTGAGTGTCTCTAGTTGCTTGGGTTTGCCAAGGTGAATTGATTTGAGTGGTTTGTGCAAAATGGTGATCTTGCCATATGAACTTGATTCAATTTTGAATTGTCCTTTAAATATATTTGAAAATAGTTTCTGTGAGTTTGTAAAGTGGGCTTGGGTTCACTTTTACTTGGTCTAGCAAGGGGTGAAAAGAAGTGGAAATGTTTCTGTTAGAAATCTTTTACTAGGAACACTCAAAGTGGTGTAGTGGTTAAATTTGGTCAAAATGACCATTTGATCATATGATTCATATTTGAATTTCCTTTCTTTGGATTTTGTTTGTAATTGGCCTAGATGATGTAGTATTCATCTTTAAACCATTCCTTATCATTTGTAGCAATCAAACATGGCAATTGCACTCATTCATACACTAATGCAAAACACACATACACTCATATTAAATTTGATACTAAAAGTTTTTGTTAACCCTAAACTTGGGTGATTAGAACTTGATAATCTTGATTCGTATTTTTGGGGTGTTACAAACCTTCCCTCCTTAAAAAAAATCTCATCCCGAGATTCAAGAAAAACTAGGAACTAAAGAGATTTGGAAACTCAGTCCTAATGTAATCTTCTCGCTCCCAAGTAGCTTCTTCTTCAGTATGGTTACTCCACTAGATCTTGAGAAACTTGATACTCCGGGTCCTATTGGTTCTGAAGGCTTCTTCCAAAATACAAATGGGTACTTCACGATACGTTAGATCCTTGGTGATATCTATGGCTCGGTGATCGATGTTCTTGAACACTTCGGTCTTCTCCGGAACTTCTAGGCTTTGCGAAGTAATGAGATATGGAACACATCATGTATGGCTGACATCTCCTCTGGCAGTTCCAGTTGATATGATACTTCTCCTCGGTGATTCAAAATCTTGAAGGGTCCAATATATCTGGGGGCTAACTTCCCTTTCAGATGAAAACGTTGCATTCCCTTCAAGGGTGACACTTTGAGATACATAAAATCTCTGACATTGAAGGTCAGGTCTTAACGTCTCTTGTCAGCATAACTCTTCTGTCTAGATTGGGCGGTCTTGAGGTGTTCAAGGACATGGTGAATCTTCTCTTCGGCTTCTCGTAGGATGTCGGGTCCGAAAATCTGACTCTCTCCTACTTGCGACCAATTCAAGGGGGTACGACACTTCCTTCCATACAGAAATTCAAATGGGGCCATTTGAAAACTGGCTTGATAACTGTTGTTGTATGAGAATTCTACGAAAGGCAGACAATCTTCCCATTTTGATCCATATTCTAGCACACAAGCTCTCAACATATCTTCTAATATTTGGTTTACTCTTTCAGTTTGTCCATCGGTCTGCGGGTGATAAGCTGTGCTGAAATTCAACTTGGTTCCAAATCCTTCTTGACTTTCTGCCAAAATCTTGAGGTAAACTGGGTTCCTCAATCCGATACTATGGGCTTAGGGGTTCCATGCAAACTTATGATCCTAGCAATGTACAGCTCTGCTAGCTTCGAACTCTAGTAGGTAGTCTTGACAGGTATAAAATGGGCTACCTTGGATAGTCTATCAACTATGACCCAAATAGAGTCATTTCCCCTACTAGAAGTAGGCAAACCGGTGATAAAACCCATTCCGACAGAATCCCATTTCCATTCTAGAATCTGCAATGGTTGCAAAAGTCCTGCGGGTCGCTGATGTTCCGCTTTGACTCTTTGACAGATATCACACTTGGCGATGTAGCTTCCGATTTCTCTCTTCATCTTGTGCCA
The DNA here is from genome assembly GCA_910589775.1 of Avena eriantha. Classification (NCBI taxonomy): domain Eukaryota; kingdom Viridiplantae; phylum Streptophyta; class Magnoliopsida; order Poales; family Poaceae; genus Avena; species Avena eriantha. The sequence goes on along the minus strand of OU342746.1, from coordinate 86,143,810 downwards.
CCAAAATTGCTCCTTCAAATCCTGATACATCTTTGTTCCTCCGGGATGGATAGAATAAAGAGTATCATGAGCTTCTTACATGATAACTTGCTTTTTCTCGGAATCTGCTGGCACACAAATACGTCCTTTGTACCACAAAACTTCTTCTTCATCTTCGGTGAATCTGGGTACCTTCCCTATACCGATAAGATGCTTGATTCCATCGATACTTGCATTTCCTTTCTGGGCCTCCTTGATCTGACTGACCAAAGTGGGTTGAAGTTCTATGCTAGCTAAAAATCCTTTGCTAACTAGCTCCGTTCTAAACTGCTCCAACTCTTCATGCAAACTTGGCTGGGCTTATTTAATCATGGTGTTCAATCTACACGGCAATCTGCTAAGAGCATCCGGGTGATAGTGGATGTCAAGGTCATAATCCTTGATTAACTCTATGCATCTCCTTTGCCTCATATTCAGCTCCTTCTGGGTGAAAATATACTTCAGACTCTTCTAATCCAAATAAATCTCACAGCGGTTATCCATAGGGTAATGACGCCATGTCTTAAAGGCTAAAAATACGGCTGCTAGTTCAAGGTCTTGGGTAGGGTAGTTTTTCTCATGTTGCTTCAGTTGTCTAGACAGGTATGCTATGATTTTGCCTTCTTGCATCAACACACATCTGAGACCAATCTTGGATGCATCACAATACACCTCAAAAGGCTTCTTGATATCCGGCATAATCAGAATTGGGGCTGAAATCAATCTCTTATTGAGCTCTTGAAAACTTGCTTCACATTTGTCCATCCATTCAAACTTCTTATCTTTCTTCAACAGTTGGGTCATTGGTCTTGCGATGCTCGAAAATCCTTCAACAAACTTGCGGTAATATCCCGCTAATCTGATAAATGCGTGAACTTGGGTTTGAGTGGTTGGGGCTTTCCATTCTTCAACATCTTTGATCTTGGCGGGATCGACAGCGACTCCTCTTGCCGACACAATATGTCATGGGAATCCTACTTCCTTCAACCAGAACTCACACTTGCTAAACTTAACATACAACTGATGCTCTCTAAGGGTTTCAAGCATGGTCCTCAGGTGTAGCCCATGGTCTTCTTCTGACTTTAAATAGATCAGAATATCGTTGATAAAAACAATGACAAACTTATCCAGGAAGTTCATAAAAATCTTATTCATGAGATTCATGAAATAAGCGGGGGCGTTGGTTAATCCAAAAGACATGACCGTATACTCATACAATCTATATCTAGTGGTAAAGGTGGTCTTTGGAATATCCGTTGCATGAATCTTGAGTTCATGATAACCAGTTGTAAGATCAATCTTAGAAAACACTCTGGCACCAGTCAACTGGTCAAACAGATCCTCTATCTTCGGCAGTGGGTACTTGTTCTTGATGGTGACATCATTCAGCTTCCGGTAATCCGTACATAAATAGTTACCTCCATCTTTCTTATCCACAAACAAAACAGGCGATCTCCATGGCGATGCGCTTGGTTGAATAGGACCTTTCTCCAGCATAGCATCAAGTTGTTTCTTCAGCTCCACTAATTCAGATGGGTTCATACTATAAGGTCTTTGAGCTATGGGTCTAGTTCTAGGAATTAGTTCAATGATGAACTCGATATCCCGATCTGGGGCATACCGGGCAATTCATCTGGGAATACGTCGAGGTATTCATAGACTACTCTGACTTGGTCTAGGGTTGGTTGGGATAGACTCTTGTTGCATTTCAATTGACAGGGAAACGTCTTAGATACATGCTCTACTGATACTCCAGAGCTACTGGTCATGGTTATGGCTTTCTTGGCACAGTCAATTAATCCTTTACGACATCCAATCCATTCCTAGTACTACTTCCAAACCTTTGGTTCCAAGTACTATTAGATTAGAATAAAAATCTATTACGTGAATTTTGATAGGTACAACCTTGCAAATTTTTGTAGCTTTGGTGGTTGAACCAGGTATTTGAACTATCATAACATGCTTCAATTTTGTTGGTTGAATCTTACTAGTGCATGAAAATTCTTCTGTAACAAACGAGTGCGATGCTCTAGAATCAAACAACACTCTTGCAAATACTGAGAAACAGAAAACATACCCAGCAAGACATCTGGCGCTTCCTGGGCTTCTTCAGCATTCATGTGAAACAGACGGCCGTTGCGGTTGAGCGAGTTCCCTTGGGAAAATCTCCTTCCCGGCTGAACACAGCGTTGCTGTTGAGCGGGTGCATACACATTGGTGGCTGCTGCAAGCTTCTTGGGGCACTCGTTGGAGTAGTGACCCTTGAATCCGCATTCAAAGCAAGTAATCAGAGACTTGTCTTTTCCTGCAATAGGCACAACATTGCTTCCAGTCCTTGGGGCAGTATTGTTGTTGTTGGACTTGGGCGGTGCACGGTTGAAGTTATTGGAGTTATCGGGGTTGTTGTTGTGGTTTCCTCCAGACTTCAGGTTTCCTCCGCTACGATTGGGATAGTTTGGACGGGACATAGGGGTATGTTGTTTCTTGGGGCATATCATGCAGACGGGTTAGGGCGATACTTCTGAGTATTGTGGGATCTAGTCTGGTGCATCATCCTGCGCTTGCGATTGTCATTGGCTTGGTTTATCTTCCCTTCCGTCTAAATGGCAGAGTGTACTAGCTCTTCTAGATCTGCAAAACGGATGTTGACTAACACAGTCTACATCTCATCATGGAATCCATTCGGGAACTTTTCCTTCTTCTTTGCTTCGGTGTTAATCTCATCAGGGGCATATCTAGCTAGGGACATAAATTTGTCACGGTATTCAACTACCGGCATCCTTCCTTTCTTCAGTTCCCTGAACTCATCCCTCATCCTAGTGACCAAACCTTGGGGCACATGGGTGCGGCTGAACTTCATCTTGAATGCTTCCCAAGTCACACGGGTGCTATTCCACCAGGCTCTTGCATCTCCTGCCAGATAATGGGTGGCAAACAGTACTTTCTCATTGGCTTCAACTCCTGCAACCTCCAGGTTGTTCTCCATGGTTTGCAGCCAGTCATCAACATCTAAGGGATCCTCAGAGTTATTAAAGATAGGTGGGTTGGTATTCTGAAAGTTTTTGAGCTTGGATCCATGGTGATCCTGGTTTCTGTGACCTTGATTATTGTGGGCCATCTGAGCTATCTGTTGAAGAGTGGCTAGGTTGGCTTGGCATTCGTCTCTACTAGCTTCACAGTCAAAAACTAGCATTTGCAGAATCTGCAGCATTGGGTCCTAAGATGAGCTGCTTCCTCCAAGATTTCCACGAGTCATCTAAAGATTGAGATAGATAATGAGATAAGAGGGAAATTTCTAAGGTTCATAGTTTTGTCTCAAAAGCTTTAAACCTTGAGTTTGACTCCGGTTTTGCAAACTAACAACTTCGTATCATTCATTCATTCAAAGCACACCATACAAACACACACCACACACAAATAGAAAACAGATGGTTTTAAGAACCATTCTATGAAACTATGATACAGTGGGACCGGTACAACTCACTCCTACTGTAGTGCTCAAGTGCATCTAATCATCATCAATGAAGTCGGAATCATCATCATCAGTGTAGAACTCCATGGCATCATCCTACAGGTAGTCGTTGTCATCACTGAGGTAAGAGTAAAGATCTCCCTGGATATCTTCACCTTCCTCCTCCTTCACTTCAAGCTGGATTTCCTTTTCACGAATGGTCTTCTCGAGAGCGGCCACCTTCTTGCGAAGACGATCGATGGTGCGATCCTTATTGTCGCGTTGATGAAGAAATTATTGGCGCTCCTTGGCGAGAACGGCGAGGGTCTGGTCCTTCTTGACTGCAATGGCATGGTTGTGGTTGGCGTAGGTGCGAGCGTTGTCCAACTCCTTCTGCCTATCATACAACATGAAGTCAAGATTGTACACCTGGTGCTTCAGCTCCGGGTGTCCTGGCATCTCCAAGGGCATTCCCATAGAATCATGCCTTGCGTAGTGAGCAAAGCGAGTTCCCTGGATCTGGTTGATGTTTTGCCCACACAGACGGGCAAGAGCTTCATGCATAGCCCTGGCTAATCCATCTAGCCAGTTGTTCTGTCGCAAGGTGAATTGGATCTTCTCAGAAGTGGGTGCTTCCATCTTGCCTCTAACATCTACAACTATCAGCCATTGTAGATCTCCTCCTACGTGATCGTTGAGTTGTGCCCTGAAGAACTCCGGGTGCGGGCGCTCGAGATACTCTGATAGTGCATCTAGATCCCTCTGAAAGATCAGGTGGCCTCTATTGCCCAGCTGGTAGAACTTGCAATACTGAACTTCCATCTATAAGAATTTAGGGTGACCAAGTTAGTGAGGTGATCAAGTGTGTCTAATTTTATATAGAGTTGCAAGAATTTTTGAGGAACATTAAATTTTCATAAATACTCACTTCTTTTCTTTTGAAACTAAGTTTTTGTTCGGGCGTCCATTCTAACTAGGGTATCCTATGGTCAGGATGGCTCTGATACCAACTCGTCAACACCCAGATTTTTAATCCTAGATGCCTATTATGCCATACCTCGCAATCCTAGGATTACCATTTTTGCGAGACATAACAGAATTGGTACCATAGTACATCATCCATTACAAACCATAATAAAGTCTTACAAATAAAGGATCTCATGATCTAATCTTAATACAAATCAAGCAGCGGAAATTAAACATATTAGGGGCTCCATCTTCAGGGTCACAGGCAATGCTGACGATGGGAGATGATCCTAGTTGTCGTAGACCTCCTGATGTCCATCATCCTGGTAGTCCTCCTCATAGTTTGGCCACGGAAATAGGCAGGGACAAAGCCATGCGTACTCTTTAAGTACTCGCAAACTATCACTAACAAGTAAGGTAATTCTAGTAGGAATCTTAAGCTCTAGGTTTATTTGCAAAAATCCAGGTTTATCTCATATTGAGTTTAGAAGTAAAGAAAACTAAGTTAATGTTCTAAATCACTTAAGTGGGAACCTAGTTTTCATATTCACAACCCTGTGGTGGTCAAGTCAAAGTCATAGTTCAGTTCACAAGTCATTTTTAAAACATCTGATGATGGAACAGTATGGCCACTCCAATTGTCCATGACCATGGACAGCTATTCGAATAGTTTGACACTCTACAGAGGTGGTACACATTCACCACAAAATTCGATTTCCCTGAATCATCATACTTAGTATGCGGATTATCAATCATAACCTTTCAATTACACACTCTAGTATAGGCACCTCCCCTATGAGCTTAGCCTCCCAACCATGGCCATCTGCCATCCTGGGCGCTGCATAGGTGGACATTCACACTCACGAGGTAGCCTCAGCTCAACCTCTTTCCACGAGGGAACCCATACTAAGGCATATAAACTTCCAGTTAAGCCCTACCCAATTCAGGTATTGTGGTTGTACGGTAAAATTGGAATGGTATCGCATCCAAACCCAACCATTAGTTTTTATAATGGGCTAAGGCTCATGCCTCAACATTTTCATCATCAAATATTTTTGTGTTTCTCAACACATGTCAAAACATCTCAATAGAATGAATCCTCATTCCAAGGTTTTCATAATCATTTTTAACAAGTATTCCCATCTAAAGTGATCAACTTTTATGCTTAGCACTAGCCACTAAAGTTGAGGGTATTCACTAATGAGGGGGGCTAATCAAGTGTAACTATCCAACTCTAATCTCATGCCTTGGAATGACATCTAAGTATAACTACTTAGGCATAGTTTTATACTCTTTATGGTATCCATACTATTGTTCCAATACTCATAAAGCACTAACTAAAAGTAAAGAACTTTGGTAAAGTAAAAGAATAAAGCTTGCAAGTAAAACTTGGGATTGGTATAGTCAAAGTTGTATAACCAATCATGCCTAATGAGTCTTGCTTACGTTATCAAGTTGGCAAGTGTTAACTTGCATAGTTCTAGCTTGCAATTAATTTTAGCTTGCCTTGAGTAGTGTAGTGATTGAAGTTCTCCTCTTCTTCTTCTTGGTCGTACTCCTCCTCCTCGTATCGCGGGTTGGTACTATCGTCTATAAATGAATACAAGGTACACAATCACCAAACAATACTTAAATATTTCTATTTAGCACACTAAGGCTCACACTTGATGATCTAGCATCATCACAATCATCACATGGAATAAAGACTTAATCTTGTTTATCTTATTTTAGAAAAGTAATTTCTACTCATTGAAAATACTTAAGATTTAGTATTCTCCAATTAAAATATGGGATCATGTTGACACATGTCATCACCACATATTCTAATACATGGGAATGTGATTTAAAGTGTTGGTCATATTTTATAAAGTTTAAGATTATCATTTAATAGAATTAAAGTGACTAGAAATGCCTATATAGCATTCTTTGGTACTAGTCCAATGTCACTGCATGTAAACCTAAATATTTTTATATATTCAGATAGATCTTGTCAAATGTGATGTTTGAGAGTTGGAATCAACTCAAAAGCATTTATGGTTGAATTTTGAAAAATGTTTGGAGTTGAAAAATTCTATGTCTTGTTATTTTTACTAGGTGATATCTAACTCCAAATGGTTAGAATCCAATGGGCTTGGATAGATAATTTGCATACCTTTCTAACTAAATTGGAATCATGCAATTTGGTTTAGTTAATCACTTTGAATTGATTTTTGAATCTACTTACAGAAACTGGTTTTAACTATAATGGAAAATAACTATTTGAATTTACAGGTCTGCGCGGGAAAGTAAACGGGCATGCCCAATTTGCACAGCACGGCGTAGAGGGCTATTGACAGAGGGGTCCCACTAGTCAGTGACTCTATCTAACCGAAACGGTATCTTTAAATCTAGGCCCTATGATTAGAACATGAGCTAACGGCTGAGGTTCATTATCGACGACAAACATCTCCGGCGAGGTCTGAACCCTAACACGGTGGTGGGGGTCATGTCAGGCTCACCTGGGCTCTAGCTAGGGTCGGCAAAGGGGGAGAACGACGTTGTAGACGACGGCGGTTCGAACGGTGGTCGTGGCGGCTCCTTGGGCGACTCCAATCAACGGCTCCTCTTCTCCTCTGCAGCGGAGGACTCCGGCCCAATTCCAGCGATGCGGTGCTTGCCTTGCTCTGGGAAGAGGTGTGGGAGGATCTATGAGGAGTGGGCAGGGTGATGGTGTGGTGAATTGAGGCGGAGGGGGTCTCTATTTATACACCGGTGAAGGGATAGAGCGGGATGGCTCAGGCTCGTCGGTGACGACGATACATGGGGCTAGCGGCGTGGCTGAGGGTAGTGGGTGACGCGGTGCTCCCTGGCGGTCATCACGGTCTTAATGGTGCGGCACGGGGCGGTCGAGAATGGTCGGGTGCGGGCGGTGCTCTACGCGGAGCTGGCGGTGTTCAAGACGGCGCACGGGGGCTACGGGTCGCGCAGCGGCGAACGGGGATGTCTGAGAGGTAGCTATGGTCATGGAGAGTGTGTGCACGCACGGAGGGGGCGATGCACGGCGCATGCGAGATGGTCGACTGCGGCGCTCTGGCGCGCTCTCGCCACGGCGTAGAGAAAGTGGGCCCGGCGGTTTTCTAGTGGTCCATGGCCTGGCTGCGGTCAAGGGCTAGATAGGGGTGGCAGTGGATGGTGGCCTGCCTGCTGGACATCATGGATGAGGGTGGCGTGGTCTCTGGCGAGCGGTCCATGGTCGGCCGAGTGTCAAGCTCCGAGTGGCGCTGCACTAGCGCAACGGTAAAGAGGGGGTGCGTGTCTGGCGCTGCTGTGTGTTGGGAGAGACCAGGGGAGTGACAAGGGGGTAGCGGGGTGAGTGATCACTGCTCAAAACAGTGAAGTTAGGAAGTAATTGATCTGTGTCTGCAGGTGTTCAACTAAATTGCCATAAGAATTTAAATTTGAAATTTTTGAATGAAATTTTATGAGTGTTTTTATCTTATGCTTGAGTGTCTCTGGTTGCTTGGGTTTGACAAGGTGAATTGATTTGAGTGGTTTTTGCAAAATGGTGATCTTACCATATGAACTTGATTCAATTTTGAACTATCCTTTAAATAGATTTGAAAATAGTTTATGTGAGTTTGTAAAGTGGGCTTGGATTCACTTTTACTTGGTCTAGCAAGGGGTGAAAAGAAGTGGAAATGTTCCTTTTGGAAATCTTTTACCAGGAACACTCAAAGTGGTATAGTGGTTCAATTTGGTCAAAATGACCATTTGATCATATGATTCATATTTGAATTTTCTTTCTTTGGATTTTGTTTGTAATTAGCCTAGATGATGTAGTATTCATCTTTAAACCATTCCTTATCATTTGTATCAATCAAACATGGCAATTGCACTAATTCATACACTAATGCAAAACACACATACACTCATATTAAATTTGATACTAAAAGTTTTTGTTAACCCTAAACTTGGGTGATTAGAACTTAATAATCTCGATTAGTATATTTGGGGTGTTACAAAGACCATTAGGAACTACAATGGCACCAAATTCAAAAACTACACCATGCAAGAGTTTGTTCAAGATGAGGGGATCAAGCATGAATTCTTGGCTCCATATACCCCTCAACAAAATGGTGTTGTTGAAAGGAAGAACTGAACTATCGTTGAGATGGCATGAACAATGTTGGGTGAGTTCAAGTCACCCCACAACTTTTGGGGAGAAGCCATCGCTACCACGGTTCACTACTCGAACTCGCTCTTCCTCCGAGATCCCTTTGACATGACTCTGTACAAGATTCTCAAAAAGAACAAGTCCAACGTCAACTACTTCTGCGTCTTTGGGTGCAAGTGCCTCGTCAAGAACAAGAAAGAAAATCTTGGTAAATTCAAATCTAGAACTATAGAGGGTATATTGGTTGTTTATGTGAAAAACTATCATGCCTATAGATACTACAACAAAACCAATGATTGTGTTGAAGTATCTTATGACGTGGAGTTTTTGGAGGATAATGGCCACCAAGAGAGGCAAGTTGTTCCACGTGTTATAGGTGATGGATATTCTTCTCAAGTCATCAAGTTGATGGGAATTAGGCATATTTTGCCCACCGATATCATATCCATGATCAAGAAGTTGATGGGGGAGGATCAAGCCCAACTCAAGAAGAGCCTGGCTCTACTCAAGTTGAACCATCAATTGCACCACAATACGAACAACTCCCGCAAACCGAAGAACAAGAACCAAGCCCTCAACCCGTTGAGCAAGACCAAGAAGACGAACAAGTTTCTCAAAACCAAGTTCAAGCTCAAGAAGTTGTCAATGATTAAGGACAAACAAAAGATGAATTTGTGGATCATGACGGGACAATCTAGAAGATCAAGTCCACCTCTTTTGCAAGTGGACTCCAAGTCAATAATATACTTGGAAGTATACCAAGAGGAATCAAGACCCACAACAAGAAGAATCATCTCACTACCTTTTGTGTCCATCATGTATTTGTGTCCAACTTTGAGCCACTCAAGGTCCATGAAGCTTTGGAGGATCCGGATTGGGTCGTTGCCATGCAAGAACTCGAGTGCTTCACCCGCAATGAAGTTTGGTCTCTTGTGGAGAGGCATAAAGATCATCGCATCAATGTCATTGGGACCAAATGGGTATTCAAGAACAAGCAAGATGAGAACATAATCATCACAAGAAACAAATCAAGGTTAGTGGCGCAAGGGTATGCCCAAATAGAAGGTGACTATGAGGACACCTTTGCGCCTGTTGCTCGCCTTGAAGCTATCCATCTCTTGCTTGCATATGCATCTTTTCATAACTTCAAGCTTTATCAAATGGATGTGAAAAGTGCATTTCTTAATGGTCCGTTGAAAGAGGTGGCATATGTAGCTCAACCCTTGGGTTTTAAAAACACACGCTATCCCAACCATGTGTTTCTGCTCCATAAGGCGCTCTACGGACTAAAGCAAGCTCCTCGTGCTTGGTATGAGCACCTTAGGATTTCTTACTCATGGACGGTTTTAGCATGGGTAAGGTCGATTCCACCCTTTTCTCCAAACGGCTTAAAGGGGTGGCTTATTTATTGTTCAAATTTATGTTGATGATATTATCTTTGGTGGAACTAACGAATCTCATAACAAAGCTTTTGCCAAGTTGATGACCAAGAAATTTAGGATGTCCATGATGGGGTAGTTGAAGTATTTCCTAGGCTTCATTGTGAAGCAACTTGCTCAAGGCACCTTCATCTCCCAAGAGAAGTACGTGAAGGACATGCTCGCAAAGTTTGAGATGACCAATGCCAATCCCATGAAGACTCCCATGCCACTCAATGGGAAACTTGGTCTTAGAGAAGGTGAGAAGGACGTGGACCAAAAGGTATATCACTCCATGATTGGATCCTTTCTCAACCTTTGTGCTTCTAGGCCAGATATCATGTTAAGTGTTGGAATGTGTGCTTGTTTTCAATACTCTCCCAAGGAGTTCCACTTGATGGCAGTCAAATGGGTTTTTAGCTACCTTGTTATCACTCCTACACTCAGGCTTTGCTATCCAAAGGGGTCAACCTTTGAGCTTGTTGGCTATTCGGATTCCGATTGGGCCGGTGATAAGGTTGACCGGAAGTCGACCTCTAGGTCTTGCCAATTCCTTCGCCGGTCGTTGGTGAGTTGGTCATCCAAGAAACAAAAATCCACCGCCCTATCCACCGCTAGAGCCGAATACATTTCCGCAGCATATTGTTGCGCTCAATTGTTATGGATGAGGCAAACCTTGAAAGACTATGGTGTGTCTCTTGGTACGGTTCCTCTTCTATGTGATAATGAAAGAACAATAAAGATCGCCAATAACCCTTTCCAACATTGTCACACCAAACATATTGAGATCTGCCACCACATCCTACGTGACCATGTCACAAATGGTGATATCAATCTCACTCATGTGGGAACGATGTTCCAATTGGCAGATATTTTAACAAAGCCTTTGGATGAAGCCTGTTTTGTCATGTTGAGGCAAGAACTTGGTATTCTAGATCCTAAAAACTTGGATTGATTTACTTCTTGCATTATATTCTTGCCCTTAACTTGCTATGTAGCCTAGTCGTGCAACACATATGGGGATAGTCATCCTACCATGTTTTTGTTTGATGCATACCTATGTGTGTGATATTAATTGATATCGTGTGATGCTATGGGTCCAGGCATCTATCTTTGAGGATCCATGACATAGGGGAAGAAACCCCCGCCAACCATCGGCTTCTCTTTTGACTCTTACCATGTGTGGATCTTGATATTCTCGAATCATGCCTATTGTTGTTATTTAGTGTTTGATTTAGGTTGTTTTCCACTAGGCATGCCTAGATCACCTACTTCATTTACCCCTTTGGAGTCTAATATCTTCTTCTACATGCACATGCCATTCTCTAAAAATTTCTGTTTTCTGAAAAAAATTTGGAGATTATTGTGGAAATTCAGGTATGTGGCCCGGTTCAACCGATTCCAGGACCAGACCGTCCGATTCCCATCCCAGTTACAACCAAGTCTATTCTGAACTACAAACAAAGAGTTCTTGAATGAACTTCGGTGGCTAGTCCGGTTTCAAACTGAGTGCTCTAATTCTAGAGCCGGTTGACCGGACTCCCAACAAAATCTTCCTCATGAACACCTGTTTACAAATTTTGTTTTAAGTTTGCTTTTCTGGCCTGTAAACCGACCGGTCTGGTCTGGATCCCGGTTGAACCGGATTCTACACCAGGATATGGAATGTCTTTCTCCTTCTTCTTCCTGCCCCCCTCCATCAGTTACCTTTTTCACTCCCCCAACCCTCTCTCTCTCTCTCTCTCCATTGCCACCCCTCCCACCTTCCCCTCCTCACCTAGGGTGATTCCACCCCTAGGATCCATAGATAGGCCCACCAATTCGCGTATAAGGACCTTTGGAGGCTCTCCACTGAAGGAATCTCTACATCTCGCGGTGCTTTGGGGGAATTTTGTGTTCTTTCTCCTCAAGGGCTTTTTGGTGCTTTCCTCCACGAAAATCCATGTCCTTGGGTAATCCCTTGCTCCCCTCCCTTGTGCTTTGCAAATCCCCATGGTTTGCTATACATCTTGATGGATTTGACAAGTTAGGGTTCCACCATTGTCCTTGTATGCCAACCACGTCAAACCACGGCCTCTTTTAATTTCATCGAAGATGATGAAGATGCTTGCATTTGCAAGAAATTAAGTGGGAGTGCTGAGACATATTTCTAATACACTATGTAGAGTACATATTGTTGATTGGAAATGATGTATCTTTTATTGACACGGGTTAATAATTTCATTAAAATTGGATTTCGATGAAAGACTTGGGTAAAACCAGAATATTTGGCAGTAATGTCTATATGGATAGATTGAGGCGCTAATATGGTCATGCCATACGTACATATATGAGATATTGAATGAGTTTTATATGGAAACGACAAGAAAGGTTCTTACTGCATGGAAAGGATTGAATCAAGATTCAAGTGTATCGACACTTGGTGAGTGAAATCACATGAATATTTTTGATCAATAATACCGATATATGTACATATCCAGATATGTCCTATGCTCTAAATGTTGTGAGAATATACTGGAATGATTCATAAGATGATCACTCGACGATAGTAAAGATATTCTTATGAGCTTTGGAAGAACTAAGAATATATCATGTATAAGTGACAAATAGTCAAAGTAGTTCATTGTAAAGTGTTACACTGATACTAGTTTGTCACAAGATACAAATTAGATTTATCTCAATTTAAACTATGGGTGGCACAATGTAATGGAAAAGGAGGTTCATTATGGATTTGGATGAGTTCCAAAGTTGATATATTGTGACGGATACTACAACAAAATGCTAAGTATATGACTACTATAGTAGCAGCAAAGGAGAGAATTTGGTTTAGTAGTTTGTTATCAAACTAGGTGTGGTTCACAGTGGGCTAGTACTATGAAGATATATTATACGACAATTATATCAACATGTTTTAACCTAAAGGAACTAAAGGTCTCACCAAAGGACTAAATTTATACAATGCCATCTGATTTGAGAATAAGTGATGCATAGAGACGCAAAGAGATGCACATACACACGGACCTGAAAGTGTCAGATTCGGATATTATGTTAACCACTAGCAATCACGTATATGCAACATATTAAAGCCATAGGTGTTCAATACGCAAAGTTTTTCAAACTATATTATTGACTCTAGTGCAAGTGGGAGACTAAAGGGAATATGCCCGAGAGGCAATAATAAAGTGGTTATTATCTTATTCCGTGTTTATAATAAATGTTTATTTTTCATGATATAATTGTATTAATTGGAAACGTTAATACATGTGTGTTTAATAAACAAATAAAGAGTTCCTAGTTATGCCTCTCATATAAACTAGCTCGTTGATTAACAAGGTGATCAAGGTTTCCTGATCATGGACATTGGATGTTGTTAATAACGAGGTCTCAACATTGGTGTAATGATGTGATGAAAATTCATCCAAAGTATAGCAATACAGTCAAAGTGATTGTGTTTAAATTTCTATAACATCATACAAAGTAATTCTAGTCCTTAGACCATGAGATCATGTCAACCACTAACACTAGAAGAGTAACTTGATAACATCAAACATCACACCATAGTATGGTGACAATAAAGGTGGGTTCAGATACTCTGAAGGTGTTATGTAGAGGATCATGGATCAAGAGTGGGATTTTTCGATCCCGATGATAGATAGATATACGTAGGGCCCTCTCGGTGATATCACATTGAGATAGCTTGCAAGCAAGTGATGTGATCACTAGAATGTTATATCACGGGAACAAGAAAAGAGTGCATGTCGGTAACGAGATCAAACTAGGTATGGTGATACCGATGATCGAATCTCGTACATGTAACATATCGCGAGACAAAGGGATTTGGTTACAATGTTAAAAGGTTCACACAATCACTAGAGTCATTGTTGAATATGTGGGAGTCGGTACGGATCTCCAAGTTCCGCTGCTGATTATAGATCGGAGAGGGGTCTCTATCATGTCTGCATTATTTGTGAACCGTAGGGTGACACAGTTAAGGGTTACCGACACCATTTGGAGAAAATATGTTTAAGATAAAGATTTAAGAAAGCGATGGAATCATTGGATGGAAATCAAAATTGTTTCGGGTGAAATTGCTGAAACTAGTTCTGCATGTGATATTGGCATGTTGCAGGGGGTTTTATGTGAATGTTTGTTAATTAAAGTAATTAACAAAATTCTGAATAGAATAAATAAAATAGTTTTATTTAATGAGAGCTTGCATTAAATTTGGTGGAAATTTAATGCATGTGAGTTGATATGAGTGGAGGTGTGATTATGTGAGTGGGAGCTCCACCCACATGAATGAGGGAGAGGTGGGAGCACCCACCATGGTCAGTGGCCATGCTCCTTGGGCAGGCCCTCCCCTATATAAGGAGCACCTCCTCCTCCGCTCTCACACCTCCTCGTGACAAATCTCTCTCCCCCTCTAGAAATTATTCCCCATGGTCTCGGATTAGCGAGATACGTGTTCCCGATGGCTTTATCTAGAAAGGAGTTGCTGCTTCTGTGGCATCGCTGGAGCGAGTACACGGAGGTTGTCGGGGTACCGGACGTGTGTGCAATCACGGATTCACCGCTTCTTTCCGGTGTTAGACTTGCTTGACTTGGTGGTGCTCGACCTGCTAGACTTGCTAGGGCTGCACCTGCTGGACTCGCTGGACTACATCACGATCTTGAGATCGGCAAGTATGAGACTACATCATCCATGTGTACAACCTCGTAACGCTTTGTCGCTCTTCAAGGGTATGTTCTCTATGGATGTATATCCACTCGTTGATTGTATCTAGGTAGATAGATCTTGGTGCTTAGATGTTCACAACGTAGGAATTTTTTTGTTTGCTATGTTGTGAACCCAACAAGGCATCCATGGCTTCTAGCTTGCAGGGGCCGATTTGTCCCGTCAGACGAGACATGGGGGAACATGGCTTCTTTCGGCTCCTTTAGTGAGCACGCGATGATATTGCCCTTGGTCAGCTCCGTCAGCCGGAGTGTGGTTCCTGCTGGTGACCGTTGCGGCTTCGTGTTGGTACTGCTCGTAACTACCTGACCCACCACATAGGCGGGTGTTCTGCCTTGGTCCGTTTGGCGAGGAGGCTTGATGTGCCTGTTTGCTTCCTCCTAGGGCCGCTTGATCCTCCATCCGGTAGGGAATTTGGTCCTTGATATTCCTTGGTTGGCTGAGTCCTGCTTCTGCCTACTACTTGTTGGTCGTGGCGACAAGGAGCTGGACGCGCTCCTGCTAGCAGCGTAGCTCTTTGCCCTCGAGGTGGCTCAGCTCCATGATTGCTTCTTCCGCCGCCCTCATGTTCTTTGCGGGAGTGATGTAAACCGGCTGAACCACGGGGGTGCGCGTGTTAGCATCATGGTCTATCTCTGAACCGAGGTGACAACCTCGCTGTTGGACGTGCTGGCTGATGTCGGGCAGGTGGGTGAAGCCATGGGCGGTGTTGTACTCGCGCATGGTCATGTTTAGCTGGCGTTGGGAGGCGTCAACCCTGGTGGCCTCTGCCAAGAGATTTTGGCGGGTGGCCTCTAGAGCGGCTAAGGCTACAGCCAGGTCTGTCTCAGGGACGACGGGGTTGCGGAGGTGTTGGATGGAGGATGTTAGGAGATCATTCTCCAGATCACGTTAGGTGGATCCATTGCCTCCCGCCTGATGTTTGGGGGGCGGGCGGAGATTTCACCCGAGCCAGCCATCATGACCTCGATGCTGTAGTTGGTTGCATCAACACGAGGAGTGATGAAATTGGGAGGTGTGTCAGGGATGGTGATGATCTCATGAGGAAAATCTTTGATGATGGTGGCGATGTAGATGCGGAGGTCGCCGAAGTGAAGGATGGAGCCATCACTAGGGAATGTTTCCCTGGAAAAGCACGATGCGTTGCCGAGAGTGAGAACGAGGCCTGAGGCGACGCACTCTCTATCGACGAGTGGAAGTCCCGTGCGAAAGATGACCCCAGTCGTGAAGGGAATTTGCCCGAGAGGCAATAATAAAGTTGTTATTATCTTATTCCATGTTTATGATAAAAGTTTATTTTACATGCTATAATTGTATTAATACAGAAACCTTAATACATGTGTGTTTAATAAACAAATAGAAAGTTCCTACTTATGCCTCTCTATAAACTAGCTCGTTGATTAACAAAATGATCAAGGTTTCCTGATCATGGACATTGGATGTTGTTAATAACAAGGTCACAACATTGGTGAATGATGTGATGAACATTCATCCGAAGTATAACATTACGATCGAAGTCATTAGTATTATATTGCTATAGCATCATACGAAGTAATCTTTATCCTTAAACCATGAGATCATGTTAATTGCTAACACTAGAAGAATACTTTGATAACATCAAATGTCACACCGTAACAGGGTGACTATAAAGATGGTTGGCTGAGTCCTGCTTCTGTCTACTTGTTGGTCGTGGCGACAAGGAGCTGGACGCGCTCCTGCTAGCGGCGTAGCTCTTTGCCCTCGAGGTGGCTCAGCTCCATGATTGCTTCTTCCGCCGCCCTCATGTTCTTTGCGGGAGTGATGTAAACCGGCTAAACCACGGGGGTGCACGTGTTAGCATCATGGTCTATCTCTGAACCGAGGTCACGACCTCGCTGTTGGACGTGCTGGCTGATGTCAGGCAGGTGGGTGAAGCCGTGGGCGGTGTTGTACTCGCGCATGGTCATGTTTAGCTGGCGCTGGGAGGCGTCAACCCTGGTGGCCTCAGCCAAGAGATTTTGGCGGGTGGCCTCTAGAGCGGCTACGGCTACAGCCAGGTCTGTCTCAAGGACGACGGGGTTGCGGAGGTGTTGGATGGAGGATGTTAGGAGATCATGCTCCAGATCACGTGAGGTGGATCCATTGCCTCCCGCCTGATGTTTGGGGGGCGGGCGGTGGTTTTCACCCGAGCCAGCCATCATGACCTCGATGCTGCAGTTGGTTGCATCAACACGAGGAGTGATGAAATTGGGAGGTGTGTCAGGGATGGTGATGATCTCATGAGGAAAATCTTTGATGATGGTGGCGATGTAGACGTGGAGGTCGCCGAAGTGAAGGATGGAGCCATCACTAGGGAATGTTTCCCTAGAAAAGCACGATGCGTTGCCGAGAGTGAGAACGAGGCCTGAGGCGACGCACTCTCTATCGACGAGTGGAAGTCCCGTGCGAAAGATGACCCCAGTCGTGAAGGGAATTTGCCCGAGAGGCAATAATAAAGTTGTTATTATCTTATTCCATGTTTATGATAAAAGTTTATTTTACATGCTATAATTGTATTAATACAGAAACCTTAATACATGTGTGTTTAATAAACAAATAGAAAGTTCCTAGTTATGCCTCTCTATAAACTAGCTCGTTGATTAACAAAATGATCAAGGTTTCCTGATCATGGACATTGGATGTTGTTAATAACAAGGTCACAACATTGGTGAATGATGTGATGAACATTCATCCGAAGTATAACATTACGATCGAAGTCATTATTATTATATTGCTATAGCATCATACGAAGTAATCTTAATCCTTAGACCATGAGATCATGTTAATTGCTAACACCGGAAGAATACTTTGATAACATCAAATGTCACACCGTAACAGTGTGACTATAAAGATGGGTTCGGGTATTCCAAAGGTGTTATGTTGAGGCTCATGGATCAAGAGTGGAATTTGTCAATCCTGATTACGGATAGATATACTCTAGGCCCTCTCGGTGATATCACATTAAGATAGCTTGCAAGCAAGTGATGTGATCACTTGGATGTTATATCATGGGAACAAGAAATGAGTGCATGTCGGTAACAAGATCAAACTAAGTATTGAGATAGTGATGACCAAATTTCAGACATGTAATATATCACAAGACAAAGGGATTTAGTTACTATCGTTAAAGGTTCCCTCGATCATAGAAGTCATCCTTGAATGTGTGGGAGTCAGTATGGATCTCCAGGTCCCACTTCTGATTATTGATCTGAGAGGGGTCTCAATCATGTCTACATTATTTACGAACTGTAGGGTGACACACTTAAGGGTTTCCAAACACCATTTGGACCAAATATGTTCTATATGAAAGAAGTGCAAAGCGCTGGAATTATGTCAATAGACACCGAAATTGTTTCGGGTGAAATTGCTGAAATTGGTTCTACATGTGATATTGAAATGTTGCAGGGGGTTTTATGTGAATGTTTGTTAATTAAAGTAATTAAAAAATTCTGAATAAAATTAATAAAAGAGTTTTATTAAATGAGAGAGCCTTAAATTTGGAGAAATTCAATGCATTTAAAGTGGAGACTTTAATAGAGAATGTGAAGGGGCATATTTATGTAGAGGGGTTACCACCACATGAATGAGGGAGGTGAAGGGGCACTCCATGGGGCGCCGGCCATGGGGAGGGGCACCCCCTCCTCCTATAAAAGGTCCCACTCTCACTCCTTCACACACACACCTCCTCATGAAGGATCTCTCTCCCACTCTAGAATTATTCCCCCATGGTCTCGGATTAGCGAGATACATGTTCCCTGTGGCATTTCGTCTAGAAGGAGTTGCTGCTTCCGCTGCATCGCTGGAGCAAGGTGGTGGAGGTTGTTTAGTGTCCTGAACGTGTGTGCGAGGATGGATGCGTTGATGATTTGTGGAGCTAGGACTTCCACATGATCTTGAGATCGGCAAGCATTCGACTACATCATCCACGAGTTCCATCTCGTTGACAAAGCTTTGTTGTTCTTCGAGGGTATGTTCTCTATGGATGTATATCCACCTGTTGCTTGTATCTAGTAGATAGATCTTGGCGTGTAATAGTTCCTATCGTAGGAATTTTTTTGTTTTCTATGCTCCGAACCTGGAAGTGGAACACGGAAGTGGCATCGGGGATGGCTTAAGAGGGGACAATGAAAATGCTAGCGGTGGTTATCGCAATCGGATTGGGCATGAGTACTGTAGACACAACGAATTACCCAGGTTTGGGGCTCTCTTGGCGAGGTAACACCCCTACTCCTGCAAGGATCTACTATATCATAGGTGTATGCCCAATACAAGTGCTCCTGGAGCTATATCTCTTATGAACTAGTGAAGACTAGAGGTAGAGGATGATCTAGGGGAAGTTGAGTCTCTACCCGTAACCCTAGCTCTACCCTCCCTTATATATTGTCTGGGAGGTGTAGGTTACAATGTGGGCTTAGGGTTTACAAAGCGGGCCAAGAATTTACAAAGTAGGCTGGCTGGCGAGGCCCATCCAATGGGCCATGGCACCATAGTCAGTGTCGGACCAAGGGCCCCAGGGATACCCCAAATCCATGGCCAGCTGGGCTTCATGCCGGTCAACTAGGCGCCTCGTGAGGGAACATGGAGCCCTTACTGAGGGTCTTCAGTAGAGGTTTCCTAGGGAACCCTCTAGAGGGTGGAATTCATCCGTTCAGGATCCCCCTCTCGAGGGAGGACAGACGAGCGGCGGTCCCCCACCATGGGCGAGATGCGCGTGTGCACACCCAAGGGAAGATGGTAGCCTTGGCAGCAACATCGTATGCCACTCGAATGCGGTCTAGGAGGGTCTAGTTAGTCAAAGGTGCAACTGGCAATGACCCCAACAACTAAATAAATGTCCCTCCATTTCGGGGCAAGAAGCTAGGGGTTGGCGTGCCCCTAGGGGCTTGTTCGTTTGCGGTACCAAAGTTCCAGGGCGAGTGCGCCGTGGTACCTAAGTTGCCTGAAATTGCCGCGTTTCGAAATGTTGGGCCGCCAACTACCGAGAGGGGCCATTTTGAGGCAAACTCATCTCACCCCTACCAAATCCAAACATTCTGTGAAACTGCCCCGTGAAGTAGATGGTCGGGACCCCATGTCAGTAATATTTCCATGACGCGAGCGCCAACACGGCAACCACGTAGGAAAAACAAGGGACTAAAGGAGCATGCTGTGTTGACCAAATTCACAAATCCACTCCCTCCCTCCTTTCGCATGAACCCTAGCACCGGCAGCGTAGAAACCCCCTCTACAACCAGAATGATCTCTTTGGGCATTTGATTTCCGGCACCAAGTTGCTACGCCTACTCGCTGGTACCAAGCTCCAATTCCGAATGCCGTGCCAGCCGTTGCGACGATCTAGCCCACCTCTATCGCCGATGATCTGAGCAGTGCGAAGGATGGCACATCCTATTGCCGAGGAAGAAGTACTTCTGGCTAACTACGGGTGAGCTAATCTTCTCTTTGCTATTCGCACTACCTATAACTGCTAGCTGGCTATTGTGATTACAGAGAAAGATCGAACCTAGAATTGTTTGCTAGAACGACGCTGACCAACAATCTTATCTTTTGTCCCCAATTTTCTACCAAGTAGGATCTCCGTTGAACCCAAATACACGGTTATGGTCACCCTCTGCCGCTACCACTTTAAATTAGCAGATGGGAAGAGCAAGTGGAATCAAGCTAGCTGTCTAAAGATGGAGGTAGCGCATGTGCAGTTATGCATTATCCCTAGTATGGTTGCTGCTATGCGTTAACTTGCTGAAATGGGGCCAGAGCAGACTGCACGGTTCAGCTTCACTGATGAACGAGGCTTCACGGTTCCTATAGCGTGTGATAGTCAGCTAATTGGTTTGATTAAATAGTTTGCTGGGCTTCGCATGGTTATGCTAATTTGTAACATACTGGATGTGGAATCTCCTGCTACTGGGAGGTGCCCAGCTATTATTGGACAGGGTGGTCTAACTCGAACCCCTGATGTTGTTGAGCAAAATGTGTTTCCTTGTCCGCAACATGCTTCTGTCAAGCAACATCCTCGTAGGATTCCCCGTATTGCTGTTGTGGAAAACTTTGCTATGGAATCTGCTGGTACTGGTCATCCCCGTGGTGTTGTTGCTCCGGCTGCTGCTGACCCAATCCATGTCCTTGCTGAGAAAACTAGGGCTTCCGGAGGCTGCCCCACTGGTGCTGCTAAGACCGCTGCCTTGTGTGTTGCTCCTCCTCGAAACCGTCCTCAAGTTGTGCGAACCCATGCTCTGGAATCTACTGGTACTGGTCGTCCCCGTGTTGTTATTGATCTGGCCGCTGTTGACCCAATCCCTGCCGTTATTGAGCAAACTAAGGCTTCCGGAGGCTGCCCCACTGTTGTTGCCAAGACTACTGCCTGTGTCCTCCTCGAACCCGTGCTCAGGTTAGTGAGCTGCTGGTCTGGAGCTAGCTCATGGTCTGGACTCTATTAGCACCTAAAACACTGCTGTTGTGGGAACTGCTCCTGATCGTCGATGTGGCATGGCAGCAATTGATCCTATTGTGGCTGCCGTTAGCCGGGGCCCTGCATGTCCACCATGTAATGTAGCTCACGTTTCTAAGGGCCCTCGCCTTGCTCGTAGTCCTGGTACTTCTACCGAGGTTGATCCAGCTAACGATGATGCTAGTGATGGCGATGGTGGCATTGTGGTTGGGTCTGATGGTGCCGCTCTACCTCTCGAACCTCTCGGAGGTTTCTATCCTACAAAACCTGACGACGGCAAAGCAACTGTTCGTATCGGTGTCATGGATTATACTGCAAAATTAGATGATGGCACAGAAAATATCTATGACGAGTTTGATGTAATCCTTGGCAGATACGATCCTGAAGTGGTAGAGTTATCTGACCTGATGGAATCGTTACGTGTGAAGGTGCTGTGGGGGTCCTCCCAGGAAGCACGTTTGGTATATTTTGGTAACAGGAGCAAAAAGGCTATCAAAGTGAAAGATACTAGGGATTTAGTCGTACTGTTTACAAGGAAACATTATAGAGGTGAAGTGTACTTCCACTTGATAGTGCAAATGGTTGGAGAGGAATTGGATCTCGATAATAGAGATGATGGACTTTTAGAAGGCATGTGTGACCTGATCCATGGCATCACTGGGGCTGGTGCGACTGAGGGTAGCTTCGAACAGAGGAGAGTCTTACAGAGTAGCGTCATAAAGAGGAGTAGGAAGAGCATCCCTAGAAAGGGCACCCCGAAGAAGAACATCACCAAGGAGACCACGCCAGAGAAGAGGAAGCCCAAGAGTCGCACGAAAAAAGGCACCACGCTGCAAAGTACACCCCTGAGATCCAGTCAAAATGACATACCGAACGGTAACAGCAAAAATGCTAAGAAGGCTAGCACGGTGGTGAACACTCCTAGGAGTGGTAGCAAAAAGGCGAAGATGGCTAGCACGGAGGCTACCACGCCCAGTGGGAGCATAAAAATACTAATTCGGAGCAGAACACGCTGCTGAGGTCAGGCAATAATGCCAGCACGAAGGAGAACACGCCCAATAGTAGCAGCAAAAGGGATAATTTGGAGCGGAACACACTGCTAAGGTCAGGCAATAATGCCAGCACGAAGGAGAACACGCCCAATAGTAGCAGCAAAAGGGCTAATTCAAAGAAGAACACGCCGCAGAGGTCAGTCAATAATGCCAGCACCCTAGAGACAACACCTGTGAGGGGAGGCAAGAAGGAGATCACACCTAAGAGCGGCAGCAAAAAGCCTAGTTCGATGGGGAATGGAACACAGATGTCAAGCCCTATGGATACCATCAGGAAAGATTACATCAGGAAGGAGGATGTACACATGGAGAGAAAGAGGGTTCTATACAGTCAAGATGAAATTGATTCTGACTGTTGTTTGTCTACTGAAGTACCTAGGATGCGTGCAAACGTAAGACCACCACATGTGGTTGTAGCAGAACCAACCGAGTGTCTTGGAGAAAACAGAGTTGCCGCTGAGGTAGATTGGGGCAATGTTCCGGTCCATCCGGGTGGAGACGATGGTGCAGCCCCACCCTTGGGGGTCAATATGATGTGTCCAGTACTAGGCATTAGAGACGATGGCCAGCATTCTGAATTAGACGAAGAAGGCACCGTAGAGGATCAAGAATCTGGTGATGATGAAATAGACGAGGAACTAAACAATGAGGCTGGTATTCTAGTCGATGATTTGGGTGTTGAAGTAGAATAAATGAAACATGAACACGAGTATCCTATAATTTCGGTCGGCACCGAGTTCAAGAGCATGCATGAGTTTAGGATGTCATTCCGGCATATTTGTATCAAGGGGGAGTTCGACGTTTATCAACTGAAGAACACTGCCCCGAGGTATGAGGCTGTTTGCAAGTTAACATGGATGAATGGACGGGCCGAGGTACATTGTCCATGGAGGATCACAGCAAAGCCTTACCTTCCTCGAAGGCAATTAGGGTACTAGGGCAATGAATGCAGCAAACCATTAGAACTTTCTCTATTTTCACTCTATAACTACAATTGTTGTGCGATATCTTTTTGGCAACTAGTCGACTCCACTTATCTTTTAAATGAATCTGTGTTGGAGGTGAAAAAAATGGGCCCTCCACACATGTGTCCGACAAGCAGCAAACTGAAATCCTCAATGGCTGATACAGAGTGGGTGGCTATACAAGCTATATCCATACTAAAGGATAACCCTAAGGAGACCGCAAAGAATATTAAGACTAGCCTCGGTTCTAAATACAACATTGTCCTACCGTATTACACAGTTTGGAAAGGTAAAGAGAAATCTCTGGAGGTCTTGCATGGGGATTGGACCAATAGCTTCAGGATGCTGTACAACTTCAAGGCGGAGGAACAAGCTAGGTGTCCGGGGAGCGTTGTGGAGATTGACACCGAATCAGCACGTGGTAAAATATATTTCAAAAGATTTTTCATGGCGCTTAAACCTTGCATCTAGGGATTCAAGGACGGTTGTAGGCCGTATCTGAGTGTAGACAGCACTGTCCTAACTGGCAAATGGAAAGGCTGTCTGCCATCTGCCACAACACTTGATGGTCACAACTGGATGTTCCTAGTGGCATTCGGGGTGTTTGGAACAGAAATGGAGGAAAACTGGGTCTGGTTTATGAGGCAGCTAAGGAGATCAATATGCCACATGGATCCATTGGCTATATCCACGGATGCGTGCAAAGGGCTGACGAATGCAGTGAAGGAGGTGTTCCCGCGAGCTGAAGGTAGAGAATGCCATGCCCATATGATGCTCAACTTGTACTCACACTACGCAGGCAGCGTATTTCGTTACATGTTTCCTACTGCTAGAGCTTACAAACCTAGTAGCAGTGAATATTTCATGAGCAAGATTTTTGCGGAAGCCCCTGAACTTCCAGAGTACTTAGCCATCCATCATTTGCAGCTATGGAAGAGGAGTCAATTCAACCCTGACATCAAAGTTGATTACATAAACAACAACCTTGCAGAATGCCTGAATAACTGGGTGAAGAACATAAAAGTGCGTCCTATTCATATCTTGATGGACAACATACGTGGTATGACCATGAAGCTGTTAAATATAAGGAGAGAGATCGGTAGGAGACTTAGAGGACATATGCTACTGCCAGTTGTACAAAAACTGCACAAGTGAAGCCAAGGACTTGCTCATCTTAAGGTTCTCACGTCAACCAGCAGCAGTTGTGAGGTGGTCGATATGTCGAAGAGTGGCAAAAGGGATGTTGTGAACATCCAGCTGCGAGAATGCACCTGCTTAGAGTGGCAGCATACCGGGAAACCTTACGACCACGCCTTGGCCTTCTTGGTGAAGAAAAGAACTCTACCACATTTGGATCAGTATTTGTCAGACTACTACTCTATGGAAAAGTTCGGAGTTGCGTACGCTGGATCCTTCGAGCCATGTACAAACCGATCTCAGTGGCCTCAAGTCCAACTATCTTTCGTGATTTTCCAGCCAGTTACAAAAAGGGGCAGAGGAAGACCTCAGGTGAATAGGTTTAAGAATTTTCTCGAGAAGAAGGGTTCGGTTTTCTATGCTACCAAGAAGGGCAAAAACAGATGCAAGACCTGCCATCTTATAGGCCATAGAGCAGCAGGATGTCCCCTTAATGCTCCCAAACCTAGGTATGAGATGGTACATCCACACAAAAATTGTTTATAGTCTGTAGATATAAGGTAGTAATCCATGTACTGTTTTTTACAGGAAGCGCAAGGTAAGAAAAACAAGACAACCGACTTAGTGATTTTGCTGCGGGAAGAAAACCAAAACGAGTGGAGTGATGATGTTGGACAAGATTCTGGTGCTGATTGGCCTGACTTCCCTCGACCCGAAGATGTAGGGTATGTGAAGGTAAGAAAATTGGCACCCAGAAAGAGGAAGAAGGCAGGAGATGAAGAAGCTAGTGGACGTGAAGGCAAGAGGAAGAAAGTTGGCACCCAAGCAGAGAAAGAAGGCTAGCAGTGTAGAAGCCTAATGATCTATTGAACTTGAACCTATATATGTAGTTTGGTTCAACTCTAGAGCTGTGTGCGTGGAACTTACCGGGTGAAACAATCTGCCTCCCATACTCGGAGTAAAATGTATCGCGACTTGAGGATTGGATACGGCCGAGGCCACTAGTTGAATCCAAAATTGTGACTGTGCCACTACTATCTAAACAATCGCGATAGCTGAGAGGTTAAGGGGTCTCCCAAATCGATGGGTGTTAGCGGCACAGACATGAATTATTTATAGGCGCTTAATAAATACCTGCTATTGGCATTACACTTATGATAAGTTTCTAAGCTGAAAATTAAGTTCCAAGCTGGTTGCTACACTCCACGAAGAAGTAACTTATTTCAGCTGCTGGACAACGACATGGCAACATAAACTACAAATGCAACATATAATGCCTAGATAATGAGGAAATTGTTTCCACTATCTGGCCTAATCTTGAGCATGTCTGTCTCACCACCTCCCTGCCCCTGCCTCCCCTACACCTGGCGAAGCTCCCGGATCTCTCGCTCCATCGCACAGATCTCCTCTTTCTTGTCCCACACAGCATCACGCAGATCCTGAACAAGCTCTTTGTGAAAACCTGTCAGTGGCTTTTAGATCCACACAAACTTGTCACAGCCAGTCCCCCTCCATTCTTGCAAAGTAGATCGAAGGAAACAAAAAATAAAGAATTACATTACGCTTTCCGGATCCGGGTTACCATTGTACCTACAGTAGGAACTTACCGCTCTGATGCTGCAGTTGCTGAATTTTCTTGCAGTATTTTCATCGGTCCACGAAATCCATTTCGGCATATTCTCACCGCACAAACACAGCATTTCGGGGTAGTAATCGTAGGGCGTCCTCCGGTACCTGATGGGGGCACCCGCCTGACGGCGTTGAGCCGACCCTGATTCCGCCCGAGACGAACTGCATGAGCTGCGAGCCATGAGCAAGGGGAGTGAGGGCGGAGGAAAGAGCAGCCTTTAGATGTCAGGGTAGTGGTGAAGTGTGATCTATCCCCACTTAATAACCCAGGTAGAATCCTACCGTCCACATTCAGCTGACAGGTGGGGGACCTAGCGTGCGGAGTTGTCAACCAAACCTCGCGCCTTCGTGGTTCAAAGGCCCTATCGTGCGCATTGGATGAAATTTTTGGCACCTTGCCCACGTACATATCACTAGGAGGCCTTGCTCAGGAACCAGACACGCTTGGCCCACACTCTTACTCCCTCCTAGGAACTTGTCATGGCTCGCGCGGTAGATCCATCCGCTCCACCACTTCCAGTAGGGCTCGCCACAGCGGATCCACCCCAAGATCATATCGTCGCAGTATCAAATGGCCATGGTTTCTTGAGAGAAGCGATGACGCTATGTCTCTGATCTCGGCCCCTACTACCTGTATAAGGACTGATGCGGCGTC
Source organism: Avena eriantha (assembly GCA_910589775.1). Lineage (NCBI taxonomy): Eukaryota > Viridiplantae > Streptophyta > Magnoliopsida > Poales > Poaceae > Avena > Avena eriantha. Next base: position 86,117,168 of record OU342746.1, on the reverse strand, counting down.
GAGCTCGAGTAGGATCTGCCAGGCGCGACGGTGCTCGGTCCACGCCAACCCCGTCACCTTCTTCATTGTCGTTTCTGATGTGGAGGATGATAGGGACGAAGCTATGCAGAACGCCATTGTTGCCTCCTTGGCGAAGGGCAAGCCACGGGCGGGAGTGGATGTCGTTGGGAAGGGCACGGTGGTGTCACCAATCGAGGTGGACTCCGACGACACTGTTGTGATGTGGGTTTAGATGTTGTTTAGGATGGTTGCAATTTCGGTTGTGATTAGTGTGAGTACAATTATTGTAATGGGTTTGTCGAGCTATATTGAGAAATATGTGCAATAGCAGCGTGTTAGTGCTTCCACTGTAGAAATTTTGTCTGTGCCATTTGCATGATGCATTATCAACATAGATTACACGTAAATAATCCAATGAAAATCAGATTACAACCATCAGATGGGAGTGATAGGATGGAAAAGAAGTGGGGAAAGTGGCTTAGAGGGAAGGAAAAGAAGTAAGGGGCATGACACTGGCAGGTGGGCCTGCGGAACACGTAACACTGACATGCGCGAGCGGGAGCGCGCGCTATTGCTAGTCTATCCAGAGCAAGCGGACTTTGCAACGTGACAACAGCAAGCTGATTGGACCAATAACTTGTCGAATTATTAAGGAGTACTAAAAAAACTACAACTGGGATACATTCAGACAACACACATGCTCTACGCACCTAAGAAGCATTGCTTAAGTCTAACAGTAATGACATCATAAGTACTACATTTCCCTGTCGGTCTTCTCGATACAAATGTAGAAATGCATCTGTCTGTTCGGTCCAGCACCGACAAGGTACTGAGATGGCACACATAGGATCGACCTTAGGTCCACATACTCCACCTCCCGCGGCGTCGGGCAGCTCGGCGCCTCGGCTAGCACAAGAATGCTATCAGACGACGTCAGTTGGGCATTCGCCCACATGTGCACCGTGTATAGGGGCCAGGCACATGAGACCGACCTCACGCATACCGCACACACGAAGGTGGGCCTGTCTCTGGTTCCTGGAACACCGGCGGTGATGGTCAGGATGAAAACAGAGCCGTCCCCCCTGGAAAATTAGTGAACAACACCTGCTCTTGGAGAAGTTGGGCTTGCCCATACGAGATCCTAATCACTTCGATCAAGTGCTCCTCTGCAAGGTGGATGACGAGCTCTGCCGGTGGGCCGGTGTAGTTGCAGCCCGGCTCCGTGCATGAGCACGCGACGTGCAGGCACGCGAGCTCGTGGAACGGGAGCTCGTGGTAGGAGTAACGGCGAAAGCATCCTGGGTGGGAGCACACGAGCGGGAACGTCGCTGCAAAGTTGCACGCGAGGATCTCCAAATTCTTGGGCTGTAGCATCTACCACATCTGAAGTTCTTCGAGAAATCGGAAAAAAGATCAGTAGATAGATCAGCAAATAGCAGGAATATGTAAGATAAATTCAAAAGATTGTAAAATGATTTCTTAGCATGAAGGTAGCAACCCGAGAATCAGCGGATGTCGTCCGGGCATGACGCACGAAAGCCGGTGGCGTCGTCCAGGCACAGTGACGTGTGGTGGATGAGGGGAGCGGGGGTTGTGGAGTAGACATGCTCACCCACGAGCTCTATGATATTACTAGTAGGCTATAGGGGAGTGGAAATAATAGTAATATAAGTGAAAATGTAAGCGCGGCCAATCATGTCGCGGAACAGCCTACTCGCGGATCGCTCTTACGAGGAACCATCTTAGTCGTCCACGCGCCCCAATTGAATGGTCTACAACAATCGGATCAGACAACTAGTTCTTCAGGGAGGGTTCTAGAAGACGCGATCTTATGTGGTTTAGTGGAAATAACACACATGCAATTACTTTGGTGGATCCATATGTGGTTTCTGAAAAGAACACACATGCAATGACTCTGGTGGATCCATATGTGGTTTGTGAAAAGAACACACACGCAATGACTCTAGTGGATCCATATGTGGTTTGTGAAAAGAACAAACATGCAGTTACTCTGGTGGATACGTATGCGGTTTGTGGAAAGAACACACATGCAATGGCATTGGTGGATCCATATGTGGTTCATGAAAAGAACACACATGCAATGACATTGGTGGATCCATATCTGCTTTGTGAAAAGAACACATATTCAATGACTCTAGTGGATCCATATGTGGTTTGTGGAAAGAACACACATGCAATGACTCTAGTGGATCCATATGTGGCTTGTGTAAAGAACACCGATGCAATGACTCTAGTGGATCCATATGTGGTTCATGAAAAGAACACACATGCAATGACATTGGTGGATCAATATGTGGTTTGTGGAAAGAACACACATGCAATGACATTGGTGGATCCATATGTGGTCTGTGGAAAGAACACCCATGCAATGACATTGGTGGATCCATATGTGGTTTGTGGCAATAACATTGGTTGATCCATATGTGGTTTGCGAAAAGAACACACAAGCAATTACTCTAGTGGTTACATATGTGGTATTTCATTAAAAGAACATACATGCAATGGCATTGGTGGATCCATGTGTGGTTTGTGAAAAGAACACACATGCAATGACATTGGTTGACCCATATGTGGTTTGTGACAATAACACGCATGCAATGCCATTGAATGATCCATGTGGTTTGTGGAAAAAACAAACATGCAATGACTCTGGTGGATCCATGTGTGGTTTGTGGAAAGAACATACATGCAATGACATTAGTTGATCCATATATGGTTTGCGAAAATAACACACATGCAATGCCATTGGTTGATCCATGTGGTTTGTGAAAAGAACACACATGCAATGCGTCTAGTGGGTCCATATGTGGTTTGTGGAGAGAACACACATGCAATGACTCTACTAGATCCATATGTGGTTCATGACAAGAACACACATGCAATGACATTGGTTGATCCATATGTGGTTTGTGAAAAGAAGACACATGTGATGACTCTAATGGATCCATATGTGGTTTGTGGAAAGAAAACACATGCAATGACATTGGTTGATCCATATGTGTTTTGTGACAAGAACACACATGCAATGTCATTGGTTGATCCATATGTGGTTTGTGAAAATAACACACATGCAATGACATTTGTTGATCCATGTGTGGTTTGTGAAAAGAACACATGTGCAATGACTCTGGTGGATCCATGTGTGGTTTGTGGAAAGAACATACATGCAATGGCTCTGGTGGATCCATGTGTGGTTTGTGGAAAGAACACACATGCAATGTATTTGGTTGATCCATCTGCGGTTTGTGAAAAGAACACACATGCAATTACTCTGGTGGATACATATGTGGTTTTTCATTACAAGAACACACAAGCAATGGAATTGGTGGATCCATGTGTGGTATGTGGAAAGAACATACATGCAATGACATTGGTTGATCCATATGTGGTTTGTGACAATAACACACATGCAATGCCATTGGTTGATCCATGTGGTTTGTGGAAAAAAATAGACATGCAATGACTCTAGTGGATCCATGTGTGGTTTGTGGAAAGAACATACATGCAATGACATTGGTTGTTCCATATGTGGTTTGTGACAATAACACACATGCAATGCCATTGGTTGATCCATGTGGTTTGTCGAAAAAACATACATGCAATGACTTTGGTGGTTCAAAGTATGGTGTGTGGAAAGAACACACGTGCAATGACTCTGGTGGATCCATGTGTGGTTTGTGAAAAGAACACACATGCAATGACTCTAGTGCCGGTTTTAGTATAAGAACACACATACAATGACTCTAGTGGGTCCATATGTGGTTTGTGGAAAGAACACACATACAATGACTCTAGTGGAACCATATGTGTGTGGTTCGTGAAAAGAACAGACATGCAATGACTCTCGCGGATCCATGTGTGGTTTGTGGAAAGAGAATACATGCAATGGCTCTGTTGGATACATATGTGGTTTGTGGAAAGAACACGGATGCAATGACATTGGTTGATCCCTATGTGGTTTATGAAAAGAACACACATGCAATTACTCTGGTGGATACATATGTGGTTTGGGGAAAGAACATAGATGCAATGACTCTAGTGGATCCATATGTGGTTCAAGAAAAGAACACACATGCAATAACATTGGTGGATCCATATGTGGTTTGTGGAAAGAACACACATGCAATGACATTGGTTGATCCATATGTGGTTTGAGAAAATAACAGACATGCAATTACTCCGGTGGATACATATGTGGTTTGTGGAAAGAACACAAATGTAATGGCATTGGTGGATCCATGTGTCGTTCATGACAAGAACACACATACAATGACATTGGTTGATCCATATGTGGTTTGTGACGATAACACACATGCAATGCCATTGGTTGATCCATGTG